>OY747127.1:24659918-26054461 GCA_963556465.1 Berberis vulgaris
CCTTTTGATTTCAGCACCTAAAATAGGTTAGAGAGATTTTATTGGAGTTCACGACGGTAAACGCAAACCCTAAGTGGAGAAAATGGAGTTCAACATCGTCAATCCGACCATTGGTTGACAGAAGAAGCTCGAAATCAATGGCGATTACAAATTGTGAGTTCTTTTTTTTATCTCTTTAGGAATTTGGGTATATTTTTGTTTTTGATATACAAAGATCATTGTAAGATGAGATTTTTGTGGTGATTTGAGCTCATGTGGTTTCTTTATTTGTCATGCAAATCACTTTTGGGTGTAGGGGATAGGAATGTCTTGGGTATTGATTATTATTTACAGGTTTTGATGATACATCAAAATAGATCAATCATCATGACTGTACATGTGGCACAGAGACACATCACGAGAATTTAGCGTCCAATCTAATGGGCAAGCTCATAAAGCCCAAGAAGAACATAGCCATTTACAGAGGCCTAGATAAGGCCCGCCATTGAGAAGACATAAACAGGGCCCGAATCCAAGATCTAACGAATAAGAGCCCAAAGCCAGGCCCGACATGAGTTCTCTCGTAAAGAAGAAGAAGATTTTTGGACCAAAAAAAGAGTCGTGGAGCGAGTTACACCTCCACGGATGCATCTCCATTGAGGAAATTGTTACAGGAAACATTTCCTTCCGTTGTGCTTCACATGCTTAAGTCACGCGGAGAATTAACCACAACCATTATAAAAGGTAAAGAGAACATTCAACACAGGTATGCAACTTTAACTGAGTTTTGTCTAGATTTACTTCATTATTCCAACAGAGTTCCTAACTTAAGCATCGGAGTGCCTTTGGCCACCAAAAAGGTGGTCCTTGACAATCTAACATTTGTTTTGCAGGTCAAACTCACAGGAGGACGATTTTTTGACACATCGGTTTGGCGTCGTCCGTGAGGAACGACGAGTTTCCTTTCTAACAACAAAATCCACAGTGACAAAGCTCACCATAACTTGATAGAAGATCAACAAGTTGTCAAAGCAAATGATGCATTTCGCAGATCCTCAACCCAGTGATGATCACGACAACTCTCCTACTAACAACAATGCATCACTAATAGCTCACGAAGAGGAAGCAGCCCAGATCATCGGACCAATAGAATCCAAAAATGCGGATCCACAACACGCAGTAGCCCAAACAACCCAAACATCTGGTGGCACTGCCAAGGACCCTCGGGTGGACCTGCTCATGGCCCAGATGAACTAGATGACAAAGATGCTAGAAAAAATCAACCAGGAGTGCATTCAGCCAGGTGACCCTATTCAGGCACCCCCAACAAAATTTCGCCGACCGAACTCAAGGAAGCGATGAAGCCCTAGCAGAACCCCAACAGGGAAACTTCGAAAGTAGTGAGCTCTTCCAAGAAAAGACCCCACAGTGCGGCAGAACGCTTGTTGAAATACCGTTCAGAATTGGAGCCACAGATCCCAACATACTGTACGAGTTAGCCAAGCCGCCATTTTACGACGCACTCATGAAAAAGGCAATGCCAAAAAATTTCACTCCACCAAAGTTCAAAGTGTACGATGGTACCACCGACCCAACAAATCACCTAAGAATTTCCACCACATGATGGTCGTAAAAGAAACCACAGAGTCGATCCTGTGCAGAACATTCCCAACCAACCTTACTTCCACAGCAATGAATTGGTTCAATAGCCTACCACCGAGGTCGATTGACTCCTTCCAAGCTTTAGCCACCACTTTTATCGCTAGATTCATTGGGAGTCAACGGATGAGGAAATGGTCCCACTACCTCATGCACATCAGACAGAAGCCAAAAGAAACAATACGGGAATATGTCACTCGCTTCACCAACGAATTGACAATGATTGATGGATTTAGCATCGACACAGTCGCTGCAACTTTCGTTGTCGGACTGAAGAGATGCCCTTTCTTTGATGCCCTTAACTTGGAGCTTCCAAAAGGCATTGTGGTCCTGCAGATAATAGCACATAAACACATTTCTCTTGAAGAAATGAAGGCTACGAGGAGGAAGAATGAACAAGAAAGAGAGAACGATTCAAGGAAACATGAAAGGAAAGAAAAAAGAAGGCGAGATGATGGACCACGGGAAGATAGTAGTCATTCAAATAAACATTGAAATGACGGACGAACCGAGTCCAACTAGCGGGAATCCAGGAAGTTGCAATCGGCACGACCCAGTCATGAGCGGATAACCAGTGTAATGAAAAAGGAGTACAAACCGTACACAACCCTAAAGAAAAGCCGAACCAACATCTTGAAACACATGGCAAATTGGAAGAACGTCAACTAGCCACCCAGGATGAGAGGAGACCCAGAAGAACGAGACAAAAGCATGTACTACTCTTTTCACAAGGATTATGGACATGATACCAAGGACTGCTGCAAGTTGAAAAAAGAAATCGAGCATTGGGTCCAAAGAGGACGACTCGATGAATTCATTTGAATACCAGACAAGCAAATCAAAGGAAAAGAAAACACAGATACCACCGCCACAACATCAAAAGAAAAATCCAGGGAATTGATATATGCTCTACACTACATCTACCCTAGCAAAGAAGCATATCCCACTCGAGAAAATCTACATCAAAGCGGAAAGATCAACGCCTTGAAGACGGCTGCACTGACCGACTTGAGGACTCTACCAGCGGATACAAATTCAACCAAAGTTACTTACAAAGGAATTAGCAACGACAAACTCTTTCAAGCCTCAGCAAGCAATGCCAAACGAGGAGCAATAACGAGCCGAGCAAAAAAGGTCATAAATTAAACAAGGAGCAGCAGAGGCACGAAACACCAACGTATGGATAGACATCAGACAAACCATGATAAATAAAAAATCGCTCCACAATGTAACGTAATTGCTCCATAAAAATGACCGCTAGAAATGGTCAAGTCATCCAAATAGGAGAATCAATAAAGTTTCAATTTCAGAATCAATATCCCATGAAGGCGAACAACTTCAAAGTGAAGCTATGCAAAACAATCAGCGTATAAAGCCAAAAGGAATCATGATGCAAATTGGATATATACAATAAACTTTCGGTTTTATCAACCAAAGAAGTAAAAGTTGGAGGAATGAGTCAATTAAGTAAAACGACTTCAGGTCAACTAGAGTGTCAAACCAACAAAGTCAAAGTGGATGAATGAGTCAACTTAACATAAAAACTACAAGTCGACTGAAACATCGAGTTAATGAAGTAAAAGTTGGACGAACGAGTCAACTGATTAAAACGACTTCAGGTCGACTAGAACGTCAAACCAACAAAGCCAAAGTGTACGAATGAGTCAACTTAACATAAAAATTTTGAGTAAACTAAAACGTCGAGTTAACGAAGTAAAAGTTGGTCGAACTAGTGAACTAAATAAAACGACGACTTGAGAGTCGAGTTAACAAAGTAAAAGTTGGACGAACGAGTCAACTAAGTAAAACGACTTCGAGTCGACTGAAATGTCGAGTTAACGAAGTAAAGGTTGGACACCCGAGTCAACTAAACACAAAAACTTCGAGTCGACCGAGGCATCTAGTTAACGAAGTAAAAGTTGGACGAACAAGTCAACTAAGTAAAATGACTTCGGGTAAACTATAGTGTCAAACAACCAAAGCCAAAGTGGATGAATGAGTCAACTTAACAAAAAAACTTCAAGTTGAATGAAACGTCGAGTTAATGAAGTAAAAGTTGGACAAACGAGTCAACTAAGTAAAACGACTTCGGGTCGATTAGAGCGTCGAACCAACAAAGCTAAAGTGGATGAATGAGTCAACTTAACATAAAAACTTTGAGTGGACTGAAATGTCGAGTTAACAAAATAATAGTTGGACGAACGAGTCAACTAAGTAAAACGACTTCGGGTCAATTAGAGCGTCGAACCAACGAAGCCAAAGTGGACGAATGAGTCAACTTAACGTAAAAACTTCGAGTCGACTGAAACGTCGAGTTAACGAAGTAAAAGTTGGGCGAACGAGTCAACTAACTAAAACAATTTCGAGTCAACTAGAGCATCGAGTTAATGAAGTAAAAGTTAAACAAACGAGCCATCTAAGTAAAATGACTTCGAGTCGACTGAAATGTCGAGTTAACGAAGTAAAGGTTGGACACCCGAGTCAACTAAACACAAAAATTTTAAGTCGACCGAGGCGTCGAGTTAATGAAGTAAAAGTTGGACGAACGAGTCAACTAAGTAAAATGACTTTGGTCAGCTAGAGCGTCGAACAAACGAAGCCAAAGTGGACGAATGAGTGAACTTAACATAAAAACTTCGAGTTGACTGAAACATCGAGTTAACAAAGTAAAAGTTGGACGAACGAGTCAACTAAGTAAAACAACTTCGAGTCTACTGAAATGTCGAATTAATGAAGTAGACTCCGGGTCGACTAGAGTGTCGAACCAACGAAGCCAAAGTAAAAAACTTCGAGTCAACTAAACACAAAAATTTCAAGTCGACCGAGGTGTCGAATTAATGAAGTAGACTCCGGGTCGAATAGAGCGTTGAACCAACAAAGCCAAAGTAAAAACTTCAAGTCGACTGAAACGTCGAGTTAACGAAGTAGAAGCTGAACAAACCAAGTATGAAACAACTTCGAACTGACTAAAATGTCAAGTTAACGGAGTAAAGGTTGAGCGAGCGATTCAACGAAATAGAAGCAATTTCGAGACAACCGAATCAACAAACCAACTCGACGGAGACAAATTCCATTTTTTATCAGACAAACAGAGCAAGCAATAGAGGAACAAGTCAGCACAGCCCAGGAGAACCTTGGATTAACTAACATACTAGATCAACAAAGTAGAATACAAACAGATAAAATGGCTTTTCACAAAAGCCTCGAGACGACAAACACAAGGTTGATACATACATACTAAAGCATAGGAAAATTCAAATCAGCAAATGAATACTAAGGATATAGCTGTAAAAATCAAAGCTTGTATACAAATCATCATGACAACAATGGATAATCGAAGTCAACAATAAGAAAAATAAAGGAGAATATTCTTGTCCTTCATTCAAATTCTATTCTATTACATTCGAAGGTAGCAATAAAAGATTAAGGGGAAAATTTTATAACATCCTCAACAATACCATCTATAGGAAGAGAAGTAGTCGGATCATCAACATGGACTCTTTCTTCAAGAGGAGAATGAGGCAAGTTTTCAGCCATTGGGTCACTTGGAGGGTTTTAAACACCCTCTTCATCCTCAAAGGTCCGATAGAACAAATGATGATATTGAGACAAGTCAACATTGAGACCCTAAATATAATCCAAAAGCTCAGTCCGGCATCGACAACGCGCAACCAATCTGCCACCTCCATAACACGAAGCCTATCCTTAACAGAAACAAGCTCACTTCTTGCCGCGATAAGTTGGCCCTCAGCCAGTGTTCTAAAAATCGGCCTAGGCGGCCGCCTAGGCGCTAGAAGGTGGAAAACTGCCCAGATTAATGGCTGGGCGGTTCTGGGCAGTCTGGATGGGTCTAGGCGGGTCTGGGCGGGATCTAGGTGGGGTCTAGGTGGGGTCTAGGCGGACTCTAGGCGGGTCTAGGCGGTCTGGGCGATTTTAATTTTTTTTAATTTTTTAATAAGGCTGATTGTGTTCCTATTTTTTTAGAAATAAACTATTTAATTGTTTTTTATTCAGTATATGTCTAAATGTAGCAAATGATGATTACTTAATGAAATTCTCAAAGGATCTGCCGGTACCAATTTTACTAATGTAGATTTTATCAAACATAACTGAGGTTATTCATGCAATTTGAAAAAAAATAAAAGAGTACACAAATTCAAATTTATATAAAGTACCCATCATGACCAACTTCAGTCATTTGAGTTTTAATAAATTTTGTTCACGATTGTTAATTTTTCATGTTTTTAAATTTTGCATATGTATATTGGCATTAAATTGGATGTAATTGATAATGTATTATGCTTAAATTTTGTAAATTATTAAAGTAATAATACAAAACCTAAGACCGCCTAGCGATTTTTAGAACATTGCCCTCAGCTGTAGTGAGCATCGCAGAGGAATCAACTTTGATCTCATCAAGCAAAGCCAGTAATTGCTCCACCCTTTTTTAGCGATGTTGCGATTATTAGAGTGCTCTATCATGGCACATGCGACCTCATCATGAAGTGTTTTCTCGGTGGACAACTTTTTATCCACATCGTGCTAACGTGCATGAATGCGGTCTAAATCAGCTCTCAGGAATCAAGCGCTGCCACAGACCGATCTCGTGCACCCTCCACCTCGACCAAAAAAGTTTGAGCAACCTCAGCCGCTTTAATCCGTTCAGAACATTGCATTTTTAACGCGTCATATTGATAAAAAACATGGAAAAATACCAATAGCAGCATGGAGAGTGTGAGACCCTTGTGTGGGCGGACCTAAGTGGGAGGGTGAGGGTTGGAGCTCAATAGGCCCAACAGGCCTGTGGATCCCAAGAGGGATTAGACTAGCTACCAAGGGGAGATCATAGTCCCACATCGCCTGGGTGCGGGATGGTGATGTGCTATATATGTGCGAGGTTGGATCCCCATAGTAAGAGGCCTTTTAAAGCCGTGCGGGCCGGTTGGGCCCAAAGCGGACAATATCTTACTGTGCGGATCGGGTCATTACAGAGAGCTTCCTCTCCAGAGAAATCACAAAATTGTGATTGACCTGATGACCCAAACCCATCACCCTTGCATAGGCAGGATGGGTCATCTCGTCCATTACAAGCCTAACACCATCTTCAATATGAAAGCTCGGATCCAGCATGGGCATTGAAGGCCTCTCCACCGATCGTCTGTGTCATTCATTAATCAGCTTACACGCACCGTTCTGCACGCCAAGCCAAAAAAATCAGCAAAACTTCCCGTCCGATTTGACCCTAATATATTTAGGAGTAGGTTCTTTCCAACTAATCTGCGAATGATGAACGCGAGGATCCGGTAGTATGGAAGAACCACCACCCAAAGCCGGGAAAGAAGAAGGAACGCCAGATGAACTATCCTCACCCCCTCATTGTGCAGCAAAAACGGGATGAATGGCGGTCCCAACAAGAACAGAAGAGCCCAACCAGACTATAGAAGGTAGGACCTCCACCCCATCATCAACAGAAGTGGAAGAAGAATGAAGATACTACGTCCGGGAACTCGATCACGATTGCCAAACTCCTTAGATTAGACAACAGCCAGCTGAAACATTTTGTCGTCTAAGGATCGAGGGTCCTCATTAGAACACTTAGCAACATCAAGGACGCCATAAGCAGAGAGGAGCCTTTTTTCGCCATCGTCCAACGAGCGAATGATATCTTTCTCACTCCTCTCCAATGCCAATTTCATCTCTTCCGCCTCTTGCAGAGAGACGCGACTTTCCCTTGAAGGTTCCCTATCAACAGAACCCGAGTAAAGATAAGCATGACAAATAGAGTCAACGAGGTTTTTCTTCTTCGGAACACGGTCATAACTCATAAACATTTGCTTCAACTGACTAATAGGCCTCGATACTTTTCTCTTCCTGGAGGGCGAACTGGTAGCACCGCTAATAGGAGCATTGAGATCCGTAACATCCGAGCTCACTTTGCGAACAATGACAACGTTGTCACCTTCAACAACAACAACACGGGCAACAATCTCCGCGGCTTGCCTTTCTGTTAGCAGAGCCTACTTGGTTTCATTCATGTTGTATGAACCGTTGTGCATCACCATATCATCAATAATATAGGTGTCCAAAGGAACTAAGGAAAGTTGCAGGAAATATTCGTTAATAACCTGCTCTTTAGTGGTCAAATGCAGATTCCACCGCTTGATACGAACTCAGAAAGAGCTTACTATCTGCAGACCCCGTAAATTGAAATAGCCAGAGTCGACAGACGCATAAAACCAATCACGCGACCAGCCTCTGATGTCATCATCAAGGTTGCCAAAACACGTGGGAGAACGAAGGAAACAGATGCGGTTGGGTTTCACGCCAAACCTCACCAAAAAATGCATGATTCTATTAGTTAGAGAAATACCAGAAAGGATGGCCCTGGCATACGTGAAAACCATAACTCTCCAATCATTCGAGCCCATTTGAGCAGGAGGAATACCCAAAAACTTTAGATAATACGAGAATAGCTCCGGAACTAGAAATTGAAGACTGACATAGAACATGCGAGGGTAAAACGCAATATATCCCTTCCTTGGACAACAAGGACTGTCATTTTCACGAGGAAGAATGATCTCAAGGTCGGAAGGCAAAGCGTAGTTGGAATAGACACTATCCAAGGTAGCCTGAGATGCCTTCTTCGGGGAAAAATGAGTCTCACATGTACCAAGCTGCTCACCAACCAGTAAGTCACCAGCAGACATCGCGAATAGGCAAGAAAAGACGAAAAAAGGAAATAGAAAAAAATAACACGAATAGCAAAAATGGCGTAAAGGAGGGAGCAAAGTAGTCACAACACCCTTTATACAACCAAGATTAAACGTAGAGACTGCTCATGGAGCGACATACGGGACATAATGGCGTGCTAAACTCCCAAAAATATGCACGAAAATGAACAAACAACAAAGTAATCGAGATGATCAACCGATCGAAAGTTATTAACAACATTAAGTTTAATGCAAAAGTGCAATCGAAATACCAACTGTCACACGGTTAGTGGATACATGAACATACCCATTAACTAAGGGGGAGTAGCTGATGATACATCAAAATAGACCGATCATCACGACAGTACACGTGGCACAGAGACCCATCACGAGAATATAACGTCCAATCTAATGGGCAAGCTCATAAAGCCCAAGAAGAACAGAGCCAATTACAGATGCCCAGATAAGGCCCGCCATCGAGAACACATAAATGTGGCTCGCTCTAGGACCGAATGAATTAGGACTCGAAGCCAAGCCCGACATGAGTCTTCTCTTAAAGAAGAGGGACGTTGAACCAAAAAAAGAGTCGTGGAGAAAGTTACGCCTCCACGGACGCATCTCCATTAAGGATGAGACTATTACAGGAAACATCTCCTTCTGTTGTGCTTCACATGCTTAAGTCACACGGAGAATTAACCATGACCATTATAAAAAGGTAAACATAAACTTGACACAGGTATGCAACTTTAACTGAGTTTTGTTCAGATTTACTTTCTTTTTCCAACAAAGTTGCTGACTTAAGCATCGGAGTGTCTTCGGCCTTAAAAAAGGTGGTCCTTGGCAGTCTAACAATTGTTTTCCAGGTCAAACTCACAAGATGACGATTTTTGGACACATCAGGTTTGATTGGAGAATTGGTTGTGAATTTTGATTCCTAGACTTGGGTATTGAATATTTTTCTGGAAACTCAAGCTTTGCTTCTATGTGTTGTTGTTCCCCTTCTGTTATTGAATTTCATCAGATAAGATATTGATTGGGTAGCATTATATTTCTTGTAGCTTATTTAAAATTCATCAATCACAAGGATTGAAGCATTGGTTTAATTTTAGGATTCAATTGTTGATTCTTTCAATTTATTTGAATTGATTGGTGGGAAAAAGGGAGAGGAAAAATGGAAATATAGAGCATGTTCCTTAAGAGCACAATGGAGAAACTAATGAAACAGATAGGGATGCATTTGTGCTTTGAGTAGGGGCGATTTAATTTTTCTGAGATGCATTCGGGGTATGAGTGGTTCAATGTATGTGTGCAATTTTGTAGTATTCCTCAACTTCTGTAGGTTTGTTACGATATGCATTTCAAATGGTTAGAATAATACAAGGAAGAGTGAGCATAGGTTACTTTTAGGATTAAAGAGCGACAATGGGTAGGATCAAGCATTTCTTCTTTAGATGGGTGAAAATTAGCAACTTCATTGAGTTTTTTTCTTAGTTACCTATGTTATATTATTGATTATGTGTTGTTATATAATATTGCTATTAGTTATTAAAAAAATTTGTTCTTAGTGTGACTGAATAATGGGCAGTAAAAACTAGGTGTTGGAGAACGTGTATCCCATTACTTATGTGGATTGTTTCCTTTGGTCATACTAGGTCAGAGGTGGGGTGTTTCTAGTGTAAATAATTTATATTTTTTTGTTTGCCTAAATTAGTCAAGACGGAAGTTACAGTTTTGTTGTTAGTATTATTTTGACCCAAGACTTTTTGTGTTTTTTCTTGGATAATCATGCTTTGAAATCGATTGTTATACCAATTGACTTGCTAACTGCTAAGGGTATAAATTCCTATATTAAATGGGCTTGTCTGTCGTTTTTGTTATAGATAAGTTGTTTATGAAAATGTTATGTTTCTCCAAAATAATGGTTGAATTTTTTTACGATTGACAAAGTGTCATCGTAAAAGAGTTTGAGATATTACAATAAGTAGTTTGGATGAGTTCATAAACGCTAGTCACTTGGAATTGCATTACTTAGAACTACCACGCATTTTCTTATTTATGATTTTTCTCTCATATAGAGAAACTAAGTAACCTTCGGTTTAGGCCTTGCGGAAAGGGGGATGGTATTTGAAATGCCTAAAGTAGGCTTGATATTTATTCGTAAAAAATGTGACGTGACTTATGCGCATTGATAGCCCAAGAGTGGCTTTTATGTTACTCATAAATTTAGGAGTATCTGGTGATACATGTCCGTATGTGATGTGTTTAGGAGTAACCGGTGATACATGTCTGTATGTGATGTCTCCCCACTTAGACATGGATGACGGAGAAGTTCTCCTTTATATGAGAGAGACGTACAAACATGTATGTTCGGCACGGAGGTGGTGCGAATGTGGTATTGTCTAAGTGATCAATTCATTAAAAATGAATAATATGTTAAGACCATTAATGTATGAACACAACTGTATTAACTTTTAAGTATAGAATATTGATTGTTAGTGAAATTATATATCTTTGTTTCTAATCATTCCTTGCATGATGACAAGCCTACTAATATTTCTGCAGGTCTGACTTGCCATGGTCAATCTCTATATCGTAAGTATAATTAAAATAAACATTTACTTTAAGAACTTATAAAAATGTCATGATTGCCTCATTGAGAAACTAAATGTCTTTGAGTTGATATTTAACACATTTGCCTCGTTGGGGAACTACATGTCTTGGAGGTGTTATTTTATTGTGTATGCAATTTCATGTTATATCATATACTTTTTTATATTAGAGTTAGAGATTACTCATACCAGCTAGGTTGCTGACCCAAGTGAGCTTTTGCTTCTTGGGTACATACCTTTGGAAATGTAGCCGATTAGCTTTGTCTCAAGATAGGAATTTTTGGGCAATGCCATTGGAGTTTCTTTAGTGGGGCGAACCTCGTTAAAGAGTTTCCTGATTATATATTTTTTTTGTTATTTCAATTATTAAACTATGTCTCAGTTGTGGTTGTTGTTAAATGTTCTTTTGTTATAGCATTTCACGTCCCGAATTTTAGGGGAAATAGATAATCTTATGTCGATATAAGGATTTTGTTTTTCTCGAAAATCGGGGCGTAACAGGAGCATTAGCAGTTTAGGTAAAATAAATGGTTTTTACTAACCCATGAGGACCCCATCAAATTTAGTTTTGAATTAAACACACTACTAAACTATCTATCTTACAAATCAGAATGGTGTTTCAGTGTTACTGACGAGACATCAAACAATCACTTAGTCACAGCCGTACACGTGGCATGGATCAACTCTAGCACGTAAAAGGCTTCAACGCAATCCCAAGCGGATCCATGCACAAGACTATTGTTCAGCTCGTAAGTCAGGCGTCCAAGCCCAAGACACGCCAGCTCTAGTGGCACGAGTTTCAAGGCTTGGCTCAGGACAATAAAGCCCAAACAACGAATATCAAAGCTATCATAGACCCGAGATCCACTCGCACGAAATCATCTCTAGCATTAGGTCTTAAACATAGCCAAGTCTCGAAGAACTCACTCATGCATAGGTAAGATCTTATGTGAGATCCCCTCCCTCCATCATGCCCTCAATCGCAGGGATAGCTGGGGAGGGAACATTCGCTATAAGAGTCGGTGAAAGGAAGAAGAAATGTACGCATGTACACACGTATACAAACTGCAATTTACATATAGTTTTCACTCTTTCTCGAACCGTTATCTGACTTAAGTATCAAAGTGCCTTCGACCACCACAATGGTGGTCCTGGGCTTAACTGTTGCTCGTTTTTACAGGTTGGATATCATCGGGGTCAGCAAGGACAAATCTGAATGCATCAGAATCTATGAAAGACCTATTTATTCAAGAAGATGAAGGACATAAAAAATGAGACTGGCCTACTATATAACTACTTTCCTCCCAACAGGTAGCAATGGCTATCCTCGACACTCCCATTAGACATTCGGAAGAGCATGATGTTCTTATTTGGAAGCATGAGACCAAAAGAAATTTCACTGTAAAATCGGCTTATAGATCTTTCAGGAGTGAGACGGTGGTTTTGACTAATGCTTCTTCATCCAGAGGTGATGATAGGAGAATGCTCCAAGATATTTGGTAACTCTAGATTCCTCATCAAGTTCAACTATTTCTTTGAAAATTATACAGAGGACTACTTCCTATGGAAGAGGTCATTAAACAACATCATGTAGCATTGAGTGATGATCGTCCACTTTGCAAAAAAGAAAAGGAAATGTCAAGGCATTTTCTTTTTCAGCGTCCTTTTGTTGTCCAAGTATGGAGTATTTTTAACATACAGGTTAAATGGGATAGAGCGGATTTATCTTATGAGAAGGTTTTTCTAGAGTTCTTATGGTGCTTGCATAACCGAGGGTATGAAAGAGAACAAAACATGGTTAGAGCAGTTGCAATCCTTGATCATATTTGGCAGGCTAGAAACAATTTGGTTTTTAACACAAACAATTTAGAGTATAGATGATAGCAAGTTTAGCAAATAGCTCGGAAAATCTTTGACAAGTTTCAAGCAATATGGAATAACATCAATCTGATATTACTGAAGTTAGTACTGACATACCACAAGAAGACACAACTGCAAATAGTTATGTTATTTCAAAGGTTTTTGAGCAAACAAAAATATTGGCAGGTTATGATTTTATTATGCTGGTCACTAATGTTGTTTTCCACAGGAACAGGTGTGATGGATGTTTTGCTTTCTACGCGACTAATGCAGATAATAAAATAATAGAGATTAATAAAGAATGGTGTAGAAAAAACATGACAACAAATTTTGAAGCTGAATTGGAAGGGGTCAGACTAGCAAGTAAATGGGCAATAGCAAAATGGTACAAAAAGGTTATAGTGATAATAGCAAAAACATTGCGAAAGCGATCGATGGTAGAAACAAGCATTTATCATGGCAGCAGAAGGTTACATGATTGATGATATATCAAAATAGACCGATTATCACGGCTGTACATGTGGCATAGAGACTCATCACAAGGATATAGCGTCCAACCTATTGGGCTAGCTCATAAAGCCCAAGAAGAATAAAGCCAATTACAGAAGCCCAGACAAGGCCCACCAACGAGAAGACGCAAACAAAGCCCGAACGAATTAGAGCCCGAATCTAGGTCCAACACGAGTCCTCTAGTAAAGAAGAGGAACGTTGCACCAAAAAAGAGTTGTGGAGAGAGTTACGCCTCCACGATCACATATCCATTAAGGAGGAGACTGTTACAAGAAACATTTCCTTATGTTGCGCCTCACATGCTTAAGTCACGCAGAGAGTTAATCGCGACCATTATAAAAGGTAAAGGGAACGTCTGGCCACCATAAAGGTGGTCATTGGCAGTCGAACAATTGTTTTGCAAGTTAAACTCACACGAGGATGATTTTTTGACGCATCCGTTCGGCGTCGTCCAAGGGGAACGATGGGTTTCCTTTCAAAAAATAAGATTCACAATAACAAAGCTCACACAATCTGATAGAAGATCAATGAAATACCCCACAAATCCTCAATCTGGCGATGAACAATACGACATGCTGCCTAATATCGATCCAACGACAACCGTCGAGTCAACCATACCTGCTAGAAAAGAGATTCAACAAATAACGGTTCAGACGTCTCTAACATCTTGGGGAATCCCCTCGGATCCCCGAGTAGAGATGCTTATGGCTCAGATGAACCACGTAGTGAGATGGTAGACAAAATCACCCTAAACCTGAAGGTCAGCAAATTTTGTAAAGAAATCACCCAGCTTAAGAGACACCAGACCAATAATAGCTCCAGATCGATGTATTCAAGGGAAGTTTGAAAATCTACAACCGAAAAAGCCCAAATACGAGAAATCGTTCTCGACCTTGATATGGCAGGAAGGGAAGATGTTATATGGCCACCAAGGATGAGAGGAAATCCGGAGAAGCGGAGCAAGAACAAATACTGCCTCTTCCACAACAATTACAGCCACAATACCGAAGAGTGTCACAGTCTTAAGGACGAAATTGAACTTCATATCAGAGAATTCGACGAACTCAAGGACGAAGCAATCATCCCAAGGGAACGAGTAAAGGAAACAATTTATGTCTTGCACGAGGCCGCCGGGGAAAATGAGCAATCCAATAGTTCACGAAAGCGTATAGTCAGAGACTTACGTACAAAGATCAGGTTCCAAGAATCCGTTAAGCTACACGAGCCTGCATTAGGTGCACAAGTGGACGCATTTAAAAGTTTCCAACGGCATCTCAGTAACAACGTTAGTAGACCGAAATGTTGTTCAGGCATGGTAGATGGCAAAGATGATGGTGCAGACGACGGGTGTGTCGGAGATACTATAGGGGTTGTCAACACTATAAGAGTATGTGCGGAAACAACCACTGAAGCATAGTTGGACAATCTGATGAGGGGGGAGGTGTATGATGAGCACCTGCAAAAGAAAATAAGAGCTCATCAATGACCACATGACTGGACAAAAAGATTATGCCTGTACAGTGTGCAAAAACGATGCAAATGACTCTAACTTTCTCGAACGAAGATGTTGATGGGGTTAGATTTCCAGACAATGATGTTCTAAGGATCTCGGTCATGATAGCTAAGTGGAAAATCAAAAGGGTATTGGTCGACACTGGCAGCTTGGCCAACCTCTTATACCTGACAGCCTTCTGAAGGATGAGGTTTACCAATGAGATGCTTTCACCTAGCAATCAATCTATGGTAGATATCAGTGGGGAACAATGTCACCCGCTAGGAATGATTTAACTACCGGTCGAAGCGGGAGAGCCAGGAAAGCAACGAGTATTATTGATAGGCTTTTTCGTCGTCGATGCTCCTACTGCATACAACATGCTACTTGAGAGACCATGGATACACAAGATGGGCGCAGTCTCCTATAATATTCACCAATGCTTAAAATACCATACCTATAATGGTATCGAAAGGATCAAAGAAGATCAACCGGCGACTCGTGAGTGTCATTTTGTAGCAATAAAGATTCCCCATAAATAACAATTACTACAACGACTGGAAGAGCCTTCACAACAGCTTGATGAAAAGAGTTTGGACTCTCCGGAGGATAACACAGCTCCAACTAATCCGCGAGATCGACCTAACACCGGACAACTAGAAAAAGAAACGATCAAGGTCTACGTAGACAGCGAAGCAAAAAGGCGGTCCGCATTGGCACAAAGATTCATCTTGAACTCGTCAAAGAATTGATCCAGCTGCTGAAAGATAATCAAGATGTTTTTGCATGGACAATGAAGGATATGGTGGGGATAGATCCATCCATCATCTCTCACAAATTACAAGTGAATCCAGATAAGAAACTGGTTCGACAAAAAAAAGATCGGTGGTCCCAGAGCGTAATCATGCAATAAATGAAGAAGTACACCGACTACTCAGTTTAGGAATGATAAAAAAAGCTTACTATCTAGAATGGTTGGCAAATACGATACTGGTAAATAAGAAGAATGGCAAATGGAGGGTGTACGTGGACTACACTGATATGAATAAAGCTTGCCCCAAAGACAACTTTCCACTTCCACGAATAGATCAGATAGTGGATGCAACTGCCGGACATGAAATGTTAAGCTTCATGGATGCGTACTTCGAGTATAATCAGATACACATGTACCCTCCTGACCAAGAAAAAACTTCTTTCATAACGGAAAGGGGTACACACTATTAACGAGTAATGTCATTCGGATTAAAGAACGCGGGAAAACATACCAACGACTAGTGAACATGGTGTTTAAGTATCAGATCGAAAAAACGATGGAAGTTTACATTAACGGTATGCCTGTTAAAAGCTTGCGCAGAGTAGACCACGACGCGGATCTTGAACAAGCTTTCTCCCAGCTGCGAAAGTACAAAATGAAGTTGAATCCGGAGAAATGCACTTTTGGAGTGGAGTCGGGGAAGTTCCTTGGGTACATGGTCAACCAATGCGGAATTGAAGTCGATCCAAAGTAGATACAAACACTTCTCAACATGCAGTCGCCGATGAACACAAAAGGCATTCAAAATCTTAACGGAAGGATAACAACTTTGAATATATTTATCTCCAGATCATCAGACGAGTGTCCTTTCTTCAAAATCTTGAAGGGGAACAAGACATTTGAGTGGAATGATGAATGCGGGGAAGCCTTTCAAAGCCTTAAGACATACATGAAAATCACAAAACTACTAGCAAAATCAAACACAGGAAAAACACTATATCTGTATCTATCTATGTCCAATCACGCAGTGAGTTCGGCATTGATATGGGAATAAAAAGGGCGTGCAAAAATCAGTGTACTGCATCAGCAAAACATAAGCAGATGCAAAAATCAACTATCCGACCCTAGAGAAATTGACGCTCGTTCTAATCGTGTCGTCAAGAAAATTGCGACCATACTTCCAAGCACACCCAATCACGGTTATGATCGAACAACCGCTTCGGTCGGTGTTACACAAACCAGATCTGTCGGGAATAATGGTAAAGTGGGCAATAGAACTCGGACAATTCGACATCAGTTATGCCCCCATAACCGCTATCAAGGCTCAAGCATGAGCATATTTCATCACCGAGTTCACCAAAAGCAACAACCAACATGCGAAAAACGAAAGCAGAAAAGAACAATTCAAACCAATCACCGACGGATGGATCCTCCGCTGTGATGGAACATCTAATGAGGCGGGAAGCGGAACTGGACTAGTCTTGTACAACTCGGAAGGCATCACAATAGAGAAGGCAATAAAATTCAGTTTTAGAGCCTCCAATAATGAAGTCGGATACGAAGTTGTGATAGCAAGGCTACAGTTAGCAAAACACTTGGGAATAAAGGACATTAGTGTCTTTATTGATTCCAAGCTAGTAGTCAATCAACAAAACGGAGGATTTCAGTCAAAGATACCCGAATGAAAGCCTACCACTAGAAAACAACAGAGCTAGTAGAAGGCTTTCAAAATGCTACCATTCAATGGTGCGCACAGGCAAAGAACAAAAGAGCTGACGAACTAGCAAATGAAGCTTCAACAACAAAGGATAATGACAACCCACTCGTCATGACACAAGGAAGCTTCATACTTGAAAACCAATTGGAAGAAGCATGCGTCGTAAATCAAGAAACCAACTGGACAGCTCCAATCATGGTGTATATATCAAACGAAGAACTCCCAACAGATAAGATGAAACCCAGAAAGCTACGAAACCAGGCAGCAAGATACACAAGATAAGCTACAAACCGGTTACTGAAGTGCCTTGCACCGAAAGATGTTGAATACGTTTTGCAGGAAATCCACCGTAGCACATGCAAAAATCACCCAGGGGAGAACATTGACCCAAAAAGCTCTGACATTGGGTATTATTGTCCGACAATGCAAGCGGATGCTCAAAAACTAGTTTGCAGATGTGACAAATGTCAAAGATTCACCCCATACACTCACATGCCGGGACAAAACCTGATCCTAATGAGCAACCCCTGGCCATTCGTACAATGGGGAATGGACATCATAAGACCACTCCCCGCGTCAGATAAAAAGAAGTTTATCATCGTCACAATAGACTACTTCACCAAATGGGTAGAAGTAGAGCCTCTCACAAAGATAGGAAAAGCCCAAGTCGAGAAATTTCTTTGGAGAAACATTATATGCAGATATGGGATCCCAAGGGTAATCGTCATGGACAATGGGAAGCAATTTGAGGGCAAGAAGGTTAAGGAGTTATGTGAAATCTGAATATCCAGCAACATTTCTCCACGCTAGGTCATCCACAAGCAAACAGATAAGCTGAGGTCACCAACAGAACAATCTTGGAAGCAATCAAAAGAAGACTTGAAGCAGCAAAAGGGTTATGGACATTCGAGTTACCCGGTATCCTTTGGGCGTATTGAATAGCAAAACGAACTCCCACGAATGACTCATTTCGCCCTCGTGTACGGGTCACAAGCAATGATACATGTGGAGATCAAAATGCCAACATTCCGAACCAAAGAGTTTCGCACTGAGGTACTAAGAGTCGGACTGGATCTCCTCGAAGAGAAACGAGAAACAACCTCCATCAAAACAACAACCTACCAACAGCTTATGGCAGGATATTATAACAAGAAGGTGTGAATCTGAACTTTTAATGTTGGAGACTATGTACTACAAAAAATCCAACTCAACATGAAAGAGCCTGGCGCGGGCAAGCTCAACCTGAATTGGGAAGGACTGTACCGAGCCTGGCGTGGGCAAGCTCAACCTGAATGTAGAGCACTTAAAAAGATGTTATCAATAAAATTTATTGCTCTCAAATGTGAAACAACAAGAATTTAATGGGGACAAAGAAGTCAGATTAAAAAACCAACTCGAGAAAATACTCAGCACAACTAGAGTATCAAGAAAAAACATGTATTGGGCGAATGAGTCAAACATAAAACAATAACTTCTGGCTTGATCAACCACGAAGTAATAAAGTACCAGGACATAATTGCTGGACTTTTGCATCGACTGTAATGTACGACATCGTAATACGAATGTAAAATCGGATTTCGTAAACCAAAGCTTCTACATGACTAGAACGTCATACATCAAAGCCATTCATAAAAATCTGTACGAACAAGTAAGAAATCTCCCAGAATTGTCGTAAACAAAAGTTGACGAGCTAGACATATTGGACACAATAAATGTGAAATAAAAATTTTCCATTGATCTTCTACAAAAGAAGATTACAAAAAAGAAACAAACAACAACTAAGGAAGGGAATCGACGTCATGGGCATTATCTCCAGGCAGCACGGGGCCAAAAGGCTCTCCGATATCTGGATCACCCAGCGAATCCGAAACAACGTAATCAACATCATCAAATTCCTGCTTAGCGAAGCAACGGTATTGGGTCATGTCCAAACCTTGCGTCTCCAAGAAATCCAAAATATCGTGGCGACCCTCGACCACTCTTTTCCAATCAGCGGCCTCCGCCGTCTTCAACTTCTCAGTAACAGATGACAGCTTAGCTAGGGTTGACGCTACCTCTCTGTCAACACCTGCAAGTTTAGCAGAGACCGTTGATTTGGTCTTAACTAACTCAGAATTCAGCTGAGGGATTCGAATAGTAGAAGCCTTGAGCTTGGCAAAACATTCCTCAGCAAAATGAACAACCTCATCATGTTTAGCCTTTCGGTCGAACAACTCATTCTCAGCGACATCTAGATGGGATTGCAACTTGCCCAATTCCACTTCAGACGTCTTGAGGTCAGAGGCAACGTATCACGAATGGCCTCGAGTTCCCTCAACGACATCCGCAGCTCTCTCATGTTCTATGCACTGCGCCTTCAACAAATCCAGTCATCAAAGAACATGAGAAAGGACCAGAATGTGTCTTGTTCATTTTCGCTCAATATTCGCCACCTGGTAACGAGATGCCTTACAATCTGACCCGATCATGGCCACATAAGTAAGGTGCGTCATCCCCTCCATAAGATGCTGGGAGGCCCTCGTCAATATGGCGACGTGGCTGTCGTACGGGCATAGAAGTGTTGCACATTAACCTCGAAAAGCCAGAAGCTTTCCCCGAGAACAGTAGGAGCAGGACGAGATGCAGAAGGAGTAGCGGGTGATCCCGAGGTCCCAACCTCAATGGAAGAAATAGTGAGCTTGAGATCTCAAGCTTTGGAAACAACTTGATCCTCCACTGACGGATCATACTCGAAGTCATCCAAGGTCTTCGTGCCCTCTGAATTCTCCGACTGCCAAAAACCAAGCTGAAGCATTTTATTCTCAACAATGCATGAATCATCAATAGAAATGTCGATAGAAGCGGGCAACCCATAAGAGGCAACAAGAACTTTCACGCGGTTGTCTAGAAGTTGGGAGATTTCTTACTCCTTTCGAGAACTTGGTTTACCACATCGTCCTCCGAACCACGACCTCTTTTCCGAAGGAAGCAACGCGAAAGGGAGCCCTAACAACATCAAGAACTGAGGAAGCAAACTTCTTCCTCTTTGACACACGGCCGGAACCGACATCAAACATCTTAGAAGGGTTGGGAGGCCTAGGAACTTTCCATTTCATCACAATTGAACCAGCACCCCCAGAACCTCGGGTAGCAATTGAAGCAGCCTAACCTACGCGCTCGTCAACATAATCCTAGCATTCATAAGGATACAAATTGAGGCAACCCTTGCTAAGGTCGAAATCATTACTTTACAACCATTAGGGACCAGTTGGGCTAGAACGATACCAACCAGATCCAAGTACTCCCAGATGATCGTAGGAACTGGAAGTTTGAGACCAGAGTGGAACATATCGGGGTATAAAGCAATGTACCCATGTTTTGGACAACAATGACTGTCACCTTCTCCGGGAAGAATGGTCTCAAGATCAATTGGCAATGAACAATTGTGATGAATACTGTCCAGAGTTGCCTGCGTTGACCGCTTAGGCAAAAAGAAAGCTTCACAGGCATAAAAAACATGGTCGCTCAAAACCCTGAAGTTAGACATGATTACAGAACGAGCTCAAGGAATAAAAAAGTTAACAACTGGAAAATGATGAGGTACAAAAGGAAGTGAGACACATTCAAACTCCTCCTTTCATAGGGACGAGCAGCGAAAGGACCGGTTTTGGGAAAACGAACAGGCAGATGAAACATCGGAGAGACAACAACAACAACAAATAGCAAGAGCACTAAATGTGTTGTAATGTTGAAATCGAAAATTAAACCGCCACACAGTTAGCACATACATGAATATACCTACTAACTAAGGGGGAGTAGCTGATGATACATCAATTGAGCATGTCATGCGAAATAATTGAGCATGTCATGCGAAATAATTGAGCATGTCATGTGAAAAATGCACTTCCCTGACTTGTTCATTGACTGGGTGAAGGTTTGCATCACGACACCTAGGTTTTCCATCTCTGTCAATGATTCTCCTAAAGGTTTCATCAAGGCCAAGAGAGGCATACGACAAGGGTGTCCGATGTCAGCGTATTTGTTTGTCCTGGTAATGGAAATACTACAATTAATATTCAAAGAAAAGGTGGAAGAAGGAGAGTACGGGTTGCATCCTAAGTGTAGCAATCAACAAATTACCCATTTATGCTTTGCAGATAACTTAATTACATTTTTCCAAGGAAGCACCAGGTATGCAATGGCGCTATCAAATGCTTTAAGAACATTCAAATCATGTATTGGGCTTGCTATAAACTGCTCTAAGAGCAATCTGTTTGCTGCTGAGGTTCCTAGTAAAGAACTTCAGTTGATAACTAGGTGTCTTGAGTTCAACCTAGAGGCCCTCCTAGTGAAGTATTTGGGTCTTCCCTTGATATCTTTCCGCTTGGACTATAACCAATGCCTACCACTGGTAGATAGAGTCCGAAAAAGAGTCCAATCATGGAAGAATAAGACACTCTCATATGCAGGCAGAGTCACCCTCATCAAAGCAGTTCTGAACAATCTTCATGTTTACTGGACATCTTGTTTAATTCCGCCTACAATTGTACGAGATGATATAACAACAATAATGAGGAACTTCTTGTGGTCTGGCTCTGATAACTACACAAAGACACCTATGGTTAACTGGAAACGTATTTGCAGTCCTTACAATGAGGGAGGCTTGGGCATAAGGTACATTGAAACGTCAAACAAGGCTGCAATGATGAGGCATGTATGGAATATTGTTTCGCATAAAGATAACCTGTGGGTACAGTGGACTAAAGCCAACATAATTAAAGACAGAAATTTCTGGACTATGGGTATTCCGAATGAAGCATCTTGGTGCTAGCGTAATATACTAAAGTGCAGAGGTCAGGCTAGTTCACTAATAGTACATTCTATTGGCAATGGAAAGGATACTATGCTGTGGAAATATCCATGGCACCTTCTGGGTATCCTACTAAACAAGATCCCCCAACACCTAACATACCATTCCTCACTTCACCGCAATGCAAAAGTAAGTGCCCTTATTCAAAATGACAAATGGGACATCAGAAGGCATGAGAGAATGACTATTGCTGATATTTGTGAAGACCTTGGACTGGTGGAAATAGACAATGAACACAAAGATGTAGTCACCTGGATGGGGGCTGAGATGGGGAGTTTTCTAACAAGAGTGCTTATCATTCAATGAGGCACATATCACAATCAATATCTTGGTCGGTCCAAGCTAGTGTGGTTCACGGGAAGAATACCTAGACAGAGTTTCATCACTTGGTTAGCAATGCATAAGGCTCTCAAGACCCAAGACAAACTGCTGAAATGGAGAGTCATTGAACGATCGATATGCCCACTATGTAGTGATGAACCAGAGTGTGAAGAGCATTTGTTCTTCAAATGCATGTACTCTAGCTTCATATGGACGCGTATCCTTCTCCAATTAGGCTA
Organism: Berberis vulgaris; assembly: GCA_963556465.1. Taxonomy (NCBI): domain Eukaryota; kingdom Viridiplantae; phylum Streptophyta; class Magnoliopsida; order Ranunculales; family Berberidaceae; genus Berberis; species Berberis vulgaris. The sequence continues at coordinate 24,682,618 of OY747127.1, forward strand.
CAAACACCCATGGATTGGGCTGCAGAGTGGAGATGGTGTGAGATTAAATTCTCTGATACTTCACCTAGCAGTGTGTTAAAAAGGCTTGCTTTGAATGCAACTACGTATCATCTCTGGACGGAGAGGAACTGCAGATTATTTCAGTCCAAATTTAGAGCAGCTATTGAAGTGGTGCCCACGATTATTGAAGATGTCAGGTTACGTGTTTCAGTCCTGGATCTTCAAGTAGATAATAATGCTGACAATAGGTTGCTCTTTGACAAATGGAGACTTGAAGTGCAGTTCAATATTTGCACTACCACTCTGCATACATGGCAGCGGCCTGAACAAGGTTGGTTTAAAGTTAACTCGGATGGTTCTCTTACAGGAACTAAAGGAGGTTACGGAGCATTGATCAGGGACCATGATGGATTGGTGGCGGCAGCTGGGGCAGGGAGTCAAAGAGCACAAACAGTCCTTCTTCATGAGCTACAGGGTATTGAATTAGGAATCAAATTAGCGCAGAGACATGGCCTCCACAGAGTGGAGCTTAGTATGGATTCCAGTAGTGCTTTTAAGTACCTTACTACTACCAGAGCTCCTCTATGGGAAGCGATTCATACAACTAGAAGGATCAAGGCGAAAATCAAGAAGTTTGAGGGGTGCATGATCATGCATGCAGTGCGGGAAACAAACCAGGCAGGATAAACTAGCAAAGCTCTTACCTAACCAGGCAGCAGATAAACTAGCAGAAGATATTAAGAAGATTGTATTTGATGATGCTAGAGGTAGGAAATATACACGAATGTAATCAATCTGTTCCTATTTTTATTTAGTGGTCTGGGGAGCCCATATAAACCCCCACGCTTGCCTTTCAAAAAAAAAAAAAACTGATGATACATCAAAATAGACCGATCATCACGGTCGTACACGTTGCATAAAGACTCATCGAGGATATAACGTCCAGCCTATTGAGCCAGCTCATAAAGCTCAAGAAGAATAAAGTCAATTATAGAAGCCTAGACAAAGCCCGCCAACGTGAAGACGTAAACGGGACCTGAACCAAGCCCGAACGAATCAAAGCCCGACACGAGTCGTCTCGTAAATAAGAGGAACATTGCACCAAAAAAGAGTCATGGAAAGAGTTATGCCTCCACGAACGCATCTTCATTAAGGAGGAGACGGTTACAATTAAGAAACATCTTTTTCTGTTGCGCCTTACATGCTTAAGTCATGCAGAGAATTAACCGCAACTATTATAAGAAGTAAAGAGAATGTTCGACACATGTATGTAACTTTAACTAAGTTTTGTCTAGATTTACTTCATTCTTTTAACAAAGTCACTGATTTAAGCATCGGAGTGCCTTCGGCAACAAAAAATGTGATCCTTGGCAGTCTAACAATTGTTTTGCAGGTTAAACTTACAGATAGATGATTTTTAGACGCATTAATGACAATATTAGCTGGAAAACAAACTAGTTTACTTTGAATGTTTAAGAGCAAATCACATTAGAAGGAACATAAACTATTAGCTCATCGGTTGGCTGCATCAGTCTATGCTAGTGATGGGAGTGGAAATAATAATGATGTCTTTGAGATGAGATGTACTTTGAACCTAAATGGTTTTTCCCTTTAATAATGTAGTTTCGGTAGTTTTTATAAAAAACAAAAGCCTTCTGAGAAAAAAAAAAAAAAAAACCTAATAAATACGTTAAATATATTAAATGAAGCCTAATTACATAAGTATTCCTATAAATGTAATTTTCTTAATATTTTTTTAGTTTTACACGAAATCTACAAAATTATGAAATATTTCGACAAGAAAATGTAATTTACTTCATAATTTCTTGTGTTTTCCACAAAAATGTCAAAAAATTTCGAAATAAACTCATCGAAATAATGTAACTTTTGATACTTTAAATTTCGAGATTTCAAAAACTGAAATATTTTGCCAAATCAAAATTTCCAAAGCAACAAAAATGTATGTATGTATCCGCTATTGTCAAAATGTCAAAAATGTATGTATGTATGTATCCACAAAAATGTCAAAATTTTCAATTTTTTTTTTTTGTGACAAAAAACTCAAAATTAAAAATCCAAAATCCGCTATTGTTCATTCACAAATGTATGTATCATTCTGTTCTGTATGTCACAAGGTAGAATCAGACATTCGTTCAAATCCCATCAATCCAATCCATCCCTTGTTTGAATTCTACAATTGAAATATTCCAACACTAATCACAACCTAGCAAAATAATATATTTATGTTAATAATCTTCACTTTCAATGCCAAGGCTCCACATCAACATCACACTTCTTAGAAACAATAGAAGCGTCTCTATCCAACTTATCCACCGTCAAATCACAGTTAACTTTAACGGTAATCTTGGACGTCTTAACGGACCCCACCTTGATCTTCACGGGCACTTTCAGCTGGAGACGTAACGGAATCTTCGATTTGATCTGCTCATCTCTCAGAGCGACCAAATCCGTCGGCGTTAAAACGATTCCGTTACTAATCAACACCGTTTGAAACACCGTCACGTTCTTCGTGGGCTGGTAGAACGCCGGTATAACGCCGTCACATAGCCTGTCGTTAGAGTGGAACACACTGACGGAGCTCCCCTTGGTGTAGTAGATTCCAATTTTCTTGTTCGGGTTTTCTGCTCGGACGGTGACGTCGAACTCCGGCGAGAAGGAAGAGACGCCGTTGGTGAGGTTGAAGCCGCGGATGGAGAGCTTCTCGACGGAGTACTTGGGAGCCTGTGGCCGGAAGACTAGGTAGAATACGCCGATGGCGACGGCGATAAGGACAATGAGTGTGAAGAGTAGACCGAGGATCCAGGAGAGACAGCAGCAACAAGAAGCACGGCGGTGACGGGAGTGCATGTTTTGGTAGCGGCGGGGATTTTCAGGTGGTGGATAGCGGTAAATTTGGTCTTTTGGGATTTGGACGACGTAGGTTCCTGGTGGTGGGATTGGTTTTGAACTATAAGGAATTGATGGTTTTTCGAGGACATGCGACTTTTCTTCTGCTGGGTTCGGGTTCGGGTTTGGGTTTTGGTTGGGTGATGATTCCTGTGGAATGCTGGTTGCTTGAATGACCGGAGAAGAGTCCTTGGGATGAACTCGGTCGCCCATTCTTGCAAGGAAATATGTCTAATTTCTTTTACAATGGAACAAACCTGAAAATGAAGAAGAAAATTGTTAGTGGAGATTCTGAGTTGAAGGTGTGAAAGGAAGTAATTAGTTTGAAAATGAATCAATCACGAGAAATGTTAGTGTAAATTAGATGAATGAAGAGCTGAAGTGAAGTGAGAAACAAAAGAGAGAGAATGAAACAAAGTTACCTGAAGAGAAGAAGAAAAATGGAGGCAGCCCGGCCAGATGGTAGTGTTTGTAAGAGAGAGATGAAGAGAGGGAGGGGATACAGAACAAACTGAGATTTGGAGGATTGACTTGGTTTGGGTTTGGTGAGCGTGAGAACGAGGCGAAGGAGGAGAGGAGAGATATATAGTTTTGAATCTTTTGATATATAAATATTATGAATGACAAGGGAGGGGTGAGCGTGTGTGTGTGATTGGGTTACAGTGAATGAAGGGCTGGCTGCGGCAGTGAATATGAAGAAAAGAAACGAGAATGTCATTCAATAGACTCGTAAACGCGCACTGTACATCATCTACGCGTTCTCTCCATCCTATATATCTCATTCATTTAATTTCCCCACACAAGCAAAGCAACATAACATAGATTAGTGTAATACCCGTGTCGTTGGCACTACTATAGAGTACATCGTACTTTCACCGAATTGTCGAATAATCGCAATTGGGTTTTTTTTTCATTTTTAAAAAAAATACTTGCAATGAAAACCAAAGCAAATTACTTGCAACAATTTCATGCATATACACAAAAACATAAAGTTAAAAATTTTAAACCCAAACAATCAAATTTCAGCAAAATGAAAAGAATTGCATCCATTTCACACAAATACAAAATCAAAATTGGAACATGAACTATAAACTTCAACAAATTTTACTAGAGACAAACCTGCCAAACAGAGAAACCAGCCTCATGAAGCCAGTCCAAGAACCGAAACGCGCCTTCTCCGAGATCCCCGTGCACCTCGCATACCTGAAACATAAAACCCAATGACTATTTGATCAGACTTTGAACTAATCTAAACTGAAAAAATTATGAGATGCAAGTAATGAAGAATCTCCCACTCCCTATAGATGAATAATCTCCCACTCCCTAATTGGGTTTCACAATTTCAACAAAAAAAAAAAAACACTAAAACACTAAGAAATGAAATGAACACTAAAACACTAAAATCTAGGGTTTAAAACTGCAAAGAACACTAAAACACTAAGAAATGAAATCGAACATGGTTACCTCTTCTCGCCACCAGTGTAGTACTCCTGCGGACCATCAGAATCACTATCAGAGCCAGGATCAGCTCTCCGATTCAGATCAGCGAGTGTACGGATCCCTCCGGCGCGGCTCCCAGACGGCTTGGCCGATTTCTTCTCTTGTGAGGCCATCGCAGCAGGAAATAATGGAGACGGGGAGGGAGAGTTGATCTGCTGCTGCGGAGGAGGAGGGTCAGTAGGGATGTTGTCTTCGGCGGAGAAGAAGGAGGAGACGGCGGAGTCGAGGTTCCAGTTGTGGCTCTCGAGGAAGAAGAGAGCTTCGTCTTTGGACGAAGAGGTGATCTCTTGAAATCAGAAAGCATCCTAGGGAGAAAGAAGTGAAGGGAGAGAGGTGGGCAGTGAGTGAGGAAAGTATCGAGGTGGAGGTTTTAACTTTAAATTTTGCCAAAATACAAATCCTGCCACGTAGGACAAACAGACTCAAATTATTGTTCATGAACAGTAAAAATCCAATCTGAAATGTAAGAGAGATTAGAAAACACCAAACGCGACAAATGCATCTGCCCCAATACAGTACGTGTTGTTCCCATGTCAACAAAAAATAATACCCGGGCCCTTTTGTACATCCACTACTCAATCTACTTCTAATTTAATCTAAAGATTATGTGGTTCATTAATTAATAAGTAGTTTTCTTTTTCCTTAGTTGTGTCTCGTATCATAAGACATATATATGTATGCTCATCCAAATACAAATAGTTAGTGATAAAGAATGCACCACACATTGCCTCCTCATCACTCATGGCATGTATATGTACTAGAGTATGCCTCGTGCGATTAACACTCCATATAATTTTATTTTTGTTAAATATTTTGAAGCTTATTTTAAGACAGGGGCGGATCCAGAATTGCAGACAAAGGGGGGCAAAAAAATATGTAACATTTCTAAAAATTTCCTCCGTATACAACATAAAAAATGTCCTCGGTATAAGAAATTTCCAAGAAATTAGTAAAGACATCAAAACTTGTCTTCTTTTTTTGGGTTATGTTCAACTGATGGAGATATCAGCATAAAAATTCAAATTTTCTGTACATTGCAAACAAGCTATGCATGTCACTATGTGTGTAGTGTGAAATGTGTACATGTGGTGTGTATGGGGTGTGTTTGTCTTTGAGTGTGAGATTGATTGCTTAGTAACTTTTTATGTGGAACATTCTCATTTTGGCTTTTTATAGAAAGATCATTAAGGCTTATTATGAGATTGTTTTCAAGAAGGATGAGATTGACTTGGAGATATTTCATATTGCATTGCCTGCTGCAATGGCTTTAGCAGCTGATACAATTGCTTTTTTGATTGACACAACATTCATCGGACACATAGGTTTGTCACTGTTTATTCTTTTCATGTTATTTGTAATATTAGATGGAGAATCTCTGAACCGACTGACATGAAAAACTATATTAAATTCAGGAATGTAGGTTCCAGAAATTCATTATAATTTTTATTGCAAGACCAAGGCATAAAATCAACAAGACGGAGATGGAGAAACAAGAACATCAAACAAACTCACCCGTTTTTAGACGGAGATGGAGAAGAACCGAAGAAGATATCGCAAGACGCAAGACGCAAGACGCATGCACAGATGCAGACACAAGAGGCTTGGTTTCTCTTGCGATTTGGGATCTGTGATATTTTTTTTATAAGAGGGGGCAATATGAAATTTCAAGGAGGGCAATATAAAATTTTCAAAGGGGAGCAATAGTTGAATTCTAACTACTTTAATGGGATTTTTTACAAAACCTAAGGGGATCAATTGACCCCCTTATCCAAGAAGTGGATCCGCCCATGTTTTAAGGTAAATATATACATTATAAATTTTAGAGTTAGACTCAGTCAAACTTAAATCAGTTGGAGAAAAAATTTAAACGCCAAAAATGAGTTTTTCTATAATCTTTGAATTCACCAAAATATAAAGTTTAGTTTTTTTGTTTAAATGTGTTTTCAGATGTCCGACTCATTTTTTCTGGTATGATCGCCCCGTCTCATTACTTTGAAAAATATTAAAAACGAAAAATACTTTATATGTTTTTTAATTATAGAATATATATTTTTAAAATTTTAGCGCTCGTGTTGATAATTGATTTTGTTTGAAATATCTTTAAAAAATGCATTTCAATAATATTAACTTTACCAAAATCTGATAACAATGTAGATAGTTATGATAATTTTTATTTTGCTAAAAGCAAAACACAATATTTTTTCTCTCTCCGCCACATGTATATTTCACCAACTTTTTTCAAAAGCTTTTCATTATTTTTGTCATTCTACATGTTTTATATTTACAAATATGTCATTATGAGAAACGAATCTCAACCCTAAAATTCAATACATTTTCCAACTTTTAATCCTAACCATCTTTTATCTCTAATTATTTCGATTTGACTTTGTCCCAATCAGCAATGAATCCCAATACCAAATATCATAAATAAATTGGCTTTTACCCCAATACATGGACATGTGTACATGAGAAATGTTATAAGTGTTTTGGAAGGGCCAGTGGTTTTGTTTTCTTGCCAATGGTACCATGACAGTAGTGAGCGGTGGAGCGGCCAATTTGGTTTCTGCCTTTCAATCCTGCCAAAGGAACGTGTTGACAACTGTCCGCCCTAGGACAGAGACCCAAAACCCATTGAAAATCAACAAGTCCAAGGTTTGGACCCCAAACAGAAAATAGTAGTAGTAGAATATTATTACTAAAGTTTTAGGTGTGTGTTCTTGGTTGGCTAAACGTGTGAGGTTTGAGGAGCAGCCTTATTTGCAAGCTTGCCTAACCTATAAGGCATGCCAAGCTTGAGTTGAAACCACTTGCCATATTTACTACTGATTCATTCAGGGCCAACACAATTTCTTTCACATCTTTCAGTTGGCTGGCTTAAACTGGAAGATTGAGATGCGAGGATATTCTTTCACACCTTCTAATCTTCTTTGATCATTTTAGTCTATTTATCTAAACAAATAAAGTATACATCATTTGTTGAAATTAATTTAGGTTGTTTGTTTTTGGAGCAAGTTCAATGCTGATAAAACAAAGCATCATTAGTAGTCTAAATGTAGTGTGAAGTCTATTAGTTAGGTGACCTTCTACGTGTTGTGTCTTTCGTTTTTTAATACAAATTCTTATTTGTCCATTGAATTTAAACTAACAGTTTAGAGTTTACTAGTAATTCTTATTAATAGTGGGAAAAGCTTGGTCAAGTGTCATTGACTTCATGATTCACCTAAGCTAATATAAAAGCTGAAATTGAGCAACTGTGAATAAATCCATTTTAATAGATTAATTTGACAAATTCAAAACTTTATCTATATTAATTTCAATTCTCTCATTACAAGTCTGAAAGGGGAAATTGTCATAGTGATTTGGTTAATCATCTCATTCCGAATTAAGTACATCTTTTTTCTTTGGTTTTGTGTTTACTATATACAAATATTCTGGATTTCAACCTAATTTAACACAACGGAAGATCGTGTACTAGTAGAAAACAAGGATACAGAAACTAATTTGGAAATAGGCAATGTTTAGTTGAAAACAAGGAGAGAAAAAAAATGTAGGAATAAAAACAGGTAACAGCCCATAGCTCATTGCATGGACCATTTGAAAAAGGAAAATAAAACAAAATATATGATATCAGGCAACAAGATGCAATGGTCATTATAACTAAGCACATACTGATACAATTAACAAATAAATCTAAGCAAAGGCAGAAAAAACTTGTGCATAAATCACGTTTGCCAAGAAAAGTACTTTAAAACATAAACATTCCTGAAGAACAAAAAATTAAGCCATCATACGTATTTTTCAGAAAGTGATTCACATTTCATAAAAACTGAAGCTTTAGTCTCAACAAAAGATAAATATATGAACCAAAACAACACTCGTCAAACAACACTCTGTCAAAACGAAGAGATAAATATATTGAATATTTTGTATTATTTACAATCACTGATACATGGGTATATACAACTCTGCAAATCAGTCTAGATTCTAAAATATTAGTGACCTGGTATACAAGGATTAAACTAATAGGAACCGGTAACCTAATAGGGAACAATACTGGTATAATGATTAATCTAATAGGAAACAATAAGCTAATAGGAAACGATATAGGAAACTAATAGTCAGTGAAGTTTGAGTAGCCATAGCCATACTAGAGCCAGTATGGGTGTTTAACATAATGTGCCTCCTCTGTTCCTTGCTTCTAACAATAACGAAGGCGATCTCTAGATTTGGAAAAGGTTATGTACGAAGGATATCACTTAGGACACGATCATACAAGTCATCAAGGTCAGCCAGAAAAACATAAACACGTTCTGCATTTATTTCTTTATGTACAGTCCTTATAGCATCAGGTTGTATGAAGACAATTGGATTTCGGTAATTTAATTCCTGCCATATTGGGCGCAAATTAGCATAATATGCAGAAACCCTTTTACTCTCCTGTTTCATTTGCATAGCTTGGCGAAAGAGATCATAAATAATTGATCTATCAACTCATTCGTAATAGGTCTGAGATACAGCATCCCAAATATGTTTTGCCATGGGTAATCGAACAAATAGGTTCATTATATCGGGTTCCATGGCACCGATGAGCCAACCTTTAACAAGAGCATTCTCCATGCTCCACTTTTCATATACCAGATCATCAATCGAAGGTTCAAGCTTCTTTTATAGCCTGACTTTCCTCTACCTGCAATGAAGGTTGCAGCAACCTGAGACCAAAGAAAATAATTGGTTCCATTAAGTTTCACACCATACGGGATTGCGGTGGGTTTAGGTGCATAACCCATAGGTTGAACACTCGAAATAATGTTGGAGCTTGATGGTGTAGATGGTGGTGGTGAACCCATATCTCAGAAGGCCGAAAAAGACAGCAACAAAAATAATAAAAGGAATAAACCGATGGAGGAGAGTATCTCCGAGGGCACGTATGAACAATCATAGCAAGATCTCAAGATCACCGCTCAGATACCATGTCAAAACGAAGAGATAAATATATTGAATATTTTGTATTATTTACAATCAACTGATACATGGGTATATATACAACTTAATTTGCAAATCAGTCTAGATCTTAAAATATTGGTGACTTGGTATACAAGGATTAAACTAATATGAACCAGTAACCTAATACAGAACAATACAAAAAACAATAAGCTAATAGGAGACAATATTCTAATATGACCGCGCCAACACACTTAACTCTATTGTTTGATGGTGTAATTTTTGCCTATAAATAAGGACATATCTGACTTCTTAGGTTAATGATGTGTTGTTGCCTGAATGACTGGAATAAGCACAACTCAATGCTTGTTGTAGCATATACATGGATCTGCAGCAGTCGGATATCAATTCACATTAGTAGCTAAACTGCAATGAACTGCACCATATGTATACCAATTGGTGTTTCCAAACCAAACTGTTACTCAGCCTTGGCCCCATTTGTAGTTAATCGCAATGAACTGCACAATTTGTACACCAAATGGTGTTTTCGAGCCGGGCTGTTACCCAGACTAGCCCAATGATTTGCGACAATTCTTTTGATGAAGAAAATAAAGAGATCGTGAAGATGGAAGTTGAAGATGCATATCGGATGGCTATTACTAGTATGGTGAAATGGGTTGAACAAATATGGACCCTCAGAAGACCAAACTGCTCTTTATTAGCATGTCACCTTACCATGAAAAGTAAGTAAAATCCTACACACACTCACACATAGATATACTGCGATTGTTAATATAAGTTGGTTAATCTTGACACTTGATGCTCAAACAGGAGCCATGAATGGGAAGATGAACCAAATGGCAAATGTTACAACCAAACAACACCCATCGAGAATCCTATATATTGGGTAAGTGGATCTCGAAAACACAATGAAATTGATAATGTTGGAATATTTCAATAATATATATGTATATATGGTTGCAACCCTTCAATATATGTCAAACGGTTGGTGTGCAAACACTTTCAATTCAAAAGACATGATCTATGACTAAGTGCCATTTTGAACAAATGATTGCAAACTTTTAGAATGTGTGCCTTTGTTCAAATGGTTGCAAACTTTCAGAATGGGTGCCTTTAACTCTATAAATAACTTGCATTTGCCATCAGTTAAGGACATCTGAAGTTATTTAAAACACAATTTCAAACTATCTTCTTTCTCATTACAATCATACACTTTACATATAGAAGTTTCTAAAGGAATACTTTGAATTTGCTTTTCGCAGTATCCAAACTTGTTGCATTCCGAAAGTGATTTCCTAAGAACCCTTTAGCAAACCCAATTGAGTGGGGGCAAATAACACTTTAAGGAAATGATTCAAATCATACCTCAAAGTCATCTTTGATTTATTCTATATTTTCTTTCCTACTCCAACAAACTTAAAGTGTTAATTTGTAATGTAGAACAAATATGATAATATGGCTATGAAGGTTATCAATCAAGATGTCTATAAGTTAGACAAGTTCGATGGAACAAACTTTACTCGATGGAAGGATAAGATGTGTTTCATGCTTACTGTTTTAAATGTGGTATATGTGCTGGACCCAAAATTGCAGCCTTTTCCTGAACCAAGTGACGAAGATAAAGAGAAAATAACTGCAGACCGCAAGAAGCGTGAAGAAGATGAACTAGTTTGTAGAAGACACATTTTGGGAATCCTTACCGATCGATTATATGATCTATACACACATACCCAATCTCCAAGAGAAATATGGGAAGCACTCGAACACAAATACACAACGAAGAAAAGAGGTACGGACAAATTTTTACTGTTTAAATTTTATGAATTCACTATATTGGACAATAAACCCATCCTAGACCAAGTTTATGAATTATTGGTCTTAGTTTCTAAACTTCGTGAATTTAAGATAGTTATTCCAAATCCTGTGATAGTTGGGGCGATTATGGCTAAACAAAAGAGTATCCAAATTGAAAAAGAAACTCGAAATCGTGATAAGAGTTCTTTTTTAGGATTCCTCCAAAGTTCACATTGTGGAAGGAAACAAATTTAAGAAGAACTTCAAAGTAAACAATAATAAAGGGAAGTTCAAGAAAACCAACTCAAACAAACAAAAGAATGCTAATGGGGCTTGTTACCATTGTGGAAATAAAGGCCATTACATTGGAGATTGCAGGCATAGAAAAAAAAACAGTGATCAATTTGCCAATAAATCAAATACTGCAAACGTGGTGGAATAATCTGTAGGTGATATAGTGGCAATGGTATCAATGATGAATATTGGCATGATCATTGAATTAAACATGGCAGCGGCTATGAAGTCTTCTTATTGGTGGCTTGATTCGGGAGCTACTATCCATGTGTGCAATGATAAGGCATTATACAAAACATATGAAGCATCCATTGACAACCAAAAGGTCTTAATGGGAAATCACAACTCTGCTAAAAGTTATGGGAAGAGGGACTGTTGAACTCCAGTTTACTTTTGGAAAGAAATGACTTTGCTTAATGTACTTCATGTTCCAGAAATTAGAAAGAATCTTGTGTCTGCAAATCTGTTATGTAAAAACGGTATAAAAACCGTATTAGAATCCGACAAATTAGTAATGTCAAAAAATGGAATGTTTGTTGGGAAGGGTTATTCTTGTGATGGAATGTCAAACTCAGTATTAATAATAAAGTGAATTCTTCTGCTTATATCATTGAGTCTTCTTCTCATTTATGACATTTACGTTTAGCATATGTTAATTTTCGATTTTTGAAATATATGCACACACATGGTTTGATTGCATGCAATGATTTTTACATTGATAAATGTGAAATATGCATTCAAGCAAAATTGACAAAGAAATCATTTCCACATGCTGAAAGAAATATTAATTTATTAGATTTGATACACTCTAACATATGTGAATTTAATGGTATTTTAACAAGAGGAGGAAAAAGATATTTTATAACATTTATTGATGATCGCTCTAAGTTTACATATGTGTATCTCTTGCCTAATAAAGATGAAGGTTTTGCGTGTTTTAAACCCTACAAGGCTGAAGTAGACAATAGAAAAGGAACACAAATTAAATGTCTTCGTAGTGATAGAGGTGGTGAATATTTTCCACATGAGTTTGATAAGTTTTGTGAAGAACATGGTATTGTACATCAAAGGACTACTCCATATACACCACAACAAAAATGGTTTGGCAGAAAGGAAAAATAGGACTCTCACTGAAATGATTAATTTTATGATGTTAAATGCTAAAGCTCCATTGTATTTATGGGGTGAAGCATTGTTTACAGCATGTCATATACATAATAGGGTTAATTACATCTACAAAAACACATGTATCACCATATGAAGTTTGGAAAGGCAGAAAACCGAATTTATCAGACTTAAGAGTGTGGGGTTGCTTAGCCTTTTATAAGACAATTGATCCTAAGCGATCCAAGTTAGTATCAGGGTTGCTTAACTTAGACCTCTAATACAATAGTTTAGTCTAGAGATGTTGAATTTATAGAATATAAATTCTATAATGATTAAATATCTGGAAAAAAAAAGAGAATGATCAAACACCCTTGTTTATATTAGAACCTAGTTCTTCTCAAAATGAGAAAAAAAAAAATAGTCTCAAACTGTTATTAAACCAAGGAAAGGCCAAAGAATAAGAAGAAAAATAAACTCTAGGTCCTGATTTTATTTCATCTCAGTCTATTGTATTTTGTATAGAAGGTGACAGAACACAAGTTCTAAATAAAATACCTATACTATTGAATGTAGAAGATGATCCGAAAAGTTTAACTGAAGCAATGACTTCAAGAGATGCATCTTTTTGGAAAGAGGCTATAGACGATGAGATGGATTCATTGATGTCAAATAAAATGTGGATTTTAGTCAACTTACCACAAGGATCAAAAGCAATTGGTTGCAAGTGGGTATTAGAAGAAAATACAATACCGTTGGGTCATTTCAAACCTTTAAAGCTAGGTTAGTGGCTAAAGGTTTTAAACAGAAGCAAGGAATATATTACTTTGATACTTATGCACTAGTAGCTAGGCTCACATCTATAAGAGTATTGTTTATTTTAGCATCTTTATATAATTTGCATGTGCATCAAATGGATGTGAAAACAACCTTTTTAAATGGTGATTTGGATAAAAAAAAGCGTACATGGAACAACCAGAAGGGTTTGTTCTTTTTGGAAATGAGAAGATCGAAAGTTTGTAAATTGATTAAGTTATTATATGGATTGAAACAAACACCAAAACAATGGCATGAGAAATTTGACTCTATAATTTTGTCATATGGATTTAGACATAATAATGTTGATAAATGCATATATCCTAAATTCACAAATGACTGTGGTGTTATTATATGCTTATATGTTGATGACTTGCTAATTTTTGGTACAAACATGAAAGGTGTATTTAAAACTAAGAAGTGTCTAAATTCAAACTTCAAGATGAGAGACTTGAATGAAGGAGATACTATCTTATGTATTAAAGTAAAGAAACACAGTGGGGGTTATGTTTTGTGTCAGTCACACTATATCGAGAAATTGCTTCTTAAATTTAAGCATCTGCAAATAAACGAAGCAAGTACCCCTTATGAGCCCAGTGAAACTATGCTTAATAATTCTGGCAGATCCGTTGCACAACTAGAGTACGTTTGTGTAATAGGCAGTTTAATGTATGTCATGCATTGTACAAGGCCAGATATTGCATATGCAATATGCAAGCTTTCTAGATACACTAATAATCCAAGTAATGCTCATTGGAAAGCAATTAATAGAGTTTTTTGTTATCTTAAAAGAGCCATTAACTTGAGTTTTTCATACTTGAATTTTTCTGCAGTACTCGAAGAATATCCAGATGCAAGTTGGATAACAAGTGCTAGTGACAATAAATCTACATCATGATGGATTTTTACAATTGCTGGAAGAACAATTTCTTGGGCTTCCAAGAAACAAACATGTATAACACATTTAACTATGGAATCCGAATTTATAGCATTGGCAGCAGCAGGTAAAAAAACAGAATGGCTTAGAAATTTGCTATTGGAAATAGAGTTGTGCCACAATCAATGCCTTCAATTTCTTTATACCGCGATAGTCATGCTACATTGTCTAGAACATATAGTAAAGTATACAATGAAAAATCTAGACATATTAGCTTGAGAGATGAATATTGATGCGCTAAAAAATCGTCCTCTTGTGAATTTTACCCACAAAACAGATGTTAGACTGCAAAGGATCGCCTTTTTGGTGGCCGAAGGCACTCCGATGCTTAAGTCAGCAACTCTTTTTGAATAAGGAAATAAATCTAGACAAAACTCATTTAAAGTTGCATACCTATGTTGAATGTTCCTTGCGGTTAATTCTCTGCATGACTTAAGCATGTGAGATGCAACGAAAGAAGATGTTTCTCGTAACAGTCTCCTCCTTAATGGAGACGTGTTCGTGAAGGCATAACTCCCTCCATGACTGTTTTTGGTGCAATGTTCTTCTTCTTTATGAGAGAACTCATGTCGGGCTTGGATTTAGGCTTTGATTTATTCGGTCCGGGGTTCGGGGTTCGGGCTTCGTTTATATCTTCTCATTAGTGGGCCTTGTCTGGGCCTCTGTTATTGGTTTTATTCTTCTTGGGTTTCATGAGTTGGCCCAATAGATTGAACGTCATATCCTCATGATGGATGTTCTCTGCCACGTGTACGATCGTGATGATCGGTCTATTTTGATGTATCATCAGCTACTCCCCCCTTAGTTAGTGGGTATGTTCATGTATCCACTAACTGTGTGGTAGTTTTTTTTTTATTTCAACATTACGACGCATTTAGTGCTCTTGCTGTCTGTTGTTGTTGTCTCTCTGATGTTCCATCTGCCTGCTCGTTTTGGAGCGATTTTTGGGATTTTGCGCGGCTATCATATCTTGCACGTTCTCCCAATAGCGAACCTTTCACTGTTTATCCTTATAAAAGGAGAAGTTTGAGTGTGTTTTACTCCCTTTTGCACTTCTTCATTTTTTAGTTGTTAATTTTTTGAGTCATCGTGTTCGTTCCGTAGTCATGTCTAACTTCAGGGTTTTGAGGGACGATGTTCTTGATGCCTGTGAAGCTTTCTTTTTGCCTAAGCGGGCAACACATGTGACTCTGGACAAAATTCATCATGATTACTCATTGTTGATTGATCTGGAGATCGTTCTCCCCGAAGAAGGCGACAGTCCTTGTCATCCAAAACATGGGTACATCGCTTTGTATCCTAGTATGTTCCACTCTAGTTTCAGGCTTCCGATCCCTACGATCGTCTGGGAGTATTGGAATTTGGTTGGTATCGCTCAGGCCCAACTGTCCCTAATGGTTGGAAAGTAATGATTTCGACCATAGCAAGGGCTGTCGCAACTTGTATCCCTATGAATGTCAAGGTTCTACTTTCTTTGGTGGAGTTGAGCGTAAACCTCAATTGCACATGTTGTTTTCACCCTCCTTCTTGTTTCAAGGACCTGCGAAAGGAGTATGGGGGTTGGTCAAGGTCTTGGTTTTACGCATCCCTTTCCTCCAATTACTTTAGGTTTCGCGAAAATCATATTTTGCAGTCATTCTAGGAGCCTAAAAGAGTCGAGTTGTCGTTGTCTTTGGAAGAGCAGGAGTTGTGCAGTCGATTTTGCGATCTTTCCCGAGTCTCAGTGAAAGATTTTCTCACTACGGATGACATTATCCGTAGTGTCTTATACCGTAGTGTCTTATATTCATCGAGTAAAGCGGGTCACGCTTTAGAAGTGACTGTTGCGCGCGTTGGTGATGTGGATGTTGGCCACCAAAAGGGTTCTGTTGACGAGCGTGTAGGCCAAGTTACTTCAATCGTTGTCCGAGGTTTTGGGAGTACTGACTTGATTGTTAGGAAAAGGAAAGTTTTGGCTGTGTGCCGAAGAAGAAGAAGCTTGCTTCCTCAGTTCTTGATGCTGCTAGGGCTCCCTCTCATCTTGCTTCTCTCCAGAAAGGAGGTCGTGGTTTGGAGGATGATTTTTCGGCTTGAGAGGACGAGGAGGTAAACCGAGTTCTCGAAAAGAGTAAGAAAGAAGTTTCTCGTCCTCTAGATGACCACAAAAATAATCTTGTTACCTCTTATGATTTCCCCGCCTTCGCCGGCCTGTCGATTGATGACTCGCGCATTATTGAGAATAAAATGCTTCAGCTTGGTCTTTGGCAGTCGAAGAATACGAAGGGTACTAAGACCTCAGATGACTTCGAATACAATTTGACAATGGAGGATCGAGTTGTTGCGCGAGCTCGAGACTTCAAGCTTACTGTCTCTTCTATCGTGTCTGGGACCTCGGGATCACATGTTACTCCCTCCGCGTCTCATCCTGCTCCTACTGTGCTCGAGGAGATATTTGGCCTTTCGAGGTTGATGTGCAGGACAAAGCTCGCAACCTCATTGGCAGTTGTCATGGGCAGTTGGCTAATAGGGCTCTTATGCTCATACGCCCGCCACATCGCCATATTGATGAGGGTCTCCAACACCTTATGGAAGGGATGACGCACCTTACTTATACGGCTGTGATGGGGTCGGATTGTAAGGTTGCTCGTGACCAGGTGGCGCATATTGGGTGGAAATTAGCAGGACACATCCTGGTCCTTTCTCATGTTCTTCGCCAATTTGATTTGTTGAAGGCACAGTGCATAGAGCATGAAAAGATTCGGATTCTGTGCAGACGTCGCTGAGGGAACTCGAGGCTATTTGTGATACGTTTGCTTCTGACCTCGAGAATCTGAAGTAGAATTGGGCAAGTTGCGGTCCCGTCTGGATGTTGTTGAGAAAGAGTTGTCTGATCAAAAGGCTGAACGTGATGAAGTCGTTCGTTCTG
The DNA here is from genome assembly GCA_963556465.1 of Berberis vulgaris. Classification (NCBI taxonomy): domain Eukaryota; kingdom Viridiplantae; phylum Streptophyta; class Magnoliopsida; order Ranunculales; family Berberidaceae; genus Berberis; species Berberis vulgaris. The sequence continues at coordinate 24,699,837 of OY747127.1, forward strand.
TTGAGGAATGTTCTGCCAGTCTTAAGGCTTATGTTATTCAAATAGCTCAGCCGAATTCCGAGTTTGTCGAGCCCAAGTCGGCGGTCTCTGCTAAACTTGCGGATGTTGACAGAGAATTAGCGTCAACTCGAGATGAGTTGTCATCTGTTACTGAAAAGCTGAAGGCGGAAGAGGCTGCAGATTGGACAATAGTGGTCGATGGTCGCCATGATTTCTTGGATTTCTTGAAGACGCAGGGTTTAGACATGTTTTAGTATTGTTGCTTTGTTGAGCAGGAATTCGATGATGTCGAGGAAGTCGTTCCGGATTCACTGGGTGATCATGTTAGAGAACATTCTGAGCCCATACTACCTGGAAATGTTGCTGATGTCGATTCACGTTCTTATTTGTTTTTTGTAATCTCCTTTTTTAGAAGATCAATGGAAAATTTTTTATTTCGCATATGTTGTGTCTAGTATGTCTACCTTATCAGCTTTTATTTATGACATTCCTGGGAGATTCTTGACTCGTTTGTCAAGATTTTTACGAATGGTTTCGATGTTCGATGTTCTAGTCGTGTAGAAGCTTTGGTTTACGGAATCTGATTCTATATTTGGATTACGATGTAGTACATTAAAGTCGACGAGAAAAAGTCCAGCTCTTATGTCTTGGTACTTTATTACTTCGTGGTTAATCAGGCCAGAAGTTTTTATTTTTGTGTCCGACTCGTTCGTCTATTACATGTATTTGTTTTTGCTCGATGCTCTAGCCATGCCGAGTATTTTTCGATTTGGATTTTTAATCCGACTTCCTTGTCCTGATTAAATTCTTGTCGTGTTGAATATGGGAGTGAAAGATTTCATTGATAATATCTTTTCAAGTGCTCTACATTCCATGATTGAGGTAGCATTTCACCCTCTTTGTTTTCCAACCATTATGTTCCTAGTCTATTGATTTTTGTTACTCGGTACGGTCCTTCCCAATTTGGGTTTAGCTTGCCAACGCCAGGTTCCTTCGTGTTGAGTTGGACTTTTCATAGTACCTAGTCTTCAACATTAAAAGTGGATTTGCATATTCTTGTTGTAATATCATGCCATACGCTGTTGGTATTATGTTGTTGTTTTGATGGAGGTTGTTTTTCACTTCTCTTCGAGAAGATCCAGTCCGACTCTTAGTGCTTCAATGTTGTCCTCATCATGGAATTCTTCGGTTCAAAATGTTGGCATTCTGATATCCACGGGTATCATTGTTTCTGACCCGTACGCGAGGGCGAAAGGTGTTTCTCCTGTCGAAGTTCGTTTTGTTGTTTTGTACGCCCAAAGGATGTCGGGTAACTCAGAATTCCACAATCCTTTTGCTGTCTCAAGTATTTTTTTTATTGCTTCCAAGATTGTCCTATTCGTGACCTCAATTTGTCCATTTGCTTGTGGATGAGCGGGCGCAGAGAAATGGTCCTGGATATTCAGATTTTCGCATAACTCCTTAACCTTCTTGCCTTAGAATTGTTTCCCATTGTCTATGACAATTACCCTTGGGATCCCAAATATGCATATGAAGTCTCTCCAAAGAAACTTCTTGACTTGGGCTTCTCTTATCTTTGTGAGGGGCTCTACTTCTACCCACTTGGTGAAGTAGTCTACTGCTATGAGGAGAAACTTCTTCTTATCAGACGTTGGGAGTGGTCTTACGATGTTCATTCCCCATTGTGCGAATGGCCAGGGGCTGCTCATTGGGATTGGATTTTGTCTCGGCATGTGAGTGTATGGGGCAAATCTTTGGCATTTGGCGCACTTGCGAACGAGCATTTGAACATTTGCTTGCATCGTTGGCCAGTAATAACCCAGTGTGAGAGCTTTATGGGCCATTGTTCTTCCCATGTATAATTTTCGCATGTGCCATGGTGGATTTCTTGCAGGACGTATTCAACATCTCCTGGTGTGAGGCACCTTAGCAACGAGCTCGTGGCAGACCTTCTGTATAGTTTGAGATTGATCATTGTGTATCTTGCTACCCAATTTCGTAGCTTTCTGGCTTCCATTTTATCTGCTGGGAGTTCTCGTTTGATACATACGCCAAGATTGGAATTGTCTAGTTGTTTTCTTGATTCACGGCGCATGCTTCTTCAGCTTGATTGTCAAGTATGGAGCTTCCTTGTGTCATGACGAGTGGGTTTTTATTTTCTTTAGTTGTCGATGCCTCATTTGCTATTTCATCGACTCTTTTGTTCTTTGCCCTTGCGCACCGTTGAATGGTAGCATTCTGGAAGCCTTCTACTAGCTCTTTAGTTTTCTGGTTAGGCTTTCATTCTGGTATCTTTGACTTGAAATTCGCTGCTTAGTTGATTGACAACTAATTTGGAATCAATAAAGATACCCGAGTGAAAGCCTAACCGAATGAAAACCTAACAAGAAAATTAATTCGTTGTAGCCCCGTTATCGCAACTTCATACTCGGCTTCATTGTTGGAGGATTTAAAGCTGAATTTTATCGTCTTCTCTAATGCGATGCCTTTCGAGTTGTACAAGACTAGTCTAGCTCCACTTCCTGTCTCGTTGGACGCTCCATCACAGTGGAGGATCCATCCATCGGTGATTGGTTTGGATTGTTCTTATCCGTTCTCATTTTTTGTCTATTGGTTGTTACTTTCTGTGAACTCGGCGATGAAATCTGCTAGTGCCTGAGCCTTGATAGCAGTTCTGGGGGCATAGCTGATGTCGAATTGTCCGAGTTTTATTGCCCACTTCACCATTCTCCTTGATAGATCTAGTTTGTGAAGTACTGACCGAAGTGGTTGTTTGGTCATAACCGTGATTGGGTGTGCTTGGAAGTATGGTCGCAATTTTCTTGACGACACAATTAGAGCGAGCGCCAATTTTTCTAGGGCCGGATAGTTGATTTCTGCATCCGCGAGTGTTTTGTTGATGTAGTACACTGTTTTTTGCACACCTTTTCTTCCCTTATCAACGCCTAACTCACTGCGTGATCGGACACAGATAATTATAGATATTGTGTTTCTCTTGTGTTTGGCTTTGTGCTTCCCATGTACGTCTTAAGGCTTTGAAAGGCTTCCTCGCATTCAGCATTCCACTCGAATCTCTTGTTCCCCTTCAAAATTTTGAAAAAATATAGACATTTGTCTGATGATCTGGATATGAACATGTTCAAAGTTGTTATTCTCCCATTAAGACTTTGGACACCTTTTACTTTTGTTGGTGACTGCATGTTGAGAAGCACTTGTATCTGCTTTGGATCGGCCTCAATTCCTCTTTGGTTGACCATGTACCCGAGGAACTTCCCTGACTTTACTCCAAATGTGCACTTCTCCAGGTTCGGTTTTATCTTATACTTTCGCAGCTGGGAAAAGGCCTACTCAAGATATGTGACGTGGTGTGCTCGGCGTGAGCTATTGACAAACATATCATCGATGTAAACTTCCATTGTTTTGTCGATTTGATCTTTAAACATTTTGTTCACTAGCTGTTGGTACGTCGTTCCCGCGTTATTTAATCCTAAGGGCATTACCCGATAACAGTATGTACCCATTTCCATTACGAAAGATGTTTTTTCTTGTCGGGAGGGTACATATGTATCTGATTATACCCGGAGTATGCATCCATGAAGCTCAACGTTTTGTGTCCGACAATTGCATCAACTATCTGATCTATTTGCAGAAGTGGGAAACTGCCTTTAGGGCAGGCTTTATTTCGATCGGTGTAGTCCACGCACACCCTTCATTTTCCATTTTTCTTTTTTACTAGCACCGTGTTTGCCAACCAATTCGAGTAGTGAGCTTCTCTTATCATCCCTGCATTGAGTAGTCGGTGCAATTCCTCGTTTATTGCCTGATTATCACCGGTTTTTTTTTTATCGAACCGGCTTCTTGTCTGGGTTCGTTTGTATTTTGTGAGATATGATGGATGGGTTTATCCCTACCATATCCTTCATTGTCCATGCAAAATATCTTTGTTATCTTTCAGCAGCAGGATCAGTTCCTTGGCGAGTTCAGGATGAATCTTTGTGCCAATTCAGACCGTTTTCTCCGCTTCGTTGTCTAGGTAGACTTTGATCATTTCTTCTTTCTATTGTCCAGTGTTAGATCGATCTCGAAGACTTGTTGGAGCCGTATTGTCGTCCAGAGAGTTCAAACTATTTTCATCAATTTGTTGTGAAAGCTCCTCCGGTCGTTGCAGTAATTGCTATTTATGGGGAGTCTTTGTCACTGCGAAATGACACTCACGGACCGCTGGTTGATCTCTTTTGATTCTTCTAATACTATTGTCGGTCTGGTATTTTAACCATTGGTGCATAGTGGATTGCGCCCATTTTGTGTATCCATGGTCTCCTGAGTAGCATGTTGTACGCAGCAGAAGCATCGATGACAAGGAGGTCTATCAATAATACTCATTACTTTCCTGGCTCTCCTGCTTCAATCGGTAGTTGAATCATTCCCAGCGGATGACATTGTTCCCCATTAAAACCCACCATAAATTAATCGCTAGGTGAAAGCATCTCATTGGTGAACCGTATCCTTCGAAAAGCTGTCTGGTATAGAAGGTTGGTTGAGCTACCAGTGTCAACCAACACCCTTTTAATTTCCCATTTAGCTATCATGTCCAAGATCACTAAAACATCATTGTACGGGAAATTAACCCCGTATGCATCTTCATTCGAGAAAGTAAGGGTCATTTGCATTGTTTTTGCGCGCTATGCCGATGGTTCTTGGAATCCGATCTTTGCCCGCAGGTCTCTGACTATACGCTTTCGGGATCGATTGGATTGCTTCTTTTCTTCAGCTGCACCGTGCAAGACGTATGTTGTCTCATTTGCTCGCTCCCTTGAGATGATTGTCTCGTCCTCGAGTTTGACGAATTTTCCGAGTCGTCCCTATCTAATGTGGCGTTCAATCTCGTCCTTTAGACTATGACAATCTTTAGTATCGTGGTCGTAATCGTTGTGGACGAGGCAGTATTTGTTCTTGTTCCGCTTCTCCGAATCTCTTATCTTTTTTGTGGCCATTTGACATCTTTCCTTCCTGTCATAGCTTTGAGGATCTCGCTTCGACTCGCTATCAAGGTCGCGAAAGATTTTTTGCTTTTAGGTATCTTTTGTTGTAGTTTTCCGAACTTCTTTTGATTAAATCCGAAACTGTTACTAGTCCGATGTCTCTTACGTTGGGCGATTTCTTCTCGGGATTTGTTGCCCTATAGGTCTCGGATGATTTTGTCCTTCATCTTGATTACGTGGTTTATCTGAGCCATAAACATTTCTACTCGAGAATCTGAGGGGATTCCCCAAGATGTCAGAGGCGTCTAAATTGTTACCTGTTGAAGTTATCTTCTAACATGTGCAGTTAATTCGATGGTTGTCGCTGGATCGATGTTAGGAAACACATCGTTCTATTCACCACCAAATTGAAGATTCGTGGAGTGTTCCATTGATCTTGATAGTTGTTTGATTGTTAACCAAGTCTCAGTGAGCTTTGTTACTGAATTTTCTTTTTCGAAAGGAAACTCATCGTTTCCCCACGGATGCCAAACTGATGCGTCCAAAAATCGTCTTCCTGTGAGTTTGACTTGCAAAACAAATGTTAGACTGTCAAGGACCACCTTTTTGGTGGCCAAAGGCATTCTGATGCTTAAGTCAACAATTATGTTTGAAGAAGGAAGTAAATCTGGACAAAACTCAGTTAAAGTTGCATACCTGTGTCGAATGTTCCCTTTACCTTTTATAATGGTCGCGGTTAATTCTCTACGTGACTTAAGCATGTGAGGCGCAACAAAAGGAGATGTTTCTTGTAACAGTCTCCTCCTTAATGGAAATGCGTCCGTGGAGGCATGACTCCCTCCACGACTATTTTTTGTGCAACGTTCATCTTCTTTATGAGAGAACTCGTGTCGAGCCTGGATTCGGGCTTTGATTTGTTCGGGTCTGGGTTCGAGCTTCGTTGATATCTTCTCATTAGTGGGCCTTGTCTGTGCCTCTATGATTGGCTTTATTCTTTTTGGGTTTTATGAGCTGACCCAACAGATTAGACGCCATATCTTCATGATGGATGTTCTCTGCCACGTGTACGGCCGTAACAATCAATCTATTTTCATGTATTATCAAATATGTCAAGCAATTAATAATGGATGAAGGTATTAATATTATTTATGTTAATTCAAGTAATAACTTGGCGGATCTGCTTACAAAAGTACTCTCGAGAAATTTAGTAGTTAGTACATCTAGTGGAATGGGGCTAAGACCCTTTACGGAAAGTCACCAATAATAGTAACCCAACTTTTACTGGAACATCACTAGTTAAAAGTTTAAAGAGTAATAACAAGTTATTGATATGTGATTGTGAAAGCACTGAAATTAATTATATATAGCCCATTCCAGGATGATCAGTGCAAGCCTGCTACATTTAGGAGGATGAGTTATTATCTCTTAATGAGGTTTGATTGTATTGTATGTCTATAGTAGCAGAGACATGGGAAGACATTTCACCTATATAAACATAAAGAGTGGTGCCACTTTTGCCATAAGTTGGGTTTTCTCTTGTAAATGTTCACAAGGCCATAATAGTGTTTAATTAGTTCATAATTTTCTTTAAGCAAATATGATAGAGTCATGTGTGTGGTAATTCCGGTTTTAACTTAAGAAGAATTGGTTTGAGCTAAGGTCATCATAGTATTCGTTAAGACTTTGAATTACTTACACTAATTGAAGGTTTAATTCGAAAGACACCTTTCTTATATACATGATAATATTAATATGATTGAGATTGATAATGTCATTTACAATCTTGTGCGAAATTTTGTGCATTTGTATATATATATTACTGAAATAGAGAAGAATTGTTCGAATATTTCAATAATATATATGTATATATGGTTGCAACCCTTCAATATATGCCAAACGGTTGGTGTTTGCACACTTTCAATTCAAAAGACATGATTTATGACTAAGTGCTCTTTTTAACAAATGATTGCAAACTTTCAGAATGTGTGCCTTTGTTCAAATGGTTGCAAACTTTCAGAATGGGTGCCTTTAACTCTATATATAGCTTGCATTTGCCATCAGTTAAGGACATCTGAAATTGATTAAAAGTTAATTTCAAACTCTCTCTTTTTTCTCATTACAATTGATGATACATAAAAACGGTCACACCCCTGAGTCGTACACGTGTCATGATGATCTCGAAGAACTATAGGCCCTAGCATCAGCCCAATGCTGATCTGGCCCAAGAGGTTCTAAGCCCACTCACTTCAGTCCGCCACAACACACTAGTCCAACACGTCTCACAACTATCCTCAATACCCGTAAGCCCTCCTTAGGCAAGTATCTCGAGGATCATATTCGGACGAGCAACTATAGCTGTTCTCCGCTTCCAATTAGAAAACAAACACCAAAGTATCTTCCACATAGGGAAACTCCCTTCTACGGATTGCTCTTGGATTGGGAACTATCTCCTGCGTATCTAGGAGCACAGAGCTAACGGAGAACTTTCGTCCTACAACATGACTCCTAATTAGATAGGGATCTCCACGAAGATCTCCTCCCTAAACTATTCCTGCGATGGCTTGGTTGAACCAAGACTCCTTGCACTATAAATAAGATATGAGGTTGGTAAGCTAAGGTACGCTATAAATTCCCTGTTACAGCATTACACCTTCCTCAAAGCCCTGTCTGACTTTTGCCATCGACCACCCCACGGTGGTCTGTGGCTCACGTGCGTTACTTGTGGAGGTCAGTAGGTCAGCGGGATTAGGTCAAAGCAGGGAGCGAAAAAATGACTGCAACAGAATGGCGCCGTCCGTGGGGACGACATAGTTCTTAACTTTACACTAAACGTCGTCTCCTTTAAAAAACACAGAGAGATGGTGACCAATAGGTCACGCAGCAACGAAGAACAAGGGGACGCGTCCAATGCTCAGGTCGTCCCTGTACCACCCCTTTCAGTAGTTCTTGTCATGCGCAGGCATCCAACTCACGGTTCTGCATCGACGACAACACCATTGAACCCTGAATCGGATGAACGATCTTTTTTTTTGCACCAGCTCTGTCTTATTAAGGTGCTCACATCAGTGAAGCAAATGCCTGACAAGACACTAAAAACGTATCTAACCCGCTTTAATTGTGAGTTAACCACCGTCCACACGTGCAACGATACAACGGTTGTTTCAACCTTCATTAACAGATTGCGGAGAAGAAAATTTTACAACTTTCTGACACTAGACCCTCTGGCAAACATGAAAGACCTAACAAAGCAAGCACAAAACTTCATCGCCGTGAAAGCGGAACAAAGAAGAACCGAACCCGAGGAGCCGTCGGTCAACAGAATACATGTGCTTCACGAAGCACATTTCGAGTCCAAGCTATCCAACAGGTCCAAAAAAAGGGCTCTACGAGATATGAGGATCCAAGTGATACATGGCAAACAACCAATGAACATGGTCAGAAGAAAGGCCCATCTTCACCTCTGGTACTTATGGAGAAGGATCTCCAGGGCATACAACTTCTGCATTACGATGCCCTGGTGGTGACAGTTTCCCTGGCAGGTTGGGAGGTAAAATGGTCCCTGGTCGATACCGGCATCTTGATGAACGTCCTTTTCCTCCGTACGCTCCGCAACATGCAACTAGACGAAACAACATTAAGTTCTGATGGTCGTCCAGTGACCGACTTCAGTGGCAAAAGCGGTTCTCCGTGGGAAAGATACAAGTGACAATAACAGCAGGAGAACAACTAACTCATAAAACCCTGTTTCAGGAGCTCATAGTAATTGACACGCCTAAGACGTACAATGCAGTTTTGGGAAAACCCTGGATACACCAGATGGGAGTGGGCTCTCCACCTTGCACCAGTGCGTCAAGTACCCAACAAATCAAACGGTCGGTACATTGAAAGGAGATCAATTGGGGCCAGGGAATGCAATACATGGCGACTTTGCCACCCGACAATCCTCAAGCAGCCAATCCAACGGCTAAGACTACCCTCTGTTCAACTCGAAGCATCGAAGAAGAACGACCGACACTAGGTAACGAGGCACCAGTAAGCCCTCTAGATCGACCCAATGCCAAAAAAACAAATGAAGAAACCGTTCGGCCTACCTCGACAACCCTCAAAACAGCAAAGCCATTCAGATCGGTTCCCGCCTAAGCAAGGTAGTGGTGAAACAACTTACGGAGTTGCTACAACCATGACATCTTCGCTTAGACCATGCGTGATATGGTCGGGATTGATCCATCAATAATCACTCACCGCCTCAAAGTTGACCATTCGAAGAAAATCGCCAAACAGAAGGTGGATTAGGTTAAGGTAATTTCATCTACTTCATGCAACATGCTGATGGATTAGGTTCACACGCCCCCTAGCAGGTGGAACTTCTATTCAAACCAAGCAAGCTTAGTCAGCCAATATTGATTACGATGACTTCTGGTTCATCCCGATATCTAGTCCGCGTAGCAGGGCATCAGCAGTCTAGGAAGTGGGAGTCTAATCAGCGCTATCACGCCTGGTGACGACGACTCGCTAGAGATCATTGCCCCCTTCGCGGTCAATGATCGCCGAATCTAATCAGGTAAGCCTAGCTGGTGACGACTAGCAACGAAAGCTTCTGATCAAAACCTGGACTTGTAGCCCCTACTGTGAGGTTGTAGATAGTCTAGAAGGTGGGAGCCTAGTTAGTTCCGAATTGATTCTGATGGCTCACCACGAGACCACTGCTTTTCAGCGTGGCCGCCAAATCACCAAACCTGGACTTGTAGCCCGCGCTGCGAGGGTGTAGATAGTCTAGAAAGTGGGAACTCAGTCAGCCACGACCTGATTATGACGATTTGCCACGGGACCACTGCTTTTCAGCGTGGTCGCCGAACCCTCCCAAATTTGTTGCTTGGTGCATTCAGGTGTAGATAATTTGGATGGTGAGAGCCTAGTCAGTTCTGAACTGATTTCGATGGCTTGCCATGGGACCACTGCTTTTTAGCCTGATCGCCAAAACCTCTTTTGAATTCGTAGCTCCCACCACGCGGGGAGGGTGTAGATGGTTCGAAAGGTCCTGAACTGATTCCGACGACTTGCCACGGGACCACTGCTTTTCAACCTGGTCGCCAAACCTTTACTCCCCGAATCTGTAGTCCGCTCTGCTTGGACATAAATGATTTGGAAGGTGGGAGCCTAGTCAGTCCCGAACTGATTCCGAGGGCTTGCCACGAGACCACCACTTTTCAGCCTGGTCACCAAACGGGAATCTAGCTGAGTCAGCATCTTCACGCTCAAATGGACTGACAATCTAATGTTAAGTGAAGGACACTCGCGCCGATACAAGGATCGTACTCCTAGTGCCCAGATAAAAGCTATTTAGGATGCCAACCCGAGCTTACGACGCTTGACTCGGCACGAACGCTCTAACACGCACGCTCGACCATCACAACTCGCTCACAGCAGCAGCTACAGCCGACCGGTCAGACAAGCAAGGTAACTCTCAAACAACTTACCTTGGGGACATGGCACGGCTCGGATGACTCAACCCCTGCTAAACTGTTCATAACATGCTCACTACCGGACATGACTACACCGTGATGACCCCGAGTCATTCACAGTACAAAGCGGTCAAGTTCTCTATCGCAGACAGACCAAACAACTTCCTATTGATTCAACCAGCCTATTCCAAAACAAGATGACAAGGCGAAACAAAAAACATGCAATAGAGACAACAAGTACGAAACGGATAAAACCGTTCTCATTAATGATCAAAGACAAAAAAAGTACAAGCACACAAAGTTCACTCCTTATCAGGAGAGGGTACAAAAATGGAAGAGCTAAGCCTAGTGGAAGAAATAACAGAAGTGGCGTCCACACACGCCGCAGCCTGGACATAAGGGCTCAAAATGTCTTCCTCGCTCGATGACTTCGAGGTAACAAACAGGTCTACATACGACATCTTCTTATAACGGCTGAGATCCCACTCCGAATGCTCCTCCTTCATCAATGCCAGCAACTCCAGCCGTCCATGTACAACCCAGCGGAACGTACAATTGCCTTGTTCCTGGAGAAGCTTTTCCTCCCGCACCTTTGCATCAACAAGTTCACACTTTAGTAGCTACAACTTGCCAACTTGAGACTGTTCTGTGGCCAAACTGCTCTTCACGACGCTAAGTTCATGTTGTTCCAATTCGAGCTGGTCCTCGCTTCTCAAGCATAGAACTCCACATCGGAGTCCAACTGTTGCTCCTCAGCAGCCCAGTCGGCTTCCTTCGAAGCACTCTTTTCAGCGAAAGACAACAGTTCATAACTCGCCTTAGCCGCAGCTTCTTGCCCAACCTCGACTTCTTGGCGGATACGGCTCAACTCCTGCCTAAGTCCATCTCTTTCGGACACCGCCTCAGTCAGATCATGTTCAAGGTTCTCCAGACGAGCCCTCTGAACCTTAGCGACCACGGTTGACCAATCCAACCGCTTCTCTTTGGCCTGCTTCTTAAATCGCTCAATTTCATGGAGCGCATTAGAATACAACATCTGCATATGCAAGAACACATGCTCCAAGGTGCATACTCTCTCACGAGCTGCCTCAACTTTCGTCCCAGCAACGACCGCGTGGCTCAAATGAGACATACCCATCATAAGGTACTTCAAGCTCTTATCTAATATCTATACACCCTTCCAACGAATCCTCCTTGTGTTTTGGAGCGTGATCCATCAACCAGCTGTGACACCTACTTATATGTTTCCTCAAAACATATTTACGTCCACCTCTTGGTGCCAGACCGGTGAACTCAGCTTCACCAAATCCGGTGCAAACAGGCTTATCCGTGCACCCGAATGAAGTTTTCCCTGATAGGGAACTACGTCGACACTGCCCTTCACGGTCGCCACCGTCCTCAAGCTATTTTCCGTGGCCTTTCCCTTGTCAACAACAGCAACCCCTTTTTTGCGAGACGGCTCAATAGGATCCGAAGGGAGAGAAGGCAGCGAAGTATCCAAAGGACTTTCCAACACTTCTAACTGAGGCCTAGAGCGAGATGGTGAGCAATGCGGACTGCAAGAGACACGACCAGTACCACGACCACTATAAGGCGGAGCAACTATGGGGCGATCAGATTCTACCACCTCAGGCAAATCCTCACAAGTGCCTTTGGCCGAAGCGGCCTCACGCAAATAAGCACCAGCGGAAGCAGCCATTGCAACCCGCACAAGACGATCATTAAGAGGCTCGACTTATGCGTCACTAAGGTTCGACCTGTCTACAGCTCCTGTCAATCGCAGGTAATCCTTTTCCAAGCCGGAAACATCAGTCTCTGCCTCAACAGGTCTAGCAGACGCGCTCCCCTTCACCGGAGACGGACTGGTTCTAACGCGAGACCTCTTCCTCACTAAGGAGGCAAGAGTCTCAGACGACTCTTCCACATCAGACAGAACAGAAGCTTTAGACCTAGTAGCCTTCCTCTTCCTGGAAGGGGCCCCATCTTTTAACTTAATGCGCGACTCTCGATATAGAGTGGGGGCGATGTGTCAGTTGTCCGACAACCCACTACGGATGAAGTTGGAAACCCTTATGACATCTACCGCCTTTCTTTTTGGCAGGACGCGAAACTTCTCCATGGCGTTTTGCTCCTCTAAGGTAAGAGGAGTAGTGGGAAACCTTCCTGCAAAAACACGCAAGCGATGGTTATTCGACCCACTATCAAGCACATCAAAGTCCCAAGAAAAGAGATGAACTTACGAAGCGGTCTGAACTGTCGCTCGAGCGGACGACCCTTGGATCGAAAGTACTTCAAATCCGCAGGGGCCAAGAAGCGGTACTTCTACCAGAACTTGAAATCATCAGGTAGCTTAACAAAGCAACTCAACGACTTCATCATACAAACAACATTACACTTTAGCCGAGGAGAGGTCAACAACTGAATCACTCGCGGAATCATGCTAACGCTGGCCTCCTTAGCATTGAGAAGAATCATGAGGATGATCTTATATCCATTGGGCCCCAACTGAGTTGGAGAAATCCCTAAGAAGTCCAAAAACTCTCAGATCACATCCAGAACTAGAAAATGCACTCCAGTTTGAAGCATCTTGCGATGCAAAAGATAAAACCAGCCGGAGTAGACATCGGCGCCTGGTCGCTCGTCAAGAGATACAACAGCAGGTCCTCAGAGACCCCAAACTTCGTACAAATTTTGACGAGACGAGGTTCGGACAACAACCTGTCTTCAAAAAACTCCAAGCCCTCGGCCAAGACAGCGTCATCAATAAGGTTTTCTTGAGCCATGAGGAAGATGAATAATCTTTTCTAATCAGAGCGGTAGCTTCGAAAGCAAGGAAATAGAAGAATCAGACTCTACACAGCGAATGACCTAAATAGAGGTTGGCTTCCCTCCTCTTTTTCGCTGAACCAACGCACGTTCAATTAATGCAGCGCGTGACACTAACAACGATTCAGACTCAATCATCATGAGCGGCGCATCCCTTCAAGATATGACTTAGTGAACCGATATGACGGCCCACTAACTCGAGGGGAATAGCTCATGATACATAAAAACGGTCACACCTGGATCCGTACGCATGTCATGATAATCTCGAGGAAATACGGCCTCAAGCGTTAGCCGAACACTGATCCGGCCCAAGCGGTTCTAAGCTGCCCAACTGCGGTCCACCAGGCGGACCCGAACTCTCATAGCATGCTAGACCCACACGTCTCACAACTATCCTCAATACCCGTAAGCCATCTTCAGGCAAATATCTCGAAAATCAGCTTTGAACGGGCAACTACAACTGCTCTCTGCTTTCAACTAGGAAGCAAACACCATAGTATCTTCCACTGGGAAACTCCCTTCTATGGATTGCTCTTTGATTTGGAACTATCTCCCGCATATCTAGGAGCACGGAGCTAACATGGAACTTCCCTCCTACAGCACGACTCTTAATTAAGGAGGGACTTCCACGAAGATCTCCTTCCTAAACTAAGCCTATGATTGCTTGGTAGAACCATAATTCCTTGCACTATAAATAAGACATGAGGTTGGTAAGCTAAGGTACGCTACAAATTCTCTATTACAGCATTACATCTTCCTCAGAGCCCTGTCCGACTTTAGCATCGGAGTGTCATCGGCCACCCCACGGTGATCTGTGGCTTACGTGCATTACTTGTGCAAGTCAACGGGATTAGGTCATAGCAGAGAGCGGAAAAAGACTGCATCAACTTGTATAACACATATAGCTAGCTATTGTCAATCACCCATCCATTCATTCAGTTCACACATATAAGGACAATACATCCTTGCATCAATCTATATGGGTTTATCATATCTTAGATATGTATGTACCTTTTCAATGAGGAATTCATATGATACATGTTGAGTACCGTATTAAATACTGATAACTATGCTTGGGGGTAGTAGTTGTTTATTGTTAAACATTTTTAATATTGAAAAAAAAAAGTTCTATCTCAGCCCTCCCAACGGCCATGGGAAGGGCGGACGCCCGTGACACAGGTGTATGCGCTTCTCATAGGCGTGGGGAGGCCTGAGGTGGTTTTTAAAAGTCAGTTAATTGATCCTTCATAGTTGTGCTCCAAATTTCTAGTATATGGTACCCACTGTGAGGTTTTGCTTTATCCTATATTTAGGGGACTCCCCTAAAATCTCATTATATGGTACTCACTCTGGATGCTCTTATTCCTTGTAGTTTATTTAGGAGTTTACAATTGGAACTTGTTGCACCTTGGTTCAGCATGTTAAAGGAAACTCGTAAGATAAAATTTAAAGAAAACTCGTAAGATAAACTTTTATTAAGTTCAGTAGATGATAAGATATAGATTACATCCTGTAAGTTAAGGTATGAGATATCTTAAGTTAAAAAATTGTGCATATTGTGATCCTGATCAAGATTACTTCATTGTAAGATGCTAAGTTTTTTCTTTATTTATTATTTAAAACTTTTTCCTTATGTAGGCCTTTGCTTTTGACTTTCAACCTCAAGATCCTGAAAACATATCTGTTGCACTTGCAGTCTTATCTGGAAGAAGAGTGCCAGGTGAATCTATTTTGAAAATCCAAAATTTAGGTAGTAATTCTATTTGATGAATGATGTTTGTATCATTAACTGGGAAGTTATGTGAAGATGGAGAAGAGTATTTGATTTCTTAATTTCTGAACCATTTAATGCTAAAGCCTATTAGTGTGTTTATCAGCACTGCACCAAATTGACATTTTTGTAACAGTAACACTTTTGAGCTATAATAATTCACAAAACAATTTTACACATTTTCACAAACAAAGTGATTCAATAATTGTATCACCACAAATAGTATGGGCTTACAAGTGATGCTATTCATGGTGATCTAATTTATTGTGTAGCTATTTTTCATTTTGTTGACTAAATTTAGTTTTGACTTGAAATTGTTTGGTGGATTGTAATAGCTCAAAAGTGTTACTATCTTTTAAGTTGTTACCAAGGATGCACGGACTAGGATTCGGACACGGATACGACACGACGACTTTCAAAAAAAAAGGACTCAGAAACACGGTCAAACTTATTTTTTTAATATATTTTTTTGTAACTCATATGAACATAAAATTATAAATAATAATAGTGAACAATCCATACATATCAATAAAACATTCATTCATTCAAAATTTCAAATGCATCATAAAGTCAACCTCAAGTCATACTCATAAAGCATAGGCATTTGAGAATGTAAAAACTCATTATTTGCAATATTGATTCATTGATTGAAATACTCATTCTTTCCTAAATGCTAATCTACTTTTTTATTCTTTGCAGTTGAAGTACAAAAATCAGCATAAAAGAAAATCAGCACAATACTCATTGTTTTATTCTACTAGTGTTGGAAGAACACACATCCTCAAATATCAGAGACACAGAGAGTCTCGTATTCATGAAATCAGAATATGGAAGAAGTAGAAAAAACTTTGAGGATGTGTGTTCAATCAGACATGAATCAGAGCATAACAAAATCAGGATGTGTGTTGCAATATCAGCACAATACTCATTCAAAAAAGAAAAAAAAATCAAAGCATAAAAGAAAATCGGGAAGAAATCCGAGAAGAGAATGATGCATAGACTGATAGAAGAAAATCGCAGAAAAAAAAACAAAAGAAGAAAGGTACCTACTGAGGACGACATCATCTCCTTCCTGCGAGCTCCCTCTCTCTCTAGCTCCGTCCAGCGACCACCCTCGATCTATCTCTCTGTCTCTGGCTCGATCTCTCTCTCACTGGATCGATCCCTCTCTCCCCAGGTTTTGCATACACACCTACATCTCAGAAGAGTCTTGATCGACAGTCTGGAGAAGATCTCCATAAGGATGTCCTCAGAAAGCAGAGAAAGGTCCATGGCACGAAGATCTCACCTTGAATTTGCAAGTTCTGAGGATGAAATGAACCTCAAGTAAAAGAGAAACTCTCTACCACAAGTTTGAAATCTCAATCGGTCGATCGAATGTGTGTGGCTCGATCTATCTCTCTGTCTCTGACTCGATCTCTCACTGATGGTGATGCTGAGGACGACATCGATCTCTCCCTCTCAGTCGAAATCGACCGAAATCGATCGAACCCTCGAGTCGACTCCCTCTTTGTCTCTGCTCTCTCTACTCTTTGATTAGGGTTTGTGGGAGGGAGGAACCGAACAATCGAAGAGGAGGAAAAGGGGTTATTTGCACCCGACCGTGTCTGGCCGAGTCTGGACCGTGTCCAAGCGATGTCCAAATCAATCAACGAATTTTGACCGTTGACCACGTGTCCAATACGTGTCGGGAGCGAATCCGTGTCCGACACGTATTTGATGCGTGGTTCGGAGGTTTTCTGGAGAGTCCGTGCATCCTAGATTGTTACAAATATGCCAATTTGGTGTAGTGCAGGGACACAGCTTAGCAATTTTTTCATTAATTGGTTTTTTGGCTGAGACATTTGTTCAAGTGTATGGATTACGAGATGGATCTTTTTCTTGCTTTGAAGCATAATCTGTCTCGGGATTTTCCCCCATGGCAAGAATTGGCATCCTGGTGTTTGAATCTCTCCATTCTTTACTCCTTGACATCTTGATAAATAACCCGTTCTGTTATGTTGTTCTTTTAGTTCTACTGCTTGTTAGTATTATTATTTTTTAAGATTTATACATGTTAATTCCTTACTTTCAACAAGTGTACTAGAATAAGTTCTGATACCCCTTTGTCACTGTGCTTTAAAAGGAGTTGTTCTTGTTAGGAAGCTGACAAAGCTACCCAAAAAGAAACGTTGGTTTGTTGGGTTCTCCCAAGTAGCCGCTGTAGACAGAACAAAAAGATTCAACGAGTGCTGGCATACTGATCTGAAAGTTGGCCAACATGACTGCCGCAAGTACACCAACGGTAACAACGATATGCTTTATAAATCTCACACACATACAAATATACCTACATATATGTATATTTATCTGTTTAAGCTGAGACGCACGTGTCTGATCACTTTCTTTTCTTTTATGCTCCTGCATATGAAGTTTATTTTCCTTTTTTCATCTTGGTTTCTAAATCTTGTTTAGGATAGGTTGAATACCTGACGGGTGAGAAATATGTGTTGGAGAGTTTTAGAAAAGGTGTAGATTATTAGTGGTTCACATTACTTTTTATTTTTGCATGATTGCTTGAATCAGTATATTGATCCATATGCTTTAACTTCACCAGATCATTTATAAATGTAATATTGATTTTTCTATTTTAATCTATTAATACTCTGCTATGAAATGGCCAATCTATTTGTCTTGTATCATTTACATATGAAGGGCATGTTTGTTTATGGCGTTTGAAACAGATATATCCAGATCATGTTATTATTTCACTTTTTGATCAGACTACACATAAACTAACATGATTTCACCATGTTACTTGGCCTGTCGCAGTGCAGCAAAGTTTGTGCTCTTTACCACCTGGGGGCTCCTGCCCTTGTCTATTAAGAGGAATGATCATGCTCTAGAGTCTTTTGTACTGACTAGTTACTTTTGCCTCATATTAGAAAAGTAAGGGTGGGTAGCACTTGTCGTTAATGCTAATTGCTAACTATCAACCAGAGTGCTTAACATAGTGAACGGATGATTGTATCCTTATCAATATCAACAAGGACAACATTCCATGGTTTCATATCCCAGTCATTAACATAGTGAGAAATATGAACGTATTTTCCGGATAGTTCATGATTCCAAATTCTTCCATCCACACGTCAAACGAAAGAATGTGATTCATCATCTCATCGTAAACAAAACTAGGAACAATCTTCCAATACATGACCCCTTTCACATACACGGGTCTTCCATATATCGGATAAGGAAGCTCATCAAGAGAAACTCTCCATGATCTAGTACCCAGAGTGTATATATTGCACTCCACAGAACCAACAGAAACATGAACAACCTTGTATTCTTTAGTTTCAGGACTGAATCCCAGTCCATATATTGAACTTGAACCTGATGTAATTGTGGATGGAATTGTTAGGGATTGTTTGTTGAATGGATTACATATAAGGATCTCATTCTTATGAGAAATACAAAGCAAACCATTGCAGGAATTCCCTAGATAAAACTTGTCAGAAATCTGTAATTCCATGACTGCAGTGTTATTTGGCTTGAGCTTCCTTTCATCCCTTTTAGTCAGATAAACTTTAATCGAATGACGACTCCAACCATGACGCATAAGAAGTAAAAGGCTTGGTTCTTGGGTTTTAGCTACGCTTACGTTCATGTCAGCAACTGATGGGTGGTCTATGGTTTCACACCAAAGGTTAGACACAGGCCTGCATTGGACTAGAGACTTGATGGGAAGCCTTGGAAGGATGTTGAAGAAGACATCGTCGGTGAGTTTGTCCATATTGCTGCTGCTGCTACTTGTGTTCTGGTGAAGGTTAGGTAGATGGGCTAAGTTCTTCAATGGGGTTGATGGAGATGATATTGAGAGAATGGGTCGTTGGGTATGTGTTCTGGTGAAGGGTAGGTAGATGGGCTAAGTTCTTCAATGGGGTTGATGGAGATGATATTGAGAGAATGGGTCGTTGGGTATCTTCCCGTCTTGTTTATCTGATGTGGTGAGACCTTAACAAGGAAAACTTTCTATTTTTGTTTTGTAAGAAGGGAAGTCAAACAATTCTCTCCTATTTGGATTTGAGGTTTGAAAGCTTTTTTTTTTTTTTTTTTTTGAAAGCTTGTTTTTTCAGAAACAAACAAAGGAAGGTTTGTATTATGTTTGTTTGGTTTGCCCTGGGTTCCAAGTTCTAGGTTTTCTCAATTTTTAATCTTTTTCTTATTTTAAAACTGCTACAATACATGCTCAGTGCCATCATGATTGATGTCGATTGTTTTTTTTTTTTTTTTTTTTGTAAACTCGATCTGGACCTTTGATCTTGTGTTTTATGATGTCTAGTTTCAGATGGTCCGGCTAATATATGTTGTTTGCTTATAAAATTTTCTCAGGTTCCAAATTGTGGTAAGTGAAATATAGAGAAGATGGTCATTTTCAAGGTAGTTGACACTTGACCTACTCACAAGAATAAAATTAGAAAAATAATTGGTGTATCCCATTATTGCAACTTGCGTCATTTAATATTTATTTTAATATATGTTCCTTAATCTAAACTTCTGCTATAGTTTGTCAAAAAAAAATATGTAACATAAAAATTTCTACCAAAAATATTAACATTAATTAAAACCATCTTTATTTGTTTATGTTAACCTAAAATCAAGGCTGTATGGGGTAATTACTTAATTGGTTGGATAAGGATGTTGTCAAGTATAGAAACTCACATCACGGGTGCACATAATATAATTCTACTAAGACCCAAAATAGTAGAAATTTTAGAATAGTCAATTAAATATAAAATTTGGGTTGGAAGAGAATTTCTTTCATGCTTTATGTTTTTTGAGCTTCTATTCTATATACTTCTACTATAAAAAAAAAAATGTAGAAATTTTACGGATAAGAAATTTGTCTTGGTATGTAATTTTTCATTTTTCATGTGAAATGGAATGTAAATCTCACGTCAAGTGGATCTTTGTTTGCTTGTCCTTTTAATGACGAGAATCAAATTTTACTAGTTTTTCCATTACTCACAAATATCCAAGTCTATGCGCCCTATCCCCCACATTGGAATCCTTGAAGTCGATTTTAATTTTAATGTTTGTATTCCACGCTACCAACCAAATTGTAATTACTACGTAGCAACGTTCAATTCAAACTATAAGAGGACATACGGTGCCATGTGGATTAGGGGTTGATGAAAATTGTTCAAAATAATACAGATTAAAGTGGTTCCAATGTATATTGTATCGATTGAAGTGTCTTCAAAATATACTAGTAGAAACAATGTGTGAAACTTAATGGAATATAGACTTCATGAGATAAAACCCGGTTATTTCATTTCAAATAAGTCATTGACAAAATTTTGTATGGTCCACAATGTTAGGGTTTTTATATGTCCTATTATGTTCTAACGAGTCATCCCGCTATTTTACTTTTATTTATTTGTTTAGGTTCTTTTTTCTTTCAACGAAAAAAAAAGACAACCCACTAGTCTATAGTCTTTGGCGAATGGTAACAAAAAAAATATATTCTTGCATTGTTTAGACACACCCTTAGTCGACAATGTCTATATATACAACACATACTATTATTTTTATATAATTGAAAATATTAACTTTAGTTTCACCAATTTTATTTTATTAATGTCAAACCAACAAAATTTATACAAGATAAATAGTTAGATTTATTAATAATCATAATGAGAATCTACAAATAGATGAAAACTAGAAAGCTATTATTATGCACATGAAACATTATAGTAATGTACAACAAAATATAATAATCATTGAAAAACCAAAAGATTGTTGAAACAAAAGCATTTGAACAATGATTCAAATTTTGAAAGGGAAAACTTGTAAATCATAAATTGGAGATTCGAGAACAATCATGAGGCAGAGATCTAAGATGATGAGATCGAGGTTTGGTGAACTAAGGCCGAAAGATTTGAGAAGAATTTGCACCAATGCATTGGAGTAAATTTTGAGAGCATGTGCGTCAACACTGGCAGATGGTTTGTGTGACTAAGGACATACAACCATCCAAATTTGGTAGTCAGTGTTTGTCGCTTTTTTTTTTCCACTAATTATAGTTCAGTTGGTCGGACATCCACTCTCTTTGTGAGAGGTCACGGATTCGAGACTCACCAGTTAGGATTTTGTGGGTTTTCGTCCGATTATTAGGAGCACATTTGCTCCGCCGTTGATAAGCCTTCGGGTATTGAATGTAATTGCTTAGATGGACTAGACCGAAGCGAAGTGAAAGCGAGTCTTCATGTAAGGTGGAGGCGATGGATCGGAGCGAAAACAAGTCTCTATGTGAGATAGAGGCGACGAGGATATTAAGTGACAACAATATTATAGCCTTCGGACATGGATTAATAAATAAATAAAAATGATCAATGACCCAATTTAAAAAAAGAAAGTGTTCGTCGCTTTTGCAATTAAAATGTTGACCACTATGCCAATACATGGTGATAGGAAAGTATATATATATGGGATTGCTCAAGAATATTATCATGTTTTGATGTGATCTAAAGGATTGTGTTGAATGTAGCTAACACAATATTCCTATTTTAATTGATTTTTTTGAAATAAATAAAACGGGACAAATGAGCAGTGACAAAACATGTTACCTTATGTAGCACATGTTGAATCGTGCTAAACTTTAACATGTTACACAAACTCTCAATGTTTAAGTTCAAATAGATTAACAAAAAGCTTAATTCATTTTAAAAGTGTTGTTTTCAGTGCAAAATAAATAAATAAATAAATAAAGCTATGAAAATGGTTTTAGTCACTTCAAACAGAAGAGAATGCCTCATCAAATAGAGTTGAATACTTTGGAGAAGATTTAGGCCCTTGCTAAATAACACCACTAATTTCATTGAAGGACACCATCATTTACTTTTTTTTTAATCTGCTGAAGGACACCACTATTTATAAACAAAAAAAAACTCTAACCCCTATTCCTCTATCTCCCTTTCTTCTCCATCAATCACCACTGCCTCCTCTCTTCCTCCTCCTCCTCCCTTCCTCTTCTTCTTCAATCACCATTACCACACCACTGCCACCTATTTTCCTCATATTCCCATTTTCTTTTCCATCAATCTCCTCCGCCATTTCTCATCCATATTTTTTTATCTGTTTTTTCCCCTTCACCTCATTTTTTTTCTTCTCATTCGTCTTCGAGAAGGTTCTTGCGCGCAGCTCCCCCCAAATCTCTGCAGGTGTGGGTTTCTCACTAGCAGGAACCTCCACAAGGGAGAAAAAAGAGGAGTAGAATAAGAAATAAAACAGAAAAGAATAAGATGGGAAGAGGTGGAAAAAAAGGAGGAGAAGAAAAAAAAATTAAAAAATGGGAGGAGGTGGCGATAGCAGTGGCGGTGGCATGGTGGTGGTGGTGATTGAAGGGAAAGAGGAGGAAGAGATGTGACAGTGGCGAGGTGGTGGTGATGAAGGGAAAGAGGAGGAAGAGGATGAGAGGTGGCAGTAGAGAAGGGGAAGAGGAGGAGGATGAGATGTGGCAATAGAGAAGGGGAAGAAAAGGAGATAGGAGAAGAGGATTAGGGTATTTTTTTGTTTATAATTATGATGTCCTTGAGAAAATAAGGAATTGAAGGTGTCCTTCAACAAAAATGGTGATGTTATTTAGGAGGGCTAAGATAATATCATGTCTTTGATCCATATTCGGGTTTAGGACAAATACCAGTTGAGTCCGAGAGGGTTAGGTTGTGCAGCAATCCACGTTGGGGAAAAGCTGCAAAACTAAAACGTGGGACACGTGTCTTGTTTTGCTCTCAACACGTAGTCTTCTTCCTCTTCGACTATCAATCCCAGCCTGCCAACTGTCACATTCAACACCAAACCTCCTCACCGCCTTGTCCTCCTCCTACAACAAGACGACCAATCTATTATCATCTCTGAAATTCTCCATCATCATCTCTGAGACTGAGACAAAGAAGAAAAAAGAAAGAAATTAAAATGCTTCATAGAGCCACTGCCACCGCTTGTGCATTTTCTTTGCCTACTACCACCACCACAGCCGATGTGCAAGTCTATAATCTGAATCACCTCTTCTTCACTCACCCTCGTTTGCAACAAGGAATTACATCAAAATGGTTTGGAAGAAATGCGGGTCGTGTCTCAGTCTCAGCTTTTTCTTCCAATAATCAAAAGGGTGGTAGTGGTAGTGGTAGTGGTAGTAGTCGCCCACTTACTTACAACAGGCGTATTTAATGAGCCATTCGAAGAAGTAAAAAGCCATCATTTTATGATTCCATCTGTTCCTCAACAATCTCTTGTTCGACATCATTTCATTGATGAATCTCGGACCGCACTCAATCAAGTCCGTGCCTACATCCTTTACATTTCTTCTTATGCATCCATAATTCTGCTCTCTTCTTTAATTCCATCTCTTCTCGCAGTGTCGAATACAACGTCTCTTCCGTGTACCATGCCATATACGCTTATTTCGACAGAGATGATGTCGCGCTCAAAGGCTTCGCCAAGTAATCTCTATCTCCCTCTATTCATCAAATTATTATAATTAAAACCTCCCCATTTCGCTTATGATCGTGATGCAGGAGGATCCGAGGATGCTGAGCTGTCAGATAGCACGTTGTTAGCACTATGATATCTTGAATATAAATTCTAAATGACGCGCAACCCTCCATCCCCTCGAGATGCGCGCCTTCGGGGATGGAGGGTTGCAACCCCTCCCTCGCCCGTTTCCTCGACAACAAGAAGGGTTGTATCTTGAATTAGCAGATCAGCGCCAGAATGGCAGGAAATCATAGCTCTTTTTTTCTAATTTGACAGTTTTTGGTGTGTTTTAGTATTTTGGCCATAACTTTGGCTACGAGTACCAGAATCGCGTAAACGACCCCAATTCGGAAAGCTCTTTTTAACGCGCATGTCGTGGTCAACCAGCTATGCTCGTTTCACATCTTTTCGAGACCAAAATCCACCGTTTTCCCTCCCTTCCGAATCACAAATTTAGTAGTTTATTTCCCTTTATAGTAATATTTCAATTATTGTTTAGGAAGTGATTCTGAACCCAATTTGGGCTAGATTTCTGGTAGTTTATTTCTTTTATTACGTATTTTGTTTTAGCATGATTATTGGAGTTTTGCTATTTTTGGTAAAATTCTAATAATCTTGAGTTTTAGCTATAAAGCCCGGCTTGTGGGCTACTTTTAGAGATACCTTTGATTTGAGTAATTTGATTGAACATTAGAGTTATTTTCTCTGTATTTTTGGGCGAATCTCTTGTATCATTCCTTGTGAATTGTCTGTCGAACTAACTCGCAGTATAATCACTATTCTTTCCGGCGTCAGATCGAACATTAACTAATAATGTTTCTGGATTTTATTAATTTCATCAATAGCAGAATCTTCAAGGAATCAAGTGTAGAGGAAAGGGGTCATGCTGAAAAACTCATGGAGTATCAGCTACTACTCTTCTTCTATCCTACTTATAAATTATAATCAATTTCTATTTCTAAATGAATCTGTTTAATTTGTTTCTAGATTAATCTAGAGATTATTTATAGTTTGTTTGGTAACATTAATTCTGCAGAATAAGAGGGGAGGGAGAGTGAAGCTGCAGTCGATAGTCATGCCACCGTGTGAATTTGATCATGCTGAAAAGGGAGATGCTGTTTATGCTAAGCTCTCTCTAAATATTGATGTTATTTAATGCTCAGCTCTTAAATTCTATTTTTGATTCCAAGATATATATTATCTAACGCTTATTCTGAACACTCGAAACCTCACTCTTAGCTAATAACAAATTTATATCAATTTAAAATAATATAATCACTATGCTATATAGTTCTACAATGAACTTACTCTTAGTAGTAGTTGTATTAATAAAAATGAATGACAAGGAAAGACAGCCGTGGGGTTAGTCCTTTTTACCTTGGTTGAGGATAATACACTACATGTGTTAGGCATCCCTTGACAGATATGCTTGATTACACTGTAAAATAGGGAAAACAACAAATAATGTAGATAAGTTTTGCTTAATTTATGCTGAATGACGATACTAAAAGAATCACATGGAACAAGGAGAAAAGGAAAACCATTTTGTACATAACTGAATACAAGTATTGAACAGAGGTCAATTTAAACTTATTCTACCTATGCCAAACTTTTGGGAACATTACTATGATAGATGACCTCATTGTTGATGCTTTTTGACAATCCCAAATAAGAACTACAATCAGGTGCCAGCTGGTTTAGTTGGTAAAGTATGTGGGTCATAAACCTTCATGGGATTCAAGTCCCCTAGTAACGAATTACTAATTCCTTAAAACAGGATATTTCCCATTTAACAATAGGTGAGATACAAAACTGAATATATCTAATACTTTCATGCTATTGTTATGTTTTCTTCACCACAAACCAATTGGTAGAGAAGATGATAAAGAATTAAAGATGTTTAATTTGTGTTATGTGTCTAGAATTCTGGATAGACAGTGATGACAATGCTTATAGCTGCATGATATATCTCTATATCTTTTGTTCATGAGTGTGCAAACTGTTAGCTAGACTTATTAAGACCGTAAAACTGTGTATTGAGTTCAAGAGCTAGCATGGAAATGCAAGTGATAGAGAACTAATTAATTTCAAGTGAGTTGACAGGTAATTTTAAATCATTTTTTGTTCCATGGAACGTTTCCTAGAACGATCCATGGAACTCAAGGGATTAAGATCTTTAGTCTCATGTCCCCTAACTCCCCTCCCTTTCTCAATTATTTGTTTTAGTGAAGATCTGGATTTCAAAAGATTGAAAAAAAAAAAAAAAAAGTGCAAACAGTTGTTTGTTCCTGTCTTGTTGTCTTTCGTGAATGTTGATTAGCAGGCTAGGTTCATCTTATAAGGCTTGCCTTTTCTTGATTCAGCAATGGAACTTGCGCTGTCATTGGAGAAATTGACCAATGAGAAGTTGCTGCACTTGCATGCGGTAAAACACCATCTTTTTGCTTGTTGCCTCATTTTAATTTGACTTCACTGGTGTATTTTATCAAGGTGAAGAGGGTGCTACCTTCTGCTTGCTATGTACAAAAGCTATCAGATATTTTGTGGTTTAAACCCCTTCATCCGGTCACCACCTCAAGATGTTTTCTGAGGAAAAACAAATTGAAGGCAGGATAAAATTCCAATGTTTTTATTCTGTAGTTGATACGCATGGAATGTTTGTGCAATATAATATTTGTTTCCCTCTCCCTACTTTCATGGCTGACAGTTTGGCAATAAGAATAAAGATGTGCAGTTGGTGGATTTTGTTGAGAATGAATTTCTGACTGAACAGGTAATTCTTGTCTACTTGGAAATGCGTTGATATATTTCATATTGACTGAGGAAAATACTTTATGTTGGTTTTTGACAGAGGGTTAATTAGTTATGTTTGTTTGATCTAAGGTGGAAGCCATCAAGAAGATCTCAGAATATGTAGCTCAACTGAGAAGGGTGGGGAAAGGACATGGTAAGAAGGGATCAACTTTGAGAAAACATCCACATCGTTCATGTTTTTGTTTTTCTGTAATGACAAGTCAAAATGAATATGTTCCTTTTTTTGTGTTTGTACACGTGTTTACAGGAGCATGGCACTGCGCTGTTCATGCTGCTTGACAAAGAAAGACTGATATAAAAGCCAGGTCTAGAAGGAAGAAACCTTGTGCTTTAGCCCAGCATGGTCTGAGTACTGCTACTATCCTAAGCAATGAAGAAATGGGTATTTCTTCAGTGTGAAAGATAATGGATCCTCCTCGGCAGCTTTGGGTTCCTCTGTCTCAAAATTCCAGTTCTGTAATAAAGATCTTTCTTCAGTTGTAGGATACGTTGGTAGTGAGTGCATCATATATGGTTCTTCATGGCAAATGTACTGTTTTCTTGAGGAACTGCTCAACTTCCAGATTTTGCTTGCGAGACCTGAAGGCAATTAAATAGTTATTGCATTCTTCGAGGATTAATGACAGGAGGTTAGAAAAAAAATGCAGAATATGGTCTTGACCCTTATGTATTTCAATAAAATTATAAAGTAAATATTTATAACAAAATGTTTTTCACTGAGGGAGTAATATTCTTAAAAATAGTCATCTTGAACCTTTCACTTATTATTCTTAAGATAATTTTTCCTTTATAGGGTCTGTTTGGTAGGATGGAAAATAATGTGTGAATTGAAACTGTTTTTGCAAAATACATTTTCGGAAAGGGGCTAAAAATTTCAATTCCTATGCTTTTTCTGTCGTTATAGAAAATCAATTGACGTGAGAATTGTATTTCATTTTCCATAAAAAATGGCCAACCAAACAGACTCATACTCATAGTGAAAATCAGTTCTCTTTTAAAATTTTCTTTAAAGTGAAATTAATAATTTGTCACAAAGGTATAATAGGAATTAATTTACTTTCTGCATGTCTTTTTATGCTACCTGTCATAATTCTTCAATATCAGTCTTTTGTGCTTGTCTCTTGTGGAATTGCTCCAACTCCATGAACCGCATTGAGACGTAGCTAATTCTCTGCTTCTTCAAGTGCTTAGGCTCACAGAGCTCCATGTGTCTCCTGCCTTAAAATTTTGCATCTTGAAATTAACAAACGCATCACATTCCATACACAATAATTCATTAGTTTAGTCTATAGTCAGATTCTCAGCCTTCGAAAAAAAAATTGCATAAAAATCTCAAGCAGATTAAGACGAATTAGTTTTTTTTTTTTTTTTTTTTTAAATTGGGTTGTTGTCCCATTTTATTCATTTAAAAAATCAAGCCCGAAGGCTACATGACTGACCCTATAGGGTTAACTAAAAACCCGAAACAAACTCTCACAAGAGAGAGGATTCACCAATACACCGAAACAAACTCAGTCTTTGTACATTTTGTTTGCTTTCTTAGTTCTATTGGATTTTCGGGGACAAAGGCTAACATCTTTGGTGTGCCTCCTCTTATTCATCTCTCTATCTGACGTAGCCCCTAAATCCAAATCACTGCTTGCTGCCTGTGGACCAATCTCAGATTCTGAGTTGACTTCATCACTATCCTCAATAGTACTTTCGAGTGTATTGATATTCAATTTTGTCTGTCGAAGCCGCCTATTTTCTTTGATCAATGATATAGCCTTGTTCAAGTTGTCTCCTACTCTTTTATACTTCAGGGAAGTTTTGATAGTGTATTTGTCAAACTATCTCTTTACCCTGAGAAAAGACTGAAACTCATCATCAGAGGGTTCCTGCACTTGCTAACCCTGCATAGCATCCCCTAGCTCTGAGCTAGTAGCACCGTGGTGCCCCCCCAGATGAGTAACTGAAACCAATTGTTCTGACTGAATACCAACATCACCGGGTTCAATATGATGTTCTCCATTCGGCCTAAAACTACTAACTGCGAGCACTGAAAAGGCCCCTGCATTTTCTGCTCTGAGCGGTGCCTTCTCTGATCGTGGCGAACTGAGGACACACCCTGTTTCTATCGCAATGTCCCCTGTATTGGGCGAAATGCACTCTATTTTAGAACCAGAGTGGCCAAGCTTCATTCCCTGGATTGTCAACGTGCTGCATCCCTGGAGCATCTCGCTGTGGTGATGTGATCAGATTTGTTCGCTGAAGACCTGGAGCAGCCTGCCCAATCGAAGCAGCTCCAGTCGAAACATTGGTTGCTCCTCGCAACGCTGACAGTTGATGAACCATAGGACTGCTATTATTGTATATGTTCGTGTCGTCCAAACGATACTCATCACCCCTGAATTGACCGCATCCTCCTGATTTAATGTCATTGCTTGTTTTTCACATACATTTTCAATCTCCGAAACTGTATACCCTGCCTCAAGTAGGCATTCCTCCGTAGATTCTGGAACAACCTCGGCATTATCATGAGCCGTTTCCTTCCCAACCAATTGCTTATCCGCTTGATCACACACCACTTCCTCAACATCCTCCGTAAGTGACGCAAAATTATTTGACAGCACCAATTTAACCAGATCATTGGCCACCTGCCTCTGAACACCAACTTCCTCATTAAACTCCACACCTTGGTTATTCTTTACACCACTTGTGCTTAGTTAGTGCTTAGTTACTTTTCTCTCTTAAGTTGCTACCTCACAGTGTCATACTTCATCCTCTCCTCTACTTCTATGAGCAAAATCAATATTCTACAACATATATGATTTGATTCGACTAATATCAAGGTAACAAGTATCTTATGATTTGATTTCAATCACATAATATCAGAAAATTGCCTTATAAATCCTTCTATTGATTTTTTTTTTTCGATTTTTTTCATTTTTTTATATCAATTTATTTCTTAAACATTACTATATTCTGATACCGCATTCCAAAACACTCATTTCTTTTCTTTATTCCCTTATTTCTTTTTTTTTTCATGGAGCCTAACAAATCTTCCATTACATCTTCTTTTGAGATGAACTCTCTCAAATAGTCAATCTCATCTGGCGACCTTATACCTAACACATCTAAGAAATTCACTTTTGCAGAGGATGAGGAAGAGATTTCCAATACTTGGCAGCTTACTGTTCTGGGGAAATTCTTGCCACTCATCATCAGAATGAAAAGTGAGGACATCCACGAAGCTTTTATCAAACAATGAGCTCCATCTGAAGAAGTTAGTACCACATGGTTCAGTACAAGTGTTTTCTTCTTCAAGTTTGACAACAAACAAGACATGGATAGAGCTCTAAACAATGCTCCATGGGAAATAAACAATTTCATTATGTCAACTTACGTTTGAAAGCCGAAAACACCTTTGACAGAATATAAATTTCATTTAGCTCTGGTGTGGATTCAATTACTTTGAGTTCCCCTTGAAAGATTCACTGTGAAAGATGTTCAAGGTTTGGCTGCTACCATTGGCAAAGTTTTGGACATGGATCTCACCAAAAGATTTGACAACAAAGATCTATGGTATAGAGCAAGGAATTTGTTTGACACTGAATTGAAGGTGACATCGGTGATAAGAAGTTTTTTCCAAAGAGGTAAACACATTGCAATATTTGTTCACTATGAAGGTTTTTCGATGATTTGCTTTTACTGTGGAAGTCTAACAATGGGGTTAACCACTGTAGAAAATGGAGAAGAACAACCCAACAACACAAAGAACAAGATCCACAGGCGAGATTTCCTTCACAACTCACTATGAATCCGAAAACACGCACGAGTAAACTATCGCGAATCGCGGAGGTTGATACCAATCTTTCCACCCCCACTTTGTGTCACACTCCATTCCGACAGAATTAGAAAGGAATTCAAAAGCAAGTTGTTAGAGATCTTCGCAAGTTGGGCGGAAAATCAGGTCTCATTCAAGAGAGAGCTTCCCCACTCACCGACAACCACTCAAATAGAATAGGAGAAAGATCCGCTCCTTCAATCATTCAACCTTTCAATCACTTTCCATCCTTACCTCAAAACGTTTCATTTCCCAACTATCCCAATTGAAAGCAAATCAAAGGGGAGAAACAAATCAGTAAAATTCCCTCATTTACCCCAAACTATTACACACAATTTTCTTACCTACAATGAAAGCAAATCAAGAATTGATGAAAAAAAAAACTTTCCGATTACAAACCTTACCTCCTCAATCTCTGTCGCCCAAAAAGGAAAATCTTCTTTTGATCCTTCTCATCCAACACTTATGGGCGTGATCACAGACATGCATTCAGCCATTCATTCATCACGTCCCATACACCAAATCGAGCCCCAATCCACGCTCCCTAATCGCAGCTCAACTCCACCAACCTAAGATAAGCATGCCAGCAAACATCGGTTTCGACTAGGAAACAAATACTAGAGTATAAGTCGGGCAAAAAAACTTCCTAGCATGGACAACATTCAGAAAGGGAAACCTCTCTCGCAGATCTAGAAACACAAGTCAAACTATCCCACATGGACAACTCTCAAACCGGAAAGGATCTCCAGCAAGATCATTTTCCCTAAACTACGCCACCAAAAGCCTAGCCGAACAAGGACTCTTACATTGTAAAAGGAAGATAAGGTCGATGAACTTAAAGTACGCTACAAAATCTCAATTTACAGTTTTAAGCATCTCCTAAGCCTCATCTAACTTAAGCATCGGAGTGCCATCAGCAGCCACACGGTGGTCTTTGGCTCATGTGTGCTACTTGTGCGAGTCTAAGTAAGCAGCGAGGAAGGAGAGCAGGAATCGACTACATCAGTTTGGTGTCGTTCGTGGGGAACGACAAACTTCCTCAGAAGAAGCAGTGGCACCACCTTTCCCAGAGAACCAGAAAGATGGTGACAATGAGATCTCGCAACAATGAAGATGATGCAAAACCTTCGAACACTCGAATTAGCAGAGCGCTGCTCACTCTGGCGGCACCACCACCATCGCGGAAGGAAACCTCTCAGACCTCCGCGCCGGTGGTCGCCATGTCGAACCCAAGGGTGGATCTACTGTCAGCCCAAGTGCAACAAATCATACAAATGGTGAAGAGATTCAAATCCATAGAACAGATGTCGGATGAGACGTTGAGGGAGTACGTCACGTGCTTCAACAACGAATTGAGCCTTATTGACGGTTATAGTGACGAAACTGCCATCGTGGCCTTCACCTCGGGTCTAAGGGCAGGCAAGTTCTATAATTTCATTACTTTAGATCCCCCAGCCAATATGGCAGACCTGCTGAAGGGAGCCCAGAATTACATCGGTCTAGATAGGGATGGCAACGGGGCGGATTGGGGCGGATTTGAGCAAATCCATCCCCGCCCCGTCAGAAATAGTGGATCCGCAAATCCGCCCCGCAAATCCGTTTGTAAATTTATTTAAAAACCACCTCCGCCCCATACGGATTGGCGGATATCCACCCTGCCCAAATATCCGTTCAAAAAAAAAATCTTCACATCAGGCTTATCCATCTTTACAAAAAAAATTAGTCATTCATTACAAAAAATACAAAAAAAAAAAAAACTGATCTGAGATATTTGGATTACAAAAAGATCCTGAGATCTTAGGATTCCAAAAAAAATACAAAAAGATCCTGAGATCTCTGGATTACAAAAAAATTACATTTTGGATTTAAAAAATTACAAAAATAAAACGAAAAAATTGATCTGAGATCTTTGGATTTGAGATCTCTGGATCTGAGATCCAAAGATTTTCCCCAAAAAAAATACAAAAAGATTCTGAGATCTCTGGATTACAAAAAAAAAAAAAAAAAAAAACTGATCTGAGATCTTTGGATTTGAGATCTCTGGATCTGAGATCTGAGATCCAAAAGATCTGAGATCCAAAGATCGAGATCTTTGGATTACAAAAAGATCCTCTGATCCTGAGATCTCTGGATTACAAAAAAATTACATTTTTGATTACAAAAAAAAAAAAAACTGATCTGAGATCTCAGATTCTTTAGATCAAAATTTTTTTTGAAGAAGAAAAACGACGCGGCGGAGTAGAGGATGAACCGATGAAGTGCGTTGGACTTGCTGGAGGTACGAGCGGCCAGCGGGGCTAGATGGTACACTGATCGTTATTTGACGCGGCGGGAAAGGGATGGGAGAGGGAGGCGGCCGGGGATGGGTGTAGTTCTTTCGAAGCAAAGAGATGGAGAGGAGACACAGATGAGAGTAAAAAAGAGAAGGAGAAGGAGATGATGGCCGAGAGAGGCCTGTTGGTCTTGGCTTCTTTTCATCTGCTTCTTCTTTTCATCTCTGTGAGAAAAAATGAAGAAAAGAGAGGGGTGAAATGGATAATAAGGGAGATGGATAATAAGGGTTCTTTTGCTTTTAAAATGTAAAGGGGTATTTTTGTAATATCAATACCTAAACGGATATCCGTGGGGCGGATATGGCTAAATCCGTATCCGCCCCGAATATTCAACGGATATTATTTGGATATCCGTATCCGCCCCGAAACCCATTTAACTATATCCAAATCCGTCCCATACGGATTGGGTGGGGCAGATATTCGTGAAAATCCGCCCCACTGCCATCCCTAGGTCTAGACGGAAAGCTGACTGCCAAAAAGAAGGAAGAATTCGAGAAGAAACCCTCTGTCCCCCAGGTACAATAAAGAGAAAAATAACGAGAAGCAAGACGATGAAGTGTGTGTCCTACACGAAGTAAACTCGGAGATTGAACATTCCAATCGGTCCTGGAAAAGGTTGTTCCGCGAATTGTGGACTAAGTCAGCCTACGAGGACCAACGAGTGCAGCACACTCGCTCTAATAGCTCGATCCTGCCCCTAACTTTTGCAAACAGAGACCTCCGAGCGTCCGTACGCCGCGTAAGGATGCCCTGATAATATCGGTCTCTATAGCAATCTGGGAAGTGAGGAGGTCTTTAGTAGACACCGAAAGTTGTTCAAACGTGTTGTTCCTTAACACGTTCCGCAACATGCAGCTGAAGGAAGAAAGCCTAAGCCAATCGACAAATCCCTTGGTCGGATCAGCAAGGAGAAGTACTTCCCTAAGATCAAATTAACAATAGTGGTGGGAGAACCACGACTTCATAAAATAATTCCTAAGGAATTCATGGTGGTCGATGCACCATTCAGCTACAACATCATCCTGGGGAAGCCCTCGTTTCACCAAATGGAGGCGGCAGTTTCCACTTTACACCAATGTAGCTGATGATACATCAAAATATACTGATCATCCCGGCCATTCACATGATAGAGAATATCCATCACAAGGATTTGGCGTCTCGTCTACTAGGCCAGCTCGTAAAGCCCAAGAAGAATAAAGCCAACCATAGAGGCCCAAACATGGCCCACTATAATAGATATAATCAAAGCCCGAATCTAGGTCTGAACGAATCAAAGCCCAAATTCAGGCCCGACACGAGTTCTCTCATAAATAAGAGAAACATTGCACAAAAAAAAAGTAATGGAAGGAGTTACGCATCCATGACGCATCTCCATCAAGGAGAAGACTATTATGAGAAACATCTCTTTTCGTTGCATCTCACATGCTTAAGTCATGCAGAGAATTAACCGCGACCATTATAAAAAGGTAAATGAAACATTCGACACATGTATTAAACTTTAACTGAGTTTTGTCCAGACTTACTTCCTTCTTCAAACAGAGTTGTTGACTTAAGCATCGGAGTGCCTTCGACTACCAAAAAGGTGGTCCTTGGTAGTCTAACATCTGTTTTGCAGGTCAAACTTACTGGATGACGATTTTTGGACGCATCAACTATGATGATGAAGAAGAAAACTCTCAAATCCCCAACCACTTTGATGAAGAAGAATAAACTCATTCAAATAAAACAAGTAATAGTACTGAAATCCCATCAAAGGTTTAGTTTTACTAAGAATTTGTCCAAATATGCTTTACCCCATTCATCCAATTGACCTCCTTTTTAACATCCAACATTTATCTTCTTATTCTTATGAGTTAGATTAATGCAATCGAAGGTAGTGATGGTAGTGGTTTTGAATCAATTACATGTGTTTGTGGTCGGGAGTAATGGTGGCGTTGAAGGTCATGGTGGGATGAGGCGGTGGTTCATTCCAAGATGTGGAGGGGGATCATGGAGGTAAAGGGGTTGATGGTTCATTGGGGGGGGGGGGGGGGGGGGGGGGGGTAACATTAATTTTTTTAATAATAGTAGGGGGCATATCTATGAGCAGTTTTGCCATTATGAAAATATACGGAGAGACACGCACACGACACATGCGAAAGATAACGGTTAGGATGGGGGACCACGGCTGACCAAAAAGTGGAGGGGGGATGCACTAATATTTGAACAATATGGTGGACCCTAATTAGCCTATTATGGTGGGGGGTCCTCTAAATCACCCAAAAGAATCTGACAACTTGTTGGTGTTTCTTATAAATATGTTTCTTTAATTTTGTGAATTTTACAACTTGGTGGTATTTCTTATGTTGGTAATGATTGAAGGATCTGTTAATACAGGGCTTATTGGAAAAGAATGTGTTGATTTGTGATCGAGGATTGCAAGTGTTGTGATTTCCATTGTCTAGGATTTTTTTTCTTTGCTAGTGTTGTGAATGCTCCATTGGGTTTTTTTTTTGTTTTTTTTTTTCAATTTTAGAATTTTGACTTGAAAGTGAGAAATGCTTATTTAGATTTGAATTTGCATAATTTTTCTTGGGATTGCGATGATTTACATGTGTTTGATTTATGATCTATTTTATGTGGAATATACAATGTTTTAGCTTGAATTTGTACCTTGATGGCAGGTCGTAAACTGGGGTGGTAAATGAACTTGGTTTTGTTAATTTCAACAATGTATCTGGTTTTTAATCATCTAGGTGACCTTCCCATTTTAGGAGGCTCGAGTTCAAATGAAACATGTGAGACAAAGTTTGTGTTTTTAGCTGAACTTTGGCGGGTTTAATAAAAAGTTAATTTGAAATTTGGGTTAGGCCTAACCAAACTGAATTAGCCCAATGAACTTGGGTTGGGCCCTGTTCAAACAAGATGGCATGGTTCTGTCCTAGACTGTCACTGTTCAAAGCGGTCTGGGACGAATAGGTTTTGCCAAAAAAAGTTCCAATCCCAGCGTGCCCACCCCTATGATGCCTAGAATTACTTGTCATAAAACCATACTCACACATAACATGTTTCAAAGGGGCATTGTGTTTTTGTGTATAAATGAAAAATGTCAATACACACATATTAAATTTGGTCAAGTAATAGGAAATGGGGCTTTGCTAAATTCATATGTTTTGCAAGGGTTGATTTGCACAACTACTACTAAACAAATGCAAAGAGTAGCTCGATAATCGTATATAGGGGTGGGCACGGGATGACCTCATTCTTATCTCATCCCATTCATTGGGAATTGAGACGAGATAGACCTCATCTCGATCTCATCCCATCTCAAATGGATTCATGATGGGACAAGACGGGATGAACATGTACTAAATAGTCCTTCAATGAAAAATAACAAAAGAATTTCATCTCATATTGCTTACACACCAATAATGTCAAATTTATATACATATAACTTTCATCATAAAATATTTAATGTCATATAAAATTTGTGGAGGCTTATAATGGAATTAAGTTTGTCAAACAAATGATGGGAAATGGAATGGATCATTTCATAGATCTGTCTTGCATATTTTCGCAAGATTTGAAATATCATTCATACAAGATACAATTAGGAGTAATGTTCTTTAACTACATAACTCATAGTACAAAAAAACTAACTCAAACCATCATTTGTCTTTATTTTTTATAAGAATAATTTTCTATAACCAATTTAAAATGTTAAAAAACATAAATTTTATTTGACCTAAAATATTAAAATTGAAGTTTCTGTCTAAACAAAAAATATCAAATCAAACGAGTACATTTTTAAATAGTAAATGTTTTGATTTAATTTCAACACATTCTAAATTTTTATTTAAAAGGGTAGTTTGATTAAAGTTAAATGTGAGACTAGAAAATTAGGTTATGCAACCAAGATGATGTGACATCATTTTTTAAATCTCGAAATAAACATAAATTCTTTGAAAATTTTATTATTCGTTCATAATAATACTATGTTACTTTGATTGCAAAACCTAATTTCTTAGTATTTTTGAAGAAAAAATTTAAGATACCTGATAACACTTATCTCGACACAAATCAACGATATTTAACACCCACCCGACATAATACCAAGCACGATATCTGACACCCTAGTCTTACTCATTTTCGAAATGGGTAATCGTATATACGGTGGCAATTAAGAAGTAGAACAAAAAAGAAAACAGAAATGAAGAGAAGAGAAATGAAAAGAAAGCACGTCGAGAGGCGAGGAGAAGAGAAGAAAGGGGCCACCACGTGAAAGTACCAGTAATAACACCCCTTCCTTCCCTAGCTTGCCCTTCTCATTCATCCATACTTTCCTGTTTACGTCCCATCCATCCTTCTTTCTTCCCCCACTCTCTCTCTCTTTCCTTTTTCTCTCTCTAGATCTCTTACCCCTGTGTGTAAAGTCGAATAGACCTACTCTACTCTTCTCCTCCTCATCAAAATATCCCTTTTACGGATAGATGCCTTTACATAGAACCGAAAACACATTTCCCCCTTCCATTAATTTTACACTGATACATATTTTGATCTACTGCTTCTTTGTTACTTGGTCTGGTTCAGTTGAGTGAGCAATTGATGGACTCAACAACATCAGCTGAAACCATGGGGGGTTCAGAACCCAAATCAAGAGGAGGTGGAAGAGTGGAGGGATCATCATCTGCATCTTCTTCCGCAGCCGCTGCGCAACAACAACAACCACAGCCACTGAGTCGATACGAGTCACAAAAGAGGAGAGACTGGAACACTTTCCTACAGTACTTGAGGAACCACAAACCCCCACTGACCTTAGCTCGCTGTAGTGGAGCTCATGTCATAGAGTTCTTGAAGTACTTGGACCAATTTGGCAAGACTAAGGTGCATATTTCTGGATGCGCATACTTCGGCCATCCAAACCCTCCATCGCCATGTTCTTGTCCTTTAAAGCAAGCTTGGGGGAGTCTGGACGCGTTGATCGGACGATTGAGAGCTGCTTATGAGGAGAATGGTGGGAAGCCTGAGTCGAATCCCTTTGCTGCTAGACCTGTTAGGATTTACTTGAGGGAAGTTAGAGAAGGGCAAGCCAAAGCTAGGGGGATTCCTTACGAGAAAAAGAAGCGAAAAAGAAACACTTCTTCGACCACAACCACGACAACGACCACTAGTAGTAGTAGTGATCAGGTTACTATTGCTCATCACCAAGTAGTAGTTCATGATACTGGTAGTGGTGGTGGTGATTCATCTTCTTCTCATCATGCTGCTGTTAGTGCCACAACAGTAACTAATGTTGATCCCGCTCCCATTACTACTACTACAACAGTTACATAGTGCTAGTGTGTCTATGATTTTGGCAATTCAACCTGATCTATTTTTATCTTTTAATTAGATCTCCAAATAATATACCTATTTACAAATCATTCAGTAATTATCTCTCTCTGTCTCTCTATTTCATAGATCAGAGGATGAACTTATATGGTTTTCAATCTTTCATTGATTCATAGCTAGTTAGCTAGCTATATATCTTTATTTTCTTTGATGCACAGAGCTAACTATATACTGATCAAACGTTGTCTATTTGATTTGGGCTTCATCTCTGATTAATGCTTAAAGAACAAATACCCATTTATTGGTTTATTCTTTTCCGACTCTTATTAAACCATGCATATCTGATTGTAGATGAATAGTTAGAATGCTTAGTTAGCAGTAAAATGTATAGATGTGTTCACCATGTATATACACTCCTCTAGCTAGTTTTCTTATACATGAGAAGAATATACTACACATGGTGCTAAATCATTGATCTTATTTCATCAAGTAAAGTCGGTGATCAATCTCCTTCTCAACCTTCCAACCATTCTAACAAATATGAAATACAATAATCCATTTGGTTTCTTAGTATGTTACTTGACAAGTATGAAATCCATACAGAGAGAATTAAGTGTGAGTGCAAGAATTGGTGGGGAAGTTGTGGGTGATGGCAACAGCTATCATAAGGGTCTCTCATACATGCATGTAAAGCACTTGTGTTTATGGTCCCCATAGCAGATACGGATCAGCTGCAGTTCCGGGAGAGATAATTTATCATCAAGTTTTCATCCATGCCCACCACACGTGTGCAGTTAATTTCATCTGTTAGTTCTTTTTTCTTTTCCAGGTTCCTCCTTCATCAACCAGTCCCCACACACTGTGCATAGCCAGATATAAGCACTCATGTCTCTCTATGACTTGATTTGTGAACTTTTCTGGTTAATTTTGATCAGCCTGCTTGAAAGGGGTAGGAGCTATCAGGAGCCTTTGGAGGAGAGTGGAGACAGCCCTTTTCTCTTTCCTCAATCTATAGCAATCAAGACAACGTTTCTTTTCATTTTTCTATGAAAGCTACTTGTGAAGAATAAAAGCACAAAACAACAAATTTAAATATATAAAAATGAAAAATTAATTAAAGGAAACATAATCATTATTATTTTATTTTATTTTTCCATTGAGTACTAGTAGACTGCTGGCCAACCCTTCGCTTAGTTTTGTTTCATATTCATATATTATTATGCTTTGCCACTGTCCACACAAAACCCCACCACTCACTCGCAAAGGAGTCCCTAATTAATTAATGTGTATGGCTATCATCACCATCTTCATCCGCATTCAGCAACAAATGTTTTATACTAGAATTAATTTTGAGCCCGAAATAAGGATCCATGTCATTCTTAGTTTTCTTCTAGCTGTGTTTTTTGGTCTAATGTGACTTGCAAAGTATAATTTTTTTTACAAGTTCAAAAAAGGGTGATTGAAAATTTATGTGAATTATACATAGGCAACTTCTATGATTCTTGTAAAAACAATGTGTGACGTTTGGGGTGCCATGGCGAACTCTCGAACTATACCCCCTTAAAGAGGAGCTGAACATGAGATGGAGTCATGATTGGTGGTGATCTTGAAACGATTAGATATTTTCACCTCGTTGACTTTGAAATCAGTCTTCTGAGGTGCGAGATGGGTTTGCATAAACACGACATGTAATTTTTATTTTTCAAAACTTGGTGCCCCATGAGGTGTGGTACCCTAGGTTCAGGCCTTCAGGGTGGCCAAAACTACGAAGGTTATCCAACTCATTGAAAATAGAAGGGAGAGGTTAAAAGATCAAAGTCAAAGACAAGAAAACTAAAGTCAACTCACGAAGAACAAGTCAAAATTGCAATGACCGAAAGTCTAAAATTGAAGCAAAAAGTTCAAGTAAGTCAATTCAAGTCAACAAGGTCAAAGTTATAGACATTTCAAAACCAAGTGATTAGGTATGCCAAAAGAGTTCAAAATTTTTAATTCTAGCATAGGCCAGTTGACCTAGGGTTGGCAGTGAGGCGGATTTTCACGGATATTCGCTCTGCTCCGTCCTGAATGGAGAGGTTTGGATTTGCCTTAACGAATTTTGGGGCGGATTCGGGGATCCAAATAATATTCGTCACAGATTTGGGACGGATACAGATTTGGCCATATCCGTTCCACGAATATCCATTTATACATTTAAATTACTGAAATACCCATGATACTTAAATGACCCTAAATGTTAATTTCTTTCTCCACACTCCAACTCTTCACCGCCTATCCTCTCCATCCTCGCATATTTAAGGCATTGAAAAAGGTTCACCGCTTCTTCATAGAAGTCCACAAAAATTCAATATTTTTAGGTTCTTAATGAACCAAGAGAGCTTGTAACTTCTCTGAGATGTTTGGAAGGGATTTATCCAATTGTTCCATCCTCACATTAGTGACTCATGCTCCTTCCAGTGACCTGTTTCGAAGGGTTTTATAGCTCTGGTACCAAGATATGATTGCAAGATCAAGTCGAGAACAACGAGGATTCCGTAAAACTGAAGCTGGTGATGAAGTTGAGGTTTCATGGTGGTTTTTTCTTCTTCTTGTGTTTAAGAAGAGAAGGTGGAGTTGTTGATGCTTTGAAGGACTTGCGATGAACGCTGTCCTTGTTGGAACTCTTGATCTTAGCAGTCCAAGAATAGTTCATCAAGATCCTTGAGCTTCATATTCACAAATCGATCCAAGCCTGGCTCAAGAGAGCTGAGACTCGGTTTCTCAAGCATAAACCCTAGAACTACAAAGATAGAGCTCTCTCTGTTGTTTCTTATTCGATTTATATGATTGATTTCAATTTTGTTTCGGTAGATTTTGTATTGAATTGGTCGAATCTGAATCTATATTTTGTTTCCCATTGTGTGTTGGATTCGATGACTGTTAGTTCTTGGATTATTATGTAACTTTTTTCCCATTGTTGATGAACAAATGCTCTCTTATTCTTCATTATTTTTTTTTACCCAATCGGGGCGATGTATCATTGAGCTTATTCTTCATTGTTAGTTCTTGGATGAAGGCGGTGAATGAAGATATCATTGAGCTTGGTTTAGGTGAGGATCTGTGGGAAGACCGCATTGCTTGGAGAACAAAAATCCATGTAGCCAACCCCGAAAATATCGGGAATGGGCTTTGATGATGATTATGATGACCTAATCAGGGCGGGGCAGATATCTGGCATCTGCGTTGAAGTGGGGATGGTTTTAACCAAAAAAACTAAATGATTATTCTTGGCAGATTTGGGGATCCGTGATCCCTGACCAGGCGAAAACGGATTTGCCCAAATCCGAACCATTGCCATCCCTAAGTCGACCAAGTGATTGGTGTCCTAAAACATCAGTCAAGTAGTCGTTGTAGTTATGGTTGCTAAGGGTTGTGAGCTTAGTCGATTGACCAAGCCTTTTCAGAATGATTTGAAGCCTCCACTCTTCACAAATGTTGTCAAATCCTCAAAAGGGGCTTTCGAGCCACCAAACCGAAAAAAAAATCATCTCTAATATGTTTTCAAGTGATATTTAAGAGAATACGAAAAAAATTTGAAATAGGATTTGTGTTGTTATATTCCTCTCTTGAAGAGTTGTTTAACCTTCAACCACTTTATATCAGCTTGAGATTGAAGATTCAATCACCCAGTGAGGAGTTATTGTAAAGAGCGTATTGTCTTTCTATTCAACAAAGAGTGTCACCAGAAGAGAAAAATCTAATTTTAAGATTGACTTAACTCAACTCTACCCTATTGAGGGTTTCAAACTCTATTGTGATGTTTTGGCTTTGCGAGGTCGCGAATTGTAGTTTAAAGAGAGGAGTTCTTGTTAGAACGGGTTTTATACTCTGGTTCGTGAAGAACACAATAAGAAGAGCTTGTGATGAGTGTTTGCTCTTCCATCGAGGAAGTAACCAATCAGAACCAACAAATTTTGGTTCAAGTGAACCTTATTATAACATGCCTTGTGTCGTGTTTTGGTTTCTTCTCCCCATGCCTCCTATTTCAATTATTGCATGCTTAGATAAGTTGTTTTTATTATGATAATCCTTGGCTTTTTTCTCTCTCACAACTTGCATGCTTAAATACTAAAATATAAGGATTTTCAAGTGCTTCTCTTACTCTACCATATTTGCTCTAATTGGTACTACTTGATTTAGTCTTTCAGAAATTCTAGGATGCCTGGTAGGTGCCAGGCACCATTGATCTTGCCTGAAGATGGGTGTTACACCTATTTCGATGCAATATCAACGGTGCCTGACCCTACCAGGCACAACACCAGGCACATGGCCAGACATCGTAGTAGTGCTCTTAGTCTTTACACATATTTCTACAACTACCCAATTAGTTGTTAGATATGATTTCAACTAAAACTTAATTTTCTTTTTAAAAATCAAATCAAAGGGTTTCGCTAATTATTATTCTCTTTCAAATGAATAAATCAAATGTGGTGGTAGCTAACTACTTGTAGCAAACTTTTCTAAATTTGCAATATTGCTCCCTAGCATGTTTAAGCGAGGAAAAAGTTTGAAAAGCACATCATATCATGTTATGTAAAACATAGAAGTGACAAGGAAGTTTGAGCCTCCCCAGCGTTAGATTTGATCATATCCCCAAATGATTGTCAATATTTGTTAGATACAAAGTGTGGAGTAATTACTTTTAGGGTTGACGCACACTAATTTTCATCCTTAAATAGATCAAACTTTGACTAAACATTTAAAATAGATTTTAGTTAGTAAAAACTTCTAGTGATGTATAGACTAGTTCTTTGCACCAATTGAGATACACTAAAATAAGTTATCTATAGGGAAGAAATGTAATTTTTGCACGGTGGAGAGATTAAATAATATATTGTTTCACGCAACCGATAGCATCATAACTTTAATGTTAAACCGATTGCATTACGTGGAGAATGATTTCGTTTTATAAAGTTAAGGATGGTCGTTTTGTTTTTAATTGATTGATTAGAGCAAAAGAAGTAATGTGATTAGAAGAAGAGAGAATTGAGAAAAGAGATGGAGGAGGTTTGATTGATTGAATTTGATTGTGTCCTTGAAATGAATGGATCATTTAATCAGGAGAGAGGGCACTTTGTTTAGTGTTCTTTTTTACCTTGAAAGCCCAAAACATAAAAGGACACATATGCTGGGGCAGATTGAATGGGAGTGTCTTAAAAGCAGCTGCACGCATTGTCTAGACCAATCAGGCGGTTGCAGTACCACCACCACTCCCATTATTATTGAGAGAAATAGAATATTTACTCTCTGTATCTTCAATCTGCTCCAATCCAAGCAGGCCCGTAAATTGAAATCCAGTATGCAGCCACAACATTCACCATTGAAGCCAATTTGTCAGAAGCCAATGGAAAAAAATGCATAGTTGGGGCCCTGATTTTTTGGTTACCAATTGTTTTTGGGCTCCAAGAAGGGCATAAAATGCACCAGGCTATTTTGCTACACTACAAAATTTCATAAATTTGGCTCAACAAAGAGAATCTGCCCATGTGGGGTTTCAGATCAGGGTTATTCTGAAGTATCCCCAATATTAATCCTGAACTAAGGTCCTCCCCACCACTTCCCAAAATTAATAAAAAAGCCTAAGATAACCTTACTGCGAGGCAATTTTGGCTGAATGTGGTGGCGGATTTACAATTGTCCCTGACGGATAAGAGTAACCGTCGGAAAAAGAAAAGTCTTGTCATTTATATCCGCCCGTATATACTTGCTGGCTGTTATATTCGCCACGAAACTCGAAAGTGGGAAATGCATGAGCCACCAACTTAGTTCTCGGCAGCGGATAATTTTATTTGGGGCCTATACATCCGTCAGAACACCCTGTGACAGTTGCTTTTTCTCTCTATCTCTCATCTTCGTGTGTGCTTCAACTATTCTCTTTTCAAAACCCAATCTTGAGAGCTACTTTCTGCGGACTACTTGTGAGCCACACAACACAACGACTTCCTTCTGTCAAAAAGCAGCGATGGCGAGTGCAAACATGTTATCATCATTTTTAGCAGTATCAAGAGGAGGAAGAGGAACCCATATCACCCCTTTTGCTTTGCTTGCACCCAAAACATTTCCATTCAATCTCATCCCCAATAATGTCTTCTTCACCAAAGCAATCAAACAGTTTAACAACAAGACCACTAGGTGATTCTTCTGTTCTTCTTCTTCATCTTCATCAGTTCTTAGAGCTCTATACAAGCCCCAGTATCAAATTAAGGAGGAAACCCTGGACTACATGGTCTTCTTGGTAGATAATGAATCAGGGAAAATGTCTCATCTTAGCAGGGTATCCCATTGCAATTGGATGATGGGATTTTCAATTTCATTGATGAAATCCCAAAGGAGACCAGTGCTAAGATGGAAGTTGCCACTGATGAGCCATCCACACCCATTAAGTAGGATACTAAGAAAGGGAAGCTTCGATACTATCCGTAGGAATGAATATTCGAACCCCATTTGTGGTTTTTTCCTCGTTAGTTGATTCTGTG
This sequence comes from Berberis vulgaris, assembly GCA_963556465.1. Classification (NCBI taxonomy): domain Eukaryota; kingdom Viridiplantae; phylum Streptophyta; class Magnoliopsida; order Ranunculales; family Berberidaceae; genus Berberis; species Berberis vulgaris. Next base: position 24,744,193 of record OY747127.1, read on the forward strand.
TTGTTGATTCCTTGATGGGGTTTTGTTCCTGATTGCTATGGCTCTATGAATTTGGTTTTTTAAGTTCAAAATTGGGTTATTTCTTTACAAGGAAGTAGCTTTTAACTACTACTAGTACTACTTAAAAAAGGGGAGGAAACTTTCATAAGAGATATTCATGTTGTAATTAAACCAAAATCTTAAGATTCTAGTTAATTTAATGGAAACAAGAAGAATAGAAACATACCCGATCGATCCATAGCGATTTCCCCGTTGATTGTGATGAGTTTGGATTGTTTGGATCTTCCGATTGATTCAAGCGTTTCCCTTAGTTCTATGTTGAGAGGATACAGAAGACAATTCCAAAAGTTTTTTCTGTTTTCAACGCATACGCTCAATCGGGGACCCATCCTATTTATAATGCTCATAAGTCACAACCCTTCAACTTACGAGCTGTGAATTTCCAATTCTGCCCCTCATTGAATTAGAAATTACATCCTTATTTACACCATGTTATTTATTAATACCTTATAGTCCAACATCCCTATTAAATCACATATTAGATGGACTACACTTTAAGATAGCAATACACGTTATATTACATATGTGTGCCCACATTATTGGATTTGTCCAACAATCTCCCACTTGGGCCATATATGTTATCTTTAATGTGTATAACCTTAGGAGTTCAAAACTTGCTATCACAAGTAAAGGTATTCCGAAACAATCTCGTCCATTGACTATACTGATATGTGTCTGTCTAATAAGAGAAATTAACTGACAATGAATTTATTGTATTCGCTTATTGTCAAACAAGTCAGGTTTGAGCATCCGAAGCTTCGCAATGTCGTAGACATAATCATCTCAAGTCGAGATGCACGATCCAAAGCTTAAAGCTTAACACCCCATTTAAGATCCAGTGCTCTATAGACCTTTGACAATAAAGAGGGAAACTGCAAAACATTGCAGCAGTTGCATATTATTTGATTTGATTTTTCATATTTTGAGCTAGAAGATGGCTTTCTAGTTCTTACATCCTGAAGTATTTCATTGTGACTTGTAACTACAACTATGGATTACTTTCGCAGAAATGGGAAGACCCATCTCTTGCAAATGATGAAGTTAAAGGACCATTTGGAGATAATGATCCAGGTATTCGTTCTTTATGATTTGTGCTTTATGCTTGTTAATTGTTTTACCCTACATTTATTGCTCTAAATTGTTTTTTTTTTCTTATGAAACACTAATAGTTGTTCTCTTTGACGTTATCAATAACTTGCAGTCGATGTTGTTGAGATTGGAGATGCCCATGTTCAGTCGAACCAGAAGAAGAACAAGCTACCATTGCAGGAGACTTAGACGACAACCAATTCCTCTTTACTTCCAGGAGACCAAAAAGAGGTGAGTTCCTTTCCTCACAACCCCATTTCCCCCCATTTTATATAATTAATCAATTTTTAAAGTTCCCATTCACTCGTCACTTAATAAATCAATGCAAAGTGCCTCCACAAGAAAAACAATTAGAACTAGGGTTAAACCACTAATCAACCCAACCCCCTAACATACTGTATTGAAGAACCTGTCATTTGTTCTTAACTTAAACCCTAAAATAAGGAAACTTGGTGTTTGTGTGTGCGAAATTTGATGTGGTGTGTACAAATGTGTTGATGGAAAGAAAGCTCACAAGTAGTCGAAACAGGAGGGAATGTGGGGTTTGGGTTTGCTGGGGTAAACAACCGCACCTATCATGGTTCCTCCATAATCAAGAATCCCTTTACTTGTTTGAGAAATATGTCTGTTGGTGAAATTTTTCTTGCATAATTAGTTCAATCTCTTTATCTGGGTATCTTTGATTTTGCTGGGTTTGTCAAGGTCTACAGTTGATTTGTGTAGATTTTATTTACTACTTGGTAGGTACTTGTTCAGTAGAGATATGGGCATCAACATAGATGAGGATGGTGCGGAGCCCATTATGGTAAAAAGATATAGTTTGTATACTCTGATTTGGGTCATAGTTTATCAAACTAAGGCTATTTTTGGAAAGACATTAAAAGGTTGTTGGTATCCAAAAACAACCTTAGTTTGATGAGGCGCACATTCTTAGTAACATAATTGTTGGTGGCGATCACATGCTAAGGTCTGATTCTTTTCTATACCTTTTTTTGTTTCCTTTCATTTTGGTTTGGGCATTCTTTCTTTCGACTAAACATGTTTTATTAATTTTCTTGCATAAATTAATTTTGCATTGTTATAGGCTTAGAAGTTGTCTAATTACTTGTTTTTTTTAATGGTGTTATGTGTGTTCGTATGGGACAAAATTCAATAAGCAAATTGCATGTATCTAGTATCAATGTAGTAAGATGGTGTAGCTCCATTAATTTTCTTTCTCATATTTTAATTCACTTATTTTTAGGAGAAATAATAAGGTAAATCGTGCTAAGCAAACGACGGGGCATACATTTGCTAATCAAAATCATCTATAGATTGTTTGTGAACTTTGGCGACGAGGCTGTGAGAGTTTAAGTTTGAAATTTGGTTTATCTTTTCTCTCAACTCAAACTTCTTGTGTCGTTGGTGTTGTAGATATTTTCAACAGAGATTATCAGGCTGACAAGAAGTTCACCCTCACTACCTACACTGCTGGTGGAGTTGTAAGTTTATTTCTTCTGCTTCTAGGTATTTTTTTCTTAGTTGCAAGAGCTAGTGATTTCTTTTATTAAATACTTTAGATTCTCAAGTTACTGTTTAATTAAAGTCTCCCCATTGTGAAAAGGTTGAATTTTTATGGGGATATATTATGGATTCTCAAGTTGATGTTGGATTTCAGACTCCCCAATTTGAGAAGTTCGAAATTTTATATTGATTACTATTTGGGCTCGTTTTCGATACATGATGAGCCTGTGCCCAAGCTCTACCATATATTGTTTTAGTTGAGTTATATGGAGCTGTGTTTCTTATGATTTGTAGTTATTAGGGCAATGTATGTCAATTTAGGCTTAATTCTCTGGGCTATCATCTCTGAGGGCAGAGTTTGCACTCTGTCAAAGGCAAACACCTGCAAGCATGACTTTGGTGTATGATGCAGTCCTCCTCAATCAAGGACTGAAAGAGGGTGTGGGCCTTTTTTTTTCAGTTTATGATTCCTCATTGGTTCAGTTGCATTCTCATAAGAAGAGAGTACATGAAAACTTTGAAATCTTTTCTCATTTTCTTAAAATGAGTTCAGTAGTTGGGTGCATGGTGTTTTAACCTAAGGTATGATTTTTTAACAGCCTGAATGTCAATGTAGTTCCTTTTGTTGAAAGATTGTCTTATACCTCTTCTATATCCAAATTTTTTTTTGGCTGAATGAAGTGTGGTGATGATGGTTTTATGGATGGCATCTGAGTGTTTGTCATTAGTATATTATTACTGTGTGGGATAGATGGTTGTGTGCGTCAGTTGGTGATGTTAAGTAGGAAGAAAAGATATAGACGTCTAGATGTTGAAAACTTGGATTTAGTATTTGGGGATGGTTTTTTAACTTCTAAGGTCCAATTTCTAGAATGGTTTGATTGCCATTATACTTCCCTTCATGTTAATACTTCCTTTTATGACATAAATGTTTGTCATTTGCCTATCATGCTTCATAACTATCATGAAGTTGGCGTTTTAACTTTTATATTTCATGGTAGTATGGTCACGTAAACATTGCTGGAGTATTATTGCCATTGTATTTTCACTTGTTTTTGTACATGAGATCTTTCTTTGGTTTTTTTTGTTGACATTAAAATTTAAAGACAAATCGGAAAAGAATAAAGTAAGTCGTGCTAAGCAAACAATGGGGCATACATCTGGATCAAAGTCACATGCACGTACGTGCTCAAAAAGATTTTGTATGCATATATTTTTGCTTCTTTTCCTCTTATTAAGTCACAGTTTTTATAAATATACAAAAATATGAAGTAATTATTTTTCGGTTCTTCATGTTAATATGTGGAAGATGTGTAGAGGATTTCCTGATCCTTTTTCTTTCATTTCACCCACACGTGAAAAGATGATTTTTTGGTTGATGAGCCATCGCAAGAAAAAGAGGTATTTGTTATTAATTAAGATTTTGATTCTCTGTTAGTTTATATTATATTTGTAATTTTTAATTTTTAATAGTTCTAAATATTTGTTTGCTAGGTTTCCATGGATAATTCCCTTCAATCATGAATTGGGGATGAAGCGGAAAACTCGGAAGAGCCTCGCATGCAAGTTTATGTGGAATAGAGTTAGGGGCTATGGAAATGGTATGACTTCTGATTTGGTGTCTTATGCCATGGCGGATATGTATGACACATATTTGGGACGACGGATATGTATGATACATATATTTGGGATGACAAATTTATGACATTTTGTTTATATAATATATTTCTTGTAGTGGATAATTATTAATATCATTTTTAGATCAGCTATAAAAATATTTTTTAGAACGTTTACAAAACCTCCTGGCGGATAATATTCAATTCCTGACTGATAATATTCAATTCCTGGTTGATAATATTCAATTTGTGGAAAAATTTCGTGGTGGATAATATACTGTTCCTGGCGGATAATGTTCAATTCCTGGTGGATACACGTGTCACCAAGTTAACAGTCCTGGCAGGCGGATACAGTTGTCGTCCCGGCGTATATATGTGTCACCGCATATGCTTTTCTGGCATTTATAAGTGCCACTTATTAATTTTTACTATCATTTATATCCGCCACCAAGTTTTTCCTGGCGAATATTTGTTTTTGTCTTGTTAGATTTGAAATAATGTCCAAGCGGATTAAGAAACTTATTCGTTGGGACAAGCCCTTTCCTGACGCCAGCAATTTTGGCGGATATTTTATCTGCCATTGCAGGGTTTTTCTGGAAAATATAGCTTTTCTTGCCGTGATTAGGTCTTTCCTGTCATATATCATACGCCACAATTGGCCTCTTTTGTCGTAGTGCCTAAAATTTCCAATCAACTGTGGTCTCTCAATCATGACCGTTAAGTTTGGCATGTTCCTTCACGTGAGCTAAACCCAACTTTCCTAATGATAAAATACTCTCACCCCATATTTGATTTTTAAGAAGCCTCATCTTGTTCAGCCTTTACCTTCTATGTGAACGTGAACCTTCAAGCCTACTTTCCCCATTTCAAATCCTTATTCAAACATTGCTTCCTTATTGTATCCTATTCAGGGGGGTTGCATTTCTTTCTTTCACTCGTTCAATAATGAGAGTAAGTCTACTGAAATCAACTAGAATTGAAACGGAATGCTAGAAAGCTTAGATTTGAATTGAAAAGAGTTTGAAAAAGCTTGCAAGTTGATCACTTGAGATCTTGTGTGAATGAACAACTCTAGTAGCTAACAACAAGAATCAAGAAATCTAACTTCATCACGTAATCTACTTCACTCGCATTGTATATTTAATGGAATTCAAGAAGGGTTAATTGAACGAACTAACGAAAATGGAAAAAGGAAATTGAGAGTTTTACCTTGTTGGATGGTGAGGGGCATGGTGGCCATAGTTTTGGTGGTTTATTTTCAAAGAGGGAAGAGGTAAAAGAAGATAGAGGGTTGTTTGATGGTCTCGAGATGTGTGGTGCAATCTCGAGATATCACGTGGCTATCACGAGGTATTCATTGCCATTGGCAAAATATGTGGTGAGTCATGTCCACAACGATATCTTGCGTTTTTAAATAATTTGGGAGGGGACCTTAGTTCAGGATTAATATTGGCGAGATACCATTTTAGCACACTTAGGTCCAGGGAACTCTATTTGCTCAATATTTTAACTGCTCAAATATATGTCACTATAGCATCCAACATACTATCCCTAGATAATTTTATAGAACAAAAATCATCGTAAGCATAAGAATAAGAAATAAACACATGAGAGACATAAGAAGGTGATGAAGTAATGTATCACATGGAGAAGTCTTAAGAGTTTTGGGGAAATGCTTTCCTTGAAGTTGAATCCAATCTCATAAAACGCAAAAAACCTCCCAATGAAAATTTACAAACAGGAAAATAAATTCAACAAAAATCATAATGTAACAAATTAGCCCTTTTCCATTAAACCCAGGAGTAACCCCGAATTTAAAATGAATATGTGATTTTATCTTCAAGGTTGCTGAGCAAGATATTCAATGTTGAAATTCTTTAGGACCAATTTTTCCTGCAGAAATAAAGTTGAAGAGTCATTCAAATGCAATGCTAAGTGAGGAGAGATTTTTATATTATATAGAGTTTTACCATTTGAACTGCAAACTTCTAAAATTCCATTAAACACAAAGTTGTGAATATCGGATTATATAAGTAAATTAACTACTTGAAGAATGTAAACATCAAATAATCGTTTTCAAAAAAAGTCTCCAAAACATTCTAAAAAAAACTCTCCAATTTATCATCTATATAAACAATTTCTGCAATGTGGAGTTTCATGGTACAATCTGTTGAGATTTGTGGAGCCTGAATATTTTTAGTTTCCTTGTATGAAAGAATATGAAGTTTTATTGTACTAGAGAATAGGAAGTTTCCTTGTACAAGAGAATAGGAAATTTCTTTGTATCATAGAATAAGAAGTTTTCTTATATGAGGCAATAGGAAGTTTCCTTGTATGAGGGAATAGGAAGTTTCATTGTATCATAGAATATGAAGTTTCCTTGTATGAGAGTATATGGTTTCCTTGTATTAATCTATATATAGGGCTTCCTGGGGGAGGTTTGTGTAGATCTAGAGATTGAGTGAGGCTTTATTGGTGATTGTAAACCTTGATTCTCAAATTCATAGTGGATTGTGGTGCGCTCCATTCACGTAGGCAGGTTTGGCCGAACGACGTTAAATTCTTGTGTTATTTGTTTTCTGTTTTCTTTTGTTTATTGCATTGGTTTGTTTGTTGCCTTTGTCAATATTGTTTGGTTTGTCATATGTTGCATTGAATCCCAAGATCATTGGATTAATAGTAGCATTAATCTGTAACAACTGGTATCAAAGCATCGGGTTTGCAAACCTAGGGCACAAAAAGTGTTTGAAGAAATTCCTGTGACAATTTCTTGTTGGTTCAAGTGGGAACAGTGGTTTCAAAGAAGGATACAACCAAGATATAAAAGTTGGATGGGTCAAACTTTAGGTTTTGGAAGGTGCAAATGGAGGATTACCTTTATCAGAAAGATCGCTTTCAACCATTGAAAGATGAGAAATTGGACAGTATGAAATAAAAAAAAGTTGGAAGTGCTTGACAAAAGGCACTCAGCACCATAAGATTGACATTGGCAAAGTCTGTTTTCTTCAAGGGTGAGAAGACGATTGTTTCATTGATGAATGCCCTATCGAAGATGTATGAACAATCTTCTGCAGTGAATATGGTTCACCTGATAAAGAAGTTGCTTAATATGAAAATAACCTAAGATGGGAACTTCAGAGATCATTTGAATAACTTCAATGAGATTGTTGACCAATTGACAACAGTTGAAATGGAATTTAGTGATGAGATTCAAGCATTGTTGATTTTGTCCCAATTACCAGAGAGTTGGGTTGGCACAGTTACAACAATTAGTAGCTTTGCAGGGAAGACCAAATTGAAGTTTAGTGATGTAGTCAGTATGATTTTGACTGAAGAATTAAGGAGAAAGACAGATGGAGGTTCTAGTTCGGGGTCTGCTTTGAATGTAGAAAGAAGGGGCATGAGACAAAAATAAAAGTCATGATCAATATAGGTTTAAGTCCAAAAAACATAGATCAAAGTCACGAAAACCAAATTGTTCCAAAAATCACATTTAGTGTTGGAAATGTTGCAAGAATGGCCACTACAGAAATGAGTATGAAGCCCCAAAGATAGATATATAAAAAAAAAAGTCAGATTAGGCAAATCTTGTAACAGAAGATGCAGATGATGCGTTTATATGTTATATGGAAAGCAAACCTGAGTGTTGGGCGATATACTCAGGTGCATCATTTTGTGCTACCTCAAGCAAAAGGTTCTTAGAGAACTATGAACCTGGTGACCTATGAAAGGTATAACCTGGTGATGTTCAGCCTTGCAACGTAGTTAGCAAGGGCGTGGCACATATCAAGTTGAACGGGTCTGTGTCGAAGTTAAAAGATATGAAATACATTCCTGACTTGAGGAGAAATCTAATTTCAGTGGGGCAGTTGTCGAAAAAAGGTTATGAGATAACCTTCAAGTGGGTCAATAGTAATTGTTGAAACAAAAGTGGATCCTGACTTGTGGCACCAAAGACTTGGCCACATAAGTGAAAAATGACTGAAAGTCATGCAGTCAAATGGGAAACTATCTGGACTGAAATCAATTGATATCGATTTGTGTGAGAGTTGCATCATTGGAAGCAGAAAATAGTTAGTTTCAAGAAGTGTGGAAGAACTCTGGAGGAGGACAAACTTGAGTTAGTTCACACAAATGTATGGGGGCCAACAAAAGTCTAATCCATTGGAGGGAAATCATATTTTGTGACTTTCATTGATTATCATAGCAGAAAAGTATGGGTATACTTCTTGAGGCACAAATAAGAAGTGTTTGCTACGGATAAATGATCCTCTTCGGATAATACGTCCAACCCAAGAATAGCTATAATATCCTGAAGTTCTTTGTGACGTTGTGAAGTTTGCTTAACTCTTTGCGCGGTTTCATAATGTTTGTCACCAACGATCCGAGGTTGGAGCATAGTTGAGGTTGAATCTAAAGGATCTATTGCTAGGGATGGCAACGGGGCAGATTGGGGCGGATTTGAGCAAATCCATCCCCGATCAGTTAGGAATAACGGATCCTCAAATCCGCCCCGCCAATCCGTTTACAATTTAAATTAAAAATCGTAACCGCCCCGTGCGGATTGGCGGATATCTGCCCCGCCCCGCCAATCCGTTTACGGTTTGCGGTTCAGTTACTAGATTTAGTTATTCCTCTTCCATCTAACTACAAACTACAGTAAATTATACTTCATTCCTCTTCCATCTAACTACGCCAATTCGCCCGTAATTTAGTTATTCATCTTCCATCTAACTATAGTAAATTATACTTCGTTCATCTAACTACAATAAATTATACTTCATTCATCAGATCAATAACACAAAATTATAACAAAAAATTACAAAGAATCCATACAAAAATTACAAAAAACCATACAAAAAATTACAAAAAATAAAAATAAAAATCCGATCTAAAGAATCTCATAACGTTGATTTCAGATCTAAGATTTCTTGCAGCTAGGGAAAGGCGGGGAAGGGAGGGGAGAGGGAGGCGGCCGGTCGAGATGGGTGTCGAGTGAGAGCTTCGAGTGTCCATGAGAAGAGAAGGAGACGACCCTTCGAGTGTCCGTGAGAAGGAGAATAAGGGATGAAGACGACCGGGACGACCCTTCGGGCTTCGGCCTCCGCATCCGCCTTCGCTGTGAGAGAGAAGCTTCGGCCTCCACCTTCGCTGTGAGAGAGAAGAAGGGGAGATGTGAGATGAGGGGGGGAGAATGTGAGATGAGGGGGAAAATGATATGTTTATCCCTTTATATAGTCTAAGGATATTTTTATAATTTCTCTAATTAAACGGATATCCGTGGGGCGGATATGGCTAAATCCGTATCCGCCCCGATTAATAAACGAATACAGATTGGAAATCCGTATCCGCCCCAAGATCCAGGGACCCTTTACCAAATCCGCCCCAAACAGGCCGAGTGGGGCTGATATCCGTGAAAATCTGCCCCACTGCCATCCTTATCTATTGCTGGATAGATGCCTTTGGAAGCTAGTCCTCTTGATAGTACGGTAGTGGCAACTAAATGAGCAAATGTTGTGGCAGGAGCGAGGTCAAGTCAAATCATCCGCAGGTACATTTATCAAAGAATTTCTATTAGGAGTGTGGAATGAGTCAATCGTCCACTTTGGTATCTTATTGACCAAAAATGGTGATATTGTTCTTCCATCTATCAACAATTTCGATTTTTGGGAAGTATTATGATCATCCAATAAGAAGGGTTTCATTTATTCAAATGAGCAATTTGAACACCTATTGATTCTAACAACTGATCGCTGAGTTGATCATTCAGACCTTTGAATTGAGAGGTGTGGATCTCGGACCCACGAATGGGGGTATTCCCAAAACTCACAAAGAAAAAAGAAAGTGACTTAGACAAAAAGAAAAGGAACTTGGGCAAAAAGAGACGGAACATGGGCAAAAAGATGGACCAAAATAAACGAAGTGGCTTAGAAGGATCTTGTTTGTTCAAGAAGTGGAAGGCACTGGTTAAAATGAGGCGAGTTTGAAATTGAAGAAGTTGAGATCTAATAATGGTGGATAGTACATTGAGATGGTTTCAAAATGTATTGTGCTGACAATGGAATAAGAATGAAAAATACTTTGCCAGGAACACCACAGCAGAATGGTGTGGCGGTGAAGATGAACAAAACATTGATTGAGAAAGCCAGATGTATGCATTTGTAGGCAGGTTTGCCAAAACAGTTTTGGGCAGAAGCAGTCAGAACATTTTTTTACTTGATCAACAAGGGATCATCATCTCCTTTGGAACAGAGAATACCGAAAGAGGTGTGGACTGGTAAGATTTCTCACTTAAAAGTTTTTGGTTGTGTTTCTAATAAGCATGTTAGTGACAATTCTAGGAGTAAGCTTGACTCCAAGTCACGTTAATGTTTTTTCATTGGATATGGTGGTGATGACTTTGGTTATATATTTTGGGATGATCAGAACAGAAATGTCATTAGAAGCAGGAATGTAATATTCAATGAAAAATTAATGTACAAGAATAAACATAAATCACAACTTGCTAGACAGGTGCAGAGTGATCCTGAGTATGTTGAGATGGATGGTATGCCAGATAATGATGTGGTACAACAAACAGATGAGAGTGTGTAGTCATAGGGTACTACACCAGACATCATCACACAACAAAATGTTGCATAGCCAATGGCATGACAGCTCAACGGTTAGAGCTTGGCGGATGGTACCACTAGGTCATGGGTTCAAACCCAGCTTGCGGCATCTTTATGGGTTCTGGGATCCTATAAAAACCCTGCTTGCCTTTCCAAAAAAAAAATGCTGCATAACAGAGTCCAGCTCCAACCCCTGCACTTAGGCGATCTTCCCGAACTCCTGCATCGAACAAAAAGTATGTATCCTTTGATTATGTAAATTATTTGTTGCTCACTAACGAAAATTGTTTGAAATACATGTTACTCAAAAATGTTGGAGATCCTAAATGCTATGATGAAGCATGTGATCTAACAGCTCCGAAAATATGGGAGAATGCAATGGAAAATGAGATGAAATCACTCATCTCAAATGAGACATGGGAGTTAGTTGAATTACCTAAAGGGAAGAAGCCCTTGCATAATAAGTGGGTGTATCGTGTTAAACAAGAACATGATTGCTCCAAAAGATATAAAACAAGGTTGGTAGTTAAGGGGTTCCAGCAGAAAAAATGAGTTGACTACACAGATATTTTCTCCAGTTGTGAAACAAAATACGATTAGAACAATATTGAGTATTGTTGCAGTATAAGATTTGCACCTTGAGCAGTTAGATATGATAAGTGCATTCCTCCATGGCCACTTAGAGAAAGGTATATACATGCAACAACCTCAGGGTTTCACAGTGACTGGTAAGGAGAGTCTGGTATGCAATTGAGAAAAAGTTTGTATGATTTGAAACAGGCTCCTAGAAAGTAGTAGTACATGACGTTTGATGGTTTTATGTAGAAGAATGGCTAAAGCAAGTGCAATACTGACCATTGCTGCTATTTCAAGAGTTTTGCATCCAGTTTTATTATTTTGTTATTGTATGTTTATGACATGTTGGTTGCAGGCTCAGAACGAGTGAAATTAAAATGTTGAATAAGCAGCCGGTAAGTGAATTTGCCATGAAAGATTTGGGGGCAACAAAATAGATTCTTGGGATGAAGCTTAGCAGAGATAAACAATGTTTTGTTTTGAAGTTGTCTCAGGTTGAAATGTTGAACGGGTTCTAAGGATGTTCAATATGAGTGGTGCTAAAGCTGTTAGGACGCCTCTGACAAAACATTTCAGGTTGTCAGAAGAACAGTCTCCCAAGACATAAGAAAAAATAGATCACATGGCTAAGATACCATATGCCTCAGCCATTGAAAGTTTGATGTATGTCATGATTTGCACGAGACCAGACACAATTGAGGCAGTGGGGGTTGTGAGCAGATTTATGTGCAATCCTGGAAAACAACACAGGGAGGCATTTAAGTGGATAATGATATATCTAAGAGGTACCATTGGCAAGTGTTTGTATTTTAGTAAAAGTGATCTCAGATTGCAGAGATTTGTAGATGCAGACCACGCAGGTGACGTGGGTAGTAGGAGGAGCACCACTGGTTATGTCTTTACAGTGGGTAATACAACAGTTAATTGGGTTTCTCAATTGCAGAAGCTGGTGGCTTTATCTACTACCGAGTCTGAATATGTTGCCATTACGGAGGCAAGCAAAGAGATCATTTGGTTGTAGGGTTTGTTAGAAGATTTGGGTTTAAAGCGGGAAAATAGTGTTTTGTATAGTGAAAGTCAGAGTGCAATTTGTCTTACCAAGAATTCTACATTTCATCATAGAACTAAGCACATAGGTACCCGTTACCATTTCATCATATATGTTGTAGAAGATGAGATCTTGAAACTTGATAAGATCCAGGGTAGTAGAAATCCAGCAGATATGTTGACAAAGGCAGTCACTATTGAAAATCTGAGGTTGTGTTCAACTTCAGTTGGTCTTTCAGCTTGAACAGACCAGGATGAGCGCAATATTATGATGTAGATTGGTCTAATATTTTGATTCATCTTTCAAGTGGGAGATTGTTGAGATTTGTGAAGCCTGAATATTTTTAGTTTCCTTGTACAAGAGAATAAGAAGTTTCCTTGAATGAGAAAATAAGAAGTTTCCTTATATGAGATAATATGAAGTTTCCTTGTAAGAGAAAATAGGAAGTTTCATTGTATTAGAGAATATGAAATTTCCTTGTAAAAGAAGTTTCATTGTATTAGAGAATATGAAATTTCCTTGTAAAAGAAGTTTCATTGTATCATAGAATATGAGGTTTCCTTGTATGAGACAACAAGAAGTTTCCTTGTACGAGAAAATATGAAGTTTCCTTATATCATAGAATAGAAATTTTCCTTGTATGAGACAATAGAAAGTTCCCTTGTATGAGAATATATAATTTCCTTGTATTAATCTATATATTTTGTTTCCTGTGGGAGCTTTGTGTAGACCTAGAGATTGAGTAAGGCTTCATTGGTGATTGTAAACCTTGATTATCAGATTCATAGTGGATTGTGGTGCACTCCGTGGATGTAGGCAGTTTTGGCTAAACCACATTAAATTCTTGTGTTATTTGTTTTCTGCTTTCTTTGGTTTATTGCATTGGTTGGTTGCTTGCTTGCCTTCGTCAAGATTTTTAGGTTTGTTATCCGTTGCATTGAATCCAAGATCCTTGGATTAATAGTATTAGACTTCAATGACGATAGTTGGAAGGTTTCTAAAGGTGCAATGACAATTGCACGTGGTAAGAAAAATGGTATTCTCTATACGACTTCACAGGCAAGTGGGTCAATAGTTATTGCTGAATCAAAAGAGGATCCTGACTTGTAGCACCAGAGACTTGGCCACATGAGCGAAAAAGGACTAAAGGTCATGCAGTCAAATGGGAAATTACTAGTACTGAAATCAATTGATATTGATTTGTGTGAGAGTTGCATCCTTCGGAAGAATAAATTGGTTAGTTTCAAGAAGTGTGTAAGAACTCCATTGAAGGAATAACTTGAGTTAGTTCACACAAATGTATGGGGGCTAACAAAAATTTCATCCATTGGAAAGAAGTCATATTTTGTGACTTTCACTGATGATCATAGAAGAAAAGTGTGGGTATACTTTGAAACATAAGTTATAAGTGTTCAAGAAGTGGAAGACACTAGTAAAAAATCACTACACCAAAAATACCCATCAGCAACGGTTTTGAACCGTGGGGGTAACCCATTGTCACGGCTTAGAGCCGTGGGCTGTAGAGGTGTCGCTAAATCCCCATTAACGGCTACAAACCGTGGCAAAACATATTAGCAACGGTTTTATACTCGAGGACGGTTGATGATTTAGCCACGGTTCTAAACCGTTGTAAGTTATGGCCACGGTTCTAAGCCGTTGCAATATTTTTAGCCACGGTTTTAAGCCGTGGCAAGTTACATAGCAATTTTTTTTTTTTTTTTTTGCTATCAAATGACTTTTTATTACATCTTATAGGTAAGTATAATTCAGCACGTGCATCAATTCTTGCATCAGGTAAGTAAAATTTAATATGACTTTTTATTAAATTTAAAAACAACATTTACAACCTCTGATCAACAAATTCCAGCAATTGCTTTCAAGCAATTCATTACAGCAGCAACATTTACAATTCATTACAGCAGAAATTTAGATCATTCACAATTCATTACAGCACGTGCATCAATTCAGATCATTCACAACCTCTGATCATCAAATTCCAGCAATTGCTTTTTCAGCAAATTCAATAATGTGCCCTTCTTCGTCAATTTTCATCAGACCAAATGCAATGGCACGTTGTTCATCCATTGGCAGCGCAGCAACAGTGATGTCAACATTTGTTTCTCTATGAGCTTGAATAAACTTCACATAGTCTATACGGTATAGATGATCTCCAGCAAGAACCAAAAACTCCATCACATTGTGTTCTTCAAAGAGCCATAAATACTGTCTTACAATAGTCAATGTATACATATTATAGTAGGATTACAATTCTTGATGACAATATCGACCAATTAGATAGCAGTAGTTTAGAAATATATCAAGAAAACTCGACAGGCCGAGGGAATCTTACTTGACAGCCTGATTAATGACTTCAAAGGGATTTGTCCCAGCATGCATACAGACCAGATGAAGCCCTTGATTGGTCTGAACATCTGTATCTCCTGAAAATAAATCAAGACAAAACACCAGAGTTGGTTTGGGTCCACCATACCCATATCTTTCTTGTTTTTGAAATGGTGAATAGGTCCCTACTGATTTGGATTCAACCATGCCAGAACTTGGAAAAGTCTTTGAAAGATCTGGAATTATTATTTCTATTTCCTACATAAAGGGCCACCATAATCAGATCCATAAAATAAGGAGAAAAAAAGTTTTAAAAATGAGATGCATCAAGTAAAACTTCATAGCTAGCAAACAAAATTGATGGAAGCATCATGTTCCTGGCATGCTCTAATATCAGATATAAAAATATTGCACTCTTTCATGATGATGATGATGGATATGGTGGATTCAACATCAACATATGCTCAGATGTAGGAAGTGGCATATTGTCAAAACCAAAGTTATGCATTTTAAATAGGAAATGGCATGTTCTAATAAAAAGGTGCATAAAAGAACAAGTGTCTTACCTGCAATTGAGAGTCTGTTGAATCCACATGTTCGTCCAAGGTATCTTGCATAGTGGGGAGAAACCAAACAAGAAAATTAGTGGCTGGTAACAGTCAACAAGATGAAAGATTTGAGAGCAGTATGAACTTTACAAAGGAGAACAATAAAAACAGTAAAAAAAAAAAAAAGGTGTAAGCAGTGGAAAACTGGTTGAGGGAACCATACAATGAAACGAGTGTGCAAGTCAAGCTCTTCATTGACCGCTAGTGCAATATGTTTTGTACTTTATACTGTCTCTTCCAATTTCTCAAGACCCTCATCTTGTTCTGCATCAATGCAACCCCATAAATGAACCAACATCAGCAAAAACACCTACCGCAATTAAAAGTCCGACCTCAACATCTAATAATCAGAAGCATAAATATCTTGAACATCATAAATGGACACTATCCAAATTCGAAGAAAAAACTAAAATTTGACAATTCTAGTTTAACAAAACCAGATCTATCTGAGACAATGTCTAGAGAACAGTAGTCAAGATCCATATGAAGATTCTAAAAGATAACATAGTAAGGAAGACTTCTTTAAGAAAGATTTGACGTCTTTGGATAACAGTAATTGAATTTAGAAAACTATAAATGTTATTAGAACAAAGCAGAGCGAGCATGACCAATATCCTGAGGAAAAAAACCAAAAATGTTAAGCCATGCATGTCAAAGGGCTATCAATTTACGAACCTCATTATATAGACTTCCTGAGCAAACTCTTGCTGCATATCTGCACTTACGCGCTCAGGCTTGAGGACTTTAATAGCCACTTCCTGGCTACAATAAGAGCCTTTGTACCTGGGTCCAGAAAAGGAAAAAAAATTGCAAGTGGTTCTACGGCCAAAAGGGTTAAGTAAAAGCATGGAAAACTTACAGATCTCCAAATGATCCAGATTGCAACTTTGTTTTCAAATTTCAACAACCTAGGGTCAATTTCCCAGACATCAGTGCCATCAGTAGGTATTTTTACAAGATCAGGGATGATTTCAGTTCCAGCACGCCCATCCTTGCTGAATGGAGGGGATGAATGTGGTCTCGACCAAGATTGCATCTGCAGTGAATCTTCAAAATATGATATACAAATTGTTGTATTCTCACAACTAAAAAAAAACAGGGAGAATAAATAAGTTTAGACCTTCAACATTAATTACAAGTACATGTTACTGATCAACCAAACAGAATCAGAACTAATAAATTCTAGAGGAATGGGAAAGGAATCTTATGCACATTTTTACCTGTAAACATGGACGAAAAGTAAAATAAAAAAATAATTACCTCAATCTTCCCAACTTCCTTTTCCAGAGCATGCCTAAGCTGTGTAGTGCAACTTTGATTAATCAAATAGAAAATTTTCTATTTTGAACTGTGCCAAAACTCAAGTATGTGGCCACCATATCTCGTAAATGAATGCCAGAAATAAGACTTAACAAATTATCAGATGTTCCAGAGACTTGGTCATGTTTACTAGAACACCTTTAACCTTAGAACTAAGAAATGAGGATTTTCCTTTTATCAGCAAAACATAGCAACAATATTAACAATAAGAACCAAAACGACCACAGAATTTAAAATACATAAAATCTGAATCATATAAAAGATGTTAGCCACTAGATTTTTAAAGCATTTCAATTCAACAAACTTATTCAAACACTTTTTGAGCTTAGGTTTTAAATAAGAGTCCTATGCATTCTGCAAAACACTCTGTATCATGAGCCTATATATATACATTCAACTCCTGTTACTCAAAGGAATGTTGAAAATTTGGACAGTGAACCAAGAAGGTCCACTGTTCTCTGAAAACAGAAACAAATAGAGTTCCACAAATGTAAAATGAGGCAGATAAATGCATACTTGATTTTGATTGTTCCCATCAAAACATTCACCAGCGGCATCTTCAACTCTTTCACTGGAGTATTCCATTTAAACCAAGTTATGTAAAGATCAAAAGCTGGGGAAACCATTTCAGTGCAAATAAATAAATAAAAACTGAAAAGGTCTTGTCTGAATTCTTCATCTAATAAACTAGAGTAGCAACAAACCTGGATACCTTCAGAGGTGCACGTGCAGTAGCTTTCAATAAAATGATGTGTACACTTAAATCAACAAGAACTGCATGGAACGCATCAAAATTAACTGGGCAATATGAATGCAAGCCTAGAAGAGCCTTAGGTGGGATCCGAAATTCATGGACTGCAGCAGGGATGACATCCAGGGGACCCTGCACCCCAGACCTTTTGAAAAACAACAAAAGTTTCATATTTAGTACAAAAGGTTAAACAATAATTGTATTATTTACATTGTCAATCATGTACTAGTACGATGAATAGAGCGATTCAGCTCAATTGAACAAAGAAAAATGCATGATATATTACCCATCTACTTACCTGTTTTCCAATAGTGGAGCATATAGAAGTTCAAACTTCAAGATTACAGCAGATTTAGAGGGACCCTGCAAATTAAAGCACGTGTTAGTAGCCAGACTAACGTAACAAGTTTTAATCATCTAATGGCAATTACATGCATCCCAAGTCAGTGAAATTCATAAAACATGAGCAATGTTTTAAGCTCAAGATACAAAATTGACTACATAGATCACTGGAAGTGTTTAAGAAAAAAATGTACCTCATGTTTTCCAAGAGAGAGATCAAAAGAGACCATAACAGATAACAGGACATCCTGCCTTGCATATTTGATCCTAAAGGGCTGCGTATAAAAACTGTTGTCTGTATCATCAATCTTCCAAATCCCGAAGTTATCTTCAGATCCCAAATCAGGATCTGCATAAACCATCTAAGATGTCACTGTCTTATTGTAAGTGATTTATAAGACACATCAGTAAAATGTTAGTGGTGATAATGCTACAAGTTCAGTAAGGCCTGAAAAGACATATTTAAACACAATGACTTAATTGGGAAGAATCCTCACTGGTTAACTGGACCAACAATAGTCACATGTACAAAAATATTCAATAGAGTAGAGATAAAATTTTATGCACTTGCGACTTGATATGAAGATACGGGTAAGTGCATGAAATATTATCAAGGCGTAAGTGCATAAAATTTTATCTCTACTCTATTGAATATTTTTGTACATGTGACTATTGTTGGTCCAGTTAATTACTAGATTGTGTTTGGTTGCAATGGAACATAGAAGTTTCTCAAGAATATTAATTTTCCAAGTTTTTGGTTGCAAAGAAAAAAAAAATCCTAGAAATTATCCAAGCACAACAACCACAGTTGATGAAATCAGATATTCACTACTACTCTTTCCAATGACTAAACAACCTTTCTCACCACCAATCATACAAGAAGCACAAAAAATGTAGTTGTCATTCAACTTGCTTCATAGGGGCAATATATGATTTTTCTACCACAAAGCATAGGGTACATAAGATCTGGTATATGCAGCAGTATTCGAAAGCTGAAAGACATAATATATTGAAGAGAAATAAAGAGAGGGTATATACTTTGCGTGGGTTCACGGTGGCTGCAGCAACATATATATCGAGTTTCCTGATGGGCATTCCAATTCCCTGAACTCCAAGATCCCCAAGTCCAAGAATGCGGCTTCCGTCTGTCACCACTATCAGTTCAACCTGTAACAAATGGAAGATAAACCAAAAATGTGAAAAGTATTAAAGAGTGCATACAGTAACTGTTCTCATTATGTAACAGTCAATCTCAGAAAATTCATCAACATTCATAAAGGAATGATGATATTGTGGCAGAAGCAAACAAAAATCTAAATAAAAACTAGAAATCAAACAACGTCAACTGAAATAACATTCCTTATTAAATTTCTATTTTATTTCATCTTATATGAAGTAAAAGTTTTTTTCCCTCCACAAAAGTGTTACTCATACATTTGTCCTAAGACTATCGAGATCTAGACTAAGAGCGTAAAAAAGAAACTTATAAAATCACCTTATGATGCAATAACCTATGCTCAAGGGAACTTGGAATTTTAGTTCACAAATTCCTCAACTCTTGAGTGAATTAAAAGTGAGACAAGCTCACACTTTATGTAAGAACATTTTAAGAATAGATGTTATTATGAAAGAGCAGTGAAACAGTCCTAGCAAGTTACATGTTAATGTGATTCCAATTCCAAGTACTAAGAAACAAAAAACCAGGTCACAAAATTAGCTTCCATGAAGTGAACAGTACATGAAATCCGTACAAAGAACAAACCTCCAAGAGCAAACTAGAACAACTAATCCTGTTGACCCCTTACTAACCTGTTCAGATGGCCAGTTATAGGTCATGGACATCATCTTTCCTTTATCCTTTGCACTGAAATACATCCCACGTGGGCGTTTAAACAAGCCTCCGTAGTTTTGACATACCAACCCCACAGTCGGATTGTATATTATTGGAGCAAAATTTTCAATGTTTTCAATAAGGACCTGGAGAAACCAAGTAAAGGGATTAGTTTAAGCTGATGAAATTCCAAAAGTCTAATGAAGTTTTTAGCTTTTATCCGGCAAACTTACTTTGTAATATAGTGTCTCGTTCCTGTCATGCAATCTGTTCAAGACTCTCCATTGCGCTAATGATAATACCTCATCTGGTTGGTATAGAGTATTCTTCACCACTAACTGGTATGACTCCACTACAATTTGAAACAATAAAAAATTCACCTTAAATCAATTGCCTTAAAAACTACTACACTGTTATAGATAACAAAATTTTGACAGTGGTGAAACTCATGAACCATGATCAAGTGAAGAACTTTATTTTACACATTCAGAACTTTAATAACAACATACAAAAAGCCCCAATTTCACATAAACATCCAATCATTTTTTTTTTTATCATGAAGTTGAACAATAGCCAAAACCAAATCAAATCCCTCAACCATGCAAACCCTAAATTTCTCAACTAAGATAAACCGCAAATCAAACTATTCAAAACCCTAATTTACACAAGTAAAGAAGCAAACAATTGTTAAACCCAACTGAAACAAAATCCTCAAAACCTCAACCTTCAAAGACACCAAATCTCTACATTGAAAACCCCTAAAACCAACTATGAAATAAACATATCACCTCATTGTGCTAAACACAAACAACAAGCAACCAAATAGTCCATTTCAAAACACTGAAACAAATCAACAACCATATGTACTGAACCCCAAATGAACAAACCCCTCAAAACCCGAAGCTTCTCAACCACCAAAATCCCCAAATCTGATAGTCTTCCTTCCAAAATCCCAACTTTCTGCAGAATGAACAAAACCCCACCATTTCTAACTCGTCAATAACCACGAGTCTGAAACCCCATTAATTCAAAACCGCTAAACCCATCAAAACCCAAAGCTTCCTAACCACTGAAATCCCCAAATCTGACCTTCAAAATCTCAACTTTCCGCATATTGAACAAAACCCCAACATCTCTAACTCATCAATAACCACAAATCTGAAACCCCATTTATTCAAAATCAATAAACTCATCAAAACCCAAACCTTCCTAATCACTTAAACCCCAAATCTGACTAACATCCCTTCAAACTTGAAACACATAAAAATCAGAAATTGAATAACACCCAACATTTCTAACCACAAATCCAAACACCCCCTTGCTTCAAAACCCCGGACACTTCATCTACCAATCAAACTAAACGAATCAAACAACCAGAACAATAAACAAACAATATTTATTTGTTACCTGATGAACACTTGAACAAAACTTTCTCCTTACTCTTTCCTTGCGAACTCACTCACGAAACTCACCTCGCCAGCTTGAACAAAACACCTCGCGAAACTCACGAACACTTGAACAAAACACCTCGCCAGCTTCTTTTGTTCAATTTTTTTCGCCAAAGCGCGAAATTGCTCCCTCAAAAGCGCGAAACAAATTTTTGCCAAAGCGCGAAACTCACGTGAAAAGCAAAAGCTTATAGCCACGGTTTTAAACCGTTGGCAGTTAGCCACAGTTTTTGGCCATGGAAACCCTTTTTTTAGCCACGGTTTTAAACCGTTGGCCATTATAGCCACGGTTTTCTGCCGTGGCAAATTAACCAACGGTTTAGAGCCGTGGCCATCTCCCCGTAGCTAAACAAGCCTTTTGGTGTAGTGAATGAGACAGGTTTGAAGTTGAAATCCAACAATGGTGGATAGTACATTGATGATGGTTTTAAAAGGTATTGTGCTGAGAATGGAAAAGACTTTGCCAGGAACACCACAGTAGAATGGCCTGGCGAAGGGGATGAACAAAACATTGATTGAGAGAGCCAGATGTATGCGTTTGCAGGCAGGTTTGCCAAAACAATTTAATAAAAGTAGTCTGTACTGCATGTTACTTGATCATTAGGGGACCATCATCTTCTTTGGAACTTGTTCGGGCATCGCGCACCTGCGTGTACCCCTTGGTCAATTATACATAGCAATGATATTATACCCAACTTAAACACCACCATACTGGGCCTTGTGGTGTGAGGTTTTCTCCAAAAGACCTCGTTGCTATTTAGGTGTGGACCACTCCTTATAAACCTTTGTGACAACTCCTCCTTACTTAATGTGGGATTATTCAAGACAACATTATTCCAATAATCTTCACCTTTGGTGTGAATCATCATACATCCTACAATCCATCCACCTGGTCCACAACATCTCAAAGTACACCTCTTCCTCGAGTGTCTTGTGCAACCATGTCTGAACTTGTAGGATAATCCCTCTTAGTGTGGATTTGGAACCTCACCCTGGATCATTCAACTGGAAAACCCGTGCTCTACCTGGATCTGGCTTGTTGCCATGTGCATACTCTCCTTAAAATACTTGCACCTCGTCCTCGCCAAGTCCAGTCGAACCATCGACTCTGATACTAGTTGTTATGGATTAATGCTACTACTAATCACATGATCTTGGGATTCAATGCAACAGATGATAAACCAAATATAATCTAGACGAAGGCAAACAGCCAAGCAATAAACGAAAGAAAACATAAAACAAATAAGACAAGAATTTAACGTGGTTCGGCCAAACTTGCCTACATCCACAGAGCGCACCACAATCCACTATGAATCTGAGAATCAAGGTTTTACAATCACCAATAGAAACACTAAATATCTGAGTCAGCACAAACCTCCCACACCCTTATATATAGATTCATACAAGGAAACCATATTATCTTATATAAGGAAACTTCCTATTGTCTCATACAAATTCTATGATACTAGGAAATTTCCTATTATCTTGTACAAGGAAACTTCTTGTTCTCTCATACAAGGAAACTTCTTATTGTCTCATACAAAGAAACTCCATATTTTATGATACAAGGAGATTTCTTATTCTCTCGTACGAGGAAACTTCTTATTGTCTCATATAAAGAAACTTCCTATTCTATTATACAAGGAAACTTTCTATTCCCTCGTACAAGGAAACTTCCTATTTTCTCATATAAGAAACTTTTTATTCTCTCATACAAGGAAACTTCTTATTCTTTCTTACAAGAAACCTTCTTATTCTTTCATACAATGAAACTTCTTATTGTCTTGTACAAGGAAACTAAAAATATTCAGGCTCCACAAATCTCAACAATCTCCTACTTGAATACTGAATCAAAACAGTAAACCAATCTACATCATAGTATTCCGCTCATCCTGGTCTTCTCAAGCTGAAAGACCAACTGAAGTTGAACACAACTTCAGTTCTTAACTGCCACTGCCCTTGTCAACATATCTGCTTGATTTCTACTACCCTAGATCTTTTCAAGTTTCACGATCTCATATTCTACAACATATCTGATGAAATGATAACGGGTACCTATGTGCTTAGTTCTATGATAAAATGTAGAGTTCTTGGTAAGACAAATTGCATTCTGACTGTCACTGTACAGAACACCCTTCTCCCGTTTTAAACCCAATTCTTCTAACAAACTTTGCAACCAAATCATCTCTTTACTTGCCTTAGTAATGACAACATATTCAGACTCAGTAGTGGATAAAACCACAACTCCTGCAATTGAGAAGTCCAACTAACTGTTGTATTACCCACTATAAAAACATAACCAGTGGTGCTCATCATGCTATCCATGTCACCTACATGGTCTACATATACAAATCCTTGCAATCTGAGATCACTTTCACCAAAACATAAACACATGCCTGTGGTATCTCTTAGATATCTCAATATCCACTTAACTTTCTCCTGGTATTGCTTTCCAGGATTGTGCATAAATCTGCTCACAATTCCTATGGCATGAGCAATGTCTGGTCTCGTGCAAATCATGGCATACATCAAACTTCCAATGGCTGAGGCATACGGTACCTTAGCCATGTGATATATCTCTTCTTGTGTCTTGGGAGACTGCTCTTCTGACAACCTGAAATGATTTGCCAAAAACGTGCTAATAACTTTAGCACCACTCATATTGAACCGCTTTAGAACCCGTTCAACATATTCAACCTATGGCAACTTCAAAACGAAATTCTTTTTATCCCTGCTAAGTTTTATGCAAAAATCTGTTTAGCTGCCCCCAAATCTTTCATGGTAAATTCACTTGCCAGCTGCTTATTCAAAATTTTAATTTCACTCGTATATGAGCCTGGAACCAACATGTCATCAACATACAATAACAAATAATTAAAACTGGATGCAAAACTCTTGAATAGCAGCAATGGTCAGCATTGCACTTGCGGTAGCCATTTCTCTGCATGAAACCATCAAACTTACTGAACCACTGTCTAGGAGTCTGTTTCAAACCATACAAAGTTTTTCTCACATTGCACAATGGACTCTCCATACCGTTCACTATGAAACCCTAAAGTTGTTGCATGTATATATCTTCCTCTAAGTTGCCAAGGAGAAATGCAGTTTTCACATCTAACTGCTCAATGTGCAAATATTATGTTGCAATAATACTCAATACATTTCTAATTGTATCTATTTCAGAACTGGAAAAATATCTCTCTGTAGTCATATATCTCCTTCTACTGAAACCCCTTGACTACCAATCTTGCTTTATATCTCTTGGAGCCATCTTGTAAATACTTAACTCGATACACCCACTTATTATGTAAGGCTTTCTCCCCTTTGGGTAATTCAGCTAACTCCTATGTCTTTTGAGATGTGTGATTTCATCTCATATTCTATTACATTCTCCCACTGTTTCACATCTGTTAACTCACATAATTTATCATAGTATTCAGGATCTCCAGCATCTGTGAGTAACATGTATTTCAAACAATTTTTGTCAGTGAGCTGCAAATAATTTACATAATCACAAGATACATACTTTTTGTTCGGTGCAAGAGTTTGAAAAGATCTCCTAAGTGCAGGGGCTGGAGCTGGACTCAGTGGTATATCATTTTGTTGTTTGATGCTCTCTGGTATAGTACCATGTGATTGCAAACACTCACCTGTTTGTTGTACCACATCATTATCTAGCATACCATCTAACTCAACATACTCAAAATCACTTTGCACCTGTCTAACAAGTTGTGTTTCATTTCTATTCTTGTACATTAATTTTTCATTGAATATTACATTCCTCCTTCTAACGACTTTTTTTGTTCTGATCATCCTAAAATCTATAACCAAAGTCATCACCACCATAACCAATGAAAAAACAATTATGTGACTTTGAGTCATGCTTACTCCTAAAACTATCACTAAAATGCACATAAAAACACAACACAAACTTTTAACAGGGAAAGGTTTACAGTCTTACCTATCCACACCACTTCTGGTATCCCCTGTTCCAAAGGAAATGGCTCTCTGTTGATCAAGTAACATGTTGTACTAATTGCCTCTGCCCAAAACTGTTTTGGCAAACCTGCCTGCAAATGCATATATCTCGTTCTCTCAGTCAATGTTTTGTTCATCCTCTTTTCCATATCATTCTAATGTGGTGTTCCTGACAATTTTTTTCCATTTTTATTCACAATACCTTTTGATATCATCATCAATGTACTTTCCACCATTGTCGGATCTCAACTTCTTTACCATCAAACTTGTCTCATTTTCCACTAGTGTCTTCTATTTCTTGAACACATTAAACACTTCTGGTTTACATTTCAGGAAGTATACCAACACTTTTCTGCTATGATCATCAATGTAAGTCACAAAATATGACTTCCTCTTATGGATGAGATTTTTGTTGGTTCCCATACATCTGTGTGAATTAACTCAAGTTTTTCATTTTCTTGAGCTCTTTCACACTTCTTGAAAGTAACCCTTTTATGCTTCCCAAGGATCAACTCTCACACAAATTAATATCAATTGATTTCAGTCTAGGTAGTTTTCCATTTGACTACATAATTTTTTAGTTTTTTTTCACCCGTGCGGCCAAGTTTCCGGTGCCACAAGTCAAGATCCTCTTTTGTTTCAGCAATAATATTGACCCACTTGCATGTTAAGTTGTGTAGAGGGTGATGCAGATTTTACTAACCTAAATTAATAAGTTAATTTGACTTGATTGTTATATCGCAAGTGCACGATTGCTAACTAGTAGACAATGGCAAATACGGGTCGATCCCACGAGGATTGAAGACATAGTCGAAAACCACAATCTATTTAAACCAATTTGAAATGGAGTTACAACAATCGGAAATTTCTAAACTAATGGTAAAAAAAAGATTGAGTTTGAGAAATAGAAAGAGAGATGCGTAGGCTTTCGAATCATCCATCAGGTTCATAAAATTATACTAATGTCAATTATTGTCTCCTATTAATGTAGTAGACTGATTTTAGGAAAGATATAAATCCTTAGCATTAATTATCTGTTTAAGGCACAACTAATCACAGGTTTAACTAGCAATGTAATAGATTGATTTTAGGAAAGATGAAAACCCCTAACATTAATTGTCTATTTAAGGCACAACTAATCACAAGTTTAAGTAATACGAATAAAATATGCTTACAAAATTATATAACAATTTTAACTACCATGGATGCATAACATACACGGTGAAAGTAATATGCATTTGTTCACAAATCAACCCAATGTCAAATCTTACAATGTATCGACAAACAATAAAAACAAGAGAAAATTCTACTAAGCTTGAGGAATCATCTACGCCTTAGCGGAGGGTTTAGAAGATCACGGTGGTGGTGGTCGCGGCGACAGCGTACGCGAACTCCATCAGTTCCTCCCGAACACACTCTATGGTGGTACAGATAAACATAGGGGTGCAAATAGAAAAGTTTTGAAATTCTGTTTTTTTTTCTCCCTTTTCTCATTCTTCTTCCATGAAGTGCATCTTCATCTGTGTTGCAATAGAGCCGCTCCTTCCCGATTTCTTTCTTCTTCCCTGTGCGTGAAAGAGAAGGTTGATGGTTTGGCGAGATGGTGGTAGGGTGGTGTGATGGTGAGGAGATAAGATGGTGAGATAAAAGGCGAGGAAATGGGCTACAAACGGAAGAAGTAGAGATGCGAGATTGATTCTGCCAGATGTGTTGTGTGATCTCTTCCGTTTCGCTGTGTTCTGTGGATGATAGTGCTACTATGGGGAGAAATGAAAGAGGTGAAGAAATGAATCAAAATAGAGATGGAAGACGGATCGTGATGGAATGGAAAGGCGAGATGAATATGGCGTGATGCTCTGTGGAGTGTGGAGTGATGGAGCTATATTTCTGTGGCTAAATCGGGGAGAGGGAGTGAACGGAGGTGGCGAGAGGAAGGAATGGAGTTCGTGTGGGAGTGGAAGAGGAGATCGTGATGATGAGATGAAGAAGTGAACGGGAAGATGGTGGTTGTATGCGATGTAGCATCGGAGGAGATCGTGATGATGAGATGAAGAAGTGAACGAGAAGAAAGGGAGAAGAGAGAGATCTCTTGTTTTGGTTGGCAAGGAGATTAAATAGTTTGGGGATTTAGGTTTGGCTTGACATGGGCTTAAATTAAGATGGGTTTGGGTTTTGATTTCTATTCTGTAGCACCTTTCAATTTCACCGAAACCGTTACTTTGGGTTTGTTCTTCCAAACTCGCTGCACTAACGTAATTGCATCGTAAGCTCCAATTCCAACAAAAACATGAAAATGAAATAATTAGAATAAAATACAATATTCGAAACAATAACAAATATAACTTAGAAGATATTTTATGTAATAATTATGTAAATATCAAATCCCTTCAAACCTATATTTTCGAGCAAAACAAAAATTAAATACTAACTCACTTTCGCAAGAATCATTGGTTACACGTACCATGACGTGTAACAGGGCTTTGAACCCCTAGTTTACTTCTAGTGGACGAGTTATAGTCTCGTGAGGGTTTCCAGAAATGTTACCCGCAAACATTGCCGACTCAATAAAAGAAAACATACTTTTTACAAAAATGCAAAAACATGGCCACATGGTCACTCTTATTTATTTTTCTCAGAGTAATTATCTAATTGCCAATATTTTTAAGAAAAACAACTAACAGTGTCACAGTAGTATATCAACAAATTTTGATAACAATTAATAATATCTAAAGGTTAAATAAATTTCATCGTTATTCTCAACTCAAAGTGTGTGTGTGTGTGTGTGTGTGTGCATA
Source organism: Berberis vulgaris (assembly GCA_963556465.1). Classification (NCBI taxonomy): domain Eukaryota; kingdom Viridiplantae; phylum Streptophyta; class Magnoliopsida; order Ranunculales; family Berberidaceae; genus Berberis; species Berberis vulgaris. Next base: position 24,772,112 of record OY747127.1, read on the forward strand.
GCCTCTTCAACATAACTCTCCCCTTTATAGTAAAGACACGAATAGATAATTTTTAGAAAGTACGCTTCGACTACAAAATCTCTCATGTCACTTAGAAATGAGTCGCTTGGAGATTGAGTATTTATCACTCAGTTTATATGTGAGGAAAAAAGATAATTACGAAAACACAAACATCTCACATATAGTTATCATGAAAAATGGACTTTTCAAATAATGAAATGAATATGATCTCATGGACAAAAATATCAATTATTTTTAAGAATGTTGAATCACACACCATAGTTATTGTCTATTCAATCTTCCCCTCTATGGACCGAACATTTACTTAAGATCAATTAGGTCTTTATTAGGTTGTTATGGAGCTTGGATTGTGGCTAACAAGAATGAAAAATGATATACAAAAATTATCTGAGAATGAATACACCATTTAATTAACACATAGGGCACTGAAGAATAAACCAATGTTGTACACCATTAATTTTTCTTCCTTCAAAATTCTTTTTCGTATATATATATTTATTTGAAGCATCCAATTTTTTATTTTTTTTATCAATGACATGTTTTTCCCCTTTTTACACTATAAAACGTTTCATCTTTGAGGATTCATGGAATATTTAGTTTCAACTCTTTCTATTTGCCCATTCCAAAAATACATCAACCATACATTTTCTCAAAAAATTGGATAAGGATAAAAATAATATGGGGTATTACTCCATAATTAGAGTAGGTAATGGTGAATGGGGTTAGCAAAGATAAGGCCACTAAAAGGCTCAAAGGGTTACAAACGGATATTTATTATTGGGTAAGCTAAAAGGCTAGAAAACAGTTTAAAGAAAAATTTTCTATGTCGCTCCCTAAGCTCTAGTCGGTATTATGACATCTCAACTAAATAAACCAACAAGTTCTAGTTTAATGATCCAATTTTAATATCATTATCAATGCAATCATTAAGAGAAACAAGAACAATCAGATCATCAACAAGATAATGCAGAATAAAAAATAAAAATAAATAAATAAATAAAATCAAAGTCTATTAAATAACCCTAAAAAAATGACTCAAAACTCACAAGGGTAAAGTCTCCACTATTATCCTAAGGCTTTCTAGTTAATATCTCACTCATCAACTTCAAATTATGCTAAATTGGCTTATAGTGCAAGAATAGTCGAATTGAAAAATCTCATGAAATATATTTAACTTAAAGATAATACCAAACCTTATGTTCTTATTAATATATCAATGTGACAAGTGATAGGATGTATTTTCTCAAATTTAAAAGCATACTTGAAAACAGACCCTGAGCTGGTCATGGTCTTTATTTTTGCTCCTGCCTCTGCTTTCTACATTCACAGCAGGCCCAGAACTGGAACCTCCCTCTGTCTTTCTCGTTAATTCTTCGTTCAAGATCATACTGGCTACATCACTAAACTTCAATTGGTTAACAATCTCATTGAAGTTGAGTAATGTAGCTAGTATTGGTTTATTCTTAATGAAATAAATGAGACATGATTATATATAGAGTTTTACAATTTTCCCTACAAATTGTAAAAATTGCATTAACTAGAAACATAAAGTTGTGAAGATTGGGTTTTGTAAGTAGTTTAACTACCTTAATATAAACATCAAATAATTTTCTCCGAAAAAAATTCCATAAGAATCCACCAAAGAAGTCTCCAAGTTATCATTTATATAGACAATATCAACAAAGTGGAGTTTCACGGTACAATAATCATTTTGAAGACAACATCCATAATATATGGTAGATAAAGGGGACAAGCGAGTAGTAGTGTGCAACTCTACCTCTATCCTAAAGATACAGAGAATGTTGATGTATTTGTTTCAACTTTATTTTCAAAGCTTCCAAGAAAGGTATTCAATGTTGAAATTCAACTTTTCTAATTGTCGAGGAAACGCGTGAGAGAGAGAGAGCGAGGGATGGGTAACCCTCGAGATGTGCCTTGTTGCTCATCTCGAGGGGGATAGGTGGTTACACCCATCCCTCGCTCCTCTCCCTCGCGAGTTTCCTCGACAATTAGAAAAGTCCGTTGAAATTATCTAAACAAACTCCTACTACAGATTATAAAATTTAAATGTCACTACTCACCAAATGCAATGCTAACTTCTAAGTGAGAGGAGGGATTATAAGAGTTTTAATTTGAACTGAAAATTGTTGAGATAACATTGAATGGAAACATTTGTGAATAGGGGTGAGCACGGGACGGGATGAACCTCATACCTATCCCATTTCGTTCATTCTGGATCGGGACGGGATAACTTCATCCCGAACTCGTCCCCATTCCAAACGGGTTCGGGACGAGATGAACATGTACGAAATAGCCTCCAATGAAGAATAACAAAAGAATTTCATATCATATTGCTCAAACAACAATAATGTCAAATTTATGTACATAAAACTTTCATCATAAGATAGTTCCCAATCCAAGAGAAATCTATAAAAGGGAGTTTCCCTGTGTGGAATGTATTCTCGTATTTGCTTCCTAGATGGATGTAAAGAGATGTTGTAGTTGCCCGCCCGAAGCTGATCCTTGAGATACTTGCCTTAGTAAAACTTACAGGTATTGAGGATAGTTATGAGACGTGTGGGCCTAACATGTTGTAAGAGTTCGGGTCCATCTAGTCGACTCAATTGGGCGGGCTTAGAACCGCTTGGGTCGGATCAGTGTTGGATTGAAGCTGGGGCCCGTATTTCCTCAAGATCATCATGACACGTGTGTGGTTCAGGGATGTGACCATTTTTATGTATCATTAGCTACTCCCCTCGAGTTAGTGGGCCATCACATCGATTTGCTAAATTATCTCTTTGAAAAGATACGCCGCTCATGATGAGGATTGAGTCTAAATCGTTGTTTGAGTCGCGCGCTACATTAATGAACGTGCGTCGGTTCAACAGAAAAAAGGCGGGAACCTAATCCTCTTTAGGTCATCCGTAGTGCAGAATCTGACTCTTCTATTTTCTTTGTTTTTGAAGCTATCGCTCTGTTCATCTTCTGATTAGAAAGGATTGTTCATATTTTTCATGGCTCAACAAAACCTTCTTGATAATGCAACCTTGGCCAAGGGCCTGGAGTTTTTCAAGACAGGTTGCTTTCTAAGCCTGGCCTTGCTAAAATCCGTACGAAGTTTGGAGTCCCCGAGAACTTGCTGTTGTATGTTTTGAAGAGTGACCAAACTCCAATGTCGCCACCGGTGGGGTTCATCTGCCTGCATCGCGGGATGCTTCAAACTGGAGTGCGTTTTCCTGTTCTGGACGTGATCTGGGAATTCTTGGATCTTTTGGGGATTTTTCCGGCTGAGTTGGGGCCTAATGGATATAGGATCATCCTTCTCATCCTGATTAGGGCGAATGAGTTTGGCGTCCACATGACTCCGCGAGCAATCCAATTGTTGACCTCTCCTCAACTGATGAGTAATGTCATCTGTAAGATGACATCACCGGCTTGTTTCGTGAATTTGCCCAATGATTTTAAGTTCTAGCAGAAGTATTGCTTCTTAGCCTTTGCGGATTTGAAGTATTTTTGCTGCTAGAGTCATCTACTCGAACGAGAATTCAGGCCACTTCGTAAGTTCAACGTTTTATCTTAACTTTGATATGCCGGATTGCAGGCTAGCTGATCATTGCTTGTGTTTTTTCATAGGAAGGTTTCTCACTACTCCCCTTAAACTAGAGGAGCAAAACACTATTGAGATGTTCCGTGGCTTGTTGATGAAGAACGTTGTGGATGTCATAAGCGTCTCCAACTTCATTCGTAGTAGGTTGTGGAAAAACTGGCATGTGACCTCCACTGTTTACCGAGCGTCGCGAGTTAGGTCAAAAGATGGGGGCCCTTCTAGGAAGAAGAAGGTCGTTGGGGCCAAAGCTCTCATTCTGTCTTATATGGAGGAGCCGTCTGAAATGCTTGTCTCTTTTATGAGTTCACAGAGGTCCCGTGTCCGATCTGGGTTGCCTTCAGCATGACTTGCTCCAGGGGAGAAGTGAGCGAGTCTGATCGGCTTGTCAAAGCAGAGTCTGATGTGTCCGGCTGAGAAAGGGATTACCTGCGGTTTGCAGGGATTGAAGACAGGTCAAACCTCAGTGATGCGCAGGCCAAAGTTTTGAATGAGCGTCTGGTGTGGATAGCGATGGCGACTTTTGTCGGCGTTGATTTGCGCGGGACTGTTCCAGTGGAAGTCTTTAGTAAAGATTCGCCTAAGGTTGTAGAATCTGATTGTCCCATAGGTGCGCCGTCTGAAAGTGGTTGTGGCACATGCCAAGTTTCTTACAGTCCGCGTTGTTCACCGTCTCGTTCCAGGTCATAGCTAGAAACGTTGGAGGGTCCTTTGGATAATTCACTTCCTCCTTTTCCATCGGACCCTGTCAAGTCGTCTCACACTAAAGGGTCGGTTGTTTGTGACAAGGGAAAAATAGCGGAGGAGAGCCTGGGAATAGTGGAAACTGTGATGGGTGGTGCCGGCGTGATTCTTGATTCGGGAAAGCTTCATCCGGATGCGCGGATAAGCTTGTTTGCACCAGATTTAGTAAGGATAAACTTTCAAGTCTGGCACCAGGAGGTTGACGTGGACTACGCTTCGAGGAAGCATATAAGCAGGGGTCACAGCTGGCTGATAGATTGTGCTCCGAAACCCGAGGAGGATATGCTGGAGGGTGTATGGATAAAGTACATTATGCTGCTGGGTGTGTCTTACTTGAGCCAGGTGGTCGTCGCTGGGATTGAAGTCGAGGTGGCTTGTGAGAGGGTATACACCATGAAGCGTGTCTTCTTGCACACAGGCATTGTATTCTGATGCGCTCTATGAAATTGAGAGGTTGCAGAAGCAGACTGAGGAGAAAAGGCTGGATCAGTCAATCGCGGTTGCTGACACTCAGAGGGCTCGTCTGGAGGCCCTTGAGTGTGATCTGGAAGAGTCAGCGTCCGTGATAGACAAACTCAAGTAGGAGTTGAGTCGAATCCGCCGATAAATAGAGGTTGCACAAGAACCTACGGCTAAGGCATGTTCTGAACTGCGGTCTCTTGCTGAAGATAATGCGTTGAAGGAGGCCAACTGGGTTGCTCAGAAGCAGCAACTGGAATCCGATGTGGAGTTCAATGCTCAAGAGGCAAGGAAGGTCGAGGACCAACTCAAATTGGAGTGGCACGAGCTCAGTGTTGTGAAGAGCAATCTGGCCATGGAGCAATCTCAGGTTGAAATTGACTAGAAAGTTGGAGCTGTTGTAACTTGAACTAGCTTACTCGAAGGCGCGGGAGGAAGAGCTTCTGCAGGAACAAGGCAAATGCGAGTTCTGTTGAGTTGTACATGGCAGGTTGGAGCTGTTGGCGCTAATGAAAGAGGAATATCCGGAATGAGATCTCGGTTGTTATAAGAAGATTTCATATGTAGACTTGTCTGTTGCCTTTGCGTCGTCAAACGAGGAGGACAGTTCGGGCCCTAATGCCAAGGTCGTGGTGCATGCGGGCGTAGCTTCTGCTCTTTTTTCCACTAAGCTTAGATCTTTTATTTTTGTACCTTCTCCTGATAAGGAGTGAACTCTATACTCTTGTACCCATTTTGTTGACCGTTAATGAAAACAATTTTATTCGTTTTGTGCTTGTTGTCTCTATTGCATGTTTTTTGTTTCGCCTTGTCGTCTTGCTTTGACATAGGCTAGTCGAACCAATAGGATGCCAAGTGGTCTATCTGTAGTAGAGAGCTTGACTGCTTTACATCGCAAATGACTCAGGATCATTGTTGTGTAATCTTGTCCGATAGTTGGCATATTGCGGATAGTTTAGCTAAGGATTGGGTTACCCGAGCTGTGTCTTGTCCTTAAGGTAAGCTGTTTGAGGGTTGCCTTGCTTGTCTGATTGGTCGGCTGCAATTGTTGCTATAGGCGAATTGCGATGGTCGAGCGTGTGCATCCAAGCGTTTGTGCCGAGTTAGGCGTCGTAAGCTCAGGCAGACGCACTATGTACCGTTTATTTTGGCACTGGCCGTACGATCTATGTATCGGCTCAAGTGGCATTTGCTAATCATAGGATGCTAGTCTGCTTGAGTGTGAAGACGCTGACTCAGCTAGATTCATTTTTGCGGCCGCTACTTCGAAAGAGAGCAAGGTCGCGTGGCGAGCTGCATGGAGCTCCCACCTTCCGAGCCATCTATGTCCGAATGATGTGGACTACAGATTCGGGGAGTAAGGATTTGACGATTACGTTGAAGAGCGGTAGTTTTTTGGCGAGCCGTCGACATCAGTCGGGGACTAACTAGTTTCCCACCTTTCAAACCATCTATAGTCGCGAGATGGGGGCTACAAGTTTGAGTAAAAGGGGTTTGGCGACCAAGCTAAAAAGCAGTGGTCCCGTGGCAAGCCGTCAAAATCAGCTCAGGACTGACTAGGCTCCCACCTTCCAAATCAAGCTACAAATTTGGGAGTTTTTGGCGGTCATACTGAAAAACATTGGTCCCGTGGCAAGCCGTCAAAATCAGTTCGTGGCTGACTAGGCTCCCACCTTCTAGACTATATACACTCGCGCAATGGGGTTACAAGTCCAGGGTTGGTGATTTGGTGGCCACGCTGAAAAGCAGTGATCCCGTGGCGAGTCGTCGGAATCAGTTCGGGAATGACTAGGCTCTCACCTTTTAAACTATCTACGCCTGCGCAATGGGGGCTACAAGTCCAGGGTTGGTGATTCAGCAACCATGCTGAAAAGCAGTAGTCCTGTGGCGAGCCATCAGAATCAATTCGGGACTGACAAGGCTCCCACCTTCTAAACTATCTACGCCCGTGCAGTGGGAGCTACAAGTTTAGGGTTGGTAATTTGGCGGCCAGGCTGAAAAGCAGTGGTCCTGTGGTGAGCCATCGAAATCAATTCGGGACTGGCTAGGCTCCCACCTTCCAAACCATCTACACCCGCGCAGTGGGGGCTACAGGTCTGGGCTTTAATCAAAAGCTTTCATTGTCAGTCGTCACCGGCTAGGCTTACCTGATTGAGTTCGGCGATCATTGACCACGAATGGGGCAATGATCCCTAGCAAGTCGTCGTCACCAGGCATGATAGCGCTGATTAGACTCCCACTTCCTAAGCCATCGGGATCTGCACTAGATAGACTAGATATCAAGATGAACCAGATGCCATCATCATCAGCCTTGGCTGACTAAGCTTGCCCAATTGGAAAGAGGTTCTGCTTGCTAAAGGGTTTGCAAACCTACGTCCACCTGCATATGTGCATTGTGTGAAGGAAGTTACCTTAAATCAGCTAGCATTCCATAGGTACGGTCTGTATGTCAAAGTTGACTGGGATTGCTAGTGCTCATGCCAAGCATGTGGTAGAATGTTATTTGAATAATAGGCCAATCCCATGGGAAGAGCTAGGGTTTTCTACATGGTAGCGTTACGTGCACGGCGTAGATCATGCGGTACACGTGTACGGCGTAGGCTGTGTGGCGGTTGAGTATCGGTTACTCGCCCCTAAATTGATGGGGTTACGTGCAATACCATAAATTGAACAAACGTGGTCTACGTAGTTTCCTCGGGAACCGACGTCTCCTCATTTCTGGTATTTAATGCTTGGCAGTTAATGTTGGGGCGCCCGTTTGGTTAACCATCACGCTTATATAATGGTGCTCTCCAATCTTTGTAGGCACTATCTTTTGCAGAGCTTATCTCATGTAATGTTCTTGCTTGAAGAAAATGTTTTGAATTTTACAAAGGCTGAAGGTGGATCTCCATCTCTAGAGTCTCCGAATGTTCTGACATTTGCACTGATCAAGCACGACGATAGTTTCTGTTATGCGTGGTCACCTATTATGGGTGGGCATGTAGTTGATCTACTGAGATCTCGTAATTTCTTCTCACATCGCGGAGAAGTAGTACGGATTCTCTCCCAAGGGAAGAGTTTATCGTTCATTTGCTGGTGCCTTATCATTATTCCTGAATGTTTAATTTCAGAGATAGCACCAGCAGCCATCGTCTGAGCGCCTGCCCTTACCATTTCTCGATTAGCTCTATTGCCTCGCCTTGCACTGGAAGTCGGGATCTAGGTTGAGGTGGAGTTGGACATGGCATGTCGGAGTGGGCCATTGATTCCCAAATATTCCTGCCTTCCTTGCGCAGGAAGGTGTATGCGTTCCGAATTCACCTGATACTTGTCCCAAGTTCACAGAGTGTGTGAGTTGGACTAGCATTTTCGTCGGTGCTCCCGGTTGCCGATTTTGTACCACCTCGGACCATATTTGAGGGTATGTCTACGTAGGCGTTTGAACATGATGCTTTCATCATGTTCTTGCTCAATCCAGTCTCCGCGGAGAAGTTGAGGAGTGGAGTCTTCTTCGGATACCTCTCGTAGTAGAATTTTCTAAACGAGTCTTTCACTTCATGTCGCGTTGTACTCAGATGCTTGTAGTATGTAGTCTTTTGTATCCGCCTCAAAGTGTTTGTTGTTACATCTTTCCAATAATCAATAGAGTTTGTTTTCATAATTCTTAATTTATTTATTAAATGATTGCAAATCACATAAGTTTTTAAGAACTAAAATTCTACATTGACTATGAAAAGGGAAACAAGTGATTGAAAGTAGACTAACTATTAACGGAGAGAAATTGATCCTGGCCATGAAGTGAATTTGGGTTGTTCTTGTGGATCGTTCAGCGAACTCTCGAGGTGCTACAGAGGTCACTGAAGAGTAAACCTTGTAGAGAGGTGAATCTCCGCACGGACGGAATGTCAGGGGCATGTGTTCCCGCTTGCCATGGCCTTTCTGTTTCTTTGGGCGAAAGAGCATATTGCTCCTGTACCGCTTGAATGTGTTATATCTGCCGTCATTTGGCCTGGCACTGGTTCAGGCTACTCTGCAGGATGTAGTTGGATCTGTGAGCATTCTATCTGTTTCAGTGCGGCGTGTTGTGGGTTGGTCTCCGTGTATTGTCCCTTCAAAGTGGTTAGCGGTATACTTAACGCACTAGTGAAGGGTGGAGACTATTGCTTCCATCTAGTAGAGCCATGGTCTTCCCAAGATAAGGTTGTAGGTTGACGGTGCGTCTACCACCATGAAGTCCATAAACAAGACATTTCTTAGTCGTGGTTATCCGGCTACTATCGCCAACCTTATCTTTCCGATGGGGAAGCATTTCTTCCTACTGAACCCAATCAGCGGTAACCTGCAGACGTCAGGTTTTCCTCTTTTAGGTCCATACTGATGATCGCGGTTTAGAACAGGACGTTGAGTGAGCTTCATGTGCCCACCAGAGCTCTCTTTACCTCCCACCTTGCAATGGAGACCGAGGTGACAAGGGAGTCGTTGTGCAGAGCTCAGACTCCTTCGAGGTCTTTGTCCGTAAAGGTCAAGGTGAGAATGGGGCTCTGAACCGTTGAGTAACAAACATGTATGTTCTCATCCGCGGGCAGAGTCTGCATCTCCATTAAGGTCCGCTTGCGAGCCCTGTATGATTGGTCTTTATTCGGTCATACTCCCTGAAGGATGTAGATTATCCCTGGAGTCTCCTTCTCTATTTTTTTTAATTGGCTCCCTCGATCTATGGTGCATTCTGGTCGCTTATCAGAGTTCAAGAATTCTTTCAGTTTGCCCCTGCGGATCAAGTACTCGACTTCATACGTCAAACTCTTGCAGTATTGGTACCGTGGCCATCCTCCTTGTGGTACGTGCAGTATTTGCCATTGTCATGCTTGGAGGGGTCTCCGCGCTGCTTTGGGGGCCACTTCAAGTCTTTCCAATTTTTCATGGAGCTTAGTACGTCTGACAGACTAGAATTGAGGGGTGTTACAGTTCTGGATCCAACATAGTTGGATGTTTTCTCTGGCCTGGACCGACTGGGGTCTGACCTGTTGTCACTATTCTTTCTCATGCTCCGCTCTTCATCTTCGCGTCTCTTACCCTCCTCTTGTCCTTAGGAGCGAGGGCTTCTTCTCGCCTTCGGTTTCCCTCTTCACGATCCTTAAATCCTCCAGGGTAATGTGCTTCTCTCTTGAGGAGCTCTGTCATGTCCAGAGGGGGCTCCAATGTGAGGTCATTGTAGAACTTTCCCTCATTTAATCCCGCAGTGAAGGCGGTCACGGCTGTATCATCGTTGCATCCGTCAATGAGGGTTAGCTCATTGTTGAAGCGCGTGACATACTCTTTGAGTGTCACATGGGACTTCTGCTTGAGAGAGAGTATGTAGTGCGTGCCTTTTTGAAAACGCTGGCTCTCAACGAAACATGTCAGAAACTCTTTTTCCAGTGTCTTGAAGGAGTCGATTGACCTCGACGGAAGGCTGTGGAATCACGTCAGTACTGACTTCTTCAGGCTAGTAGGAAAAGTTCTACACATCACCGACTCAGATCCTTTTTTTAGGGCCATTACGTGTTGGTAATGGCGCATGTGGTCGAATGGATCGGTGTTTCCGTCGTAGAAGTTGAGCTTAGGGGGAGTAAACTTCCTCGGAAGGGCCTCACTCATAATCTGGTCCACAAATGGTGGAACGGAAAGGCGGTACAATACATATGGGTCGTGCGCCCCACTAAGAAAAAGGTTATGAGGGTTGAGCCTCTATGCCCTGGCGGCAGGCTCAACGTTAGTCGTGCAGCCTCCTCTATTCCAATGAGAGCTAGCAGGGGCTTGGCTTTCATGTGTTTGCTCTTTACCATCCCTCGGAGATGGAGGCCCATGCTGCTCCTAGTCTCCTTCAACAGGTGGTTGATTTTTTTTTCGTGAGAGCCTCCACCGCCTTGACGATCTGCTGTATTTGAGATGACAATATATCAATTATGGGGTCCATCGTTGTTGTTGTCAGTGCGGGGGTGTGAGTCTGCAACCCATGCATGATGCTGCTGAAAGCGGCTGTGCAGTGCCGGCCTGAGCATTTGACGTGTCCCCTTGTACTCCATTGTTGTGTGACCTAGTGGTCACTGTCTCTCTGGGTTTTGAATGGAAACGATGCTAATTAAAAGTTAAGAACTTTGTCGTCCCCACGGACGACGCCAAACTAATGCAATCATTTTTCGCTCCCTGCTTTGACCTAATCCCGCTGATCTGCACAAGTAACGTACGTGAGCCATAGACCACCGTTGTGGTGGTCGATGGCACTCCGATGCTAAAGTTAACCAGGGATATGAGGAAGGCGTAATGTTGTAAACAGAGAATTTGTAGCGTACCTTAGCTTACCAAACTCATATCTTATTTATAGTACAGGATTCTACCAGGCCATCGTAGGTGTAGTTTAGGAAGGAGATCTTCGTGGAGATCCTTTTCTAATTAGGAGTCGTGTTATAGGAGGGAAGTTCTATGTTAGCCCTGTGCTCCTAGATACGCGGGAGATGGTTCCCAATCCAAGAGAAATCCGTAGAAGGGAGTTTTCCTGTGTGGAATGTACTCTAGTATTTGCTTCCTAGTTGCAAGCAAATAGTTGTTGTAGTTGCCCGTCTGAAGCTGATCCTTGAGATACTTGCGTTAATAAGACTTACGGGTATTGAGAATAGCTATTTGGGATGACACTGGGGCCCGTATTTCCTCGAGATCATCATGACACGTGTGTGGCTCAGGGATGTGACCATTTTTATGTATCATCATTAACATTCAAAATTTCAGTAAAATTGGCATCCAATGAGTAATATTAAGTACATATGCAAGTCAAAGTTGTGAATGGTTACTTTTCAATGGAATTAAATTCCTCAAGTGAATGATGACAGATGGAAGGAGCCATCTATAGATCCGTCTTGCATGTTTCTGAAGAGTTGAAATATCATTCATACAAAATACAATTAGGAGTAATGTTATCAAATTGTCTTAGTATAAGTTCAAAAATGAAAAAGTTCGGGACAGGGATTGGGATAGGTTTGATGGATTCCAAAAAAAACCCAAAAGAATTCGAGACGGGACAGAATCGAGATGGAATTTCGACCCCTAGTTGTGAATATGGGATTTTGTAAGTAAATTAACTACCTAAATAACTTTCATGGAACAATTACCATTTTCAAGACAACGTCCATGATATGTGATAAAAGAGATGGATAAGCAGTTGTGTACAACTTCATCTCCTGTCATAAAGAGAGTGTTGACGTGTTTGTCTGAATTTGATCTTTAAGGTCGCCTAACAAGTTATTCGATGTTGAAATTCTTTAGGACCAACTTTTCTGGCAGATTATAAATTAAAATGTCTTTGCTCACTCACATACAATGCTAAGTGAGAAAGGATTATAGATAGTGGAGACACATGAGCATTTGTGTACGACTCTGTCCTAGTCATACAGAGACGAAAATGTGTTTGTTTGTTTGTTTGAATGCATGCACCAATTTTGGATATCAAGTAACGAGTATCTTCTTCATCATTAGCTTTTGCCTTGACGTGCAGGGCGTTATTTTGCTAGTATATTTGTGAATTAGATAGAAAATAATTAATGATTGAATTTATAAAACCAATATAAATTGATTGGTGAGTGAGAATGTATAAATATGTGATCGACTCACTAAATTGTACATATTGGGTTGTGAGTTGTGTGTTGTATTCGAGATTATACAATTACTTATGATGATACATCAAAACGGATCGATCATCACGATCATACACGTGGCAGAGAACATCCATCGCGAGGATCTAGCACCCCATCTATTGAGCCAGCTCGTAAAACCCAAGAAGGTTAACGCAAACCATAGAGGCCCAGACAATGCACACTATACGAAGATATAATCAAAGCCCAAATCCGGGTCTGAACAAGTCAAAGCCAAAATCCAGGTCCGACACGAGTTCTCTTATAAAGAAGAGGAACGTTACATCAAAAAAGAGTCGTGGCGGGAGTTACATCTCCATCAAGGAGGAGACTGTTACGAAAAACATCTCTTTTCGTTGCGCCTCACATACTTAAGTCACACAGAGAATTAACCGCAACCATTATAAAAGGTAAAGGGAACATTCGACATAGGGATGCAACTTTAACTGAGTTTTGTCCAGATTTACTTCCTTCTTCAAACAGAGTTGCTAACTTAAGCATCGGAGTGCCTTCGGCCACCAAAATGGTGGTCCTTGACAGTCTAACATTTGTTTTGCAGGTCAAACTTACAGGAGAACGATTTTGGACGAATCAGTTTAGCGCCGTCCGTGGGGAATGACAAGTTTCATTTCTAAAAAAAAATCCACAGTGACAAGGTTCACTAAAATCCGATAAACTATCAACAAGTTGTCATGACAAATGACACACCCTACAGATCCTCAACCCATCGACGATAACAATAACTCTCCTATTGGCGACAACGTATCACAAGCAGTTTGTGAACAAGACGCAGCCCAAATCATCGGAACAATGGCACTTGAGAATCAAGATCCACAACATACAATAACCCAGACAATCCAAACATCTGGTGACGCTGCCACGAATCCTCGGGTGGACCTGCTTATGGTCCAGATGAACTACATGACGAAGATGCTAGAAAAATTCACCCAGGAGCGCATTCAGCCAGTTGATCCTGTCCAGGCACCAGCAAAACTCCACCAACCGAGCCTAAGGGAGTGACGAAGTTCCAGCAAAACCCAAACAGGGAAACCGCTAGAACAATGAACTCGTCCAAGGAAAAACCCCACAGTACAACGAAACGATTGTTGAAATCCTCTTCAGAATCAGATCACTGATCCCAATGTATTGTACGAATTAGCAAAGCCGTCGTTCTCCGACACCCTCACGATAACTCCCATGCCGAAAAAGTTTACTCTGCCAAAGTTTGAAGTATACGATGGTACCACCGACCCAACAGATCACCTGAGACACTTTCACCACATGATGGCATTGAAAGAGATTATAGAGTCAATCTTGTGCGGAACATTCCCGACCAGCCTTACCTCCACAGCAATGAATTAGTTCAACAACCTACCACCGAGTTCGATGGATTCTTTCCAAGCGTTAACCACCGGTTTTATCACCAGATTCATAGGAATCCAGCGGATGAGGAAATGACCACACTACCTCCTCCATATCAAGCAAAAGCCTGAAAAGACAATACGGGAATATGTCATTCGTTTCACCAATGAACTGACGATGATTGATGGATGCAGCGAAAACACAGCCGCCTCAACTTTCATCGTCGAGCTGAAGAGATGTCCCTTTTTTATGCTCTCAACCTTGAATCTCCAAAAGGTATGGCGGTCCTATTGAAAATGGCCCAAAAACACATTTCTCTTGAGGAGATGAAGGTAACCAAGAGGAAAAATGACCAGGAAAGAGAGAATCATTCTAGGAAACAGGAAAGAAATGAAGAAAAAAGACAGGATTACAGATCACGGGAGGATAGCATTCATTCGAAAAGGAATCGAAATGGCGGAATAACCGATTCAAGTCAGCAAGAGTCCGAGAAGTTGCAGTCAGCACGACTCCGATACGAGCGAGTAACAAGCGTGATGAAAAAGACATACAAACCATATACAACCTTGAAAACAAGTCGAGCCAATATACTAAAGCACATAGCAAAATGGGACAACATCAACTGGCCACTCAGGATGAAAGGAGGCCCGGAAGGAAAAGACAAAAGCAAATATTATTCCTTCTATAAGGACCATGGACACGATACTGAAGACTACTACAATTTAAAAGACGAAATCGAGCATTGGGTTCAAAAAGGACGACTTGACGAGTTCATCGGAATGCCAGACAAACAGCTCAAATGGAAGGAAAAAACAAATACTACTACGAGATCAAAAGAACGACCCATAGAACTAATATACGCCATACACTGCATGGTTAGAGGAAACAAAACAATCAACCCAACAGATAAAATAGCCAGAGATACCTCCCACTCGAGCTGATTTATATCAAAACAGGAGTATTAACGAAATCAGACAAGCCATTTTACCAATGCATAGAACATGGAGGAGTTTGCACCAATCAACTAACACGATTCAAGGACCCTACCGACGGATGCAAGCTCAACCCGAATTACCAACAACAAAATTAACAGCGACCCACTCAACCAAACCTCGACATTTGACATCGAACACGGAGCTAACATAAGCATGATTGGACAATTTGGTGTTAATGTGAGCATGATTAAAAAATTTGGTGCTGATGTGAGCATGACTTGACAGTTATGTGCTGGCGTGAGCATGATTAGACAGTTTGGCATTGATGTGAGCATGATCGGACAAATCGACAATGCTCAGCTACCGGATCAAAAAGCACCCCGAGTCTGTTAGCTACGACAACATATACGACGAATGAGTAAAACACAACCGTAGCAAATACGGTGAATAAAGGCGTACGAGACAAAGCGACAAAAACATCAATCTTCAATATGAGGATCGACATCAACCAAACAAATAAAGACAAAGCAAATCGCTCTTCAACCTAGCATACACGCGTCAACAATTAGAGTTGGTCAGAGCATCCGAAAGGGAATATCAATAAAATTACAAATTCGAAATCCCAATTTTATGGGTGGACGACAAGATAAAGATGTCAAAATTTAGCCACACAAAGCAATTAGCATACCTACCAATTAGAAATCAAGACAAAAGTCGGATATGTATAATAAAAACTTATGGTCTGATTAACCACGAAGTAAAAGTTGGACGAACAAGTCAACTTAACATAGTAAACTTTGAGTCGACTAATACGTCGAGATGAAGTAAAAGTTTGACGAACGATTCAACTTAACACAAAAAAATTTGAATCGACTGAGACGTCGAACCCACGAAGTAAAAGTTGGACGAACGAGTCAACTTAACACGGTAAACTTCGAGTCGATTTAGATGTTGAGCCAACGAAGAAAAAGTTGGATGAACAAGTCAACTTAACACAGTAAACTTTGAGTTGACTAATACGTCGAGCCAACGAAGTAAAAATTGGACGAACGAATCAACTTAACACAAAAAAACTTTGAATCGACTGAGATGTCAAACCCACGAAGTAAAAGTTGGATGAATGAGTCAACTTAACACAGTAAACTTCGATTTGATTAATACGTCGAGTGAATGAAGTAAAAGTTGGACGAACGAGTCAACTTAACACAAAAAAACTTTGAATCGACTGAGACGTCGAACCCACGAAGTAAAAATTGGACGAACAAGTCAACTTAACACAGTAAACTTCGAGTCGACTAATACGTCGAGCCAACGAAGTAAAAGTTGGATGAACGAGTCAACTTAACACAAAAAGTTTGAATCGACTGAGACATCGAACCAACGAATAAAAGTTGGACGAATGAGTTAAGTTAACACAGAAAACTTTGAGTCGACTAATACGTCGAGCCAACGAGGTAAAAGTTGGACGAACGAGTCAACTTAACACAGTAAACTTCGAGTCGACTGAGACGTCGAACCAACAAAGTAAAAGTTGGACGAATGAGTCAACTTAACTTTGAGTCGACTTAGACGTCAAACCAACGAAGCAAAAGTTGGACAAACGGGTCAACATAATCCTGAAAGTTTCAAGTCAACCGATACGTCGAACCAACGAAGTCAAATTAAAAGAACGAATTGGCATGATTCAAGGAACTATAGATCGACCGAACCAACAAGGCAAAGGTCAAAACCAAAAGTCAACTTTTTCGCGCAAACTCCAACGCATCAAAAAGGATAAAGTCAACCCATCTCTAGACAGTTAATTAGCCAAAGTGTGAAAGTATCCATAAAGGAATTCGAAGCAAAGCTCGATACGACTACAATTGGACTAAAAATGAGCAAGCAACACACAACGAGTCGACAAGATAAAACTACAAAAACATGCAATACCAAAAAAAATTTCATTAACGATACTATTTTATTACATTTGGAGAAGAAGATGAAGGAGTAGGAAAAGAAATGGAGGCAACAACAGGATCATTTGCTATATCATCTACGGGAGAGGGCGAAGGTCTCTCTTCAGAAGGGGGAGAAAGCAATGGCTTTTCAACCACTGGGGCAAAAGCTTGAACAACCAAATGGCGGTACTGAGATAAATCCACGCCGAACCCCTCGATATAGTCAAGAAGTTCAACCCACCCATCAACAACACGCTTCCAATCTTCGGCTTCGACAATGCGGAACTTGTCCTTAGCAGTAGCGAGTTCATTTTTTGCTGCAGCAAGCCATCCCTCGGCAGTGGTATGCATAACGAAAGTATGTGCCTTGACCTCATCGAGCGCAACCGTCAACTGTTCCACCCGCCTCTCAGCGTTATCGTGACTAGCGGATTGTTCAATCTCAGCCCAAGCAGCCTCATCATAAGCTGCCTTCTCTGCGGATAACTCCTTCTCCACATCACGTAGACGAAAACGAGCCCCATCCAACTTGGCTTTCAAGGACTCAAGCTCAGCAATAGATTTATCCCGCATACTTTTCGCCTCAATCAACGAAGTCTGAGCAACCTTGGCAGTTTTCTCAGATTTTGTGCATTGCGTTCTCAACACGTTGAATTGGGAAAGAACATGAGAAAACACCAGCAACAGTGCTGCCAACCTTCTCTCCAAAGAAACCATCTAATCACGATCGACTTGATAGACCAAGCCCAACCCTACATAGGCGAGATGATTCATCCCGTCAATTATCTGCTCAAGACCATAATTAAAGTGATCACATGAATCTAATACAGGCATCGAAGGTATTTCCACTGATATCATGTGTCATTCATTCATCAACCTACACGCACCTTCTTGCACGTCAAGCTGAATGAACCAGCAAAACTTGCCATCCGACTTTATATGGATATCTTTTGGGCTAGGCTCAGTCCAGCCAACTCGTGGATGAAGAACACGAGGATCCGAAAGCACTGAGGAACCACCCCAACAGCCATAAGGGCAAAAATAATGAGGGTGACAACTAAAAAACCACTTTTACCCTCCCAGCAATGAGCAACCATAGCAGGAACAAGACTAGTAGTGGCGGCGGGAGCAGGAGAGTCCAGACGGGCAGGAGAAGAAACTAATATCTGACTGCATTACTGACGTCAATAGAATGAGAATAAGGAGAATGAACCTCAAAACTCTTACCACCACCAGCAATCTCTTTAGACTGCTCCACTGCCAATTGAAGCATTTTATCATCAATAGCTCGGGGATCATCGTTTGACAATTCACCAACGTTTGAAACACCATAGGCAGAAAGAAACTTTTTTATTATTATTATCATCCAAGGGACGAGCAGTCTCTTTCTCGCTCCTCTCCAATACCAGCCTCCTCGAGAGATGCACGATCCTCTTTTGCGACATCTTCATAGGAAGGACTTGGACGAGAGGTAGCTTCCTTAACATCCTAACCAGGACTCGGACAAAATGCAGTCCAAGTAGAACCACGAGTAGAAAGTTGTTTATTCTTCGGAACCCGACCAAGATCTACCAATAATCGCATCGATGGACTAATGGGCCTCGCAAGCTTCCTTTTTCTGGAAGTCGAAACTACGAAATTAATAGGAGCATCGAGATTCGTAATGCAGCTGTCCGAACTCACTTTCCAATCAATGCTAGCACCACTAACGCCAACATGAGTAGCGTGAGCAGTAATATCCTCAGCACGGGATTCAGCAAGCAAAACCCATTTCGCTCCATTCATAGTGTACAAACCACTACGATCCATGATGTCCTCAGAAAGAAATGCCTCCACAGAAAACCTGGAGCTTCAAGGTTCGGTCACTGATCTTCTGCTCCTCCACAGTTAACTGAAGATTCTTCCATTTGTTGGGAACTCGGAATGATCAAAAAATCAGATGACCTTGCAGTTGGAAGTAGCCAGAGTTAACAGAAGCAAAAAACCAAGAACTTGACCAATCATGGATGTCATCATTAAGCTTCTAGAAGAAGACAGGAGAATGAAGGAAGCAGATATCCTTGGTCACCATCAGACCAACCACCGAATGCAAAACCCTTACAATCAAAGGAATGCCAGACAGAATAGCCTTCGCATAAGAAGAAACCATTACTCTCCAACCATTAGAACCCATTTGAGCAGGAGGAATGCCCAAGAAGTCCAGATACTCCCAAAACAGCTCTGAAACTGGAAACCAAAGGCCAAAAGAAAACATGCACGAATACAGCAAGATGTACCCAAGCCTTGGATGAAAAGGGTTGTCATTCTATCTAGGCAAGATAATCTCGAGGTCGGGTGACAGATTGTAGTCAAAACGAAGGTTGTCCAGCGTCGCTTGATAAACTTTATTGGGAGAAAAATGAGCCTCACAAGTAACTAGCAACTTATCACTTAATTTATCGCCAACAAACATCCTTAAAGAATATTAGAGCAAAGAAACAAAGAATGCGAAGAAAGAAACGAACCATAATTTCAAAGATAGCGTAAAAAGGAAAAACAAACCGATTTTATAGAGCCAAGCAACGAAGAGACTGCTCATGGGACGGCGTGCAAGATATGATGGCTACGTGAAATTCCAAAAATGTGCGCAAAAATGAATGGCAAACAAAGAATCAAGACATCGACCCGCAAAAAGTTACTGACAACATTAAATACAAGGCAATGATGAAATTGAAAGACTAACTATCACGAAGTTAATGGTCGCGTCAGCATACCCACTAACTAGGGGGAGTAGCTGATGATACATCAAAATGAACCGATTATCGCGATCATACATGTGGCAGAGAACATCCATCGCGAGGATATAACGCCTCATCCATTGGGCTAGCTCGTAAAACCCAAGAAGGTTAACTCCAACCATAGAGGCCCAGACAAAGCCCACTATATGAAGAAATAATTAAAGCCCAAATCCGGGCCCGAACAAGTCAAAGCTTAAATCCAGACCCGACACGAGTTATCTCATAAAGAAGAGGAACGTTGCACCAAAAATGAGTCGTGGAGAGAGATTTTTGCCTCCACGGACGCATCTCCATCAAGGAGGAGACTGTTATGAGAAACATCTCCTTCTGTTGTGCCTCACATGCTTAAGTCGCGCAGAGAATTAACTGTGATCATTTTAAAAGGTAAAGGGAACATTCAACACAAGGATGCAACTTTAATTGAGTTTTGTCCAGATTTACTTCATTCTTCAAGCAGAGTTGCTGACTTAAGCATTGGAGTGCATTCGACCACCAAAAAGGTTGTCCTTGGCAGTCTAACATTTGTTTTGCAAGTCAAACTCACAAGAAGACGATTTTTGGACGCATCAACTTATTCTCCTTCAACAAGTTTTACTTCCCTCTCGCACAAAATAGTTCTCCTTCTCATATAACGGTAGAGAGCAAGGTCGTAGATAGGTAAGGTATTAACATAAATATCTTACCTCCTAAATATCCTACCTAGGTAATTTGGAATTAGACAATATCTCAAAATATCCTAGGTTCACTATTAACATGCACTTTTTACTTGGGTTGTTTTAAACTTACATTTCCCCTCCACCCACCACAAAGAAAATAAAAAATTAAAATAACTAATATGCCTCTTAGACTAGTGGTTCACATCTATTGACTATTATTTTTCAAATGGGCAAAGTTTTGATAACTAATATGCCTCTAAATGATTGAAGGACCGAGATTAAAATGTTGGCATCAAAAACTGATAATTGGTATCTCGAGATGAATCAATGATTCAAAATGTAAAAAAAATAGGCATCTCGAGAAGCACCTAATGGTTATAAAAACACCTTCATCGAATAACAAATAATAGTTGTTAAAAAAAGGGTTATTTCCCATTTGGCCCTTATTAATTTATGAGTATTCTTCTTTGACCCCCAAAATTTTTTTATTCTAATCTAACCCTATTTTAAAGTTTGACTATTAGGTCAAACATGTTGACCAGCTTCAATCATCTATATTTGTATTAAAGACGAGATTGCCCATTTCTTCGAGATAAATACAATTCTAAATGTGCATCTCGAGGCAAATAAACCAAAATCTTCATTTTCCCTTCATCTGTAATACTTTCTTCTTTCTTCCTCTCTTCAAAACTTCCACTAAAAATCTAAAAATTCCCTCTTCAAAAATCAATTTCCATATTCTTTTGAATCCTTCCTTTGTTTCTACTAGGGCTGGGCAAGTACGGGTAACCGGCCCAAAAACTAAAAATCGAAAATCGGGCCAAAACCGGACCGAGTTGACCGGGTAACCGAGGTCCCGATTAACCGATTTACGGGCCGGTTTCGAACCGGTCTCGGTCCTAATTGAAAAAAATACTTCTACAGTATATAAAAAAAAAAATTTCATTCATCATATACAAAAATTATATCAAAAAATTACAAAAAAAAACAATACAACAAATTACAAAAAAAAAAAAAAATCTTGATCTTCGACCCAGTTACAGACGATCAAATCTGATCAAGATCTTCTTCCACCTTACAGACGATCAGATCTGATCAAGAACAAGATCAAGATCTGATCAAGAACAAGATCAAGATCAAGATCTGATCAAGAACAAGATCAATATCTGATCAAGATCAAGATCTGATCCGATCCGAGATCAAAGATCGGATTAAGATCAGATCAACATCCGATATCAAAGATCTGATCAGATCTGATCAAGATCAGATCCGAGATCAAAGATCAAGATCAGATCAATATCAGATCCGATATCAGATGGGGAAGGGAGGGAAGAGGGAGGCGGTCGATCTCGTTCGGTCGATGCTTCGCTGTGAGAGGGAGAGGAGAGGGAGGCGGCGGTCGATGCTTCACTGTGAGAGGGAGAGGAGATGGAGGCGGCTTCGCTGTGAGAGGAAGGGCGGCTTCGCTGTGAGAAGGAGAGGAGATGGAGGCGGCTTTGCTGTTAGAGGGCTTTCGCTGTGAGAGCGGCTAGAGAGGAGAGGGAGGCGGATTCTCTGTGAGAGGGAGAGGAGAGGAGGGAGGCGAATTCGCTGTGAGAGGGAGAGGAGAGGAGAGGGAGGCAGGAGAGGAGAGGCGGATTCGCGGTTGATGGGTCAAAATAAGTTAAACTGTTTTAATTTAACTATTTAAACTGGGCCGGGCCGATTACCCGACGGGCTTCAGAAATAGAAACCGAGGCCCGGACCAGAAACTTCGGGCCGAGCCGGGCTTTTACAACCGAAATTTTTTTAATAAATAAAAACCGATCCGAACCGATCCGGTCGGTCCGATTGTCGGTTCGATCCGAATTTTCGGTCCTAAATGCCCACTCCTAGTTTCTACCATCAGCCAAACCATAAAACTCTTCTAACTCTCAAAATATAATTAGTTGAAGAAATCAAAAGAATAAGCCTGGAAAGATGAATAAAAATAGAAACAAACCCCACTTCTCTCGCCACACCCAAAACCAAAACAACAAAAGACCTCGCCACACCCAAACTCATTTGCCTTCCTCATCCACCACCAACCCAGACACCCCCTTTAACGAAGATCTCCACAACACCACTAAACCTGCCACCTCCAGAGAGACCTCATCAACTATGGTGGTCCTCACTATCTTCCACCGGCTCTGTTCTCACACTCAGTTTTGTTTCAAGATGTACGGTTTCATATGTATACTCCCGATCGACCGTGACATTGGGTACCTTGCAAATTTTGTTTCAAGGACTGCTGAGGCTTCCATTGTTGCTGCTGCTGACCCTTTTTCGAGTGCCAGTGGTTGCTCCATCAATCCTCACTATCGTCCCACGGTTTCAACCACCACCACTTCTACGATGGTTTCGCCACCACCACAACTACCGGTTTGTTGGGATTTCATCAGCACTCATCATCCTTGGCATCGCTAATTGTGTTTGTTGTGTGTATAGAAGAAGATGAACTGCCCAGAGTAGCCAATTGTGCTTGTTGTGTGTATAGAAAAGATGAACAACAAAGAGGAAGAAATGAGTGATTTAAAAATCGACCGAGCTACCAATTCGAATCGACAAATCATGCCAGGCCCATTGTTGTTCGAAATCGAATGGTGTTGGAGAAGATCATCAAGTCCATGATGATGGTTGTGGAGAAGAATTGTGAGTCAGAGAGCAAGAGAGAGCTATTGAAAAAAAAAAGATGAAAAAATAAAGAGTTTGATTGGTGAGGAAAGGTTTTGGTGTTGTAAACAGACATTTGAAAGAAAGAGAATGCATTGCTTCCAATAGATTGCTCATGAGCGAGCTTCAGTAGGTGCACCACCCAAACTGTGTTATGGCATTCGGCGAGGGGTTGGGGTGGAAGTTGTTTCGCATCTGTAGATGCGAAAGATGCGAAAGACAAATCCATGGTGATAGTGTCAACTGCGAAAACACGTTCATCTTGCATAACATCGAAGAATCTTTGGATGGCGGTAGCTTATTTGAGGAAGATGATCGCGCTAAATCTGTGCAGTAATTGGAGGCCATTAGTTTTTGTTGTTTGAGATTGAAATGAAGGGGAAGAGGATTTAGGGTTCCATTGCCATTGCTATTGCAGAAGAAGAGGGAGACAAAATGATTGAAAACGAAACATCAACATCAGTATCAGTATCAGCGTCAGCTATTAGTGTTTTTATAGCTTGTTTGTTGGTTTATTGGATTAAGGAGGTTTTGCTCAGCTTTGTTGTTAGAGAGAAGGGGAGAAAGAAGGGGGTGGAGGCGGCTGGCTGTTGCGATAGAAATGAGAGGGGAAGAAGAAGGGGATAGGTAGTCGGCGGGGCTGCGAACCAGAAAGATGTTGGAGGAAGAAGATATATTTTTTATTTAACCATTGTTATTTGATGAAGGTTTTTGTTTTTATAGCCGCCATTAGATGCAGTCAGTGTCGATGGCATAACTATTTCCAGAAACCCCAATTCTAGCTGGCCCGAGAAAGGGAGCGAGGTTGCTGTCGGGGGGTGGGGGGGGCAAAAGTGTACATTCACCCCCCAAGCAGCGGGGCTTAGGCAAGCAAGAATTACTCTTTCAGAAAAGAAGTAATGGGTGTTCATTTTGTCCTTCAAACGATGCCAAATTGTTTGGTAAATTCGAGAGTCGTAATTACTTTTTCCCCTTCTATAAGCTTTACTCTATCTCTCACAAAATAATTCTCCACCTCATATTAGGGGTGGGCATTCCATCCCGCAATCTCGATCCCGATCTCGTTCCATTTTATCCTAATTTTTTTGGGATTGAATAAACTCATTTCGATCTCGTCCCAATCTAGATTGGAATGTGATCGGGATGGAGATTTTCAATCTCGTCATTCCGTCCCAAACTTATTTATTTAATATGTATTATTATTAATTTTAATCAAACCACTCTTCTAAAGGAAAATTTTATGATGTGTTGAAATTAAATCAAAACACGATTGTTTGAAAACTTGTTATTTGATACTCTTTGGATATATAGAAACTTTAGTTTAAATATTTTAGGTCAAATAGAACTTATGAAAATTCATGTTTTTTCACATTTTAGGTTAGTTATTGGACAATTATTCTTATTGAAAAAAAGGCAAATGATGGTTTGGTTTAGTTTTGCATTATGAGTTATATAGTTGAAAGTTTTGTCAATGAGCAATATTTTCATTTTTGAACTTTTATTAAAACCACTTGAGAACTCATATCATTCATACAAGATACAATTAGGAGTATTGTGAGATGAAATTTTATATGACATTTTAATATTGTTAGGATGAAAGTTATATATACATAAATTAGACATTATTAGTATGGGAGCAATGTGAGATGAAAATATTTTTCTATTTTTCATTGGAAAACTATTTAGTACATGTTCATTCCGTCCCGTCCTGAACCCGTTTGGGATGGGACAAGATCAGGATGAGGTCTATCCCATCCCAATCTCGAATGATCGGAATGAGATAGGGATGAGGTTCATCCCATCCCGTCCCGTGCCCACCCCTACCTCATATAATGGTGGATAGTGAAGCCTTATATAAGTAAAATATTTATGCAACTTACCTCCTAAGTATCCTACCTATATAATTAGGATTATACAAATATCTCAAAATATCCTAGGTCCACTATGACAATAATTTTATCTTCATGTTATTACACATATGGTCCCTACTATGTTTGTAATCACCATTGCTCCTTATTCTCATTCCTAATCCTTGTGCCATTCGACTATGCTAATATAACCATGGTGGTACTTAGTAAGTTACATAATCGATTCCTACGAATTAGATCATTCAAGCGCAATTTAAAAGACTCAACTGAAGGTATCAACTAAAACAAACATATAAAAAATGTTAAGTCTAATTCAATCCCATAAGGGTTGTTGATGCAGTCGATTTTCGCTCCCTGGTTTGACATTGACCTGTATAAGGAACACACATGAGCCACGAACCATCGTTGTGGTGGCCGATGACACTCCGATGCTAGAGTCAGACAAAGATCTGAGGGATGCGTAATGTTGTAAACAGGGAATTTCTAGCTTACAACCCTCATATCTTATTTATAGTGTTGGAGACCTAGTTCGACTAAGCCATCGATGGCGTAATTTAGGGAAGAAGATTTTCCTGGAGATCCTTTTTTAATTATGAGTTGTGTTGTGAATGGGGAGTTTCCCTGTTAGCCTCGTGTCTCTAGATACGCGGGAGATAGTTCCCAATTAGAGAGTAGTCCCTATGTGTGACATATACTCTGGTATTCGCTTCCTAGTTGGAAGCAAAGTGCTAATGTCTTGCCTGTCCGAAGTTGATCCTCAAGATACTTTCCTTATCAAGGCTTACAGATATTGAGGATAGTTGTGAGACGCGTGGGCTTAGTAGGCTGTAATGATTTTGGGCCCGTGTGGCGAACTATATTGTGCGGGCTTGGAACCGCTTGGGCCGGATCAGTGTTGGACAGACGCTTGGGCTTATTATTCCTCAAGATCATCATGACACATGTATGGTATAGAAAATACACCGTTTTGGTGTATCATCATCTACTCCCCCCGAGTTAGTAGGCCATCGCATCGATTCACAAAGTAACTTCTTGAAAAGATACGCCGCTCATGATGATCGAGTTTGAATCGTTGCTTGAGCTGCGCACTTTATTAATTAAGTGTGCGTTGGTTTAGTGGAGAAGAGGCAGGAAACCAATCCAGATTTAGATCCTCCTTTCTGCGGAGATTGACTCTTCCATTTATTTGCATTTCGAGATTCTGTTTTGTTCATCTTTTGATTGAAAGCTTGTTCACATTTGTCATTGCTCACCAAAACCATCTTGATGATGAAACTTTGGCTAGGGGCCTCGAGTTTTTCGAAGATAAGTCAATTTCTGTGTCGGGCCTTGGTGAAATCCGAAAGACGTTCGGGGTCCCTAAGGACCTATCATTGTGTGCTCTAAAGGATGATCAGACGCTGATGTTCCCTCCGGAAGGGTTCGTTTGTTTGCACCGCGAAATACTTCAAACTGGAGTCTATTTTCCTATTCTTGACGAGATTTGGGGCTTCTTGGATTTCCTCAAAATCCCTCCGGACCAGTTGGTACACAATGGGTACAGGATCATCCTTCTTATTTTGATCAGAACGAAGGATGCTGGCGTCCACGTGACTCCTTGGGTAATCCAGTTGTTGACTTCTCATCGGTTGAATGACAACGTTGTTTGTAAGATGACATCGTCAGCCTGTTTCAAAAAGTTGTCAGATGACTTTAAGTTCTGGCAGAAATATTGCTTCTTGGCTCCTTTGGACTCGAAATACTTCAAGTTCAGGGGTCTCTTGAGTGGGAGTTCAGACTACCAAGGCAGAGGCGGAGAGGATTTTTGAGACACCTGCCTCTTTTATAAGTTTGAAGAGGTCCCGTACTAGGATTGAGTCGGCTCCCAAACAGTCTGCTCCAGTGAAGGGGGAGCTTGAACCTAGTCAGCCTACCAAGGCAGAGGCTGAAATATCCGGCTAGGAGAGGGACCATTTGCGATTAGCAGGGGTTGAAGATGTGTCGAATCTGAGTACCGAGCAAGCTGAGGCTTTGAGCGAGAAGCTGATGTTGGTTGTTGTGGCGGCCCCTACTGGTGCTGACAACTTCAGAACCGTTTTGTTGGAGGTTTTTGATGAGAATTTGCGTGAGGTCCCAGAGTCCAATCACTCCACTGATAGATCATCTGACAGCGGCTGCGGTGATGTGGGTCATCCTTCTTGTAGTTCGCATTCCAGGTCGAATATCAAGGTGATCGAGGGTCCATTGGACAATTTGTTTCCATCTCTTCCTTCGGGTTTCGCTGAGTTGTCTCGCAATAAAGGGTCGGCTGCTAGTGACAAATGGAAGGCCGCGGATGAGGGCCTGGGTGCAGTGGTGACTACGAAGGGCGGTGTCGGCGTAATTCCACATCTGGGAGAGCTCCATTCGGATTTGCAGATAAGTTTGTTTGCTACGGACGTAGTGAAGATGAGCAATTAGGCTTGGCACCAGAAAGTTGACGTGGACTATTTTTAAGGAAGCATATAAGTAGGCTAATGGACCACACTTCAAAGCTCGATGAGGATATGCTGGAAGGTTGTATGGATAAGGGTTTGATGCTCACCTTATGCTAGGGATGTCTCATTTGAACCAGGTGGTCATTGCTGGAACGGAGGTTGAGACGGCTCGTGAGAGGGTGTACACCATGGAACGTGTCGTCTCAAATATACAGAAGTTGTACTCTAATGCGTTTTTTGAAATTGAGCTGCTGAGGAAGCAGAATGAAGAGAAGAGGATGGACCGGTCAACTGTTGTTGTTGAGACTCAGGGGGTTCGTATGGAGGCCCTTGAGTCTAATTTGGCAAAGGCGGTGTCTGCAAATAACAGATTCAAGCAAGAGTTGGATCTGATCCGCCATGATTTAGAAGTTGCTCAGGAAGCTGCAACTAAGACGCGTTTGAGTTGCAGTATTTTCCTGAGGAGAAAGCCATGAAGGGGATTGAATGGGCTGCCCAGAGGCAGTTAGAGGTTGATGTGGAATTCAACGCTCGAGTAGCAAGGAAGGCTGGAAACCAGCTTCAACTGGAGCAACATGAGCTCAGTGCTGCTAAAAGTAGTCTGGCTATGGAGCAGTCTCAGGTTGATGCGTTGACTGGCAAGCTGGAGTTGTTGGAATGTGAACTTGCTGAAACGAAGGTGCTTAAGGAAGAGCTTCTCAAGGCGTAGGGCAAGTGTGAATTTCGCTAGGTCATGCATGGGAGATTAGAGTTGTTGGCACTGATAAAGGAAGAACATCTGGAATGGGACCTTGCGTATTATAAGAATATGTCATACGCAGACTTAGTAGTGGCCTTAGCGTCATTAGAAGAAGAGGACAATCCGGATGATGCTCAGGCTGAGGCACGTGTGGACGCAACCCTTGCTCATTCCTCTGTTAAGCTTAGTTCTCCTGTTTCTGTACCTCCTCCTGATGAGGAGTAGTCTTTGTGCACTTGTACTTTTTTGTTTCAACTGTTAATGAAAATAAGTTTATTTTGAGTACACTTTATGCCCGTATTGTGTTCGATCTCCCTGTCTCACGCTTTCCATTTTGCCTTGTCCTGTTACTTTAACACTGGTCTGGTTGGATGAGCAGGAAGCCAAGTAGTCTGTCTACTGTTGAGAGTTTGACCATTTATGTCGCGGATGATTCTGACATGTTCTTCTGTGAGTTCTCAGAGTCACTATCGCTTAGTTACACCCAATAGTGGGTGTTCTTCGGATGGTTTAGCAGTGGGCTATGCTTCCTAGGTTGTAGCTCATCCTTAAGGTAAGCCACTGGGGGCTTAAGTTATGTATCTAACTGTCGATTTTGGTTGTTGGCATGAATGAA
Source organism: Berberis vulgaris (assembly GCA_963556465.1). Taxonomy (NCBI): domain Eukaryota; kingdom Viridiplantae; phylum Streptophyta; class Magnoliopsida; order Ranunculales; family Berberidaceae; genus Berberis; species Berberis vulgaris. Next base: position 24,800,623 of record OY747127.1, read on the forward strand.
TTGTGGTAGCCAAGCACATGTGTTGTCTCAGAGCTAGAGTGCTTGTCTCGAGTCAGGTTCCGTAAGCTCGAGCTGACACTCCATGTAGCGTTCATCCGCGTATCAGTGGGTTGGTTTTTAGGTCAGCATGAGTGGTCGTTGCTGATAATGGAATGCCATCCTATGCGAGCATGTAGACACTGCCTGAATTGTGATTTATTTCGGCGGTCGCTTTATTTAAAAGTAGTGGTGGCTGTATGGCGAGCCGTTGGCATCAGTCAGGGCTGATTAGGCTCCCACCTTTCGAACCATCTATAACCATGCAAAGCGGATTATAGGTTTGGGATGTGAGAATTCGGTGATCATAGTCTGTTGAAGAGTGATGATCCCGTGGCGTGCCTCGACATCAGTTCGGGACTGACTAGGCTCCCACCTTCCAAACCATCTACAACCGATTGGAGCGGGCTACAAGTTTGGGATGAGGGGATTGGCGACCATGGTCTATAGAAGAGCAGTGGTCCTGTGGCAAGCCGTCGGAATCAGTTCAGGACTGACTAGGCTCTCACCCTCCAAACCATCTACACCCGCGCGGAGCGAGGTACAAGTCTGGGGTTGGTAATTCGACGACCATAATCTGTAGAAGAGCAGTGGTCCCGTGGCGAACCGTCAACATTAGTCGGGACTGACTAGGCTCCCACCTTCCACCTTCCAAACAATCTACACCCGTGGAGTGGGGGCTATAGGTATGGGCTTTGATCAGAAGCTGCCATTGTCAGTCGTTACTGGCTAGGCTTACCTGATCAGGTTCGGCAACCGTTGTCCGCGAAGGGGGCAACAATCCCGGTGAGTCGTCGTCACCAGGCGCAATAGCGGTGATTAGACTCCCACTTCCTAAACCATTGACATCCGCCCTGGGCGGACTAGGCGTCGGGATGAACTAGAAGCCGTCATCATCAACCGAAGCTGACTACGCTTGCCCGGTTAGGTCAGATATCCTCATGTTACGGGCGTACGAACCCACATCCGCAAGCGGAATGCATCGTGCGGACGAGTTTTGAAGAGACAAGAGTACCTTAAATCAGCTAGTGATATGCAAACGCGATCTGTGTGTCAAAAGTGAGCTTGTCGGGCACGTGGTAGAATACTGCTTGAATAGTGGGGTGAGTCCATGGGCTCGTAGAGGAAGAGCTAGGGTTTTGTCGTAGGATCATGATGTTACGTGTACATCGTAGATTGCATGGTAACACGTGTACGGCATAGATCGCGAGACGGTTGAGTATCGGTTACTCAACCCCCCTCAAATTAATAGGGTTGTGTGCAGCATCATTAATTGGACGAACGTAGTCCTGTGCAGTTTCCTTGGGAACCGTCATATCATCATTTCCCATACGGTATTCAATGCTGACAGTTAATGTTGAAACGCCTATTTGGTTAACCATTTTGTCTATACAATGGTGTTTTTTCATCGTTGTAGGCATTATCTTCCGCAGAGCGCACTTCTTCAAATGCTCTTACTCGATGAACATGTTTTGGCTTGTCCAAAGGCTGAAGGGAGATATCCAACGCTGGAGTCTTCAAATGTTCTGACTTGTTGTTATGCTTGGTCACCTGCTCTTGGTAAGCACCCAATTGGTTCATTGAGACCTTGTGATTTCTTTTCGTATTGTGAAAAAACAGTACAGACTTCCTCCCAAGGGATGAGTCTGTCGTTTATGTGTCGGTGCCTTGTCGATGCTCTGAAGCGCCTAGTTTCAGAGATAACACTAGCAGCCAACCTTGGAGCAGTTGCCTCCCTTCACCCTCAATTAGCCCCGTCATGTCGCGCCGCACTGGAATTCAGGATCGCGGGTTGGGTGGAGTTGGACATGGTCTGTCGGAGTGGGCCATTGACTCCTAGATGCCCCTCTCATCCCTTCAGCGAGAGGGTGCACTCGATCGGTTTCAACTTGATACTTGTCCCAAGTTCGTCTGGTTGAGCGGATCGAGCGTGTGAGTTGGCCGTAGCTTCGGCTAGCGTTTTGCGGGCCCCCAATTGCTGATTTTGTACCACCTCATGCCATATTTGAAGGGTGTGTCCATAGAGGCATTGAATTGGATGCGCTATTTCATCATGCTCTTGCTTACGGAAAAATGTTCTTTGGAGATGTCACGGAGTCTACTTTCGGTACCTTTGTTGTGTCTTCTGAGTCCCCTTCTGAAGTCAGACTGTTTAAGCGAGGCTTTACTGTATGTTGCATTGGATTCAAATGCTTGTAGTTTGTAGTCTTTTGTATCCCCTTATGAAGTCAGACTGTTTAAGCGAGTCTTTACTGTATGTTGCATCGGATTCAAATGCTTGTAGTTTGTAGCCTTTTGTATCAGCCTCACGACAATCGTTGTTACATATTTTCAGTAATCAACAGAGTGTGTTTGCGCAATTCTCTTTTATTTCTTAAATGATTGTAAATCACATAAGCTTCTAAGAATTAAAACTCTACATTGACTATGGAAAGGAAAGTAAACAACTGAATAGACTAACTGTTGGCGGAGAGAGGTCGATCTGGCTCTGAAGTGAATTTGCATGGCCCTTCCTAGATGGTTAGTACCTTCAGCGAATTGCCATGCTACGCTGATGTCGCTGAGGTTACTGAAGAGTAAACCTTGCATGGGAGTTTATTTCCGCGCCGACTGATTGTCGGGGGGTTGTACTCCCGTCTGCATTGACCTCTCCGTTTTGCGGGGTTGAAAAACGGATTGCTCCTGTGATGTTTAAATGTCCTCTGTTTCTGAGTTGAGCCACCGCTGTTGGGATCTCATCTCCGTGTGAGTGAAGTGACTCACCCACAATCACTGGTTCTTGCTTCAGTTCAAATTTCCCTGTGGGCTCCAGTTGGATCTGGGAACATTCTATATGCTTCAGTGCAGCATAATGGCAGCCTCGTGCCGTTAGTTGGTCCCCACGTATTGTTCCTTACGAGTGGTTAGCGGTATACTTGACGCATTGGTGAAGGGTAGAGACTACTGCTTCCATCTAGTGAAGCCATGGTCTTTCCAGGATAAGGTTGTAGGTAGACGGTGCATCTACCACCATGAAGTCCAAGAACAAGACTTTTCTCAGTTGTGGCTCTCCTACCACCACTGTTAACCTTATCTTCCTAATCGGGAAGCATTTCTCTCCATTTAATCCAATCAGCGAGTAATCTAAGGATTCAGGTTCTCCTCCTTGAGGTCTATACTGCGGAACGCATTGTAGAACAAGACATTGAAGGAGCTTCTCGTATCCACCAAGTCCCTCTTAATTTCCCACATTGCAATAGAGATCGAAATGACAAGAACGTCATTGTGCGGTGTGCGGACGCCTTCGATGTCCTTGTTTGTAAAGGTTAAGGTGGGGATGGGCCTTTGCACCCTCGTAAGTATACGCGTCTGTCCTCATCTCAAGCTGTGTTCACGTCTCCAGTAGAGTTTGCTTGCGGGATCTATTTGACTGGTCTTCATCCGATCTGACTCCATGAAGGACATAGATTATGCTCGGAGTCTCCTTCTTAATCTCCTTGACTGTCTCTCCCCTATCCCTGGGTCGGTCTGATCACTTCTCAGAACCCATGAATTCGTTTAGCTTGCCCCTGCTGATCCAATATTCGATCTCATACCTTAGACTCTTGCAATCGTTGGTGTCATGGCCACTCTCCTTATGGTACGTGCAATACTTGTTGTTGTCACGTTTGGAGGGGTCTTAGCGCTGCTTTGAGGACCACTTTAGATATTCTCAGTTTTTCATGAAATTCTAGACGTCTGATAAGCTAGAATTGAGGGGGGTCATGGATCTGGATCCAACGTAGTTGGAAGTTTTCTCTGGCCTGGCCCGGCCAGGGTCTGACCTGTTGTCATTGCGCTTTTGCTTGCTCATTTTTTCGTCCTCTCGCCTTCTTCCTGTCCCTAGGAACGGAGGCTTCTTCTTAACTTTTGTTTCCTTTTTCGTTGTTCTCATCTCTTCCTAGGCGATGTACCTTTGGGCGCCCTTCAAGAGTTTCGTCATATCCAAAGGGGGTTCCAAGGTGTGGAAGTCATAAAGCTTTCCCTCTTTTAGGCCCGCGGGAAAAGCCCTCACGATCGTGTCGTCGCTGTAGCAGTCAATGAGCGACAGCTCGTCGTTGAAGCATGTGACACACTCTCTTAATGTCTTATTAGATTTCTGCTAAAGAGAGATTAGGTAGTGTAGGCCTTTCCGGAGACGCTGACGTCAAACAAAGCGCGTCAGGAATTTCTTGGCCAGCGTTTTGAATGAGTCAATCGACTTTGGCAGGAGGTCGTGGAACCATGTTAGTGCAGACTTCTTTAGACTGGTAGGAAAAGTTTTGCACATCACTGACTCGGATCCTTCTTTGAGTGTCATTACATACGGGTAATGGCGCAAGTGATCGAATGGGTTGATAGTCCAGTCATAGAAGTTGAGCTTTGGAGGCATGAACTTGTTTGGAAGAGCCACGTTCATGATATGGTCCACGAAAGGTGGAAAAGAAAGGCGATATAGCATGTAGGGGTCGTGTGCCCCTCTGCGAAAGGGATTCTGCAGGGCGAGCCTGTTTGCCCAGAAAGTCGAGTCCACATTAGCTGTGCCGCCTCCTCTAGTCCAATGGGAACTAGCAGGGGCTTGACTCTCATGTGTTTGCTCTTTGTTGTCTTCCGAAAATGGAGGTTCTGTTGTATGATAGCCTCCACTGCTTTGGCGATTTGTTGTATTTGAGACGACAGCAAATCTATCCTGGGGTTTATCATTGTTGTTGTTGGCGCGGAGGTGTGAACTTGTTGCCCGTGTGTTACCGGCACCGCTAAGAACGGAGGTGTAGCGCCAGTCTGAGCATTTGACGTGTCCCCTTGTTCTCCATTCTTGCGTGATTTGGTGGTCACCATCTTCTTGTATTCTGAAGAGATGATGCTAGTGAAAGGTTAGGAACTTTGTCGTCCTCGCGGACGGCCCCAAACTGATGCAGTCAATTTTCGCTCCTTGTTTTGACCTTGACCAGCAAACCTGCTGACTTGCACAAGGAACGCACGTGAGCCACGGACCACCGTTGTGGTGGCCGATGACACTCCGATGCTAAAATTAGACAAGGATATGAGAAAGGCGTAATACTGTAAACAAGAAATTTGTAGTGTACATTAGCTTACCAACCTCATGTCTTATTTATAGCGTTGGAGTTCTAGTTCGACCAAGCCATCGATGGTGTAGTTTAGGGAAGAAGATCTTCGTGAAAATCCTTCTCTAATTAGGAGTTGTGTTGTAATGGGGAGTTTTCTTGTTAGCCTTGGGCTTCTAGATACGCGGGAGATAGTTCTCATTCAGAGAGTAATCCATAGATAGAAGTCTTTATGTGTGACATAAACTCTGGTATTTGCTTCCTAGTTGCAAGCAAAGTGTTGTTGTCTTGCCTGTCCGAAGCTGATCATCGAGATACTTGCCTTAGTAGGGCTTATGGGTATTGAAGATAGTTGTAAGACGCGTGGGCTTAGCAGACTGTAATGATTCCAGGCCCGTCTGGCGGACTGCATTGTGCGCTTGGAACCGCTTGGGTCGAATCAGTAACGGACTGACGCTTGGGCCTATTATTCCTCGAGATCATCATGACACATATATGATGTAGAAGAGATACCATCTTGGTGTATTATCAGTTGTGACTTTAGAGATGTATTAGAACGACTACACCCATGATGTATAGAAATCGTCATAGAAAATCCCTATTTTTAATGTAGAAGCGGCTATTAAAATTTTTAAGATTTTTTTAATTATTCAGTCGAATGATCATCAGGTCGAGGTGGTGCATTTTGTAGGGGAGACGTAGAAGGAAGAAATGGAAAAGATAAATACATTTTAGGTTTTTTAAAATTTTATCAATTATAGGATTATCACGAAATAAACATTGAAAATCCAAGTATTAGGATGCATTTTTGGTGGATTTGTGAAACTTACACATGCTATGCGCATTTAAGGTGGGGCCATTTGATTGGTCCAACGGATTTGTTAGAAAATGACTACTAGAAGTTTAGAACTCCCCTTTAAAAAAAAAATTAATAATAGTAATAATAATTCTTATAGTTTTATTCTTGAGCAAAGCTAGGGCGCACCGGGGTTTTACCTGGGATTTCGCCTGGATGGTGCTAGGCACGTGCCCATCCAGGCGTGCCAGGCACGTGTGATTAAGGTGAGAAAAAAAAAAAAAAAATTCGCAGAATGAGTGAAGTCTTTCCTCTTCGATTCATTCTCTTCGATTTGGGATCACACCGAAACCCTAGATGCCCAATCGGCTGAAGCTTAGAAACCTCTCTTCTTCTATTCTCTTCCAAATCGTTTCCAAATCGTTTCCAAATCGGCTGAAGCTTAGAAACCCTAGTTGCTTTTTCAGTGATCCCAAGTTTCCAAATCGTTTCCAAATCGATTCCAAATCGAAAACAAGCAGTTTCCAAATCGATTCAGTCCCTCACTCTTCTTTCTCTTTGCGATTCCTGGACGGGACTTCTTCAGTGATCCCAAGTTTGTAAGTCTTCTTGTTCTTCTATTTGTTATGTTTATGCTTCCAAATCTTCGATTTCTCCATTTGTAGAGAAACTAATTGAAAATTTGATGTTTGGGGTTTCGACATTGAAGATTACTATACTATTAAGCCCTTCAGTTTTGATTTTGATTCATTCTGAAATTAGGGCTGTCTCCATGTAATTTGAAATTTGGTTTAGTAGATTGTTTACATTAATTTAATTTTTTTTGTTCATTTTGTTATCCATTTTGATCATTTTGTTATGTTTTTGTTATTCATTTTGATCATTTGGAATTAAGGCTTTATATTGGTTTATTCATTTTTTCATACTACCAAAACATTTGCAACAATAGGTTCAAGAAAATTATGCAAGGTTCATGGATTACAGGGGATTTGCAACAATAGGATTTCAGTTTTTGATCAACCTACTTTGTTTGAAACAAATTTATGTGCTTAAAATCCCTCTCATTCAATTGGTTCTGCTTCATTTGCAAGAAGCTGCATAAGACTAAGAAAATCTTCAACTCAATCAAACTTTTTGGCAAATTACTTGAGACACACAATTGAGTAATTTCATTAACATAAACTCAGGATAATTAATAGTAACAAATTTTTGCAGGGGAAGCAAAGGAGTACTCTTTAACTCTTAGAAAAGGCAAAAAATGGAAATAAGTCTTAGCAAAAAATTGTTCTCTAGTTTGTGTATATAATGTTGTCTAGTTTGGTTGAGCTGGTTGGTTTGGATACATTATGTTTTAGCAAAAAATACATAATGCAATGTATAAAATCAGTCTTAGCAAAAAATACATTATGTTTTTGTATAAAATCAGTCTTATAGGAACCCTGCTATGTTGCTATATTACTTTGCCAATCAGTCTTATACAAATACATGATGCAATGTATAGGAACCCTGCTATTTGTTGTTTCTAATGCAATGTATGGTTGAGCTGGTTGGTTTGGATACATTATGTTTTAGCAAAAAATACATAATGCAATGTATAAAATCAGTCTTAGCAAAAAATACATTATGTTTTTGTATAAAATCAGTCTTATAGGAACCCTGCTATTTGTTGTTTCTAATGCAATGTATTTTTATGTATTCTTGCCTGTGTCACGCCAACTAACATATATTACTTTGCCAACGCAGGAATGGCATACGTAGGTTATGTTGTTTATCGTGGGCATGTTCCTGGCATATATGTTACTTGGTCAAGTTGCGCACTACAAGTGAACGGGTATACGGATGCTGTCTACAAGGGTTTCAATTCACTTGAAGAAGCGGTTGAAGATTATGAAATGTGGAAGGAGCAGGAGGCGAGAAGAGAAAGAGAACAAGCGTCGAGAAGAGAGCACCAATCAAGAACAAGAACAAGGGAGTCAAGAACAAACGACACTGAAGAAGTGGTGGACCAACCCAATAATGCTCCCGAGGGTCGTCGCAATCAAGCTCATGAAAATCAACTCAACGATACTTGGGCTTTTACTAAGGACCTTATCAACAGTATATTAGTAGTAGTTTTATTAATTCTTGTACTTTTGTTTTTTAAGGTCTTGGATAGTATGTGAGTTGTAAATGAATATGTTTTGGATGGTAAATGAATTTGAAGATCTTGGATGATATATGGTGCTATGTTTTTATGTATGGATGTTTTTATGTTGAATAATCTGTGTTTGCATAAAACTGCAGTGTTGCTTATGTTTTTATGTTGCTATCTGTGTTGCTTATTTATGTTGCTATCATAGCAGGAAATTGACAGTGTTGCTTATGTTTTTATGTTGCTATCTGTGTTGCTTATGTTGCTATCATAGCAGGAAATTGACAGTGTTGCTGTCTTCTAAACACTGTTGCTATGTTTGTATAAAATCAGTGTTGACAGTGTTGCTATGTTGCTATGTTTTTACTGACAGGGTTCCCACATTGCAACATTGGAAATTCTGTCAGAAACATTAGCAACATTGCAACATTGGAAATTCTGAAATTTCAACATTGGAATTCTGTCAGAAATTTCAACATTGAAAAAACACTGACATTCTGAAAAAACACTGAAAAAAGCTGAAATTCTGCAATTCTGAAAAACAGTGAAATTCTCACTGAAATTCTTAAATTCTGAAAAACACTTAAATTCTGAAAATCTCTGAAATTTTGAAATTCTGAAATTCTGAAAAACAGTGAAATTCTGAAATTCAGAAAAAACACTGAAATTCTGCAATTCTGAAAAAACACTGAAAAAACACTGAAATTCTTAAATTCTGAAAAACTCTGAAATTCTGAAATTCTGAATTTCTGAAAAACAGTGAAATTCTGAAATTCAGAAAAAACACTGAAATTCTTAAATTCTGAAAAAACACTGAAAAAACATTGAAAAAACACTGAAATTCTTAAATTCTGAAAAACACTTAAATTCTGAAAAACACTGAAATTCTGAAAAAAACACTGAAAAAACAGTGAAATTCTGAAATTCTGAAAAACACTGAAATTCTGAAAAAAAACACTGGAAAAACACTGAAATTCTGGAAAACACTGAAATTCTGAAATTTTGAAAAAAACACTGAAAAAACTGAATTTACACGAGTTCATATCAAATTACACGAGTTCATAGCAAATTGTTCTAACAGTTCATAGCAAATTATACGAGTTTACACCCTGAAAAACTGTAATTACACCCTGAAAACCCGACATTACACCCTTCAAAACACTGAAATTACACCCTGAAAACCCGTCATTACACCCATGAAACACTGAACATTACATGAAACTGCATGAACTGAATCCTCAACGCTTCCATACGTCTGACACTATGTTTGAATGATCTCTTTCAGGGTTGGAGAATTCATTTGCAATATCTGTACAATCTCTGTACGACTCCATGTCGTTGCTAGAAGTTGGTCGCTGCAAAAATAAATGATTAAGACTTACAATATTTATGTGGTTGTAAAAATGACAATAAACATGTAAATTATGTACCTGTGATATAAGTGAGTAAACCTGACCAAGTCCACTAGGTTGTGAATAATATGACCCCATACTTTCACCCTTCAAAACGACAAAAACATTAATCATAGTGAACAATCATAGCCGGGCAAATCAAAAGTGAATAATCTTTGTAATAACAGACAAACCTGCGTAGCTGAAAGCTGTGTCATAAATTGGGTACTTTCAAATCCAACTTGGGTAGAACCCTACAAATGACATGTCAAATTAAAAATATATTATCTTGAATTGAAAAAATAAATATATTCATTGAAGCAAAACAAACAAGTAAACCTACCAAATTATTCTCTTTTTGTGTTTCTTTCTTCTTGTTCTTCTTCTTCTTTTTACAGGCTTTTTCCATTGTAGATTGCATCCTCGAAGTAGAACGTCGTCCTTTGCAACGAACATGCAATGGACTATGAATTTCAGCACCACTTTTAGCGCCAACTTCGAACAACCCCTCTGGCTCAACATTGACATCACGATCACCTTTTGATATCTGTAGTTCACGAAGCATCATTTGTAACCACAGTTTAACATTGTTTGTCTCCTTTTGATCCTCGGAAGCTATGTCAGCCATTTCATAAAAGAGACTGCACATCTCATCAAACCGTTCATTTTCAGGCTTCATTGCCCAATCTGAATATACAATTTTAACCTTCTTATGACACCTCTTAACATCTTTCCTCCACCTTCGAAGAATAAATTTTTCAGGTAAATCATTAATCCTCTTTTGAGACAATACTGATAAAATATGTTTGCATAAAATCCCCCTAAACTCAAACAACTGACAGTTGCACTGAATATTGAAGTCGTCATTATTAAAATGAACCTTAAAATTGATTGATCTGTATGCGCTTCCTATCAACCTGTCTTCCGAAACATAATAAACCTGAAAGCCATCGTACTCGTTGACATGATTAACTGCACAACATAATCTTCCTGTAATCTCTGTTTGAAACTCCTTAAATTTATTTGTGGTGTAGGCAGCTTGAAATTTTTTCTCAAATGGGTACGGAGTAATGCAAGGAAGCCAACGGTTAAAGGATTTAAAGTCTTCTTCAACTTCTTTTTGAACCTTACTTCGTAGTGCATTCTCATATTGTTCTACAAATTGCTTTAGAGTGGTCTTTGAATTTACATAACCATCGAAGAAAGCATTCATACTTTCACTCCTTTGTGTTGAAGACATTCCTGCCCAAAAAGTATTCCTCTGAAATGTTGGTACCCAACGAATTCTTTCATTGTATAATCCACTCAACCAATCATTATTTTGAAGGTTAAATTTCTCAATGAACCCATACCAATATTCTTCAAACTCTTCATGAGACAGGGAATCATAAACTGCTCGTTGCATTGCAAACTTTATAGCCTCATATTGATTGCAACCCGAAAGTTTTTCAGGCAACTTTTTCATAATATGCCATAGGCACCATCTATGGCGTGTGTTGGGAAACACAATTTCGATGGCTCTCTTCATTGCTCTATCCTGATCAGTGATTATAGCATCTGGAGCACGATCATTCATACACACGAGCCAAGATTTGAAAAGCCAAACAAACTCTTCTACTGTCTCACTACAGATCAATCCACATCCAAGAAGTATTGACTGACCATGATGATTCACCCCAACAAAAGGAGCAAATGGCATTTCGTACTTATTAGTTAAGTACGTAGTGTCAAAAGTAATGGCATCACCAAACTCCTTGTAAGCTGCTCTACTCCATGCGTCAGCCCAAAAAACATTTCTTAACCTCCCTGTATCATCCAAATCCATCAAATAGAAAAATTCAGCATTGTTGGCTTGCATCTTTTGAAAGTAGTTATGAAGTGCCGACGCATCCCCCTCACCAAGTCTCAACTGCCTTATTTTATGCAGATAGTTGTAACAATCTTTTTGGGAAAATGTCATATTATCATTCCCACCAGCTTCAACCACACACGAAGTAAAACTCTTATTTGGCCTAATGCCCGCCCTATCATTATATTCAAGTCTCTTCTTCACATATTGGCTCATAACTCTATTTTTAGAATAATATCTCGATTTTCCAGGGCTCAAATCATGATTGTGCTCATCACTAACTGTTGTCACTTTCACTGTTCCATCAGGGCGTATACGACCTCTCATCTTAGCCTTACAACCACTTTTACCCATGGGACGCAATTTTATAACACTTTCTGCTTTACTTTTTGATGTCCCAGTCCGACCACATGCAAGAATAACATATCGAGAATTTCCATCAACATCTTTTTCAGTCGCCCTTACTCTCACTGGAAACCCTTTTTTATTACCATAATCATGATAATACGACTGAAACTCATCAATATTGTTAAATTCCATCCCTATGCAAGACTCTTTTATCTCATCTAAAAATTCTTCATTTTCCATACATTCATTATTTTCTAATGTATCCATCCCTGAAAATATGAAAAATTCAACACAAACAAAACCCCATTAAATCTCTAATACTACTATACTGAAGTTAACAATAATATATATATAGGCTAACAATACAATTGCTAATCATACAACACTCATGAAAACCTAAAATCTTACTAGGCTAATCAAAGTGGTTCTACAAACCCTAGAAGTTAGGCTAATCAAAGCCTAAAATCTTACTAAGCTAATCAATGTGGTTCTAAACACTCAGCAAAACTCGAACATTTTGAATATAGTTTAGGGGGAGTTTATCAAAAACTTATCATACCAGGCTAATTGTTTAGGGCGATTATTCAAAAACTAATCAAAGTGCTAGAACATTGAAGTTTTTGATAAAATCCCCCTAAAGTTCGAACTCGAACAATTTTTTGTAAGAATCCAAGGATCGAGCAATGGCCTTGGATTCTTGGATTTTTGAAGTTCGAGCAATGGCCTTGGATTATTGGTAGAAAGAAAGGGTTTCGAAAATCAAAATCAAAAGGAGAGAAAGAAAGGGTTTCGAAAATTAAAATCAAAATATCTTTGTGTTGTGTTCTTTTGGGATTAGATTCGATTGATTACACAAATAGATCTAGGGTTTTGGATTCGATTTGCTTGCTGAAAGGGTTTCGAAAATCAAAATCAAAATACCTTTGTGTTGTGTTCTTCTTGGATTGGATTCGATTGATTACACAAATAGATTTAGGGTTTTGGATTCGATTGGCTTCCTAGAGAAAACTTCTTCTCTGAGATTTGGCTTCTCTTCGATTTTTTTTTTTTTTTTTCTCACCTTAAACGCACGTGACTGGCACGCCTGGATGGGCACGTGCCTAGCACCATCCAGGCGAAATCCCAGGTAAAACAGCAGTGCTGTTTAGAATTTTCGTTTATTCTTTTGTGGTCAACTACTTGTGTATGTATGAGAAGGAATTTTCAGTGCATTTCCTAAGAGGGACAACATATTTTCTGAACCTCGCCGAACATAAATTCTAAATGGCGAGGAAACTAGCGAGGGAAGGGTGTAACCGTTCACTCCCTCGAGATAGACGCCTACATTTTTGAAATACATAACAACACAAATTTCGAGAAAAATGAGTGATAAAACCCCTCCCTGTTTCCTCGCCGAAACCAAAGAAAGTCGGTGACCCGCAGGTTTCAATTATATGAAAAATATTTCTGTGAACCGACCTTGTATGGAAGTGTGAGCCTAATAAAATGATAGTATTCTAACATCTTTGTTTGGTTCAATGATAAGTACAACGCGTGTCTTCAGCCCATCGCCTGTTCTTTTCAATGAACACGCATCTGAGGACGCCTGTCTCCTCTGTCTACATAAACCCACTCAAGTCAAAAGCATTTCTGGAAAGAAAAGAGAGAATTTATAGTGAAAAAATAAATATGGAAGATAGTGTGATAGAGAGTGAGAGATTGGCGCAGTTGAATGTGAATCTGAGCAAACCAACTGATGATGAAGCAAAGCAAGAAGATCAGGAGAGAGATGTTGGAAATGGAAATCATGAAAGTGGGGGTCTCTTAAACCAACTTCTCTCCAATCTGACAAGCCCAAAAGGAAGAGATGTTGTTTATGGTGAACAAGCTGATGGTGATCAATTTGAAGAGGAGGAGGAGAAGAGGGAAGTAGAGTTAGATAGTGGTGGTGGTGGGGGAGTGCTTAACAATCTGATCTCCAACTTGTTCATTCATAATGAAGGTGAAAGTAAAGCTAAAGAGAGGAAAGAGGAAGGAAAAGTTGATGAAGGAAGCGAAGTACAAGTGAAGGTGGCAAAAGGAGAAGATCAAAAGGTAGAGAGTGGTGGTGGTGGGATAATTAACAATCTCATCTCCAACTTTTTGCATCCAAGTGAAGTTGAAGTGAAGGAAGCTGATCAAGAGAAGAAAGAGGAAGGAAAGGTTAATGAAGGAACAGAAGAAGATCTGAAGGAAGAGAGTGGTGGGGGAATCATCAACAACATTATTTCAAGTATGCCTGATGAATTAGTACCAAACACTGATGAAGCTTCGATTTTAATACACTCCATCATTCATGATTGAGTGATTAATTAGTGTGATTATTATTAACTAATTAACATTTCTGTACAAATGCTGTATGGAGTTTATGATTGATTCTTTTTCTTCTTTTTGTTTAAGAGTTGTTCTGCAGCTGCCTCCCTTGTATGGTTGAGGATCTAATCAATTATGTATTTGGAGTTTTTGAAGAATGTTTAGGAAATAAATCTAGATTTCGAGAGTTTTAATAGATCTCCACTTGCATTAAGAAATTCAATCCGTTTCCTATGTATCTTAGTTATTGCTTTTCCATATATTATCTTACTAGTTAGTTGAAAACAGAACAATTGGATGGTTAAAAACATTTGAAACAGTCTAAGGTTGGAAAATAAACCTGGCCTTTGCTGAGGTTACAGAAAATAAAATAATCTGTGAGTCCGCAAGTTAAAGGTTCCAAGGACGAATCAGAAAATTAACTAAACAACTGAATGTACATTCTGTGAGTCTCTGAGGAAAAACAGTTAGTGCCACCATTCATGCTTTTATCATGCATTGAAAAAAATGATTGGTTCATGACTATTAAGAAGATTTCCCATGTTCAACACATTCCTCCATGTATGGTTCGCAGTGGGTGGTGGAAACAGGTTTTCAACAGTTTGTCTTTCATTTATCCTCACTTGTTCCTTCACAACATATTCCTGAGAAAAAAAGACAACAACAAAAACAGAATACATATAAATGCAGTGAGTATTCATCTGTACAAAATGTTTTTAGGATATAAAGAATCATTTCGACTCCAAACTGCAATATGTTGGTAATCAGAACTTAGAAAACTTTAGAAAACTGAATGGAGGAATGTTTTCTTCAATTCAACATACTAGTGGCTATTTATAGCCTTTTACACAAAAAGAAAATAACAACACTGCGCTTTACAAGCCTATAGCGTAGTGGCTAGAAAAACAACCTCTATCTCCCCTAAAGAATAGGTCTTATTTCAACAAACAAGTTGATTTAGTAAACTCAAAACAGAAACTAGCAAAACTATAGCTAACATTCCCTCCCTTGAGCTAAAAAAACATCTGCATTTAGCTTACTTCTGATGCATTAACCATTCCAAGCATACTGCGAATTAAGTTTCTCAAACTGCTCCAGCTTAAGTGGCTTTCTCATCAAGTCTGCAACTTGTTCTTGAGAATTGCAATACCTCAACTCCACAACACCATCATTTACCAAATCTCTTAAGAAATGAAATCTCACATGAATATGTTTACTTTTTCCATGAAAGACTGGATTCTTAGACAATTGAATGGCAGAACTATTATCACATTGAATTATAGTACCTTCATTCTCCTCCACTCCAATCTTTCCCAAAATTCTCTTGAGCCATATACACTGACACACGCATAGAGCTGCTGCGATATATTCAGCCTCAGTGGTAGACAAAGTCACTAATGGTTGTTTTTTAGAAGACCATGAAACAGCTCCAGACCCTATCATGAACACATATCCAGAAGTACTCCTCCTATCGTCAAGATCACCAGCATATCCGCTATCTGTGAATGCCAAGAGTTTTGAACTACCTTCTCCCTTTGAGCTGCCTTCTCCCTTCTTGTAGAAAATGCCTAGCTCAGTTGTCCCCTTCAAATACCTTAGAATCCTCTTGGCTGCCAACCAGTGTGACATGGTTGGCCTGGACATGTACCTGCTAATGAGACTTACACCATACATTAAGTCGATACGAGTCACAGTTAAATACATGAGACTCCCAACAACTTGTTTGAACAAAGTTGTATCAACTTGAGTTCCTCCTTCATCCTTTGACAGCGTTGTACCAGGAACGATTGGATTTTTCACAGCATTGCTACTTGCCATCTCAAACCTTGTTAATACCTCTCGTGCATATCTTCTCTGACAAATAAAAATACCATTCGAATTCTGCAACACTTCTACTCCAAGAAAATGTCTCATTCTTCCCAAATCAGACATGTCAAACTCCAACATCATTGAGTTTTTAAACTCATTACACATGCTCATATCACTTCCAGTAAAGATTAAATCATCTACATAAAGGCTGACTATCAAAATTTTACCTCCTACTGACTTGGTGAACAAAGTATGCTCACTGGAACATTTCTCAAAGCCTTCACGCAGAAAATAAGCCTCAATTTTGCTGTACCACGCCCTTGGTGCTTGCTTGAGGCCATATAGAGCTTTCTTTAATTTGTAAACCCTTCCTTCTTCTCCCTCCTTAATAAAACCTTCAGGCTGTTGCACAAAAACCTCCTCCTTGAGCTCACCGTGAAGAAAAGCACTCTTCACGTCAAGCTGAAAAACTTCCCATCCATACTGTGCTGCTACTGCAAGTATTACTCGAATGGTGTCGAGTCTTGCAACTGGTGCAAATACTTCAGTATAATCCACTCCATAGCGTTGTGCATAACCCTTAGCTACCAATCTTGCCTTATATTTTTCCACGTCCCCATTTTCATTAAGTTTGGTCTTGAAAACCCACTTAACTCCAATAGACTTGGCACCCTTAGGCAGATCCATCAACTCCCAAGTCTGATTTTTTTCTATAGCTTCAATTTCCGCTGCCATCGCTTCTCTCCACTTCTTGCTCTTAACTGCCTCTTCAAACCAAAATGGATCATCATCTGTTGCCATCATCATTGCATGCATATCTTCCTCTTCTGAAAGCCCTTCACTTGTTTCATAATCTGCCATCCAGACCGGTTTTCTTCTGATTCTTTCATCCCTCCCTTCAACTGCAACTTCTTGAGTGTTTACTTCATTTGGAAGTGAACTCTCTGAACTGCTGCTGCCTGAGACATTCTTAATATTCTCCTCCTCAGTATGCTCTTCAATACTTTCTTTATCATCTTCTAGCACATCCAACTTCAATTCTACTTCAGTTCTGCCCCAATCCCAACTCTCTTCTTCTTCAAATACAACATCATTGCTGATGATAATCTTCTTAGTGGCTGGATCATACAATCTATAAGCCTTGGATTCATCACTAACACCCAAGAATACACACTTCTTACTCTTGGAATCCAACTTACTTCTCTTCTGGTCTGGAATGTGAGCATGGGCTATACACCCGAAGATCCGAAAATAATCCACCGTTGGCTTCACACCACTCCATGCTTCCTCTGGAGTTTTTTCTTTCACTGCCGCAGTTAGACTCCTGTTTTGAATGTGCACACACCACTTTACAGCTTCGGGCCAGAACCTTTTTGGAACTTTCTTCTCAGCTAACATGGAACGCACTGTGTTCATGATTGTTCTGTTCTTCCTTTCAGCAACTCCGTTCTGCTGTGGAGTGTATGCTGCTGTCAACTGCCTGCTTATACCTTGAGCTTTGCAAAATTCTCCAAATTCATTGGAGTTGAACTCACCTCCTCTATCTGTTCTCAAACAAGTAATATATGCGCCAACCTCCTTTTCAACACATGCTTTGAAATTCTTGAATGCAACAAAAGCTTCTGACTTCTCATGTAAAAAATAAACCCAAGTTTTACGTGAAAAATCATCAATAAAACTTATGATATACCTTTTATCACTGTTGGAAGCCGGTTTGATAGGTCCACATAGATCAGAATGCACCAGTTGAAGCTGCTTCGATGCTCTCCACGAACTCTGCTTTGGTATAGATTTTCTGTGTTGTTTGCCAACCAAACAAGCTTCACATAATTTCTCTGGAACTTTGAGCAGAGGCACACCATCTACCATTTTTCTGTATGCAAGTGTTCTCAACCCCTGATAATTCAAATGGCCAAAGCGACGATGCCACAAGTGTGATTCTTTCTCAGACAAAGCTTCAGCTAGAAGACACATAGAATTTTTTGGTGCCATAGATGCTAACAGATAGAACAGTCTATTTCTACTCATATTAGTTTGCATAATTAACCCTCTTCTAGGATGATAGACTCTACAAGTCTCTTGCTGAATTAAAATAGCCAAACCCTTCTCCTGAAGTTGTCCTATGCTCAACAAATTGCTCTTCAATTCAGGTATATAAAAAACATCTGAAATTACCTGAATGATGCCATTTACTTGAAGTCGTACACTTCCTTTAGCCACCACTGCCATTCTGGTGTCATTACCAAGCTTCACCGTTTGTCGAAATCCTTCCTCCAGCTCCGAGAACCATTCTTTGTTTCCGGTCATGTGATTGGAACACCCAGAGTCAAGGAACCAGACTTCTTCTCTTTTGGTTTGATGAGAGTCGACATAGGACATCAACAGAATCTCTTCTTCTTCTTCAAGTTCGGCATAGTTAGCCTTCTTCTCCCAATCAGGACACTCATATTGATAGTGTCCCAACTGATGACATTTGAAACATTCTATAGTAGCTTTATTCTGAGACATCCTTCCTCTTCCTCTACCTCGACCTCCTCGGAATGAGCCTCTGCCCCTTCCTCTCCCTGGCTTATCATCATAAGAGATTCTTAAGACTTGTTCTTCCTCCTGACTCCCCTGCATTCTCTGTTCTTGAACCAGCAGACTTCCATGGAGTTCATCAATGGTCATGGTATCTAAATCATTTGACTCCTCAATTGAACAGACAACGTAATTGAATTTGGGAGTCAAAGATCTCAAAACCTTACCCACCACTGTGCTTGGCTTCATAGCTTCACCATTCACCTTCATCTTGTTCACAACTGTCAGAGTTCGTGCAAGAAAGCTATCGATCTTTTCTCCTTCCTTCATAGTCAGCATTTCAAACTCCTTCCTCAATGCCTGCAGCTGTGCTCTCTTCACCTTGGTGGATCCTTGGTACTTCTGCTTCATTGAATCCCAGATCGCCTTCGACGTCCCTTTGTCAAGAATGGTTTCAATGATTTCTCTGTTAATTGCTTGAAACAGAAAATTCTTTACCTTCAGATCCTTGAGCTTAGCTTCTTCGACACTCTTCCTCTGCGTCTCACTTGCTGATGAAGTCCCAATCGCTGGTGACGAAATCCCTTCATCCACCAGATTCCACATCTCTTTGCTCCTCAAGAAATTCTCCATCAACATCGACCAATGGTCGTAATGGCCATCAAATTTTGGAATCACGAATTTCTCTGAGGTTGCCATGCTTCACTCACTCTCACACTCTCACACTCCTATTCAATCAGGCCCCTTTCAATGGCTCTGATACCAAATGTTGGTAATCAGAACTTAGAAAACTTTAGAAAACTGAATGGAGGAATGTTTTCTTCAATTCAACATACTAGTGGCTATTTATAGCCTTTTACACAAAAAGAAAATAACAACACTGCGCTTTACAAGCCTATAGCGTAGTGGCTAGAAAAACAACCTCTATCTCCCCTAAAGAATAGGTCTTATTTCAACAAACAAGTTGATTTAGTAAACTCAAAACAGAAACTAGCAAAACTATAGCTAACACAATAAACATCTGAGTGGATGAATCTAAGATTTTCATTTGAATCAGAAATCATCTGTGTAGTAATTGTACTATTTTAGGACAGTAAGATTTACTTGGGACAAATTATCCATGTAACAATTTCATAACAGATGACTGAAATAGCTTGCTTTGGCATTAATTAAGTGGAATCAATAAGATTTAGTTATAGGTTATTCTTTATGGCTTGCCACTCCACATCCATATCATATTTAAATTCTGGCTATGAACTATTTAACCTCATCATTAATAGCAAGGAGCGTGTATGCTAGATGATATTAACAGATATTCGATTGGGGAACTTTAGTAAAGAGAGTCTAACAAATAATGGACCAAAGCGCCAAAGTTGAACACTAGAGGAAACATAACATAGCATTTACCTTTTGACTCCATGTCCAAAGACAACAGTTAACCGTCTGAGGTCATCAATAAACTCATCCTTCTCAGAAAAATCATTCACTGCATGCATTGTAAATACATGACTGAGAGCAGCAACATCCAAAGGCTTTTGCTCTAAAATACATCAATCTGCAAGCCATATTTGAAAAGGAAAGTTTACCTCGCAAAGTCTTCAGTGTTGATGCTATTATCAGATAAAGTTGACCTATCTTAGTCTTCATCTGATTGAAACCACCAAAAGACGCTTGGTTCAGATTAGGGGTGGGCATTTAGGATCGAAAACCCGGACCGAACCGACAACCGGACCGATCGGGTCGGTTCGGATCAGTTTTTATTAATTATAAATGTTTCGGTTTTAAAAGCCTGGCCCGGCCCAAAGTTTCTGGTTCGGGCCTTGGTTTCCATTTCTGAAGCCTATCGGGTAACCGGCCCGGCCTAGGTTAAATAAGTTTATGAAGCAGGCCCTGAACAACTAATGTATTCATTGAAAAGCTTCAAAAGATTTTGCGAAAATATTTCTTTCCATAGTTTGGCTAGCTCAGTAGGGGTGGGATACTTTTCCCTTCCTCTTTGGTGCTTTTGATTTCTACTTCTCTGCAAGAAGGAAGGGAAGACTGATTGACCAATCTCTTCCCAAACATCACATTGGATCCTCATTCTTTATTAAACAAAGTCTGCTTAATTTCCAATTCAGGGCCTGTTTCACTTTGGGCTTAATCAAATTAATCAATAGTAAGGGCTGAACTTTGGGCTTTATAAAATTCAGCAATTCAGGGCCTGTTTCAATTTGGACTTTGCGCTTAAGATCGAGACAGGCCCGAAATTCGGTTAACCGGTCACCTCGATCCGGTTTCGGGCCTCATATTTACGGGCTTAAATTTTTCTGGCCGATTTTTGGTTTTTACTATTAGGGCCGGTTATCCGACCCTGCCCAGCTCTAGTTCAGACTATCAACTGATGCTCTGATATCTATTGGTGACACTGAGGCCTCTTCTAGCAAGGTCAATGTGGTTAAAGGACTCGTGTTGGTTCTCACAAAGCACATAACTACTGGTGGCACTGAGGCCTCTTCTAGCAAGGTCATCCACAAGGGGGATTTTACAATGGCTAACAGCCCATAGTCTAGCCAATGGTGTTATGGTCGAGTGGTTAGGGTTGTGTGGGTTTATCCCCCACGTCCTAGGTTCGAGACCCGCCGACGACATGGTTACTTTCTTATTGTGTTGACATGAAGGTCGCACCTTGTTGATAGGTTATGGGATCCTATAAAAACCCAGCTCGCTTTCCAAAAAAAAAAAAAACAGCCCATAGTGTACATTTTAGTCTAGTGTCAGTGTGCTAAGGAGGTGTATGAGTACCTCAACGATGATCTTTCTATGGACTTCAAACAGAACTTCCACCAACTGGATCAACACATGGAACCGGGAGGATCCCTGCCGGCAGCAGTTGGGGATTTGGGCAATGGGAAAGAATCTCTGTCACGCCCCGATTTTCGAAGAAAAACGAAAATCCTATAATCCACGTAGGATTTTCCGTTTCCCCCAAAACTCGGGACGTGAAAATTCAATAACAACAGAAACAAATAGCAGCAACAACTAAACATTATTAAATCACTGAAACAAATAAAAATCTAACCCGGAGAAGACTGGCATGGCTAGCTCACTAGCGGAACTCCAGTAACTCAGCTCAAAATCTCTAAACCTGAAAGGCTAATCGGCTACATTCCAAAAGGAATGTACCCAAGAAGCAAAAGCTTACTTGGGTCAGCAATAAAGCTGGTGTGAAAAATCTTCATCCCAAAATCAATAAATCCGCACATGACAACATCAAAATAAACAATAAACAATAACAACCACACATCAGGTAGTTCCTCCATGAGGCAAAGGTGTTATCATCCTAATAAATAAATATGCATAATTTATTACTAATAAATAAAGTTTATGAGTTATCAATCCTCATAAATGCAACAACTATACAATTCATAATCATATTAGACTATTATTGAAATATTAACAAAACACATTTTCTACCTTTAGGAAGACATGTAGTTCTCATTCAATGGTCGAATGAGCATTTAGTTTCTTCCTTTAAGGTAATTATGCACATACACAAAAAGAAATCTCGCTACTTTTCCACAATCGCACTATCCTCCATGTGCCGAATACACCTCACCCAAGTGTGCCTCCCTTGCCATCGAAGCCACTCGGAGCGTACATGACCCAAGTGGGGTGCCACCTCGAGTGTCATGTCATCTCACCCGAAGTTCGATCACTGGCAAGTACTCTTCCTAAATCTACATGTACAACCGAACACACATGGAACGGTGCACCGATATGCAAGCAAGTCTGCATACCCAATATTCTATCACACGTATACAAGCAAGTCTGTATACAAAATTTCTTTTCTTTTCACATTTTTTTTTTCTTCGGAGTTGTGGAAAAGAGCATAAAAAAATATCAACTGAAACTCAAAACTCTTTTATGGTGACACTTTGTCAACCATAAGTAAATCAACTACAATATCCACCATTCTTTTGGGGAACAAGAAATATTTGACACATTGCCAATTCACATATCTCATCTCTTTGCATCATATGAAAAACAATATGGACACCAATTCGCATAACAATACAAATACTCAAGCTAAAACAAGTGCTCAATTAAATTCCAGCCAATATCTAATATTTATTTAATAAATATAAATTGGCTGGATGCGAGTGCAACCCATAGAACTTCTCAGTATTGAAAAAAAAATTATGATTAAAGCAGAATAAAAGATGTATGTGATCCATTCATGTAGTGAAATGATCTACTTATATCAAATTATGTTCATTAGTTATTCATGCATATATAATATGCTAGTTTATAGTATAACACAGAACCATGTAATGAGCAGCAAAATTCAACATATATAATCACCAGTCCACAAAAGCTTACTTTAAAAAAAATGGTTCTTCTAAACTTGTCTTGAGTTGAATTGCAAACCAACTAGTGGTTTAAACCAATAAACTTAAGCTCAATCCCCTGATCCAATCTAAATGATGAGGGGGTTCATCATGTATAACTTAACAGATGTAACTAAACCCAAAAATGACTATCTGTTTGTCCCTTTTGATTGTACATATAGGCTACTAAATAAACAGTCAAACTTAGATCTTCACAACCAATTTCATAACTCTCAAAACCCCAAATTATTTCATCAACACTCACAACCACATCATCCTAATGTGACATCCCACAGATTCAATGCTCATATCTCAAATACTAAAAAAGTAAGTAAAGCTACAAGCACAAATGCAAATTATGTCCTAGAGTTGTTACACATCCAAGCAATAAGTGCTAAAGACAGAAATAATACATTGCTTAAACATCATAAACAAACACCAAAAACACATAACCAATTACCAAATAAACAAACACCGAAAACACATAACCAATTACCAAATGTTTGTGAACATTTCTTCACAAAGATCAAACTGAGAGAGATTATATAAAAAAAAACATACTAAAAGGGGTAAAAGAGAACTCACCGGAGAGATCGCAAATCGTAAAGGATTTCACAACGGATCCACGCAATAACCCTTCGTAATCAACGCCATCATCCCATTCCTCTTGCTCGTCAAGCCATCACCACCATTCAGACAACATTAACACACCACCTCCACCTCCACCATCACCACGCACTACCACTTCTTCCACAGGGTCTTTGAAATCGATCTTCACAGAGTCTTTATTGAGAATTGCAATCGAACTTCATCAATCTCCACAGAAGCTTTCTTGCAATCAAACTCCATCGATGACAGAGGAATAGTAGAGTGCTCAACAACCTCTCCACTCCAACCAACATTATAGTTATCAAGATCAAAGTTGTTGTTTGGACATGGGGCACTGACAACAATTTGTCAAGATACTCCCTTCGAGGTCATTGTGTTTGGTTGGGGTAATATCATTTTTAGACAGGCTCCTTTTTAGTGGATCAGCGAAAAGGAGACTAGCTACTCGTTGCAAATGAATCGGGGATTTAACAGCAGGTGATAGTTTGTCAAGAATTATCGTTGTGAACAAACAAATGGATTAAAGAGGCAAAAGGAGTTGAAAGGGAATATAGAAGGTGCACGTGTGACTGTTCAACAAGGAGGTTACTAGGTACGGGGAAAAAAATCCAGTAATTGAGTCAGTCGATGACAGCTGAGTTTAAATTTGAAATTAAGTTGGCATCAATACTGGCATTTATTTCAGAAATGACAGAAGTATATATATCTCACCATTGAACCTCTGGATATTCAGCGATGCATTTGCAGGAAAAGTTCTACGGACGTCTTTAAGGTCAGCCTCATTATAACAGTAGTATACTTGCTTGCCTCCCTCAACCTGAAAATTTTAGAAACATTTATTGTTCTATGGAAAATTAAATTAGTTTTTTTTTTCTGATATGTATACAACCTTAAGGAAACCCTCTGTAGTGTAGTGACAAACGAGTAAGGCGCGCTGCAGCGGCGCCCGACTGTAATGTTAAATAGGCAAGGATTCTCGCACTATTCTGGACGGGGGCGAGTAAAGAAGCTAGTCCAGGTTAGAGCTAGAGATAGAATGATTAGATTAGCCTCTTGGAAGGGGAACATAGTTTATCTTCAAGAGACAAAATGGAAGGGGAACAAGGCTAAAGATTTAGGAGGAGGGTTCAAACTCTTCTATTCTGTTTAAGATGGAACTAGGAACGGGGTGGGAATAGTGGTAGATAAAGTTTTTAAGGATGCAATAGTCGACGTTAGGAGGTTTGGGGATAGAATCATAAGTATTAAATTAGCTTTAGAACTAGAGATAGTGCATGTTATTAGTGCGTATGGACCCCAAGTGGGTTTGGACGAGGAGACTAAGAAGGATTTTTGGGACTCTTTAGAGGAGTTAGTTCTTGGAATTCCCTCTTTCGATAGGGTTTTCCTAAGCGGGGATTTGAATGGCCATGTCAATAAGGATAGAGTTGGGTATGAAAGGGTACATGGAGGTCAAGGCTTTGGGGATCGGAACATTGCGGGGATTTCTATTATAGATTTTGCTTTAGCTCAGGATTTTGGGATCATAAATACTTTTTATAAGAAGAGGGAAGATCACTTGGTGACCTTTGCGAGTGAGGAGACACGATTTAGGTAGGTGTAAAAATTGTAAGGTTATACCAGGGGAGTGACAAACCAACATAGGCTGTTAGTTCTCTATTTTTGTCTTAAAAGTAGGGGTCGTATTGCTATAGAACAGGTTAGACCGAGAATTAAGTGGTGGACCTTACAGGGAGATGTGTGCCAAAAATTTAGAAAGAAGATTTTGGGTGGCCAGTCAGTTTCAGAGGGTTGGGAGAATCTAGAACCAAACGATAGGACTAGTAGCGCGGATCTTTTTGAACATTTGGCAAACCGAATAAGAAGATGTGCGAATGAAGAGTTAGGAGAGGCCAAAAGAGGAGGTTTATATGGTAAGGAGACATGGTGGTGGAACGCTGATGTGCAACAAACCATTGCGGAAAAGAAAAGATGCTTTAAGGTGTGGAAAAAAGATAGGTGCCTAGAGTCTTATGAGCTTTATAAGCAGGCTAAGAAGTTGAGTAGTAAAGCAGTAGAGGAAGCTAAGAAGAGAGCGTATGATGATCTTTATAATAGGCTAGGTACGAAGGAAGGGGAGAAAGATATTTTCAAGATAGCTAAAGCTAGAGAACGAAAAACTAGGGACTTGAGTCATGTTAAGCATGAGGATGAAAGAGTTTTAATGCAGGATAAATCTATTTTAGATAGATGGAATGATTACTTTTGGAACCTACTCAATGGAACACATGTGTGGGAGTTAACTTGGAGGGGTATGTTTCACAGGAAGGGAGAGATCGCGTATTCCATCGCATAGTTAGTGCCACAAAAGTGAGAGAAACTTTAAAAATAATGAAGACAGGGAAGACCGTTGGACCGGATGATATACCAATTGAAGCATGAAAATGTCTAAGAGAAGTTGGGATTCAATGGCTAACTAAGCTCTTTAATAGGATTTTGGAAACTAGAAAAATGCCAGATTCATGGAGGCATAGCATTGTGGTACCAATTTATAAGAACAAAGGGGATATCCAGAATTGCTCGAATTATAGAGGGATAAAGCTTATGAGTCATACGATAAAACTTTGGGAGAGGGTTATAGAACGAAGACTTAGGAGTTTAACCACGGTTTCGGAGAATCAATTTGGATTTATGCCGGATAGGTCTACTACGGAGGCCATCTTCCTGCTTAGGCAAACTATAGAAAAATATCGAGAGGCACGTAAGAGTTTGCATATGGTTTTTATTGATATGGTGAAAACATATGATAGGTCCCCAGGGAGTTAATTTGGTGGGCGCTTGAAAGGAAGAAAGTGTCTCAATGTTATGTCGATATCATTAAGGATATGTATGAAGGGGTTGTAACAAGTGTTCGCTCAGTAGGTGGGATGCCCAGTGAATTTTCAGTGTCAGTAGGTCTACATCAAGGGTCGGCGTAAAGTCCATATCACTTTGCTTTGGTCATGGATGAGTTGACGAGACATCTGCAAGAAGATGTACCTTGGTGCATGTTATTTGCAGATGATATTGTCTTAATGGATGAGACTAGTGCAGGTTTAGGTCATAAATTAGTTAAGTGGTAGGAGGCTTTAGAGAGTAAAGGTTTTAGAATTAGTCGTTCGAAGACAGAGTATCTAGTGTGCAACTTTGGTTGTGAACCACGAGGGAAAAGTAATGCAATTGAGATCGAAGGTGTAGAGGTCCCAGAGTGTGAGGCTTTTCGATATTTTGATCTATAATTCAAAAGAATGGGGCTATTGGAGAAGATGTAGACCATATGATTAAAGCTGGTTGGTTGAAATGGAGAATGGCGTCAGGAGTATTATGCGATAGAAGGATGCCTGCAAGGCTAAAAGGGAAATGCTATAAGACAATTGTTTGACCAGCCATGCTATACGGTTCAGAATGTTGGGCTACTACGGGACAACATACGCATAGGATGGCAGTAGCAGAAATGCATATGTTAAGGTGGATGTGTGGTAAAACTCGTAAGGATAAAATTAGAAATGAAAGAATTATGAGATATTTAGGTGTAGCGCCCATAGAAGACAAAATTAGAGAAAGACGTTTAACTTGGTTTGGTCATGTGCGGAGGAGACCAAGCACGCCGCCAATTAGAAAATGTCTAGATTGGCAAGTTAATGGAGGGTATAGATAGAGGGGACGACCGTTGAAAACTTGGATGAAG
Source organism: Berberis vulgaris (assembly GCA_963556465.1). Lineage (NCBI taxonomy): Eukaryota > Viridiplantae > Streptophyta > Magnoliopsida > Ranunculales > Berberidaceae > Berberis > Berberis vulgaris. The sequence goes on from OY747127.1 coordinate 24,827,582, forward strand.
GCGGTGAATGAAGATATCATTGAGCTTGGATTAGGCGAGGATATGTGGGAAGACCGCATTGCTTGGAGAACCAAAATCCATGTAGCCGACCCCGAAAATATCGGGAATGGGCTTTGATGATGATGATGATGATGTATACAACCTTAAGGAAACCCTCTGACCTTATAAAGGGGTGGAACGCCCACATAAATGCAACCTTCCTAAAATAGTGTTGTCTGCAATGGAAGCTCGACAAATCAGGTTACTACTCTTGGAAAGTGATCGTTAAGGAAAGAGAGTCAACCTTTACATTACCTGGTATCTAAAGAAAAATGTTAATAAAAGAGTTCTGATGGAGTTTGTCTAACTGTCGAGGGAATGGGCGAGGAAAACAGCGAGGGAGGGGGGACCGTCCATCCCCCCCAGGATGCGCGCATGAAAAATGAAGGCACGCATCCCGGGGGGATGGACGGTCCCCCCCTCCCTCGCTGTTTTCCTCGCCCATTCCCTCGACAGTTAGAATTTTTCGTTCTGATGTGAGCACCATCCACATCAGCATCAGTTAGGATGATGATCTTATGGTAGCGGTGATCATCCTTTTTTAAATCCTCTCCCTGGACAATTGAAATGTGTAAGTTTATGGATAATAAAAAGTTTTAGTAACATAATCAAGTGTTTGAGATAACCTTAACACAAAGTCCAAGAGCAAGAATAAGATTGAATTTCTTCATTTATACATGGCAGCCTCGTCCTTCCTTTCAACAATCAGAATTTTAGGGGAGAATAGCCTGCATCACAATTTCTTCATCACTTTCTTAAGCAGTGTCAAGAAGCAATGACTATTACAAATTTACAAGAGCGATACTATTGTGCCCGGTCCAATGCCCGGCATGTGCCAGGCACGTGCCAGTTAATGAGTGGGATGAAAAGGCAAAAAAAAAAAAAAAACAGTTTCTCAGTTCTCACTCAACTGCGCCTCCTCCACCTCGCGCGATTAGGGCTGACAACTGCGCCTCCTCCACCTCCGCCATCCAGGCATTACATCGGGCATCCTACAGTACTAGATTATCATATTGCGACAGAAGAAGATTATCATACTGCGCCTCCTCCACCTCGGCCTCCTCCAAACTGCAACCTGCGATTAGGTACCACCCCTATCTATCTATGTCATCTGTTTTTTGTTGGAGATTTTATCGTTAAAGGAAATGATTTTCTATAGCTTTCAATTTAGGTTTTCAAATTTTTTTTCCCCTGTATAAGTTTAGAACAGATGATGAACCTTTTTTTTATCAATCCACAAAGAACCTGAAATAATGAGAACTACATCATCACAGTAACTAGAAATTGGAATCAATAAGTTATCTGTGCTTTGTTATTTTTTTATGTTAGATCAGTTCAGATGCTAATTTTCCATCAAATTTGTGTTCAATTTGTCATATTTTCAGGGATGGATACATTAGAAAATAGCGAATGTATGGAAAATTTCGAATTTGTAGAGTCGATAAAAGAGCCTTTCATAGGGATGGAATTTAACAACATTGATGAGGATCAGTCATATTATCATGATTATGGTAATAAAAAGGGATTTCCAGTGAGAGTAAGGTCAACTGAAAAGGATGATGAGGGAAATCCTAGATATCTTATTCTTGTATGTGGTCGGGCTGGGAATTTTAAAAGTCAAGCAAAAAGTGTTATAAAAATGCGTCCATCTTGTAGATGTGGTTGTAAGACTAAGATTAGAGCTCTTATACGCCCTGATGGAACAGTGAAAGTGACAACAGTAACTGATGATCACAATCATGATTTGAGCCCTACAAAATTGAGATATTACAAGAAAAAATCGAGTTATGAGCCAATATGTGAAGAAGAGGCTTGAATATAATGATAGGGTGGGCATTAGGCCAAATAAGAATTTTTCTTCGTGTGTGGTTGAAGCTGGTGGGAATGATAACATGACATTTTCCCAAAAAGATTGTTACAACTATTTGCATATAATAAGGCAATTGAGACTTGGTGAGGGGGATGCGACGACACTGCAGAACTACTTTCAAAAGATGCAAGCTAATAATGCTGGTTTTTTCTATTTGATGGATTTGGATGACAATGGGAGGTTAAGAAATGTCTTTTGGGTTGACGCATGGAGTAGAGCAGCTTACAAGGAGTTTGGTGACGTCATTACTTTTGACACTACGTACTTAACTAATAAGTACGAAATGCCATTTGCTCCTTTTGTTGGGGTGAATCATCACGGTCAGTCAATACTTCTTGGATGTGGATTGATATGTAGTGAGACAGTACAAGAGTTTGTTTGGCTTTTCAAATCTTGGCTTGTGTGTATGAATGATAATTGTGCAACAGGCTTGGCAAGACGAGGTAGTAGGCAATGCTATGTACGTTTTTGTAAATAAAATCAAAACAGATTAAGATGGGATTAACAACTCAAAACAGCTGACTCCGCTTGACCCAGAGTTACCAATCCAGGAAAGAGAGGCAGTGAAGAACAATGCATTTGCAATCAGAAGTGAAGAGTCAGAAGTTAAGCATAAAAACTGATCCAAACATATGAAAGATGGGGACGAAAATGTAGCCTATTTTCATAATTACTTGAGGGAGAGAAGATCAAAAAACAAAATTCTTTCGATATATAGCACTGATAATGAAAAGTTGGAATCAATGCAAGACATAAGTGCTGAATGTGTAAAGTATTTTGAAGGGATTTTTGGTGGCCAACAGGAGCAGTGTGACTCACCTATGATTGCAAATCTTCAAGTAGAGCGTACAGTTGATACTGACGAGAGCAATGAACTGGTGAAGGAGATTTCAAGTAGAGCGTATAAATCTTCCTCTCCCTGAAGCTCTTCCCTTCTTCCTCTCCCTGAAGCTTCGTATAAATCTTCACTGAAGCTCTTCCCTTTTTCCTCTCCCTCAGATCCGCCTCCTCTTCCTCTTCCTCTCCCTCAGATATGCCTCCTCTCCCTCAGATCCGCATCCTCTCCCTCTTCCTCTTCCTAAGATGAGCTTTTCTTCAGATCTTTTCTTCAGATCCTCTTCCTCAGATGAGCTTTTCTTTAGATCTTTTCTTCAGATCCTCTTCCTCAGATGAGCTTTCCTCAGATCCTCCTCTCCCTCAGATGAGTTGTTCCTCCTCTCCCTCAGATGAGCTGTTCTTCAACTTTTTTTTTTTTTTTTTTAGGTTTCTAAAATCAGATCGAGAGAATGAGGATGATTTCTTCATTTTATTGTTCTCAAGACCTGGCACGTGCCTGGTACCATGCGTTGCACGTGTTGGGCATCATCCAGGCATTACAGCGGGTATCCTAGAATTTTCGAATTTACAATAACATCTATTGTCGTCACTTGAAAGCTAGGAAGCATGGACACAACAGTAACATAGCGGCACAAGAAACTAAACCAAAAAAATAAAATCATGATAATAGGTTCTTTGAAGTAAGCAACTTATAAAAGTTTGATTTTGTAATTTTATCGTTTTAAACACAAACTAATGGCACCATAGCTTTAGTTTGTTTTGTCATTTTGTTTTTGATTAACTTAGTTCATTTTTTTAAACCAAACAATATTTTCTAACTTAAATCATAATTAGCTTGTAGTATATATGAAATGCACACTTTATAAGTAATATATACATGGGTTAGGACCCAGGAACACAAATTCGTTTTGTTCCACTCACTTATAAGTTTTGAAATAAATTCATCTTTTGTGGATATGATCTCATTGCTATATAGATCACCTCCAAGCAAGGATAGTGATTTCGTTTTTTTGAGACAATTTTGTTCCCCTCATTTTAAAAAATATTTTGTTTTGTGTAGAAAAATGTGAAAATTCCATTTATAATTTCGAAGTTAACAATATATATTATGCATCTTAAGCTGACGACTTAATGTTATACATTATGATCTTCAAAAATATATACAAAAATATTAGTTTTCTAATCCTTTGATATATGGGCCCCATAATCAACTATCACGTAGGGTCCCCAACTTTTATTAGGTCGGCACTGCTTGTGTCATACAAACAACATATTGCATAAAAATCACTCACATAACCAACTTTTAATACTAAAATAAGGTTAAATTGGGTTAAATGTATTTCCCTGATAAATATAAATTAATATTTCGAATTTCGAAAGATATTTCGGTAACTCCAAAATAAGAAATATTTCGTGAAATTTCGACATATTTCAAAAAATTACATTCTTTGCCTCCAAGAAGTTTCATCAATTTTTAAAACTATTAACTTAATCAAATGAGGTGTTCAAGTTAATTGTGAAATTGAACGGATGATAATTTTCTAACTTGAGCAATGCATTTAATTACACTGTAAATCTCCAAATGTGAAAAGGAACGACAGTTTCTACATAACACAAATCTTGTATTATAAGAAAATGTTGCTATGTGGTGATCCAAATCCAGCCACATGTAATGAAAGTGAGATGGGTTTAGAAGGGGTTCACAACCTAAGAGATACATCAACAACTTAGGATAATCAGAAGGTAGTTCTGAAATTTTACGGATGTGACAACAATTTTACTGTTCATGGGATTTCGCTAGTTATATGCAAAGAGGTAAACATCACAGCTTTTGAAAGATTGTTGAGATTCCATCCAACAACCAATCAATGAATCCTTTATGTACCCTAGTTTTTTAAATACATTGTATCGTCATTTATCTGCCGTGTGAACTCCCAAATAAAATACAATCTAAACCAGACACAAATATATGAATACTTTGCACAAAATACTTAGTAACTCAAATCAACTATCCCTCAGTGCAAATATCTAAGCACAAACTAATATAACAAAAGAAGTCCCCAAATAATAATAATAATCATGTAGCATCGGTAAGTTATTTAGACTATCACAGTGTTTTAGAAGGCTCATTCCATCAGTTTCTTAAAGGAAAAGTTGGTTTATAAATAAATGAATTAGGACAAACTTTCAATGAAGAATGAAATATTTATAATTATTGCCCGATGGTAAGTTCAACCGCTTACTCCATTTTCACCTGAATGCGCCTATCACGACCTTGTTTTGCATTGCCACCAGCTGAATCACCTTCCACTATAAATATCTCTGCAAATAAAAAATGCAGACTATATCAACTTGTTGCCAAAGGGCTATTTACTGACATCCTATTCATTAGTAATGAATATCTCAGTAAACATAAATGATGTAATTGGATATTTTGGCAACAGAAGTATTTTAGCAATAGTATGAGATATTATTATTGTAATTCGGTAATAGTTAGGACATTAGTTTCTATTAGGTGTAGGGTATTTTTTTTTAGAATTAAGTTAGTTATAAAAAAGCCATAGGTTACCCATTATTAGTTGGTTGATTGATGAAAATAATTTTATTTTGTTTATCAGTTTAATTCGTTTATCGTCAATTTATTTTATTCAATTATTGCATTGTTTTTAATTCAATTTATTTTAGAAGTTCAATTCTATCAATTGGTCTTAGAGTGGCACGATGGTTGTTAGTTGGTTCGATTTGAGAAGAAAAAAAATTGGACAGAAAGATTTGAATAAAAGTATGACAAAAGAACAGTTTGTGAAGAGAACGCACCTATTATTCGCAAAATTCAAGGCAGAATGGAGGGTAACCTGTGTAGAATTGAGAGGCAAAATTCAGAGAATGCAGAGTATCAAGGGTCACGGGACAGACCCAAACAGCACCACCGTCATCTGCAGTGCCGCAAAACCCAAACCTAGCATTGCCAACGGCAGCGAAGAACTGAACCAGTCCTCCATCGATCGCCAGACACCCCCAAAGACATGTCGACAACCTCCATTGAACCCATATCTGGATCGATAGTCCTCACTGCCAATCGATCACCCCTTCAGTCAACCTTTAATGGTCACTCGCCACCACGTTGATCTTTCGTCCTAACCAACTTCTCATCAGCTCGATCGCATCCCTCCCCTCTGATCACACACCAACTCGATCGACAGCTTCCCCACCAGTCCAGCCCCTTGTTTGATCGCCAGCAACATCCTGTTGAACAACACCTTGTTCGATCGACAAAGACCCCTTGTTTGCTCACTCCTTCAACCCAATCGCCACCCCTGGTCGATCAAACCCTCGCCACCCTTCGCCCACTATCAAAGCCCCCTTCTCGAAATCCTCCATCGCACCCATCACAGACCTCGTACACACTCTCCCTCTATTTCATTGGATTGAGGGAGGAAGACAATCAATTTTTCATTTTAGTATCTGTTGATTGATGAAAATAAGTTTATTTTGTTTATTAGCTTAATTCGTTTATCATTAATTTATTTTATTCAATTATTGCATTATTTTCAATTCAGTTTATTTTACAAGTTCAATTCTATCAGTAAATAAGTGCAAGAACTTAAAATAATTAACAAAGAATTTGCATTTAATTGATGATTTGAAGTATGTTTTTTATTTTTGGGGAAGGAAAACTGCATTGAAAATGCCATCACATCTTGACCAAACGTACAATTTGTATCTTGGGTAGCGTCGCTCTTCCTATAATGTCTATACTACCCAAGTGGCTCACTCTTTCCTGAGCCACCAAGAACCTATCGAGTTTGGTAAGGCTTGTATTAGGAGGGTTACTAGACAGAACAGCTCCCCACATCTCCCTCATAGTTTTCTATGAAAAGGTAATTCCCTCATCGTAATTCTCTCATACTTTTAATCGCCATTTTATTCATGTTCTCTTCTACAAACTGGATCACATTGAAATGGGAAATTCTAGCTGGCCTGGGTCAGCGCCTGGGTGGCCGCCTGGGAGGCTCCTTGGCATGTGCCAAGGAGGGTGTCTTGCACATGCCTAAAGTTAAAAAAAAAAAAAAAAAAAAAAAAGCGGGAAACTGAAATTTGAATTTCATTACTGAAATTTAAGAGGGAGGGAGGGCTCAAAACACAGAACAGAGAGCGTCCTCGTCCTCCAACTGTAAGAGGGAAAATGAGGAGAGGAGCACCTTTTTAGTGGGTAAGTTTTCTCAATTTCTTGTTCATAGTTTCGATTTCCATGAAATATGAGTGGGTTTTACTCACCTTAATCTGTTCATTGATTCTATCCCATATTTGATTTCATGATTTTGTTTTAATACTGTGGTTTGGGGTTGAATGGTCCTCATAAACCCTTTTAAGTAAAGAATTGTTGGGGTTATTGGATATTGTACAAGAAATGTTGTGCAAGGTTTTGAGTTCATGTCCAATGTGCTTAACTCGAAAGTCAGAGTAGAAAGTATTGGATACTAGTGAAGGTCAGAACAACCCATTCTGCAAATCGGTTTCAGAGAAATCCTTCATTAGGCTCTCGCCTAAGCAGCCTAAGATATTCACTGATGCAAGTAAGGGTTTCCATTTTCTCTATCTCTTTTGTTATTTTACTATAGTTTTGCTGATATTTGATGAAGTTTCTTCATTCGACTAGTTTGCCTACAAATTTCCAGTTACGAGTTCTAAAGTTGTGTGATATTTGATAGGAAATGCATCTCCAGTAATTAGTTTTGGGGCACTTGGGCTCCCACCTTATCATGTTTTCAGTTTGGAAGAAATTGAAGAAGCAACTGATAATTTCGACACACTAAACTTGATGGGGGCAGGAGCTCGCGGTCAGGTACTATAATGCGTATATGTGAAAACCAAAACAACTTGACATAATTGTTCTCTAACCCTATGATTCTGATTTCTGATCTTATTCCCAGCTATACAAGAGCAGTCTTCGAGATGGTTCCTTCGCTGTAATTAGATGTTTAAAATTGAAGCAGAGGGTATCTCCTCAAAGCATAATGAAACACATTGAAGTAGTGGCAAAGCTACGACATAGGCATTTGGTTAGTATTCTTGGCCATTGTATCACTACCCATCAGGACTACCCCAACACAGCTAATACCATCTATATCGTCTTTGAGCATGTGTCGAACGGAACACTAAGGAATCATCTTACTGGTAACGATCCCCTTTACATAATTGAGCTTCTAAAATAATATCATAATACTGAATCCATTTTTGTATTGGTTTCTTCAAGAGTGGAGAAAGCGAGATGCATTGAAATGGCCACAACTGATGGGAGTAACAATTGGTGTTGCAAGGGGGATCCAGTTTTTGCATTCTGCGGTAACCCCTGGTATTGTTGGGAACAACATACGCATAGAGGACATTCTACTGGATGAGAATCTCACAGCGAAAATCAGTAACTATTGTCTGCCTATATCATCTATGGTAAGTTTGAAGTAGATCTTCTTGTTTCAGTTTTGCCATGTTGGAAGTTTCAATACATTTGTATAGCTCCGCCAGATATTCAATTGATTCCTATTTTCTGGTTATTTTAGGTGGGTTCAGAGAGCCCTCTCAATGGAGTAGAAACATCTAATCATGTTGACAGGTGAAATTGATGTTCTAGCTGTGTTATAGTATGATTATGAACTGCCTCATTTTAATCTGTAGAGGACAATATGCTTGAACAGTGTACCCGTGGTCACTATGTTGTAACGTTGTATCTCAATGTGCAGTGCCGGAACTGGTGAAAGTGAGGATGTTTATCAGCTGGGTGTTATTCTACTGGAAGCCATTACGGGTAAATCGATCACATCAAAGACTGAATTGGATGAGCAGAGAATTCAGATACCTTTTTTCTTCTTCTTTTTTTAAATGGAAATCTATAAATTGTTCTGTTCAAGACTGAATTATACTGAAATAAGTACTTCTGTTTCACAGCTCGAGAGGAGCATAACGGACAGCCCATCAAAACTAAGAGGATTGGCAGATCCCTCCTTGCACGGTACTTTCGCCTATGAGTCACTAAGAACTGCCGTCGAAATCACCATCAACTGTTTATCCAAAAAGGCTAACAGCCGTCCATCAATAGAAGACGTTCTTTGGAATTTGCAGTATTCAGTTCAAGTTCAAGAGGGATGGACACCTAGCGAAAACCTTGGTTCACATTCAGGCAACGTGTATTGAAGTTTCTGTTCGCATCGTATATATGCAGATACTTCGGAGAATTTTGTATAGTTTTTTATTAGCATCCTATCTTTATACTCTTTGCGACGTTCTTCCAGATTTTCAAGAAGTTTATAAACTATATTTTCTGTATCTGAAATCAGTGCTCTGTTTCGCATAAACACTAGCTATTTGATTCCTTGCATTCCACTCAGACAAGTGAACTGCAGATCTTGTGTATAGAGCCGTATTAGTCATGTTCACACAGGTGAATGAATTTTGTTAAGGAACATTCAAGCACCCCTTCGGTGGAAGTATTAGTGAACATTTCGGTTCATCAGCTTTGATCACACTTAACAGGTATATTTGTGAAGATGTCTAACCTAACCTTAGTCACTTAAGAGGCTCTAATTCAAGTTTGTAAGTGTTTGTTTAGGTAGAGCCTCTATCAGGTAAGTAAAACATCAACATCCGTTTTACGAGGTTGTTAAAAGGAAGGAATTTCAAACCAAATTGGGCAAACCAACAATCTACAACATGTCTCTCTTATCAATTACACAAACACAGTAGATCAAATACCTACATCGAAAAGAAGAGGCTGAGTGATACTCGCATTATCTTTTAGAGGCAGGAAAAATAAAAAATGATTACCAAGCAATTTAATCTTCAAAACATCTCGTACAATGCAAACCCATTTTCTAATCATTGAATAGACAGCAACACTACAATACAGCGTGCTGAGAAGCTTTCAGCAAAAAATCTAAAAAAAAATGCAAGATTAAGTCATCTGGAAAACGTTCTTTGAAATCAAGCAAACAAATATTTTCATTATATATGGAAAACCAGTTCATAATACAAATTTTTTTTTTTACTAGGCAAAGTTCCTCAAACAGGCGTCAGAATTTAAGACAGATTACAAAGCACCCTACAGAGGGAAGCAATTAGTCTGTCGTCCAGCTCTGCTCGACGATTTCACGGACTCTCCTGTTGTACTCACGTTTGTTCTCGCTAAACATTCGTGCTGCCTCAGAATTTGCAGGTGAGTTTGGATTAGGGTTGCAGAGCAATGACTGCAACAAAGAAAGGCAGTGAGTAAGAATCATCAAATTGAGAATAAACACATACAAGAGAAACCAAAAATGCTGAAATAATATAAACTACATCACAAGTGATAATCAACTTCAAAGATAAAACTACATTGACTAGACAGCATGTGTTCATGACCTTAGCGATATATGATGGCAAGCATCTCAAGATACCCCTAATTCAACACAATTGCAATTCTAGAAGACAAGCTTGCAAACAAATGGCATGTGAATTGGAATTATAGTTGTTGAAACATGTCAGTATAATTTGCATACAAACTCAATTCTTTGATTCGCAATGGCATAAATACTTCAAGGTAAACCTTTACCATGGTTGTCAGCTGGGCCACTCCCCCCAAGAAGCATTCAACATGCATTATTAGGGAAACTGCCTATGTGAGCCTGTTCAGATATCTAGTATTTCAAGTAATGCTACATATGGTTTAAAGCTCGGAATCTTATAGCATTCATACCGAGACAAGTCAGCCTCTCGAGTACTTAAGACTAAGATCACTGATTACTTTCAGTTGTTGCATAAAGAATGCACTATTGGATGATAGACACTACCTAAATCAAAATGAGGAATTATTCCTTGACCAATGCTAGTAATGAAACATGCAGATCACAGTAATTTTTTATGGTATGCGGAAAAAAATTTCTCCATAACAAAATAACAATCATTTCAAAGCCTAAGTACAATGTTCCTGATCCTACGAAGTTAATTTTACCAAAAACAAATAATACCCTTATACGACAAAAATATTAAAATTTTATGAAGCAATAAAATAGATTCCACGTTACCTGAATAGATGTGAGTATAGCAGCTACATCATAGATAGGACTCCACTGGTTTTGCAAGATGTCCAAGCAAATACTTCCATCAGCATAGACTGTAGAAATTCGAAGGAAAGGAGGTCAGAATGCATAAGAACTCACTTCAAACTGTTTAACATTCCACTACCCACCGGGCTCATGGTCATGCATGCACGAGAATTCAAAGTACAATCCTGTGGGAGATCATCTAGAGGCACACACTCAAAATCGCACACACGGATGCATATAAGACATGTAGATGCTCCATGCCCTTTCTCCATTTGAGCTCTCTGATGATTTTCTCTGTTTTTTAATCCCTCCCTCCCTCTTAAATTTCAGCAAGGAAATTCAAATTTCATTTCCCGTTACCAGTAAGATGATTCCTTAGTGTTCCGTTCGACACATGCTCAAAGACGATATAGATGGTATTAGCTGTGTTGGGGTAGTCCTGATGGGTAGTGATACAATGGCCAAGAATACTAACCAAATGCCTATGTCGTAGCTTTGCCACTACTTCAATGTGTTTCATTATGCTTTGAGGAGATACCCTCTGCTTCAATTTTAAACATCTAATTACAGCGAAGGAACCATCTCGAAGACTGCTCTTGTATAGCTGGGAATAAGATCAGAAATCAGAATCATAGGGTTAGAGAACAATTATGTCAAGTTGTTTTGGTTTTCACATATACGCATTATAGTACCTGACCGCGAGCTCCTGCCCCCATCAAGTTTAGTGTGTCGAAATTATCAGTTGCTTCTTCAATTTCTTCCAAACTGAAAACATGATAAGGTGGGAGCCCAAGTGCCCCAAAACTAATTACTGGAGATGCATTTCCTATCAAATATCACACAACTTTAGAACTCGTAACTGGAAATTTGTAGGCAAACTAGTCGAATGAAGAAACTTCATCAAATATCAGCAAAACTATAGTAAAATAACAAAAGAGATAGAGAAAATGGAAACCCTTACTTGCATCAGTGAATATCTTAGGCTGCTTAGGCGAGAGCCTAATGAAGGATTTCTCTGAAACCGATTTGCAGAATGGGTTGTTCTGACCTTCACTAGTATCCAATACTTTCTACTCTGACTTTCGAGTTAAGCACATTGGACATGAACTCAAAACCTTGCACAACATTTCTTGTACAATATCCAATGACCCCAACAATTCTTTACTTAAAAGGGTTTATGAGGACCATTCAACCCCAAACCACAGTATTAAAACAAAATCATGAAATCAAATATGGGATAGAATCAATGAACAGATTAAGGTGAGTAAAACCCACTCATATTTCATGGAAATCGAAACTATGAACAAGAAATTGAGAAAACTTACCCACTAAAAAGGTGCTCCTCTCCTCATTTTCCCTCTTACAGTTGGAGGACGAGGACGCTCTCTGTTCTGTGTTTTGAGCCCTCCCTCCCTCTTAAATTTCAGTAATGAAATTCAAATTTCAGTTTCCCGCTTTTTTTTTTTTTTTTTTTTTTTAACTTTAGGCATGTGCAAGACACCCTCCTTGGCACATGCCAAGGAGCCTCCCAGGCGGCCACCCAGGCCAGCTAGAATTTCCCCATTGAAATTTCCCCCCAATTACCCATTGGAGATCCCAAAGAACCCGCCCTGAGATCATACAACTTTTCATAGAAATCTCCCCTCTTCGTGCTCTTTTGAAGTCCATGAACACCTGTCATAAGCCACTTAAATTGATTGCGCTACTATCATCAAACTAGCTAAGCAAAATAGGCTCATATCCATCACACGTGGATCTCACCTAAGCAAAATACCCACACCTCCAAATGGAGGAGTATCGCAACCCAACCTGCCATTTACCCCTACAACTCCGGACATAGTTTGGGACATCACTTCCAAATTTTCACACATAAAAAGTGCCAAGGATCCCATTTCTCCACAAGTTCTCAACCAGATGTTTTGAAATTGTCGCTCACTATTAGATTTATTATTAATATGGAATGTAGCGCTACCTCTACCATATAAACATCTCTATTACAATTCAGATGGGTTTTTGTCCTACGGGCGTTTGTTTGTCCTACGTGGCAAAGTTATACTTTGACAGAAGTTAAGTGAAATTTTTTGAAGCCCGATGCTTTACTCACTCTCTCCACACCTCCTCCTCCTTCTCAAACTTTTCTTCTTCTTCGCCCGGCACAAACCCTACCTCTGCGCTTCAAATCGCTCACTCTTTCTCTCTTCCCCAAATCGATTTCAGTCTCTCTCACTCACTCATAGTGAGAGAAATCGAGTGATCGAGAGTGGTGTCTCTCTTCCCCAAAGCCCGGCACAAACCCTACCTCTGCGCTTCAAATCTCTCACTCTTTCTTTCTTCCCCAAATCAATTTCAGTCTCTCACTCATTCACTCACTCACAGTGAGAGATATTGAGTGATCGAGAGATCTCAGTCTCTCTTCCCCAAACCATCAGAACTCCAAATCGTTGCTGAGTTCTTTACCAGAGATCTCTGCCCTGCTTGCGTTCGCAATCTCTTCCGTCGGGTTCGCTCTCGAGATCCAGGTAACTCGAATTCACTAAAAAGTTGTAATTTTGAATCTTTTTTGGTTGACAATAGTGTGATTGATTCGGTTTTCTTGGTGGGCAATTTGTGTGGTTTGTGATTAGGTTTGGGTTAGGGTTTTTGGTTTAAAGTTTTGGGGTTTAATAGATTTTGATTGTTGAGGTGTTATGATAAGTAAGAACTTCATACCCATTTAAGGTTTGTTTGGTTGAAATTGGGGTTTGCGATTTCCTTTTTTGTTTTGAATCATGAAAGTTGGTCTGATTGGGTTATTGTTGGTGACTAAGTGACCTCAAAAGTAAGCACACTTTCTTGCTATTCGAAAAATTCAAAACTTTCTACATTCTCACTTGGCCTTAAAATCTCATTTTGTTGCTCACATTTTGGTCTCATTTTCAAGGAGGTCTGAGTGAGTTTTCAAGTTTTGTGGAACCAGGATTTGCCTTGAGACAAGTTTACTCCTATTTACTACTAACTTTGATCATTCCAAGTTTGTTCCATAGTGATTTCATACATTGATCTTTAGGAATAGTTGTTTGTTTGGTTCCAAAATCACAAAATAGGTTTTGATGAAACTGAAATTTGTGATTGATCTTTAGGAATAGTTGTTTGGTTCCAAAATCAATAAATGGGTTTTGATCAAACTGAAAATTGTGATAACCCATTGCTTAAAATTTGAGATTTTCTGAGTTTTGAAGCAAAACCCAAACAGTTTTTGTTGATTCACAGTAAAATAGAGTGATTTTCATGACAATTGAGATAAACCCCATTGTCCAAAATTTGAGATTTGTGTGTGTTGAAGCAAAACCCTGGGAGGTCTATGTTGAGAGAAACCCAATGTTTGAAATTTATACTTTTGTCAGGATCGAAACAAAACCCAGAGAGATTTTGTTGAATTCACGTAAAAAAAAATAGAGTTTTCCTTGATAATTGAGAGAAACCCATTGTAAAAAATAGATTTTAGCAGGGCTTGAAGCAAAACCCAGAGAGTATTCAGTATAAAGAAATTTTCATGAAAATTGAGATAAACCGATTGCTCAAATTTCGAAAATTTTCAAGGGTTTAAGCAAAACCCAGGGAGCTTTTGGTTGATTCATTTGTGTAAGTGTGTTTGTGCTTGGGTGAACTTTGTGGTCATACATTTAAGTTTTGCTTACTCCTTGACACAGATTCACACACAGACATACAAAATAGAAAATGTGGGTTTTGAGGTTCAGCAGATTGGAGAGTACTCATTTTTCATGCAACCTTTTGTTGGTTGGTCTATCGATCTATGTTTTTTTTTTTTGCCTGCAAGGGTGAATATAAACGTTGGGGTCTATTTGAGTACTGATTTAGAGCATTGGCTACTGTCTTAACTGAACACGTTCCATATTTGTACTTTTGCTCCCCTTAGAGTTTTCATTTGATAATTAGTCTATATTTTTACCATAAAATAGGCTTGCACTTCAAAACTAATTGAGGGCCAAAGTAGGGATGGTGACAAGGGTGTTCAATACATAATATTTAGCAAAAAATTGTATATGGAGTGCCAACGGCACGGGCCATACTCTAGTCTCTATTACAATTCAGATCGGTTTTTGTCCTACGTGGCGTTTGTTTGTCCTACGTGGCAAAGTTATACTTTGGCAGAAGTTAAGTGAAATTTTTTGAAGCCCGATGCTTTACTCACTCTCTCCACACCTCCTCCTCCTTCTCAAACTTTTCTTCTTCTTCGCCCGGCACAAACCCTACCTCTGCGCTTCAAATCGCTCACTCTTTCTCTCTTCCCCAAATCGATTTCAGTCTCTCTCACTCACTCATAGTGAGAGAAATCGAGTGATCGAGAGTGGTGTCTCTCTTCCCCAAAGCCCGGCACAAACCCTACCTCTGCGCTTCAAATCTCTCACTCTTTCTTTCTTCCCCAAATCAATTTCAGTCTCTCACTCATTCACTCACTCACAGTGAGAGATATTGAGTGATCGAGAGATCTCAGTCTCTCTTCCCCAAACCATCAGAACTCCAAATCGTTGCTGAGTTCTTTACCAGAGATCTCTGCCCTGCTTGCGTTCGCAATCTCTTCCGTCGGGTTCGCTCTCGAGATCCAGGTAACTCGAATTCACTAAAAAGTTGTAATTTTGAATCTTTTTTGGTTGACAATAGTGTGATTGATTCGGTTTTCTTGGTGGGCAATTTGTGTGGTTTGTGATTAGGTTTGGGTTAGGGTTTTTGGTTTAAAGTTTTGGGGTTTAATAGATTTTGATTGTTGAGGTGTTATGATAAGTAAGAACTTCATACCCATTTAAGGTTTGTTTGGTTGAAATTGGGGTTTGCGATTTCCTTTTTTGTTTTGAATCATGAAAGTTGGTCTGATTGGGTTATTGTTGGTGACTAAGTGACCTCAAAAGTAAGCACACTTTCTTGCTATTCGAAAAATTCAAAACTTTCTACATTCTCACTTGGCCTTAAAATCTCATTTTGTTGCTCACATTTTGGTCTCATTTTCAAGGAGGTCTGAGTGAGTTTTCAAGTTTTGTGGAACCAGGATTTGCCTTGAGACAAGTTTACTCCTATTTACTACTAACTTTGATCATTCCAAGTTTGTTCCATAGTGATTTCATACATTGATCTTTAGGAATAGTTGTTTGTTTGGTTCCAAAATCACAAAATAGGTTTTGATGAAACTGAAATTTGTGATTGATCTTTAGGAATAGTTGTTTGGTTCCAAAATCAATAAATGGGTTTTGATCAAACTGAAAATTGTGATAACCCATTGCTTAAAATTTGAGATTTTCTGAGTTTTGAAGCAAAACCCAAACAGTTTTTGTTGATTCACAGTAAAATAGAGTGATTTTCATGACAATTGAGATAAACCCCATTGTCCAAAATTTGAGATTTGTGTGTGTTGAAGCAAAACCCTGGGAGGTCTATGTTGAGAGAAACCCAATGTTTGAAATTTATACTTTTGTCAGGATCGAAACAAAACCCAGAGAGATTTTGTTGAATTCACGTAAAAAAAAATAGAGTTTTCCTTGATAATTGAGAGAAACCCATTGTAAAAAATAGATTTTAGCAGGGCTTGAAGCAAAACCCAGAGAGTATTCAGTATAAAGAAATTTTCATGAAAATTGAGATAAACCGATTGCTCAAATTTCGAAAATTTTCAAGGGTTTAAGCAAAACCCAGGGAGATTTTGGTTGATTCATTTGTGTAAGTGTGTTTGTGCTTGGGTGAACTTTGTGGTCATACATTTAAGTTTTGCTTACTCCTTGACACAGATTCACACACAGACATACAAAATAGAAAATGTGGGTTTTGAGGTTCAGCAGATTGGAGAGTACTCATTTTTCATGCAACCTTTTGTTGGTTGGTCTATCGATCTATGTTTTTTTTTTTTTTGCCTGCAAGGGTGAATATAAACGTTGGGGTCTATTTGAGTACTGATTTAGAGCATTGGCTACTGTCTTAACTGAACACGTTCCATATTTGTACTTTTGCTCCCCTTAGAGTTTTCATTTGATAATTAGTCTATATTTTTACCTTAAAATAGGCTTGCACTTCAAAACTAATTGAGGGCCAAAGTAGGGATGGTGACAAGGGTGTTCAATACATAATATTTAGCAAAAAATTGTATATGGAGTGCCAACGGCACGGGCCATACTCTAGTCTCTATTACAATTCAGATGGGTTTTTGTCCTACGTGGCGTTTGTTTGTCCTACGTGGCAAAGTTATACTTTGGGAGAAGTTAAGTGAAATTTTTTGAAGCCCGATGCTTTACTCACTCTCTCCACACCTCCTCCTCCTTCTCAAACTTTTCTTCTTCTTCGCCCGGCACAAACCCTACCTCTGCGCTTCAAATCGCTCACTCTTTCTCTCTTCCCCAAATCGATTTCAGTCTCTCTCACTCACTCATAGTGAGAGAAATCGAGTGATCGAGAGTGGTGTCTCTCTTCCCCAAAGCCCGGCACAAACCCTACCTCTGCGCTTCAAATCTCTCACTCTTTCTTTCTTCCCCAAATCAATTTCAGTCTCTCACTCATTCACTCACTCACAGTGAGAGGTATTGAGTGATCGAGAGATCTCAGTCTCTCTTCCCCAAACCATCAGAACTCCAAATCGTTGCTGAGTTCTTTACCAGAGATCTCTGCCCTGCTTGCGCTCGCAATCTCTTCCGTCGGGTTCGCTCTCGAGATCCAGGTAACTCGAATTCACTAAAAAGTTGTAATTTTGAATCTTTTTTGGTTGACAATAGTGTGATTGATTCGGTTTTCTTGGTGGGCAATTTGTGTGGTTTGTGATTAGGTTTGGGTTAGGGTTTTTGGTTTAAAGTTTTGGGGTTTAATAGATTTTGATTGTTGAGGTGTTATGATAAGTAAGAACTTCATACCCATTTAAGGTTTGTTTGGTTGAAATTGGGGTTTGCGATTTCCTTTTTTGTTTTGAATCATGAAAGTTGGTCTGATTGGGTTATTGTTGGTGACTAAGTGACCTCAAAAGTAAGCACACTTTCTTGCTATTCGAAAAATTCAAAACTTTCTACATTCTCACTTGGCCTTAAAATCTCATTTTGTTGCTCACATTTTGGTCTCATTTTCAAGGAGGTCTGAGTGAGTTTTCAAGTTTTGTGGAACCAGGATTTGCCTTGAGACAAGTTTACTCCTATTTACTACTAACTTTGATCATTCCAAGTTTGTTCCATAGTGATTTCATACATTTATCTTTAGGAATAGTTGTTTGTTTGGTTCCAAAATCACAAAATAGGTTTTGATGAAACTGAAATTTGTGATTGATCTTTAGGAATAGTTGTTTGGTTCCAAAATCAATAAATGGGTTTTGATCAAACTGAAAATTGTGATAACCCATTGCTTAAAATTTGAGATTTTGTGAGTTTTGAAGCAAAACCCAAACAGTTTTTGTTGATTCACAGTAAAATAGAGTGATTTTCATGACAATTGAGATAAACCCCATTGTCCAAAATTTGAGATTTGTGTGTGTTGAAGCAAAACCCTGGGAGGTCTATGTTGAGAGAAACCCAATGTTTGAAATTTATACTTTTGTGAGGATCGAAACAAAACCCAGAGAGATTTTGTTGAATTCACGTAAAAAAAAATAGAGTTTTCCTTGATAATTGAGAGAAACCCATTGTAAAAAATAGATTTTAGCAGGGCTTGAAGCAAAACCCAGAGAGTATTCAGTATAAAGAAATTTTCATGAAAATTGAGATAAACCGATTGCTCAAATTTTGAAAATTTTCAAGGGTTTAAGCAAAACCCAGGGAGCTTTTGGTTGATTCATTTGTGTAAGTGTGTTTGTGCTTGGGTGAACTTTGTGGTCATACATTTAAGTTTTGCTTACTCCTTGACACAGATTCACACACAGACATACAAAATAGAAAATGTGGGTTTTGAGGTTCAGCAGATTGGAGAGTACTCATTTTTCATGCAACCTTTTGTTGGTTGCTCTATCGATCTATGTTTTTTTTTTTTTTTGCCTGCAAGGGTGAATATAAACGTTGGGGTCTATTTGAGTACTGATTTAGAGCATTGGCTACTGTCTTAACTGAACACGTTCCATATTTGTACTTTTGCTCCCCTTAGAGTTTTCATTTGATAATTAGTCTATATTTTTACCTTAAAATAGGCTTGCACTTCAAAACTAATTGAGCGCCAAAGTAGGGATGGTGACAAGGGTGTTCAATACATAATATTTAGCAAAAAATTGTATATGGAGTGCCAACGGCACGGGCCATACTCTAGTCTCTATTACAATTCAGATGGGTTTTTGTCCTACGTGGCGTTTGTTTGTCCTACGTGGCAAAGTTATACTTTGGGAGAAGTTAAGTGAAATTTTTTGAAGCCCGATGCTTTACTCACTCTCTCCACACCTCCTCCTCCTTCTCAAACTTTTCTTCTTCTTCGCCCGGCACAAACCCTACCTCTGCGCTTCAAATCGCTCACTCTTTCTCTCTTCCCCAAATCGATTTCAGTCTCTCTCACTCACTCATAGTGAGAGAAATCGAGTGATCGAGAGTGGTGTCTCTCTTCCCCAAAGCCCGGCACAAACCCTACCTCTGCGCTTCAAATCTCTCACTCTTTCTTTCTTCCCCAAATCAATTTCAGTCTCTCACTCATTCACTCACTCACAGTGAGAGGTATTGAGTGATCGAGAGATCTCAGTCTCTCTTCCCCAAACCATCAGAACTCCAAATCGTTGCTGAGTTCTTTACCAGAGATCTCTGCCCTGCTTGCGCTCGCAATCTCTTCCGTCGGGTTCGCTCTCGAGATCCAGGTAACTCGAATTCACTAAAAAGTTGTAATTTTGAATCTTTTTTGGTTGACAATAGTGTGATTGATTCGGTTTTCTTGGTGGGCAATTTGTGTGGTTTGTGATTAGGTTTGGGTTAGGGTTTTTGGTTTAAAGTTTTGGGGTTTAATAGATTTTGATTGTTGAGGTGTTATGATAAGTAAGAACTTCATACCCATTTAAGGTTTGTTTGGTTGAAATTGGGGTTTGCGATTTCCTTTTTTGTTTTGAATCATGAAAGTTGGTCTGATTGGGTTATTGTTGGTGACTAAGTGACCTCAAAAGTAAGCACACTTTCTTGCTATTCGAAAAATTCAAAACTTTCTACATTCTCACTTGGCCTTAAAATCTCATTTTGTTGCTCACATTTTGGTCTCATTTTCAAGGAGGTCTGAGTGAGTTTTCAAGTTTTGTGGAACCAGGATTTGCCTTGAGACAAGTTTACTCCTATTTACTACTAACTTTGATCATTCCAAGTTTGTTCCATAGTGATTTCATACATTTATCTTTAGGAATAGTTGTTTGTTTGGTTCCAAAATCACAAAATAGGTTTTGATGAAACTGAAATTTGTGATTGATCTTTAGGAATAGTTGTTTGGTTCCAAAATCAATAAATGGGTTTTGATCAAACTGAAAATTGTGATAACCCATTGCTTAAAATTTGAGATTTTGTGAGTTTTGAAGCAAAACCCAAACAGTTTTTGTTGATTCACAGTAAAATAGAGTGATTTTCATGACAATTGAGATAAACCCCATTGTCCAAAATTTGAGATTTGTGTGTGTTGAAGCAAAACCCTGGGAGGTCTATGTTGAGAGAAACCCAATGTTTGAAATTTATACTTTTGTGAGGATCGAAACAAAACCCAGAGAGATTTTGTTGAATTCACGTAAAAAAAAATAGAGTTTTCCTTGATAATTGAGAGAAACCCATTGTAAAAAATAGATTTTAGCAGGGCTTGAAGCAAAACCCAGAGAGTATTCAGTATAAAGAAATTTTCATGAAAATTGAGATAAACCGATTGCTCAAATTTTGAAAATTTTCAAGGGTTTAAGCAAAACCCAGGGAGCTTTTGGTTGATTCATTTGTGTAAGTGTGTTTGTGCTTGGGTGAACTTTGTGGTCATACATTTAAGTTTTGCTTACTCCTTGACACAGATTCACACACAGACATACAAAATAGAAAATGTGGGTTTTGAGGTTCAGCAGATTGGAGAGTACTCATTTTTCATGCAACCTTTTGTTGGTTGGTCTATCGATCTATGTTTTTTTTTTTTTTGCCTGCAAGGGTGAATATAAACGTTGGGGTCTATTTGAGTACTGATTTAGAGCATTGGCTACTGTCTTAACTGAACACGTTCCATATTTGTACTTTTGCTCCCCTTAGAGTTTTCATTTGATAATTAGTCTATATTTTTACCTTAAAATAGGCTTGCACTTCAAAACTAATTGAGGGCCAAAGTAGGGATGGTGACAAGGGTGTTCAATATATAATATTTAGCAAAAAATTGTATATGGAGTGCCAACGGCACGGGCCATACTCTAGTCTCTATTACAATTCAGATGGGTTTTTGTCCTACGTGGCGTTTGTTTGTCCTACGTGGCAAAGTTATACTTTGGGAGAAGTTAAGTGAAATTTTTTGAAGCCCGATGCTTTACTCACTCTCTCCACACCTCCTCCTCCTTCTCAAACTTTTCTTCTTCTTCGCCCGGCACAAACCCTACCTCTGCGCTTCAAATCGCTCACTCTTTCTCTCTTCCCCAAATCGATTTCAGTCTCTCTCACTCACTCATAGTGAGAGAAATCGAGTGATCGAGAGTGGTGTCTCTCTTCCCCAAAGCCCGGCACAAACCCTACCTCTGCGCTTCAAATCTCTCACTCTTTCTTTCTTCCCCAAATCAATTTCAGTCTCTCACTCATTCACTCACTCACAGTGAGAGGTATTGAGTGATCGAGAGATCTCAGTCTCTCTTCCCCAAACCATCAGAACTCCAAATCGTTGCTGAGTTCTTTACCAGAGATCTCTGCCCTGCTTGCGCTCGCAATCTCTTCCGTCGGGTTCGCTCTCGAGATCCAGGTAACTCGAATTCACTAAAAAGTTGTAATTTTGAATCTTTTTTGGTTGACAATAGTGTGATTGATTCGGTTTTCTTGGTGGGCAATTTGTGTGGTTTGTGATTAGGTTTGGGTTAGGGTTTTTGGTTTAAAGTTTTGGGGTTTAATAGATTTTGATTGTTGAGGTGTTATGATAAGTAAGAACTTCATACCCATTTAAGGTTTGTTTGGTTGAAATTGGGGTTTGCGATTTCCTTTTTTGTTTTGAATCATGAAAGTTGGTCTGATTGGGTTATTGTTGGTGACTAAGTGACCTCAAAAGTAAGCACACTTTCTTGCTATTCGAAAAATTCAAAACTTTCTACATTCTCACTTGGCCTTAAAATCTCATTTTGTTGCTCACATTTTGGTCTCATTTTCAAGGAGGTCTGAGTGAGTTTTCAAGTTTTGTGGAACCAGGATTTGCCTTGAGACAAGTTTACTCCTATTTACTACTAACTTTGATCATTCCAAGTTTGTTCCATAGTGATTTCATACATTTATCTTTAGGAATAGTTGTTTGTTTGGTTCCAAAATCACAAAATAGGTTTTGATGAAACTGAAATTTGTGATTGATCTTTAGGAATAGTTGTTTGGTTCCAAAATCAATAAATGGGTTTTGATCAAACTGAAAATTGTGATAACCCATTGCTTAAAATTTGAGATTTTGTGAGTTTTGAAGCAAAACCCAAACAGTTTTTGTTGATTCACAGTAAAATAGAGTGATTTTCATGACAATTGAGATAAACCCCATTGTCCAAAATTTGAGATTTGTGTGTGTTGAAGCAAAACCCTGGGAGGTCTATGTTGAGAGAAACCCAATGTTTGAAATTTATACTTTTGTGAGGATCGAAACAAAACCCAGAGAGATTTTGTTGAATTCACGTAAAAAAAAATAGAGTTTTCCTTGATAATTGAGAGAAACCCATTGTAAAAAATAGATTTTAGCAGGGCTTGAAGCAAAACCCAGAGAGTATTCAGTATAAAGAAATTTTCATGAAAATTGAGATAAACCGATTGCTCAAATTTTGAAAATTTTCAAGGGTTTAAGCAAAACCCAGGGAGCTTTTGGTTGATTCATTTGTGTAAGTGTGTTTGTGCTTGGGTGAACTTTGTGGTCATACATTTAAGTTTTGCTTACTCCTTGACACAGATTCACACACAGACATACAAAATAGAAAATGTGGGTTTTGAGGTTCAGCAGATTGGAGAGTACTCATTTTTCATGCAACCTTTTGTTGGTTGGTCTATCGATCTATGTTTTTTTTTTTTTGCCTGCAAGGGTGAATATAAACGTTGGGGTCTATTTGAGTACTGATTTAGAGCATTGGCTACTGTCTTAACTGAACACGTTCCATATTTGTACTTTTGCTCCCCTTAGAGTTTTCATTTGATAATTAGTCTATATTTTTACCTTAAAATAGGCTTGCACTTCAAAACTAATTGAGGGCCAAAGTAGGGATGGTGACAAGGGTGTTCAATACATAATATTTAGCAAAAAATTGTATATGGAGTGCCAACGGCACGGGCCATACTCTAGTCTCTATTACAATTCAGATGGGTTTTTGTCCTACGTGGCGTTTGTTTGTCCTACGTGGCAAAGTTATACTTTGGGAGAAGTTAAGTTAAATTTTTTGAAGCCCGATGCTTTACTCACTCTCTCCACACCTCCTCCTCCTTCTCAAACTTTTCTTCTTCTTCGCCCGGCACAAACCCTACCTCTGCGCTTCAAATCGCTCACTCTTTCTCTCTTCCCCAAATCGATTTCAGTCTCTCTCACTCACTCATAGTGAGAGAAATCGAGTGATCGAGAGTGGTGTCTCTCTTCCCCAAAGCCCGGCACAAACCCTACCTCTGCGCTTCAAATCTCTCACTCTTTCTTTCTTCCCCAAATCAATTTCAGTCTCTCACTCATTCACTCACTCACAGTGAGAGATATTGAGTGATCGAGAGATCTCAGTCTCTCTTCCCCAAACCATCAGAACTCCAAATCGTTGCTGAGTTCTTTACCAGAGATCTCTGCCCTGCTTGCGCTCGCAATCTCTTCCGTCGGGTTCGCTCTCGAGATCCAGGTAACTCGAATTCACTAAAAAGTTGTAATTTTGAATCTTTTTTGGTTGACAATAGTGTGATTGATTCGGTTTTCTTGGTGGGCAATTTGTGTGGTTTGTGATTAGGTTTGGGTTAGGGTTTTTGGTTTAAAGTTTTGGGGTTTAATAGATTTTGATTGTTGAGGTGTTATGATAAGTAAGAACTTCATACCCATTTAAGGTTTGTTTGGTTGAAATTGGGGTTTGCGATTTCCTTTTTTGTTTTGAATCATGAAAGTTGGTCTGATTGGGTTATTGTTGGTGACTAAGTGACCTCAAAAGTAAGCACACTTTCTTGCTATTCGAAAAATTCAAAACTTTCTACATTCTCACTTGGCCTTAAAATCTCATTTTGTTGCTCACATTTTGGTCTCATTTTCAAGGAGGTCTGAGTGAGTTTTCAAGTTTTGTGGAACCAGGATTTGCCTTGAGACAAGTTTACTCCTATTTACTACTAACTTTGATCATTCCAAGTTTGTTCCATAGTGATTTCATACATTGATCTTTAGGAATAGTTGTTTGTTTGGTTCCAAAATCACAAAATAGGTTTTGATGAAACTGAAATTTGTGATTGATCTTTAGGAAAAGTTGTTTGGTTCCAAAATCAATAAATGGGTTTTGATCAAACTGAAAATTGTGATAACCCATTGCTTAAAATTTGAGATTTTGTGAGTTTTGAAGCAAAACCCAAACAGTTTTTGTTGATTCACAGTAAAATAGAGTGATTTTCATGACAATTGAGATAAACCCCATTGTCCAAAATTTGAGATTTGTGTGTGTTGAAGCAAAACCCTGGGAGGTCTATGTTGAGAGAAACCCAATGTTTGAAATTTATACTTTTGTGAGGATCGAAACAAAACCCAGAGAGATTTTGTTGAATTCACGTAAAAAAAAATAGAGTTTTCCTTGATAATTGAGAGAAACCCATTGTAAAAAATAGATTTTAGCAGGGCTTGAAGCAAAACCCAGAGAGTATTCAGTATAAAGAAATTTTCATGAAAATTGAGATAAACCGATTGCTCAAATTTTGAAAATTTTCAAGGGTTTAAGCAAAACCCAGGGAGCTTTTGGTTGATTCATTTGTGTAAGTGTGTTTGTGCTTGGGTGAACTTTGTGGTCATACATTTAAGTTTTGCTTACTCCTTGACACAGATTCACACACAGACATACAAAATAGAAAATGTGGGTTTTGAGGTTCAGCAGATTGGAGAGTACTCATTTTTCATGCAACCTTTTGTTGGTTGGTCTATCGATCTATGTTTTTTTTTTTTTTGCCTGCAAGGGTGAATATAAACGTTGGGGTCTATTTGAGTACTGATTTAGAGCATTGGCTACTGTCTTAACTGAACACGTTCCATATTTGTACTTTTGCTCCCCTTAGAGTTTTCATTTGATAATTAGTCTATATTTTTACCTTAAAATAGGCTTGCACTTCAAAACTAATTGAGGGCCAAAGTAGGGATGGTGACAAGGGTGTTCAATACATAATATTTAGCAAAAAATTGTATATGGAGTGCCAACGGCACGGGCCATACTCTAGTCTCTATTACAATTCAGATGGGTTTTTGTCGTACGTGGCGTTTGTTTGTCCTACGTGGCAAAGTTATACTTTGGCAGAAGTTAAGTGAAATTTTTTGAAGCCCGATGCTTTACTCACTCTCTCCACACCTCCTCCTCCTTCTCAAACTTTTCTTCTTCTTCGCCCGGCACAAACCCTACCTCTGCGCTTCAAATCGCTCACTCTTTCTCTCTTCCCCAAATCGATTTCAGTCTCTCTCACTCACTCATAGTGAGAGAAATCGAGTGATCGAGAGTGGTGTCTCTCTTCCCCAAAGCCCGGCACAAACCCTACCTCTGCGCTTCAAATCTCTCACTCTTTCTTTCTTCCCCAAATCAATTTCAGTCTCTCACTCATTCACTCACTCACAGTGAGAGATATTGAGTGATCGAGAGATCTCAGTCTCTCTTCCCCAAACCATCAGAACTCCAAATCGTTGCTGAGTTCTTTACCAGAGATCTCTGCCCTGCTTGCGCTCGCAATCTCTTCCGTCGGGTTCGCTCTCGAGATCCAGGTAACTCGAATTCACTAAAAAGTTGTAATTTTGAATCTTTTTTGGTTGACAATAGTGTGATTGATTCGGTTTTCTTGGTGGGCAATTTGTGTGGTTTGTGATTAGGTTTGGGTTAGGGTTTTTGGTTTAAAGTTTTGGGGTTTAATAGATTTTGATTGTTGAGGTGTTATGATAAGTAAGAACTTCATACCCATTTAAGGTTTGTTTGGTTGAAATTGGGGTTTGCGATTTCCTTTTTTGTTTTGAATCATGAAAGTTGGTCTGATTGGGTTATTGTTGGTGACTAAGTGACCTCAAAAGTAAGCACACTTTCTTGCTATTCGAAAAATTCAAAACTTTCTACATTCTCACTTGGCCTTAAAATCTCATTTTGTTGCTCACATTTTGGTCTCATTTTCAAGGAGGTCTGAGTGAGTTTTCAAGTTTTGTGGAACCAGGATTTGCCTTGAGACAAGTTTACTCCTATTTACTACTAACTTTGATCATTCCAAGTTTGTTCCATAGTGATTTCATACATTGATCTTTAGGAATAGTTGTTTGTTTGGTTCCAAAATCACAAAATAGGTTTTGATGAAACTGAAATTTGTGATTGATCTTTAGGAATAGTTGTTTGGTTCCAAAATCAATAAATGGGTTTTGATCAAACTGAAAATTGTGATAACCCATTGCTTAAAATTTGAGATTTTGTGAGTTTTGAAGCAAAACCCAAACAGTTTTTGTTGATTCACAGTAAAATAGAGTGATTTTCATGACAATTGAGATAAACCCCATTGTCCAAAATTTGAGATTTGTGTGTGTTGAAGCAAAACCCTGGGAGGTCTATGTTGAGAGAAACCCAATGTTTGAAATTTATACTTTTGTGAGGATCGAAACAAAACCCAGAGAGATTTTGTTGAATTCACGTAAAAAAAAATAGAGTTTTCCTTGATAATTGAGAGAAACCCATTGTAAAAAATAGATTTTAGCAGGGCTTGAAGCAAAACCCAGAGAGTATTCAGTATAAAGAAATTTTCATGAAAATTGAGATAAACCGATTGCTCAAATTTTGAAAATTTTCAAGGGTTTAAGCAAAACCCAGGGAGCTTTTGGTTGATTCATTTGTGTAAGTGTGTTTGTGCTTGGGTGAACTTTGTGGTCATACATTTAAGTTTTGCTTACTCCTTGACACAGATTCACACACAGACATACAAAATAGAAAATGTGGGTTTTGAGGTTCAGCAGATTGGAGAGTACTCATTTTTCATGCAACCTTTTGTTGGTTGGTCTATCGATCTATGTTTTTTTTTTTTTTGCCTGCAAGGGTGAATATAAACGTTGGGGTCTATTTGAGTACTGATTTAGAGCATTGGCTACTGTCTTAACTGAACACGTTCCATATTTGTACTTTTGCTCCCCTTAGAGTTTTCATTTGATAATTAGTCTATATTTTTACCTTAAAATAGGCTTGCACTTCAAAACTAATTGAGGGCCAAAGTAGGGATGGTGACAAGGGTGTTCAATACATAATATTTAGCAAAAAATTGTATATGGAGTGCCAACGGCACGGGCCATACTCTAGTCTCTATTACAATTCAGATGGGTTTTTGTCCTACGTGGCGTTTGTTTGTCCTACGTGGCAAAGTTATACTTTGGCAGAAGTTAAGTGAAATTTTTTGAAGCCCGATGCTTTACTCACTCTCTCCACACCTCCTCCTCCTTCTCAAACTTTTCTTCTTCTTCGCCCGGCACAAACCCTACCTCTGCGCTTCAAATCGCTCACTCTTTCTCTCTTCCCCAAATCGATTTCAGTCTCTCTCACTCACTCATAGTGAGAGAAATCGAGTGATCGAGAGTGGTGTCTCTCTTCCCCAAAGCCCGGCACAAACCCTACCTCTGCGCTTCAAATCTCTCACTCTTTCTTTCTTCCCCAAATCAATTTCAGTCTCTCACTCATTCACTCACTCACAGTGAGAGATATTGAGTGATCGAGAGATCTCAGTCTCTCTTCCCCAAACCATCAGAACTCCAAATCGTTGCTGAGTTCTTTACCAGAGATCTCTGCCCTGCTTGCGCTCGCAATCTCTTCCGTCGGGTTCGCTCTCGAGATCCAGGTAACTCGAATTCACTAAAAAGTTGTAATTTTGAATCTTTTTTGGTTGACAATAGTGTGATTGATTCGGTTTTCTTGGTGGGCAATTTGTGTGGTTTGTGATTAGGTTTGGGTTAGGGTTTTTGGTTTAAAGTTTTGGGGTTTAATAGATTTTGATTGTTGAGGTGTTATGATAAGTAAGAACTTCATACCCATTTAAGGTTTGTTTGGTTGAAATTGGGGTTTGCGATTTCCTTTTTTGTTTTGAATCATGAAAGTTGGTCTGATTGGGTTATTGTTGGTGACTAAGTGACCTCAAAAGTAAGCACACTTTCTTGCTATTCGAAAAATTCAAAACTTTCTACATTCTCACTTGGCCTTAAAATCTCATTTTGTTGCTCACATTTTGGTCTCATTTTCAAGGAGGTCTGAGTGAGTTTTCAAGTTTTGTGGAACCAGGATTTGCCTTGAGACAAGTTTACTCCTATTTACTACTAACTTTGATCATTCCAAGTTTGTTCCATAGTGATTTCATACATTGATCTTTAGGAATAGTTGTTTGTTTGGTTCCAAAATCACAAAATAGGTTTTGATGAAACTGAAATTTGTGATTGATCTTTAGGAATAGTTGTTTGGTTCCAAAATCAATAAATGGGTTTTGATCAAACTGAAAATTGTGATAACCCATTGCTTAAAATTTGAGATTTTGTGAGTTTTGAAGCAAAACCCAAACAGTTTTTGTTGATTCACAGTAAAATAGAGTGATTTTCATGACAATTGAGATAAACCCCATTGTCCAAAATTTGAGATTTGTGTGTGTTGAAGCAAAACCCTGGGAGGTCTATGTTGAGAGAAACCCAATGTTTGAAATTTATACTTTTGTGAGGATCGAAACAAAACCCAGAGAGATTTTGTTGAATTCACGTAAAAAAAAATAGAGTTTTCCTTGATAATTGAGAGAAACCCATTGTAAAAAATAGATTTTAGCAGGGCTTGAAGCAAAACCCAGAGAGTATTCAGTATAAAGAAATTTTCATGAAAATTGAGATAAACCGATTGCTCAAATTTTGAAAATTTTCAAGGGTTTAAGCAAAACCCAGGGAGCTTTTGGTTGATTCATTTGTGTAAGTGTGTTTGTGCTTGGGTGAACTTTGTGGTCATACATTTAAGTTTTGCTTACTCCTTGACACAGATTCACACACAGACATACAAAATAGAAAATGTGGGTTTTGAGGTTCAGCAGATTGGAGAGTACTCATTTTTCAAGCAACCTTTTGTTGGTTGGTCTATCGATCTATGTTTTTTTTTTTTTGCCTGCAAGGGTGAATATAAACGTTGGGGTCTATTTGAGTACTGATTTAGAGCATTGGCTACTGTCTTAACTGAACACGTTCCATATTTGTACTTTTGCTCCCCTTAGAGTTTTCATTTGATAATTAGTCTATATTTTTACCTTAAAATAGGCTTGCACTTCAAAACTAATTGAGGGCCAAAGTAGGGATGGTGACAAGGGTGTTCAATACATAATATTTAGCAAAAAATTGTATATGGAGTGCCAACGGCACGGGCCATACTCTAGTCTCTATTACAATTCAGATGGGTTTTTGTCCTACGTGGCGTTTGTTTGTCCTACGTGGCAAAGTTATACTTTGGGAGAAGTTAAGTGAAATTTTTTGAAGCCCGATGCTTTACTCACTCTCTCCACACCTCCTCCTCCTTCTCAAACTTTTCTTCTTCTTCGCCCGGCACAAACCCTACCTCTGCGCTTCAAATCGCTCACTCTTTCTCTCTTCCCCAAATCGATTTCAGTCTCTCTCACTCACTCATAGTGAGAGAAATCGAGTGATCGAGAGTGGTGTCTCTCTTCCCCAAAGCCCGGCACAAACCCTACCTCTGCGCTTCAAATCTCTCACTCTTTCTTTCTTCCCCAAATCAATTTCAGTCTCTCACTCATTCACTCACTCACAGTGAGAGATATTGAGTGATCGAGAGATCTCAGTCTCTCTTCCCCAAACCATCAGAACTCCAAATCGTTGCTGAGTTCTTTACCAGAGATCTCTGCCCTGCTTGCGCTCGCAATCTCTTCCGTCGGGTTCGCTCTCGAGATCCAGGTAACTCGAATTCACTAAAAAGTTGTAATTTTGAATCTTTTTTGGTTGACAATAGTGTGATTGATTCGGTTTTCTTGGTGGGCAATTTGTGTGGTTTGTGATTAGGTTTGGGTTAGGGTTTTTGGTTTAAAGTTTTGGGGTTTAATAGATTTTGATTGTTGAGGTGTTATGATAAGTAAGAACTTCATACCCATTTAAGGTTTGTTTGGTTGAAATTGGGGTTTGCGATTTCCTTTTTTGTTTTGAATCATGAAAGTTGGTCTGATTGGGTTATTGTTGGTGACTAAGTGACCTCAAAAGTAAGCACACTTTCTTGCTATTCGAAAAATTCAAAACTTTCTACATTCTCACTTGGCCTTAAAATCTCATTTTGTTGCTCACATTTTGGTCTCATTTTCAAGGAGGTCTGAGTGAGTTTTCAAGTTTTGTGGAACCAGGATTTGCCTTGAGACAAGTTTACTCCTATTTACTACTAACTTTGATCATTCCAAGTTTGTTCCATAGTGATTTCATACATTGATCTTTAGGAATAGTTGTTTGTTTGGTTCCAAAATCACAAAATAGGTTTTGATGAAACTGAAATTTGTGATTGATCTTTAGGAATAGTTGTTTGGTTCCAAAATCAATAAATGGGTTTTGATCAAACTGAAAATTGTGATAACCCATTGCTTAAAATTTGAGATTTTGTGAGTTTTGAAGCAAAACCCAAACAGTTTTTGTTGATTCACAGTAAAATAGAGTGATTTTCATGACAATTGAGATAAACCCCATTGTCCAAAATTTGAGATTTGTGTGTGTTGAAGCAAAACCCTGGGAGGTCTATGTTGAGAGAAACCCAATGTTTGAAATTTATACTTTTGTGAGGATCGAAACAAAACCCAGAGAGATTTTGTTGAATTCACGTAAAAAAAAATAGAGTTTTCCTTGATAATTGAGAGAAACCCATTGTAAAAAATAGATTTTAGCAGGGCTTGAAGCAAAACCCAGAGAGTATTCAGTATAAAGAAATTTTCATGAAAATTGAGATAAACCGATTGCTCAAATTTTGAAAATTTTCAAGGGTTTAAGCAAAACCCAGGGAGCTTTTGGTTGATTCATTTGTGTAAGTGTGTTTGTGCTTGGGTGAACTTTGTGGTCATACATTTAAGTTTTGCTTACTCCTTGACACAGATTCACACACAGACATACAAAATAGAAAATGTGGGTTTTGAGGTTCAGCAGATTGGAGAGTACTCATTTTTCAAGCAACCTTTTGTTGGTTGGTCTATCGATCTATGTTTTTTTTTTTTGCCTGCAAGGGTGAATATAAACGTTGGGGTCTATTTGAGTACTGATTTAGAGCATTGGCTACTGTCTTAACTGAACACGTTCCATATTTGTACTTTTGCTCCCCTTAGAGTTTTCATTTGATAATTAGTCTATATTTTTACCTTAAAATAGGCTTGCACTTCAAAACTAATTGAGGGCCAAAGTAGGGATGGTGACAAGGGTGTTCAATACATAATATTTAGCAAAAAATTGTATATGGAGTGCCAACGGCACGGGCCATACTCTAGTCTCTATTACAATTCAGATGGGTTTTTGTCCTACGTGGCGTTTGTTTGTCCTACGTGGCAAAGTTATACTTTGGGAGAAGTTAAGTGAAATTTTTTGAAGCCCGATGCTTTACTCACTCTCTCCACACCTCCTCCTCCTTCTCAAACTTTTCTTCTTCTTCGCCCGGCACAAACCCTACCTCTGCGCTTCAAATCGCTCACTCTTTCTCTCTTCCCCAAATCGATTTCAGTCTCTCTCACTCACTCATAGTGAGAGAAATCGAGTGATCGAGAGTGGTGTCTCTCTTCCCCAAAGCCCGGCACAAACCCTACCTCTGCGCTTCAAATCTCTCACTCTTTCTTTCTTCCCCAAATCAATTTCAGTCTCTCACTCATTCACTCACTCACAGTGAGAGATATTGAGTGATCGAGAGATCTCAGTCTCTCTTCCCCAAACCATCAGAACTCCAAATCGTTGCTGAGTTCTTTACCAGAGATCTCTGCCCTGCTTGCGCTCGCAATCTCTTCCGTCGGGTTCGCTCTCGAGATCCAGGTAACTCGAATTCACTAAAAAGTTGTAATTTTGAATCTTTTTTGGTTGACAATAGTGTGATTGATTCGGTTTTCTTGGTGGGCAATTTGTGTGGTTTGTGATTAGGTTTGGGTTAGGGTTTTTGGTTTAAAGTTTTGGGGTTTAATAGATTTTGATTGTTGAGGTGTTATGATAAGTAAGAACTTCATACCCATTTAAGGTTTGTTTGGTTGAAATTGGGGTTTGCGATTTCCTTTTTTGTTTTGAATCATGAAAGTTGGTCTGATTGGGTTATTGTTGGTGACTAAGTGACCTCAAAAGTAAGCACACTTTCTTGCTATTCGAAAAATTCAAAACTTTCTACATTCTCACTTGGCCTTAAAATCTCATTTTGTTGCTCACATTTTGGTCTCATTTTCAAGGAGGTCTGAGTGAGTTTTCAAGTTTTGTGGAACCAGGATTTGCCTTGAGACAAGTTTACTCCTATTTACTACTAACTTTGATCATTCCAAGTTTGTTCCATAGTGATTTCATACATTGATCTTTAGGAATAGTTGTTTGTTTGGTTCCAAAATCACAAAATAGGTTTTGATGAAACTGAAATTTGTGATTGATCTTTAGGAATAGTTGTTTGGTTCCAAAATCAATAAATGGGTTTTGATCAAACTGAAAATTGTGATAACCCATTGCTTAAAATTTGAGATTTTGTGAGTTTTGAAGCAAAACCCAAACAGTTTTTGTTGATTCACAGTAAAATAGAGTGATTTTCATGACAATTGAGATAAACCCCATTGTCCAAAATTTGAGATTTGTGTGTGTTGAAGCAAAACCCTGGGAGGTCTATGTTGAGAGAAACCCAATGTTTGAAATTTATACTTTTGTGAGGATCGAAACAAAACCCAGAGAGATTTTGTTGAATTCACGTAAAAAAAAATAGAGTTTTCCTTGATAATTGAGAGAAACCCATTGTAAAAAATAGATTTTAGCAGGGCTTGAAGCAAAACCCAGAGAGTATTCAGTATAAAGAAATTTTCATGAAAATTGAGATAAACCGATTGCTCAAATTTTGAAAATTTTCAAGGGTTTAAGCAAAACCCAGGGAGCTTTTGGTTGATTCATTTGTGTAAGTGTGTTTGTGCTTGGGTGAACTTTGTGGTCATACATTTAAGTTTTGCTTACTCCTTGACACAGATTCACACACAGACATACAAAATAGAAAATGTGGGTTTTGAGGTTCAGCAGATTGGAGAGTACTCATTTTTCATGCAACCTTTTGTTGGTTGGTCTATCGATCTATGTTTTTTTTTTTTTTGCCTGCAAGGGTGAATATAAACGTTGGGGTCTATTTGAGTACTGATTTAGAGCATTGGCTACTGTCTTAACTGAACACGTTCCATATTTGTACTTTTGCTCCCCTTAGAGTTTTCATTTGATAATTAGTCTATATTTTTACCTTAAAATAGGCTTGCACTTCAAAACTAATTGAGGGCCAAAGTAGGGATGGTGACAAGGGTGTTCAATACATAATATTTAGCAAAAAATTGTATATGGAGTGCCAACGGCACGGGCCATACTCTAGTCTCTATTACAATTCAGATGGGTTTTTGTCGTACGTGGCGTTTGTTTGTCCTACGTGGCAAAGTTATACTTTGGCAGAAGTTAAGTGAAATTTTTTGAAGCCCGATGCTTTACTCACTCTCTCCACACCTCCTCCTCCTTCTCAAACTTTTCTTCTTCTTCGCCCGGCACAAACCCTACCTCTGCGCTTCAAATCGCTCACTCTTTCTCTCTTCCCCAAATCGATTTCAGTCTCTCTCACTCACTCATAGTGAGAGAAATCGAGTGATCGAGAGTGGTGTCTCTCTTCCCCAAAGCCCGGCACAAACCCTACCTCTGCGCTTCAAATCTCTCACTCTTTCTTTCTTCCCCAAATCAATTTCAGTCTCTCACTCATTCACTCACTCACAGTGAGAGATATTGAGTGATCGAGAGATCTCAGTCTCTCTTCCCCAAACCATCAGAACTCCAAATCGTTGCTGAGTTCTTTACCAGAGATCTCTGCCCTGCTTGCGCTCGCAATCTCTTCCGTCGGGTTCGCTCTCGAGATCCAGGTAACTCGAATTCACTAAAAAGTTG
This sequence comes from Berberis vulgaris, assembly GCA_963556465.1. Lineage (NCBI taxonomy): Eukaryota > Viridiplantae > Streptophyta > Magnoliopsida > Ranunculales > Berberidaceae > Berberis > Berberis vulgaris. The sequence continues at coordinate 24,861,845 of OY747127.1, forward strand.
TAATTTTGAATCTTTTTTGGTTGACAATAGTGTGATTGATTCGGTTTTCTTGGTGGGCAATTTGTGTGGTTTGTGATTAGGTTTGGGTTAGGGTTTTTGGTTTAAAGTTTTGGGGTTTAATAGATTTTGATTGTTGAGGTGTTATGATAAGTAAGAACTTCATACCCATTTAAGGTTTGTTTGGTTGAAATTGGGGTTTGCGATTTCCTTTTTTGTTTTGAATCATGAAAGTTGGTCTGATTGGGTTATTGTTGGTGACTAAGTGACCTCAAAAGTAAGCACACTTTCTTGCTATTCGAAAAATTCAAAACTTTCTACATTCTCACTTGGCCTTAAAATCTCATTTTGTTGCTCACATTTTGGTCTCATTTTCAAGGAGGTCTGAGTGAGTTTTCAAGTTTTGTGGAACCAGGATTTGCCTTGAGACAAGTTTACTCCTATTTACTACTAACTTTGATCATTCCAAGTTTGTTCCATAGTGATTTCATACATTGATCTTTAGGAATAGTTGTTTGTTTGGTTCCAAAATCACAAAATAGGTTTTGATGAAACTGAAATTTGTGATTGATCTTTAGGAATAGTTGTTTGGTTCCAAAATCAATAAATGGGTTTTGATCAAACTGAAAATTGTGATAACCCATTGCTTAAAATTTGAGATTTTGTGAGTTTTGAAGCAAAACCCAAACAGTTTTTGTTGATTCACAGTAAAATAGAGTGATTTTCATGACAATTGAGATAAACCCCATTGTCCAAAATTTGAGATTTGTGTGTGTTGAAGCAAAACCCTGGGAGGTCTATGTTGAGAGAAACCCAATGTTTGAAATTTATACTTTTGTGAGGATCGAAACAAAACCCAGAGAGATTTTGTTGAATTCACGTAAAAAAAAATAGAGTTTTCCTTGATAATTGAGAGAAACCCATTGTAAAAAATAGATTTTAGCAGGGCTTGAAGCAAAACCCAGAGAGTATTCAGTATAAAGAAATTTTCATGAAAATTGAGATAAACCGATTGCTCAAATTTTGAAAATTTTCAAGGGTTTAAGCAAAACCCAGGGAGCTTTTGGTTGATTCATTTGTGTAAGTGTGTTTGTGCTTGGGTGAACTTTGTGGTCATACATTTAAGTTTTGCTTACTCCTTGACACAGATTCACACACAGACATACAAAATAGAAAATGTGGGTTTTGAGGTTCAGCAGATTGGAGAGTACTCATTTTTCATGCAACCTTTTGTTGGTTGGTCTATCGATCTATGTTTTTTTTTTTTTTGCCTGCAAGGGTGAATATAAACGTTGGGGTCTATTTGAGTACTGATTTAGAGCATTGGCTACTGTCTTAACTGAACACGTTCCATATTTGTACTTTTGCTCCCCTTAGAGTTTTCATTTGATAATTAGTCTATATTTTTACCTTAAAATAGGCTTGCACTTCAAAACTAATTGAGGGCCAAAGTAGGGATGGTGACAAGGGTGTTCAATACATAATATTTAGCAAAAAATTGTATATGGAGTGCCAACGGCACGGGCCATACTCTAGTCTCTATTACAATTCAGATGGGTTTTTGTCGTACGTGGCGTTTGTTTGTCCTACGTGGCAAAGTTATACTTTGGCAGAAGTTAAGTGAAATTTTTTGAAGCCCGATGCTTTACTCACTCTCTCCACACCTCCTCCTCCTTCTCAAACTTTTCTTCTTCTTCGCCCGGCACAAACCCTACCTCTGCGCTTCAAATCGCTCACTCTTTCTCTCTTCCCCAAATCGATTTCAGTCTCTCTCACTCACTCATAGTGAGAGAAATCGAGTGATCGAGAGTGGTGTCTCTCTTCCCCAAAGCCCGGCACAAACCCTACCTCTGCGCTTCAAATCTCTCACTCTTTCTTTCTTCCCCAAATCAATTTCAGTCTCTCACTCATTCACTCACTCACAGTGAGAGATATTGAGTGATCGAGAGATCTCAGTCTCTCTTCCCCAAACCATCAGAACTCCAAATCGTTGCTGAGTTCTTTACCAGAGATCTCTGCCCTGCTTGCGCTCGCAATCTCTTCCGTCGGGTTCGCTCTCGAGATCCAGGTAACTCGAATTCACTAAAAAGTTGTAATTTTGAATCTTTTTTGGTTGACAATAGTGTGATTGATTCGGTTTTCTTGGTGGGCAATTTGTGTGGTTTGTGATTAGGTTTGGGTTAGGGTTTTTGGTTTAAAGTTTTGGGGTTTAATAGATTTTGATTGTTGAGGAGTTATGATAAGTAAGAACTTCATACCCATTTAAGGTTTGTTTGGTTGAAATTGGGGTTTGCGATTTCCTTTTTTGTTTTGAATCATGAAAGTTGGTCTGATTGGGTTATTGTTGGTGACTAAGTAACCTCAAAAGTAAGCACACTTTCTTGCTATTCGAAAAATTCAAAACTTTCTACATTCTCACTTGGCCTTAAAATCTCATTTTGTTGCTCACATTTTGGTCTCATTTTCAAGGAGGTCTGAGTGAGTTTTCAAGTTTTGTGGAACCAGGATTTGCCTTGAGACAAGTTTACTCCTATTTACTACTAACTTTGATCATTCCAAGTTTGTTCCATAGTGATTTCATACATTGATCTTTAGGAATAGTTGTTTGTTTGGTTCCAAAATCACAAAATAGGTTTTGATGAAACTGAAATTTGTGATTGATCTTTAGGAATAGTTGTTTGGTTCCAAAATCAATAAATGGGTTTTGATCAAACTGAAAATTGTGATAACCCATTGCTTAAAATTTGAGATTTTGTGAGTTTTGAAGCAAAACCCAAACAGTTTTTGTTGATTCACAGTAAAATAGAGTGATTTTCATGACAATTGAGATAAACTCCATTGTCCAAAATTTGAGATTTGTGTGTGTTGAAGCAAAACCCTGGGAGGTCTATGTTGAGAGAAACCCAATGTTTGAAATTTATACTTTTGTGAGGATCGAAACAAAACCCAGAGAGATTTTGTTGAATTCACGTAAAAAAAAATAGAGTTTTCCTTGATAATTGAGAGAAACCCATTGTAAAAAATAGATTTTAGCAGGGCTTGAAGCAAAACCCAGAGAGTATTCAGTATAAAGAAATTTTCATGAAAATTGAGATAAACCGATTGCTCAAATTTTGAAAATTTTCAAGGGTTTAAGCAAAACCCAGGGAGCTTTTGGTTGATTCATTTGTGTAAGTGTGTTTGTGCTTGGGTGAACTTTGTGGTCATACATTTAAGTTTTGCTTACTCCTTGACACAGATTCACACACAGACATACAAAATAGAAAATGTGGGTTTTGAGGTTCAGCAGATTGGAGAGTACTCATTTTTCAAGCAACCTTTTGTTGGTTGGTCTATCGATCTATGTTTTTTTTTTTTTGCCTGCAAGGGTGAATATAAACGTTGGGGTCTATTTGAGTACTGATTTAGAGCATTGGCTACTGTCTTAACTGAACACGTTCCATATTTGTACTTTTGCTCCCCTTAGAGTTTTCATTTGATAATTAGTCTATATTTTTACCTTAAAATAGGCTTGCACTTCAAAACTAATTGAGGGCCAAAGTAGGGATGGTGACAAGGGTGTTCAATACATAATATTTAGCAAAAAATTGTATATGGAGTGCCAACGGCACGGGCCATACTCTAGTCTCTATTACAATTCAGATGGGTTTTTGTCGTACGTGGCGTTTGTTTGTCCTACGTGGCAAAGTTATACTTTGGCAGAAGTTAAGTGAAATTTTTTGAAGCCCGATGCTTTACTCACTCTCTCCACACCTCCTCCTCCTTCTCAAACTTTTCTTCTTCTTCGCCCGGCACAAACCCTACCTCTGCGCTTCAAATCGCTCACTCTTTCTCTCTTCCCCAAATCGATTTCAGTCTCTCTCACTCACTCATAGTGAGAGAAATCGAGTGATCGAGAGTGGTGTCTCTCTTCCCCAAAGCCCGGCACAAACCCTACCTCTGCGCTTCAAATCTCTCACTCTTTCTTTCTTCCCCAAATCAATTTCAGTCTCTCACTCATTCACTCACTCACAGTGAGAGATATTGAGTGATCGAGAGATCTCAGTCTCTCTTCCCCAAACCATCAGAACTCCAAATCGTTGCTGAGTTCTTTACCAGAGATCTCTGCCCTGCTTGCGCTCGCAATCTCTTCCGTCGGGTTCGCTCTCGAGATCCAGGTAACTCGAATTCACTAAAAAGTTGTAATTTTGAATCTTTTTTGGTTGACAATAGTGTGATTGATTCGGTTTTCTTGGTGGGCAATTTGTGTGGTTTGTGATTAGGTTTGGGTTAGGGTTTTTGGTTTAAAGTTTTGGGGTTTAATAGATTTTGATTGTTGAGGTGTTATGATAAGTAAGAACTTCATACCCATTTAAGGTTTGTTTGGTTGAAATTGGGGTTTGCGATTTCCTTTTTTGTTTTGAATCATGAAAGTTGGTCTGATTGGGTTATTGTTGGTGACTAAGTGACCTCAAAAGTAAGCACACTTTCTTGCTATTCGAAAAATTCAAAACTTTCTACATTCTCACTTGGCCTTAAAATCTCATTTTGTTGCTCACATTTTGGTCTCATTTTCAAGGAGGTCTGAGTGAGTTTTCAAGTTTTGTGGAACCAGGATTTGCCTTGAGACAAGTTTACTCCTATTTACTACTAACTTTGATCATTCCAAGTTTGTTCCATAGTGATTTCATACATTGATCTTTAGGAATAGTTGTTTGTTTGGTTCCAAAATCACAAAATAGGTTTTGATGAAACTGAAATTTGTGATTGATCTTTAGGAATAGTTGTTTGGTTCCAAAATCAATAAATGGGTTTTGATCAAACTGAAAATTGTGATAACCCATTGCTTAAAATTTGAGATTTTGTGAGTTTTGAAGCAAAACCCAAACAGTTTTTGTTGATTCACAGTAAAATAGAGTGATTTTCATGACAATTGAGATAAACCCCATTGTCCAAAATTTGAGATTTGTGTGTGTTGAAGCAAAACCCTGGGAGGTCTATGTTGAGAGAAACCCAATGTTTGAAATTTATACTTTTGTGAGGATCGAAACAAAACCCAGAGAGATTTTGTTGAATTCACGTAAAAAAAAATAGAGTTTTCCTTGATAATTGAGAGAAACCCATTGTAAAAAATAGATTTTAGCAGGGCTTGAAGCAAAACCCAGAGAGTATTCAGTATAAAGAAATTTTCATGAAAATTGAGATAAACCGATTGCTCAAATTTTGAAAATTTTCAAGGGTTTAAGCAAAACCCAGGGAGCTTTTGGTTGATTCATTTGTGTAAGTGTGTTTGTGCTTGGGTGAACTTTGTGGTCATACATTTAAGTTTTGCTTACTCCTTGACACAGATTCACACACAGACATACAAAATAGAAAATGTGGGTTTTGAGGTTCAGCAGATTGGAGAGTACTCATTTTTCAAGCAACCTTTTGTTGGTTGGTCTATCGATCTATGTTTTTTTTTTTTGCCTGCAAGGGTGAATATAAACGTTGGGGTCTATTTGAGTACTGATTTAGAGCATTGGCTACTGTCTTAACTGAACACGTTCCATATTTGTACTTTTGCTCCCCTTAGAGTTTTCATTTGATAATTAGTCTATATTTTTACCTTAAAATAGGCTTGCACTTCAAAACTAATTGAGGGCCAAAGTAGGGATGGTGACAAGGGTGTTCAATACATAATATTTAGCAAAAAATTGTATATGGAGTGCCAACGGCACGGGCCATACTCTAGTCTCTATTACAATTCAGATGGGTTTTTGTCCTACGTGGCGTTTGTTTGTCCTACGTGGCAAAGTTATACTTTGGCAGAAGTTAAGTGAAATTTTTTGAAGCCCGATGCTTTACTCACTCTCTCCACACCTCCTCCTCCTTCTCAAACTTTTCTTCTTCTTCGCCCGGCACAAACCCTACCTCTGCGCTTCAAATCGCTCACTCTTTCTCTCTTCCCCAAATCGATTTCAGTCTCTCTCACTCACTCATAGTGAGAGAAATCGAGTGATCGAGAGTGGTGTCTCTCTTCCCCAAAGCCCGGCACAAACCCTACCTCTGCGCTTCAAATCTCTCACTCTTTCTTTCTTCCCCAAATCAATTTCAGTCTCTCACTCATTCACTCACTCACAGTGAGAGATATTGAGTGATCGAGAGATCTCAGTCTCTCTTCCCCAAACCATCAGAACTCCAAATCGTTGCTGAGTTCTTTACCAGAGATCTCTGCCCTGCTTGCGCTCGCAATCTCTTCCGTCGGGTTCGCTCTCGAGATCCAGGTAACTCGAATTCACTAAAAAGTTGTAATTTTGAATCTTTTTTGGTTGACAATAGTGTGATTGATTCGGTTTTCTTGGTGGGCAATTTGTGTGGTTTGTGATTAGGTTTGGGTTAGGGTTTTTGGTTTAAAGTTTTGGGGTTTAATAGATTTTGATTGTTGAGGTGTTATGATAAGTAAGAACTTCATACCCATTTAAGGTTTGTTTGGTTGAAATTGGGGTTTGCGATTTCCTTTTTTGTTTTGAATCATGAAAGTTGGTCTGATTGGGTTATTGTTGGTGACTAAGTGACCTCAAAAGTAAGCACACTTTCTTGCTATTCGAAAAATTCAAAACTTTCTACATTCTCACTTGGCCTTAAAATCTCATTTTGTTGCTCACATTTTGGTCTCATTTTCAAGGAGGTCTGAGTGAGTTTTCAAGTTTTGTGGAACCAGGATTTGCCTTGAGACAAGTTTACTCCTATTTACTACTAACTTTGATCATTCCAAGTTTGTTCCATAGTGATTTCATACATTGATCTTTAGGAATAGTTGTTTGTTTGGTTCCAAAATCACAAAATAGGTTTTGATGAAACTGAAATTTGTGATTGATCTTTAGGAATAGTTGTTTGGTTCCAAAATCAATAAATGGGTTTTGATCAAACTGAAAATTGTGATAACCCATTGCTTAAAATTTGAGATTTTGTGAGTTTTGAAGCAAAACCCAAACAGTTTTTGTTGATTCACAGTAAAATAGAGTGATTTTCATGACAATTGAGATAAACCCCATTGTCCAAAATTTGAGATTTGTGTGTGTTGAAGCAAAACCCTGGGAGGTCTATGTTGAGAGAAACCCAATGTTTGAAATTTATACTTTTGTGAGGATCGAAACAAAACCCAGAGAGATTTTGTTGAATTCACGTAAAAAAAAATAGAGTTTTCCTTGATAATTGAGAGAAACCCATTGTAAAAAATAGATTTTAGCAGGGCTTGAAGCAAAACCCAGAGAGTATTCAGTATAAAGAAATTTTCATGAAAATTGAGATAAACCGATTGCTCAAATTTTGAAAATTTTCAAGGGTTTAAGCAAAACCCAGGGAGCTTTTGGTTGATTCATTTGTGTAAGTGTGTTTGTGCTTGGGTGAACTTTGTGGTCATACATTTAAGTTTTGCTTACTCCTTGACACAGATTCACACACAGACATACAAAATAGAAAATGTGGGTTTTGAGGTTCAGCAGATTGGAGAGTACTCATTTTTCAAGCAACCTTTTGTTGGTTGGTCTATCGATCTATGTTTTTTTTTTTTTGCCTGCAAGGGTGAATATAAACGTTGGGGTCTATTTGAGTACTGATTTAGAGCATTGGCTACTGTCTTAACTGAACACGTTCCATATTTGTACTTTTGCTCCCCTTAGAGTTTTCATTTGATAATTAGTCTATATTTTTACCTTAAAATAGGCTTGCACTTCAAAACTAATTGAGGGCCAAAGTAGGGATGGTGACAAGGGTGTTCAATACATAATATTTAGCAAAAAATTGTATATGGAGTGCCAACGGCACGGGCCATACTCTAGTCTCTATTACAATTCAGATGGGTTTTTGTCCTACGTGGCGTTTGTTTGTCCTACGTGGCAAAGTTATACTTTGGGAGAAGTTAAGTGAAATTTTTTGAAGCCCGATGCTTTACTCACTCTCTCCACACCTCCTCCTCCTTCTCAAACTTTTCTTCTTCTTCGCCCGGCACAAACCCTACCTCTGCGCTTCAAATCGCTCACTCTTTCTCTCTTCCCCAAATCGATTTCAGTCTCTCTCACTCACTCATAGTGAGAGAAATCGAGTGATCGAGAGTGGTGTCTCTCTTCCCCAAAGCCCGGCACAAACCCTACCTCTGCGCTTCAAATCTCTCACTCTTTCTTTCTTCCCCAAATCAATTTCAGTCTCTCACTCATTCACTCACTCACAGTGAGAGATATTGAGTGATCGAGAGATCTCAGTCTCTCTTCCCCAAACCATCAGAACTCCAAATCGTTGCTGAGTTCTTTACCAGAGATCTCTGCCCTGCTTGCGCTCGCAATCTCTTCCGTCGGGTTCGCTCTCGAGATCCAGGTAACTCGAATTCACTAAAAAGTTGTAATTTTGAATCTTTTTTGGTTGACAATAGTGTGATTGATTCGGTTTTCTTGGTGGGCAATTTGTGTGGTTTGTGATTAGGTTTGGGTTAGGGTTTTTGGTTTAAAGTTTTGGGGTTTAATAGATTTTGATTGTTGAGGTGTTATGATAAGTAAGAACTTCATACCCATTTAAGGTTTGTTTGGTTGAAATTGGGGTTTGCGATTTCCTTTTTTGTTTTGAATCATGAAAGTTGGTCTGATTGGGTTATTGTTGGTGACTAAGTGACCTCAAAAGTAAGCACACTTTCTTGCTATTCGAAAAATTCAAAACTTTCTACATTCTCACTTGGCCTTAAAATCTCATTTTGTTGCTCACATTTTGGTCTCATTTTCAAGGAGGTCTGAGTGAGTTTTCAAGTTTTGTGGAACCAGGATTTGCCTTGAGACAAGTTTACTCCTATTTACTACTAACTTTGATCATTCCAAGTTTGTTCCATAGTGATTTCATACATTGATCTTTAGGAATAGTTGTTTGTTTGGTTCCAAAATCACAAAATAGGTTTTGATGAAACTGAAATTTGTGATTGATCTTTAGGAATAGTTGTTTGGTTCCAAAATCAATAAATGGGTTTTGATCAAACTGAAAATTGTGATAACCCATTGCTTAAAATTTGAGATTTTGTGAGTTTTGAAGCAAAACCCAAACAGTTTTTGTTGATTCACAGTAAAATAGAGTGATTTTCATGACAATTGAGATAAACCCCATTGTCCAAAATTTGAGATTTGTGTGTGTTGAAGCAAAACCCTGGGAGGTCTATGTTGAGAGAAACCCAATGTTTGAAATTTATACTTTTGTGAGGATCGAAACAAAACCCAGAGAGATTTTGTTGAATTCACGTAAAAAAAAATAGAGTTTTCCTTGATAATTGAGAGAAACCCATTGTAAAAAATAGATTTTAGCAGGGCTTGAAGCAAAACCCAGAGAGTATTCAGTATAAAGAAATTTTCATGAAAATTGAGATAAACCGATTGCTCAAATTTTGAAAATTTTCAAGGGTTTAAGCAAAACCCAGGGAGCTTTTGGTTGATTCATTTGTGTAAGTGTGTTTGTGCTTGGGTGAACTTTGTGGTCATACATTTAAGTTTTGCTTACTCCTTGACACAGATTCACACACAGACATACAAAATAGAAAATGTGGGTTTTGAGGTTCAGCAGATTGGAGAGTACTCATTTTTCAAGCAACCTTTTGTTGGTTGGTCTATCGATCTATGTTTTTTTTTTTTTGCCTGCAAGGGTGAATATAAACGTTGGGGTCTATTTGAGTACTGATTTAGAGCATTGGCTACTGTCTTAACTGAACACGTTCCATATTTGTACTTTTGCTCCCCTTAGAGTTTTCATTTGATAATTAGTCTATATTTTTACCTTAAAATAGGCTTGCACTTCAAAACTAATTGAGGGCCAAAGTAGGGATGGTGACAAGGGTGTTCAATACATAATATTTAGCAAAAAATTGTATATGGAGTGCCAACGGCACGGGCCATACTCTAGTCTCTATTACAATTCAGATGGGTTTTTGTCCTACGTGGCGTTTGTTTGTCCTACGTGGCAAAGTTATACTTTGGGAGAAGTTAAGTGAAATTTTTTGAAGCCCGATGCTTTACTCACTCTCTCCACACCTCCTCCTCCTTCTCAAACTTTTCTTCTTCTTCGCCCGGCACAAACCCTACCTCTGCGCTTCAAATCGCTCACTCTTTCTCTCTTCCCCAAATCGATTTCAGTCTCTCTCACTCACTCATAGTGAGAGAAATCGAGTGATCGAGAGTGGTGTCTCTCTTCCCCAAAGCCCGGCACAAACCCTACCTCTGCGCTTCAAATCTCTCACTCTTTCTTTCTTCCCCAAATCAATTTCAGTCTCTCACTCATTCACTCACTCACAGTGAGAGATATTGAGTGATCGAGAGATCTCAGTCTCTCTTCCCCAAACCATCAGAACTCCAAATCGTTGCTGAGTTCTTTACCAGAGATCTCTGCCCTGCTTGCGCTCGCAATCTCTTCCGTCGGGTTCGCTCTCGAGATCCAGGTAACTCGAATTCACTAAAAAGTTGTAATTTTGAATCTTTTTTGGTTGACAATAGTGTGATTGATTCGGTTTTCTTGGTGGGCAATTTGTGTGGTTTGTGATTAGGTTTGGGTTAGGGTTTTTGGTTTAAAGTTTTGGGGTTTAATAGATTTTGATTGTTGAGGTGTTATGATAAGTAAGAACTTCATACCCATTTAAGGTTTGTTTGGTTGAAATTGGGGTTTGCGATTTCCTTTTTTGTTTTGAATCATGAAAGTTGGTCTGATTGGGTTATTGTTGGTGACTAAGTGACCTCAAAAGTAAGCACACTTTCTTGCTATTCGAAAAATTCAAAACTTTCTACATTCTCACTTGGCCTTAAAATCTCATTTTGTTGCTCACATTTTGGTCTCATTTTCAAGGAGGTCTGAGTGAGTTTTCAAGTTTTGTGGAACCAGGATTTGCCTTGAGACAAGTTTACTCCTATTTACTACTAACTTTGATCATTCCAAGTTTGTTCCATAGTGATTTCATACATTGATCTTTAGGAATAGTTGTTTGTTTGGTTCCAAAATCACAAAATAGGTTTTGATGAAACTGAAATTTGTGATTGATCTTTAGGAATAGTTGTTTGGTTCCAAAATCAATAAATGGGTTTTGATCAAACTGAAAATTGTGATAACCCATTGCTTAAAATTTGAGATTTTGTGAGTTTTGAAGCAAAACCCAAACAGTTTTTGTTGATTCACAGTAAAATAGAGTGATTTTCATGACAATTGAGATAAACCCCATTGTCCAAAATTTGAGATTTGTGTGTGTTGAAGCAAAACCCTGGGAGGTCTATGTTGAGAGAAACCCAATGTTTGAAATTTATACTTTTGTGAGGATCGAAACAAAACCCAGAGAGATTTTGTTGAATTCACGTAAAAAAAAATAGAGTTTTCCTTGATAATTGAGAGAAACCCATTGTAAAAAATAGATTTTAGCAGGGCTTGAAGCAAAACCCAGAGAGTATTCAGTATAAAGAAATTTTCATGAAAATTGAGATAAACCGATTGCTCAAATTTTGAAAATTTTCAAGGGTTTAAGCAAAACCCAGGGAGCTTTTGGTTGATTCATTTGTGTAAGTGTGTTTGTGCTTGGGTGAACTTTGTGGTCATACATTTAAGTTTTGCTTACTCCTTGACACAGATTCACACACAGACATACAAAATAGAAAATGTGGGTTTTGAGGTTCAGCAGATTGGAGAGTACTCATTTTTCAAGCAACCTTTTGTTGGTTGGTCTATCGATCTATGTTTTTTTTTTTTTGCCTGCAAGGGTGAATATAAACGTTGGGGTCTATTTGAGTACTGATTTAGAGCATTGGCTACTGTCTTAACTGAACACGTTCCATATTTGTACTTTTGCTCCCCTTAGAGTTTTCATTTGATAATTAGTCTATATTTTTACCTTAAAATAGGCTTGCAGTTCAAAACTAATTGAGGGCCAAAGTAGGGATGGTGACAAGGGTGTTCAATACATAATATTTAGCAAAAAATTGTATATGGAGTGCCAACGGCACGGGCCATACTCTAGTCTCTATTACAATTCAGATGGGTTTTTGTCCTACGTGGCGTTTGTTTGTCCTACGTGGCAAAGTTATACTTTGGCAGAAGTTAAGTGAAATTTTTTGAAGCCCGATGCTTTACTCACTCTCTCCACACCTCCTCCTCCTTCTCAAACTTTTCTTCTTCTTCGCCCGGCACAAACCCTACCTCTGCGCTTCAAATCGCTCACTCTTTCTCTCTTCCCCAAATCGATTTCAGTCTCTCTCACTCACTCATAGTGAGAGAAATCGAGTGATCGAGAGTGGTGTCTCTCTTCCCCAAAGCCCGGCACAAACCCTACCTCTGCGCTTCAAATCTCTCACTCTTTCTTTCTTCCCCAAATCAATTTCAGTCTCTCACTCATTCACTCACTCACAGTGAGAGATATTGAGTGATCGAGAGATCTCAGTCTCTCTTCCCCAAACCATCAGAACTCCAAATCGTTGCTGAGTTCTTTACCAGAGATCTCTGCCCTGCTTGCGCTCGCAATCTCTTCCGTCGGGTTCGCTCTCGAGATCCAGGTAACTCGAATTCACTAAAAAGTTGTAATTTTGAATCTTTTTTGGTTGACAATAGTGTGATTGATTCGGTTTTCTTGGTGGGCAATTTGTGTGGTTTGTGATTAGGTTTGGGTTAGGGTTTTTGGTTTAAAGTTTTGGGGTTTAATAGATTTTGATTGTTGAGGTGTTATGATAAGTAAGAACTTCATACCCATTTAAGGTTTGTTTGGTTGAAATTGGGGTTTGCGATTTCCTTTTTTGTTTTGAATCATGAAAGTTGGTCTGATTGGGTTATTGTTGGTGACTAAGTGACCTCAAAAGTAAGCACACTTTCTTGCTATTCGAAAAATTCAAAACTTTCTACATTCTCACTTGGCCTTAAAATCTCATTTTGTTGCTCACATTTTGGTCTCATTTTCAAGGAGGTCTGAGTGAGTTTTCAAGTTTTGTGGAACCAGGATTTGCCTTGAGACAAGTTTACTCCTATTTACTACTAACTTTGATCATTCCAAGTTTGTTCCATAGTGATTTCATACATTGATCTTTAGGAATAGTTGTTTGTTTGGTTCCAAAATCACAAAATAGGTTTTGATGAAACTGAAATTTGTGATTGATCTTTAGGAATAGTTGTTTGGTTCCAAAATCAATAAATGGGTTTTGATCAAACTGAAAATTGTGATAACCCATTGCTTAAAATTTGAGATTTTGTGAGTTTTGAAGCAAAACCCAAACAGTTTTTGTTGATTCACAGTAAAATAGAGTGATTTTCATGACAATTGAGATAAACCCCATTGTCCAAAATTTGAGATTTGTGTGTGTTGAAGCAAAACCCTGGGAGGTCTATGTTGAGAGAAACCCAATGTTTGAAATTTATACTTTTGTGAGGATCGAAACAAAACCCAGAGAGATTTTGTTGAATTCACGTAAAAAAAAATAGAGTTTTCCTTGATAATTGAGAGAAACCCATTGTAAAAAATAGATTTTAGCAGGGCTTGAAGCAAAACCCAGAGAGTATTCAGTATAAAGAAATTTTCATGAAAATTGAGATAAACCGATTGCTCAAATTTTGAAAATTTTCAAGGGTTTAAGCAAAACCCAGGGAGCTTTTGGTTGATTCATTTGTGTAAGTGTGTTTGTGCTTGGGTGAACTTTGTGGTCATACATTTAAGTTTTGCTTACTCCTTGACACAGATTCACACACAGACATACAAAATAGAAAATGTGGGTTTTGAGGTTCAGCAGATTGGAGAGTACTCATTTTTCATGCAACCTTTTGTTGGTTGGTCTATCGATCTATGTTTTTTTTTTTTTGCCTCCAAGGGTGAATATAAACGTTGGGGTCTATTTGAGTACTGATTTAGAGCATTGGCTACTGTCTTAACTGAACACGTTCCATATTTGTACTTTTGCTCCCCTTAGAGTTTTCATTTGATAATTAGTCTATATTTTTACCTTAAAATAGGCTTGCACTTCAAAACTAATTGAGGGCCAAAGTAGGGATGGTGACAAGGGTGTTCAATACATAATATTTAGCAAAAAATTGTATATGGAGTGCCAACGGCACGGGCCATACTCTAGTTTCATACAAGAGAGTCAACACCCCACAGCCAAGTAATCGAAGTTCAACTGACTCATTTGGGGTATGGCAGACATAGGGCGGGCGGGGCGGGTCATGCAGGTTGGCCTGCCAGGTTAGTCAGAACATAACCCGAGCCGTTTAGTTATCATACCTCTTCATGAAACCCAAACCCGACCCACTTATAAACGGGCTAACCCAACCCAGCCCGCCATTACCCATTTATGTGAATTTGATTTATTTGAATAAATGATATAACTTCTAGGCCTTGTTCGGTTCACCGTAAATGAAAATGATTAAATTTGGAAATGTTGGAAAAACATTTAAATTTTCATGTCCATTTTTAATATGCTTGGTGGTGGATGAAAACGTCTTACTATTTTTTCTTTTCTAGTGTTGACTTTACTGTATGCAAAATAGAACTTGGCAAAAAATTGATATTTATCCATACATGTTTTCATAATAAGATCATATGGCATGCACATTACCATAAACTAACGTGTGAGTAAATGTGGGCAAGGAAATAAAATGCTTCCACAATTTGCTTTCAGTGCCTTGAATAGTGAAATCATTTTGCTAAAAATCCGAGTATATATGATAAGTTTAGCAAATCAATTTTTCATTTAAAAAAATCATATGACCTATCAAGCACAGGCAAATGAAAATTTCAACAAATCAATTACATTTATAGCAGATTTGCAGTGAACCAAGCAGGACCCTAATAGCTTCAAGGAAAATATCAAATAAGGAAATATTTAATTTAATACCTATTATGGATTCATACATTCTAAAATGTTTTGAAAATGAAGTTTTAAATCAACTACTTCTTAAATAATTTGTTAAGATTATGTGATTAATAATTTGGTCACGTTCAAATCATTTCCTAATTTACAAAAAGAAATATATAATATAATCTAACAAGTATTGTTGCCCACAGGCTCGTACATGTCAAAATGGGTTAGACAAGCTCAACCCAAACCCAACTCTTTAACTTAACATGCTTGGCGGAGTGGTCCAAAATGACTTGAAACCCGCGAAGCCTAAACTCAAAACCGTTTATAATGGGCCGGCTTCGGGTCAGGTTGGCGGGCTTTGGGCCAAATTGCCCGCCCTAGGCAAGCATAAACTTGTTTTTCTAGACTCTAAAGTAGTTCAAAAGTTTTGGCCTAGCCAAATCACATACATATCTCCCAACTCATAATGTTTCTGAATCCAGTTGCTCACCTAAGACCCCATCAAAACAAAAGGCTCATTAGCCTCATCATCTGAGTGTGGACTTTGTTGGGCACATGTTGTCCCATACCTCCGCAAAATGAAACGGGCATTCTCGAATTGGGAACCTATGATGCATTGCAACTAAGCCTCATTAGCCTCCACTTGCCACACTATTGGGAACTTCGGACACAGTACATCAGTTTGCAGGAACTTGGGACACGTAATATTTTACATATATCTCCCCTTTCCGGAAAGAACTCTTCTCGAATTGTGAATCAAGGTGAGTCTTAGTCGCAATGCATCAAAGGTTTACATCAAAGGCATACGTCTCACACTAAGAGGCTTATGCCTTTATGTTTTTTTAATGCTTCGTGGACTGTGTGTGCAACTTTTTAGTTACAAGTTCAGGAGTTAAACCTTGCCGAAGGTGTTGGTTCTGCGATCCAATAAAAAATAAATTAGAAATTAGAAATTAAAAAAAAAAATCCAACAGGTGCTAACACGGCTGGTGGATCAGTGCAATTCCTTAAGCTACTTTATGAAGAAATTGTTGAAGCATTAAGGTTTGGTTGTATTTACTGCTTTCTGTTAATAATCCCCTAATTGTTGGGGTAAGTTGTTACTGCAGATTAGTATTTGAATTGGTCTAGGCCTCTTACCACGTTTTTAGGAAGTGTTGGACGTGGAGTTTGTTTTTCTGTTTTTCCTTGTAAAAGGCTTATATATAGCCACTGATTTCCTGAATAAGACTATGTTTTTCATCTCCCAAATGCAGTGAGTTATACAATCAGTTTAGTGAATGATTTAACAGAAATCACACACTAAAAGTCTAGTGCTACTGGAAGATTCGGGATTAGGATTAAAGCCTATGGAACCTCAGACTTGTACAAGCCAATTGGTTCTACTGAAGCTTTCTGTGATAGTTTTCTAAAAAACAATACAGATGCCAACCAATTTGTAAAAGTTGATTATCCAAAAATGAAGAACTTGATGACTGCTCCTGAGAGAATGGCATGTAAATCTGATCATCAATAAAATCTAGTTGGTAAAAAGAAAAGGAAGGTTTGCTTCCTGCACTCCATGAGATGCCACATAAACGTTTAGTATGGCTTTTATGTGATCTAGGTGACAAACAGTAACACCCGGTGCACTAGCCATTTACATACATGCCCTATAAATGTACAGTAGAAAGAAGACACAAAGTTCTAAACTAGAGTGCTAAGAATGGAAAACATTATCTTACCATTGAAGTGCTAAATCAATTCTGATCTCATCTACCTCTTTGCTGAAGCCAAAGTGTCATGAAGTGGTTTCTGAAACAGAAATTTCTGTCATCAGTTATTTGTTGATGACTCTGAAAAACTAGAACTAAAAAGTAAAACCGTGATAAAATAGTTAGTTCATTCTGACTGCAGAAGAAACCTCATTGAAATAGAAGCACTTTTTCTGTAAAGCTAAGAGATATTATGGGAAACTATGAACCAGGGAGAGTCAAAATTAATGAATTAAGACCTCTCCCTTTATATTTGATAAGCCGCACTCAGAAAGTACTCTCTGTTGAATGTACTTAATTTATCTAATAGTCGTAGAATTAACTCACGAGATCGAATGATACTTAAGACTAGAGTCTCGCAATCAAGTTGTTTATAAATGGTAGTATAGAAAAAACTGAAGCAGTTCAGAATAGTATGTGATCAACCAATTACCAACAAAAGATATGAGAAGTCACTGCAGTATTACTGCGAATAACAGAACAAGTTATCACTTCAAATTGCATGTGGTATTACTGCGAATAGCAGAACAAGTTATCACTTCAAATTGCATGAAGGTTGACAATTATAGCAAATAAAACCTATGTGACTAGGAATAGGAGTTATGAGTTATTTGATGGCTACCCTAAGAGAGTGTATATACTACGATATGCGACATCCATTCTATAGATGCCTAAAATAAAAATATTGAAACCCTTCATCTTACATACCTTATCACCAGTTAACCACTTCACATATTCAAGCAATCCACCAGCATACTAAAACTCACTATGTTGCATCTTCTCCTGATTGTTATCCCCCTTACTTAAAGAGATAGTAAGCTGCAGAAGTATAGGAAACAACTTTAGAATCCTAGTATGAAACAATCACCATGTTTCATAAATACTGAGATTTAGTTAGCAAATGTTTCATAATTATAAGATGTCACAGACTAAATTTTGAGTTTGATTTATAGTTTATAATCAAACACTAATCATCTAGTACTATTCTCAAAGAACTAATCAACAAACCTAATCTGTGATTGAAATTGAGTGCCCTCAACCAAGTGATGCCTAACTCACTTACCTTTTCAAATTGTGCATTCATCATAAAACCCTAAAAGTATTCATATCATATGGAAACATCAATATCCAAGTTGAACTTGTTGTGTCGTTAATCCTAAGAATTCAAGGGAACATCATCTAATTAAATTTCCCGCCTTCTGTTTCTACTTCTTGTTCGTTTCTTTAAAGCTTCTTAACATACCTAGTCCCTAAAAACTCATCCCAACCATCATCCCTTCTTGGTCGATCCTCTTGACACCCCCTACAAATTATCTAAATTGGTTTATATACTTCAAAGCCCAAACAAGAACACTCATCTATGCTCAAACACTACCAGCACCACCTACAATCTGATAGGCCCATTTATAGCCCTAAAACACCCTGTATAGTCCCCAAACATCACCTTTAACCCTTTGTAGAACATGCACAAAAACCGATCAGCCCTTCTCAATTCTATAAACCACACTATATTGTCCCGGAAGCTAGGCAAGGTGAGGCCATAGGCTTGGACTAGGTGCCTAGCTCGTCTAGACATCACCTAGCATCCTGGGCAGCCTTTTGTAGGAATTTTTTAAAGCCTCTATATATACATCATTTTACAAGTTAATTTCACACGAGTTTAACTAAAAAGATGAAAATTCTAAGCATCTATAGTCATAATCTAATAACAAACATCAAAAAAAGTAAAAAGGCAACAGTCTATATATATATATATATATATATACATATTTTATATGTAGTCAAAGCCAGCTGTTCAAGACAACGCCAATTTTAGTCGACGCCTAAGCTAGGCGAGGCGGAGAGGGTCTCGGTCGCCTGCCTGGATAAATTTAATTAGCTCTGCACTGAACCTTGACCCAAAGTGAACGGAACAAAGATTATTCGCTTAGAAGTATTTTCCAATAAATTGGGTAATATACAGTAAGATTGTGAATTCGTTTGAACTAATCAAGTTCTTGTTTGGAATTTATGAAATTTACTGTTAGTTGTCCTCACATTATTCTCTTTAATTACTTTTGTTGTGTATGATCTCAGGCCATCATAATTAGTTTAGGCATCACAGTCTCCCATGCCACCAAGTTCCTTGACAAAATACCAAACACTGCATCAACTTCTTCCAAATGTGCTTATTAACACGCTTAATTGTTAAAAAAAATTAAGAGATTCTTTAATACAACTTGTCACCATTATCATTTATATATAATACGTTGATAATGTTTTTGGAATAACAGTGTTATAGACATAAATCCAAGCCTACAACAACAATTCCAGAGCAGTGCCTTATGCGTTGAGTAAGTAGCATTTGGAACCAACTTCCTTTAATGAATGCATCTGCGGCCGGTATATGTCATTCAATCTGCGACAAATCCTGTACTTAAAGCTAGACATTAATTCCATATACGCCTCAAATGAAAATTCCACAGTGACTCCCTTCTCTTTTATATTTCTCGTCGAGCATTTGGTCCCTATTCGACACCTAATTACTTGAGTCCATTTTGTTTCAACAACCAACTGAATATTTACACAAAGTCACAGTAAGTTAATCTGAAAACCTTTAAGGACTAGTAAATTGCAGCTGTCAAACAAGAACAAAAGCTGGTTGATCAAGGTGCAGCTACTTTCAGGTGTATAAATTTAGATATGGGCATGTCTCATTAAAGTTCATTAAACTATGTAAGGACATTTTCATTATTCAAATGACTGATCAGTATTTGCTATTTAACAAATAAATATATATCTTAGTAACAAAAACCACATAAAGGTTATAGCTTTTACCTTGGGATTCAGAAAAGCCAACTCCCTGCTTCGACTAGCTATTGTATTGTAGTCAAACTCAATTGAGGTAATAAATACTGCATATAAATGTGAAAGCAAAATGAAGTCATGATAAAAGAGATCCAGAAATTGTTAACCATATTAAATATTAATGCAGCCGATGTTAAAATTACAGTCCAGTCATGGGAAGTTAGGAAAGAGGACCACCTTCTTTATCAGGCCAAAACCTAATTTGTCTTTCCCGACGAGCTCTTGATTCAGCAGGTAGCACATGACATGTTAGAGTTGTTACTGGCTTTCCACGGGAATACTTCTGCTATATTCCATTCCATCATGCCAAACAGTAACCTCTAATGCCTATGCATTAGAACATCATGAAAATAAAATATATCATGCACTATATGGGCAAGTTAATACCAAGCAGGCAAGCAGTACATTGAGAATTAAGAATGCTCAAATCCATCCAACATCTCTTCTTTGAGTGTCAATTCTCGTCAAGGATTTGGATCAGATTAACTAGTGAATGGAGCAAGGGAAAATATATTTTCCACAACATGCAGCAGTCGTCCCTTCAATGGGACTATAAAGAATTCTCTCCTATTGGTAACTCGCTATAGGAAAGATTGCCAATTACCACCTTGTGGCATATTTGGGGAGAAAAGAATTCAATAACCTTTAGAAATAAGTATAGGGGTATCAACTTTGTTCGTTGCCATCTTGGGGTATTAGTTGGGGGATTCTAAAAGAAAGTCGTTTAGTTGGTGTTGATTAACATGGTTATAATTTGAAGTTGGCTTTACTTTTGAATTAGTTCATGCATCATGCCCAAAAATCCTATAAATTTTTGCAGTAGGCTCTGGTCAAACCTCATTTTTGCTTATTCTACAATGCTGATTTCATCAATTGAGGATGTCATAAATGTAAATGATGGGTCAACTTCACAAGATGTTGTATATCAGCACAACAAACACAGAGTATCAAGCAAAAAGAAAAGTATGAGAAGCGAGAGAGTAGCAATTAATACCTCTGACAATGCATTCACCACGGATAAACCCACCCAAGTAACCACCACCACCACCCCCCAACCCAACCCAACCCACCCCCCGAGACACTACAGCCACTGCTTGAACCACCAAATTTTCCTCCAGCATGTAACACCTGCAAAACTTAATCAGTTCATTCTGGATAAGTGTCTCATTTACATATAAGGTGACACTTGTACAAGCAGTGTAAACACAAAGTCAAATCTATGAACACAAGTACATCCCTATTGCCTGCCCCAAAGTTGGATCCTGGAAATTAAAGATCATATATGCAGTAATACCGTCAATACAGTCTCCAGAGAAGACTTCTTGGTGGTTGGATGCAAGTCCGTCGGAATCTGTAGCAAAAGATAGTTGATCATGTTATTGAGTGGAAGAGAGAGACTTTAAAGTTTGAAGAATTAGCAGGCCAGTTCAACGAAATCATTTCAAATAAGAATCAAATATTAGCTAATTAGAAAGAAAGCACTGCCACAGCTCGTGGACTTACAGATATCACTAAGAACCTAGGAAGCACAGACTCTTTGAAAACTTGTCATATCCGTGTTTGACACGTGTTCGACACACGACACTCACTCGACACGCCTCCGACACACGTCAGACACTTGGTCAATGTGTCGGCAAGTGTCAGATACATGGTCAATGTGGTCAACGTGTCGAACACGCCTCCGATGCACCCGAAACTTGGTCGGGACACAGTCAAGACTCGAAAACCAACTTTGTTTTATTTTTTACTTTTAGATATTTGCAAATAACCACGTAATATAATGGTTGTTGATCTGTCTGAAGTGAATGACTATGTCAATTGCGATTTAAGACAAATACGGCAAAAAGACCACTAAAACATAGAGGTAGTCTATGCTTCTTCTTATTTTTTAATCATTTGCTTCTTCTCTCCTCTACTTTTTCTCTACTTTAATTTTTTCTTGTAACAGTGTCACCTTCTTCAAGACACCCTAGGAAGGCACTTTATTAGATTATTATTTATACTATCGCGCGTATCCGTATTCGTACATCCTTGCTAAGAGCAAATCACTTAAGCCATGTTCAAGAAAATAAGGATTGACTTAACTGAAAAAAAATAAAAACATTCATGTACAAATTTAGGCAAAGGAGAAAGACCCATACCCCACGACCATTGTTAGTGATGCTCATAGAATTATCAGCGTGTATAACAACATTCACAACGGAAGCAAATCCTGCTTGAGCTTCATCAATAGCATTATCCAAGATTTCATAAACCTAAACGAATGTGTGACACGTAACATTCAGAAAACAAAATTAAGAAACATAAGACATAGAGACAACAGACAGACCAAATGGTGCAAACCCCGAAGTCTTGTGCTTCCAATATACATTCCTAGTCTTTTTTTGACAGGGTCTAAGCCTTCTAAGACCTGAACATGGCACAACAAATATTTTAGACCTTCGGAAAGAAATTGAAATTATCCAAAGCTCAATGTAAAGATTATCAGCTGAAGATCAACATAAACTCTAGAATGTAGTTTAAGATCCTATGCAAGCCCAAGATGCACAGAAACATCACATTTCATAATTCAATCATATTTTACAACATTTGGCCTCATGAAAAGAAAGAAAGAAAATAATTTTTGAAGGGAAAGAGTTTTCCTATGAAGATTGCTTTATAACTCTGAAAGAAGACATTTGGCTTTGGGGTTCAGCTCATAAGATCATTCATAATTGATCTTTTGATAGATTTATGTTTAGATCAGAACACCTTATTTTCTTGTAATGTTCCATATTTTTGTTTCTTTTGTTCCAAGATTTGTAAAATTGTTGGCAAGGTAACAGATGGGTTGGGGGAAGATTCGTATCGTCTTCCTGTTTGTATTAGTATTGCAGTCGCTCCAGTACAAATTGTTGCTATGGTATTTGGCATGTTGCAGTTATCAATTAAAAAACGCTTCTCTCATATGGTTCACGTCCTTAGTGAACCCTTTCAACAAGCTTGCCACGCTATGTAGTTAAATCGTTAATTGAAAACTAATCAGATCAGGAACATTATGAGATTAATCAGAATTAATCGGCATGTATTTCTTAACATCTTTTCTCTACCCTTCTAAGTGATTCGTCCCACTCATCCACATGTTGTTTTAACCAATTATAATGTA
The DNA here is from genome assembly GCA_963556465.1 of Berberis vulgaris. Taxonomy (NCBI): domain Eukaryota; kingdom Viridiplantae; phylum Streptophyta; class Magnoliopsida; order Ranunculales; family Berberidaceae; genus Berberis; species Berberis vulgaris. The sequence goes on from OY747127.1 coordinate 24,884,389, forward strand.
TTGTATCTATTGAAGAAGAGATTTCAAAGGATATTGATTTTATCTATGGATAATTGGAGATGAATGCTCTGAGGGTTTACCTCTCTTGGAGTAATGCAGAACTTCAAAGGACTCAGGGGGGGCTCCTGCGCACAAAGGGCAGCCGTCGGATCCGATGGACGGTCCAAATCTGTGGACTTAAAACATTTTTTATTTCACAATTTTTTTATTGCTGGATTGGACTTTAAACCTTTTTTTTATTGAGCCCCCCGGATCCCACTTCTTCCATCTCCTCTCTCCAAATTTTCCTTCTTTTTCTTCTCTCTCTTGTTCTTGTTTTTCTTTTTAGTTCTTCTTCTTCGTCTCTTTCAGCTAAAATCTCTCAATCCAATCCAGTAATCATCACTCACACACACACACACACAGAAACAACGAAATCAAAAGCAAATACCAAAAAATTCAACTATTTTTTCTTTTGTGTATTTTCTTTTCGATTCTTGTATCTCAAAAATTTTCACAAGGTGACAAAGAAGGATGATGATGAAATGACAATACCGATTAATGGTGAACACAATGATGACGGTGGAGATATTGAGTCTCTACTTCTTCCGAAGAGGTTTGGTAACTCTTCCACATTTGTGGCATCCATTCCCATTGCAGAATACCAGGGAAGATTACTTGAAGAGGTGCAAGGTAAAGGCAACAACTGTCGCCCATCTGGTTCACTAGCAGTGCCTCGAGAGCCCTTAGACGCTGCAACAGTTGCAGAAGCAATAACAATCATTTCTTGCTTTTACGAAAACAAAACTGAATGGGGTAAGCGTGTTGGTTGGATCTACGGTTCAGTCATAGAAGATGTTGTCACAGGCTATCAGATGCATAATAGAGGGTGGAGGTCAGTGTATTGCGTCACAAAGCGTGATGCATTCAGAGGAACAACCCCAATCAATTTAACAGACAGGCTCCATCAAGTACTCAAATGGGCAACTGGATCAGTTGAGATCTTCTTTTCTCATAACAATGCTCTCTTTGCGAGCCCTTGGATGAAATTCTTGCAGAGGATTGCCTACTTCAATGTTGGGATGTACCCTTTTACCTCGGGGTTCCTTCTTGTCTATTGCATTCTCCCGGCAATCTCCCTCTTCACAGGACAGTTCATAGTGCAGTCTCTTAGTGTGACTTTCCTAGTGTTCTTGCTATTGATCACAATCACACTGTGCTTACTAGCCTTACTAGAGATCAAGTGGTCAGGAATCACACTCCACGACTGGTGGAGAAACGAACAGTTCTGGTTGATTGGTGGCACTTGTGCCCACTCAGCTGGCAGTGTTGCAAGGACTACTAAAGGTGATTGCAGGTGTTGATATATCTTTCACATTGACATCCAAGTCTGCTACCCCAGAAGATGGGGATGATGAATTCCCAGAGCTCTATGAGGTGAAATGGAGCTTCCTTATGGTTCCTCCAATCACTATCATGATGATAAACATGATTGCAATTGCAGTGGAGTCGCAAGAACAATGTACAGCACCTTCCCAGAGTGGAACAAGCTAGTTGGAGGGGTGTTCTTCAGCTTCTGGGTGTTGTGCCATCTCTACCCGTTCACAAAGGGACTGATGGGGAAAAGAGGCAAGGTTCCTACAATTGTCTTCGTTTGGTCTGGATTGCTGTCTATAGACATTTCCATGCTCTGGGTGTACATTAGTACGTCCTCCTTCTGGGAGGCAAGATGAGTCCATGAAGTTCCAATTCCCCTGAAGCCCTCAAGTCTCAACTATAGCGCCAACTTCCTCCCTGCACCACCATCAAGAATTGAAGTATCTCAACTTCATTATGCAGCTAACATTCTTTGTTGTTTTCTTCGTTTTAGATTGAAACGTACGTATGAACTCTCCTTTAAATGATTCTGTTATAATTTGGAAACTGAGTTTCCTTGTCAATGAAAAATCATTCTTGTCAAAGTAAAGTGTTGTATTCTCCTTTTTTTCTTGCTCAGAAATGGTGATACCATTCTTCAAATCTCATCAAACCATTAATCTCAATTTCTACTGTTTTTGGTTTGTCAATTTTCACCTAATCAATTTCTCGTTGTTGGATCGGATTGAGAGATTTTAGCTGAAACAGACGAAGAAGAAGAAGAGCTGAAAAGAAAAACAAAGAACAAGAGAGAAAAGAAAAAAGAAGGAAAGTTTGGAGAGAGGAGATGGAAGAAGTGGGACCCGGGAGCTCAATAAAAAAAAAAGTTTAAAGTCCAATCCAGCAATAAAAAAAAACTGTGATGACGAGTTCTTTTTTATATAGAGGACTGTTATAAGGAGTGCTTATAGGGAGCTTGGGTCTGTTGCCTGGGTTTGCAGTTTGAGTGGCATTTTTACATTTTTGTCCCTATTTTTTTAACTACTCTTTAAATATAACAACAACAAAGGAGGGGCAAAAGGATAATTTTGCCCCACCCCTCAGGCTGCAAACCCAGGCTCCTTATAATTGTTCCTGTTATAAAATACGAAAATTCTTAAGTGCACCGGGATTGTGCCCGATTTTCGTGTCTGGTGCTACCAGGCACCATCGATATTCCTCAAGATAGGAACATATGCCTATCTCGAGAAATATCGATGGTGCTTGATAGCACCAGGCACGAAAACCGGACACAATCCCGGTGCTCTGCAGTATCACTCTATAAGATATCATCATGCAAGCATTAAAAGTCATATCCCAAAAGCTGAGACGAGGTTATCCTTGATGTGTTTAACATTAATTTAATCAACACCTCAACTGCTATAGTTACTTTTTTTTAAAAAGAAGATTCAAATTATCAAAGTACAATAATACATAGACACAATACAACAAAGAGCTAATGATACACAAAAAATGATTTATGGTTGACGATTAACACTTAGAATCCAATTCCTTTTATGCCAATCTGTGTGGAACACATATACCGAGGGATAGCCAGGACATCAACTGATAACCAGCCATACATAAAAACATGAAAACTCCCATTGTTCCTCTCTCTTCCAAATTACTCGAACAATAGCATATGGGGTAGGAAATCAGATCCCCTTCCTGTAGTAAAGACTTGACAGTTGGGCTACTATAGTAACTGGGACAGTAATTTCAATAGTTGGTATAAAATTATGTATAGTATAAAATTTATACATCTGAGAGTGTGTTTGGTTGCATGGAATCTTATGTCATGAAAATTTATGATGGGATCCTTATATTTTAGGCTAAATTGATGTATCACTCCACATCCACCATTTGATTTTGTGATCAATGGTGGGAATGAAAGTCCCATTAACATGAGAATCACATGCCTTGGGGGACCAAGGAGTGGAATTCCCATGTTCATGGGACTTTCATTCCCACCATTGATCACAAAATCAAATGGTGGTCAAATGGTAGATGTGGAGTGATATATCAATTTAGCCTAAAATATAAGGATCCCCTCATGAATTCTCATGGCATAGGATTTCATGCAACCAAACACACCCTAAGAATTCTCAAATGGTTCAATTTAGTTAGAATGTAAAATTTGGAGCGGACAGCAGTTGACATGTATAAATCAGGGTCAAACCGCTCCGCAACTGTCTTTTTGCAAAGGGGAATTCTAATTGTCGAGGAAAACAGCGAGGGAGGGAGGGAGGACCCTCCATCCCCCTCCCGATACGTGCAAGGGATGGGACGGGATGAACGCATCGCGAGGGGGAATGGAGGGTCGCCAGTTAGCCAAGCTCTTTTGCAAAGGAAAATTCTAATTGTCGAGGAAACCAGCGAGGAAGGAATACGTGCAAGGGATGAAACGCACGCATCGCGAGGAGAATGGAGGGTCCTCCCTCCCTCGCTGTTTTCCTCGCTGGTTTCATCGCCAATTAGACTTATGGACGTATACATCCAACATGTAAAAATTGTGTAACTGATGCAATTAAAAAAATAATAATAATATGATTGTCCGTTCTGATTCGTCTTTCATTTCCTCATTTTTTTTTCCAAACTCTAGTGGTTTACAAAGCATATATATAATGAACAAAACACCAATTCCAAATCTTGCTCAACTACGTGAATCTATACACTCGTAAATGGCAGCAAGAATGCAGCTTGAGAATTTAATTAGCAAATAATTAGTGTGGGTAAAAGGGAAAAAATTTATCCAAATTAGAAAAGAAGTAAACCTAAATTATGTGCAATAAAGAGAGAGAAAAACAAGTAATGGGGGGGGGGGAAAGGCTGGATGTGAAAGCAGCTCTGGAACTAGGACTAGGAGGAACACCCGCGGCGGTGGCATTTCTTGACAACAAATACCCACCACTTCTGCTTCTCCATTGTAAACAATTCTTACTCTTCCCGTAATTAGAGGTAGAGAAAGACCAAATAAAGATGATGTTAGGTCGGTTGGTGTTTGCAATAAAGAAGCACAGAGCAAGCAAGAGTTGTACCAAATCTAATGGTGTTTTTGAAAAGAAGAGGAGTACAGTAGTAGAGGAACGCGAGATGATGGGAAACAAAGAAGAAGACGAAGATGAAGAGATAGAATAGAAGATAAGAAACGAGAGATAAGTAACCAACGAACACGACATGGAGTTGAAGAGGACAAGTATGTGGCTTCAAAAGCACCATCAAAACTGAACTCCAACTGAACTGAATTGGGTTTCTTTCTATCTTTTCTTCCCTCCCTTGCCAAGTGTGATGGGATAAAACAAACTCCCCCCGCCTCTTTTTCCTTCTTTTTTTGAAGGCTTCTCAAACCCCTTCTAAAACCCTTCATACATTTATTTCGCTGCATATGCCCACTTGTTTCACCGTCTTTTTCCACGGGAGTTAGAGCCTAGAAGCACGGACGGATAGTATAGAATAAGAACCAAATGTCTTGACATTACATTTGCCACAACTGATCATTTTAAGGGGGCATTTGGTTCAATAAGTTGCTAGTTGTAGTTTAGTATCAACAAAAAATTTATCAAATGATTATTGAAGAAATCTCTATGTAGGTTGTCCAAGCTGAGCCGTGTAACTTATAAATGCTTCACGGACAAGGAAAAGATGTATTCGCCTCTAATGAGTGTTAGAGAATTTAAGAGTGAGTGAGGCTAAAGGTAAACTCGTGTACACCATGGGACCTTTTAATATTGTCATTTCTACTATTGCTATACTAGTGTATTACCCGTGTCTACGACACTCAATATTATCATTACTTAATAATTATGTGTGTTTCCAACATCTCCTCATTGATTCCATCTATTATAATCAAATTTGGTCAAATTTAAACATTTTGAATTGATCATTGGTTTTATTTGAAAAATATTCAAAAATGCATTCCAATGATACCGAATTTATGAAAATTGAACAGCTAACTAAAAAGTTATATAATTTTAAGTTGAGAATCTAAAATAAACAAATATTCTCTCTCTGCCACATGTTCAACTTATATTCTTCCACGTGCATTTTACTTTTCTTTTGCTATTTAGATATTTCTTATCAACAACCCCACGTCGTTATGTTGATACAAATCTTGACTCTTAACTTCTTTCCAACTTTAAATTCTAGCCCTTGGTTATCTTTATCTCCAAGAAAAACAAAACCTCACTTGCCTTAGTATCTTCAAGGGTCTTCTTAATGGCTCATTCATTGAATGTAATGATATTTATTTAGAAAATAAGGAACATGAGTTTTCAATTCATTTCCAAGTGTCTCCTTAAAACTTTTCCTTCGTCAATAGTTTGATAATTCTCTTAGCATTGTGGGTCCAAACGATGCTCCGAAGATGTGCCACATGTGCATTAAGGATGCTCTAAACAGCCCCTTAGATATGAGATCATCTCCCATGGTCTCCTTACAAGGAGCTCCTTAAAGCATATCCAAGAGTCATTAAAATAATTTATAACGGAGCTTTTCGACAATGAGGACTCATGAGTTTTCAAATGACATTCGAAAGCCTCCTTAAAAACACACATTCATCTATATTTTATTATTATTTTTTAAGTAAGTGAGCCCCATAGGTATACAAAGAATTTATTATTTTGAGCAGATAGTGAAATTCACATAGGTTAAAATTATTAAAATAAGGTTAAAGAGTTGCTTCACACTCCTTAGTTTAGGGAGAAAGAATGCACTCCTTAGAGACTCCTTAGTGTCATAATATACTTAAGGAGGCCATAGGAGCAAAAAAGTAGCATATCTTTCTTTCTTTTTTTAAATGCCACATATGCATTAAGTAGGCTTGAAGGAGTCTCTTGAAGATGTTCTTAACTAAGTGGCAACATTTAGCTAGTAGAGGATAAGAAAACATGCTCCAAGAGACTTCTATCCTATGTGGTATGGAGAGTCTCCAAGGAGTTTCACTTCACTAGTTAAATGTAGGTAGTCATTTTTGGCTCCTTACAATTTTGTTTAATATTTTATTTTGTAGTCTCCACTCAGTTTTTACATTTCAAATCAATTTTAAATTATGAATCTCGGCCCCTTAAAGATGAGAAAATAAAAATACAATATAATAAAATTAAGAATGGGCTTGGGGAGTCTCTTGAAAAGCAAATGCAAAAAAACTGAATAAGAAATGAGCTCCTTAGTTTATATTAGTTTATTAAATTTAGATAGCCTCGTGAGAGGAAGTTGGAGATGTTTGTATTATATAGACTAGTGTATTACCCTTTTCATTGACACAATGTTGTGACATTAAGGTCTCGATTATAATTCTAACCTATTGGAAAAAATAAACCACACACACACTCTCAAAACTTCGAAATGAGTTAGGGGTCTTAGATTGCCTTAAAATGCCCGTCTCATTCTTTCGTAAGTAGTCAAAATACTTACGAAGTGAATGCATTAGACTTTTTTTTTCTTATTCAAAAATTATTTACAGTGTTGTAAAATGCAAGTTTTTTAAAATTTTAAGCGTTTGTATTTTCATTGGAAAAATCTTCAAAAATGTATTTCAATTATACTAAGTTTATCAAAATTCGACAACTACGTAGATAGTTATGACAATTTTCATTTTGAAAAGAAAATAAAAACATAAAATTTTCTCTCTCCGCCACATATACATTCCACTCATTGTAAGTTTTATATTCATTTTCTTTTGCTCTTCTGCGTACTTCACATTTACAAACATGTTGTTATAGAAAATAAATCTCAATTTTAAACATCTCTCATTTACAAGAGTTGTACCATACCTAACATAAGGAGCTAGCCTGGTGGTTTTTTTAGTAGAAAAGGAATGAGAGATGACGGGAAACAAAGAAGAAGAATAAGAGAAAAATGAAGTTCGAGAAGAGAATAAACAAGAGATGAGTAACCATTGAACACGGCCATGGAGTTGGATAGAACAAGTGTGTGGCTTCAAGAACACCATTGAAGCTGAACTGAATGGAACTGAATTGGGTTTATTTCTATCTTGTCTTCCCTCCCAATCCTCCCTCCAGTGAAGTGTGAAAGGGTTTTCAATCAAGATGGTAGGATGGGATAAAAACTCTCATGTCTTTATTTCTTTCTAAAGGTGCCTTTCTCAAACCCCTTCTAAAACCCTACTACATACATTTCAATTTGTTTGCCCACTTGTTTCACTATCTTTTTCCTTAGGAGCTAGAAGCATGGACGGATACACCAAAAAATTTAATGCCCCCACCCAAAGTATTGTATACATCTCAAATATGAGTAGCCACCTATATACCTCGAATACACTTCAGACATAATCAAGGGGTATATCTTACATTCAATGGCCATGATACAGCTGCGATATGGAAAACACATTTCCTTTCTATGCTTTTTGTTAGTAGATTGCAAAAATAGGATGACATGTGAACATTTTTTGGGACGTGAGGATGCATATATTTATTATTTAGTATTTTAATGAAATCATAATCGTATGACTTTGGGGTTTATGCATTTATGTTAATGATTTATGAAAATTATTTTTAATTAATAATTGTGTTACCGTATTTTTATTATATAAATATATAATTATTATTTTAAGGTTGTATCCTACTATACCCATATCCTCAATTTTGAAAATTTTCCATATTCTCGTGTCAATTTCGTACTCATACCATTACCCATATTTGAATTTGTGCAACTAAGATTAGGAGTAGAATAACTTATGCTCTTAAAGCATGGATTGGCTCTTCTTTTTCTTTTCTACTTTTATTTTCTAATTAAGTATAGTATAAAATAAGAACCAAATGTCTTGACATTACATTTGGGTCCTTTGGTTCAATAAGTTGCTAGTTGTAGTTTTGTATCAATAAAAAAAATTCATCAGATGATTATTGAAGAAATCTCTACTATATAAAGAGGTTGTCCAAGCTTAGTTGTGTTAGTTATAAATGCTTCACGGACAAGGAAAAAACATATTCACCTCTAATAACTGTTAGAGAATTTAAGAGTGAGCAAGGGTGTAAAGGTAAACTCATGTGACCCATGGTACCCACTAATGTTTTTTTTTTTTTTTTTTTACTATTGTTAAACTAGTGTATTATCGGTGCCTACGATACTCAATTATCATTACTTAATAATTATGTAAGCTTCCAATTTCTACTCATCAATTCCGTCTAGGTTTATAATCAAACTAGATAAAATTTGATCGCTTGGAAAGAAACATCATTTTACAATTTAAATGTTTTGTATTGACAATTGTTTTATTTGAAATATCTTCAGAAAATGTGTTCCAAACGATACCAAATTTATGGAAATCGCACAGCTAAATAAAAAGTTATGATAATTTAAGTTGAAAATCTAAAATAAACAAATATTCTCCCTCTGCCACATGTACGATGTACATTCTTCCACATATATTTTACTTTTGATTTTTACCTTTTCTTTTGCCATTTAGATATTTCTTATCTGCAATCCATGCCATTATGTTGATACAAATCTTAACTATTTAACTGTTTTCCAACTTTAAATCCTAGCCCTTGGCTATCTTTGTCTTCAAGACAAACAAAATCTCACTTTCCTTAGAGCATCCATGGATTTTATAATGGCTCTTTAATTTAATATAATAATATTTATTTACGAAGGTCTCAGAAAATAAGGAACGTGAGTTTTCAATTCATCTTCAAGGGTCTCCTTAAAATTTCCGTTCATCAATAGTTTATTAACTTTTCTCTTAGCATCGTAGGTGCAAAGAGTATACAAAAGTACAAAACATATATAAATTAAACTAAAAAGTGGAACCCACGTAGCCTAAAAGTTATTAAAGTAAAAATAAATAATGAACCCACATAGCCTAAAAGTAATGAACTCCTTTAGGCTCCTTAATGCCACCTTATAGTATATATGTTAAGGAGCTCTTAGATAATAAGGAGCCATGAGTATTCAAATGACATCAAAAAGCCTTCTTAAAAACACTCATTCATCTATATTTTAATTATTTTTTAAGTATGTGGGCCCAATAAAGATTACAAAACATTTATTATTTGATTAGATAACACATGGGTCAAAATTATTAAAATAAGGTTAAGGAGCTGCTTCACACTCCTTAGTTTAGGGAGATAGAGAACGCACTCCTTAGAGTCTCCTTAGTGCCATGTTATACTTCCATTATAGGAGCAAAAAAATAGTGTATCCTTTAACAAAATTATCACATATGCATTAAGGAGGCTTTAGTTTCTTGGAGATGCTTTAAGGAGTTTCTTGAAGATGCTTTTACATAGGTGGCAACATTTAAGGAGTTTCTGAGGCGATTTCGAGGGGTATTAACTTTTTGATCCTTCAATCTTGGTCGTCCCAAGATTGTTGGAATCACCCCTAGCCATTGATCGTAGTGAAGAGCTCAAGCGCAACCCAGGTTTCTTCGCCGTTTGGTAGGCGGAGACAGGCCTTTGTGCCGCCTTGGGGCGATCCAACACGACGACACGGTTCAGCCGTTTCTACAACTTTTACATACAGCCGCAACTGCTGCTGTCGAGACAGTGAAAGGACTGCGGATTTGCATGTTCTTTTTGCCAGTCACCACCAATACGCTTCATTGTTTGTTTTCATCTCTTTTTGGTTGACGCTGGATGCAGGGCTAGATACGTCGTCCTTTGGATGCGATGTCGGCGCCGCCGGCCACCATCCCTCCCTCCACGGCGGGGGGACCTGGTAATGGGGGAACGGGTAAACCCTCTTTCGCCCAGATTTTGGGTAAAATCTTGGTGGACGAAGTTGCGGAAGATCAGGTAGAAGAAACTCGTTTCCGCAAAGAGGGAGCGCCAGCAATTGGACTTACGGCCACAGATGAAGTACGTGGCGAAGCGTTCATGGAAAAACATGTGATTGTTCTAAAGTTCTCTAGCTATCGACCAACACTGGAAGATATCCGAGATTCGATTCACAGAACTTGGGGAATCCTAGGCGATTTTTCGCTTGGTTTACTGAATCAACGGCATGTGTTAGTTCGACTTCAATCCGAGGTGGAAGCCAAGAAAGTACTATCGAGAGACTCCTTTTTTATTCGTGGAGTTCGGTTCAAAGCCTTCCGTTGGCATGATGGTTCCAGTTTGAAGGAGGACCCGATATCGGTGCCATTGTGGGTAGAGCTTCCTAACTTACCTTTGCATTTATTTCATCCCCCTATTTTAAAAGCAATTGTGAATTCTTTTGGTGGTTTCTTGCGGATGGATGATCATACTCGATGCCTATTGCGCCCGAGTTTTGCCCGTGTTTGCGTGGAGATGACTTTGGCGGAGAAATTACCAACTAGAGTTTGGATTTACAGGGCTAATAATAGGGGCTTCTGGTAGAAGATAGATTATCCAGGCTTCTAATACTGTGATTTTTGCTCCTTGATAGGGCATCAGGAGGATTTTTGTAGAAAAAAGTTGGGCCTAACGGGCGGTGGGAGTGTTTCTGACCTAGGGAAAGCAGCGAAGGCGGTCAACCAAAAGTCGAAACCAATACTATCAAGCAACAATACATACCAGTTACCAAAAAATAAAAATTGCCCATCCGAGAAGTGGGTACGAGTGGTGTAAAAAATGACAAGGGTGCGGAGATTAACGAGGAAATTGGGGATAAGAGGTCAGTGGCCACTGCTCCGGCAACGGTGGTGTTGTCAAACAAATTTGAGTCACTTATAGAGAATTTCGATGAAGATGAGGGTGCTCAAGGAGATAAGCAGCTAGTGGGCAAGACAATGGCTCATGACAGTGCCGCGGTTGTACCAGAATCTACGGAGGATTGCCTCTTGGAGGCGGGGTATACAGTTTCGGAGATTGAGAATGTTATTGGTCCACAAGCACAGTCGTTGCTACAGGAGGATGTTGTCGACTCGGGGGACACCAGCAATAGCCTTTCTAAGAATATTCTTGTGGCAGTGTCGCGAGACGCGGCAAGCGATACAGTGATGCATGCTGACTCAGGGAGGCCGAGCGATGCAACCTTCACAGCGGGGGCGTTGAGACGGTCTAATTTTCAGCCATAACCGGTCTCGCAGCAGCCAGTGCTCTACCCTTCACGAGGGGCCGTGACTTCCCCCCAACCAGCGACCTGCACCAAGACAAGGGCCATGGCCTCGCCCCAGCCAGCGCCCTACACCAAGGCAGTGGACGTGGCCTGCACCAATCCAACGCCCTGCACCACACCAGAGAACATAGTCTCGCCCCAGCCAGCGCCCTGCACCAAGGCAGCGGACGTGGCCTCGCCCCAGTCTGCGCACTGCACCAAGACAGGGGTCGTGGCTTCGCCTCAGCCAGCGCCCTGCACCACATTTTTCGGTGCTACTAGCACAGAGCTAGGGGATGTTATGCAGGGTCAGCACGTGCAGGAACCCTCGGATGATGAGTTTCAGTCTTTGCTCAGGTTAAAGAGACATTTTGACAAATACGTTATCAAAACTTCCATGGATTATAAAAGAGTCGGAGACAACTTGAACAAGGCTATGTCTTTGTTCAAAGAAAATAGGCTACTTCGACTGCCGAAATTGGATATCAGTACACTCGAAAGTACTAGTGAGGATAGTGATGAAGTCAACTCAGAATCTGAGCTTGATCCACAGGCAGCAAATAGTGATTTGGATTTAGGGGCTATGTTAGACGGAAAGATGAATAAGAGGCGTCACACCAAAGATATCAGCATTTGTCCCGAAAATCCAATAGAACTAGGAAAGAAAACAAAAGGTACAAAGACTGATTTTGTCTAGGCTTGTATTGGTGAATCATATCTTTTGTGAGAGGTTGTTTCGGCTTTTTAGTTAACTTAACCCTATTGGGTCAGTCATGTAGCCTTCGGAAGTGGATTTTTAAATGAATAAAATGGGTCAACATCCCAATTTAAAAAATAAAAAAAAATAAAAAAAAAAGTAGATGATGAAAAACCATGCTCCAAGAGACTCCTATACTATCTGGTATCGTGAGCCTCCAAGGAGTTTTAGTTCACTGGTTAAAATGTAGCTAGTCATTTTGGCTCCTTTAATTTTTATTTAATATTTTATTTTGTAGGCTCCACTCAGTTTTTACATTTCAAGTCAATTTTAAATTATGCATCTCACCCACTTTAAAGATGAGAAAATAATAATACAATATAATAAAATTTTAAGAGTGGGTTTGGGGAGCCTCTTGGAGAGCAAATAGAAAACAAAAAACAAAAAACAAAAAACAAAAAACAAAAAACAAAAAACAAAAAACAAAAAACAAAAAACAAAAAACAAAAAACAAAAAACAAAAAAACAAAAAACAAAACTTAATGAGCGAGGAGCTCCTTAGTCTATATTATTTTATTAAATTTAGAGAGCCTCATGGGAGGCTGTTGGAAATGCTTGCATTATAGACTAATTATTACCCTTTTCGTTGACACGATAAAAGCGTTGTGACATTAAGATTTTAATTTATTGGAAACACATTCTCAAACTGCCGCAATGAGTTTGGAGTCTTAGTTTGCCTTAAGATTTCTATCTCATTCTTTCATAAGTAGTGAAAATACTTACGAAGTGAATGCATTGGATTTTATTTTTTTTTTATTAGATAACGTTTACAGTGTTGTATGCAAGTTTTTTAAAATTTTAATTGATTGTATTGGTCATTGATTTCTTTGGAAAGATCTACAAAATGCATTTCAATTTTCAACGATATCAAGTTTATCAAAATTCGACAACTACGTAGATAGTAATGACAATTTTCACTTTGAGAAAGGAAAACACAAAACTTTCTCTCTCCGCCACATGTATATTCCACTCATTGTAAGTTTTATGTTCTTTTTCTTTTACCTTCTACATACTTCACATTTACAAACATGTAGTTATGGAAAATAAATATCAACCCTCAACATCTTCCTCAACTCTCAATCCTAGTCATGTTTTATCTTCAAATCCTAATGAATAGTAAAACCTCTAGTTGATTTGTAAGATATACGAGTGTATTACCCGTGCCTTCGACACAGCTATTGTGACGTACCTTTGGCATGTCATTTGGCTTGTTGGGATGTGCGTAACGAAAAATAAGAATATGATAAAAATTTTAAGAGAGTTTTTTTTATAGTTTGTCAAAATATAAATTAAAATTTCATTTTAACTTATTTTGTATTGATTACCTAGTTCTTGTTGGACCATTAGATCATCTTGTCTCATTTTCGTATGAATATTAATCTATTTGCCGATTTGAAAATTTGAGAACAAATTAATAATACTAAATACGATAAAACAATACACTCCGTAAATTATTTTTTTTAAAAAAAGGATAATATTAGCTCCCCCGCTTTAGAGGTTTAAAAAATAGAATTTTTTTTTTCAAATTTGAAAATACTATTAAATAATGCTAAATAAGGATCAATTGTTAATTTAATATTTAGAGGAGCATTACATAATTTTTATAGAAGACATATTCATAATTATTGAATGTTGGGCGATATTGTAAATGGCATGTGAGTAGATTATTGAATTTTGGGGTGACTTCAATAATATAATAAATTGCCTAAGAATTAAAAGAAATTTAAATTTTGAATGTACCTTATTACCCATGGTAGCTTGTGATTTTAATAAAGCAATCATGTAATTATAACACTTTAATAGGGGCGTTTAGGAAATATCATTGAAATTCAACATTTTCAATTTAACTAAACATTTTCAATTTATCTAAATGGCTTTGCTTTCACTCAAAATTACATGTTCTACCACCATTCAATTAAGTCGCAACCATTGGATTTGAGTTCATCTCCTCCATTATTATTATTTTTTTTATCAAATTCTTATAGATAGTTGGATTTATGTTTATGTTTGGATAATTTTTTAGTTGTATGTGTTTTGTTAGATAAACTCCGCCCATTGCAATGGTCGGTCCCTAGCCCGAAAAATAGGAGGGTTGGTGTTAGGCCATGACAACCAACTGTAAAAAAAACTTCGTCACATCTTTTTTCATGGATTTTGGTTCAAAAAGATTAATGCAAAAAGTTGGAGCGTCCTCCATACGCGCTGCACCTACACTCGAGTGTAGTAACAAATGAGCAAGGCGCGTTGTAGCGATGCCTAATTGTAGTGTTAAATAAGCGAGGGTTCTCGCACCATTCTGGATGGGAACGGGTAAAGTAGCTAGTCCGAGCTAGAACTAGAGATAAAATAATTAGATTGGCCTCTTGGTGCATAAGAACCTTGACAGGTAAGTCAATAGAACTAGTGGACGTCCTGTGTAGGATGAAGGTAAACATAGTTTGTCTCCAAGAGACGAAGTGGAAGGGGAACAAGGCTAAAGATTTAGGAGGAGGGTTCAAAATTTTCTATTCTTGAACAGATGAAACTAGGAATGAGGTGAGAATAGTGGTAGATAAAGTTTTAATGATGTAGTAGTTGACGTTAGGAGGTTTGGGGATATAATCATAAGTGATGATACATCAAAATAGACTAATCATCACGGTCGTACATGTGGCAGAGAGCACCCATCATGAGAATATAGAGTCCAATCTATCAGGCCAGCTCATAAAGCCCAAGAAGAATAAAGCCAATTACAGAGGCCCAGACAAGGCCCGCCGACGAGAAGACATAAACAGAGCTTGAATCCATGCTCGAACGGATCAGAGCCTGAATCCAGGCCCGACACGAGTTATCTCATAAAGAAGAGGAACGTTGCACCAAAAAAAGTCATGGAGGAAGTTACGCCTCCACGGACGCATATCCATTAAGGAGGAGACTGTTACGAAAAAACATATGCTTCCATTGCACCTCACATGCTTAAGTCATGCAAAGAATTAACTGCGGTCATTATAAAAGGTAAACGGAACATTCGACACAAGTATGCAATTTTAACTGAGTTTTGTCCAGATTTACTTCGTTCTTCAAATAGAGTTGCTGACTTAAGCATCGAAGTGCTATCGACCACCAAAAAGGTGGTACTTGGCAGTATAACATCTGTTTTGCAGGTCAAACTCACAGGATGACGATTTTTTGATGCATCAGTTTGGCACCGTCCGTGGGGAACAACGAGTTTCTTTTCTAAAAAACAACACAGTGACAAAGCTCACTATAATCTGATAGAAGATCAGCAAGTCGTCAGAACAAATGACACACTCTACAGATCCTCAACCTAGTGATGATTGTGACAACTCTCTTACTGACAACAATGCATCACAAATAGCTCAGGAACAAGAAGCAGCCCGAATCTTCGGATCGACGACACCCGAGAATCCAGATCCACAACACGCAATAGCCCAGACAACCCAAACATCTGGCAACACCAACACAGATCCTCAAGTAGACCTACTCATGGCCCAGATGAACTACATGGCAAAAGTGCTGGAAAAAATCACTCATAAGTGCATCCAGCCAGCTGACCTAGTTCAGGCATCGCCCCAACTAAACTCCACCAACTGAACTCAAGGAAGTAACAAAATCCCAGCAGAACCTCAACAAGGAAATTGTGAGAGCAATGAGCTCCCCCAAGCCAAGACTCCACAGTGTGACTAAACGCCTACTGAAATCACGTTCAGAATTGGAGTCACGGATCCTAACATACTATATGAGTTAGCCAAGCCGCCATTCTCCGACACCCTCGTGAAAAAAGCAATGCCAAAAAAGTTCACTCCGTCGAAGTTTGAAGTGTGTGATGGTACCATCGACCCAACAGATCACCCGAGACAGTTCCACCACATAATGGCCCTAAAGGAATCTACGGAGTCGATCCTATGTAGAACATTCCCAACCAGCCTCACTTCCACAGCGATGAATTAGTTCAACAGCCTACCACTGAGGTCGATAGTCTCCTTCCAAGCTTTGGTCACCGCTTTTATCACCAGATTTGTCGAAAGCCAGCAGATGAGGAAAGGACCACACTACCTCTTGCTTACCAGATAGAAGCCCGAAGAGACGATACGTGAATATGTCACTCGCTTTACCAATGAATTGACAATGATCGATAGATGTAGCGATGGCACAACCGCTGCACCTTTTGTTGTCAGACTGAAGAGAGGACCCTTCTTTGATGCTCTTAACCTAGAGCCTCCAAAAGGCATGGTGGTCCTGTTGAAAACAACACAAAAACACATCTCCCTTGAGGATATGAATGTTGCGATGAGGAAGAATGAGCAGGAAAGGGAAAACCACTCAAGGAAACAGGAAAGAAGAAAGAAACTGAGATGATGGACAACGGAAAGATAGCAATCGTTCAAAAAAACATAGAAACGACGGAAGAATCGAGTCCAACCAGCGTGAATCCAGTAAGTCACAAACGACACGGCCCAATCACGAGCGGATAACCAGCGTAATGAAAAAGTAATACAAACCATACACGACCCTAAAGACAGGTCGGACCAAGATCTTGAAGCACATGGAAAATTGGGAGAACGTCAACTGGCCACCCAGGATGAGAGGGGACCCAGAAGGAAGAGACAAAAACAGGTACTGCTCCTTTCACAAGGATCATGGACATGATACCGAAGACTGCTACAAGCTGAAAGAGGAAATCGAGCATTGGATCCAAAGAGGACGACTCGATGAATTCATTGGAATACCAGACAAAAACCTCAAAGGAAAATAAAAAACAGATACCACTGCCACATGATCGAAAGAACAATCTAAGGAACTGATATATGATCTACACTACATTTGCCCCAGCAAAAAAATCTCCCTCTCGAGCATACCTATATCGAAACAGAAAGATCAACGCCCTGAAAATGGTTGCACTGACCGACTCAGGGACTCTACCAGCTGACACAAATCCAATCCAAATTACCAACAAAAGAATTAGCTACGGCAAACTCTATCAAGCCTCTGCGAGTAATGCCAAGCGATGAGCAATAATGGGTCAAGCAATGAGGTCATGAATTAAACAAGAAAGAATAGCAGAGGAGCAAAACACCAACGCGAGAATAGACGCCAGCCACGCGATGATTAAAAAGAAATCGCTCCGCAATGTAGCTTAACTGCCCTAGAAAAATGACCGTTAGAAATTGTCAGGACATCCAGACAGGAAAATCAATAAAATTTGAACTTCGAAATAAACATCCCACGAAGGAGAACAACTTCAAAGCGAAGCCATGCAAAACAATCGCCATATAAAGCCAAAAGGAATCAGGATGCAAGTTAACGAAGTAAGAGTTGGACGAACGAGTCAACTGAGTAAAGCAGCATCGAGTGGACTGAGATATCGAGTTAACGAAGTAAAAGTTGGACGAACGAGTCAATTAAGTAAAATGACTTCAGGTCGACTAGAGCGTCCAAGCAACGAAGCCAAAGTGAACGAACAAGTCAACTTAACATAAGAACTTCGAGTCGACTGAGACGTCGAGTTAACAAAGTAAAAGTGGACGAACGAGTCAACTTAACATAAAAACTTTGAATCGACTGAGATGTAAAGTTAACGAGGTAAAAGTTGGACGAACGAGTCAACTAAGTAAAACAACTTCGAGTCGACTGAAACGTCGAATTAACGAAGTAAAAGTTGGACGAACGAGTCAACTAAGTAGAAGGACTTTGGGTCGACTAGTGCATCGAACCAACGAAGCCAAAGTGGACGAACGAGTCAACTTAACATAAAAACTTTGAATCAACTGAGACGTCGAGTTAACGAGGTAAAAGTTGATGAACAAGTCAACTTAACACAAAAACTTCAAGTCGACTGAGACGTCGAGTTAACGAAGTAAAAGTTGAATGAGCGAGTCAACGAAGTAAAACGACTTCGGGTTGACTAGAGCATCGAACCAATGAAGCCAGAATGGACGAACAATTCAACTTAACACAAAAACTTCAAGTCAACTCAGACGTCAAGTTAACGAAGTAAAAATTGGATGAACAAACCAATTAAGTGAAGATGATTTCGGGTCAACTAGAGCATCGAACCAACGAAGTAAAAGTTGAGTGGACGAGTTAACGAAGTAAAAGCAACTTCGGGTCAAACCAACAAAGCAAAACTCAAAAGAAACAACTTCGCAACAGCCAAATCAACAAATCAACTTCAAAGAGGTAGATTTTGTTTTGATCAGACAAGCAAAGCAAACGACGGAAGAACGAGTTAGTGCAACTCAGAAAAGCATTGGATTAACTAACACACCAGATCAAAAAATTAGAAGAAAAACAGACAAAACGATTTTCTCACAAAAGCTCCGAGACGACAAACACAAAGTTGAGACATACGTACTGAAGCATAGGAAAATTCAAATCAGCAAAAGACAGACAAAGATATAGACAACAAAGCCTGAGCAACCCCAGCCGCTTTGATCCTCTCAGAACATCACATTTTAACGTGTCGTATTGTTAAAGAACATGAGAAAATACCAATAGTAGCGCGAAAAGCTTCCTCTCCAGAGAAATCACAAGATTACGATTGGCCTGATGACCCGAAACCATCACCTCTGCGTTTGCAAGATGAGTCGTCCCATCCATTACAAGCCTAAGACCATCATCGAGATGAATGAAGGTTCAGATCCAGCACGAGCATCAAAGGCCTCTCCACCGATCGTATGTGTCATTCATTAACCAGCTTACGCACACCATCATGCACGCCAAGCTGGGAAAACCAACAAAACGTCCCATCCAATTTGTCCCGAATCTCTTCGAGAGTAGGTTCATTCCGACTAATCCACGAATGAATAACGCAAGGATCTGAAAGTATGGAGGAATCACCACCCATAGCCGGGAAAGAAGAAGGAACAACAGGATAACCATCCTCACCCTCTCGTTATGCAGAAGAAGTGGAACGAGTTGCAGTCCCAACAAGAACAGAAGAGCCTAAGCAGATTGTAGAAGGCGAGACCTCCACCCCATCGTCAACAGGAAGATAAAGAGACTAAGAGACCACATCTTGGGAACTCGATCACAACTACTAAGCTCCTTAGACTGGACAACAGCCAGTTGGAGCATCTTTTCATCTAAGGACCAAATATCCTCATTAAAACACTTAGCAGCGTCAAGACCACCATAAGCAGAGATGAGTCTATTTTCGCCATCATCCTGTGGATGAATGGTATCTTTTTCACTCCTCTCCAATGCCAACTTCATCTATTCCGCCTCTTGCAGAGAGCGGCGATCCTCGCTCGCAGACTTTCTATCAACCGAATTTAAATAAAGAGAAGAACGACGAACAGAGTCAATGAGTCGTTTCTTCTTCGAAACACGGTCATAACTCTGAAACAACCATTTCGACGGACAAACGAGCCTCGATACTTTTCTTTTCCTGGAAGTCAGACCGGTAAAAACATTAACAGGAGCATCGAGATTTGTAACATTCGAGCTCACTTTCTGATCAATAACAGTTACCACCGTCAATAACGACAGCACGAAAAGCAATCTCCGCAACTTGCCTCTCAGTTAGCAGAGCCCGCTCGAATTCATTCATGTTGTACAAATTGTTGCGCCTCACCATATCATCAATAAGATAGGTGTCCAAAGGAACTACAGGAAGCTGCAAAAAAACTCGTTGATAACCTGTTCTTCAGCGGTCAATGGAAATGCATATTCCTGCACTTGATAGGAACCTGAAAATACCTCACTATTTGTTGACCCCGTAAATTGAAGTAGCCAGAGTGGACAGACGCATAAACCAATCCCGCGACCAACCCCTGATGTCATCATTAAGGTTGCCAAAACATGCGGGAGAACAAAGGAAACAGGTTAGATTGGGTTTCATGCTAAACTTTACCAAGGAATGCAAAATTCCAGTAGTTAAAGGGATACCAGAAAAGGATAGCCCTGACATACATGGAAACCATGACCTTCCAACCGTTCAGGCCCATCTGAGCAGGAGGAATACCCAGAAGATCTAGATAAAACTATAACAGCTCCGGAACCAAAAATCGAAGACCTGCGTAAAACATACGCGGGTATAGTGCAATATATCCCTTCCTCGAACGACAAGGACTTTCATTTTCACGAGGCAGAATGATCTCAAGGTTGGAAGGCAAAGATTAGTTGGAACGAACGCTATCCAAGGTAGCCTGATAAGCCTTCTTTGGGGGAAAATGAGCTTCACAGGTAGTATGTTGTTCACCATCCAGTAAGTCACCAACAAACATCACGAATAGGCAAGAAAATATGGAAAACAACAATAGAAAAAAAGAAATAACCCTAATAGCAAAAATGGTGTAAAGAAGGAAGCAAAGTCATAATAACACCCTTTATACAACCGGGCAACGAAGAGACTGCTCACGGAGCAACATATTGGACATAACGGCGCGCGAAATTTCAAAAAATATGCATGAAAACGAACAGACAACGAAGTAATCAAAACGATCGACCGATTGAAAGTTATTAACAACATTAAGTTCAGTGCAAAGGTGCGAATGAGATACCAACCATCACGCAGTTAGTGAATACATAAGCATACCCACTAACTAAGGGGAGGAGTAGCTGATGATACATCAAAATAGACCAATCGTCACGACCGTACACGTGGCAGAGATCATCCATCACAAGGATATAACGTCCAATTTATTGGGTCAGCTCATAAAGCCCAAGAATAATAAAGCCAGTTACAAAGACCGCCAACGAGAAGACATAAACAAAGCCCGAATCCATGTCCGAACGGATCAAAGCCTGAATCTAGGTCCAACACGAGTTTTCTCATAAAGAAGATGAACATTGCACTAAAAAGAGCCGAGGAAGAAGTTACGCCTCAACGGACGCATCTCCATTAAAGAGGAGACTGCTACGAGAAAACATCTCCTTCCATTGCGCCTCACATGCTTAAGTAACGCAGAGAATTAACCGCGACCATTATAAAAAGTAAAAAACATTCAACACAGGTATGCAACTTTAACCGAGTTTTGTCTAGATTTACTTCCTTCTTCAAACAAAGTTGTTGATTTAAGCATCGGAGTGTCTTCAGCCACCAAAAAAGTGTCTTTGGCAGTCTAACATTTGTTTTGCAGGTCAAACTCACAGGAGGATGATTTTTGGATGCATCAATAAGTATTAAATTAGTTTTAGAACCAGAGATAGAGCATATCATTAGTGCGTATGTGCCTCAAATGGGTTTAAATGAGGAGACTAAGAAAGGTTTATGTAACTCTTTAGAAGAGTTAGTTCATGGAATCCCCTCTTTCGATAGGGTTTTCCTAGGCGGGGATTTGAATGGCCATATCGGTAAGGATAAAGTTGGGTATGAGAGGGTTCATGGAGGTCAAGGTTTTGGGGATCGAAATATTATGGGCATTTTTATTCTAGATCTTGTTTTAGCTAAGGATTCTGGAATCATCAATACTTTTTATAAGAAGAGGGAGGATCACTTTGTGGCCCTCGCGCGAATGGGAGTAATAGATGTCAAATTGATTATTTTCTTGCTAGAAGACACGATCTAGGTAGGTGTAAACACTGTAAGGTTATACCAGGGGAGTGTCTAACAAACCAACATAGGTTGTTAGTCCTCGATTTTTGTCTTAAGAGTAGGGGTCGTATTGCTAAAGGACATGTTAGATCGAAAAGTAAGTGGTGGACTTTATAAGGAGATGTGTGTCAATTTATAAGAAAAATGAGGATATTCAAATCTGCTCGAACTATAGAGGAATAAAGCTTATGACTCATACAATGACACTTTGGGAGAGGGTCATAGAGCAAAGAATTAGGAGTTTAACCACAGTTTCAGATAATCAATTTAGATTTATGTTGGGTATGTCTACTACAGAGGTCATCTTCTTGCTTAAGCAAATTAAAGAAAATTATCGAAAAGGAACGTAAGAGTTTGCATATGGTTTTTATTGATTTGGAGAAAGCCTACGATAGAGTCCCCACGGAGTTAATTATTGTAGGTGCTTGGAAGGAATAAAGTGTCTCAATGTTATGTTGATATCATTAAGGATATGTATGAAGAGGTTGTAACAAGTGTTCGCTCAATAGACGGGATGTTCAATGAATTCCAAGTATCAGTAGGACCACATCAAGGGTCGGCCTTAAGTACATACCTATTTGCTCTGGTCATGGATGAGTTGTCGAGACATCTTCAAGAAGATGTACCTTGGTGCATGTTGTTTGCATATGATATTGTCTTAATTGATGAGACTAGTGAAGGTTTAAGTCGAAAATTAGATAGGTGGCGGGAGGCATTAGAAGGTAAGTGTTTTAGAATTAGTCATTCAAAGACAAATATCTAGTATGCAACTTTGGTTGTGAATCAATAGGGAGGAATAATTCAATTGAGATCAAAGGCGTGGAGGTTCCAGAGTGTGAGGCTTTTCGATATCGAGGATCTATAATTCAAAAGAATGGGGCTATTGGAGAATATGTAGACCAAAAGATTAAAGCTGGTTGATAAATTGGAGAATGACGTCACGAGTATTATGTGATAGAATAATGCCTGCAAGGTTAAAAGAAAAATGCTATATGACAATTGTTAGACTAGTCATGCTCTACGGTTCAGAATGTTGGGCTACTACAGGGCAACATACGCATATGATGGCAATAACATAAATACGTATGTTAAGATAGATGTGTGGTAAAACCTATAAGGATAAAATTAGGAATGAAAGAATTATGAGATACTTAGGTGTAGCGCCCATAAATGACAAAATTAGATAAAGGTGTTTAACGTGGTTTGGTCACGTGCAGAGCAGACCAAGCATGACCAATTAGAAAATGCCTAGATTGGCAAGTTAATAGAAGGTGTAGACGGAAGGGACGACCATTGAAAACTTGGATGAAGGCGAAAAATGAAGACATACTTGAGTTTGGATTAGGCGAGGATATGTGGGAAGATCGCATTGCTTGGAGAGTTAAAATACATGTAACCGGCCCCGAGAGTATCGGGAATGGGCTTTGATGATGATGACGAAGTGTTTTGTTAGATAGACATTTCGTTGGAAGTCCCTTTTGTTTGCTGATTTTTTTTCAAGCCCTTATTTTATTAATTATGCCTTTCGTTTTTTTATACATATACATTGAAACTTTAAAGAATTTAAAATATATATTTTTTAATTGTATTTAAAATGTCGGAAAAAAAAGGAACAAAAATAAATATAATCGTAAATTTGTGTATAAGTGACCCCTCATTTTTACATGTTCAAAAATACATATTTTCGATTATATTTACATGTTCAATCTCATTGGAATGAACTTTTTTTTTCAGTTCTTATAAATTAATTAATTTATTGGACTTTATTTATTTATTAGTTTGTAATATTCAACCTTGATATACCTCTCAACCATTTTAGTAGTATTTTATGAAAGTCTTACAATCTGGTCTTTACAAAATATCTTGACCTAAATTTATAACCAAATTTTTCTAAAAGCATCCACAACGAGCCACTTTTGATAGGATAAAGTTATCCCACAAAAACCACCCACAATCACAATAAACTAATTATTAGTGGGATAAGTCAACAATTGCACGACATTTGAAATGACCCCTAAAGCTAGACGTCATTCAATTCTTCAATTTTAAGTTATTCAAGGTAACTAATCATAATAATATTTATCCCACCCAATTCTTCAATTCTAAGTTATTCAGGGTAAATAGTAAAGTTAAAGGGTTAATGAGAGATTTAGTGAACCGAAATAAGAAATAGAGAGAAGGGTAAAGGAATGTAGACAGAGTTTAGCAGGTGGTTAAGAATTCCTAGGAAAATTTGTCATGGGATAACTTCATAAAGAAAGAAGAACATAGGAGAGAATATCTCCGTCTTGAGGTTGAAGCAAAAAAATTCTCAACTCCCCCAACCCCTAAGAAAATATTACACACAACTTTGTAGAAGCGGTCCCCACAAAATGCATGTTCTTTATTCT
This sequence comes from Berberis vulgaris, assembly GCA_963556465.1. Lineage (NCBI taxonomy): Eukaryota > Viridiplantae > Streptophyta > Magnoliopsida > Ranunculales > Berberidaceae > Berberis > Berberis vulgaris. The sequence goes on from OY747127.1 coordinate 24,908,468, forward strand.
CTCTTCCTCACTTTTGACGAAATTAACATGAGCAAATTTTCGTCAAAATCAAACACACCCCAAAAATGTCACATGTTCATTACAAAATGACTTGGCTTTAGTCTTGTCAAGGTTTACTGTAACGAACATGAAGAAAAGTAATTGTATTAATCTGAGTTTTCAACACGTGGATAAGCGTGTCTATTAACTACTCTTACAGTCTTACCAATGCAAGTGAAACCTTATGATTGCAATAATGTTCATTACCTTACTTCAAGAGAAAAATGAAATACCACACAAAGTATTAATAAAAAAATATGCTGATAAATAGTTCAATGAAGACTATATCCACAACATCAATAAGAACCAGTCAATTCCAACATTGCCAAGCATTCTACAACAATGTAACCTCCTGCACTCAAAATTGTATGTGGTGTTGCTCCCTCAGGATATCACTATCTCATGGTTACGAAACATGTTTACAAAACATGGTTTCCTAGCCTCACTCAAAAAAAATACCGCACAAAGTAAAAAAGTTGCTGGTAAACAGTTAAACAAAGCCTAGATTTACGACAAGTAGAACTAGTCAATTCAAACATTGCCGAACATTTTACAATAATGTAACCTCCGACACTCAAAATTGTATATGGTGTTCCTCCTTCAGGATATCACCATCTCAAGTTCTTTGCTTCTTACTTTGTCTCTTCTCATCGACTGAATCTATTTTTTCTGAACTACTCAAAGTACTCAATTTCTTCTTATTATGACTCGGTTGTTTCTGTGATCTTTTGCGCTTCACTTTACTGCATTTCAAACACATACATAAGAATTGCACATTTAAAAAAAAAAAAAAAAAAAAAAAAAAGCAAAGACTGCATGAAGATTGTCATTTATGTTGCTTATCAATTAAAAAAAAAACATGGACATGTTAATAGAGAAAGGCCATTGTGACTGAGGAGGTGACAAGGCTAGAAAACCTATAAGACAGGAAGAAACTTTTGCACAATTTTTTCCTTCTAACATGAAAGCAGAAACCTTTTCACCTATATAAATCTATCTACTTCCATAACGCACAAAGGCGTTTCTTTAGTACCAATGCGTTGGTGTAGCGCCTGTCTCATTGAATTTCGGAATTTACATCGTATAATATGAAAAAGGTCAATTTTAACCTTACCTAATCAAAAGGATAGAAGAAATTGTTTCTGTATTTTGTCATTTTACCTGGTATGTGGGGCCCAATGATCTGTTTTTAGAGAATGGCAATAGTAAAATACCTCATTGTGTATCAATAAAGTTCCTCCGATGTAATTAATCTTACTCTTATAAGAACATACATAGATCTCAAGTCAATAAGAAGGGCATCCAGCATTCAATACTTTAAGTGTGGTGGTTGAGTATTCACAGTTGGTACATAATCCATAAACATAACTTTCGGAACACTCGTAAATCTTTTTATTTTTCTTTCAATAAAAATCAGTATCCAAATTCCTAACACTTTCTTATTGAATTCTTAAAAAAAACAAAAAAAAGGAAAATTCACGAACGTAAAGTGCGTCAGACACACTAATAGTTTTGCAAAAGCGAAGGAAAATTCTATAGTGCAAGTCCTCATTAAACACCATTTTCCATTTCCATTAAATACCATCCAATCTACATCCTAATTACTTCAAGGAATCTTTCTTTTCAATAATATTAAGGGCTCTAATGTACCGACTCTCCGGAAAACCTCCGTATCGTGTGTCGAACACGGATATGCGTTCGACAGGCGCTCGACACGTATTTGACACGTGGTCAACGGTCAAAATATGTTGACAGGCACCGACATGGCCCGGACACGGTCCAGACACGGCTTTATAATTACTCTCTCTTCGATCAATTGCAAAATTTGAAACCCTAAACAGAGACAGAGGGAGACGACAGAGAGGGAGACAGAGCGGCTGAGAATCAGAGAGAGGGAGACGACATCAATCGACAGAGAGAGGGAGAGATCCATCGACAGAGGGAGGGAGGGAGGGAGGGAGGGAGATCGATCAACAGAGAGAGGGAGACGACACGATTCGACAGAGAGAGAGGGAGATCGATCGACAGAGAGAGGGAGAGATCCATCGACTGAGCTAGAGAGAGGGAGAGATCCATCGATATCGTCCTCAGGTACCTTCTATTTTTTATTTTATTTTTTCCTACGATTTCTTCACTCATTGTTGCTCCACTTGCTCAATGTTTTTGGCTATTTACTTGCTCAGTATGATAGTATGCATATATGAGATTGAACTTTGAGGGTGTTAGGCTGTGATAGTTTGGTCAGTGGTAGAAATCTCAGTATGATAGTTTGGTCAGTGGTAGAAATCTCAGTATGATAGTTTGGTCAATGATAGTTTGAGGGTAGAAATTTCAGTATGATAGTTTGGTCAGTGGTCTTGAATGAGTATTCCTGCATCATTATATTTCATGATTTGTTTCTTTTAGGCCAAGTATCTGGAGATGATCTTTGGAAGCATGTGACAAGAATAAGAAGACCAAATGAAGGTGGGGGAAATCTTAGATGGCGGTGTAAGTATACGGGATCTCATACTAGATTGAAGGACCATTTGTTGAAGATAACAGGCCGTGGGATAGCTATTTGTGCCAAAATCTCTCCCCTACAACTTAGAGAGGTGCAACAATTTGTTGAACAAGCTGCATTGAGAGCAGAAAGTTCAATGCCGCGAAGTGTTCCTTTACCTCTTTCAGTTGGCTCAAGTAGTCACCCGTACCCAGGTTCAAGTGGTGGGGTTAGTCCTTCAGTTCCACTTTCATACAATGAAAGGAAGAGGAGAGCCACTAATAATCCTATTGCAAATGATTTCAATATGAGTGAGCGACAAGAGTTGGATGTTTTGATTGCAAGGTCGTTCTACTCAGCTGCATTGCCATTCAACCTTGCAAGGAATCCGTATTTTCAGGAGGCTTTCACCTATGCAACAAATAAAGCAAAGTCCATTAGTGGTTACAAGATCCCTAGGTATAATGCATTGAGGACGACATTGCTTCAAAATGAAAGGGGCAACATTCAGAGGTTGTTGGAGGCAACAAAGTTTACATGGGTTACTAAAGGGGCAACCATTGTTTGTGATGGGTGGACTGATGCTCAAAGGAGGCCTCTCATTAATTTCATAGTGATTAATGAGGGTGGTCCAGTGTTCTTGAAGGCAGTGAACTGTGAAGGGAGGTACAAAGACAAGTTCTTCATTGTTGGTTTGATCAAGGAAGTCGTACATGACGTTGGGCCAAGTCATAACCGACAATGCTCCAGTTTGTAAGGCTGCAGGTTTACTTGTTGAGAGCCAATATCCTGAGGTGTTTTGGATACCTTGTGTAGTCCACACTCTCAACCTTGCCTTGAAAAACATATGCGCTCCAAAGAACACGCCTGCAAATGAAAAGGCCTACAATTTGTGTAGTTGGATTATTGATGTTGTTGGGGATGGGGTGCTGATCAAAAACTTTATCATGAACCATTCCATGAGGTTGCATATGTTTAATGAGCAATCGAGATTGAAGTTTCTTTCCATAGCAGATACACGCTTTGCTTCAAGCATAATTATGCTCAAGAGGTTGAAAGACATTAAAAGTAACCTCCAGAGTATGGTGATTGGAAATAAGTGGGATTCCTGTAGGGAAGATGATGTTGAGAAAGCACGGCTTGTGAAAGGAAAACTATTGGATGACTTGTGGTGGGACAAAGTGGACTATGTACTTCATTTCACAGAACCTATTTATTCAATGTTGCGGAGGGCTGATACAGATGAGGCATGTCTTCACTTGGTGTATGAGATGTGGGATGTTATGATTGAGAAAGTGAAGCAAGTTATTTACCGCCATGAAGGAAAGGAAAATAGTGAGGAGTCAGAGTTTTTTTCAGTGGTGCATCATATACTGGTAGATCGATGGAATAAAAGCAACACACCACTGCATTGCTAAGCACATTCCTTGAATCCAAGGTAAATAATTACATTGTTTTTAACTTTTTGGGTTATGCACTTAATGTTTATATATTAATTTGTGATTGAGATTGCTTATATATAGGTATTATAGCAGAGAATGACTTGAAGGGGCTCTTAATCGTGTTTCGCCACACAAAGATCTTGAGATTACAAAGGAGAGGGATAAGTGTTTCAAGAGATACTTTCCTAATATTGAGGAAAGAATATTGGTTTTTACAGAGTATGCTAGGTTTTCAACGGGTTCTGGACAGTTTGCAGAAGTTGATGCTTTACATAATAGAGCATACCTATTACCTGATGTGTGGTGGGCTTCTCATGGTGCATGTGCACCATTACTCCAGAATATAGCTTTGAAGTTACTTGGGTAGTCTTGTTCTTCCTCATGTTGTGAGAGGAATTGGAGCACATATAATAACATCCACTCATTAAAAAGGAACAAATTGACTCCACAACGAGCTGAAAATTTAGTGTTTGTGCATTCCAACCTTCGTCCTTTGTCAAGAAGAAAACAAGAGTACAAAGAAGGTGAGACAAGGATGTGGGATATCGCAGGAGATACTATTGATTCGTTGGATTTGGATGTTGTTGGAATGCTTGAGATTGTCAGTCTAGGAAGCACGGATTCTCGGTAAAACCCTCCGAATCCTAGTAATACGCGTGTCGGATACGGATACGCGTGCGATTCGCGTTCGATACGTATCCGACACGCGGTCAATGTATCGGTCAACGTGACTTGGTCAAGATACGGCTTGACCCGGTCCGGATACGGTCTAGACACGGTCAGGATTCGGTTGCTAATAAATTTTTTTTTCAGATCTTGATAAAATCGGACGGCTGAAATCTACCCAGAGAGATCCAAAGATCGAGCACAGATCCATCGATCAGAGAGATCGATCGATCGAGCGGGGAGATCAGAGAGATCAATCGAGCGGGGAGGGAGGTCGATCGAGCGGGGAGGGAGGTCGATCGAGCAGGGAGGGGAGGGGAGATCGAGCATTTCACATCGCCGTTTCTTCAACCTCCTGCGCCTCCCATCTTCAACCTCTTGCGCCTCCTGCGCCTCCCATCTAATTGTTGAGGGAAATGGCGAGGAAAACAGAGGGGGGCAGGGAAATTGTTATTTATATGGATTAGTTGGGTAGGGTCCAAATTAGGCCCGGCCCATATTAGAATTCATTACCCTAATTTTCACTCATGTACCCAAACTTTTCATTCATTCAAATAATTTCATTAATTAAGCTCATTACATTTAGATGTTTTATATATTTAGATTATTAATTATTGTTTATGAGTTATGACATTATGTTAATAGTTTTTTAATAAAATATAAAAATAAAAATAAGGTTGGACGTGTCGCCGAGTCCTAGTTTTTTGAAAATTGCCGAGTCGCCGTATCGTATCCGTGTCCGATACGATACGCGTATCCGAGTCCATGCATCTTAGTTGTCAGTCTTTCACTTGATGAACCTGAGCTAGAGGCTGGGTTGTTGAATGAAGAAAATGCGACAACTGATCCGCCAGTTAATAAAGAAGAGATGTAGCCGCGGCTGGTGAGTTTTTGAAATTATCAATTTACATTTTACATTTTACATTATAAATTTGAATATTTTATTCATATGTTTGGATTGTTTAATAGTATTATTTATGAGTTTATGTTTATATGAGTTACAAAAAAATATATATTAAAAAAATTAAGTTCGACCATGTCGCCGTGTCGTCGAGTCCTATTTTTTTGAAAATTGCCGAGTCGCCGTGTCGTATCCGTGTCCGACACGACACGCGTATCCGAGTTCGTGCATCCTTGATTAAGGGCAATCTTGTCCTTTTTATGATAGTATTTTACATATGACTTAACATGTGGCATGTGGCAACTTATCCAAATACATTAAAAACCTCTTACTCTCACTAATAGCGGTTGTAATACTACCAACATAAATTAAGGCTTATCGTAAGAGTTATATTTTTTATTTTTTCATTCTAATTTTGTTTTGTAATAATTCAGAGACAAAAATTAGTTAGCTATTATTTTAACGATATTTAAGATTATTACTTCATGTCAAATCCAACACAAACTAATATAATTTTTGTATCCAATTGCATTGGTTGCACTTCCGTTCTTATAAAACTTTTAAAACAAAAGAAAAATTGTGTTGCATGCTAGTAAGTACAAATATTGTGTCTGATACCCAAGTTAGCCATCCCTCATCTTGGCTGCTTACTCAAATTGACAAAAAAATTTAAAAATGCTTCTCAAGAATAACACTATTGCTACACAACATACTCAAAGTCAAAGGGCTGGGTACAAGCTCATGGGTGTACTTGTGTTGCCTTGACATTGTTTTTTGTTCCTCAATGCTGCAAGAAACTACCGGACCTGTAGCCTACATCTTTTCAATGATGGTGTGGCATATGAAATATAGATATAAACGTAATAAATCGCCGATTCATCACTTCTCAGAAGTATGGCATTATGATGTTTGGATTAATCGGTTAATGGACTCATGACAACTCACAAAATTCACAACCGAGTTACCAGTTACCTCTGCAAGTCAGTGATTAATAGGTTTGAGAGTAGAGCAAAATATTGCAATTTTTTTAAGGATGATTGTAACATGATACCAAGTGCTAGCTGAAGAGAGAGAGAGATCCGACATAAGATTAAAAAAGATCAGGAGAGAGAGAGAGGATCCGGCATAAGATTAAATAAGATCAGAAGAAGATAATAGAAGAAGAGGGAAGTCAAACCATAGCATTTTTTGAAACCTTTTGTCCAGATTTTTAAAATTAGATGAGTGATCAATACCAAATTAAAATAATAAAAAAGTGACATTTTAGAATCCATAATACAAGTACGACTTAGCAATTAACATGCTAAAGTAGCCAACGTGTCAAAGACATGAGATGGTGCATGTGAACAAGGTCACAATAAAATGCATTAAAAGTTAAGGAGTGTAGTAAACATGACATACGTGAAAAATCAACAAATGAGAACTAAAATCATACCTTGTTTTCTTAAGGACATCACTTGAGATTGATTTCTGGATGACACTTGCATAATATTGAGAGAAAGAAATATTGCCCTTGCATGCCTCAGGCTGCAATATTAAGTAATAAATATAGTTATTGCACTCAAAAGTGGCATAAGAGAAACAGCAATGGTAGGAATCCCAACCAGAAGAAATGATTCAACATCTTCTAGATCTTTTGGTGAAAATGCAACATCATCTCTCTTCTTTTTCACAAATTCACTGTTCTGCTCAACCTGCATTAAAAACAATTTTAATTCTGGATTATGAATTCATGAGACAAGTACACAGAAGTGACCAATATTAACTCACATAAACTGAACTCAACTAAGTTGGACTTGTGAAATAATTTGAATAGGTAAGCATACATTGACAACAGCACAAGGCAGATATAGCGAGTCTTTTGTAGTTATCGCGGCTCTAGTAATACCACTAAGTGACAACCAACAAAACTGATATAAAACTAACAGCAAAATAAAATAACAGCGCAGAAATAAAATCCTTATTACTCTGCTTTACGCCCTCCACCAAATTCATAATTCTTATATGAGTTTGCACCAAGAAGTTCTACATTTCATAGAGAAACAAGCGGCAACCAACAAAACTGATCAGCGCCTCAGATATAGCATATACTGAACACCAAGTGTAGAAACTTCCTCCAGAATTGAGGGTGACATATCATTTAACGGGAAACTAACTTGCTTGTAATATGTTAACCCAAAATTGAAAATACATAAACCAGAATCCGAAGCTAGAACCAAGTAAAGCAAAACCAAGACTTGCAGCAAAAAATTGTTGTCATTGTTCTTTTCCTTTTTCTATTTTAAAAAAATAGCTGAAGACAATTCTAGGGATCATAACAGTTCTGAGTAATGTTAGTCGTGTCGTGTCAGTGAGCGAGGTACGACAATGGCTGCTTGAACCTTCACTTTGAGAAAGAAATGAGTAAGTACAATCTCTGTTGTCAGGGGTATGGGGCAAGGTGCTAAGGAGGCTTACCGGTACCACGGGTGCTTCAGTGCCACCCTAGGAAGCACGGATTCGCGGAAAAACCCTGCCGAATCCATGAAAACGCGAGTCGGATACGGATACGCGTGCGATTCGCGTCGGATACGTATTCGACACGTGGTCAACGAGTCGGTCAACTTGACCTGGTCAGGATACGTCATGGATACGGTCTGGACACGGTCCGGATACGGTCCGGACACGGTCAGATTCGTTTGCTAAATTTTTTTTTTTTTTCAGATCTTGATGAGATCGGACGGTTAAGATCACAAGCCCTAAAACTGAATACTAAAACCTAAATCTGATGGTCATTCGTTTTGTTATTGGCTCATTTCAAACAGACAGAGAGAGAGAGGCGAGGAACAGAGGAGGCGAGCATGCGATGAATCGAGGAAGGAGGGGAGGAACCAGATGAGGCGAGGAGGCGAGCATGCGATGAACCGAGGAAGGAGGGGAGGAACCAGATGAGGCGAGGAGGCGAGGAACCAGAGGAGGCGAGCATGCGATGAACCGAGGAAGGAGGGGAGGAACCAGATGAGGCGAGGAGGCGAGGAACCGAGGAGGCGAGCAGGCGAGGAACCGAGGAAGGAGGCGAGCAACCAGAGGAGGCGAGGAACCAAGGAACCGAGGAGGCGAGGAACCAGGTTCGTCTCTCTCGCTCGACTCTCACTCAGTCACACTGTTGGTGTTTATTCCTCTTGCTTCTTTTTTTTTTTTTTTTTTTTTGTGTTTTATGTGTGATTCACTGATTATTAGCTTATTTTTTGTGTGGGAAGAAGAACTGTTTATTTTTTCCATCTGTTTTCCCTCTTCATTGGTACACCCTACAGTCTACACCTTCACTTCACAACATGATTTCGGTTTTCAAATAAAACATATGCCCCTTGATTGAGTGAAACATTTTCAGTCTCCATGCATGAACTCACAGTCTCAAACTTTCAGTGAAACATTTTCAGTGAAATATTTTACTACGAATGTATGCATGTTTCTTTGAATGTGGATAGTTTCCTCGCAAGAGGTTTTTACCACCTTAGTAAGAAAATAAAAATGAAAGAATCATTATTTTGAGGTTTGATTTATCTTATGACATTATGTTAATAATTTTTTAATAAAATATAAAAATAAAAATAAGATTTGATTGACGTGTCGCCGAGTCCCCGAATCCTAGTTTTTTGAAAATTGCCGAGTCGCCGTGTTGTATCCGATACGACACGCGTATCCGAGTCCGTGCATCCTAGGTGCCACCTAGACTGTATAATCTCCTTACTAGAACAAAATATATTTACAGATTTTTTTTTTCAAAATGTCATAACATGATCAACACAACCAGATGATTATAAACAAATATACTTTTTACAACCAAGTTACAAACATCAACCTACAATAAAAATTACATGAAGCACCACTGAATGTCTCAATTTATCAAGTCAAAGGGGTGTTTTTGCAATAAAGTCCTTTTTTTTTGTGCTTGTTTGTTACCTTTAGTTAGCTTCTCTATGACTAAAGGGGGTCTTTTTACTATAAAATACCTATTTTGCCTGATATATATATATAGTCAACAATCCATAACCTAATTGCTATTATTAGCTGATCTTTCTCATAATTTATAGCCATGCCATAATTAAAATAGGTGTATTATACAACAAATTGTGGCTTAGGGTTTGATCCATTTCCTTACCCAGTTCTCTAATTAGTTAAATGATCTTTAATTAATTATTAGTTAAAAATGTGTAGCGAGGTTTAATAAAACTATTTATTAGAATAAATAGATAAAATGTTGCCTCAATGGCACCTTGGGTGCCTCAAGCACCTAGGGCCACGGCAGAGGCCAGAGCAACGCGTGTTCTAGTAAAGTGAAAAAAATAAAATTGTGAAGTGGTGGCCATGCCTTTCTTAAAAATTAGTGCCTAGACATCTTTCAAAACTTAGATTGCAATGAGTCAAGTAAGGAGATCCAAATCAAAGATTTGGTTGTCGATAAAGAGGATGACTTCACTGGCATGAGTCGTCATGACATCAACGAGTGTACCACAAATGGGGGTTAATAGCCACCTCGATTTGTATGAGCTGGAAAATGGGCCTAGCTCTTATGAATCAAAAGTTCTTAGTTGGTGAACGCAGACCCTTCTGGATATGAAAAGGAAGATCATGTTAGGGTGGACAATTATTATAGGCGGACTATGAGAGGAAAATGCCCAAATTGTATATGGTGGCTCATTAATATGGGCGCACTATGAGAGGAAAATGCCCAAATCATAAATGGTAGCATATGGCATCATACTCAGTTGAGAAACTAGCCGCCATGGTGGTGGAGGCCAGCGAAAAGATTGGGCTCGATATATGGAGGAGCCAATTAGGTAAAGGTTGTTAATTAAGCGGCAGTGTCGGTGGTGGATACTATGGGCAGATATCGTCCAACAACGACCTTGGACATATTAGCAGTGTGGATGTTGCCAATATATCAGAGGATGACGCCAGAGAGGACTTTGGCAATGTGGCTTACTCCTCCAAGACGTTTTGGGGTTAGATATGAAAGGTTAAACGGAGGATGAGGTTGCTGGAAATATAGAGGTTATTAATGATCTGTTGGAGGAAACGTCTATGGATGACATGGAATCGGATCACTTTCTCAAGGATTCCCACATCACAATTTGGCACTAATTTAAATCTTTCCAGACCCCTTACATGAGAAATCTGAGGGCAAGTGATGTGCAAGCACCAAAAACATGTAAAGGTTCTAATCTCAATGTGGATGAACATAAAACCTCCTTCCATGCATGACATAAATAAGAAACATGCAAAAGTTCCAAATACACAATTCACAAGGTACCTGATCAATCAAACGCTTAACCGGAAGTCTCAAGCTTTCTGCTGTTATTTTTTCATGGAATTTCTTCAGACGGATAAGGGGAATAGCCGCAAGTTCGGGAAAAGATATATGCAAGCTCCACTGAGAAAAATGAACACAGAACAGTTTGATAGCTGAGAAAACAAGCTCTTCTTGAAAGTATTGTAACTTTAACCACTGCTTGGGCACCTGTATCAACACAATACCAAAACCATACACATCAGATTATAGAATAAAGTTGATTTACATATTCAGTATAAACCGCAGAAACAAGTATGAAGGCAGTATTGTGGAGGAGCCAAAAAAATTATATGTTTAGTATAGGCAGTGCTGTGGATCATTAAAGAACTTATCTATAAAAAAAACTACTCCATAACTCATGATTCAACAAGGGCCAGTAACTTAGTCCCTAATTAATAATGATTAATCTCTTTACAATAAACCTATCTAACCAGGACACTACATTTTCAGAAAAAAGTGATATAAGCATTGGACACTCCACTGGATACATCATACTGGACAACTTGTACCCATGTTGGTGATTGATACACGTATCATATCATTGTTAAAAAAGCAATAAACTAAACATCACCTGTCCTCAAACCAGCATATGGTCTGAGATATTACAGAGAAATACTTGTATCAATAGTTAACTCACACCACTAGAGAATGACAGTTAATTCATAGGCATGCTGCATGCAAGAATGCGGGACATTCTAAAACTGTTCCTGCGCTTTACACAAAGCACCAATCTAGTAATAACTTTCCATTAATGATTATCCAATTGATCAAATTTTAAATTACAATGTCAAGTGGCTCTAATAGTACATCTCACATGTATATGTTATGGTTTCGGCATGCATGAAGGGTTGTGAATTTCAAAACATGTCTATATTAAGCTCTGATTAGCTTTTCTAAAGTATCCAATGTCAGTTATTTGCATTGTGCGATATGCATGATAAACATCACATTATGTAGCAACTCTAATCCCCAATGATACGTATCACATAACACATCGATACAGAGACGATACGGTCCTTGTATTGTATTAGGGCAAGGCTTCCAAAAATCTTTTTAAGGATTTTTCCACCGTTCGCTCCTATTTAATACTCATTTACTTTTCAAGGTAAAACTAAACAAACACTCAAATCAAGGGCAAAGGGAAGAATGAAAATGTTACTGATGAACTTGACGAGGCAGATGGGTGCCTAAGGCCATACATAGGTATTCTTCTAGGTATAAATTGACATGAATAAAACTGATGGATAATAGCTTACTTGTAAATGTCGTACAAGTCACATATCAATAAAGCGCTTGTGGAGACCCCCTTTGACGTCTTGAAAAACTACGGATTTTTTACCCCCAACAAAAGATATTAGGAAATTTAGTTCCATTTTCAGTTTGCTGGGTTATATGGTTAGAATGGAATGACAAAAAAAATTTGAACAAGGTTTCAAATAGGGAAACAATCATTATGGAGGTCGTTTTATTATGGAGTTGGGTATCTCATTATCCATCTTTCAAGGGAGTGTACTTCGAGTCTCTATTTGCCAATTGGAATATGTTGATACTGCGGCCTTAATGCTTTTAACGATGTCTTGCCCTGTAATCAAACTTTGTTGGCGTCATAAATTTTACCTTTGAAAAAAATAAAATTTCTACCTCTGGCCATGGCACTCTTTGGAAGAATCTTCATTTTCGAGGGGTTTAAGAGACCGAGAAGTGACATCCCTGTCAGAGCTCCTTATGTTCTTGGCAGCTAATCTCCCTCATTCAAAACTCTTTACTCCCTCCTTCAAAACTCTTTATAGTTGCCTCTGGAGATCTTTTTTTTTTGGAAAAAGCAGCCTCCTCCTAGAGACAATTTCTTCATATGGAATAAGGCAAAAAAAGGAGATTTCCATAAACAATCTCGCAAAAGAAACTTCACAGTAGATGCTACATGCAAGCTACGTAACATCTTTAAAGAATCGATCAACCATCTATTTCTTTAATGTGTTCTCAAAGGAAGTATGGAGCAGGGCTAGGATGCACGGACTCGGATACGCGTATCGTATCTGACACGGATACGATACGGCGACTCGGCAATTTTCAAAAAACTAGGACTCGGCGACACGTCAAACCTTATTTTTATTTTTATATTTTATTAAAAAATTATTAACATAATGTCATAACTCATAAACAATAATTAATAATCTAAACATATCATCATCATCATCATCAAAGCCCATTCCCGAGATTTTCGGGGTCGGCTACATGAATTTTGGTTCTCCAAGCAATGCGATCTTCCCACATTTCCTCACCTAATCCAAGCTCAATGATATCTTCATTCACCGTCTTCTAATAATCTAAACATATAAAACATCTAAATGCAATAAGCTTAATTAATGAAATTATTTGAATGAATGAAAAGTTTGGGTACATAATTGAAAACTAGGGTAATGGATTCTACTATGGGTCGGGCCTAACTTGAACCCTACGCAACACATCAATGTAATCCATATAGATAGCACAAAGTAATGGAAGTCAATCCATAAGAACAACATATCCTGACCAATATCTCATAAATGATAATAAATAAGATGGGAGGCGCAGGAGGTTGAAGAAACAGCGAAAGCTCCCAGTCGATCTCTCTCCATGCTCGATCTCCCCTCCCAGTCGATCGATCTCTCTCCCTGATCGATCTCTCTGATCGATCTCTCCCAGTCGATCGATCTCGATGATCGATCTCTCCCTACTCGATCGATCTCTCTCCCTGCTCGATCGATCTCTCTGATTGATCTCTCCCTGCTCGATCGATCTCTTTGATCGATCGATCTCTGTGCTCGATTTTTGGATCTCTTTGTCAGGATTCGGTTGATAAAATCATATCTCTGATCGACTCGGCTGATTCGATGGATCTCTATGATCGATGGATCTCTGTGCTCGATCTTTGGATCTCTCTGTCAGGATTCGGTTGATAAAATCAGATCTCTAATCGACTCGGCTGATTCGATGGATCTCTGTGACCGTGTCGGATACGCGTAACTTCTTGGTCGATTTTTTTTCAAATTCTGGATCTCTGTGCTTGATAAGATCGATGGATACGTATCCGGACCGGGTCAAGCCGTATCCTGACCAAGTCACGTTGACTGATACGTTGATCGCATGTCGGATACGTATCGGACGCGAATCGCATGCGTATCCATATCCGACACGCGTATTACTAGGATTCGGAGGGTTTTTTCGAGAATCCGTGCTTCATTGGAGCAGGGTGATGGGAGAATTTGGAGTTCTCATTCAGAAAAAATAGTCATTGGGGGGTTTTAAGGGATTTTTTTTTGTTTGTTTGAGGGAAAATCTCAAATTTATTCAAATTAAGCTGAAAGCATATAATAGCTTTGCGACTTGGTAATGCCCCCTAAATCCATCGTAATCTCCTTGTCTTTTACCTCTTTGAGTTCCTCACTCCCAATGTTTTAAAAAGCGTTTTTAAGACTCGAGGCGATCGAGCTTTTTCCGAGGCGAAGCGTAGCCTCGAGGCGTAGCGAGGCGTTTTTTTGTAAAAAATAGTGAAAATGTATATAAAAAATTCAAACAAATAAAGAGCAAGTTTTACAATGATATGGAAGCCACCAACAAGGAGGACTCTTCACCTTTGACGTTCAACGCAGATTAAACTACTGAGAATCAGTTCAGATTCCAGCATGAAGACAATAGGTTGGAACAAAGCGGCAAGAATGATCAGTTCAGCTTAAATTTGTCTATCTTAAGCTCTGCGGGGGTAGTATCCAAGGGTGGGACAGAGATATCATCAAGAAGATATGGGTCAGTAACATTGCCCCCAAAGCATGTGTTTTCGTTTGGATTGCCTTAATTGGGAATACCCTCAAAAGGGACAATCTCCTTAGAAGAGGTAGGCATGTGAACAACAAATGCGTCCTGCATGTCAAGCAATGAATCAATCAACCATTTGCTTGTCAACTGCAGTGTTTCTAGGTGCATTTGGGGAGCCATTTACCAAATATCGCCAACTGATCAAGAAATAAAAAAAGCTTACGCCTCAAAAACGCCTCGCCTCAAAACGCCTCGAGGCGTACGCCTCAACGCCTCGAGGCTTACGCCTCAAAAACGCCTCACACTGGCAGCTCAACTCGTACGCACAGAGGCGATTTCTGTGCGCCTCGCCTCGACTCGCGCCTCAAGGCGCGCTTTAAAAACGCTTTTTAAAACAATGCTCACTCCAACTAGTTTCAGTTTTTCAATGAAAAAATGCTTTGTTTCCAGCTTATAAAAAAAGCGTAATTATAGAAATGGAACCAAATAGAATGCAGAAAGCTGACTAGTATCAAGTCCTCACCTTTAACACTGACGAAACATCAAAACTCTTTCTAGGACTTGTATCTGGCTTGCTACCTCCTATAAATTCTAGAGAGTCGAGCACCAAGGAGGTCACGGGAATAAAGAGCCTACTAGAACTGGAAAGTTGATTGAGCATTTGAATACATTTCAACCTCAAAGGAAAGTAGCGCTGTCCAGGAAAAAGATGTACAACTCCGTTTATGACTTGAATAATCAAGTAAAGCAAAGGCTGAAGATCATACTCCTTAATGTTGATAGAGATGAACTTAACCCAGAGATCAATGCAATTAATGTACTGCCAATTATATATCTTCTTGACTGCTTCCTGTACAAACAAAAATCAATTCAGAACAGAGCTCAGTTATCATGCTCGAGTCAATATACCAATGTGTTTCAGAATCACAAAAATCACACCATTCACAGTGACATTGACAAAACATACATATTTCACTTGCTACATTTACTTCTTGACTTTCTTAAAGAAGAAAAATGATTATGAAACACTATCATGTCAGTTATAAAACACTATCGTGATTATGAAACACTATCATGTCAGTTATAAAACACTAACATGTCAATTATAATGATTATGCTCTCATGTCAGTTATAAAACACTATCGTGATTGAGTTCAATGGCAACCAAACCAATATATCAATTACATTTCACGTAAAACTATTAAGAAAAACAAGACGAACAACTATGTATATTTTCTTTTTGAGCAAACAAACTATTATGGTGTAATCAGGAACCATAGCATGAAAATTATTGGCACCCTTTTGTTACAGTCAATGAAGACTATGGTTTATAAAGTAATCCCTTATTGTGAGCACCCTTCAAGTAACACAATGCGATGAATAGTTTCGAAATGGGGATATCAAGGAGCCTGCCCTAAAACAACTAAGAAACCATATGGCAATAACCCTACATCCTCAATGCACATCATCAAGTTTCTTTGTTGAATCCACTTGAGTATCAATTGGACGAGAGCCCAAAATTCAGCTAAAACATTAACGACATGATTCCGTTGAGAACGAGAGATGGCATCACAATAATGGGCAAACTTGATTCCAATAATGTAAGTAAAGAAGGCACTAGTCTGAAATTTGTGTTGCATATGATGCTTGAGAGTGACAATACCAACAAAATCGTCCTCAACTATGTCATTAAATCATTAATCCCCGATTATTAGTTTCTCGCTGGTAAAGCATTATGATTTTTGGATTAATCATTTGAATAATTTATGGCCGATTAATCGGCGATTTTTTTTCGAGTTATCGGATGTGTAAGAGCATCACTTTGTTTTTCATTTTTTAGGGTGTTGGTATATCTGCCCTTGAATTTTCTCTTAATATAAAGGGAGGGGGCCCTTTAACCCCAGCATGCATTTTGCAAGAAACACTAGGCTTACGATCTTGTATTATGCTTGAAATTGACAAGCCCTTAAGATACCCTACTAGAGCCCACCAACCTATAGTGCCATGAACCATCTCAATTGGGCATCCGATCTCTTACAACTGTATTCATACACTCCAAAAAACATTTGTGTGTGTCAAAAAACTCTTGTGACATGATACAAAGTTGACTTTTGAGCCACATCCTGTCTCATGGATCACACCCCTCACCGTAGGATCAGATCCATCCACAAAATAGACTTTAATAAATGGATGATAATCTCTAGAAATTGCCATTTTTAGTCACTATTTTAAAAGGCGATTGATTCGTGCATTGATACAAAGCGGCTAAAAATGATGGTTATAATGCGCACAATGATTGTTCTTACTCTTTAACACAACTATGCTAGGTTTCATGTCATTTCTTGATGATTACTTTATACCTTTTCTAATTAGTTTTTCTTTTTTTCTAAAAAGTCGGGGTGCACATCTCGTTACCCCTTGCTATGCATCAATACATTACTTCGCATTAAAAAAAACTTGATCACCTCAGTATCGGAAAATGCTTTTTAAACATTGTGTTTAGTTTATCCCTGAATCCCAACAGGTACCATGTGTTGCCACTACAACCAATACTTAGTAGTTTGATATTTACAACCGACTACCTGCAAGATGATTTTCAAAAATTGAAAATTTTGAAGATCCAATGCCAAATATAATTTAGAATGTAATGACAATCACCTTGTTCTTTGTTTTCAGACCCAACTGCAATATTTTGGCGAGCTGTTGGATACACATTGATGCATTGCTAGAAGATGTTGGAACATCCAAGGAATACAAATCCACAATGGAGTCCATGAGAAACTGCAAGTGTTTTAGATTACTAGATTCCACTATCTTGCAATGGGCAATGAAAGCTTTGTATGTTTTTATCAAGCAAGTGTCGTGGCAGTCCGGACTTAGTAGGAGAGCAACATTACGCAATATTAAAAATGCAGATGATGAAACAGCCTCCCCTCCAGTTGCCCACAAATGAACTGCAGCCTGCATACAACAATGATGACAATGAAACATTAAAAAACCCATAAAACACAAAAGCACGGAGTTTAAATACTATTGTAAGACCTATGAGTTTTATCCACAGTCAAAGTGCAGTATAATCTCGAACAGATAAGGTAATGGTCTTGGAGAAAGCCCTAGCCTGTTGATACAGATATATAGTCCAATTTTGTCTTTTTTGCTGATAAAAAGAGGTGGGGAAATGCACGCATGCTCTCTTGAGGCTAAAGACGGCTGCCTGAAATTAGCTGCCACTGGTTAATTTGGATTTTTTTCTACAGCCACCCATTCTGAGCTCATGGATTCATCAATGATGGTACAGATCCCTTGACCAGAACCTCATATGGTACCTTCTATTGCTTTCAATCAACAAAACTGTATCATAAATTGGATGTATGATATATAATAAGAGATTTATTCGGGATGTGATCCTAAGGACATAGTTTTGTTTTTCATTCTTCTGACTGTAATGTGTGCTTTTAACATTTCCTTTTTGTCTCATAGTTGATAGACGAAGTAGCGTAGAAGACGAAGAAAACATAAGAGATCTAGTTTTCATTTTTACTCTTGGTACATAATTGTCTTTGATTCTTTTAAATTCTGTCTTTTCCACATTTTTCTCAACAAGAGAAAATACCCCTTCCAAAATGTTCTTTATTTCCTTAATCCTTTGTACTCTGTAGCAATAAAACATGTACCCCATACCACATGCTCCAGCAACCTCAGCCTGATAACTGTGGTTTACATTTTTTTAACTGCCATCTCTTCTAACCAGAGAGTATTTCCATCCTTTGAACTTCAAGACCATCAGTGGGAAGCTCCAAAGACAGGCATCAGATCCGTGGGATTGATTGACTACAGGCTTCATGATTAGGTTGAGTTTTCTTGTTTTGTACACTCACCTATAAGATTAATCCTTAAAGCTTCTACAGATAGAAAATGAAATGCATAGTACGATGAAAATTCCCTACTCAATTAAAGCTTAATATATAAGGCAGGTTATTGAATCACAATCAATCAGCTCATTTGATCAATTCTAGCCCCATCAAACAATGATATCAAATCTGCAGAATATACCTGTTTTCAGCCCTTTTTTTCAGAGAGAGATTTTGATATCACTAACAATGTGCTAATAAAGTGGATTTTGGTGACGATGATCTTCACGGTGGGGAGATGATTTTCACAAAAAATAGACCAAAACTATACCTCATCTAGGACCCACAAAAGTATGTGTCAAAATAAAATAACCCATGACTTGACAAACATAAGAACTCCGGATAAAATTAGCAAAAGTCAGAAAATTTTAAAAACAACCTTATCTAATTTTTGTTCAGGTTATCACTACCATATAATTTATAAGCATACATCATAATGGACCTTCAAAAAGCTGATGTAAAAGCGCATACCTTGATGAGTTGCCGTTGTAAAGATGGGAAAGCGGCAAAGAATATAATAGAAGATCGAAGATGGGTCAAGGCAAACACCAGAATCTCATTGTCAGACACTTGGTTTATAAGAAACAGCGTACTCCTTAGGTATGACTTAATAAGCAGTTTCAGAGTTTTCCATTTTGAACTATTTTTTAAATCCAGTATAGATTCCATCTTGCAGTTCGAGCTTGAAATTCCTAGCACTCTTCGGAATATTCCATCAGCCTCATGAAGCACAAACATAATTGTCTTGCAGAAAGGACCACAACTGTGAAATCTCTGGCATAAGATTGCATCAATACCCTCATCAGATCCATAGTGGCACGCAGCACGATATGCATTTAGTAAACCAGGGAATGCAGAAAATTTCTGTGCCATAATCAGTTCACGACATGAATCAATAGCAAAAGCTCTTAAGACTTTGCTTTTATTTACATACAACTCATCATTATTTTTTGCTATCATACCCTGGTCACTTGAGTCACGTTCCCCATCAGAAAACTGCCACATGAAAAGATAGCAAAGTGTAAAATAACCAAACCAGTAACAAATGGCAGATATGGTGAAACAAATATAATATGATGAAACTATACACCGCAAAGTATGAGTGTCGTATTATCGTGAAAAATTTTGACATGACGGCCTATTTTTGGTCGGATTTGGGATTACCTCCATTCAACAAGGCCCAAAGTTAATTAATATTAGGTTATGGCCCCAGAGACGTAAATTTTCTATTAATTGACACCATTGACTGCTGAAAAGAAGAAATTTCTCTTGCAAGATTGTGGGTTGTGTAGCTGTTCAATGAAAGAATTGCTTATCACCATGGCTCAATTTCAAATCAAACAAATCTCAAGTAAAAGAACGGTTGACCTTTGATTAATAAAACTGAAATAACATAAAACAAATCAATCCACTGTTCTCCCTCTTCCTAATATGATACCACCTTGCCGCCATCACCTTTCCAAAGCCCATCTCTCTTCTCACTCTTCCAAAATATTCATAATTAGAAAAATATTCCCGAACGGAGGAACTGGCGATAAAATTTGTTGCTTTGAAGCCAAATAAAAAAAGTGATGACCTTAATCTGGGTTGTTCTTGGGGTGAGACCTCGGGGGGAGTTGATGAAGATCACGTTAGGTGGCAGCCCAGATACAAAGTGACTGTTGATAAAGCTAAGGGACTGTCTCACCTTCATCATTGTTTGCCTCTTATTGCCCAAGGACATGTTAAGTCCAACATTGCTTGATTCAGATTTAAAGCTCGGGTAGCTGATCGTGGCTGGAGAAGTTTTTAATTAATGCAGGATCCACCTGGAGAGGACTGATTCATTAATAATAAAGAAACGACAAAGAAAGAGTGCATGGGGGGTTTCAGGAGTTTCACAATTTCATAACCATGGGAGGATTCAGGAGTTTCACAATCTCACTCCCTCATCTTCCATGTGAAGACTCGACATTAGTAACAACACCAACCTATGCATTCTTACCTGCAATTCCTATGTGTCTCCTAAAGTCTGTGTGTTACAGCAATGGAATCAACACAACCACCAGACCATGTAGCACAAAAGTAGCTGGGGACTCTCAGAGTGCATGCTTCAATTGACGATTTCAATGGTTACATTGCAACAGGTTTTGAGGTCTCTCTCAATTTCTTTGTGGCGATTTGCTAGTTACTTCATTGTTGGAAAAGGCGTCAATAGTGATGAGATAACAGTGTTCAACAAATTAGGAGAAGGGGTAGTGTGGGGCAGGGAAAGTTGATGATAAAAACTGAGGGAAGAGAGGAGGAAGGTGGTGTATTTTAATTGGTCGTGGAGAAATAGACAAATAAAACGGTAGAAAGGAAGTGGGGTGGCTGCCTTTGTTTTTTTGTTACTTTCGTATTGATCCATTTGGTGAGTTGTTTGTATTTTATTGCTATTTATTTATTTTTTTCAAATGGGACCCTTAATTTAGTCAGAGGATTGTGTATTTTATTTTATGTGAGTTGTTAGCCAAATCTAAGGGGTAAATTTGGTATCTTCTTTTTATCAGCGAAAGAACCTAGGGTGATAAATTAAAAATGAAAGACGCAACCTGAGAATGAGAAGCTTAAAATGCCTAAAGTAAAAATGAAGTACCAGACTTATAAGCATAGTAGACCAATTGAACATGCAATCAATACTTTCTAAAATACACCAATTAACTCCCCAAACCTCACAGAATAAGTTTAATAGATATAAAGCATAAATAACCACCACTTCCAAAATCAAACCAATCATACTGAAGGTTTTATTGTTGAAGAAGTGGGTGGTCTTTTCTTTCCATAAAGCCGAAAAATCATCCATAAAACCTTCCCTGAAAGAGAGGACTGTCTCTCCTCCCCCCTCCCCCTCCCCCTCCCCCTCCCCCTCCCCTACTTTTGGAGCATCCCATAAACAAATCTAAGTTAGCTCCCCTACTTTCGGGGTATCTCATCAACAAATCTAAGTTAGCTTCTCTTAACTTGAGTCACCTCCCTATTTTTTCATATATTCTTGAGTTATAATTAAATGATGAATCGGTGGTATCTCATCTATGGCACACTATTGTACATTTTTGACAAAACAAGGTAACTTTCAGTCCCAAGAAAGTCTACTAGGGGTTTCATATTTGATGGAACCCAACTGTCATATATAAATAAGTTAACCGGTGCAGGGAAAATGCATGCATGTTTAATCTCATGCAAACAGAACAAATAACGGACCATACAATTACATAAATGCGTGCCTGCGTGTGTGTGTGAGCTTCACTTTTTTCTGTGTCAAGACAAAGAAGAAGAAAAAACATTACAATCACTGGGTTTTTAATATCAATGAGAAACTATAAAAGAATAATCAATCACCATTTCATTCATACGATTTTGCAGTGATAAGTAGACTATATAATGGTGCACCCAATATATGGTAAGATATGCCAATGATGACTGTTGTTGGGATGATATTCTAACCATGGAGATCACAAATTCACAAATCATTTCTCATAAATTGAATAGCTTTGATGATTTCCATGCTAACAGGATCAAACTTCAGCAAAATCATATATAGTCAAAGAGCTGGGCCCAAGTATTCATGAAGAAAGTAGAAGTAATTATTGTTAATACACATACATTCCACATTAGTACCTATCAACTAGAGGAAAATTCACATAACTTTCCCATGCACAACAGTGCAAGATGTCGACAACACCACTATCAAAGTATCCACATAACTGCTCACGTTTGAAAGAAATGATAGGGTAATGACTAATTAACTTACTATTTCGTCAGTTATAAGTTGCTCGGAGTCTTTGTTACGAGCATCCAAGAACTTTTCAAACTCTGGATCCTGAAAATTATCAAATTACCTCAATAAATAAATATATAGAATAAAAATCAAGAAGCACAGAATAAGATAAGAATCACCTTCTGTTAAAGAAAAAAGAGCAAAGCAAAACTAAATTGGGACTTCGGATTTTGCACATTCTTTTTTCTTTTATCAACTAAATAGCAAAAGAATATATTAATAGGCAAAAGGTTACTGAGAAAGTCACGGAGTACAAAACAGGGAGAGAACCCTAAGAAACAACATAAATTACAGTCTAAATAAGCTTTCCGAGTCAAAGATACACACATGGAACTCAAACCCTGAAAGGACCTCCCACAATTGACCCCCCAATGCCACACTACAGATTCGATGTCTCTGCAGATAGAGGGGTTCTCTATTATTGTTTTTGAAAATTTTACCATTTTTCTCCTTCCAAATGGTCCAAAGAGTAGCTAAGAGTGCCCTGGTCCAAATCCAAGATCCCTTAAGGGAGAAACCATCTTTTTTATAATTTGCCAACCAAGCAGGAAAAGAAGAGCAAGAAGTACCAGGAGAAGAGGATTCCCTACAAATATTAACCAGATATAGATGGAGAAAGGGCATGCGAAGAAAAAGTGATCAATGGTTTGAGGATGTTCTTCACAAAAGGAGCATTTGTTTAGCCAGTTAGTCCCTTCTTGATGAGATTGTCAATGGTGAGAATTATTCTCTAGAGACCACATGAAAAACTTAGCCCTAGCTATTCTTTAATTTGCAAATCATCTTTAACCAGTCAGAAATTCACAACATGAAATACAATTATGAAAATCCAAGCCTGGTGAAAAATATGTATTTATGTTATATCCAAATGTAATAAGAAAGCCAAAACCCTCTTAATAATCCTTTGCAATTAAGTTATCCAGAAAGCAGCCAAATTGTATTTTCATTTTCATTAACGAAAAGTTGAATTGTTTCTTTCCATCCATAAGCCCCAACCATTGTTGATAAGTTAATAGACTAGTGCATTCAACTTCTTTAGATTTCCAAATACATCAAAACATTATGAGATTTTGTTTTCTCTGTCTGACGCGGGTTAAGTCATGCCCAATTTTGAGCATATGTTAGTGGGTGCTAGCGCTCTCAACGAATGTTTAAAAAAGCAAAGGCATATGATTTTACAAAGAAAGAAAAGAAAAAAAATGTGCTCGAAAAATTGGTCCATCATGAACCACAAAATTTAGTAGTGACTCGTGTCATCTTTTGATATGTGGAACTGGAAAACAATTCATATCAAGTTATAAATTGATAATTCCATTAACTATTGCCTCAAATTATTCAACTTGTCTCATAAAACATGAATAAAGAACTTACTTGGCTCTCGAGAAGCAAAATTGTGCTATCACTTTTCTTGGTATGAAACAAGTTTTATGAATCGAATCTCAAGAAGCGAAATTTTCAGGCACGACAAAAATTCTAACTATATATATGAGAGATTCTATGATGCTCCCAGCGAGTTAGTAACGTGAAAATAAAATTGAGTGGTGACGAGGTCGTAGAGTCAAATTACCAAGCAGCCCTTGTACCCCCCCTCCCTTTCTTCTCCGCCTCCGTTCAACACCAAGTCCATTTTCTCAAAATTGGCAAAAGACACGGATGCACAAGCTCCTCTTCTACAATCTTCTCCCCCCCCCCCCCCCCCCCCCCCTCCAAACAGACTTCATCTCATCATTATCATCAGAGATCACTCACCTAATTACACCACTCTAATTCACCCTCCTAATTACACCACTCTGATCCCCCTCCTAATTACACCACTCTGATTCACCCTTTCCACGTCTCGTTGTTGCGGTACTTCTCTTCGCTCGCCTTCTTCAGTTTCCTTTACACAATCAAGAGAACTTAGTAATCACAAAACTTGGTTTTAAAAAATGGTGAAATTTAGTGTGAATTCGATTGATCATGTTTACAATTGATGATATGGTGATGATGTTCGAGGAGCTTTTCCATCTAAAAATACACTCCATGGCTTCATGTTACTCTTGCAAATTTCGTTATGAAAATTTCCATGGTCGGTTGGTATCGCATTCAAGGTGTTCTAAATATTTGAAATTCACTTTCAATGTGTAGAATTATCCACAATTTTGATTCGGCTTTACATTCACATTTGCTTTAATTGGAACTGAATGCAAACAGAGAAGATTCATTATTGAAACACGTGTACTGCTTGTAATTTGACTCCATGTCACCACTCAATTTTATTTCCACATCACAAAGTCATGTGCTAGGGAGCATCCTAGGCCCCATCCAAGCTAGGTAAAATCTCTCTCAATATATATAGGGTAGAGATCAGTGGACAAAAACTTTTTCCAAAACATCTATCAACTCACACAAATGAAAGATCTAATGGTTGAGATCGTTGATGACATGGTGTCTACAAATCAACAAAACTCATTAATTACTAACCATTATCTTTAATTAAGTTACTAATGACATGTTCATTAATGAGTTTTTACACCTCTTTTATAAATAGAACATTTTCATTAAATCTCTCCCACTCATTCCTTCTTCAACAAGTTCTTTAATAATCGATTAAATTAATAATTTTTTGGAGAAGTTTTTCCTCTCCACATTTGATGAATTCATGAAAATATGAGAAGAGTTGCAGATCTCCACCCTCTCCCCCCCCCCCCCCCCAATCGAATGGAGGTTGACGAACTTGTAAGAAAAACTTGTTAGAAGAAGGAATGGACGACATAGTTAATTGAAAGGGGTGTAACAACTCAGTAATGACCATGTCTCCACTAACTTAATTAAAGAGAATGGTTAGTAATTAATGAGTTTAGTTTATTTGTGGATGTCATGTCATCAAAGCTCTCAACAATGTTATTTCAAAATGAATGATTGTGGCGATTGTTAGATGTTTTGTAAAAAATTATTGTCCCCTGGTCTCTTGATCAAGTATCAAGATGAGTCCAATCATTTTTTGGTGTTATCTAGACTTAATTTGATTTATTTTTGTTGGCCAAAATTTTATTTTTTATTTTTTTCTCAACAAGAAATTGTTGCTACACAAACAATAGAAAACGACAATTAGGGAATTTTCCAGTGGTGAACTTCTCAATCACCTATGTCTTTCTTATTGATCAATAAAATTTTGGAGGGTTTTGACTTCAAAAAAAAAAAATCCTGTGGAAAACCATGAACAACCAAACAATGGAATTTGTATTTTTGATATATTTATTTCTCTGGAATTGGACTTCAAAGAATTGGTCAATCCCCATGTCAATTTCCTTTAGTAACCTATGCTGATATTAGAGACACAAGAAGATCAAAAGCATCACACATTGAATATAGTCCTATCTATGCTAAAATTATTAAGCTTTTGAAATAACCACTATCCCTATGTCGTTGAACCTTTTTACTCAGCCCTTCCAATTTTCTCCTCTGTTTGGCAAGTTCCAACTGAAGATTCTGGTTCTGCTCGAACATAACACTACTTTGACTCCTCTCTGAACAGAATTTCAACAAATATTCTTGATAAGTTACAGAAAGAGTGAAAGTCGTGAACTTTGTAACAAAACTGAACCAATTTTTTTTCCTTGCAGACAGAACCAAAAGCTACATTAGCCGATCTGATCAATTACAGAAACAAGAAATTGTAACATATAATGCTGATGAATTATTACATACCTGAATCATTCTCTCTCTCACTTTCAGAGGCATACTCACAGCTTGAGTCCTAGTAAGTTAATTTGAACAATACACGGATCAAGGGGAATCGAGAAAGATATACAATTTACCTAGTTCACATACATAACAATTTAAAATGGTGAACAGAAACATTTCTGAAGCAGTCAAACATGTCACATTTATTATGTTTTAAATTTAACCATTAGATTTGGGCATTTGCTTTTAATCCTTTTAAGCACTTGACCTGTTAGATACTTAATTGCTAACAGGTCAACATATTTTACCTCTTTTTTGCACTATGGGGACCTTTTTTTTCTTTATAAGACAAAGAGGTCGGCTAACCATTAGATTTGGGCATTTGCTTTTAAGTATCTAACAGGTCAACATATTTTACCTCTTTTTTGCACTATGAGGACCTTTTTTTTCTTTATAAGACAAAGAGGTCGGCTCGGGCTAGCCAGTGTTGTTAGGAGTGAGGCAACAAAGTCCACCATGAGCACCTGCCACCTAGACGACGCGAGGCAACGCCATGACAGTCCTTTTCTGAAGGTTAGATTTTCTTTTTATCATCTTGATGTGTGAAAACAAAGTGCGTTATGATTTAAATTGTTTCTAAGAGATTTTATTTGTTTCTCTTAGTTTAAATTACATTTAAAAGGTACCAAGAGGTTCCTTTGGAGCTTTGGATGCCCTACCTTGACTAAGATATTGCACTGCGGCACTAAAAAAACCCCAACAAGA
Source organism: Berberis vulgaris (assembly GCA_963556465.1). NCBI lineage: Eukaryota > Viridiplantae > Streptophyta > Magnoliopsida > Ranunculales > Berberidaceae > Berberis > Berberis vulgaris. The sequence goes on from OY747127.1 coordinate 24,935,266, forward strand.
TACCACCTGCTCTAAATCTTAGTTTCATTTCCAATTTTAAATTCTAAAGGTGAAACAATTAATTTTGGATTCATGAACAAAACTAGGATCTGAAGTCTTGATTACAAATTAACCCAAATGCAAATGATGATCTCAAGCCTCGATTAAAATTACACTCAAGCAAATGACTTTCCTAAGATTGTAATGTTGGCGTGCTCGGTAATCATTAGCAAATGGTCCTTTGAAAATCAATGAACTTGAGTGGTAATGGTGGTGAGAGTGGTGGTGGTTGGTGGTAACGGTGATGATAGAGGTGATGGTGGAAATGGTTGTGGATGTGATGAGGTTTGGTTGTGTTGGCTGTGGTTGTTGTTGTGATTGTGGCAGTGACGAAGGAAGGGAATTGTTTTCATAAAGACTTAAAGATTGTCATCAAGCAAGCCTCATAAATCCTATCATATGGAAAACACATTTTACATTTTTTTTTAAACTAATTTGTATTTACGATATGTTCTACGGGAACCAATAGGAACTTATTGTATAACAAGAGCCACAATCCCAGAATGTTTGAAGAGCTGGAATTGAACAATGAACCAATCAGAGCCAAGGAATCTTGTGGCGTTGTCAGAAACAAAATTATGTATTCAAACAATTTTTTCAAAAGGAATCCATTCAACAAACCTCCGAAAGAAATCCATCACTGCCAGAGATATCTTCTAGTGAATCACTGTCATCTTCCGTGCACACAGGAATGAGAGAAAGATCTTCAACAACTACATTGTCGGGGAATCTACAAACAATGAACAAAAGACAATATAAAAATCAACTCGAATGTTTAGCAATAAACAAGAAGACGGACGTTTAGTGCTACATCAAGAGACCTGTGCATGCAATATCAGATGCATTAGGCTTACACCAACAGCTCCCCTAATATCAGATGCATTAGGTTTACACCTACAGTTCCCCTCAAGGTGAACGTTAGTTGAAACGCATCACAGGCTTACACAAGGGTTAAATACAAAAGGCTTATGCCTTGCACCTTGAGGATTAGGCCTTTATGCCTTTCGTACACTTCTCGGCCTTGTGCAACTTTGTTGCATTTTTCTTGAATATCTTTAATTGATTCGATAATGTGTAACTTAGATAAAATCAGTGACAATGACATAATGGGTGATCGTGTCCTAGGCACAACCCAACTGACACGCCGAAGGCATGGCATGAGCTACATCAAAGGTTTACAGTAGCTATAAAATATCATGAACATGAGGCAAAAATATAATATAAAACAACAAATGTTAGCTTCCCTCAAAATTAAAATGTCCATGAAAAGAAATAATGTTTGGTGATCATAATTACCTTTCATTGGATAAGGGTGGTTTGGCCCCAACTTGAACTTCACTAGATTCCTTTTTATGTCCTGTATTGCCATTAGATTGTGAGTCGGACTAAAAAATAGATGACCACTAGACAAGAATAAAATGTAGAAATAATAGTGTTCAACCCTACCACTAAAAGATAAATAGTAAGTGCAATTCAAATATTGCTAATTTTTTTAGTGAGTTTCAGGTTGAAAACCTAGATTGGCTTTGAAGTCACAGCTGTCTCATACAAAAGTGGACACCAAACTAGGGCTGTTCAAATGAAACTTGCCAAACCAAGCTTTTGGTTTGGTTTGGTTTCATTTGGAATATGAACAAACAAATCACTTACATTTGGTTGGAGGTTTAACCCATTTCAAAACCAGTTAAAACCGAACCGCCAAACAAATATATAATTTTTAAGCAGTTTGACAAAGTTTTTATCAAAAATAAACATTTCAAATACTTTTCTAAACATAGATAAAGGTTTTCAACAAAAGTAAAATACAAGCTATAAGCCTTACACATTTGGGAACAAACCTCACGTTTTTAGTACATACATTCAAACTTTAACAAGGGATTTTTCATATTTAAGCTTTTGAATATAAATAATAACTCTTAACCCATTTCATGGTGTGTATCATCTAATTATGACATTCAAACCAGAAGAGGTTAATTACATTTCCATGAATTTCAAACTTGAATTTGGATTAATCAGTTTTCTCTTTTATCCCACCTTCAGAAAAATGAAAAGTAGGTATCCACACTATCAGTACAACTTTCTTAAAGTTAACTATCTCAGTTTCATATATAGATGAATATAGAATCTTTGAAAAAAGACTTCTCTCCATAAGTAAAGAAAAGACTTATTATCTTTGGGATCTAATGTTGCACCACTACTCAATACCTTAGTGGATCGACGCTATAATTTTTATCGCATATCATGAGATAGGTAAGCCGTTATTGTTGTATCGGCCAAAAACCTTGCTAGTTGATCTTTATGGCGCTTCCTATACCAATTAGATCTTTTATCCATAGAATAAAGTAATGTAATATAAGCATATCTATTTCTTCATAGTTTGGCCTTTATAAGAGTCCTTTTATTTGTAATAGTTGATAAAATTTGTTGCTTTGTACGATACATATGTAGATACTAGATGGCCTCATTTTTTCTAGTATTTACTAGTGATTTTTTCTCTTTTTCTCCATATTATTAACATACATATATATTATTATGACTTGATAGTAGCTACAATCTATCCAAACAAGTTAAGATAGATTGAGATATGTTTCATGAACCTGGACAAGAGATGGTATAACCAATGTGTCCCTTGGCGGAAGCAAACACAAGAAACTAAATAAATCTTTGAAATCCAAAACAATTCTTAATTTGCATTGAACTTTATAACTAATTACAGAGGATTAATGTACGCTTATATTAATAATCCTCAAATGTTTCTTTTAGGGCTGAACAAGAAATCAATCAAACAAATTAAACCGACCAAAACCGAACTGATTAGTTCGGTTTAAATTCGGTTCGGATCGATTTCAGTTTTAAAAAATTCAAAACCGAAGTGGTCGGTTCGATTTTCGATTTCTGTGTGATTTTAACCGACCGAATATATATATAATAAATAATATATTTTTTATATATAAATAATATAATATGTTTAAAATAGTCGGTCGGTTCGGTTTATTTCGGTTTTGGTTCGATTTTAGTCGGTTCGGTTCGATTACGTTTTGCAGAAATTAGAATCGGTCTGATTTTGAATCGGTTCGGTTCGATTTTTGTTTGAAAATTTTAAAACCGACCTAAGTCGGTTCGGTTCACGATTTAGGTGAAAAACCGAACCAACCCTAGTTTCTTTAAATATTTTTTTAGTGCAATAAGCAAACCCTTATCCTAAATTATTGAAATGTGAATATTTGATAAATAATGATAAACATGCACCATATCTGTGTCATTAATATATTTTTTTATCATTACTACATTGTTTTGTTTGATTGATAAGAAAACACATCTTTGTAGATTAATACAGCTTTCAACTTTGACTCTTTGATTTATTACATGAGTGTAAAAGGGATGCTTAATGAGGTGGTTTAAGTATATTCTTTTGAAATTGGATTGTTATAGATACCAAGCTCTTGTTGATAGTTGGTTGTTGATTTAGTTAAAAAAAATAAAAAAAATAAATAAAAAAACTACCTTAACACACGTTTTCTCTTTGGTTTCTCCATCCAAGTGTCTGCTAATCGAAAGCATGCAAATCAACCTCAGAACTATGGGAGATGATTCACTGAGAGCTAGACTAAAAAATACATCATGTAACTCTCTGTTATGCACAATGTCTCCCCAAGACATATTCCAATACCCAAAAATTTACTTTGATGTCTATCCACAAGCTATCTACATCTTTATCTTCAAATCACCCAAGCAAATGCATGAAGAATTTTTTCCCATACCCATTTCCCATCAAGGACAAGTTCACTAAAGTACAACCAGAAGGCACCCCAAATCTGCCTATTCTATGACGGAAGTGGAATGGTGGGCACTGATGCAAAAATCAGCCAGCCATATGGCACATCATGCAGGATGTGTACATCCTTATTTCTTCAAACTAATTTCGGTGGATTCAAATGAAAATAAGATATCACAAGTCCAAGATAAGTGCTTTTAATTAAAAGGGTCTTAACTCGAGGAAAAAAATAAGGATATCATACCTCTTGATTCCAAAAGAAAAGAAAAGAAAAGAAAAATAAAGTTTTGGGTGTTTGGTTCGGGGCAAACCTGAGTTCCAGGTCTACCTAGACCCCAGGCATCGGAATCGGTTCCTAGTTCCGCAAAAAAAAATTCGATTTGATTTTGGATATGGCATAGCCAAACCCAACCCAACTTGTTCCCATCCCTAGGCAGATATTGGGTGCCTTTGAGAGAATATGATGTCTTTAGCATATGTTTGCTTATATAGACTGGTTGAAAAAATTGCCTTACTCAAGACATTGTTGGTGTTAACATTGTTGGTGTTATGAGTCAGTTCATACATACTCCACATTCAGCAACCATATTTTTTAGGCTATATGTCATATCTTGAGCCTTGAGGCATCTAAGAGACGCACTTGGCAAGGTTTTATTGTGCAAGCTTAGTTTTTCTTTGACTAAAAATGGTTTTAGTGATGTTGATTGGGCTTGTAGTCACTCTCGTAAACGTTCTACATCCGTTTATAGTGCCCTTGTAGGATATAACATTTGTTTCATCATTACATGGTAAAGTAGAGAGAACATAATGCAGTTGCTCGATGGTCTAGAGTAGAGGTTGAGTAGCGTGCAATGGCTCACTTTCTGATATGGGTTCGTGGTATTTACGCTCCTCCCATGACATGCAAAGTATTGCCAATATGTGTTGCTACCAATCTTGTATTCCATGAGAGGACAGTATATAAAGCTTGATTACTATTTGAGACATAGTGATGCATAAACAATGTTCACTCTCATAATCACTCTATATTAGCCAGGTCGGTGACATTTTGGTTGAGCCATTAGCTCGCAATGTTTCTCAAATCATTTGTGACAGGCTAGCCGTGTTTGATTTGTATGCACTAACTTGAGGGGGAGGTACGCATCATCTATATTTTTTCATATGGTTATCCACTAGCACAATGTAATATTGCATGTCAATACCATTTTATCATAATAATTAATAAATATGTGATCAATGGTCAGGAAATTCCACGACTCTGACTTCTTTGCAGTCTTTTCCTATCCTCATCTTCTTCAACTTTGCGGTAATGGATTCCAACATAAACAAGGTCATTCACAACTCTAACACTAATATGTAAAGACCCTCTCTATACCCAACTTACCACACTCGTGACAGGTTCATATGAAGTTTCTGAAAAAATTCAGTGTCCAAGGGTGATTAGATATTGAAAATAAAAATTATTGCTGTTACTAAAGTGCAAAGAACAAAATTAAATGGAAAACAAACTGTTATTAACTACCAATATGGAACTTATCAGTTATCAGTTATCAGACAAATGGTTAAGCTCACTTCCTTACCTGATGAATGCTTTCTTTTGAATGTGGAGCTCAATTTGCGCTTTCTCTTATCGACAGATTGAAGATTTTTTTTCGCAAATTTTCTCGCCTTCTTACCAAGCTTTCCCATTTCCTGGCAAGATAAACAGAAATAGATTAATGAAATTAAAAGCTGGAGAAATAGAATGAGTCATATTAGACTTCAGAAGTGAGAAATATCCAACTTTCAAATGAAGAATCTCGAAACTGTAAGCAGACTTCACTGAAATACTAGAGAGCCTGCAGAACCTTTATTCAATGTATGTAACCACATATTTTAAGCAGTAGCCAACTCAAACCATTAGCCTCAGCATTGGCCCAGTATGGACACTGCCCCAAAATTAAATTCCACTGAGTCGCCCGGTCCGGGTAAATAGCTAAACTGTTTCACCTAGTCTATTCAACCCTGAGTCGATGTTCTTTAGCCTATAACAAAATGTGATCTACTCGAATCACCAGCTTAAAGATATTTGAATATCAATTTTTTAGGGGAAAATATGAATATTACAACATAAAAAAGTGGTAAAAGCATAAAGACGCGAACATACAATGATAAAAGACTAAAGTATGTTTAATTAAGTAAAACCAGTAAAGCTTAGCTGGGTTATAGTTTTGATCTCTTCTCAAATAACCCTCCCATATCATTCAGTTGGAACACTTTATTACATCGGAGAATCTTCTCTGATGGCAATGTGCCCAATTAAAATTCCCTCAATAAAGTTGGTTGCCGATGCTGGGATTGTGCATAAGACATCATGTGGACCACAATGCTTGCAAGATGTTTTCGTCTTTAGATCACAAGAATGAGGGACAGTAGCAACAACCCACCTAAATTCATACAGATGTTCCAAGTGCTAAGTTTTTGCACCAACCCCATTGTCTAAACACCCAAATGCCCTATCATTCATTTGATTATGACTGTTGTGAGTTGTCACTGGTGTTTTGAGTATTATTCCTTGTACATAATCAACATAGTGGGGACTCTAAACAAGAAAAAAATAACCAAGAAATAAAAATAAAAATAAAAATAAAAATAAAAATAAAAATAAAAATAAAAATAAAAATAAAAATAAAAATAAAAATAAAAATAAAAAACAAACAGCTTATAATTGTTGTGTGTATTAAAATGAAATGGGAGAGATGAAAAAGATCCAAACATTGACAAGTTTACAACCTTGTTCATTTTAGTTGTGCGCCATGGGGGTTTTGTGGAGTAGCAAAGACGGGAAGGTTTAAGCAATAAAACTATCAAGTATTACTAGTACTAGTTAGACTTAAGAAAAAAAGAGGTACCTACTATCATTCGCGACGTGATAACTTGAACGCTATGAGGGAGAGGTGAGTCTGCTTCAGAGCAGTGAGCGGACGAGAAGAAAGAGTCTTATTTAGATAGGTTTTAACGAGGGAGGAAGATTTGGATTCCAACTAGGCTGGGGAAAGGGGCGATGCAGTTCGAAACGTATTTTTTATTAATACACGACTTTTCAAAAAGATTGAGTCAACGAAGACACGCGACATTACCAATGTCAAAGTGATAATAGGCTTTGAATGAGACCGTGTGAAACTATAAATAGGGAAATCCTTGTGATACGCTCCGAATTGCATCACCCTTTCCCCTGGCTCTAGCCCTGCTGAAATCCAAGTCGACCTCCCTCGTTAAAACATAACTAAATAAGGTTCTTTCTACCGCTCACTACTACTTCTCTTGGCAACCGAAGCAGACTCACCACTCCCTCACAGCGTTCAAGCTCTCACGTCGCACAAGAACAGCATGTACTTCTTTTCCTCGGTCTAACTAGTGCTAGTACTTCTTGTAGTTTTATTGCTTAAACCCTCCCGTCATCACTCCACAAAACCCCCATAGTGCACAACTGAACTAAATAAGGTCAGAAACTTGTCAATCTTTGGATCTTTTTCATCTCTCTAATTTCATTTTAATACACACGACAATTATATTATGTTTGTTTGCTTGATTCTCTTTTCTTTCTTGGTTATTTTTTTCTTATTTAGAGCCCCCACTATGTTGATTATGTACAAGGAATAATACTCGAAACGCTATTGACAGCTCATAACAGTCATAATCAAATGAATGATAGACACTGGGGTTGGTGCAAAAAACTTAGCATTTGGAACATCTCAGAATTAAAGAAGATATGTACGAATTTTGGTGGGTCATTGCTAGGGTCCCTCGTTCTTGTGTTCTAAAGATGAAAGCACCTTGTAAGTATTCTGGTCCACATGATGTCTTTATGCACAATCCCAGCATCGACAACTAACTTTATTGAGAGAATTTGTATTGGGCACAATGCCATCGAGAAGATTCTCCAATGTAATAAAGTGTTCCAACTGAATCATATAGGAGGGTTAGTTTGAGAAGAGATCAAATCTATAACCCAGCTTTACTAATTTTACTATAAGTAACCCATTTCACCCAACAGATTTTACGAGTAAATCCACCAAAAAAAAAAAATACAAGAATAGCTTCATTTTCAGTAGCATGGAGGGTTCACAACAAATAGACATCAAGAGGTTGGTCGATATAGAATTATGAATGGAGCCCATCCATACACTATAACAGAGAATTATTCGCCACAATATCCTTTTGGTATATGCAAGCTTGTTGATAATCAACAATTATGTTTGTGTTAGTCCATAAAGTCTAGATTTTACACTTGGTATGTAAGTGTTATGTGGGATCGGTTTTAAGGGGATATCTTGAGAAAATAAAATATGAGGGTAATAAGAGAGGAGGAAGAAAAGGTGAGCTTGATGTTTAACAATCAGAAATAACATTTGCAAGCTCAATATTTATGAAAGATTGCTTCTGTAAAACAATTATTAACAATAAATCCGAAAACAACACCGTGCAAAGCCAATCCCTAAATCAAGTGATAATTTGAAAATTATTACAAAGTTACTTATTAATTGATAGACAAATACCTTCCAGTTTATGAGTTGAACTGTTTGAGGTCTTTTGCTGCTATAATGAGTAAATATTGGAACATTGTAAAAGAAGCCAGGAGAGAATGAATGGAAAAGAAACAGAACATGTATGATATGGAAAAGAGCAGACTGTTGGCTTATGGCCAACCAAAACTTCAATTAGAAAAACAAAAGGGGAAGAAGCTTCGATTAGACAGAGAGAGATACCTTCACACCGAGTAAGAAAGAAGCTTGTAATGAGACAACTCCTCGACGAACAAAGCGAGGAAGCCTTTTGGGGATGGCTCGAAACGTGCTTCAGTTCCTCGCAGTATTTATGAGGCGGCGATTTGGAGAAGATTAGAATAAGAAGAAAAGGAAGAAGAAGAAGAAAGACTTACTCAACTCGTGGAGGTGGAGAAGGGAGAGAGTGGAGTGTTATTACGAACTGGTTTAGGGTTTATTTTCTGTGATTCAAGGGCAAAGGGTTTATTCAACCATACCATTTGGATCCCCGAAACCACCCGAAAATCAGTTTAAGCGCGCATCCAAATCCATCTCATTCGGGCAGGCTGGGCGGATATCTCTCAAAATTCGCCGCACTATCAAACCTAGAAAAACCCTTCATCCAGGGGTAGAACCAGAAATTTGGATTAGGGGGGGGGGCCAAACTTATTTTTACTATGAGAAATTCTCCCTGTCGAGGAAGTGGGCGAGGGCAGGTGGCGAGCACGTGCAGAGCTAACGTGGTAAAAAAAAAAAAAAAAAATTGGCGGGGGAAATCCAAAATTTGGGGGAGAAAAAGAGGGAATCGAAAGTTTCTTTCTCCCCCATTTTCATTCTCTCTCCCTCTCCCTTCTCTGTGGCGAAGATTATCCCTCTCCCTCTCCCCATTTTCCATCTCGACACAGATAGAGAATAAGCTCTCCCTCTCCACCCTCTCCCCATCATCGTCATCGACTGAAACGAAAGAGAAGAGAAGAAGCTCAAACGAAGCCAGAGAAGAAGAAGGAGAAGAGAAGAAGCTCACCCTCGTCCCTTTCCTCTCGCAAAAGGTAAACTCGGCCTTTGATTTTTCCTCTCATTTTAGGTTTTAGGTTTTAGGTTTTAGGTTTTAGGTTTTTGGTTTTTGGTTTTTGGTTTTTGGTTTTTGGTTTTTGGTTTTTGGTTTTTGGTTTTTGGTTTTTGATTTTCTCTTTACTTGGGTGTTTTAGGTTTTTGGTTTTTGGTTTCAAACAAGAAGTTGGTGGGCAATCTGGTTTTCATCGCTCGGACGCAGAGGTAAGATTTCGGGCTCCCTTTCTTCTTCTCTTCGTTTCGTCTTCAGCCTTCAGAGCTTCAAAAAAAAAATTCTCCTCTTATTTTGCTCCTCTTATTTTAGATCTAGGGTTTACGAAATTATTTCAGAAATAGTCTGTAGATTTTTTTTTAAAATTTCAGTGTTCATATCTGTTTGGTTTTTTTCTCAGTGGGTTTTTTTTTATTTCAGTGTTCATATCTGTTCAGAAATGGTTTTTTTAATTTCAGTGTTCATAGTCTGTAGAAATAGTCTGATTGAATTGTGGGTTTTTATTTATGATGAATTTTGTTTGATTTTTTTCTCAGTGGGTTTTTTTAATTTCAGTGTTCATAAATGGTTTTTTTAATTTCAGTGTTCATAGTCTGATTGAATTGTGGTTTTTTTTTTTATGATGAATTCTGTTTGGTTTTTTTCTCAATGATATCTGAATTGGCATGAAGTAAATGTTGTCTGTGATTAACAATTGTTGTTGTTATAATGAAAATAAAATCGAGTGTGAAAATCCTTAAGCCTTTTATTTGTAAGTCTTTCCTTTTGTTCTTAAGCTTTCATCTTTCTGTATTTCTTGTACATATTAACTAAATAAAATATTTTCTCTATCTTTGACTATCCAAGATCTGTTATTAATTAAACATCTCGTTATACTAGCTGAACCCTAGTATCGGCACCGTTCGTTCTAACAGATCAAAGATAGAATCTCTGTATTGATTCTATGTTTTGTATTTCATTTTTGTTTTGATTTCTGCATATTATACTGCTTATCATCTCTCTGTGATTAACCATTGTTGTTGTTATAATGAAAATAAAATTAAGGCTTTGATTGGTATTGCTTTATTGGAGCACATGGGCTAAAGTCTTATTGTAATGGATAATGAAATTAAGGCAGAAACAACCGAGATGGTTTAATCATATGCAACACTAACTCCCTTTGTTCTTCTCTTCGTTTCGTTTTCAGCCTTCAGATCTTCAAAAAAAAATTTCTCCTCTTATTTTAGATCTAGGGTTTACGATTTTTGTTCAGAAATAGTCTGTACATCTTAGCTTTATGTACTAGAGTTTCAAGATGTTAATGAACTTTTAGACCTTTGTGTGATTTTCGACTTTGTTCGCACGCCTGAATTCCAACAACCTCTCACACTATACTTCCCTCTTCCTTATATCCCCTCCTGTTGCGGGAATGGCATTCAGAGCGTACGTTGTCTATCGAGGTCGTCAGCCTGGAGTATACCTAAACTGGCCCGCATGTTTATCCGCAGTATCAGGGTGTAAGGGTGCTTCTTACAAGGGGTTTATGTCAGTCGAAGAAGGTGAGGAATCATACGAGTTGTGGGTTCGCTCAGAAGCGGCGAGGAGAGATTCGGAGGAATCCAACAACAATGAAGATGTCACAGTTAACGATGTAGTTTTTGACGATCAAGCCGGTCCATCGAATGATCAAAGAAATGTCAGTCAAGGGAACAATGATCCTTGGGCTTTTACGAGGGACTTAATCAATACTTTGATAATTGTACTTATTATCTTAGGTTTAATATTTATTCTTAAGCTCTTGGACGAATGATGGAATTATATGTAATGTAATATGTACATACATATGTATTATGTGAATATATTTCATAATCCAATGAAATTTGTGTTTCATATTGTTTTTTTTTTTTCTTCCGTATGGTATGCTTTTGTTTCATATTGTTTTTGTTATTCTTTTTTTGAACGCAAGCTGTGGTTGCGGAGTGTAGCTTGCTGTTTGCATTCCAAATTCTGCCAGGATTCTTCATCAGACTTCCTACTCTCTGTAAGTGCACTGATTTGCTTATTCAATAGTGTGATAAGATCTGACTTGTTTTTGTAATGCTCTACCGGATGGAATCACCTAATTCAGATCAACAGACAGAGTTCATGTATTCCTAAGGAAATTAAGACACATATAAGTGCTTAAGGAAAATAAGACACATGAAGCTGGATGGTTGTCCTGAAGGAAACTGGTTCTGCAGTAAGAAATGTGAAAAGGTATATTAGATTTACTTGGTTTTTTTTCTGGTTGATATACCATATAAGGGCTTGATTTTTGTATAGACCATAAATAGTTGAGTCTTAACCAATGTGCAACTGAAGTCCCTAACAAGGCTCACTCAAGTGGACCATATTAAGGGACATCATAACACTTTTATTGCTCTTTATGCACAGAGTTGTTAGGATAAGTTGATTTGCGGTGTCAGAATGATTTTAGCTACAATATTTCAGCAATATATGAGTTGCAGAATGTCTCATACTGCTTATTACTCCCACAAATGTTAAATGTGAGTTTTCCATCCAAGTCTATTGTGGAACTAAAAGATATATTCAATTTTTGTCCCGTTTTCTTGGTTTTGTTCATTGTTTGTTTGTTCATTGGTTTTGTTCAATTTTTGTCCTGTCAGATAAATGTGCATTCAGGACTGAACCCATGTGAATCAGTTAACTTAATACTATGTTGTTTGTGGATGACAGGATATTGAGAATGAGAGATGGCTGCAAGGAGAGAATCACTGAGGATCGCAATGGAAAAAGCTGAGAAGGCAAAGGAAGGGAAGTTAGCCGTAGAACAGGAGTTGAGAAAATGGAGGTCTGAACATGAACATCAAAGAAAAGTTGGTGATGCTCATCCGTGGTTGCTCCGCAATCTGTTGCAAGTCCAAAGTTCTTTATTCCCGAAAACGATACAGACTCAAAGAAGAAGAAGAAAACACTCTTCCCGCGTTTCATTATGTTTTTGTCCAAAAAGAAGTCACAGGGACTGAAACCAGTATAGTTCTCCATATTTGTGGTGGTGGTGGTGGTGTTGTTTCTGCATCTACTTTCAGATGCAAAATTCTAGAGTTGATCTACCCGAGCGGTTTGTGTTGTATAGACATATGAGAACTCCATTTAAAATATGTTGATTTGTTGACATTTGATATGTAATGTGTGTATCGATTGATGTTCGTCAGAAGGAAGAAATAAGTTTATTGACTGAGCAGGAACATGTATCTGTATTGAATAGACTATATTGTAAATGACTTCTTTGTAAAATAAAGCAAAGTGCTCTTGGTTGCTTTTGAATGGTCGAGCCAGCAGGGGCAATAGTTTTTCATCTGTTAGTCTCGGTAGAAATGCTAATGAATGTGTCAACCTTGTTGATGCAAACTTGCATGCCGTCGGTGATAATTGCTAACACAACACTACAATGTATCTAACAGATAGACATTGCTAACACAACATTACAGAATTCTTAGAAATGCAATCAATGACCTCTATAGCAATAGCAATTCTTAGAAATGCAATTCTTAGCAATGCAATCACTGACAGAATTCTTAGAAATGCAATCACTGGCCTCTATAGCACTAGCAATTATTAGCAATAGCAATTCTTACAGAATTCAATCACTGACAGACTTCAATCACTGAATACACATTCAAAGATAAAAGAAAGAATTAAATTCTTACAGACTTCAATTCACTGATATATGTAAGATAAAATAAAGAATATACATTCAAAGAAAGAATTCAATTCTTACAGACTTCAATTCACTGATATATGAGATAAAAGAAATAATATACATCCAAATAAAGAATTCAATTCTTAAAGACTTCAATTCTTCAAAAGAAAGATAAAAGAAATAATTCACTCAAGAATCAAGCAGCAACTCAGAGTTATATTGTATAGAAATGTTGTATTTGCAATGTCAGACAAGTAGTATTGATGTAAGCCCTCTATTTCTGATATAAGTCTATTTATAATAGAAACCCACTTGCATATAGTTACAACCAATTTCTCCCACCTGCAGACTATTCAACAATCACCCACGTGTTTATTCTTATTTGCTTCAGTTGCTAGCATTTGCACATTCAGCATCACAACATAGCATCTCAGCAATGCAGCACAACATCTCAGCAATACATCCAACATCTCAGCATTCTCAAGACTGACAGCATTCTTAGCAGCTCACTCAAGCATTTGTTGATCCTTGCTTTGTTAATCCAGACTTCCTGCGTCTATATGTATATTTGATAAGAGGTCTATCATAAGACCTCACTAAAGTTTGCAAAATGTGGCATGCTAAACCAACCTTAACATGAAGATAGAATCTCAGCCTTAACAGGAGTAATAAACAGTCTTAAAATGACAATGCACGCTAAACCAACCTTAAAATGAAAATAGAATGTCAGTGTTTTTTAAAATGATAATGCATGAACAGGAGTAATAAACATGAAAGTCATGAACAAGCTTGACCAACCTTATCATAACCTATAATTTGTATAGTCCATTCCGTGGCTTGAACCGAGCGGCTGCAAAAATAAAGAATACTGATAAAAAAAGAAATAATAGGAGGCATACAAAACACATAACAAACTAACAAACCGTACAAAGAGATACATACAAAATATGTACCTGTGAGAGGAGCGAGTAGAATTGATCAACGCTTCCAGGTTGTAAATCGTGTGACCCCGTATTATCATCCTTAACGATAACAAACATACAAATCATAAGTGGGCAAACATACTTACTTATTCATACCTTGTAAATATAACAAACAAACCTGTGTATTGCTTTGACTAGGCATCGTATTGCTTTCACGAGGCATAACATAAGGCATACACTGTAAACCCTACAAATGACATTTGTAAATAAAATTTTCAATATATGTAACTTAAAAAAATATACATTCATAAAACACATTACAAAACATACCAGATTAGTCTCAATGGCCTGATTCGTTTGCGTGTATTTTTTTTTTTTCCTTTGTCTCCTTTTACACATCTTCTCGACGATGGATTTCATCCTTGATTTAGACAGTCGTCCTTTGCTACAAACCGCTAATGGACTATGAATCTGGATGGCAGAACTAGAAGTAGTGGTGCCCACTTCCAAATACCTCTGTGAATCAACATGCTCATCACCACCGACAATTTTATATTGCTCCATCTTCAAAGTGATCCATTCTTGAACTTCGCATGTCTTCTTTTCATCCTCAGCGGCGAATTCAGCCATTTCATAGAAGGCATTGCACATCTTTTCAAATCACACATTTTTAGGCTTCTTTCCCCAATCTGAATAAACAATTTTCACCTTCGTATGAGCCCTCCTAACATCTTTCCTCCACCTTCGAAGAACATAGTTATCAGGTATATCATGAATCTCTCTTTCAAACAAGACTTTCAATATATGTTTGCATAAAATCCCCCTGAACTCAAACAATTGACAATTACACTTGATGTCAAGGTCATAAAAGAAGGTGATCTAGAACACACACATAAACAAAGGATGTGATGTCACGATAAAAATTTTCATTTCATCAGAAAGGAGAACCTAATTAACATCAAAAATTTATTTGTTATAAACTATAACAAATAAACAAGAATTTCAAAAGACATTCATTTAAACTATTCAAGCGAACGGTGCCGATACTAGGTGTGAGCTAGTATAACGAGATGTTCGTGCAGGAACATTTCTTAGAAAGTTTTGAAAGAAAAAAAGAAGAAGATAAACAATAATGCATGCTTTAGCCCATGTGCTCCAACAAAGCAATACCAATCAAAGCCTTAATTTTATTTTCATTATAACAACAACAATGGTTAATCACAGAGAGATGATAAGCAATATGATATGCAGAAATCAAAACAGAAATGAAATACAAAACATAGAATCAATACAGAGATTTTATCTTTGATCTGTTAGAACGAACGGTGCCGATACTAGGGTTCAGCTAGTATAACGAGATGTTCAATTAATAACAGATCTTGGATAGTCAGAGATAGAGAAAAGATTTTATTTATTTAATATGTACAAGAAATACAGAAAGATGAAAGCTTAAGAACAGAAGGAAAGACTTACAATTCTTGCAGACATTTCTTTAAACTATTCAAGCGAACGGTGCCGATACTAGGTGTGAGCTAGTATAACGAGATGTTCGTGCAGGAACAGTTCTTAGAAAGTTTTGAAAGAAAAGAAGAAGAAGATAAACAATAATGCATGCTTTATATATTGAAAATAAGAAATTACAGAGGAAAGACTTGGGAGATAGAGATAGAAACTTACAAGTAGAGAGGAAAGATTTAAAGGGTTACATAGGAAAATTTACAGATGATAAACTAAGGGGAAGAGACTGGCTCTATGAAATACAGTAAACAATTTCACCTATTTGAAAAAATTTATACAGTTACCAACATTATAGCAGCAATTGCCAACATCACAAACCATCAAATTATGAGTATAACCTTAGCATATAACAATCAGTTAGAAAACCAACACCTCATGTATTCCAAACAATGTTAACGTTTCACATATTACTCCATTTTTTCAGTCCCCTTCCATTCGTTATAAATTGAATAGAATGTGAAGACAATTATGACTGTGGATTGATTATAACAGTGGTAACAAAAAATTTGGATATGAACACTGAAATTAAAACAAAATCATTTCTGAATTGACTATTTCTGAAGATTTTTTTTCACATTTTTGGACATGAACACTGAAATTAAAAAAAAACCATTTATGAATTGACTAATTCTGAATTAAAAAAAATTCTGAATTTTGGATATGAACACTGAAATTCGACAGGTAGAATTTTTTCAGCCCCATTTTTTCATTTCCTCGCCCATTGAGAAAAAAACCAAACACAATTCATAAAAAAAAAAAACCACATTTCAATCAGATATGAACACTGAAATTAAAAATATATATATATATCTACCGACTATTTCGGAAACCCTAGATCTAAAATAAGAGGAGAATTTTTTTTTTAAAGCTCTTCGGCTGAAGACGAAACGAAGAGAAGAAGAAAGGGAGCCTGAAATCTTACCTCCGAGCGATGAAAACCAGATTGCCCACCAACTTCTTGTCCGAAACCAATAACCTAAAACACCCAAGTAGAGGCAAAACCAAAAACCAAAAACCTAAAATGAGAGGAAAAATCAAGGGCCGGGTTTACCTTTTGCGAGAGGAAAGGGACGAGGGAGAGCTTCTCCTTCTTCTTCTCTGGCTTCGTTTGAGTTTCTTCTCTTCTCCTTCGTTTTAGTCTTCTCTATCTTCTCTATCAGTGTCAGCAATATGTGATTCAAGAACTCTGAACTCTAAACTCCTTAGTGAGAATCTCTGCCAAAATGGGGAGAGGGAGAGGGAATGAAAATGGGGAGAAAGATTTTGATTCCCTCCTTCTTCTCCCCCAAATTTTGGATTTCCCCCGCGTTTTTTTTTTTTAACCACGTCAGCCTGCACGTGCTCGCCACCCTCCCTCGCCCACTTCCTCGACAGGTAGAATTTCTATTTTACTATATACAAATTAAATAAAACAAGCCAAAAAAAAAAAAAAGCAAAACAAAACAAAACAAAATAAAGTGTAAACTTGTAAATGGGTTCAATTCAATCAAATTCAATATAGATTGTTAATTTTGTAAGTTTTTTCCCTTTTTTGTTATCACAAACTTGAACTCTATTTGGTAGCTCATTTTTCCATGGGAAATGGAATCTAAATCCCATGTCAAGTCATTTTCCGTTGTTGGTTTGTCTATTTAACAGTGGGAAATCAATTCTACTAGTAACTAGTTTTCTCATCTTTCACGAAAATCCAATTAAGTTCTTGGTCCCCCTCGAAAACAAAATCCATGAAAATCATTTCAATTCTCATGATTGTTTTCCGTGTTACCAAACAAACCCTAAAGAAAACTTTTTACAAAATATGTGAAAGGAATCCATGAAAACTTGAGAAAAAAAATATGTAATTATAAAATTTTCAGTTTTTTACACAAGGGGACATAAATAGTATAGTGAAATTAACTATGAAATAGATATTGCATTATGTTAATAAGTAAAGCATATTTATTAGAATTTTTTATTTTATTTTTAGAACTTAGCAATCCAAGAAAAAAGAGTTGCTTATTAATGTTACAACACAAGCGCATTGTAACAAAAAATAATAATAATAATTTATATAGATCAAGAAAATAGGGGGAAATGCATAAAAAGAAAGGATAAGCATTGTTAGTTTGTACATTTATTTGAGTGGTTTTCAGTGGTAGGTTCATAAATTCTTTTAATTATTTGGTTTACTCTTTTCAAAATAGATGTTCAATGAATGGTAGATGAAAACAAATCCTAGATGAATCAATCCCGGGTTAAAACCAAAATGGGACACATTTAACCATTTTAGTAATTCATAACATCAATAGTGTTGAACGACTATATTACAACAGAGACTTCCAAAAATCCATAATGGGCATGGCCACCTCCTGCACCCTCTAGTTCTACCCCAGCCTTCACCCAATAAAAGTATCACAATTTCTTTTTTGTGAAATCAAATTGCCAATTTCATATAAAATTTACTCTCATCTTACACGACTCGTGCGTATTTGAAAGTTTCCATTTTTTTTAGATGACTCACATTTTTGCTCAAACGAGAGCGTCGATCTCGTGTGACCAGGAGTGAACCCAAGAATTCGTTTGGGGGATTGGGCTACCAACTACCATAGTCACACTCACAAATATTCATTAAGTAAATTTATACTTATTTTATTCAGTATTTCGGTATTCGTGTTTTAGAAAAGTTTAACTCAACAAAATGTTCAAATTTTCTTTTTATTTTTTTTTATACCTAATCCAATAAGTTTTTAAATACTCAATTTTTAAAGTGGTTTCTTTTAATCACATTCCCCTTGTTTCTACGTATTTATTTCTACATATCATTCAAACCCTTTATACTTATTGTTTTTTTTAACTTTTTACGATTTGTTTTAAGATGATTATTAACAATGGTTTTGATAACATGACAATGCAGGAAATTTCTTGATTCCATTGGAGTTCATGGTAGGAAACTCATGGATCACGTATCAGACACAACGTGTTAAATTGATGAGATGGGTGAAGGGGACAAGTGTTGTTAATGAATCAAAACGATTTAAAGAATAGACCAACGGATCTCCACATCTAACAATTGTGATTATTAATCATGGAATTTTTTTTTTTTTTTTTCCTTTTTAATCCGTTAACCCTTCACCCCAAATGCCACTGGTAGGGTTGGAATCCTAGATTTGTGATTCCAACCATTATGTTTTCAATAGTTTCCAGGTACGTATCTTCAATGGAACACAATGTGTATTATAAATTTACTTTGAACTACCCATTCAATGATATAAAAAAAGACAGTTTGATTATTAAGACCAATTTGATTTTTGTTTGTCAGTACTCTAACTCAATACATGCTGACAAATCGAAAATGTATTGTATCTTGGAAGACTACCAACCAATACTATTTGCACCAAGATTGTGTTGGAAATATTGTCTCGATGAAATTACTTCAGCAAACCTTAGTTCGATTCTTTATTTTCTCCCATCCTTTTGACTTAGGGGTTTTACAGGTTGTGTTCCAACATTAAGTTCCTAGTACAACTATGTAATTAACTTTTTATACTCAATCCTCTTATACAATATTACACAATGTTAAATATTTATACTTCCTTAAGACAATGCTCTAAACAATTACAACATTTTTTTAATGAATTTCTCCAAATTTACCCAGATTTTTTTACCTTTTTATGGGCGTTTTATTTCTTTATGAAAACATAAAACAAAGGATGGGGAGAGATAATTGCGTACAAGTTTGCATTTTGACCCAAAAGATCAATCACCCTGAACAAACCTACATGACAATTTTCGCAAATAGGCATTGCTAAATTGATATTTCTAGCCGACCATGTGGTTTTTTCATTCGCATGGCAATTATATGCTAAATATAGTCCTCAATCTATCTTACAATTCAGATAGGTGTTTTACTATTCACTGCTGACGGGGACAAAGTCAAATCATAAGCATTGGAGATAAAAGATGGTTAGGATTGAAAGTTGGGAAATGTATTAAATTTGAGGGTTGAAATTCATTTTCTATGGTGGCATATTGGTAAATATAAAACATGTAAAAGGGCAAAAATAATGAATTTTTTTTGAAAAAAAAATTGGTGGATTGTACATGTGGCGGAGAGAGAAAATATTGTATTTTCCTTTTAGCAAAATGAAAATTATCATAACTATCTACATCGTTAACCCTAAAAATATTCATTATCGGCGTTTAAATTCCCCCCCCCCCCCCAAGTGTTCAAATTTAAATGAGTTAACCCTAAAAATTTATAATATATATTTTTACCTTATAATAGGCTTACACTTCAATATTGATTGAGAGCGAAAATGGGGATAGTGACGGAGGTGTTCAGTACAAAATATTTGCCAAAAATAAAATTATTTAGAGTGCCAACGGCACGGGCCATACTCTAGTTTAGAAACAAAACTGAATATTGCTCAAAATTCCATAATCACTAGTATATGTGGAAGCATTATTTTTTATTTTTAATTTGAAAGGGTGGGGGATTGCATTATCTGAGCCACACGAACCATGCAACATTTGAGTCGAGGGAGCTGGAAATTCAATATGGGACTTGAAGGAATGACCCACAATTGCATTTCCTAAAACATTTTAGCAAAACTTGGTGGGTAACAACATGATCTTAACCTTTACACATTTCACTTTAAGTTGTGTGATCATGGTGGGATGGAGAATATTGCATCCTATAACTAAGGATATGATGAGAATAATGTCAAGATGTAAGAAAATCGAATGTGAGTTAGTTAGAGGATCTGTGATCCAGTGCGTCACAAATTCTAAGCAATTTTTTTTCTTTTGAAATATTGTGTGTTGGTTTTAAATATCACATAACTTATAAGATTTACAATATATAATAATTGTTCCATATTTTATAGATATACAAATGGAAGTCTTGGAATTTTAACCATGGCAGTTCTCCATTGGCCCTGCCGCTACTATGACTTTTGTTGCATTCAATCCCTTGCACCTGGAGAAAAAATTCTCTGAAATTTTGTTTTCCCCTTGAAAATGCGTTTTGCACTAATTCTCCAAAAACCTATGGGTAGACCACAACAACTAGTTTGACAGATATAACGAGCAAATCGTGGATTTGGGTTCTCAAAAGTAAAAAAGTCCACATAAATACGTATTCAAAGATAAACAAAAGTTAAGCAAGGAAAGATAAGTAGTGAGTCCTTTAGTATGAGCAATGATTAGTAATGGATTTTGAAAACTGATGATACATAAAAAAAAAAAAGATCGAGCATCACGGTCGTACACGCGACATAAAGTCCCATCACGAGAATACAACACCCGATCCATTGGGCCTGCTCATAAAGCCCGGAAGGATATAGGCCCACCATTAAGAAGGGGTAAGAAGGATCCGAATCCAGGCCCAGACAAATCAAAACTCGAATCCAAAACCGGATGCGCGTTTTCTCATAAAAAAGAATAACGTTGCACCGAGAAAGAGTTGTAGAGGGACCTACGCCTCCATGAACGCATCTTCATTAAGGATGAGACTGTTATAGAAACATCTCCTTCCATTGTGCCTCACATGCTTAAGTCACGCAGAGAGTTAACTACGACCATTATAAAAGTAAAGGGAACATTCGACAAAGGTATGTAACTTTAACTAAGTTTTGTCAAGATTTACTTATTTCTTCCAATAGAGTTACGGACTTAAGCATCGGAGTGCATTCAGCCACCAAAAAGGTGGTCATTGGCAGTCTAACAGTGATTTTGCAAGTCAAACTCACAGGAGGACGATTTTTTGATGCATCAGTTTGGTGTCATCCATGGAGAGCGACGATTTCCTTTTCTAAAATAAAACACGTGTGACAAAAGCTCACCACAACCTAGCGAAAGATCGAAAAAACCATCAGAAGGAATAATGCAGACTACAGACCCACAATCCAGTAACGATCGCGACAACTCTTCCACTCACACATCACTAACAACTCAAGGAGGGGATGTAGCATGAAACGTTGAACCAATAGCATCTGAGAATGCGAATCAGCCACACGCAATAGTCCAGACAACCCAGACGACCGTCGGCACTGACGTGGACCCTCTGGTAGACTTGCTCATCGCCCAGATGAAGCACATGACAAAGATGTTGGAGAAAATCACCCAGGGTCACATTCAGCCAGCCGACCCTACTCCAGCACTGCCTCAACAAAACTCCACAATCCAAACTCAAGGGAGTGACAAAGCCTTAGCGGAACCCCAATAGGGAAACGTCGAGAGCAGCGAGCCTAACCGAGACAAAACTCCGCAATGCGGTGGAACAGTTGCAAAGATCCCGTTCAGGATCGGAATCACGGATCCCAACATACTATACAAGTTGGCCAAGCCACCATTATCTGACGAACTCATGAAGAAGGCCATGCTAAATAAATTCACTATGCCAAAGTTTGAAGTGTACGATGGTACCACTAACCTGACCGATCATCTAAGACATTTCCACTAAATGATGGCTCTAAAGGAAACCATAGAGCCAATCCTGTGCAGAACATTCCCAACTAGCCTCGCATCCATAACAATGAACTGGTTCAACAGCCTGCCACCAAGGTCAATAAATTCTTTCCAAGCCTTAGCCATTGCTTTCATCACCAGATTCATCGGGAGTCAACGGATGACGAAAGGACTCCACTACCTCCTGCACATCCGACAGAAGCCAGAAGAAATAATACGAGAATATGTTACTTGTTTCACCGACGAGCTAACAATGATTGATGAATGCAGGGACGACACGGTCGCTGCAACTTTCGTCATTAGATTGAAGATAGGCACTTTCTTCGACAACAGTCATTTAAGGAAACATCGAAGCGATGAACGCATGGAGCCCAACCAACAGGAATCCAGGAAATCGCAAGCGACACGACCCAATCACGAGCGAATAACCAACATAATGAAGAAGGAGTATAAACCATACACAACCCTAAAAGTAAGCTGGATCGATATCTTAAAACACATATCAAATTGGGAGAATGTCAACTGGCCGACCAAGATGAAAGGAGACCCGAATGGACAAAACAAGAGCAGATATTGTTCATTCCACAAGGATCACGGACATGATACCGATGATTGCTACAAGTTGAAAGAAGAAATTGAACATTGGATCCAGAGGGGACGATTGGACGAGTTTGTCGACATATCAGACAAACAGTTCAAAGGCAAAGAAAAGGCAGACATAGTAGCCACATGATCAAAAAGGGAATTGATATATGCTCTACACCGCATCCGCTCTGGAAAACAACACCTCCCACCCGAACATACCTATATCGAAATCGAAAGATCAACGTTCCAAAAATCTTAGCAGCAGAGACAAATTCGACCAAAGTCACTTATAAAGGAACTAACAAACTCCACAAGGCCTTAACAAACAGTGCCAAATGGGAAGCGATAACGACCCAAGCTAATAATCCCGTGCACCATCAACCTCGGCCAACGATGCTTGAGCAACCTTAGTCGCCTTGGTTCGTTAAGAGCATCGCGCTTTAACCTGTCATACTGGTGAAGAACATAGGAGAACACTAGTAGTAGCACCAAAAGCTTCCTCTCCAGGAAACCATAAAATTATGATTGACCTGATGAATAAAGCCCATCACTCATTCATAGGCAAAATGAGTCATCCTCTCCATTACCAGCCTAACACCATCCTCAAGGTAAAGGTTCGGATTCAGTACGGACATCGAGGGCCTCTCCACCGACCGCCTGTGTCATTCGTTTATCAGCTTGCGTGCACCATTCTACACACCAATACGACAAAACTGACAGAATTTCCCATATGATTTAACCCTATCCTAAGAAGTAGGTTCCTTCCAACTGACCCGCAAATGAATAACGTGGAGATCAGGTAGTATGGGGGAACCACAACCACCCATGGCTGGGAAAGACGAAGGAACAACAGGAATACCTCCATCACCATCTCGTCGCTCGGCAGAAACGGAACAATGGCAGCAAAAGGATCCAAGTAAGTTGTGGAAGGAGGAACCTCCATCCCTTCGTCAGCAAGAGGGGAAGAAGAGGACAAAACTGCAACTCAGGAATCCGATCACAACTAACGAGCTCTTTAGATTGAACAACAACCAATTGAAGCATCTTGTCGCCCAAAGATCGGGGATCTTCATCAGAACACCTAACAACATCAGGACCACCATAAATGGAGATAAACTTATTTTCCCTGTCGTCCAACGGACGAACGATATCCTTTTCACTCCTCTCCAGGGCCAGTTTCATTTATTCCCCCTTCTGCAAATAGCAGCAGTCCTCCCTTGAAGGATCTCTATCCACAGAATTCGAATAAAGAGTCGTGCGACGCACAAAATCAACAAGTTGTTTTTCTTCGGCATGCGGTCGGAAGACATAAACAACCGCTTCGATGGACTAACAGGCCTCGCTACCTTCCTCTTTCTAGAAGGATCGGTAACAGTACGAATAGGAGCATTGAGATCCATAACATCAGAGCTCATTTTTCGATCAATGACTGTTTCATCGCCAACAACACGGGCAGTGATCTCTTTAGCCTGCCTCTTGGTTTCACTCATGATGTGTAAACCAATGCGTCTCACCATATCATCAGTAAAATAAGACTCTAATGGGACTACCAAAAGCCCCAAAAAGCGCTCACTAATAATTTGCTCCTCAGCAGTCAATTTCATATTATGATGCTTAAGAAGAACTCGAAAATACCTTACTATCAAAAGACCACGCAAATTGAAGTGGCCATAATCGACATATGCATAAAACAATTCCTGTGACCAGCCCCTGATGTCGTCATTGAGATCACTGAAACACGTAGGGGAATACAGAAAACAGGTATGATTGAGCCTCACACTGAACCCCACCAAGGAATGCAAGATTCGAGGGTTAAAAAGATACCAAAAATAATGTCGCTAGCATACGTAGCAACCATAACCCTCCAGCCGTTCGGCCCCATTTGAGCAGGAGGGATACGCAAGAAGTCCAGATACTACCAGAACAACCCGGAACAAGGAACCAGAGACTGACGTAGAACATGTGAGGATAAAGGGCGATATATCCTTTCCTCGGGCAACAATAACTGTCAGTTTTGCAAGGAAAAATGATTTCAAGATCCTCAAACAAAGAATAGTTGGAACCGACACTATCCAAAGTAGCCCGAGAGGCTTTGTTTGGAGAAAAATGAGCTTCACAAGTGGAAAACTGATCACCAACCAACATGTCGCTAGCAGACATCGTTACCAGGGAAGAACGAACGAGGAAAAACTAGACAGTAGAAGAAAAGAAATAACACTAAAGATGGCATAAAGAAATAAGGAGAGTAGCCACTGCGCCTTTTAAGCAACTGGGAAACGAAGAGACCGCTCATGGAGTGACATACGTGACATATTGGCGCATTGAGAATCTGCGCGAAAACGAAGATACAACAAAGTAACCAAGAGGATCCGGAAATTAAAAGTCTTTAGGCAGCAAGTTCAGTGCAAACACACAATAGAAATACCAACCGCCACACAGTTAGTGAATATGCAAATATACCCACTAACTAGGGGGGAGTAGCTGATGATACATAAAAAAGACCGATCATCACGGCCGTACATGTGGCATAAAGTCCCATCACGAGAATACAACGTCTGATCCATTGGGCCAGCTCATAAAGCCCAGAAGGATTGAGGATAATTATAGAGGCCCATACTAAACCCATCACTAAGGAGGCGTAAGCATGATCCGAATTCAGGCATAGACGAATCAAAGCTCGAATCCAAAACCCGATGCGTGGTATCTCATAAAAAAGAAAAACATTGCACCAAGAAATAGCCGTGGAGGGACGTACGCCTCCACGAACGCATCTTCATTAAGGAGGAGACTGTTACATAAACATTTCCTTCCATTGCGCCTCACATGCTTAAGTCACTCAAACAATTAACTACGATCATTATAAAAGGGAACATTCGATAAAGGTATGCAACTTTAACTAAGTTTTGTCCAGATTTACTTCATTTTTCCAACAGAGTTACTGATTTAAGCATCGGAGTGCCTTCGACCACCAAAAAGGTGGTTCTTGGCAGTCTAACAATGGTTTTGCAGGTCAAACTCACAGAAGGATGATTTTTGGACGCATAAAAAATGATTTTGTTTCTAGCTATTTTGTCTAGTTGATTTAGTTTTCAAATTATTTTTTTTTCTTATTGCAACTGTAATCATATTACATAAATGTTCACATAGAAAAAAAAATTATCTTTAAGTTGTAATATATATTAGTCAATGAGTGGGATCAACATACAAGGTAGTTGTACTCGTAATGTTACAAGCAAGGACAGAGCTAGGTAATTTCGTAAGGTGGGACACTCATTATATATATATATATTATAACTACTGAAAGTTATGAAAAATATTAAATTTGAACATGTTCATTGTTGTGTTTCCACTTAACAAGTACCTAAGTAAAATTTTCACAATAAAAAAAATTACACTATAAATAAATAATAATTGATCAAGAATGAAACGAAAATATAATAATGAACCTTTTATAGTTGCCTTATACGAGATTTCATATTATGAAAATGCTTTATAATTTTGCCGTTGCCAGTGCTATAAAAATGTCATTTTCAATGTAGCATACCAAACAATCATTCATCCAATTATTTCCCATCTGATTTCTTAGACAGTTTTCATCATATTCATTTGTAGAATATGTTCTTTCAACTTGTAGCAGTAGCAACTAGTAAAAATAATGACAACTTGATAAACCTATAAACCAAGTTATACACAATATCCTTCACAGTCTCAACCATCCTATTATCCAAAACCCAACCCTTGTATAAATGGGTTGGCTCAACCCGATCCATCATGGCCCATTTATAAATGCTCGAGGTGATCCATGATGTAGTTATTCTTGCAGATTCTATGATGGGAGTCAAGGCAGTAGCAAGTGAAAAACAATATCTTGATTAGTAACTGATCTTTTGGATAAAGCTTAGCAAGTGGTTTTTAGAAACTCAGCAAGAAGTGTCTACATGAGCAGGGACCGAAATTGGGTTACCAATTACTTAAATTCTTTGATAGCTCTATCTGCACTTCCTTTTTTTGTTTAAAAATTACAATTTGAATCTTGTTAGAAAAAACTTTCTTTGTTGTTAGTTGGTGAATGTTGCAATGGTTTATATTGATGTAGGTGATGTAGTAAACCTCTCCCATTTGCTATTAAATAAATAAAAGTATTTTTATTATATTAAAATCAATTATTATCAAAAATACATTAGACAAAAAAAGGGATAGCGCATTTCCTGTCGTCGAAGTGAAGTTAGAAATTCATTTATTTAGTACCTTTTTTTTTACTTAATTCGGGAAATATTTACTCATTTAGAACGAAAACTTTATAACAAAATTAAAAGATTTAGTGAGAAATAAGGAAATAAAGGGAAAATAAATATTAACGGCTTACACGGGTTGAAACGGGCTACGATGCCAAACTCGAACCCAAGCCATAATATAAATGGGTTGGCAGGTTGGCCTTCAACTCGTCAAGTCCCAAACTGAACCCGTTTATATCGGGTCAGGTTGGCAGGTTTGGGCCAAATTGCCAGCCCAAGTCCCTACTCACATGCATGCCTACATAAACCTTACTATTTGGTTGTTAGAACCATAAATTTAAGGGGGTTTTTTAGTAAAAGATGATGGTTGTTGTTGGTGGCTCGCAGTCGAAGGAATCTATCTTTATTCTTCATGCATAATTTAGTTTTATATTGTCGCTATTGACACGTTAAAATCGTGTGAGATTTAAGACAACAAATTGGTTTAATGTGTAATCGTACTATATGGCAATATTAACTGGTGATGCACAATGTCTTGGTGTTTAAGTTTTTTTAGTGTTAATGCCGAAGGCTTATGATTGGGAGTGTCTAAATTTTGTCACACGAGCCGTGCCAAAAGCACAGGTGCAAGCAATCAAATAAAATATGTTGGGCTTGCCAACAATATGGGTATACACTAGTTAGATTATAACAAGAATTTTAGTTACGAAGTCTCACTAACATTTCAAATATTACAAATTTTCGGATAGGGTTGTCCAACCTTTATTTTATTCCACATGTTTGATCAAACAATCTCTCTAAGGGGTTTTTTTTTTAAATATAAATATATATATATATATATATAGGGTTGTCCAACTTTCATTTTATTCCACGTTATTATTTGAATTTACTTATCTATTTCTATAACTCATGTATCATGGATAGATTTATAGTAAAAACAAATGTCATTATTTCATGAATAGTCCATTAAATTAGTGTGTTTTAAAACTTTTAAACTAGGTTAGTGTAGTTATTTATACAATGAAGGTAATTATTCTCTTTTGCTTTCTTTCATTCAAATTTGGTTTTTAAAACAATGCTTTTCATAAATATTTTTCATTACCCTAAAGTTTACATAGAGTTAGATATTATCTATCCACTTGAAATATAAAACAACAAATGTATGGATGAATTAAGTGGGTATGATATTATTAATTTTGAGCTTTTTTTTTTTTTAGCAATTGTCCCAAATTTCTAATAGTATACAATTATAGTAAAATCTCATTCCCTTGACTTTTGCAATGATTTCGTAATGATCTAAGTAATAATAAATTTAAAAAAAAATCCTAAACAAAAACATCGATAAGAATCATGAGTGTCAAACACGTGCAATGCACTTGCGAAAATATTATTAGCGTATAACTTGCTTTCTTTTGTAGATTACTGGTTTGGGCAAAGATTCATATCATCAATCTGAGCGATGACATTAATCGTTGTTAATCGTCGTGTCAATGGAATTATTCAAAGTTGTTTAACAATGTTTTGATATTCATTACTAGGTGATGTTTTAACTCTTTTTCCCTCTAATATATATCGGGTGGGATCCAGAGACAAACATTTGTGACAAAGAGATTGACACGCGATCTATACCGTCAGATGACATATCATCAAACGGTTTAGATTTAGTCTTAATAACTAACTAATTGTAGGGTTTTAAAGTCATACTTTATAAGGAACTAATAACTCTCTCTCTCCACAAATTTTCTCTCAACTATTTTTATTACGGTAAAAAAAAATTAATATAGAGTTTAAAAAAAAAATTCATATCTAACCCAATTTTCGAAAAAAAAAATCAAATTAATAATGAGATTAAACGTGTTGTGTTTTTCATCCCAAATTCACGTCATATTTTCTCTTAAATATTATGGTAAAAAAAATAATACAGAGTTTCCAAAAAATTTAAATATCCGACCCAATTTCCAAAAAAAATTCAAAAATCAAATTAATACTGAGATTAAACGTGTTGTGTTTTTCATCAAATTTCACGTCATATTTTTCTCTCAAATATTTTATTACGGTAAAAAAAATTAATACCGAGTTAAAAAAAATCAAATATCTAACCCAATTTCTAAAAAAATAAAAATTCAAATTAATAATGAGATTATATGTGTTGTGTTTTTCATCCCAATTTCACATTATATTTTCTCTCAAATATTTATTACGGTAAAAAAAATTAATACATGACTTTTAGCTAGATATATATATATATTTTTGAAACTCTCTATTAATTTTTTTTACGATAATAAAATATTTGAGAGAAAATATGACGTGAAAAACACAACACGTTTAATCTCATTATTAATTTGATTTTTTTCCGAAACTTTGTATTATATTTATTCCGTAATAAAATATTTGAGAGAAAATATGACGTGAAATTGGGATAAAAACACAACACGTTTAATCTCATTTTTAATTTGATTTTTGATTTTTTTGGAAATTGGGTTTGATATTTGATTTTTTTTTGGAAACTCTGTATTAATTTTTTTACCGTGATAAAAATAGTTGAGAGAAAATATGGGGAGAGAGAAAATAGGAGGAAAAATAATATATTAATTTTCTTATAAAATAGGACTTCAAACCTCTACAATCAGTTAGTTATTATGACTAAATCTAAATCGTTTAAGGATATGTCATTCGACGGTATAGATCACGTGTCAATTTATTTGTCACAAATAATTGTCCCCGGATCCCACCCGTCACACAATGACTAATAGATGATGTTTAACAATTATTCAGGTTGATTTTCTTTAAGAAATGAGTTTTAGCTATAAAATATTTTTTGAAGTTTCTTTGTTATTCAAACAACTTAGTGTTTTTTAATTATTATCGAGTTTTATAATCGGTACTTATAATGATTCTTCCCAAAATGAATAATAATTTGGTCTGACTAAAAGCAAAACAAACAAAACATTTAAATGGGCATTTCTATCCATTCATTGTATATCCTTATAGGCGGCTACGTAGTCCATTCTCAATGTTTGAAATGCTTTAATAAAACACATGGACCAAAATACTCCTAAATTCAAAACAATTTATGTCCCAATTTAAAATCACATCCGAGAATACATTATTCAGGGTGTTTTTAGTCATTTCCACCGTTTCATGTCTCATCTAGACCCATCAAAGTAATTTATGAAAAAAAAACCAACTGATTTGATGATTCAATTTAAATAACGGAAAAATCCTAATCAATATATATATAAACCCAGCATTACCCTGACACAAATAAAGGGAGTCACCCCCTACTTACGAAAGGATAAGAATGGAAACTCCTTCCTACATTAGATAAAGACAGTGTGTTGCCTTCATCCAAGGCATAGGCCTTAAACAGAATTGAACCTGGATAACCCGCTCCACCACCAAAGTTATTATAGTGGTGTTACAAACAACACTACCAGCTACCTAACCTACCAACCTTACTAGGACATAGACAAAAGTCAGCTGAGTGTAGGTTATCAAACTATACACAACCCCTCTTCTAGCAGTTCGGTAAAGGGTAGTAGATCGAAACTAATTGCACGAGGTGCGAATCTCATACAACCAAGACAAGATCCTGGAGAAGTGGAACTCGTCAAGGGTCCACCTCTCAGTTAAGACCTGAACCTCCTATGCATGGAGGGCCGGGGTCATAACAAGGGACAACCACTGCGTTTCCACAGTGGGCACATCCAATCGAATAAAAAAAATGAAAACACAGATCCCACACACGATATCTGGACCTCCTGAGTGATCGATCGACCTAATGTGATACATACACGTACCCAGAAACGGGTAGTAGCCCATTCTATGTCCCTTAACTTAACTAAGCTAGTAAGATCTATCATCTACCAAAGTAGATTATGTCGAACCATGACCAAATGATAGTAGTGACGAATCACTATCATCCGATCATAGTGATAACTTACCTCATTTAGTAAATCCTAGATAAAATAATCACTTTGGCTTACTAGGTAAGCACTGGTTAAATCTCTTGAAATAATCCATCAAGATCACTGGAATCACCAAACGACGACTCTAATGATCTGAGAACTTCTGTAATGTTCTCCGCTTATTTATGTAGACGGTAGTAGGCAGCGAACGTTCTAAAACATTCATTCCTTTTTTTTCTTATTTATTTTATGACATTCACTAGCCTATTATTCCTCAACTCTCCTAGACGAGGACCCACGGAGGGTCCCCGATGTCGGGCGCCTGGTTGTCAGCCAGAGGATCTTAAGGTGATGAAAGGTTGGTTCCCTTCCTCTCAAGGCAAATACCAGAGGTAAACCTACTAATACTGAGGTAGAAGAGAGTGAGTTAATTTACCGGCTCACTCCCCTTTTCCCTCAATCCAGTAGGTCGCCTCATGTGGACATTCAAAAAAAAAAAGATTGTTTGCTTATGGTGTGTGGAGGGCGCGAAAGCGCCTCGCCTCCCACCCCCTTCATACCAAGGCTGGTGCCTGGAACGCTATAACTCAGTGGCCAGAGGGCTCCTTAATGACTTTTGATGTTGTGAAAACTACTAACAAAAAAAAGATCTGGTGAAGGAAAAAGGTAAGGGCTTGTATGTCCACTCGTCTGAATAATCAATCAGCGTATGTGATTCCAAAAAGATAGCAAACTTGGATGCAGTTGTGTGTGGTAGGTCAAAAATATATCACAGACATTGATATGGACGAAATGACTGCAGGATTCTGGACGAAAAGTGAAGAACCAGGCACCAGCCGAAGATACGGGCTTATGTGCCCAGTGCTCCCATCGATTAAGACCTGCGCTGTGGTAGGGTGCGGAATGAGGGAAAGCACCCCGTGAGTTCACGTCAGTTGAAGGCGTTAGTCAGGACCCTGAAACAACATTCATTCTATTTCAGTATACGTTTTTCTAACCCAATCAGTACCACGTCATCCTAGCCTTTCACCGAAAAGTGGAAGGAGGGGGTAGGCTATGCTCCTAATTTGGTGTACCTCTCTTTTTCCCCTGAGTCGGGTGATAGAGAATAGACCGAAGTATTTACTTTTTTTTAGTAGAATTCAAGGATAAAGGGAGGCCCGAAAGGGTATCCGGGGTTCCATGTCTTAGGGTCCCAAGAGTTTTATCGGTTCTCTGGACAACCCCTATATAAACAATAGAAAAAATTGATATTGTTTATACTCGCTCAGGTGCTTCTACGGTCTTATTAACCAGCATGTGATTGACCCATGGGAATCACCCATCGGGCCCTGCCAGGATAAGATAACAACACTCCGCACTGATTGTGAGACCACTCCCATGGTTGAGAGTTCTTCAGGCTACCAGCCCCACTGTGTATGTAGCCGAGTACTTATCACTCAACCACACGAGCCAAAATCCCTTTGTGTTGTACCACAGGTGGCTTCCGACTGCTTCTCACCGAGACACTCGAAGGGCCGACCATATGTACCTCGGGAGACCCGACCCATTCAAATCAAAATATAACAAGCACCTACGACTAAGGGGAATGGAATGTCGACCACAGGGTGAGATGATCTTAGAATACGAGGGCGAGTGATTGGTCAAGTCATGAAACTTAGAAATTGTGATCAACATGGCTGCAAGTGGGCTAGCTTTATATGTTTGAACTGACTACGACCAAAGTCATGGCTACTTCAACCAAAAAAAGGGCGACCCCCTATCCGAAAGAAGTACCTCACTTACGAAGAAGTAGTTGGAGCTGGGCTCCGAACTATTTCGGTTTGGTTTTGTTTCATTTTTTTAAGAGCGGTCTGATCCCTTATTTGATAAGATCGTTCTTGGTGTTCAAACTAGTCATTAATAGTCGGCTTAATTGGTATCCTTTCGGTATGCGTTGTGAACACTTTCATTTTGAGCGTCTCATCTTCTCTAGAGAAGCTAAAATCGAACGGATAGAGCAGATGGTCCAACTACAAAACTTATTCTTTTTCATTACTTCCATGGTCGTGCCTCGTGTCACGGCAGCACCCGTACTATTGAAATGGTTCGTCGGTAGAGATGTTCCCACAGGTTCCCCTTCTTCCAATGGTACTATAATTCCTATTCCTATCCCTTTATTCCCTCTTTGGTCTATCTACATTCCAGGAAAATCAGACGCTCCATGGACGGAGCAAAAAGGGGAGTGTTGATCAGAGCAAGCCACCCTATTCTATTACAAGACATAATTGGGAGAAGCTCATCCGAAACTAGAGCTAGAAACACCTAATTTCGTTATCGTTCTTCATTTCCTTATTCTTGAATTCAAGGGGAACTTGTCCTATTTAGAATCTTTCAGCGGTGCGCTCCGTTTACTATTCTTTTGTACTCCCTTCTATTTACCACGCGATAGGTCAGCGAAGCGTGAGCGGGAGCGGAAAAGGAAACGCCAAACACTTCGGCCTAACGGGAATGAGCAACGACAAAATGACAAGATGAGGTGCCCCGGGCACCCCCATTTAGAAAGAAGGGTCGAAGGTTTTAGGCCTGTAGTTTTCCCCGTCCCCCCTTTGTCGGGTGGTGTTTGTGGGGGGGGGGGTGCCACCTAAAATCGGGCTTGAAGCTCTCGCCTTACCAACGAGCCGACAGCTGATGTTTGTTTGTCACGACTACTACCAAAAAGCTCCAATGAAGATTCATATTTCACATGGAGGAGTTTGCATCTTTATGTTGGTTGTTATTCTGTCATGCGACCCGGTGGCTTATGTGCGATTTGTGGCCCATGCCTCCTTTTTGTTCAGAGCGAGCGGCGTGAACTCTGATTCGATCCGGGTATTCAATCCCTTCGCTGAGATGCTCAGTTGACTCCTTAACCTTGATAGGAAGATGGATTATTCCTAAATTCGTGCATAAGGGTAAGGAACTTTGGATGAACTAATGTGAATGGGTGTAAGCCTCGCTGCTCGAAAACACCCAATGCTGACCACACTGAAAGACACGAAAGCGCGGGTAACGCCAGTTGGCGAAGTGGCGTTAAGCATCCCAAGCAGTACGAAAAGAGAGGTCGTGATGATATCATCTACGTCTGTACCACTCCTCGTGGAGTAGATCCCACATCCAACCAAGCCTTTGATCAGGGAACGGGAGAATTCCCACTATCGCTGGCAGGCCAGCCGGGCCGTGCGCGCGGTGGGAACGGGCTTCCCAAAAAGTCAGGTCGGGCCGGGGTCAGCGTAGAATGAAGTGGACGGTTATTGGCTTTGCCAACTTAGCTTTTTAGGTTATGTTCCGTCAGCGGGCGGAGAAAAACGGACGTGGGGACTCGGGTCGGGGCGCAGCGTAACTAAGAGAGCCATTCCATTTAGGGTGAGACAGAAGGGGCGGGCACGAGCAGTCTACTGTCCGAGCCGATTGGTTAGACGACAACTACTTCACTAATTAGATTAGTATTAGCCGCTTACCCCGAAATAGAATGGGATGGAATAGAAATAACGCGAAGCGCTATAGGGTTGGTTTCTTTTTTTGGGGGGGATAAGCTTGTGAAGAAGCAAGCTTATCCCCACCCCGACCGACAGCTCTGCTGGGTCTCCCCATCTCTCCATAACTTCCCTCGATCTTCGAGCCGAGCTCTATGAGACAAAAACTCATCCCAAGTACAGTTCGGAGGCCGAGCCCCACCCCATCAGTAATGGTGTGGCTTAAGTCAACTAACACAAAGAAGATAGAGTTCACTCAACGATTGCCTTTGGGTTCCGAACTCCATATGGGGAAGGAGCGTTGTTTGCGAGGTATCAATTATTTACATGGACCCACTTCTCATTCCATTTGTGGGAATTTGATGATCTATAAACCGTCCCTAACGAACGATCGGCTCATGTTTGAGCATGATGAATTACTTCGTGCCGACCTGTTGCCAATAAACTTTTTGATCTCATATGATAATGGAAAACTGGAGCATTTTTTGCATCGGTGGATCTAAAATCGCGAACATACAAATTTCTGGTTTACTATGTTCCCAGAAAAAATATATATTTTTTCTATTCAAGAAACGACGAGCAAGACTGAAGTGGCTATACATACAAATCCACTTACGGATCTATATGTTCCGATTGGAACTGGAAGTTCCAGAACAGGTGGCTAGTATACCACCATAATGAAACTGCCTTTTATTTTTTGTATTCGGATATGATTTCTGTTTGGCTTCGTCGGGAGGCTCGCTCAGTTTGTTACGTCAGCTCAAACATGATAAGTTGCATTGGAATCGAGAAAGTTCCGTAGAGTTCATAATTGCATAAAAGGAGTCAAAGTAGTGTTTGCGGCGTGTCGAGGCACTTATTTGACGGTCCCTGTTCGCTTGCCAGCCGACCCGCTCTGAATAATTCATGGGCTGACAGGCGGGCGAGACAGAATGGGTGGACACTTTTGGTTATCTAAAGGCGAAGACTCTGAAGTGGGCGAACACTCGGCCCAGCGGACGAACATGCCGGGCTCCGACTCAGCGCACCAGCAAGAAAACGGCTGCGCGTAAGGGCAACGACTTTCGCGGTAGTGCGCTCATCCGTTGCTTGTTTGAATCGCATCACGAGTCTACAAGCCTTTCTCATTTCAGTGCTCGCCTTTTGACTATTCCCTCGCGTCATCCCTCACAACAGCGACCATGAAGCAGCGTGGTACAGATTCGACATGGAGCCAAAATTTGCAAGCATTCTCAAGCCTTCAAAATAACTCCTTTTAGCTTGAGTGAGGTACAAGAGACAAAGAATAAAATAGGGAGAAATAAGATAAAAGGGGAGGTAGATAATGTTTATGTTTCTGCTGCCGAGACTGAACGAAGTGCTTCCCTATACAGAAACACAAGTGAAATGCTCTCATCCCGTAATTATGTGATCATTTTTTCTTCTTCCATATATTAGATTCCTGGTGTGATGGTCCCAAGTCTGGGACCTCACTCTTCAGTGGCCCCTCCTTTTGGTCTGCCTTGACGGTTCCCTCTCAAGTTCCGTCTTTTTTTATCCGTAAAAGAGCCCTGCGGTTGCCCTTTCAGGTGCGTTGGGATGGTCGCTTCAGGCCATCATCTACATGTACTGAATAACACACCCTGCATGCCTTAGTCACCTTTTGCATTTGTGTGAGAAGGGGCCAACCCTAGGTAGATGCAGGCAATCTTGAAAGGTTATTTTGTGATGTTTCATGCTTCTTTCTCGACGGCTAGTTGTGACTAGCTAGTGCAGCAGATTGTTTTTTTGGTGGGTACTTTTTGATTTCTATAGTGCTCGGCTTTCTCAGTGTATAAATGATGAACCTATCAGTACTTTTCTTATTGTTGGAGTCCCGGATATTTCATGGAAGGGTGAGCTACTTCTTGATTTTTTTATTGATGTCGTAATTCCTCGCCTATATATCCGCCTTTTCTGAATTGCCCTACAGCAAGGCGTCGGTGGTCACAATTTAGACGTATGTATGTTGTAACGACCCGATCCACACAATAACAATATTGTTCGCTCTGGGCTCAACCGGCCCGCACGGCTTTAAAACGTGTTGTTACTATGGGGATCCAACCTCGCACATAAGTAAAACATCCCCCTTCCGCACCCAGGCGATGTGGGACTATCTTCCCCTTTTGTAGCTTGACAAACCCTCTTGGGCTTGGGCCTATTGGGCTCCAACCCTTCCCCTCAAGTTCGCCCACACTAGGGTCTCCATAGTCCACCCCCATTGGGGCCCAACGTCCACGTCGGCACACTTTCGACTGAGTCAAGCTCTGATACCATTATCTAACGACCCAATCCGCATAGTAAGATATTGTCCGCTTTCGGCCCAACCGGCCCGCACGGCTTTAAAAGGCCTCTTACTATGGGGATCCAACCTCACACATATATAACACATCCCCCTTCCACACCCAGGCGATGTGGGACTATCTCTCCCCTTTGTAGCTTGCCAACCCTCTTGGGCCCGAGCCTATTGGGCTCCAACCCTCACCCTCCCCCTCAGGTTCGCCCACACAAGGGTTTCCACATATCTCCTATTGTCCTTATTGGGCACTGTATGAACTTAATGCAGTCAAACAAAGTTTGGGACGCATCTATCTTTTCCCCAACGGCTCCTTATGGCGCCTCGCTTATACCCTCGAAAATCCTAATAACAGTAGTACCAATCTCACAGTCTCTGAATGATCTGATGGCTTGAATGGGCACTCATTAGCACCCATTTTAGTCTTGACCTAATTGGTATGATAAACATCCTTCTTCCGGTAACTACTGATCGTTCCTCTGTTTATTCCGTTCAACTGTTCCATCTGAACTAAAGCGATCATCTATCGGTAGTTGTCTTTAGCTATAGGTGGTACGAGAGCAACCGCTCCCAAGCAGGAAGTCATCCAACGCAATAAGACAGTTCGTATATGTAGAAGCGGTTCCGGTCATTGTCACATCAGTCGGTGATTCCATTCCTCTGATTGTGCAATATGCCGGACTCCTTTGATTGGGTTCCAAACTTTAGTAAGGTGTTTCTTTCATTCCCTGATCAGGTTTGAAAACAGGATCATTGGACCTCGCTCTCCCCTTTCAGTGTTCTTAGGCTTTTATCGGTGGCGAACTAGAGTCCAATTCCCAATCAAGCAACAAGATATGGCCGTAGTATGGATACTGGCCCTCAGCTATCCAAGCCAGGGATCATGTTGCTTACCTTATGCAGCAAACAAGGTAAAAAAAATGCATCCAACTTTCACTTTAGAAACCATGAGGACAAACGACCTTATAGGAATAGGCTTTTCGGTAAAATTTTGGATTGCACTTTCTTTTTTAACTTAAATGAACACCCCTTGGGAACTTCCTAAAGGTACTTCAAGTGTAGTGAGACGAAGTGCTTCCCTTTATAGAAGCACGAGGGGAACGGGTCTCATTGGCAGGCTTTCAGGGGAGTGCTCTAGTTGTCATATTCAGTTAGGCTTCTTGGTTGGCTTCTGTCTCTTTCCTTCTTTAGTATGTTCAATTCTGGAAATTCCATGAATTGTGAAGTTTAAAATAATTAAAATCTTGTCTCTAAGGCAACTAGGCCTAAAGAGAAACTGAATTAGTCACCTTGAGATATTCCAACATTCCTCCTTTTCTGTTTTCCCCGATGCGGTAGATAAGTGGATAGGTTCGCGATAGGAGGATTGGCCCTTCACTTGTATGGGATAGCTAAGCCGATCTGCAATAGTGAAGGAGCGGCTTCGCTGTCTCATGGCAGGCAATTGACTTTCTGTTGTTTACTTAATAAGCTCCTTTTTTGCATGCGCTCTACTGTATCTGCCACAGGTCAACTCAACTTATGTACTAAGCAAAGCCACCTTCGGCCCTGAGCTCTCATCAAAGTTGCCCTCGCTTCGGCGGGCCCTTCACTCATTGATATAGTTAGTAAGCTAAGCTTCGTAGACAAGGCTCGCCCCTTTAGCTTATGGGCTTACAACTTCTCAATATTGAGATAGGATAGACTCATTGCGCATCAGGTTCGCGGCTAGCTCTTCAGTTTCGGGAAGAAATAAGCACAAATCCGTTTTTTATTGGCCGACGAGGGCCGCCCCTAATTAGTGCAGATTGGGCTTAGGTGATTGGATTCAAGTCCTCTCATTACCTGTACTTGAATTGAATTCCTTGAGTGAGTGGGTGAATTTCACTCAATTGCTTTTGATTTCTTTACTTTTACTTTCTATATATTTATTGGACCTATTCACTGAAGACTAACCAAATCACGCCAAAGACAAGGTGAAAAAAAGAGATTTAGCAGCTGCTTAAAACTTTTGAAAAGGCTACCGCCATTATTCGAAAAAGGATTTTTTCCGTGAATAACGCGAAGATCAAGCTATCTCACTAGAACTAATAGAGTTTTGCAAAAGAAAGGGATGAGATTCGCAAAATTTGCGTGTTGTGCTAAATATCGTAATTAAGTTAAGTAAGAGAGATCACTTTTATTTTGAAAGAAATGCCACCACCCGCAAGCTATTCAAGAGCCTTCCACTTCTTCAATACATTCAAAAGACTTTTTACTGAAGCGGAACAGTTTTGTGTGGACTAATGCTGCTGATGATAGTTGAAAGCGGATTAAGCGAAAGATGATCGAGGCACCTGTTTTAGCTTTGTCGGGTTTTTAGAAGGTATTTGAGGTTGACTGTGATGCTTCCCCCATTTGATATAGGCATTGGGGCATTTTGTAGCTTTAAGTCTAGAGGGAAGGGGAAGACCGATTGTGGTGCTAGAAATGGAATGAAGCGAGGAAGAGTTAGGTAACTATTCCTACCCTATGATGTAGATTTATACGCCATCGTTCAGGCTCTTTGGCATTGGAGGAATTACCTCATAATGTGGGACTTTATTGGATTTTCTGGTCACAGGGCTCTTCAGTTTTGGAATGCCCAGAAAAGGCGGAATCATAGGCATGCAAAGTGGGTCTTTTTTTTGCAGGAATAGACCCATGTTTTTAAAGCACAAGTCCGGAATACAGAATCGCGGGGCGTCCACGTATTTGTTTTGCTAAATATCACGTACTTAACACCCTCGCTACCATCCCCAATTTGTCAACAATCAATTTTGAAGTGCAAGCCTATTCTATGGTAAAAATATATAATATACACTTTAGGGTTGGACTCGGCTATAATTTGATTCAATTGGGAAAAAAATTCTAACGCCGAAAGTGAGTTCTCCCCTAAACCTTGAATTTGCCAAAACATGAAGTTCATGGTTTTTGTTTAAATGTGCATTAAGATGTTTGTCTCATCTCTTCTTCTTATTTCATAGGATAATCAATCCGTCTCATTTATTGGAAAAATACTAACGACATGAAGTGCATTATACGTTATTTAGCATAAAACATATATTTTTTATTTTTTTTGTGTTTGTATTGATCACTGGTTTCATTGGAAAGATCTTCAAAAATGTATTCCAACGATACCAAGTTTACCAAAATTCGACAACCAAGTAAATAATTATGAACATTTTAATTTTAAGAAAAAAAGCACACAAAAATTTATCTCCTCTTCACATGTACATTCAACTAACATTTTCACCATTTTTCATTTTCTTTGCCCTTTTAGTTGTGTTATATTTACAAATATGTCATTATAGGAAGTGAATCTCAACCCTCAACATATTTCCCAACTTTCAATCTTAACCATATTTTATTTCCAATTCCTTAACACTATTCTGATTTGTAAGATGGAAGATTTACAAAGATGCCATTATAGGAAATGAATCTCAACCCTCAACATATTTTTCAACTTTCAATGCTACCCATATTTTAGGGTTATTTTCAATTTGGCCCCAATTTGTTTATGTCTATTTCTGTTTGACCTTCATTTGTTCTTTTATTCCAGTTTAACACTCATGACCATTTGTTCTAGGGCTGGGCCGGTTCGAGTAACCCACCCGACAACTAAAAACAGAAGCCTAAACCAATTTTTTGTAGGGGTGGGCATCCCATCCCGTAATCCCGATCCCGTCCCGTCCCGATTTTTTCGGGTCTTAATGGGATTGAATAATTTCATCCCAATCCCATCCCGTCCCGATCTAGAATGGGATGGGATGGGATGGGATGAAGATTTTCAATTCCGCCAATCCCGTCCCGTCCCGAGCTAATTTTTTAATATTTATTATTAATATTTTTATTTATTTATTTATTTATTTATTTTTATTCATATAAACTTATAGATGACTGACATAAACTCATGGTGTTTGCAGTGGTAACAAAAATGTTACTTCAAGAAATAAATATTCATTAAGCAAGAGAAAGATAGCAGACTGTTGCTTGGATTCCCAATAAAAGTGGCTCCAATTATTTAACTTACAAATATTGATAATACCTAGGTGAAGATGAAAAATAAAAATTAACTGAGTAATACATATTCAGAAGGGAACATTCAGGGGCGGAACCAAGAATTTGAGATGCCCCGGGCTGTAAAAATATTTTTTTATAATTACAATATATGTATTGATGGTAAACCATTATGAATATGTTAGAGCATCACCAATAGGTCTATATTTCTTCCCTAACAAAAGATGAAATGTCATTTTGTCAAGGAACCATGAATTTTGTTTCCCATAGTAATGAAATTGTAAAATCAGTTGGGAGGCCATCACAACGACACAATACTCTTAGTGGGTCCCATTTATCATGTCATTTTCTAAAAGTCAGCCCACTCGACTTCATTGTTAGGGGATTTAGTGGCTACCCTTATATTTGCATGTCACATCTATATCTAATTATAAGAAAGTTATTTTTCACGCTCTTATATGATGATAATCTTCGCAGCAGTCACAGGCAGCACGCTGATCCCGTCCAGTCCCGATCCCGTATGAACGGGATGGTATAGGGATGGGTATATCTTGTCCCATCCCGTCCCGTGCCCACCCCTAATTTTTTGTAGCCCGAGATTATGAGAACCAAGACCAGACCGAGTTGGGCCGGTTAACCGAATTTCGGTCCGGGTCAGTCTCGGTTCAAAGCCCAAACTACTTTCCTATTAATTTGTATGCCCAAATTTGTATGCAAACTTGTCGAAAGCCCAAACTCGTTTCAAAGCCCAAATTATGCATTTGTAAATTCAATGTCCATATCCTCACAAATGACACACCCGTTAGAATCTGCAGTAAATTGGACGAGCTGGAATCAATGTCCATATCCTCACAACACACCCATTAGAACTAAAACAGAATATTTCAAAAATATTACAGAGGAACTGACACCACCATTAGAATTGAAGCAAATTTGTACTACAAAATATTACAAAAGCAAAAACTATTAAAGTCTATTACAAGTTATTACAAGTTTGATGAACTGAAAGTCTAAAACACCACCATTGGACCCAGCATGTTAACCCCGTTTTACTTTCTCACAAAGGAAGTGCTACAGCTGGATGAGCAAGAATCAATGTCAATAAGGCACATGAACTGCTTGGAAAATGTGGACAGAATGTTAAACCCATTAGATGCATTATTGCAAGTAAGTTTAAACAATTTGAAAAATATACAAAATTTTGCACTGGTTATGATCAACTATGGAACTAATACATGCTTGGTGGCTAAATTATTAAATATAACTCAATCTAGATGATTGGATTAGTCGAACTAGTAGTTGTAATATCTTCCGCAAGTTGCAATATTTCAATTTCTACAAGTGACAAGACAAACAAATAAATTAATAATCAGATAGAAGAGTTGAGGTTCAGGGCCAGCTCCAGCAGTTAGTCAAGTTTTTCATCACTCTGTAAACAATATAATCAATAGCCCATTACTTAGGGATGGGAGTTCATCTGTGAACACTATAATAGAACGAACCAACCCTGAACCTTAAAAATTGACCATTAACAATGATGTATTTTTACTGCAAACTTGTTAGTATGTTATGCTTAATTAAAACAATGTTTTTGAATGAAGGAATCAATGGACACCTACAATTAGTGTTGGGATGACAAAAAACTTTTTTTTTGCACGGTGCAATAAATTTTAGAGCATGGATGGGCCTGGGTTGGATTATTGTAGCAATAGTAAAGAAAAAGTGGAGAGTTTGGAGACTAAAGTTACCTGATGGTTCTGATCGACAACAACAACTAGCCAACAATAACACCAACAGCCAACAACAGCAGCAAACAACACCCTTCTTCTTCTGTCAATACAGTAAGCAAGCAACAATCGGGCTTCCTCTCAGTCATAAGAGAGTCATAGAGGAGGGGGAGTAACAAAGGAAGAGGAGGAGGAGGAGTCGCAGGGGAGGCAGAAGAATAGTGGATTTTGGATGAGGAGAAGGAGTCGCACGGGAAGGAGTAGATTTTGGAGTATAAAACCCTAATTTTTTTTAGGTTTTATATTACTCGGGCCGGGCCGCGTACCTGATGAGTTTCAAAAGTTGTAACCAATGACCAGAAACATCGGTCAGAGCAGGATTTTAGGACCGACTCTTAAATAACAGATAAAAAACCGATCTAAACCGGTTCGATCGGTCTGATTTTCGGTTCGGTCTGTAGGGGTGTTAATCGGTTTCGTCGGTTCAAAGTTGGACCAAAACAAACCGTACCAAACCAAGAATTTGGTTCTCGGTTCGGTTCCAACATTTATCAAATAAATAACCAAACCCGAACCAAACCGATCGGTTTGGTTATTTTCGATTTTTTCCCTTTTTATTCTTTTTCTCTTATTTATTTTCTGCTGCTATATACAACTGAGTTGGCTCGAACACAAAAGGAATAAGTCAAAGCTACAAAGAATGGAAATAAAGAAATGAAGCTTGGTTTGCAAATGAGGAAAACCTAGAGACAGAGAGAGTACAAATAAAATAAAATAGAGAGAGAATGGAAGTAGTAAAGGGAAAACAAATGGCTGATGAACACAGAGAATTTCAAGACTCTGACTATTCATTTATAGAAGAAAAAAAATTCAGTTTTTTCTTGCGAATTTCTCTTGATAATTTCATAAGATTAAATTGTTTTTGTCATGTCTCTCATATACACAATACTATAACATCATACAAAAAACTATAACCGTAACTACATTGTTTGCATCTTAATCTATCTCCACCACACCCATGTGATGATCTGAACAAGATGGAAACCTTCTATGACGATTCCACAAGTCTCGTAATTTCATCATGCAATAAGGTTTTTTTTTATCAAATCAAAAGTGTCGAAGTTGTTGCCATTGCCATTCCTCATCTTTTCTGCAAGCAAGCAAGTGAAAAGTTTGGTTTTCTTCAACAAGATTGAGTGAAACTCTGTCTCTCCTCCTCAACTTGCAAGTGGTTGGATAAAGAGAAAGAGATAGAGAGTTAAAAAAGAGAAAAAGACATTAATAAAGAAATAGAAGTTCGGTAGGTGGGGAGAGGTGGGTGGAGCTTAAATAAGATAGAAAAGGTAGGTTTTTTCAACTTTTTCTCTGAATGGGGCATTAAGAAAAGGAGAAAGTGGGGGTTAAAATAGAGGGTGGGGATGTGGGATGCATTGAAATGGGGTGAGAATTTAAATAAGAGTGGGTTGGTGGGGGATTAAATAAGAGAGAGGGGGTTAAGGGATTAAAAAAAAGATAAGGGGAAGGGTTTGGTTGTTTCGGATGTGTGAAAAATAAAAACCGAAACAGAACCAAACCAACTCGGTTCGGTTTTCTAATGTTTGGTTTAGGGTTTTCTCGGTTCAGGCTTTTTCGGTTATATTCCAGTTCGGTTTGATTTGTTTTCAGTAACCAATTAACACCCCTATCGGTTCGGGCTTTCGGTCTGAAATGCCCACTTCTAGTTTGTTCAAACATTTTGACTAACCAATTTCATCCAATATTTTTAAATGGAAAATTTACCCCTGTATTTTTCTTTCTCTTTCATTCCCACAAACCCACCTATTTTTTTTAAAAATCTTTCCCTCTTTCCACACCCCCAAAATTGTTGTCCCACACCAGCAAAATCAACTTTATATTCCACACCACCCATTAAACAAATATGCCACTAACCCCACCAACAACAACCAATAACGCTATATCTCTTTGACTGCTTCCAAGTTCCAACAGAGAAGTAGCTGATGAAGAAGAAAGGGCATCAAGCACCTCGCCGGACATCCCTCCCCACCATGCCTCATTTTTTTTCATCACCGTCACTATCTTCACATCTTTTCAACAACAACAACAACCCCATCTTCCCCATATTAGAAGTGTGGTGGCAGTTCCTTGTTCACCAACCTTGTAACTCCTTGACAATTTAGTCATTATCTCAACTATGGCACATTGCCATATCTCATTATCTCAACCAT
The DNA here is from genome assembly GCA_963556465.1 of Berberis vulgaris. Lineage (NCBI taxonomy): Eukaryota > Viridiplantae > Streptophyta > Magnoliopsida > Ranunculales > Berberidaceae > Berberis > Berberis vulgaris. The sequence goes on from OY747127.1 coordinate 24,979,744, forward strand.
GGCACATAGTCATTTGATTATTGTGTAAACTTAAGATCCTGTTTTGACCCAACTTACCAATATCGAGTTTGAGACGTCTAAATCCCATTTAGAAATATCCAATATCTAACCATTAACATAGAGATTTGAAACTTATTGAGAAGACCATCTGTTGATTGAATCATGCTTGAGATGCAATTCATGAGCAATATACAACCAATCGATTGGTGTCCGCTGTTTCATTTTCTGTTTTTTTTCTAATTTTTGTTGTGGCCTGATTTAGTAAGCAACTAGAAGGTATTCTTGTCGGTGTTGGTCCTCCTTCATCTTCTTGTTGTTGGTGTTCGCCTGTTGAGATGAAGAAGAAGGTTAGGTGTTTTTGGTTGTTTTACCTAAGCAGGGGTAGGTTTGTATTTTCAAAAATATTGGATGAAATTGGTTAGTCAAAATGGTTGAACAAACGGTTATGGGTGTTAGACTATAACAGAAGAAAAAATGGGGGTCAAACATGAATAAGCATAAACAAAAAAGGGCCAAATGAGAAATAACCCCATCTTTTATCTCCAATTCCTTAAAACATCACTCTAATTTGTAAGATAAAAGATATAGCACAACTTAAAAAAAAAAAGTAGAAATATTTCTTTCCTGTATCAAAAATTCACTTGAGATGAACATGGAAAAGAAAAAATATAATTGTAAAATAATAATAAGAAAAAAAAATGAATTTAGACGTCGTAGTGCGTGGGGTGTTGTAATATGTTGAAATGTATGTTTGCATCTTGAATTGAATGCTCAATTATGAGGAAGGACATTAATAGTTATTGTGACGTTTCGAAAACAACCCCATGATTTAATCCTATATTCACGTGTGATGTTTTTTTAGGAGAAGTGACTAAAAGAATATTTTGGTTTATAAAAAGATTTCTCGCATGACAAAGTTGACTTCACCCTTTATATGTTATTGTCAGCAGAAGACCGAAGACCATTATCATAAAGCAAAAGGGCGTTCTAAATCTAACCCTTCAAAAAAATAGAATATGATGACAGTGAACAAATAGGGGATTAATTATTAATAATTAGTAAACTTATACAAAAATTGACAAAAAGGATAAATTGTAGAAACAAGATTTGAACTTGTGACCTCAAGGCTATGAGCCTTGTGAGCTGCCAAACTACTCTACCTCATGCTAAAGAGAATAGTTGTCAGCTAAACAAGAATTAGATGTGCCTCTCTGCCACATTTATACAAATAGCTCCTATTTGTGGTGTATAATTTGGTGGAATGTAAATAGTGGAAATCAACTTCACATCTTTAGGATCAACCTATAAATAATTATATATTCGATTGATTTCATCAACTTTTGGGAGTTCAAAATAAATTTGTTTGAGCCATTCAATAGCAACATTTCTAGTAAAAAGTTGTTCAGGAGAAAATTTCTCCATTATCTTTGAGTTAACTTTAAAAAAAAAAGGATCTAGGGCTTGAATCGTGAGCTTAACCTAGACAAACAACTTATTTGTTTGAAATCTAAAGGCCTATAGAGAAAACATTATTGGAAAAATGACTTTTAAGGCTTACTTTTTAACAAAATAAACCATTTAGATACCGTAGTTGATGTTATGGTTAATTTGTGCCTACTTTTATATTTTTATGACAAAAAATGACTATTTTATTAACTCAGGTTAACCCATAAAATATTTAAGACGTTTTTACCCTTCATAAACAAATAAAAAATTTATCTTTATACTTTTATAACCAACAAAGACTCTTTAATTAATTATTCAGTTTATGAACAATCAATTGCCAGTTGAGTTAGGCTATATAAGTTGATGATTTTTGGCTTATTATTTTTGCAATCACTCTCCAAAACATATATAATGGAGCAAGAAGTATCACATTATTGTTATTTATTTATTTATTTATTATTATTATTATTATTATTATTATTATTATTATTATTATTATTATTATTATTATTATTATTATTATTGCCCGCTATAGCTCCTGCAATGATTAGTCATAGTGTTTTGTTGTTCTCAGTAGCCTTCTCAACTTCAAGTGTCACTTGTTGAAAAGATTTTGCCAGCTTTGATGTATCCCTAATGACAGATAACTCAATCCCTTATCTGTTTCACAAATATTAATCTTTGTAAGAAACAAAAAACTTGAGTATTATTCATATATACTAATTTCTTTATTTTTTTACTGTTCAAGTTTTGGGGCTATTAACGATCTGATTTAAGAGGTGAACACTGTGATATTTTATAGCTGAAATCACGCAAAAAAGAATAATAATAATAATAATAATAATAATAATAATAAACTAACTAAATAAATAAATAAATAAATAATAAGAATAATGTGATACTTCTAGCTCTATTAGATATGTTTTAAAGAGGAACTTTTCTAGGGAGCGAGGGAGTCCCCCACCACCCACCCTCCTCGAGATGAGCGGGGGTGCCCATCTCGAGGAGGGTGGGCGGTGGGGGGTCTCCCTCGCTCCCTAGAATTTCACTTTAGAGAGTGATTGTAGAAATAAAAAGGCAAAAAACCATCAACTTATATAGCCTATCCAACCAGCAATTGGTTAGTCATCATCATCATCATCAAAGCCCATTCCCGAGATTTTCGGGGTCGGCTACATGGATTTTGGTTCTCCAAGCAATGCGATCTTCCCACATTTCTTCACCTAATCCAAGCTCAATGATATCTTCATTCACCGTCTTCATCCAAGTTTTCAACGGTCGTCATAAAAGCTTAAAAGTAGGGTTTCTATTTGTTTAGGAAGGGTAAAGATGTTCTATCATTTTATGGGTTAACTTGAGTTAATAAATAAATCTTTATTGGTCATAAAAATATAAAAATAGGCACAAATTAGCCATTACATCAACTACGGTATCTAAATGGTCTATTTTGTGAAAAAGTAGACCTTAAAAGTCATTTTCCGAACATTATTTATCATCCCAAACTTTCATACTTGTAAGACACCTTACTACTCTATAAAAGAGTGAGAGATATGAGCTTAAACATTTCTCTCATTTGTTTAGTTGACAGAAACAACTAGGGAAACTTCATTGAGTATTAGATTGTCTAAACTCAACTCACCCAGGTGGGTTATTGAATTCGTATGAGTAATTGTTACCTGGTAATCCTAAGCTAGTATCTCTAGAATCCCAAACACATGTCCATAGTAAGACTTGGTTGTGGTTGCATCATATTGGTGATCGCTAAGGTATTCGTAAGACTTACGGAACAGAGCACTGGGTTCGTGTCGGTAAATCTCATTGGAGTGCGCCAACTTGATCTGGAGGTTGTGACATGTTGATTGAGAGTGTAATCCTCTTTTAAATAAGCAATAAAAGCTTGTGGCTTGCGAGTTCTTTCCACTAAGTAAATAACTTATCAAGGCCAATCAAACCCCGACTTAGGTGAACATCATTATATCCGTGTGTGGTATTGTTTATTTCCCTTTTTTACATTACTTATACATGTTTGTTTATCTTATTGCTTTTGATATTTCATCTTGTATATTTTAAGTTTTTCAAATCACAATTTAGCTCGCTTGATTTGTGTATCAAGTCTTGAATCTACTTTGTGTATCAAGTCTTGAATCACAATTTAGCCAATGGCATGACAGCTCAACGGTTAGAGCTTGGCGGATGGTACCACTAGGTCATAGGTTCAAACCCAGCTTGCGGCATCTTTATGGGTTCTGAGATCCTATAAAAACCCTGCTTGTCTTTCAAAAAAAAGTCTTGAATCTACTTTGTAAAAGTTTTTCCTTAATCAAGTTGTATATCCCAAGACTTGTGACCACCAAGACCTAGAGTTGAGTCATTTCATACTCTACATCTATCTTTGAACTTTTTTATTGTTCCTAAGGTCTAGGAGATTATCTTGAACACAAAGTGTCCATGAAGTGTTCATATAGCCTCATTGTCTTTGCATTCTTTCACAATGTTTTGTAAGGGTAAAATATTTTTAAAATAGACTACTCACCCACTCTAGTCTTGCTCATCATATCTTAAGGCACTTGCATTACACTGCACCATAAATGGCAATTTGTAACAACTAGCTGTGTTACTAAAAAAAATTGTAACACCACAAAAAACTTACAAATCATGACATTACAAATATTAGTAACACATCGATGTGTTACAACCTTCAATTTTCGTAACATCTCTACGTGTTACAAATTTTTTGTAACACGTTGTAGTATGTTACAATGTTCAAATGTTAGCAACATCTCCACGTGTTACAATTTATTATTTATTATTATTATTATTATTATTTAAATACCATTAATCCCAGATAAGTCAAGTTGAACTAAATTTGTTATCTCAATCTATTTCCCTCACAGATCAGTATTGTCAAAGATATCTCAATCAACAAGTGTAACAAAACCCAGAATAGTAAGTAAAGTAAAACAAAAAAATGTTGGACTCGAAAAAGCTTAGATTAATCTGTTGTGGGTTCAAAATGGGTAGTACAATCAGTGGTATAAAGCAATCACTCAATCCCCTTCGAAAAAGAATCAAGAAAAAAAATGTAATACTAAAATCTATACAAGTATCTAATTTACCTTTAAGGCATCTAATTTTGGACTCAAATTCATAGTTAGTAAGAAATTCAATATCTGTGAATCATATAGCAACATACTCCATATCAATGAAATTACAAAAAAAATTGTCTCCCTGTTATTTCTAAGCATTCCCTGACTGTTTGCCCATTGTGCTTTGTGGCATACAACATACAAAATGCAACCTGGTATACCATTCTGTTGCAGGTACTGAGAACATCATATTTTGAAGTTTGGCATTGTCATTGCATTTCAATACATGAATGAATGTCCATGCACCATTCAATCATCACATGCTTCTGAAGAGCAGGAATGTGAACAGCTAGATGATATTGAAGAGCAGAACTGTGAACTAATAAATGATGTTGTACATCTACACAGATGTGAATGCCCTTGCTGCATATCTTCCTTGTTGAGTTAACTTATCTGCTAATTTTCTCAGTTATAATCATTTTTTGCTTACCTCGGGAATTGTTTGCTAGAGGGGAACTGAAAAAATAACACTTCCATAACTACTAAGACTATCAAACAACACTTCCATAACAAATGTATTTCACATGACATAACAGTATGACACATATCAAAGTCTCCATTTACTCTTTTGTTAACTAAGGCCATTTTTGATTACTCAATGGAATATGAATGAGAATGAAAATGCTCAAACCCGTGGCATTAAGTTTCAATGGAGAGTGTAAAATAACAACTGATGAACGAATGTTCTGAATTAAGTTATTTCTGTAAGTTTCAAAATGTTTTTGCAAAACCTGAAACTTTAGTTAAGCATCATTCTACTCGAAAACGCTCTGAGAAATTATAATATGAAAATGCTTCTATTACTTTCTAGACGATGGATAAGCAAGCGCTAACAATCATGATTAGATAGATATGTTTATTACTGAAAATGCCTTTATCATCTTCTATACAAATATAATAAGTTCACATGGAAATTTGCCTTTGAACTACAACAATTGATTCAAGTAGAAACAGGCTTGACATTTGACGAAGCAAACCTAAAATAAATACTTCCAATAACATGTTTTGCATAAAAAAAAATTGTATGTATGTATGGAAGAATGACATTGGACATAAACAAGAGATAACAATCCAACAACAATGAAAAAAAAATGAAATGCACAAAAAAAAGTGTCCACAGTAAACGAACTTTGCTCAAATTGATCTCTAGAAACACAACTATACTTCATAAACTATCAACTCATCTGGGTTTTTCTCCACTTAACAAAAAAACATTTAAATAAATAAATAGAACAAAAACGAAAAATTTGAGTTTATTCAACACCCATTTCGAATTTCTTCAAACAATTCCAAATTCTGATGGAAAATCAAAGAAATGTATACAATTCATGAACTTTAAGAGAACCCCACACAAAATTTTTGGCATAAATCCCAAATCAAAAGCAAAGGGGACTCAAAAACTTGTAAATATCACTTTTTTCGGCTCAAAATTCATGAAATTTCTAAAGGACGTACAACTATTACAAAGTAGCTTAAATAAGTGTTAGGGGATGAGTAAGTACCAACAATTGGAAAAGAGAAGGTGCCAAGCGTTCGCCTAAGAATGAATTGGAAGAAAGGGAAAGCAAAGTCATTGATCTCTGAAGTGCAACCATTACTGCCATTGTTACTTCTCCTTAGTCACACTGCCATTGTTATGACCCCAAGGGCGGGACACGAACAAACATACATGTTAGGCATTCCCTTTGTCGATATAGTGTAGTACTCCATCTTTTTGCTCCAAATGTGAATCCGGGTGCACCATTAACTTATATACACTGTTATTATTTATTAATGGTATCCTCAACTTGGACATGCTCTAGAAATGTCACCTAAGAATTGAGATAACATTTAGCAAGGAAAATGTAATTTTATCTGACAATAGAAAGTTTAGTAATGGTGTTATAATTGTATATGTGATTCACCTTTGAAGAACCATCTGGCAATTCTTTTATCAGGCAACCTGATGGCCGCCTTCTACATCTTGTGATTAGAACTGGGAGGAAATCGTCCAAGGACACATCCATCACTGCCCGGGTATCAAGAGCACACTTTTTGCAATACCTTAAGAAGTAAACTTCACGTGTAGAAATGAAAGGGCAAGGAACATGAAATTCAGTTGTCATCTGAAAACTCCAAAATACATCATTTCTAATTAGCTCATGATGATTAAATTGAACATGTCGGAGGCTTACTCTAGCGATGCCCCTACTCGAAACTATGGCAAATTATCCTACTTATAGCAAATTTCTTTTACAACTATAGAAAACCAAGCAAACTAAACAAATCTTCAAACTGTCAAAACCTGGAACAATTGAACCAATGCAGCAAATTCGACTTCCATGGTCACAAATCTCAAAATTTGTTGATATTTATTTTTTATTTTTTCTCAATGAACTCGGGCACCTATTCGATAAAATGTGTAAATGTGTGCACACATCGTATGTGTGAAGTACTAGTTAGATTTAATTGAATTATATTTAATCAAATTGGTATATAAAGTTTTGGGGCAAAAGAGCTCAAATTGGCAAGGCAATTGAAGAGCTAAAAAATGTTTCCTCATTCAACACAACAAACCCTTCCACATAATCTACTTTGTCTACCATTGAACCTACCAGTAGTTCTTGGTCCTTGATGAATTTCTCAAAATCATCATAGAATGCCCTCACCCATTTCACATGTACCACACAAAATATTAATAAACAAATCATTGAGAATAAATGGAGAAGATGAAATGCAATGGGAAATTTCTATTTTTTTTGAGTTTTTTGGAGCAAGATCCCATCACTTGTAATGATTCCAAATTGGCCAAGGCCTCCTAATACTGAATAGAAGAGCTCAGGAGTTCTGTGGGTGAACAAGTCAAGCTCTCATTTTCTATGCAGACAAAGAAGAAGAAAAAATAAAGCCCATGACAAAAAACAGAAGCAAGATATATGTGGAGAAAGAAGGGGGAAGAGGTTTACCTGTAACAACATCTAGTTGGAGAACATTACTGATATGAGAGCCATGTTTAAAAGTCTAACCATTGATTCAACCATTAGAGAGAAACAACAAAGTCTAACCGCCGCACTACGACTCACTAATATCTTGTTCAAGCATCAAAGACATTCAAACCATGTACAAAGATTAAAGATAACCAAAATAATGGCATAAAAAACCCAAAATGCGCTGAACCGAACCAAAATCAGAACCCAAAACACACATTTTTTTTTTATCAGCATGCAATACATATGAATTTGCGATTCAATGTAGTTTTGAGGCAAGATGCAGGCAGTAGGGAAGTTATTGGTTGGATGCAATGATTTGTGGTTTGTGTGTTTAAAGACAACTGAGATCATTTAAGTTGAACGTAGCTTGCTTTTGTGTCTTGTTTTGAAGGATATTTAGTTACTCCTTGCACTTTTATCATGTTCCTAGGAAGTTTTCTCATCCCCATGACATGACAAAGACTCTTAATGACTATGTGAATGCATTATCTTAAGCATTTATGCAAGATGGTTATTAAAAAAGAAAAAAAAAATGGATTGAGATTCTGACCTGATAAGTATTGGGTTAGAATTTTGGGACAGGCTTGGGCTAGTCATTAACCCATCCTCAAGCAACCCATTGATCAAATTCTTTTATGAACTCTATAAAAAATTATGTCACCTCTCGACCCTAAGAAATTCGCATCACCAACGACAATGACGAAAAGTTCACGGAATCGACACACGACATGATCAATCATCTTAAAAGTCACACGAGTAACTCGGGATCATAACTCGATAAAATAAAATCTTGATCTAACAAAAAGACAACAAGAAAAATCTTTAACTCCACTGCACATTCTAGAATTATATACATCGAAGAACAGTTTAACAATTATTTAATCGGCTTCAAAACTAAACAACTACTGCATTAAGGCAATGTGTAAGCAATTGTACAGGGGAACTTCAAAAAACCTGAGACCCCTTTCTAAAACAACATAATTACATTGAAAATTATATGTAAATACTCGAAGAACACACATTTGACATGATTCAAAATCGAAGACAAAATTTTTGTCGCATCAACCCAAGCAACTGGGATGAAATAATGCCCTAAGCTATCTTAATTTTATTCAAATATCAGTTTGCATACCTAATTTCCTACATATTCTTAAGAACATATTCGAGCAATCATAATAAATCACCTAAAAGTAACAACAAGATTTCAAATACCAATGGTGTAGAACTTAGAAAAGCCACACAAAAATGCAGGAAACAACCCATTTCTTTAATTCAGAACTTATGATTTGACTCACCTGTACAAACTGGCTTTAATTTTCGAACAACTCAACTACAAACCTGTGCCAAATCAAGCTATCCCTTGTGAAAAACTGGTAAAAATCAACTGAATTTCGGTTAGATCCAGCTTCAAATCAACTCACATACACCTGAATTCACCATCAATAGATTTGAATATTCTTTTCGACTTTCAAAAACAAAAAGGAACCAAAATCTGTAAATATCATTCGAATCCCTTCAAAGTTTCCTTACTATCAACCTCAATTTCTAGTCAAATCGAAGAGTAGAATGCATCGCACTTGTAAAATTTTTAGTAAATTTGCCTAAATGGTCTTGAGTCCAAAATTTTCCTTACTATACAACCTTGTGCTCTTCCCCCTAGTTTGCCTCTGCTACCTACTCAACTGCATAATTTTTAAATAGAAAAAAATCAGTCAAAAGGTGGAAGAACCAAACAAAATCTCTTGTTTGTAAAAAATCAATCATAGACCAAAGATGATACCTACATAGATGAAAGAAAAGAGTAGATCGGAAGATAATTTGAAAAGGTGGAAGAACTGATCCCACCACCATTGTGAAAAACAAATAACTGAAAAATAAAAGAACCATTTCAAACACTAAAATCAGAAGAGTTTCTGAAATAAAAGAGAATATGAGATGATAAAAAGAGATAGACAGTTAATTGATTGATCCTGCGAGAGACTCCGTTTAGATAGAGAGACGAAAGTAAAACGGAGAAAAGCTATTGATCCCTCCATCAATAGTGACATGAACATATATCGATCAATAGTGATATGAATAGAGATCGATCAACAAAGATAATGATGAAAGAGGGATCGATCTAGAGGGAAGAAGAGATCATCGACAACCGGCTAGATCTTCGATTGAGAGAGTTGGAAAATAATCGAAATTAATTTGGGAATTAGTAGAGAATTTTAGATCAAACAAATAGTTTTTAGGTTTGTTTGATCGAGAGCAGGATCGATGAAATGAAGTAGAGAACTTGAAATCGAGAGTTTGAAAAATGGTTTTTAGGTTTTGCACAAATTAGGTTTTAGAAAAGAAATGAATACTAAAAGTAACCAATAATTAATTTAGCTAAATGTTTTTAGTTATTTTTATGAATAACATATTTATTAAAATTAATTATAGTAACTTAACTCAACAATTAGTAACATTTTTTTTGTGTTACAATACTTGTAACATAATCAAGAGTTACAAATTAAAAAATATTGTGTTTCTATTTACCTATTTTGGTGTAGTGTTAATATCTGAGTGAATACCTTTGCATTTTCATAATCTAACTCTTGGAACATTAGGAGATAACATTGTGGATCTGAACCATGTTGCAAATCATTTTTTTCTCACCGTTTCCTCTTGGAGAAGGTATGGATACGATAATACTCTTTAGTTCAAGAAGTGTCTCAATTGTGTACAAGGGAATGAAAGGAAACTCGACGTTCAATGACACCGTGTAGAACTTAGTTTCTGTAAACGATTTATGGAAAGAAAAAAAAAAACTTGAACTCATTCAAAATCTTCATTACGGACACTGGACATGATAATCATTTCATCAAGATAGTTTACATTTTTATTTTTATTTTTTATTTCTATAAAAAATGACTAAATTATGAAACTAGAAATGCAATAATAGATAACCGGCGAAGTGTGAATAGTTTAAAATCATAGTCAACGATAGTTGATAAAAACATAAATCAATAAAGTTAAAGATAACATATAAAAAGTCATATAACAAATAAATAAGTAATATATAGATTTGTAATCTGAAAATGACTATGAGAGTCACTTGATATTAGTAGCATCATCTTCTGCAAGTTCGAGGTGCAAAAGGCCAACCGACAAACATACTCAAACTCCAAGATCGTAGATCGATCACAAACTTGATCTTGCAAGCTTGGTAAAATAGCCCTATCTCGAAATTGGGAGCCAACAATATCAGAAAACTAAACAAAAGACCTATAAAATGCAGAAGTCGAGAGGTCCATGACAAGATTCATTAATCAAGATCAATGAACATAAGCAATTTGTCTAACTGTCGAGGAAAACAGCGAGGATGCTCCCTCGCACGTGCTCCTGCCTCGTTTCAAAAAAAAAAAAAAAAAAAAAAAGAAGGAGGGAATCGAAATTTTGGGGGAGAAAAGGAGGGAACCTCTCCCTCTCCCCATTTCCATCTCGACAGAGACAGAAACGAGAAGAAAGCAGCTCCCTTTCCCCCAATGAAGGCCGACGAATACCGACGAAGCCCTCCATCTCTCGCTCGACAGAGACCGAGACAATCCCTCCCTCTCGAAGACGAATACCCTCTCCCAAAAGGTAAAGCTTCTACCTTTGTTTTAGTTTATTTTCCCTCTCATTCTCTCCCTCTTTGTGTGTGATTTCTTGTTGGGGATTTCTACATCTACGGTTTCTACTAGATCTAGGGTTTCTTTGTTGAAACAGAAACCCTAGATCGAGCAAAAAAATAAATTCAATTTCATTTCTGTCTTGAGACAATTTTTTGATGGGTTTATGGATTTTGAACAAATGGGGTTTTAGATTTGTGGTGTGCATTCTTCATTTCTGTGTTTAGCAAAAAAAAAAATTCGAGTTGGGAATTCATTCTTCATTTTTTGAAAAAAAATCGATTTTTTAGCATTCTTCATTTCTGTGTATAGTATTCTTCATTTTTTAGCATTCTCTCTTCTTCATTTCTTCATCAGTGTATAGTATTCTTCATTTTTTAACATTCTTCATTTATGTGTTTAGCAAAAAAAAAAAAAATTCGATTTCATTTTCTTCATTTTAATGCTTCATAATTCAGTTTGGTTCGATTTTGATGGAATCCTGTCAATAATTTAGTAACAAATCAAACATGTGTTTTGTTTCCCCTGTAGAACTCATGCTCTATTCTTCATCAGATTTGGGAATTTTGAAGATTTTGCCCTTACTCTTGTTCATCTCTTTTAATTAGTTTTTATGTATTGTCATTGAATTTTGGTTGTTTTGAAGAACACCGTGAAGTTGGTTTCACCAAGGTTCTAAAAATATAATTTGTGGCTCATTATTTACTTATGAGTTTAGATGCTCATCATTTGTTTCATATGGTTAACCAGCCCAAAACCCTACTCATGTTTTTCATTCCATGTTACAGACTTTGGAGAGGTAGTTCATAGGAAAGAAGAGATCGCGAGGTATTGACCCTATTGTTTTGTATCTTTGGTGCGAACAAATTGCCGAGCTTTTTTGGAATAGCCAGACTTCTTAGTTAGTTGGTGACTACCCCTTTCTGTTCTTTGACAGTATTTAGCATATAGTATAATTGTAAAACTGGGTGCCATTTTTAGTTAATTGTAGGCATGAATTGTATTCATTGTAAAATTGGGTGTCATTCTTAGTTAATTGTAGGCATGAATTGTATGCATTGTAAAACTGGGTGCCATTTTGTATATTGAAGCTTATCTGAACTATAATACCGAATGTTAATCTGTATTTTAAGCACAAATTGATATGTATGGGACTGCTTGATATGTATGGGACTGCTTCCAAGGTTCTAAAAATATAATAATTTTATCTTGTAGGCATCTATCTTTCTTTTCTTGTACTTTTTAATAAATCATATCTTTCTATTATCTTTTTTATTTTATAAACTATCTAGTTTGATCTTACAGTTAATCCCCAAGTGTAAACCAAGAAATTGGCTTGAGGCTGTATCGATCTCTAGTATAGTTTAGAGAATTTATCTATTGTACTGCATGTTTTGTATGTCGTTTCTATTGCTTCTCAAGTTTGTGCTTGTTTATTGGTTCTGGAGATGTTAATTTCTTAGCAAGAGAAGGGGTGATCACTTATGTTTACATGACTACATCAATCTCCGTATGTAATTGTCAACCAGACTTCTTGTTGTGCTTACTCTTGTTTAGCCATAATACTGCTCCTACTTCATGCATTGCTCAGTGATGATATATAGCCTCCACATAGAAGAAAAACTACATGGAATAGTTGCACATATATATTGCATACCAACAAAATACTATATGGAAAAGTTTATAAACTATCTAGTTTGATCTTACAGTTAATCCCCAAGTGTAAACCAACAAATTGGCTTGAGGCTGTATCGATCTCTAGTATAGTTTAGAGAATTTTTGTATTGTATTGCATGTTTTGTATGTCGTTTCTATTGCTTTAGTTTAAAAATAAATTGGACCGACTTTACCAAAGTAGGTAATTATGCATCTATGTTTTAACTGTTGTATATTATAACACATATTTCAGGTATGGATAGTGTAGAAGATAATGAATGTATGTTGGTGGAAGAATCTGTAAAAGATATGAGGGAACCCCATGATGGGATGGAATTCGACAACCTTGATGATTTCGAATGTTATTATCATGATTATGGTAATAAAAAGGGATTTCCAGTGAAAAAAATGACTACTGAAAGAGATTGTGATGGAAAACCTATATTCATTCAGTTTTCATGTGGTCGGGCTGGGAAACAACAAGGTCATGGAAAAAATGTATTCGGATAAGTGTTCTAAAAATCGGCCTAGGCGCTAGAAGGTGGAAAACCGCCCAGATTAATGGTTGGGCGGGCAGTCTGGGCGGTTCTGGGCAGTCTGGGCGGGATCTAGGCGGGGTCTAGGCGGACTCTAGGATGCCTAGGCGGGGTCTAGGCGGACTCTAGGCGGACTGGGCGATTTTTATTTTTTATTTTTTTTAATAAGGCTGATTGTGTTCTTATTTTATTTTTCTTTCCTATTTTTTAGAATAAACTATTTAATTGTTTTTTATTCAGTATATGTCTAAATGTAGCAAAGGATGATTACTTAATGGAATTCTCAAAGGATCTGCCGTTACCAATTTTACTAATGTAGATTTTATCAAACATAACTGAGGTTATTCATGCAATTTGAAGAAAAATAAAAGAGTACACAAATTCAAATTTATATATAGTACCCATCATGACCAACTTCAGTCATTTGAGTTTTAATAAATTTTGTTCACGATTGTTAATTTTTCATGTTTTTAAATTTTGCATATGTATATTGGCATTAAATTGGATGTAATTGATAAGGTATTATGCTTAACTTTTGTAAATTATTAAAGTTATAATACAAAACCTAAGACCGCCTAGGCACCCGCCTAGGCCCCTGGGCGCTAGACACCTGCTCGCCGCCCGCCCAGCGCCTAGCTATTTTTAGAACACTGATTCGGATTGCATGGGTCGACCAAATGTGGTTGTAAGGCTAAGTTAGAGGTCATATATGGATTGATGGAACAGTTTTAGTGAAAAGAGTTACCCTTGATCACAATCATGACTTAAGCCCTGGTAAATCGAAATTTTATCTAAAGAATAGATCTATGAGCTCGTATATGAAAAAGAGGCTGGATTTTTAATGATAGGGCAGGTATTAGACCAACTAAGAGTTATTCGGCATGTGTGGTTGAAGGTGGTGGGCATGATAATTTGCCATTTTCCAAAAAAGATTGTTACAATTATTTGGGCAAAATGAGGAAGTTGAGACTTGGTGAGGGGGATGCGATGGCACTTCATAACTACTTCCAAAAAATGCAAGCTAATAATGCTGATTTCTTTTATATGATGGATTTGGATGATGAAGGTAGGTTGAGAAATGTTTTTTGGGCTGACGCATGGAGTAGGGCAGCTTACAAGGAGTTTGGGGATGCTGTTACTTTTGACACTACATACTTGACAAATAAGTATGAGATGCCATTTGCTCCTTTTGTTGGGGTGAATCATCACGGTCAGTCAGTTCTTTTGGGATGTGGATTGATATGTAGTGAGACGATTGAAGAATTTTGTGGCTTTTTCAAACTTGGCTCGTGTGTATGAATGGCAATGCTCCGTCTGCTATAATCACTGATCAAGATAGGGCAATGAAGAGGGCCATTGAAATTGTATTTCCCAGCACACGACACAGATGGTGCTTGTGGCATATCATGAAGAAGTTGCCTGAAAAGTTGTCCGGTTGCAATGAATATGAGGCGATCAAGTATGGAATGCAAAGAGCAGTTTATGATTCCCTGTCTCGTGATGAGTTTAAAGAAAATTGGCATGGTTTTATAGATAAATATAATCTGCATGAAAATGACTGGTTATGTGGATTATACTCTGAAAGGACGCGTTGGGTGCCAACATTTCAAAGAAATACTTTTTGGGCGGGGATGTCTTCAACTCAAAGGAGTGAAAGCATGAATGCTTTTTTAGATGGTTATGTAAATTCGAAGACCACATTGAAGCAATTCCTAGAACAATATGAGAATGCACTACGAAGTAAAGTCCAAAAGGAAGTTGAACAAGACTTTAAATCTTTTAGCTGAACGATTCCTTGCAGTACTCCTTATGCAATAGAAAACAAATTTCAAGATGCCTATACTATAAAGAAATTTAAAGAGTTCCAAGAAGAGATAACAAAGAATCTATGTTGTAGAATTGTCGGTGAAGTTATGGATGGGGGTGGCTGTCAGTTGCACACTATTAAACAAGACTTGGTGATAAATGATATAAATGATATGCAACGATCGGTGCATTTTATTGTCTCTTTAAATGTTGACGACTTCGCGATCAAGTGTAATTGTCAATTGTTTGAGTTCAGGGGATCTTATGCAGACATGTATTGAAAGTCTTGTTTGAAAGAGAGATTCATGTCATACCTGATAAGTATGTTCTTCGGAGGTGGAGAAAAGACGTTAGGAAGGCTCATACGAAGGTTAAGATTGTTTATTCAAATTGGGGATTGAAGCCTGAAAATGTGCGTTTTGAAAACATGTGCAATGCCTTCTATGAATTGGCTGACTTCACTGCTGAGGATGACAATAAGACATGCCAAGTTCAAGAATGGATCACTTTGAAGCTGGACCAAATTAAAAATGTTGGTTGTGATGACCATGTTGATTCACAGAGTTATTTGGAAGTGGGCACTACTACTTCTAGTCCTGGCATCCAGATTCGTAGTCCATTAGCGGTTCGTAGCAAAGGACGACGGTCTAATTCAAGGTTGAAATCCAAAGGCGAAAAGATATGTAAAAGGATACAAAGGAAAAAAAAGAATGACACACAAAAGAATCAGGCCATTGACACAAATCTGGTATGTTTTGCAATGTGTTTTATGAATGTATATTTTCTTAAGTCAAGAATAATGATTTTATTTACAATTGTCATTTGTAGGGTTTAGAGTGTATGCCTTATGTTATGCCTCGTGAAAGCAATGTGATGCCTCACGATTTACAACCTGGAAGAATTGGTCAATTCTACTCGATCCTCTCACAGGTAAATATTTTGTACTTTGTATGTTTATCTTTGTAGGGTTTGTTTGTTTCTTATTAATCTTGTTTATTATTTATTGTTGCAGTCGCCAGGTTCAAGCAACGAGATGGAGTATACAAACTATACGTTATGATCAGGTTGGTTAATCTTGTTTATCTTCATTTACTTGCTTTTGTTATATTGTTCAATGTGTTTCAGCCTCTCTGAATGTTATAGTGACGGTGATTCTAAATGGCGAGGAAACGAGCGAGGAAACGGGCGAGGGAGGGGGGTGTGACCCTCAAACCCCCTTCCCTCGCCCGTTTCCTCGCCACCTAGAACGACTCTATAGCTAAGTTGATTAGTTGAAATTCACAGCTGATATACTAACAATATGAATTATTAAACTGATTGTTTGTGGGTTGGAGCTGTATGGTCTGCAAATAGTTCATTTGCATAGTCTATGATATATTTAGATTTTTTTAAGTGAATGTTATATAATGTCAATGAAAAGGATTAGCTTAATTGCCCTCATAATCAACTGGTGATTTGTAGTTATGGGAGGCAGATCAACGATAATCTGCTAGTCTAAATGAGAAATGCAAATAGTTCATTTGCATCGAGTCTTTGAGCTTTTCACTTTTGCATTGATCTCTACAGTCTTTCAAGATTTACTTACATAGTTGAATCTTTACTATCCATATACTCTGGAGGAACACCCCTCTCTACATTTGCTTGCATTTGTTTGTAGTCAAATAATTTCAGGAGAACACCCCTCTCTACATTTGCTTCTAGCTAGTTTGGATTTTATGTTTTTTTTTCCTCTAATTGATTGGTGAAAGGGGTTTCTTTTATTCAAATTTTAGTATTTCTAGATGATCAAGCTCAGAGAATTTTTTTTCGCAAACCGGTTTCATTTTTATCTATTGTCAGTCATCTAGGCTTCTTGTTTAGGAACCTTTGACATGCACATCATTGTTGGAATTATCTCAGAAGTAATTAGGCTTTAGTGTGTTTGTAGCGCGGTGTTTATTGTATGAAGCTTCATGTGTTCTATGGGTAGTGTGGCATGTGGGGGGCTTTGCCGGCTCTCTAACTTGGGTGTTAGGTTGGGTGCAGAGAAATGAATGTAATAGTTATGGGATCTGCTGGTGGAGAGGAGAGTGACTACTTGGATGGCAAAATTGTTTTCTAAGGAGGTAGATTGGTTTCTTATGCTTATATATTATAGGTCTCTATTTTTTGTGACGAAAGTAGGTGTCCATCAAACTGGACTTAAGGGTTCCATGCTCTAGGTGATCATGTGTTCCTTGTTAAATGCATAAATAGTTTGATCAACTGTGAATAGATGAACCAATAACCTTGTGATCAGAGTTGCATAGCACTTTACTGATTTACTCTCTGTTGAAATTTCTTGTAGTTTCACCTGCATCACCTTATTGCATGCAGGAAGTCAGCCAATTCATCGAAGGCATTGCACAAACTAGATTGGATGATGCATGAGTTCAGGGTACCTTCACTCACTGAATTGGCGCCACAATGGGATAGTTTGTTATTATGGTGCTGTTTTGAACATGGCAGTTTTTTTGTTATTTTTTGGTGCAGTTTTTTTGAACATAGCAGCTTTTTTGGTGCCAAGTTTTTTTGGTGGCAATGTACATAGCATCTTTTTTTAACATAGCAGCCTGTGGATGAAATTTATAAGTAGCAAAAGTTGTGAAATTTATAAGTAGCAAAAGTCGTCAAGCTTTTTTGGTGCCAAGCTTTTTCGTGCATTGTGAAATTTATAAGTAGCAAAAGTTAACACAAATGAGGCTAATCCATTCTCATAAGGTGCTTTGACAGGCATGTGGATGAAAAAATAATACTGAAGTCTAGTAGGTAAATTCCACGGCAATGAATAAGGTGTTTCACTAGTCCAAAAACTCCTAAAAGTGCATGATTTCATACACAACTACACATGACTAGCTAGACTTCACAGGAAAGCAGAAATCTTTATGGTGTTCCTTTCCTAATCTTCAACAAATACATCACAGAAACGTGACATGCACTCAACTACAGTCATCCATAATTTGAGTAAACCCTCTTCCTTATATCTTGGTAGAGAAAAGGGAGGAAGGGGGAGACTGTAATTCACCATACTCATTGTAATACCCTAATCCAAGTGATAAACAAAACAAACATAATCCTGAAAACATACTGCTTTCTTAAAAAATGAACCAAGTGTTTTTATTTTCCCAACATCTTCATATGTACTACGTTCGAATTCACCATCCCCTACTGATCAATATTCATACTAACGAGTTGCTAGGCCAAATTCAGTTATGTGCGAAAAAATCATAGAAAGGTGCTCGAATACTATATGAACTGTATTACTAGTATAATAAATCAACACATCAGAGCACTAAACAAAAAAATGATCAAATTCAATAACAAAACTATAGAATATGTTACTAATTGTGCAAAAACAAAACTTAAAAACATTGTGCAAAAACAAAACTTATAAACATGATCATTATCCTTACATCAGAGCTGTACATATTACATTACATCATTCAGCCAAGGACTTAAAAATAAATAGTACAACTAAGATCATTGTACATATTATCAAAGTGTTGATTAAGTCCCTCGTAACAGCCCAAGGATCGTTGTTACCTTGGGTGTCATTTGTTTGATAATTGGATGGACCAACTTCATCGTCAAAAACATGATCGTTATCCATGACATCTTCGTTGTTGTTGAATTCCTCTGCATCTTGTCTCACCGCTTCTGAGCGAACCCACAATGCATACGCTTCTTCAGCTTCAGTGACTGACCTAAACCCCTTATAACAAGCACCCCTATACCCCGATACCACAAATAGACATGCTTGCCAGCTCAGGTATACTCCAGGTTGACGACCTCGATAGACAACGTACGCTGTGAATGCCATTCCTTCATTTAAAAATTTTGTAGTCGTAAGATATATGCATGGACGGGTATGCAATATATATCAACAACTTTGCCATATACTTTTTCTTCTATGTGGAGGCATACAATTATCACTGAGCAATGCATGAAGTAGGAGCAAAGAAATCTTTTTTTTTTGCTAAACACAGAAATGAAGAATGCTCACCACAAATCTAAAACCCCATTTGTTCAAAATCCATAAACCCATCAAAATATTCTCTCAACACAAATCGAATTTTTTTTGCTAAACACAGAAATGAAGAATGCTAAAAAAATGAAGAATACTATACACAGAAATGAAGAATGCTCACCACAAATCTAAAACCCCATTTGTTCAAAATCCATAAACCCATCAAAATATTCTCTCAACACAAATCGAAATTTTTTTGCTAAACAGAAATGAATAATGCTAAAAAATTGAAATTTTTTCGAAAAATGAAGAATGAAGTCCCAACTCGATTTTTTTTTTTTTTTGGCTAAATACATAAATGAAGAATGCACCCCACAAATCTAAAAGCCCATTTGTTCAAAATCCAGGATTCCCATCAAAAAATTGTCTCAACACAAAAATGAAATCGAATTTTTTTTTTTTTTGCTAAAACACAGAAATGAAGAATGCACACCACAAATCTAAAACCCCATTTGTTCAAAATCCATAAACCCATCAAAAAATTGTCTCAAGACAGAAATGAAATCGAATTTTTTTTTTTTTTTTGCTCGATCTACAGAAACCCTAGATCTAGTAGAAACCGTAGATGTAGAAATCCCCAACAAGAAATCACACACAAAGAGGGAGAGAATGAGAGGGAAAATAAACTAAAACAAAGGTAAAAGCTTTACCTTTTGGGAGATGGTATTCGTTTTCGAGAGGGAGGGACTATCTCGGTCTCTGTCGAGCGTTTGAGGGAGGGCTTCGTCGGTCTTCGTTGGGGGAGAGGGAGCTGCTTTCTTCTCGTTTCTGTCTCTGTCGAGATGGAAATGGGGAGAGGGAGAGGTTCCCTCCTTTTCTCCCCCAAAATTTTGATTCCCTCCTTTTTTTTTTGTAACGAGACAGGAGCACGTGCAAGGGAGCATCCTCGCTGTTTTCCTTGAAGTCATTCAAAATCTTCATTACGGACACTGGACATGATAATCATTTCATCAAGATAGTTTACATTTTTATTTTTATTTTTTATTTCTATAAAAAATGACTAAATTATGAAACTAGAAATGCAATAATAGATAACCGGCGAAGTGTTAATAGTTTAAAATCATAGTCAACGATAGTTGATAAAAACATAAATCAATAAAGTTAAAGATAACATATAAAAAGTCATATAACAAAAAAATAAGTAATATATAGATTTGTAATCTGAAAATGACTATGAGAGTCACTTGATATTAATAGCATCATCTTCTGCAAATTCGAGGTGCAAAAGGCCAACCGACAAACATACTCAAACTCCAAGATCGTAGATCGATCACAAACTTGATCTTGCAAACTTGGTAAAATAGCCCTATCTCGAAATTGGGAGCCAACAATATCAGAAAACTAAACAAAAGACCTATAAAATGCTGAAGTCAATAGGTCCATGACAAGATTCATTAATCAAGATCAATGAACATAAGAAAGACTATGAGAATACATCGGAGTAACCTTGACCATAAGGTTCCAAACCAACAGAAACAAACTTTCCATGTATGTGAACCTTGACCATAATGCGAAATTCGGTAAAAAAAAATAAAAAAAATAAATCTATCCCAGGTACAAAAGGGCGTGGATGAAAAAAATGGAGGGTGCCAGAAGAAACCATCCCATTTTATTAACATTGAATGAGAAATCTAAAAAGCCCTACCCCTACCCCTACCCTTTATTCGGCCCACCCCATCTCTCTCTCTCTCTCAATTCGTCTCTCTCTTTACATAGAGAGATGACAATCCATACAAGGGTAACTCAGATGCCCTAACACCACTACCGACCCATCTCTCTCTCATTTTCTCTCCTCTGAAACCCTAAAAATCAACCTTCACAACACTTGCTCTCGTCTTCTTTCCCAATCACTATCTCGTTCACGTTCTCTGCCGCAAAGCCGTTCTCAGCTGTAAGTCTTTCGATTCTCTCTAATCGTCTCTAATTTCTGCGTTTCTGGTCACTCAACTTAGGGAGCAGTGGTTTTTCATCGATGAATGGATGATTTCTTGTATCTGAAACCCTCGTTTTCATGAACAAGCTGTTTGAATTAAATTTTGTGTGTATTTGTTCTTGATTCTTGAACAGTTTATTGTACTATATGCTTCCTAGAAAGAGAGCTGTTGCAGGAGAGGTAGTAGAGGAAGACAACACGGAGGACAACTTGCTTAAGAAGCCCAAGATCGATTGCCCTTCAAACAACAACAACATTAACAACAACAACAGCACAAACGGTGAAATCGTCAATTCATCAGTGATGGCATTAGATGATGGAAATCTTGCTGAGATCGATGAAGATCTCCACAGCAGACAGCTTGCTGTCTATGGACGCGAGACTATGCGCAGGCTTTTCGCCTCCAACATTCTTGTTTCAGGGATGCAAGGCCTCGGCGCTGAGATCGGTGAGTGATCATTCATTTTACTCTACTTACGTACAAAGTTGTTCAGATCATTGTTCTGATGTATTTGATGAGATAATTCTATTGAATCTGCTGTTTTCTATTTTATTAAGTTTAGAATATTTTGACCGATCTTTGGAAAATGCTAGTGTTGTTATTGTTTGTTTGTGGTATCAGAAGCTCACTATGATCTCTGGTTTTTGCAGCGAAGAACCTGATACTTGCTGGTGTCAAATCTGTGACACTGCATGATGAAGGGACAGTGAGTTTGTGGGACTTATCTAGCAACTTTATTTTCTCTGAGAATGATGTGGGAAAGAATCGGGCACTTGCTTCTATCCAGAAGCTTCAGGAACTAAACAATGCTGTTACCATTTCTACCCTAACAGGCCCATTAACGAAGGAGCATTTGTCCAACTTTCAGGTTTTTTTTGCCTCAAACCTCTGTTGCTATTGTTGCTACATTTTTTGCATTAAGTTTATTGTATAGAGTTGTACAAAATATTTCTTATATTTTCGCTTGAATTAGTATTTCAATTGCCTAATTGTATAATATTCATTCTTACTAGGTACAAGTGCTTAAGATAAGTTTTGTTTGGTTTGATAAGTTTCAGTTTGGTTAAATTTTCAGTGTATGGGACAAACATGTAGAAACAACTAAGCATTATTTCAGTTAACATCCACTCATGAAGATAGCCAGAATATTTCCCTTTGCTATTAGTTACAGTGATGAAATTGATATCTGAACGAAACCTATACAAACTACATCCATAACAACTCCTAGCCTCCCACTCAATCACATACACCTTAATTGTGTCATATTACAATATGGAAATTACAATTCCTGGATATTGAAGAATTTTAAAGATTCATGTTTTAGGGTATTAGGTAATAAAACATTGTAGCATATTCATATACTGAGCGTTAAAATTTAGGTTTATTTCAGTTAGTATAGTTTGTATTTCTTGCTATCTGTCTCAAAAAAGTTCACGAGCCTATTATTCTACCTCAATCAATGATGATTTTCTGGGTGGGGAGGGTTTATGGGCTGAAAGGTAATCTTAATGTATGTTTGGGATAATGGATATATTTATAATTGTTGTGTTCAACAATAAATGATTAAAATAATGGGTCAAGGGTGGGAGAACTTCTATTGGCATCTAACTTCTAAACCAACTTGAGGGTTTGTGATTACATCATTCAAAAGATGAATGGAGCTCACTTAAGAAAGTGCTTTCAGTTCTGTGAGGAATTAGATAGTCTTTGGAGAGTTGTCAACTTTATGTAGAGGGCAGGTATGGGTGCCTTATTTACCCACAAGTTCTTATGGGCCGTCTCGTGCATATTTCAATTTCTTAATGAGGTTGGATAGTTGTGGTATAGGGTTTTCACGAGATTTCAATGCTCATTCGGGATCCTATGAAGGAAAATGATAGTGTAAGCATTTTGTTTTGTTTACGATGATCACCGTTTTAAAAAATATACATCAATTACGGCATTGATGTGAAAGAGGCCAAAATCACGTGCATACGAGTTGAATGCTGGCTATAATGCGTATGATGATTGATCGTATTCTTTTAACACCTCAACTACTTTTATATTGGTTTCATTTTATCTCTTTCATTGATGATTCTTATATATATATGCCATATTAATTTGGTTATGATTTTTATTTTTTATTTTTTATTTTTTATTTTTTATTTTTTATTTTTTATTTTTTATTTTTTATTTTTTATTTTTTATTTTTTATTTTTTATTTTTCATCATTTTTCTTTTTTCCTAAAGCGAGGCGTACGCCTCATTATACCTTGATACGCATCAATACCGCTTTTCGCATTGAGAAAAACATAATCAGCTTAGTACTAGAAAACACTTTTTAAAATACTAACGACGATAGGGTGATTGGAATCTTCACCTAAAAAGATAAATGAGAGGAAAATCGAGGTGGGGAATCTCATGGGTGTCTCAATGTTTACTGTGGTTGATAAATAGAGAGGGAGGATGAAATGGAGGCTTTTGAGTACTCATCTGTTGGATGGTTAGAAATAGCGCGTATGAGCCAAAATGCTACCTTCACCTCTTCCTTCCTGCCCTTCCAGCCCCCTATTAAGTTGTAGTTCCCAAATCTCTGTTACGCTATTAAGGTGTAGATTCCAGTCTTTATTTAACTTTGTGAGTGTATATTACATCGGGGAGGGGGGAGGGAGATCAAGTGAATGAGAAACTCGCCACCTTTGACGAATACATTGTTTTTAAGAAATGGTTCCACTATTATAAGATTACAAATCACCTTACAGTCGCCTGGACGGAACTTTGGGAGTAGCCGCTCACTGTTGGTACTAGTTTCCAGAATATAGCTTTCTCAGACACCTATCAAAGTAGACTAACAAAAGAACTCGCAGAATACACACCATCTTTTGTGGCAACCACATAAGCTCTTAGAAATTCCGTATGCATTTAGATGCATTTAGGCGACATCTGGGTTCTGAACTTGCATTGAACAGACAATTTGTAACAGTTCCTCAACTTCAGATGGTGCAAGGAAGCCGCAGAGAGCATCTTTCTATTATGGACAATAATGCATGTTAGGATCCTCATTGTAGATAAAATCATAAAACGATATATGCAGCGAATTTAACAGGTGTTCTCTGTGGGACCTGTGTTAGGGTTGGTCACTTGATGATTACTTGCTACTTCATGAAAGAACTCTGAAAGAGATTGCTTGCAAAATTTGGATGCATGATGAATTGGATCGGATCTCTCAATGGGTACCTAACCTCTCAAGTGGGGTAATTGATTGAAAGGCTAATTCATGATGTGGTTTGGGATTTTGGAGAGCTCAGATCTCTTATATTTAAGAATAAACAGAATACGTTACAAATCCATTCAACAGTTCCCTTTGATATTTTCAGATTTCACTTCATCAGTTGGGACAATGTACTGAATGTGTAAGTTTCGTTCATCTTCTTTTCACTATTTGTAGTGTGAGCTTCTCACACTGTTTCCCTTTCAATAACAGTGTGTGTTTGATTAAAAAAAAACCCCATTAGGATTGTTTTCCAGATACGGAGTTATTCTTGGGTTTTTTTTTTGGGGGGGGGGGGGGGGGGGAGCTACCATTTTCAGGGATTGTGGCGGCTACCATTTTCATTATGCAGGTTTCATTGGGCCAACTTTGTACACATCACATCAGTACATGATTTTATTCCCTTGTATACACCTGGTTTTTTATTGATAAAAAAAGAGTAATTGATGTATGTCTGGAGGGAAGGTTTTGATAAATGATGAATGTAGATCTTAGCGATGGAAAATAGGGTGATTAAAAATAGAGGGGTATAAGCCCTATTTTTTTCCTCATAAGAAAGACGATTAAGAACCAAAAACTAATAATTCAGTAAGATATATCTCTGGGCAACTGTGTCCTATCCTTGTGGGGGGTTTGCTACGAGATCAATTGGAGAACATCCACTTATTTCGTGAGTGTCTCCAATGCTTGTGGGAGGTTCACTATGTTGTCAATTGTAAATGGTCCACGTGTCTAATTTCTGAGGGAAGGGGACATGGTTGGTTTAGCATTGTTCTAGCTATGCTTAGAGTTTTTAAACCAACTTAGGATATTGTGGTTGAGAATTGTATTGGACTTGTGAAATCGGGTAATTAGTTTTTGTTTGTATTCGTTGGGTCACCTTGTTGGTGTTGTATACGACTCAACACTTGTGGAGTTTAAACTTCTTGGACACAACCACCTTTTGGACTCTCGGAACACTACCCAAACCTTTTCTTTATAGTTTATCCTTTGTCCATTGGATGGATGAAGAGTAATTATAAAAAAAGACACTATGGGTAAGCTAGAGACGTGTATATATTTTGGTATTATTTGCTTTTCACCAATAAATTTTGAATTATTAGTCATATTCATTCACTTGTAGGTCAATATTGCTATTCATGTATTGCTAATTTGCATGATATGCTTATAACATTGGTATAGAATTGAAACTTTTCAAAGATATATAAAAAGTTAATAATCTAATCATGAAGTGTCTGATTGGAATATCGGTGAGCGTTGACACGAGAATCAGACATGATACGTGTGATACACTTCTTTTAGTAGAAATAAAGTGTCTTTGTTACATAGGTTATAAGCCATGAAGATTTTGTTACATAGGTTATAAGCCATGAAGATGAGTAGCTGAGTTGCCCAACGCCTTGTTTCAGTAGCCTTGGTATAATGCCTAGCAAAGGTCTACCTGTTATCTGATTTCTTTCTTTAAATACGCTGACGATTATATGATTTTGGTCTTTAAGATTTTGTATACTGATGCATGATCTAATGGCTGATGATGATGTTTCAGTAGATCTTTGTAAACTTTTGTTGTAGGAGATCTTCCATCACTTGCTCTACCCCTTCCCTCCTTTCTCTTTTCTGTTAGATGTGTGTACTGCATCACTTACACTAGCAAGTCGCTGCACTCACAAGTTTCTGTAAAGTTTACGTTGTTAAAGCATTTTTTCTATTACCATTTGTTATTATACTAGTGTGTTTCCCGTGTCGTTGGCACGATATGATTTTTTTGAGTAAACCTCATGACATGCTAACCCGTATGTGCCTACGTCACCATGAACACACTCACTTTGTCTAAGAAATCAATTGGAAAACATAAAAGTTACAATACAAAGCCACTCATTTTTCATTTCACAATATAAAATGTATTTCATAGTTGCCTAACAAATTTGAAATTGCACACAATGACAAATACTCAAAAATACCAAACTGTAAATTTATGTGTACAAATCAAAATAGATTTAGTAAAAAAAAACGCTTATACCTGAATGATGAAAAATTGAAAGTGGGATAGATGAAAGAGTATAAGTGAGGGTTAAGAGAAATTAAAAGATGAGAAATTGAAAGAGTGTAAAAAATATTGAAATATGAGAAATTGTTCAGGATTGTTAGATCTTTATATTTGGGTAAATCTCAGCCATATTTTATCTCCCACTTAAAATACCATTTTGATTTGTAATATATAGATCAGAAAATTTTGGTTAAGACAAATCTATTACCATTTTTCTGTCAACATTAATACAAATCTTGTTTTTGTGAAAAAAAAAACTATATAAGAAAATTTGGTTAAAACCTGTTGTAATATTTGATAAAACAATAAAGGAGGTTATTTCTATTTGATCCTTGATTGTGAAAAAGTAAAATTTTGTCTATCAAAATGTATTGAAATTATAGATCTTACAGCACAGGTTGATCGTGCAAATTATATTCCTCGAATGTGATCTTTACTTCATCAATGCAAGCTGTTTTATATCACCTTAACCCGTATCTTATATTGTGTTTTATGATCATTGTAATGTTGACATGTTTTGCTAATTGTGGTATGCTCATATATCTTATATCTATTTTCTGTTGCCACAGACTGTTGTGTTTACTGATATCAGCTTAGAAGCGGCCACTGAGTTCGATGATTATTGCCGTAGTTACCAGCCTCCAATCGCATTTATCAAAACTGAAGTTCGAGGTCTTTTTGGAAGTGTTTTTTGTGATTTTGGCCCGGAGTTTACTGTTGCTGATGTCGATGGTGAGGACCCCCATACGGGCATAATTGCATCCATTAGCAATGACAACCCTGCTCTTGTATCTTGTGTTGATGATGAAAGGCTTGAATTCCAGGATGGTGACCTGGTCGTTTTTTCTGAAGTTCATGGCATGACAGAACTTAATGGTGGCAAGCCAAGAAAGGTTAAAAGTGCCAGGCCTTACTCTTTCACTCTTGATGAGGACACTTCAAATTATGGCTCTTATGAGAAAGGTGGAATAGTCACTCAAGTGAAACAACCAAAGGTATTGAATTTCAAGTCCTTAAGGGAAGCACTCAAGGAACCTGGCGAGTTCCTTTTAAGTGATTTCTCCAAGTTTGATCGACCTCCTCTGTTGCACTTGGCATTTCAAGCACTGGATAAGTTTGTATCTGAGTTAGGGCGTTTCCCAGTTGCTGGATCTGAAGAGGATGCTCAAAAGCTGATTTCTATTGCTGCCAACATTAATGAGAGCCTTGGAGATGGGAAAGTTGAAGAGATTGACAACAAGCTTATGAGGCATTTCGCGTTTGGTGCCAGGGCTGTTCTGAATCCCATGGCTGCTATGTTTGGAGGTATCGTTGGACAGGAGGTTGTGAAGGCATGCTCTGGAAAGTTCCATCCTCTTTTTCAGGTGAGTGGCTTGAGTAAAAATGTCTTGGTTATTGACCCATATTTTGGGATCCCTTCACTGCAAAACCTGCTGGTTTTGTTTACTTGAATTGACCTATTTCAAGGGTTAAAATGACTTCTTAGTTTCAGTGCAAGCATTCTGCACTGAGCTTTCTGAATTGGCTGGGTTGTGGGATCTATGTGAATCAACAATTAAGTCCTAACACCTTATTTACTCATTTTCAAAGGGTGGTGTTCCAGATAATTATGCCACCCCTTTCCTCACACTTGTAGGCTGTAATGCATGAAACAAATATTCAATACTATTTCCATCTTGAAATACTTTTAATTGAAGTTCCGGATGCTCAAGTTTGGAGCTTCTTGCAATGCTAACAGCTTCTGTTTTACTTTTCAATTTATATAATGATTGTCATAGGTTTTATAATGACGCGTTTCCGGTTATTCTGACAGTTCTTTTACTTCGACTCAATTGAATCCCTTCCTTCTGAACCGTTGGATTCTAGCGACTTCAAACCACTGAATAGCCGGTATGATGCTCAGATTTCAGTGTTCGGATCCAAGCTTCAGAAGAAACTGGAGGATGCTAAAGTTTTTATTGTAGGAGCTGGGGCACTGGGGTGTGAATTTTTGAAAAATTTAGCACTGATGGGTGTCAGTTGTGGTAGCCAGGGGAAGCTAACCATCACAGATGATGATGTCATTGAAAAGAGTAACCTCAGCAGGCAATTTCTCTTCAGAGATTGGAACATCGGGCAGGCCAAATCAACTGTTGCTGCTTCTGTGGCTGCTTTAATCAACCCCAGCCTGCATATTGAAGCTTTGCAGAACCGTGCTAATCCTGAAACGGAGAATGTTTTCGATGATGCTTTTTGGGAGAATCTGAATGCTGTCGTCAATGCTCTGGATAATGTTACTGCTAGGATGTACATGGATCAACGGTGTTTATATTTTCAGAAACCACTTCTGGAGTCAGGAACTTTAGGTGCCAAATGCAACACGCAGATGGTTATACCTCACCTGACAGAGAGTTATGGGGCTTCTAGAGACCCACCTGAAAAACAGGCTCCCATGTGCACTGTTCACTCCTTCCCACATAACATTGATCATTGCCTGACATGGGCTCGGTCAGAGTTTGAAGGTTTGCTTGAGAAAACACCAGCTGAAGTGAATGCTTATCTGTCTAATCCAAGTGAATACACTTCTTCCATGAAGAATGCAGGTGATGCTCAAGCCAGGGATAATTTAGAGCGTGTTATCGAGTGTCTCGACAGGGAGAAATGTGAATCTTTCCAAGACTGCATCACCTGGGCCCGCCTGAAGTATGATAATGTTTTAATTCTTTGTATGATCTTGCAGTTGCATACAGGGTTGTAGGTTTTATCTCCCACCGCTGATAATTGTCGTTCAATGTAAACAGGTTTGAAGACTATTTTGCTAACCGCGTGAAGCAATTGACTTATACCTTCCCTGAGGATTCTGCCACCAGCACAGGAGCCTTATTCTGGTCAGCCCCCAAGCGATTCCCCCGTCCACTCCAATTCATGGCCAACGATCCAGGTCATCTTCAATTTCTCTTGGCGGCTTCGATATTGCGAGCTGAGACATTTGGTATCCCTATTCCTGATTGGGCTAAAGATCCGAAGAAGCTGTCCGAAGCTGTTGATAAAGTGATAGTCCCAGACTTCCAGCCCAAGAAAGGAGTGAAGATCGTGACAGACGAAAAGGCTACAAGCCTTTCTAGTGCATCTATAGATGACTCTGCAGTCATAAATGATCTTGTCACGAGGCTTGAAGATTGCCTAAGTAAGCTGTCTCCTGGGTTCCGCATGAATCCCATTCAATTTGAAAAGGTATTGCCTTCACCATACTAAGTAATTTTTTTAGCTGTGAGGTACATAGCATATTGTTGGTGCACATTGGGTGGAAATGTTTTTGTCTAAAGTAAATTTATAGCCATACTTAAGTTTCTGTTCGGTTGCTAGTAGTTTGATGTTTTTGATCTTTGACTGGAATAACTAGCCTAAATAAGTCGTCGTTTGGGGGTCATTCACACTCAGTGGTTTTACTTTTACTTCCCAGAAACTTAGTCATTCAAAGGTTAAGAGAGACGACTCTTTCCTTAAGTTTCTGTTGGGGGTGCTAATGTATTTTGGAATAATTAGCCTGAAGATGCTTCTCATTCTGGGACCATTCACATACTGTGACCTGTGTTGTGCTCCCAGAAACTTCATGTAATTGTCTAAAGGATAAAGGAGATAACTCTATCCATTTTCTTTCTCGGCTAATGCTGTTTTATGTGATTTACATTAGACTCGGTGATAAAATTCTCACTTGGTCTTATTTCTGAACCTGAAGGATGACGACACAAATTTCCATATGGACATGATAGCTGGCCTTGCTAACATGCGCGCAAGGAATTATAGCATACCTGAAGTTGACAAGCTGAAGGCTAAGTTCATTGCTGGAAGAATCATTCCTGCAATTGCAACCTCTACAGCAATGGCAACTGGTCTTGTTTGTCTGGAACTATACAAGGTGCTAGACACTGGACACAAGCTGGAGGACTACAGGAACACTTTTGCGAACCTGGCACTTCCACTTTTCTCCATGGCTGAGCCAGTCCCGCCCAAGGTTATGAAGCACAGAGATATGACGTGGACAGCGTGGGACCGTTGGATTCTAGAGAACAATCCGACACTGAAGGAGCTGCTGCAGTGGCTGAAGGAGAAGGGTCTGAATGCTTACAGTATTTCATGTGGAACTGCTCTGCTCTATAATAGTATGTTCCCCAGGCACAAGGACCGAATGGATCGCAAGGTAGTAGATCTGGCCAGAGAAGTGGCAAAGTTGGAGATACCTTCATATCGAAAACATGTGGATGTTGTGGTGGCATGCGAGGATGAGGAGGATAATGATATTGACATCCCGCAGGTTTCAATTTATTTTCGGTAGATTTTCGTCCCATTAAGTCTGCTGTGTGTTGATGGTGAAGGAAACAAATGCTTACTCTATTGTCTGATACTAGTTTTACATTGGTATGGTATTACAAATCAAACCAAAGGGATTGACCCACCTTAATCAGCTTACTTTACGGACTTATAACTCTAAAGAGGTTTCATCTTCCATTATCTTTTTAGCTGTTTGCTTATGTCGAGTCTTTTTCATCTTCTGCATGGGCATATGGGAATGTGGATTTTTAGTTTGGATGCTAGAACTTGGGGTATGTTTGGTTGCATGAAATCCAACTCAAGAAGGTAGATGTTGGGGAATGAAGGGGGAGTGGAAAAAAGAGACAATGACACTCCGTGCTTCCCTGAGTGATCCAGGTAATATGAGAACGCGTTTCTTATAGGCCATGCAATTAAACATTTTCTTGAATTTACATAATGAATTTTTGGATGTTGTATGGGCTTGGGGAGTTTTGAAAATTGTTTTGTGAAACATGGGTTTAACACCAGTTGTCAGAAATTTTGTTTGTATGAAAGTGAATACTTTGGTCGAATTCTACCTCGAATCTGCATATTTTGGATAACGAAAGAATACATTGTCTACGAATTATGTGCATGGATAAGCTAAGAGTCATACCCCTGTGGTATAGACATATTTCCCTAGAGGGATCATTCAACAATTTGAGTTTTTCATTGCTGTGGTGATGACCAGACTTTTAAATAGTCTACCCCACCCTTGTATTGTAGTAGGCTACTCAAAGTTTGACGGGGTTTGGAGTACAATTAGCTTATTTGTAGCCCAAACTAATTTTGTACAACAATTCTAGGGAGTCTTGTTTGGGGTTTTTTTTGACACTTCTACCCTTTCTGTGGATAGTGTTTGTGGCTGTGTTTTAAAGAGAATGAGTAAAAAGTGTAAAAAAATCAAAAGAAGCACAAAAGAGGC
This sequence comes from Berberis vulgaris, assembly GCA_963556465.1. Lineage (NCBI taxonomy): Eukaryota > Viridiplantae > Streptophyta > Magnoliopsida > Ranunculales > Berberidaceae > Berberis > Berberis vulgaris. Next base: position 25,011,477 of record OY747127.1, read on the forward strand.
TTCCAAACAAGGTTCCTTAGATTTATTGTGACCTTGAATACAATGAATAATTAAGTACTTTTAAATGCATAACAATCCTAGGCATTTGTAAAAGAACAGTCCCAAGATTTATTAGAGTTTGATTTTTAGTACTTCACATAATGTTTTACAATGATAAGGACGAATGAGATGGCGGGAACGAAGAAAAAACTCCTCTATTCATGAGCAATTGCTTGATCTAATCATACCCCATGGCTTTAGCCATGTAGACGGGTGGAAGCTCTGTGTTCATGGCATTAACATTTGCTCCTTTGTTAACCAGTTCTGTAAGCGTTGATGTTCCCACCTGCCACTGCCAAATGTAATGCTGTATGACCTTCTTTGTCTTGGCACTCTACACACATCCATTCCAATTAGTTGACAAACATGGAAACTATATATGACCTTGTCTCTTGATGGCTGCTGCATGTACAGATGTTAGACCGTATTAATCCTTGATGTGGTTCACTTTGTTTGGACCTTTCTTCAGCAGTAAGTCGAGATCTTTGACGTCTTTTCTTATTGCAGCTCTTAACATTGATTCTCCTCCAACTTCAAGGACCTCCACCAGCATCCATTATAACTGTTAGTCTGGAAGGTTCTTGGACAAAAATATCTCAAAAGGTTGATCTAATTTAAGGCATTGTTGCCAGAAATGATTAGAGGTTATTTATCTGAATTTTGAACAACTTTTAACGTGGTCGCAAGCATTATTTCGAAGGGCTGATATAGTATGCAATTTGAACGTTAAAATGTAGTTGTTATAATTGAATTATATTATAGCTACATTGCAGCCGACCATCTGTGGACGTGCCGGAGTGGTTATCGGGCATGACTAGAAATCATGTGGGCTTTGCCCGCGCAGGTTCGAATCCTGCCGTCCACGTTTTTTTTTTCTTCTTCTGGTAGTGTTTTGATGAGATCACCTTATGGGGATGCATTATTATTTCGTAATTTTGTGTTTATTCATCCTAATTTGTTTCAATTTTAATAAAAAACATTAAACATAATAAAACTTATTAGTAGAATGATTTAAGCTGAGTTTGTTAGAAGAAGTCTCTATCTATCTATCATCCAGAGCCAGTGACGGAGCCAGAATTTTTGTTGAAGGGGAGCGAAGTGATGAATCATAGTTAATTAATGATAATATAATAATTAATTATTTTAGTATAATTTTTTTAATTTGAACAATACATAAATGACTAAACAAAACTTCATCTAATCTATGGGAGAAGACAATGGATCCAGCAAACTACTTTGTAAGAGCATAAAAAATTAATATACTATGGACAAATCAAATTGGTATATAAAGTTAAAGGGCAAAAGTTAATTTCTAATGTAAAATTATATGTTTACAAAAAAATTGGATTATTTGCGATTTGTCCCCTATCAAAAATAGCTAATTAGTGGTTGCCCCAATATTAATCACTCTTGCAGTCTCCTCCAAATCTAGCAGTCAATGTGCGTTGTCTGTTAAAAGGCTCGTGTTGATAACCAAAATGCCCTTCAAACAATAACTCATAGATGAACCTCGAGATACAAACATGTATCTTGAGAAAAAAATTAATAGGTCGAAATTTTTTTTTTTATATCTCCAAAAAATCCTAGGAATAAAATACAAAACTAGACCTCAAAATATAAATTCATCTCGAGAAAGTACTTTAAAAACCTTCTTATTCCTCAAAGCAGACAAGAGGGATTGGGATTGCTGATCGCTGGTGACAGTGGTGGGAAAGGGAAATAAATCAAGCAGAGAGGGAGGGTGAGGAAGAGTGGAGGAGGCGGGATAGTTGTTGGTCTCGCAATAAATAGATGGAGGGAGCAGAAAATAAGAAGGGGCGGGGCGGGGTCGTCAGCGTCACTGAGAACAGAGGGAGAGAGGAACGGGTGGCGCGAGATAGCGTCGTCAATGTCACAAGTTTGACAAATCGCAATAACCCCCAAAAATTCAAATTTTTTTTTTGAAAGTGAGTGGGGGCACTTGACCCCATGTGTATCCGTCCCTGTCCAGAGCCATAGGTGAACAACGAGGAGCACTGCTGACAGTTGTGGACACTGTGGGCACCACATCGCCATTGATGTTGTTATATTAGTTATTTGCACATGAAGTCTCTTCAATCAAGTCTACCTTGGAACCCAAGGCATGCATGTTCATCTCTTGTGGCTGCCTCTCAGTCCCAATACTATCATCGCCAGTGTTCTAAAAATCGCTAGGCGGCGAGCATGTGCCTAGCGCCCAGGGGCCTAGGCGGGTGCCTAGGCGGTCTTAGGTTTTGTATTATAACTTTAATAATTTACAAAAGTTAAGCATAATACCTTATCAATTACATCCAATTTAATGCCAATATACATATGCAAAATTTAAAAACATGAAAAATTAACAATCGTGAACAAAATTTATTAAAACTCAAATGACTGAAGTTGGTCATGATGGGTACTTTATATAAATTTGAATTTGTGTACTCTTTTATTTTTCTTCAAATTGCATGAATAACCTCAGTTATGTTTGATAAAATCTACATTAGTAAAATTGGTACCGGCAGATCCTTTGAGAATTCCATTACGTAATCATCATTTGCTACATTTAGACATATACTGAATAAAAAACAATTAAATAGTTTATTTCTAAAAAAATAGGAAAGAAAAATAAAATAAGAACACAATCAGCCTTATTAAAAAATAAAAAAAAAAATAAAAATCGCCCAGATCGCCTAGACCCCGCCTAGATCCCGCCCAGACTGCCCGCCCAGCCATTAATCTGGGCGGTTTTCCACCTTCTAGCGCCTAGGTCGATTTTTAGAACACTGATCATCGCAAGCAGTCTTGGAAACTGCTTTATCAAGCAAGGTAATCATCTTCTCTGACTTTCCGGATTAGGTAGCAATTTGAATGAATGTCTCTGCATCCGCAGGAGAAATGTTGATGACATTCTTTTGGCACTTAATTATGTTGTTTACTGGATGAAAATTACCCAACGAAATAGAGTGGCGCTGTAGGAAAAGACCTACATAGCCAACCTTGAGCTTTACATCATATATATGTTTTGTGAGTACACGAGGAGGGTTTTGATTAGGAAACGGTCGGAGGGTGAGTGAGGGAAGGAGAAAGGAAATTGGGTTTGAGGATGATTTGAAAGGTGGCACAGGATACGGGAGGAATGAGACCATTAGTTAGGTGGGTTGACAATGAACTTGTGGGGAGATGAGGTTTGAACTTGGAAGGCAATTGGGGTGGTGTTGTTGAGTGATTTTACACGCACGTTTCTACAAAATGAAAATGAAGAAGAGATGATAAAGTAGAGATAGGGGAGAGAACATTTTCATGGTTTGCTTTCTTATCTAATTGCACGTGAATCCACTCTTCAGCAGAGTAGAAGTTTGTCTTGTTTTCATCCATTTGTGACGAGAATCTTGGATTATACCATAATTTTCGCCGTCCTTTGGCACCAAGGCAGAAAAACACGTGATAGACATGTAGAGAAATTTCAAGGTGGCACGTGCATAACCTGTGAAGAGGTACAGACCAAACACATGGATATGAGGGAAATTTCTTTGAAGCTAGATAAAAATGAGCAAGTGATCCCAATTATGCTCATAGTATGAGAGAGGAAGTCAAACTGCATAGCTTGGACCAACAAGGAAATAGTAAGTGGTTGGTATGACAAACATACCAACCAATTTGAGAAGTATCATGGATCCAAAGGACAATTGGAATTAGTCAAAATGACCAGATAACATCTCGACCAAAATTCCAGGTCATGGCAGTGAGAACATGACTCAGGAGGACTATTTTGGGATATGCTGGCAAAACATTGAATGATTATGATAAAGACATTTGCAAACCTAAGATAACATGAATAAAGATCATTGGATATCGTAAAGGGGGTTAGCTTCCACGAGCTCTAAAGACTCTTTCTGTCATTTATTCACTTAAGCGTCAGAGGCTCATAACATGGAACAACAACTATATTTGTGAGTTGCGTTGCAGGATTTTCCGACAAGGACCCGTAGAAAGGTTGTATGGAAATCTCAAGAGGATTATGCGAAACATGAAGAATTATTAAAGAATCTTAGAACCCACAAAATCCATATAATCTTTTAATGGAGTACAATTGTTTAAAGTTCAATTTAAAATGGCAAAAACTACCCTAAGCTCGAATCCAAACTTGATGTACATACATTGCAATCATTGTCAAATAACAATGTCTATCTTCTAGATGTATATTGATAACAACAATAAACACCCGTACAATTATGTTGAGCATGCATACGAAAATAATTATCTTTCAAATTTAGGTGCTAGGTCTAAGAAGTGGAGCTCGATAATAACTTATATGTATGTTAGGGCGAAACCCAATGATTAAAGAAAACTAAAATTGCTTAATCCAAGGCTTGAGCAAGAAAAACATGTTACTAACTAGTTGAATACAATACCAAACTTGAAGCTTTGAATCTGAATTCTATAACCATGGTCTTTTACCAGTGACCATGTCTTGTCATTCTTAACCAAGTTTTCTTTGAAAAACCCTCCACATTGATTTGCATGATTTTTTTTTTTTTTTTTACATAAAGAAAATTAAACTATTGCCCTTCAATTGAGTATTTAAAGAGTGAAGGCGAAACCTAATTAGTATTGATTTTGGATAGCCCTATTCCAAAAAATCTAGATTAGAGCCAAAACAAGCACTTCCTCAAGCATTTCATCCCAATACAAACAAACGACAAGGCAAATAAATCCATTTTACATAAATAAATCTTGGAACACTATGTCTATCCTTCATCCTCATAGATTTTCCGTCACAAGGCAAGGAGAGTCTTTTGATAATGTAGTCGTGCGAATTTTTGTAACAACATATGGTGCTTTTTTTTTTTGCAAATATTATTTAAAAGATGTCAGACAAAGTCAGGAAGCCATTCCACGTTTCGAAGTGGCTGGTCAAAGTTGAAAGATAAGACAAATCAAGAAGAAGACAAAGATGAAGACCATGTCATGTGATTACTTCCCGTGTGAAATTCAATGCGATATAGTCGATTATGCCTAGATTTGGTAGTCGATATACCATAGTCGACTATAGTAGACAATACGTCCACATCAAGTCAAATAGTCGTTAAAATGTGATCATCCCAAATGAGTCATCGCAACTTGTCAGATAGTCAACTAAAGCCTCTCCAATATCTATAAATAGGCCAAAAGACTTCATTTTTTGTAATCACTTGGAGAGAATTCACCCCATTCAAATTACTCATCACTATACATTTCAATGGTTATTTACTAAGGTGTTACAAGGGAATCTCCTCGTATTCTCTATGCTTGTGAGGGTTACTTAGAGAAAAAGATAGAAGAAATATTAGGTTGAAGCAAGAAGAATTGGTTATGTCTCCATTGGAATGTTTGCCAAGCCTTCTACCACTTAATCACATCTTGATTTTGAAGTTTTCATTCTTCCATTAGTGACGGAGCGATTATAAGGAGCGTACTATCTCTCATTCAACAATCAGGTGTTACTAGAAGAGAAAAATCTGAGTTGAACCTAGTCTTAACTCATCATTGCCCTTGAGTGGGTTCAAACTCTATCGTGACTCGAGTTGGCCTTGCGAAGTTGTGGATTGCAGGTTCGAGACCGGAGTTCTCGTTAGAACAATTTTTATCATTTAGTTAGTGAATAATTCAATAAGAAAAGCTGGCGAGGCGCACTCGCCCTTCCACCGAGGAAGTATTTAATTCGTTGAATGCATTACTTAGTGCTATCTTTTTTCTCAACGTTTACGCTAGAATCTTGTTTTAGGGATTTTCAAAAACATATCACACACAAGCAAATATAACAAATTGGTGATTGATTTCATCTTTCAACATATTTTTACAAGCATCCAGTTAGCACCTTGGTTCCATTTCAACTATAATTTTATTTATATATATCAAAATCAAATAAAGAAAATTTCACATTTTTTTGTTTCAAGTGAATATCAACTAAACATGATGGGGTGAACTACTTGCAGTCATAGTATCGGCTATGAAAGGAGGCGCCCTAAGCCTAGTTTCAGGGCCCCAAATTTCTTAGCCAAAATAAGGCTCATACATAGAGATGCAAATGTACGTAGGTAGGTTTCCACGCGTAATTTTTTTAAAAATAAAAGTGATATATATATATATAATAACAAAATGAAGAGAGTCTCATTATCTAAAGACATACACCTCAATTTCAACTAAAATAAAACTTTATCAAGGGCCCAATAGCTTTCACCTCCCCAACACGTTTTGAGTGCTCTTGTTTTTTAAATATTTTTTCTCCAAGCTAAATTACTCATGGGTCTCGTAACAAAGCAAGTTAAACCCACTACGATTTTTGACATTGCCTTATTTAATACAAGAAATGTTAGGTAATTATAATTTTGTTAATTAACTTATGATTTTATTAAATATTAATTATTTACTATTTTGAGTATATATTAAGGGTCACATTTCAAGGAATTGGCTTCAAGCCTTTGTTATCTTAGGACCGACCTTTTCAAGAGTTGCAACACTGATCTCCAACATGTTTAGGTAAAGCTCTTGGAAATCACATTATTAATCAAAGATTGGTAAATCTAGATTGATTTTGGAAGATCAGAAGTTCCACCATCTGATGGTTGATATAGACATTGTGCCGCTAACTTTGGAACTTTTGATCTTCTAAAGTTAGTAGTGCAATATCTCCAATTTGTTAAGCCTGGTCCAAAACTTCCACCTTGTGCTGTTGCGAAGGCTGTGGACATGACTTGTGTCTGCAAGCACATAACCCAAGAGGTGGAGAAAGTTGTAGACATGGAGAAAGTTGTGTACATTGTTGAAACATGTGGAAGGCCCGTTGCCCAAGGAACCAAATGTGGAAGCCAGGATAATCAATATGTTTTTCTTTGAGTTCCCTGCAAGTGTTTTAAACATTTATGGAATTTGCATTGCTTTTCAGACCTTTGCAAAGTGTTTGCATACCATGCATACATTGTTCATAAAAAGTGGGCATGTGTATGTTTGTATCTCGAGGCATATAACCAAAGTGGTATGTGTGAGGTAAATTTTTTGTTTTTTAATAAAGGGCAAATTATTAATCGGGGTATTAGATAAATCATGTTAAGAGCTTAGGTATAAATAGTAAATGCTTGAGAGAAGTTGGTTTTGATTGTAAAAAATATGAAAGGTCTAAGGCAAATGGGAAATGCAAAAGTTAGATATAAGGGCCGATTTATAGTGTATAAATAGGTGGGGGGGGCTTCAAGGAAATTATATTAGGAACTTAGGCATTATTAATTAATGTTGGAGAGGGGTTGATTCTGATTATAAGAAGTATGAAATGTGGAAAGCAAAATGGAAAATTCAAAAGTTAAATGTAAGAACCTATTTATAGTAAGTATAATTATGAATGTTTGAAAGGGACTAGATTTGATTATGAAAAGTATGAAATTTGGAAGGCAAATGAGAAATTCAAAAGTTAGATACAAGGATTGCGATTTTTATTCAAGTTAATTTCGGTCTCTTGATTTTAAGAAATATTTTGGTGTGTAAAGAAAAAAACGCAAAAATTTCAAAGATATATGAAATATATATAATGAATTTCGAGTGTATATAAATATGTGAAAAATAAGATGCAATTAAATAATTCTATTAAACACATTAAATGAATTTAAATACCAAGAAATGAAACAAACATGAAATCAATATATAATTAGAAAATCAGGGAGTAGTTTCAAAAATCAATATATAAGTAAAAGAAATGATAATTAAAAAATCATGGTTGGTTTCAAAAATCAATAAATAATTAGAAGAAATGATATTTAAAAAAAAAACCTCGAACTTTAAGAAAAAAACCCAATTTTGTTTTAAAAAAAAACTCAAAAACATTATTTTTTGTAATTTTTAACGAAAAATCCCAAAATTTAGAAAAAACCTCGAAATTGTTTGAAAAAACCCTAAAAAATGTGTAATTAATTCTTTCGCCCTTTTTCTTTTCGTAATTTAAAAAAATGAAATTTTGACCAAAATCTTATTCCTTGGTTAGATGTAAAGGCCTATTTATAATTTAAAATGATTAGAAGGTTTCAAATAAATTATGTTGAGGCCTGAAGGTATAATTAATTAATGTTTGAGAGAGACTGATTTTAATTGTAAGAAATATGAAATGGAGTGAGCAAAATGGTAAAATAATAATAGTTTAACATTATTTTTCATTTGAAAGACACAAATAACCATTAATTGTTCATATAACTATTGATTTTACTTGTAAATACAAAACAAAATGGATGAAAAAACGAGAAACTAAAAGTTAGAGTTGAAGACATGACATTCAACGCATTATAATAGTGCAGATGTTTAAAATATATATTTTTAGTATAAACTCCACGGAGGTAAATCTTTGCCTACTAGGCAAGAGGATAACAAGTTACAAATTATGTCATCTTCATCTTGTTTAGTCCCGAAAGTTGTTTCTTTTTCTATATCAGTTTCTTCCCCCCTTTTTTGGGATATCTTTTAGTATAAACTCTACGGGGGTAAATCTTTGCCTACTAGGCAAGAGGATAACAAGTTACAAATTTTGTCATCTTCATCTTGTTTAGTCCCGAAAGTTGTTTCTTCTTCTATATCAGCTTCTTCTCCCCTTTTTTGAGATATCTTTCAGTTTCTTAGTTAAAATAGGCGACGATACTCTGCCTAAATAGTAGACACTGTTGATAAAAAAATCATACTAAAAATTCAACTTCGAGACATAGAACTTTTCAATTCCGACACAAGGTACTTATAATTATTCGCTAAACCCCGCAACAAAGATTCGAACGATTAATTGGATTTATCAATCCTCCTTTCGTTGGGATACAATTTGAGGTTCAAAATTTCAAGAGGTTTTTTTTTTTTTTTTTTTTTTTCTTTCTAGAGTAGATTCATAATTTCATTAAGGTAAGGAAAAAAAAATTATGAAAATTCATAAAATTTGCGAAAAATGTCGACTAATCCGTAGACGGGGACAAATTATAGTAATTTGCTCCAACCTTAGGCATAAACAAAGACAAGGATAATATTTCTAAAAAAAGGACTCTACAACGTACCAATGCACAAATAAAAGAAAGATTTGTTTTGACACGAAATGGATATATCCATATATCTCTGACTCATTTTTATGAGATGATAAAATATGGCTAAACCTACATCAAGAACTAGTTTACGTAACTATGTGCGTTTTATTCCACGAAAAAATCTACATTTTACTTCCCGAAAGTATCCGCATTTTACTTCATGAAAAAATAGTCTTCAAATATCCAAGGGGGTAATAAATATTCAAGCAAGTTTCAACAATACCATTGTAACGGTTATAGATACCCAGGGTCAGGTGGTTTCATGGTCCTCTGCCGGTACTTGTGGATTTAGGAGCCCAAGAAGAGGGACGCCCTTTGTTGCACAAACTGCAACAACAAATGCTATGAGTATAATAATCGATCAACTCTGTGATTAGTTGTTAGAATCAATAGGTGTTCAAATCGTTCATTTGAATAAACTGAAACCTTTCTTTTTGGATGATCATAATACTTCCCAAAAATCAGAATTGTTGAAACCCTTCTTATAGTAATATCGTCATTTTTGTTCAATAAGATACCAAAGTAGACGATTGACTCATTCTATAATCCTACTAGGAAAAAATCACAGGAAATCCTTTGATAACACTGATTCTTATTTCTCAATACTATCCCACGATCGAGACAATTGGATGAATCTTGTAAAACCATTTCATAGAAGTTCATTGATATCTTTTTTTTTTAAAGCAAAACAATGTCGATTCTTGAATAATCCACATCACTTTCTGGTTCTATTGTAACAAAAAGATTCCCTTTTTATACCGAATAGGCCCGCATAAGTTCATTGGTCCTATTTTATTTTAAAACTTTGGTGCCAACTCCTTCAACCAACCTCACAGCCTTCTTCAAAGTTAAAACTTGAAACTCACATCTCTTCTTCAGTCACACTTCCTCGAAACCCTAAACCCTCCCTCCATAACTCGTATCGGCCTAACAGTAACAGTAAGAGGCAGCGATGAGGAAGCTTAAGTTTCATGAGAAGAAACTGTTGAAGAAAGTCGATTTTCTTGAATGGAAGAGAGAAGGCGGACACCGAGAGGCCCAAGTTATGCGGCGTTACCATGTCACCGGCAGAGACGATTACAAGAAGTAACCTCCATTTCTCATTGAATTCTTCTTCTTCGTCTTTCCAATTTGATGATTTGATTTTGGTTGGTTTGGTTTGGTTGTAGGTATTCAGGTATATGCCGGATGGTGCAGAAGCTGGTTAACATCTTGAAGCAGATGGACTCCCGAGATCCTTATCGAATCGAGATGTCCGATAATCTCTTAGAAAAGCTGTAAGCCTTTTCCTTTCTTTCTTTACCGAATTTTGTCTGACTTCACGTTTGAAATAATGATAGATGAACTTTTGGAAAAATCCATTCTTTAGTTGAGTTTGCACATCAGTTTTATAAAAAAAGATCAAATTCAGCACTAAGCACAAGAAGGAAACCATGCTTAGGGTAGTGCAATTGGAAATTTTAGAACTTTCCCATTTACGCCCAGCTTAGCTTCGAACATATTCCACTTAAAGCCACTCAATTCATAGCTTTGCCAATTATTTCTAAGATGCCTTTAAAACTACCAATCTCCCAGTTTTCCAAGTTTCAAACCATGTCTCTTCAGGACTCGTGTGACATGAGCTAGCAGTTCGGTGTACAATTATGTTTCAATGCATTTAACCATGAATGGACGTTAAGCCTTGTCTGGTTATGCTTTGAAAACATATTTCTAGTTTAGAGCATCCATACTAGTTCCATTTATCCAAGTTTGGGAAACCGGGAGCCTCATTGGTTGTGTATTCCCCAAAACTGAGGATTCTAAAAGAGTAAGCTGGAAGACACAAAAACTGAGGAGATCTGTAAAAATTCGCTGAGATTAAAGAAGAAGCAATACCATTTTTTGCAAGAGTAAACTGGATAATGAGATTTTCTGTGGAGGTCAATATACGCTGATGGCTGGTCCATTCTTTGAGATATGCCTTGCCTTAATTTGTCGCTTGATTAAAGATAATAAATTCTTAATAGAGAAGAGGTACTATCTTGGAAATGCATGTTCATCCCAAGGCAAAGGAAAAAAAAACCACCTTACGTGATTACTGAAAGACACCCAAAAACCTTATATGCATCTATTGGGTCAATTTGCTGCTTTCATGTTGACCTCCTTGAACTTTTCCACGAATATATTTTTATATTTAGAAATGCAGTTGAACTAAGTTGAGAGAGAATGATCTCTTCATCAATTGATCATTTTAAAAGTATATTGAAAGTCTTCTATACCGAAACCACAAGTTGTATTAGATTGATCCCTTTCAATGATAAGTTTTGATATAACTCGGGCATAAAAGTCGTGAATGATAGTCTATGCTTTCATGCTGCCATGTTTTTTATTTCACAATGAGAGATATAATACTCTCCAATAAAAAAAAATTAAAGATATGATGGTTTTTGGAAAAAATAAAATAGATGACCAGAGATGATACAAATATAAGAGAGAGCTTTCTCAAGGGTGGAGAGTTATGTCGGAGATGAGAATGGTGTTGAGGAAGAAAATAGTATTTAAGAGTTTTATGTTTTCGCGATTTTTCAAATTTGGGCAGGCAAGGGATAGGTTAAGGTAAAGCTTCCCACAGGGGAGATTTGGATATGTTTCAATATGCTTGTTTCTTTGATGATCTGTTTCATGAGTGTAAAAATGTACATACTACATATTCATATAACAGGGAACAATGCTTGTTGTTTCATTAATGCTTCTTCTTGTTAGGATATCTTGGTTTGGGATTACTTAAGCAATATTAGTTTAGTGGTAAATGGCCCTTGGTTAGAAGGGGATTTTAACACAGTTATGTCCACAACGGAAAGGCTTGAAGGGGTTGAAGGATTGGTCAGCCTACTGAAGAGACAGTTAGTTGATATGGGTAGTTTGGTAATGTCAGATGGGGGATAATGATGTCTGGAAGCGGGTTAGTGTGGTTGGCTTGGGGCTTCTTTGTATCCAATTGGTATGGGTGGGCTGGGCTTTAGATAAAACGTTTCAAAGATAAACACTATACATAACTTTGTGAGCCAGGTCGAAATGTTGGTCTTTGAAGTGATTCTATTGGGCAATTCAGTTTTGGTTTTGTTGAGAACTAAATTTAAGGGGAAACATTTGAAACATAAAGGTTGGTTATTTATCTATTTGACATTATACTTCAAAATGTTGTGTAATACTAATACCACCCAATGATTAAGAAGTGTTTTAATTTTCATCAAGAACCACATCTCCCTTGTCCAAATCCTTGTTCTCTTCCATCGACTTGGCAGAGACCACTTTTTTGTAAAATTTACTAGCCTTCTCTTTTTGGTCCCCCATTTGAACCTCCACAGTTCTCCCACTTGGACCTCGTCAGAAAGCTTTGTTTGTCGATCAACTAAAGCAGTTTAATCTATCGAAGGTGTAGCATGGGAGTCATTTTCATTTTCAACCACCAACGAGGTTTCAAGAGCAAGGAAGGAACTAGGTAGGGGTGGGCACGGGACGGGATGGGACGAGATTGACCCATCCCTATCCCATCCCGTTCATTCGGGATCGGGACGGGACAGAATAGACCCCATCCCGACCTTGTCCCATCCCAAACGAGTTCGGGACGGGACGGGATCAGCGTGCTCTATTTGTTGATCAAGTTTTTTGATAATTTAATAGGTATAAAACTACTATAAAAAAAGGCTTCCACTGTCTTAGTTAGGGACGAGACGACATTATTTAAAATGTTTCAATTGGTGAGTTGTATGGATGAATTTGTATGAGTTCAAACAATTTTGTGGAATGCAGAATACATTACTAAGGCATTTCAAAATAATTCCATCAACATTGCTAGGAATTTCATCTTTCATCTCAAACAATCAATGTTTGATGTCCAATATGGTTTTAATGACAATTTTGTGGCTTTCCTCCTAACTTTAGTTAGAAAGGTTGAGACATTATTGAAACTGTTTCAGTCAGTTGCATGATAGATTGTTATAAATTCATATTCATCCAGTCATTTTTTTTGGCAACCGGTTAATGCTTAGCAATAGGAAGAAGCACTCTGAAGCCCTTTTCCGCTAATTGGCATCTATCGGCTATCTAGGTATAATTTATAGTTTGGAGACTGTTAGATAAATAAATAAATAAATAAATAAATAATAAATAAATAATAAATATTGAAAAATTAGCTTGGGACGGGACGGGATTGAAATTCTTCATCTCATCCCATCCCATCCCATTCTAGAACGGGACGGGATCGCAGGATGGGATGCCCACCCCTAAAACTAGGGGTGTGAGCAAGGAAGGAACTAGGGGTGTTGGAATGATAGTGAAGATGTGGAGAGTGGTGTAGGAGATCGATCGATGGATCTGGGATGTCAGTAATAAGTGGCTGTTGAGTTGAAGTCGTGGATAGAGGAATCGTTAAGGGAAAAGTGGTGAAATTAGGGATAGGGGAAAAGATTGAACGAGGGTATGGGGATTTACAAAAATGCTGGTTGAAAACAGTGGGATGGTGAAAAGTGGATGATGGGTTATGTTTGTTTGTGGGCTGCAAAATTTTCTGGGCTATTAAGGAGTTTGGTTAGGGTTCTACAATTTGGGTTAAAAATGAACACTTTACCATCTCAGGGCAAGTTGTTTAGGAATAGGTTAAGTTGTTTGGGTAGAAGGTCATCCAAGTTGAAAATGTCAATCATAATTTCTTCCAAGACTCGTTGGTCAAAGGTGGGTTGGGTAATCGGGGAAGAGAAAAACAACTCCATGATATTGAGAGAAGAATCTGGACCTAGAACAATAGATTTACAACCAGGTAGTGTAGTCCAAATATTTTGATTCACGAGTTGAATCTTATGATTCAAATCAAATCTTATAGCAGCCGAGTTAAATCGGATGCAAAATATTAAAATAAGCAAATTGTGTGATTTGATGTGCAAATCATATTACTATTACAATTTGAATTTGAATATTTGATTTGCAGTCCTCTTTTGACTTTTCAAAGCTTTAAAACTCTATTTATTATACTTATTTAGGTTTTCATTAACGGCTGCGAGTCTCAAAAGAGACTATTCGACTAACACACTCCAACCGTATGCACATATACCATGATAAATTGTTAGTCTTTCACGCCAAACTACTGTCTATTACTTTTTTCTTGCTTGGATCATTTTTGATCTTCTACAAAAGAACACTCTAAACACCATAAAGAAAGATCTTCTTGGATGTTAGTTAAGTGAAAATTTTAGAATAATTGACATCATTTGCTAATGAAATTTAAGGTGGTTGAAGTTCACGATTGAGCATTCTAATCTACTTTACGTATTTTAATGGAAGTACTCAAATACATGGATGCAATGTTTTAATATTTTCTACATTACATCGGAAAGTCTTTAGAAATCGACGATTCATAGGACCGCCTTCCGATTTCTGTAATACTTTACCATTCAACTACCTTGCGTTCAGGAAGGGTGATAACTTTTGAATATGTAATGTTAAGATTGTTTGTTGTGATGGAAGTGGTATTGTTTGTTGAAATGGCCGTGGGGTTGAGGTGATAAAAAGTGGGAGAATGGAGGGGGCAAAATATTTGCTTTGAGATTTGTGACAATTTGTAATAAATGAGGCGGGTGTGAGATAGAATGGTTCAGACGAAGAGATGGAGTGGTGGCCATCTGTGGGATTGAAAGTGGAAGGGCCAGCAACGGGTTGGCTGCGAACTGGTTTGATTAAGAAGTGGTGAATGGGACAGAGCCTTGATTGTCTGTTGCGTTTCAGGTTTAGGGTGGTCTCCAACTGGGAATCGGACCGATCAGAGTTATGAACCTTTAAAATAGTAGTTCCACATCAGCATCTGGATTGACAGCTATACCTTTCCCCTTTTGGAAGACAGAACGTCTCTTTTCAACTATCTTTGTTTTGGCTATAAAAGGCAAATTCCTCCCTCCTGTTTTTGGATCCTCAGATCTCTCTCCGTCCGCTTGGCATTGGCTTGATGATTACGACTCTTGAGTTTTTGACAAGGTAAGTGCTGCCTTATCCAATTAAACAATCTCAAGGGAACTCTGATAAATTATCCAGCACAATAACACAATAAGAATTTCTCCATAGATTTCTGAAAGAATGATGTGTAGAGGGGTGAATAGAAGCTTGGAGGATGTAACTTTTTGGCACTCCATTTGGAATGAGCCTTAGTTATGCCTAGTTTCAAATAGCTGGCTTTAAAAACTTTGAATAGTTTTCCTCAATAAAGTTGTATACTGACAGTACTTTAACTGTGGTATGGAGTTTCCTTGTTTGCTATCCATTAGGTCTTCCTCCCAACTCCTGTGCAATAATTATGGAGCCCTGCCAACGGTTGCTAACTTAGATGGTAAGACTTGTGGCGGACGGTATTGCAAGTCCAGGATTACGGGATCCAATAAAAAAATTAAATGTTATGTTGGTCTGCAATGGTTGGAAGAATGTTTCCTTGCATAAAGGTGTTGACAAATTTGTGTATGTAGCGTGGTCTGCTGCGCTATTTGTTGGGGAGCTTAAAAGGAAGAAGGGTTTCTGAGGAGGCTATGCTTGGAAGGGGAAGGGTTTCATTGTAGGACATAATGATTCTTTGGCATTTGGCATTAGCGAGAATGCACCTCAAGGGAGCCACTTTTGATTGATTCATAGCGGGTTGGGGATACCCTTCTTGCACAATAATCCTTTTTGTTACATCTAAAACTCTTACAACCCTTATTTTGTTAATCTTGTATCAGTAAAAGTCCTTTTACCCCTTCGCAAATGAAAAAATAATTAATAATTAAAAATGAAGTTAGAAATTGCAATTTTAGAAGTAAAAGGAATTCAAAAAAGGTGGACATTGGATTGTGAGAAGATGTGGTTTGAAAAACAAGTAGTTGGCAAGAGCATAAAATGTTCAAACAGAATGGGGAAAGGAAACCAAATTTTTGTAGCCATGCCTAGAGAGGGAGGGGTGATATGAGAAATAAATAGAAGCATGGGGAGCCACCTGAAAGAGAAGGATAAAAAGAAGCAACTGCAAGTAGTATAGTAATGATATATCTGAACAGACTACTAGATTTTTTTAGCTTGAATAAAGAGTTGTAGGCCCTAAGAAATAGCATTCATAATCTTCAAACAACATGCTTGTGTTTATATGCCATTTTCATTTATCCTGTAGTTTAAAATCATGGATTGAGCTAAAGAAATATTTACCATTTAACATATTGAACTTATTGGTGCAAAATCAACTTTTTGTAGTTCTATGTAGACACCTTTGTAATTCTACGTAACGACACCAACACCAATACAAGGTGGATGCATCGACTAACAAAACACGATATGGGAACATTCGTGGACATCATAATATCAATTACTTTTCAGCAATAAATTATAAATTAGTTTTCAAATTCTTTCACTATTAGGTCAATGTTGCTACATATAATACTGCTAATTTGTAATTTGTTATAATATGCTTGTAACATTTCTAAATAAATGAAACTTTTGAAAGATATGTGAAAAAGTTGATGCTGGAGTGTCAGAGTGTTCATAAGGGATTTGTTTTTGAAAATGGAGGGTCGTTGTTACATAGGTGTAATTGTACAAAATGCTCAAGTATAGATTTCATTGCTATCCTGTTCAGCTGTATTCATGATGTTTTGATGTTAATGGCAGGTATAACATGGGTGTAATCCCTACGAGAAAGAGCTTGGCTTTGTGTGATCGCTTGTCTGTGTCTTCCTTCTGCAGGTACCTTTGTTACCCAGTCTAATGGCTTACTGTCAAGTTTCAGATGACATAAGAATTGTGTTTTGATATGACGTGTGTGTTTTCACATGGCTTACTGTCAAGTTTCAGATGATAAAAGAGTAGTGTTTTGATATTATTAGTGTGTTTACTTGGTGAATTACAGGCGTAGACTGTCAACTGTGCTGGTGAGGTTGAAATTTGCGGAGCACTTGAGAGAAGCTGTCACGTATATTGAGCAGGGCCATATCCGTGTGGGCCCAGATACAGTCACGGATCCTGCCTTTCTTGTGACGAGGAACGTGGAAGACTTCATTACATGGGTAGATACATCCAAGATAAAGAGGAAGGTGCTGGAATACAATGAGAAGCTGGACGATTATGACGCAATGAATTGAGGACAGATTTTGAGATTTATTATGCAGGAAGTGATGGATCTGTGGTGTAGTGGTTGCTTAACATTGCTTGGAAACATTAAGCAGTGTGCCCTGTCGTTCAAAGTATAGGATCTTCAACAATCAACAGTGGTTTCATATTTACCTTGCCTGATTTATCTGCAAAGTGAAGATATTGTTAGTTAAGGGGAATTATCCATATCAGAAATGTTCAGATTGTATAACCAGAAATGTCTGTTCTTCTAAATCTATTTTTCTGCATATTATACCTGTCATGTTTGTGTAATAGATCTAGAGATGTCGCTTTAAGGCTGGGCTGAAATATGAACCTTCAGATTTTAATTTAGCATAATTTTTGTTGTGGGTTTTATGCGGATCACTCTGTGTGTGAACCTGTGCCATATAAAATAAACAGTGAAGTTAAAACAGAGTTAGGAGCATGAGGTTATCCTTCAACCCTCATGAGTTTTTAGTCATCAAGGCAATATTTCTCAGCTTCATCAAAGATTCAAACCACCTAACTCCAAAATAAGAAAAAATGAAGGTATATATTAAATTTTCCCTTGGTTCCACCAAAATTTCTCATTCAATTGTGACAAAAAAGAAAATGAAAGAAAGGTAATCAGTCATCTTGTGAATCAGAATCACATTTTCCATCATGATAATATGACTGACAAAAGTCGCTTCTTTTTGAAGAAAAGATAAGACGATTCAAGATAACCATGAATGTCCCAAAGGGAGCTCCTCCAGGAACTCAAATCAGGATGTCTTTGAGATTATGAGCATTTGTCAGGGAAATAGTTTCTGACATTCTACCAGCCCTGACCTGATAACTCAATAAAATTGCTCCTTCCTATCCTATTCCCATCCACAGAAAAATGCCAAAGATATGGCCATCAAGTTCGTAACCAACAAAACCTCATTTTTAGAAGTTTTATGAGGTGGTAGATATGGTTCATTAAAGACATAATAGTTTGGCAAGAATTATTGACACTTCCAACCTTTCTTCACTCACATCCACGTGAATTCGATCTTCCAAAGTTTGTTGGGCTGTCAACAACTCTACTGCTAATCAGTCTCTCAAGATAATTACACAACATAAAACAAAATAAAGGTCTAATTCAATATAAAATCACCTTCCCATGACCATCTAGAAAGGATGAAATTAAACAAAATTTTGAGAATAATTTAAAATGAAGTATTTATAAAAATATGATTATATATTGAAAGATTATCCAATTCCAATAATAGCAACGTTTAAAAATTATGAATATGGTAATGTAAATAGGAATGGAGATTGCTTGCATCGTGGTGTATCTGATGTCCCCAAAAGAATTACTTCAGGCCTAACCAAACCACGCATGCTGGGCAAATGCATTTCTAAGTTTTTGATGCAAAAACTAACCTATACAATCTCTAAACCATGGTGCAACCATTATCATGTTAAAATTGCAGTAGTAACTCTATTCATATATTTTGACAACTCTTGAAATTACTTACAAGTTTGGGAAGTTAGAGCATCCACTTTATTTCTTTAACTATTTAGACTTTCCTATTTTTGTACTTTTCTTCTTGTAGATGTGAATCAATCTTGGACTCGAGCTTGACTATGATGAGTGCAATTCCTGCATATTCTAACAGTTTAGTTTGTGGCACATTCTCAATAGGCCCTGAAAAACGAATTACAAAGAAATATTGACACTAAATATGGTTTTTGGCTTTTCTCATTCATTTTGGCACATTCTCAATAGGACTTGAGCTTGACTTCATTGACACTAAATATGGTTTTTGGCATCCTTTAAGAGAGCCCTAAAAACTTTGGCTTTTCTCATTCATTTTGGCATCCTCTAAGAGAGCCCTAAAAACTTATGCATGCATTAGCCTTTTATTTATACAACAATCATTCAATCCCTGCACTGCAAAGAAAGAGTTAAGTTAAAATAAATGTATATGGAGGCAAAGGATTCCCTTCGGTGTTGTGTGGTATCTGCATTGACAAATTCATGTACAATTATCAACATAATTAAACAAACAATTATCTGATAAGCGATTTCGATTAGTTTAGAGGATCGAAGAGTAGACACCCACACTATCTTTCACCTTAGCAAGGAGCCAAGGGAGCTGGAAGATTCAGCTTGGAACTGGAAAGAATGCAAATTTGGAGATTATCTATTATCTTCACTAACCTTCTTATTATCTTGTCTCACTCAATGCTCTATCCTCGTTTCCATCATTATATGTAAGCATTTCATCATGTTCATCAAAACCCCCCACCTGATCACAAGTCTTCCTTCCTCCATTATCAAGATGATGCAGTCTCAGCTCTTTCAACCTTCTTGGCAATACCACAACAACCCCATGGAATCCAACCTCGACGAGTCCTTCCTGCATGGGCTAGAGATGGATGTTCGTATGGGTGATTGGGAATTGTCTTCCTCATTCACCCTTAGCGACGATTCATGTGCTGTTTCTTCTGTCCTTTGTTTTCCCACCATAAGTCCTGAAGAGATGTCGATCCCTCTGCCTTGTTTTAGTGAAGATGTGCCACTCATGAAATCTACTGAACAATATTTTGGATTCGAAGAAGAATGGGGTTCTGTTTCGTACGATCAATCAATGAGTGATGACACTCATGAGGATGTACTTGGATGGATTGATCAGGGTAGTGAGAATACCAGACTTCCTTTGGCACAAAATTTTATTGAAGAAGAATTTCAAGATTGTGTAAGCTTATCGACGTGCCCTCATGTAATATCCACACAATCAGCCCTCTTCCTGCCAACCGAAGACATGAAGGTGGATAGCCAGCTGAGCATTTATCATCTACTAAAAGCATACAGTGTGGCAATGGCAAACGAACAATCTGAGCTGGCAAAAGTGATATTGAGTTGCTTAAAAGAGATGGCTAATCCAACAGGATTGACCATGGAGCGTTTGGCATATTACTTAATTCAGGACAAGAAAAGTGATTTTCTGAAACACGAATCAAAAAAAAATTATGAAGCTGCGTTCAAGGCTTTTTATGAGATATTCCCATATGGAAGGCTTGCTCATCTTACTGCAAACATGGCAATCCTTGAAGCAATCCCCGAGGACGCTGAGACAATACATATTATCACTACAAGAAAACAGGTGTTTAGCGATGGTTTTCAAAAGTGTCTATTTTTATCCAATCCCCGGTACAACATGCAATCATTCAGACATGCATGTATCTTAATATAATTAAGACCAAGTTTATTAATGGTTTTCTTGGCCTCATAGAAAGTTTCGGGGATCCTTGCATGTTGGAATGCATCATCCATCAACTCTACTATCATCGACATTGCTTTGTCACTCATCCCACAAATACACTTAATGTGATACAGTTTAACCAAAAAAGATAATGTTGAGTACTTTGAACACCCTTCATATAGCTCTTGCCCTCCATCCTCTAGCAACTCAAAAAACTGTTTAACTTCATCATTCAATCCACTGCTTATACCTCCCATCCTCCCATCCCTTTCATGTGGTCCATGTGATGTGGAAGATTCTTCATGGGCATAGTGTCTAGAAAATGCAAAAGCATCATGGATCATGTCTTGCATTGGATCTTGAATAGGCTGACTATCTTGCACTACATGCATGACAGTAGAACTTTGACTTGTACCCAACTCCCCATGTTGTAACCAAACAGTGTACCCTTTCGGAAATGGTCTACAAATCAAGTGATCATACACCACTTCTCTAGTCTCCCATTTTCTAAAAGCACAACGAGGACAATGACACTTTATTCTATTATCAGATGACTTGTTTGCAAATGCAAAATCCAGAAACTGATTCAATCCTTTCGCATATTCAAGTGTATTCCTCGGCATAAAAAATCCAAGTTTTGTCCATTTCAAAATATCTGAATTCAATCAAAACAAAACAACTAATAAATTCAATCCTACTAATCAAACAATAATAATTTGAGAATGGCTATGTTCATATTGCAATAACAAAACAATAATAGTTTTGTTCATATTGCAAACATTTCCTGCTGCCAGCAGAAAACTATTACATGTTGTTTTGTTTATTGTTAAATACATAATAACATGCTTATGTTGTTTTGTTTATTGTTAAATACATGCTATTTTGTTCATATTGCAAACATGTCCTGCTGCCAGTAGGAAATCTAGAATTAAGAACATGAAGTTTTGTTTATTGCTAAATACATGATAACATGCTGTCAGTAAGAAATCTAAAAATGTTGTTTTGTTTATTGCCCGTAAGAAATCTAAAACATGTTGTTTTGTTTATTGCTAAAACATGCTCATGTTGTTTGTAAACATGTTATTTGCGAACATGTTGTTTTGTTTATTGCCAGTAAGAAATCTAAAACATGCCAATAATAAATCTAAAACATGTTGTTTTGTTTGCAAACATGCCAGTAAGAAATCTAAAACATGTTGTTTTGTTTATTGCTAAATACATGATAACATGCTTATGAGAAAGATACAAAAGTTAGACATACCGTGAGGGATATGGAAGAACTAAGATGATGGACAAATCGAACGAGCACGAGAGACCACCAACAATCACTTCTTCTTCCTCCTTCGAACGTTCCTCCTTCTTCTTCCTCCTTCGTTTCTTCCTCGAAATACTAGTCTAAGTTAAATAATCAAGTTAACTGAATATTACGTGAAAAAAAAGAAAGAATAGGAAGTGAAAATAAATTAGAAAGTTACAATAAATTAGAAAGTTAAAATAAATTAGTTAGTTGATCAATTGCTCTATAGTTTTTTTCATTTTTATTTAATTTTTTCCTTCATTTAGATAGAGTGTTAGAATTGTTTTGAGGCATATATAGTGTTGTGTAAACAAATGGTTTAGAGACCCATTTTTATCCACCCGAGTCAGGGAGCCAAATAGGAGAGCGAGTTTTGCTGGGTGCTGATCAGGAAGACGAGCAGCAGCTAATCAAGATCCCTAATTCAGCGACTCCAACAACGCTACAGCAGCTGAAAGAGACTCCAAAAACAGAGTTTGCAAGCTCTGTTTCAGCAGTGAACAAAGTCGACTGCAACGTTTCAGCAATGAACAAAATGGAGTCTGCACAATCGGTTTCAGCAGCAAACAAAGCAGAGTTTGCAAGCCCTGTTTCAGCAGTGAATAAAGACGGGGTTGACACCAACATTCAGTAGTTTAGATTGTTTTCATTAGTTAGATTAGAGTGTCATTAGGCAGACCTAAGAGAGTTTTAATAATACAATACAAATCACTAATTGCAATTAGCAAAACTAGAAGATGTTGGTCTAAGGTAGTATGTCAAACTCATTCTTTAAAGTGCCCCTTTTGTACTTTTCAATCAAGACTAATTGCTGATTGATTCCATTATGTTTTACAAATTAAATTGCAATTATACAATATACTTTTCAATCAAGACTTTAAAATGCCCCTTTTGTACTCATTCTTGAGCTCTTGGGGATGAAGCCAACCCAAAGGACTGCTGATTGATTCCATTATGTTTTACAAATTAAGAACATGCATAGAAATAAGCAAATAATGAACATGCATAGAAATAGAAACAGTGAACATGACATAGAAATAGAAACAGTGAACATGCATAGAAATAGAAATAAGCAAACAGTGAACATGCATAGAAACAGTGAACATGCATAGAAATAAGAACAGTGAACATGCATAGAAATAAGCAAACAGTGAACATGCATAGAAATAAGAACAGTGAACATAGCTGGGGTGCTGCATTCAGTGTCACAGGAGGGCCTGAAAAAGAAAGATTAGCTATGGAGTATTTGGAGAGAAGGGAATGTGAGTATGACCAAAAGACTGTTGTGAACTTTTACAAGGATGAAGATGCCCTAGAACCGGATGTAACAAGAGTGATGGTATTCACATCCACTCCGGACAAGGTATCAAACAAGTATTATTGAGGGCCTGCTCCGTTGGACGAAATGGCTAGACAAATTGCCACTGCTTCTGGTCCATGTGGGAACAATAGAGATTACCTATTTATGTTAGAGAAGGCACTATCTGACATTGGGCATGAAGATGATTCAATCATAGAGCTAGCAAGCGAGGTGAGAAAGGTACTAGAACGTATGGAAAGAGCCAAGGAGATGAAGCTAGTTTCTGCTTGGATCTCCCACAAGTCTGAGATTCCTACTCTTCACTATGTTCCCCGCCCTGAAGCTGTTGCTATGGATTCATAATGGTAGCAAAAGAAATAACAAGAGACATTAATATGAGGAGATCAAGAAAGCTGACCTAAACACATAAAAACGAACAGTGAACATAGAAACAGTTGTAACAGTTATGAAACTCTAGAGATTAGAATGAAAGAGTTGTAACAGTTGAAAAAAAAAAAAAACATAGAAACGAACAGTGAACATAGAAATAAGAACAATGAACAATATTCTACCAATAAGAACAGTGAACAATATTCTACCAACGAACAGTGAACATAGAAATAAGCAACAGTGGTTTCAGCATACTCAAATCGATTTACCTGTTGACAATTTCAGCATATAGTGGTTTCTGAATAACAATGTTGTTTTGTTCACCAACAATCACTTCTTCTTCCTCCTTCGTTTCTTCCTCTGTCGTTTCTTCTTCCAAACAATATTCTAGCTAGGTTAAATAAAAGAAAAAAAGAAAGAATAGGAAATTAAAATAAATTAGAAAGTTAAAATAAATTAGTTAGGTTTGGGGTTGAAACCTCATCCATTAGATTGTATTAAGATCTAAAACACAATCAAGATTTGTTAATTGCACCCCATTTGCACGTTTTTTCACCACGCCGAATTTGGACCAAGCATATGGCGACGATCAGCACAGCCGCAATTAACCACAACCGTCGTTAACCAATATTATTTGGCGACGGTCAACGAAACGTCGTTAAATAAAGCATTTAACGGCGATTTTTGTGAACCGTCGCTGAATACCCGCCGCTAAATTCCCATTTTCTTGTAGTGTATTGACATTGACTTGGGGGAAGGTGTGCAGTGGCCTTCCTTGATTGACGCCATAGGACAGCAACGAGCATTGAGATTGACATTGATAAAGTGGAAGCAGGATCGCGAATTTGGCCCACAATGGACCTTTGAAGACACAAAAAGATGACTATACTATCACGCACAATCTTTCTTCTTAAGTTGGAAATGGAGGAGCTAGTGAATGAAATAAAAAATAACAAAGAGGAAGAATGCTTATAGAGAAAAATAATGGTTGGCCTTCAATTGCATGGTTGATCTCCCACACATGGGGAGGCAAAGGAGTGGAAGTCACTTGAGTGAGTTTCTCAAAGCAGCCAAGGCATTGATCGACTTCTCTTCTAGCAGTACAAGTAAGAGAGGTATTATAACTCTAGCTGATGGAAATGGTGGTACCGAGACATCAAGAAACTTTGATGGGTGCTTACAACGATTGCAGACATTGTTTGAGTTAATGGAATAGCATTTACCTTCCCGCCTTACAGAGGCAAGAACGGTTAGCACCTTCCACGTCTTCCCTTATTTGCTTCGGCGATTTGGAGAAAAATATGGTAAGCAGTTCTCTTGAATCAGTATATGGGTTGGATGTTTGTAGATTCAGCAAAGAGAACATGGAGCAAGCTATGGAAATAGTTAAATAAGGGGTTGGCCAATATGGAGTTAGCATTAGGGGAGTGAATGAGAATGTGATGTCCTTCAATTGCAACGGTATCCCATTAGTTACAGTTTCTAGTTGGAAATGAGAAAGAACCGAAAGGCCGGGGAAAGGAAAGAAAATAGGACATGATATCTAACTGAATCATACGACACATGTAAATACATTTTCTATATTAAAAAAAAAGATTGACGATGGCTTTTATTTTTTAACATTTCATGCGGAATCATATGATCTGGTATAGCTAATAGTTTCTTTACCATATGAACCAGTGTTAAACATAATATTTGATACTATTGTCAACTGTCGTCATCCACTCTTAAAAGTTCAAGCTGTTAGTAAATAATTAGGTAATAACTTCTGCTTACAATTACAAAATACCTTGTCCTAAGGAGTCCTCTAAATAATTTTTGCTCATCAACTAATTAGGTAATAACTTCTACTTACAATTACAAAATTCCTTGTCCTAGAGAAGAGGGAAAAAAAAGTGAAAACTGAATCAAGACGTCACGCTTAATCACCATGGAAAGTTGAAAAGTACTTAAAATATATACTCGGGAGATTCTGGATATTGAAGATAGGATTGGAAGGAGCAGCCGAAGACTAGAAGATAGGTTGGAAAAATACAGAAAGGAACAACTTTTAGGACATCCAAGGCCTTTTAAGAACAATTCTTAAGAGCCAGGCCCCTAGCGCCAGATCAGTAGGAAGCCTACAAAACGTAATGAAGATGAAGAACATAAGAAGAAGAAGAATAGAAGAAGAAGAAGAACACATGGATAAAATAAAATGATGGAGGGTTTTGAGGCTTCCCTGGCGTTAGGGGCTTGGCTCTTAAGAATTGTTCGCCTTTTCAAGTTTATTCCATTCCTTGTTCATCTAGAGAATCAAGCCCTGACGTCAGAAGAGCACCCAGGGCCTGCTCTCACGCACGTGTTGAAGAGAGAAAGGGTGATTAAAAAAAAAGCCAAACAAATTATGTGTTTGTTTTCCCTTCATCTTCCTCTGCGTCTTTTTGGTCATGTATGCATCCTCCTCTGTTGTGAGTTGCAGTCGAAGAGAGATCAACCCAGAGAACCCCATCATGGAGGAACTCAGGAAGAGAGTTGATGCTGATAAATTGCCAACTCTCTAAAAGCTCGAACTTGTAAAAAAGGCGAATCCAATCATATATCAAGCGAAAGCGAGAGCGGGGTCGTGGGACTATAACTATATCGGTGGGTACCAATAGTACAAGTACACCGTAAATTCACACGGTACTACCGTGGATAAGAACATTGGCAATTTTAGGCCCATGGATAATTGGAGTGGGTTTAATATTCCAATAAGATCCAAGAATCATGCTAAAACATATTAAGATCCAAGAATCATTCCAATCACAATATTAGACCAAATTCATTGAACCAAATTCTTTCCTTTTAACAGATGCAGACAAAAATGACAAGTCTGTCAAGGACCTTGTGATGTTGTTGTTCGAGACCTCTCTTCTCACTTCTGGGTTCAGCCTTGAGGACACCAATACCTTCGGCAACCGCATCCACAGGATGTTGAAGTTGGGATTGAGCCTTGATGAAGGTGTTGGTGAGGCTGAAACTGATGCCGACATGCCTGCTCTGGAGGAAGCTGATGCTGAGGGCAACAAAATGGAGGAGGTCGATTAAGTGTGCTGGTTTAATTTTTGTTTTTCTTTAAAGCTTGTTTGAATGTCTTTGAATAAAATTTTGAAATTCGAGATGGCTACCTCTTTTCTTTGTCTTTCCTGATTGCTTTTTACATCTCCATTTCCTCTTCCAACTCTTCTCAAATTCCTCACTCATCCCTCTTTCAAACACATCACTTAAATTAATTCTCTTATTTTTTCATTCAAATCTATATATCAAGTTTGGGCCTTTTAAATTTATTTTTTTAATATCTCTCTCATAAACATGTGCTAGAGAGCCTCCCCTGGCGCTCTCTTGGAGCTAGGAGCCTGACTCTCTAGTAGAGTTGAACAAAAAACCGACCGAATCAATCAGTTCGGTTTTGGTTTTAAAAAATTCAAAATCGAAGTGGTTGGTTCAGTTTTCGGTTTCTATGTGATTTTAACCAACATAACTGAACCGACCAAAAATATATAATAAACAATATACATTTTATATAAAAATAATATAATATGTTAAAAATAGTCGGTTGGTTCGGTTTCGGTTTGAAAATTTTGAAACCGACTAGAGTCGGTTCGGTTCACAATTTAGGTGAAAAATCAAACCGTCGGTTCGGTTTTCAACCCTACTCTCTAGAATTATTATTAGTTTTTTGAAGATTAACATGAACTCTCTTTTTTGGGCAGGTCGAATCCAACCCTCATTCCCAATATTTTCTCCTATGACAATCAAGTCAAGATCATTTCCCATTCATTCGTCCCCATGTTCAGTTGTCCTAGTTGCAAATGGTGATCCCTCCCTTGCTCATTTTTCTTGTGAGAGCTCATATAGCCTTTTTAAAAGGAACTTCTGATTCATTTTGTTAGAATATGTAGGGC
The DNA here is from genome assembly GCA_963556465.1 of Berberis vulgaris. Classification (NCBI taxonomy): domain Eukaryota; kingdom Viridiplantae; phylum Streptophyta; class Magnoliopsida; order Ranunculales; family Berberidaceae; genus Berberis; species Berberis vulgaris. The sequence continues at coordinate 25,038,863 of OY747127.1, forward strand.
TTGCACTCAACATAGCCAAGCCAAGTCCAAGATTGATTCACTTCTACAAAAAGGGAAGTACAAGAATAACAAAATTCGAATAGGAAAGTCAGAATAGTTGAAGAAGTAAAGTCATAATAGGAAAGTCAGAATAAGACTTTATTTTATATAGAAAGTTTTAAGTTTCCTGTTTTCACAAGGTTAAGTATAAGTTAGCTTATATAAGCTTGTATCTAGTCCACAAAATAAAATAACACAATAATATTTTTTTCAAATATTTTATTTACATGATGTCAGAGCAACTTTCTTTGGTGACCTAAGACTCTGGGGACTCAAGCTCTTCCCCACCTCTGACGACTACACACTTTGATCGTAGACGCAAGAGGCGGGGAAGGGAAATCACACTCTGCAACAGAGTTCACGCATAGCCACACCATCATCGCGACAATCAACAATTTTTTTTCTCACAAACAGCCAACCTGCAACTTAGTAAAGCAACACACAACAACCTGTGACACAACAACACACAAGCAATAGCGTGCGACACAACAATGCAGTTTGTTTTTTGATGCGCTATTTTAGTAGCACACAACTTAATACCCTACTTTGTGATTGTAGTATAGAATAAGTAGGGATCGTTCTGGACCGGGGATTAGAGAGCTTGCCAATTAACACTAAGAATAGCTAAAAGACAACTAACAACCTATTTAAGTAAATAACGGGGGATTGGATTTTCTAAGTTAAACTATGAAAATAACTACGAAAATTACTATAAAGATAATAAAACTAAAGGGATGGAAAAAATGAGAAAATAGCTAAGGGTTTATCTCCACACACCAAACATATGCGCATAAGTCAATCTTCAATAATCACTTGCTAACTCGTGAGAGACAACGCTCAAGATTAACTGTGATCAGCACTGCATTAATCTTATTATTTTCCCAAATTTGTTGAATTAAACTAATCGTCACTTTCAAATTATTCTTATCATGCTATCTAATCAGGAATCGCAAGTTCGATAACAATCTAAGATCATTAAGTTTTGTGGAAAATATGAACACTGACTAGGCAATTACAAGTATGATCAACATCTTGTTCTTACCTAGGTTTTTACTTAACCTTACTAACGTTCCTTGGTATTTATTACTTGTGAGTACAAGATTATAACAATTAGGTGAAACTCTCCTATACACTAGCCCCAGATCCTAGCACGCTTACTAAGTTGGCCACCTTAACAAACATACAAAGAAAATTTCTCTATAAAGCAGTTAAGCAAAACACAATCACTAATAGCAAGGAAGATTAAATTCAATTAATTCATAAAACACATGTTCGGGGCTTTGAATCAACCCCTAGCTAAAAGGAAGTTTAGCTAGACATATTAATTATGTTCAAACAGTAATCCATAATAAAATATCAAACTAAAATAAGTAAAGATAGAGATGAGAAGAAACAAAACATTGTCACCGTGCGTGGTGGTAGAGAGGGTCTTGGGGTGCGAATAGCGGATTGAAGAGAAATAACTCCTTCCTCCCGATCTCTGCTTTTTCAGTCTCTGCTCCCAATCTATGCTTCTTCAGCTTCTGATCTTTGCTTCTTCAGTCTCTGCCTCCTTCATCAATTTATGTTCCACTTCTCTTCGTGTGCGCGGCTGTGACTGATGGAGGTGATGAAAGGAATGGGGAGAGCTGAAGACGGTGATGATGGGTGGCGATGATCAGGTACAATGAGAGAGAGGGACTGAGTCGAGGGTTTTCGTGCACGAAGGGTCTGATGGCGATGGAACAATGGGCTCAATGGTGATGAGAGAACGGTGAAGGGCTAAATGGGGGTATGAGATGTGACTAGGGTTGGAGAGGTTGTTGTTTCGAGGAGGAGGGTGACTGTTTGGCGTGATGAGGGCGATGGGTTTAGGGTTGGCGACGACAGGTTGCGGAGGTGATGGAGATACTATTTCGAGGAGGAGGGTGACGGCTAGCACAAAGATGGATTTGTGGTAAAGTTGCGATCTGATGCGAGGGTTTCGATTGGGTGGAGGCTTGCTGTTGCGAGGTTGAATTGCGGTTGTGATGAGGGGGCTGTGGTTGGATCCTTTCTCCAAAGTCAGGTATTGTTCTTTTATAATCATGTTCTTTAGGTTTCCTTCCTTGTGTAGTTTCCTTTTGCAATAAGTCTTCCTAATTTAAACCAATTTGCACTTTTTAGCTTCTATTTTGGAATCTTGTAATTGGAAACCTACACAAACACAAAAATAGCAATTAATATCATAATTAACAAGTAATAGCAAAAAATATATATAGAAATATGGTATTAAAAATAGCCTAATTATGCTCTTATCATTCTTCTCAACAAAGCAACAACGACCTTTGTCCTCTTTCACTATGACGAAGCTTGACAGCAAACAACAACTAAAAATTCATAGAACTTCTCTATTTCTCCTTGAAAAAACTCAACAAAAACCAGCAACTCAGAAAACCTCCCAGTCACCATCATGTTTCTCTCGCAACAGAAGCACAACATAGTAGCTCGCAACCACATTGACTTCCTTTTGTCACCAGCCACATCGATTTCATATCATCACCTGCTGCCATCTCACATTCCTCTCCCTCATTTTCTCTCTCCCACTAACGTATTCGATCGCACAACAGAGAAGAAACGAAACAACAACAGTAAGGAAGAAGAAGAAACTAAGGGAATAAAGAAATTTGAATTTCGTTCTCTTCGCTATTCACACCCATAGTCCTTTACTCCGTACCGCCACAAAAGCAAAAAAAATAATACCAGCACCAATGTTGAGCAATCCAACACCAATGTTGAGCAATACTAACATTTGTGCTGAGAAATTTTTTCAGCATTCGCGCTGAGGGTGAGTCATGCTGATTCGAGTCGAACCATTGGCCGTTCACTTGACATTAATGATTTCTTCATACCAGAATTGGAGAGTCATGCTGACTCAAGTCGAACCATTAGTTGTTCACTCGACGGTCATGATTTCTTCATACCAGAATTATATCCAAAATTATCCAATTTTTTTTCCAGAATTATTTAGAAGCATCCAGAATTATTCGATAATCATGCTGACTTGAGTCGAACCATTAGCAGCTACACTCGACAGTCATGATTTCTTCACCAAATTGGACTTCAAAATTTCCTCCGAGCTACACATTTCATCTGCGTCTACATGTCCAATTTGCCGGGGCGTGTTAGAATATGTAGGGCTTGCACTCAACATAGCCAAGCCAAGTCCAAGATTGATTCACCTTTACAAGAAGGAAAATACAAGAATAACAAAATTAGAATAGGAAAGTCAGAATAATTGAAGAAGTAAAGTCATAATAGGAAAGTTAGAATAGGATAGTCAGAATAAAACTCTATTTTATATAGGAAGTTTTAAGTTTCCTATTTCCACAAGGTTAGGTAGAAGTTAGCTTATATAAGCTTGTATTCAGTCAAGGAATAAAATAACACAATAATACAATTCTCAAGTATTTTTTTTACACCTTTACAAAGAACAAATCAATGAGATTCTCATCTTGCCCTTAGACTCATGAAAGAGCTTAAGTGGATGACATGGTTAATGGCTGGAATTTGGTCTCCTTTTAGATCTTGATTCCTGCATAAGAATAAATAAGTGATTATATCTTGATCACTTGTAGAGAAGAAGTTTATAAACAAATCTACTATCAGGTTGAGAGTGCTAAACAAAATAAACTTCATTCATGAAGAAATTGATGCAGGAGGCCCTCAGCATAGACCTTAAGCACCAAAAATTCAATGACCCGCGTATTTCACCGCGTGTAAAATTTCATCGATCTGCGTATTTCACCACATGTAAAAAATTTAACAATTTGCATCATTTTCATGTATAAATAGGGGTCATCATGAGTTTTGTAGGCATCAAGTTTGGAAAGCAAAATTCAAATATATCATTTCTAATTCTCTATGTGAGAATTTTACCTCTTATTCTCTTTGTCGAGAATGCAAGTTAGGGCGTACCTAGCAACCCGCTGCATCAGAAATGCCATATAAAGCAAACTTGTGGAGATTTCATCAAATAGTCAGGGGTGATCAACGGTTTTTATACAAGGGTAACCTTCCACTGGTGATTCAACTCAAAGATTTTACTAAAAAAGAAGTTGTCGAGGGATTTCCAGTTTCCATGAAAGGTAATGAAATGCATAAATTACACGTATCATTACCTTGACAAATAATGAAGATAATTCCTATTGAATAGCTGGATCTTTTGAATTCACAAAGTGTGCATTTGACAACCACTTATTTTAAAGCTAATTTGATCAAAATGGGAAAGACCATTTATTAGGGACCAATCATGAATGACCATAAACATGAGAATCACATTATTCCAGTAGTAAGGTCTGGGTCAAGCTTCTCAATTACATTTTTTGGGCCTACTTTCAAGTTAGAATGCACTGGTGCATGTAAATGAACATGGGTTGGCTCTACAATACCTAGCGAGCCATGGTTATTAAATCACAACCGTTACCCCATGGCACATGATTGGAATAGAATGGTTTCCCTCCCATTAACAAATCCTCCACTGTTCCGTCCACATGGGTAAGATAATTTGCTCAAACCACTTGACCCTTAATCATAACGAACGTGTCCCACCGTGCAACCGTGTTGACGAATAAAATAGAGAGAATGATAATGCAATTTGGAAGAAAAATCTGGACGATATAATGTCCATTCCCCAAATCAACAATAAAAGTATGTTTTCAACTTTTTTCCCCCGCTTTGCTCTCCCTTATTCAAAATAATTACATGTGAAGCCAATAGACCAATGCACAGTGCCAGGGGTATTTGTGACTTTTAATTGAAATAACTATTAAACATTTGTCTTCAACCTAATTTTCTTATTTTGACAATACCCTTCCAAAATTTAATATAATTTTATTTGAAGTCCTCTAATTATTTATAAACTATACATAGGCTTTTAAAATAAAAAAATATGAAATATCTGCTCATGTAGAGCGTGTACACCCCTGATAACGATAACAAGGGAGGGGTGGGATGAATAGTGCAGGTTGTTACTCTTCAAATTGATTTTCCTTCCCCATTTTGCCCTCTCAACTTAATTCTATTTACATTTTAAAACCAACCTCTTTCAAACATTAATTAATTATACCTAAGCCCTTATATGGTTTATTTTAAGCTTGCAATTATATTATTTATATACAAGCTATAAATAGGCCCTTACTTATAACTTTTAGATTTCCCATTCTGTCCTCCACATTCTATACATTTTAGAATCAAAATCAAGTCTTCTAAACATTAATTAATTATACCTTAGCCCCTAACATAATTTATTTGAAGCCCTCAATTACCTATAAACTATACATAGAACCTTAAATCTAACTTTTAGATTTACCATTTTGTTTTCCACATTCTATACTTTTTACAATCAAAACCAACAACAAGCGTTGAATAATTATATCTAAGCTCCTAATATAATTTATTTGAAGCCCCAATTATCTATAAGCTAGAGATACGCTTTTATAATAGTGAGAGTGTAATTTTTGGTTACAATATTTTTATTGAATGATAACCATATTATTTTTGTGATAATTTACTCTCATTGACAATTTGTGGTATTTGTTAAATTAGAAGTCAAGACTGAGCAATTTGTTGAAAATAACACAGTGTTTGTGGGTACCATTCTGATCTCACAAGACTATAACTCGTCCACTAGGGACACCTAAGGGTTTAAAGGCTTTTATACTTTTAGTCTGCTTCTGCAAATATTTCTTCAATCATCACTCAACCCTTCCCCTTCTCTTCCATTCCATTAGGTATTATTTGTCACATCTTTTTTCATCCTTTATTTCTTACTCTATCTCTCTTCCTTTTGTATTCATCTGCATTGTGAGTTATATCTCCATCAAATCAATCCACACTCCCCTCCCCTCCTAACCAACTTAACAAACCTCTCCAACCCCCATACCTCCAGTCCTTCCCTGTCTCTTGGTTTTCTACAAATAACAAAAAAAAATTGAAAAGCTGACCTTCCCATCAAAACCTGCAAATTCGGCTTTCTTCTTCCTACCCGTCATTAAATCCACTTTAAGCAACAAAACCAATACACATCCCCCACAATAATTCCCTCGGCCACAACTTATTTGCAATTTCAATTCTTTGTTTTGCTTTGTTATACTAATATTTCCTACCTCCCATGTGGCTTCTATGGGGCAAAACACCGTTGCGGCGAATTAACTTCTCTTGCTCCTCCTTCAAAGACATACAAACCCTCTGACAAACCCCATCAAGCGCAAAAGAAGAACCACCGAGTCTGCCTTACCACTGCCGCCATCCGCGCCTAGTCCATCCACCGTCCACCCCTAGGGATCGTATCACAAGCCTCCGAGTCGTCCGAAAGACCTTCAAATACTGCCGAACAGTCTGATCCATCCTCAAAGGCTTGCGTATCAATTGACAAACGAGATTTCTCAATGGATGCCAGGTTCTTGGACGAGTTACAGAAGATCTTAAGTCTAAACATCAGTGTGAGGTGGAAGAGGAAGCAATTCAGTTGTTCAAAATATGACTTTACCAAGAATATTCAAAGGCAAGAAGTACATTGGTGGAGCTGATGAGATCAAACACCTCCACGAATCTAGAGAACTCAACAAGTTCATCCAAGGGTTCCCGATAGTCGAACCCGAAGCCTGCCATAAATGCAGTGGATATCGATTTTTCACTGCTATCACTGTGATTAGGGGTGGGCAAACGGGTCTAGGATCCATGGATTCAAACCGAACCGGACCGCTTTTCTCTAAACGGTCCGGATTTTAATTTTGTGTTTTTAGATACGGTCCGGACCCGGTTCCTATTATTCAAAAAGAAACGGTCCGGGTTGGACCCGTTTCAAATCACAATTACATTACAATTAAACCTAAATAGAATATGAAGTTGAAGACTTGAAGTTAGAATAGAATCAGAATTAGAAACTAAACCCGCAGGCCGCACAAGCACAAGTTGCACTTGCACAAGCACAAGCCGCAGGCCATCGCATCCTCTCCTCTCTGGTCTTCTTCTCTTCCCCTATCTTTTCTGTAGCCGCACAACCGCATCCTCTCCGGTCTTCTCTTCCCATCTCGATATAAGAGCTAATCTGTAGAAGAAGATTTCTTATTTGTTGGTTTTGAGCCCCGCTTTGGCACAACAGTAGCCATTAAAGATTTCAACTTCATGTCATACACAGATCGTTTCATCTGATCAGTCAGGAACCTATGGGCTTCTCCAATCAACTTAAAGGCAGCTTCAGCACCAGGAAATTTGTTCTTATCAGGATGAAGAACGAGAGCAAGTTTTCTGTATTGCTTCTTTATGGAAATCTCATCTGCTGTTTGCTCAATTTGAAGGATACCATACTAGTCCTTCTCGACCCCAAATAACTTTTGTTCTATAGAACAGTGTATCTCACAGACTGTAAGCATCTGGGAGATGTTTTCTAGAGCTGGGTAAAGTCGTTGGGATATGAGGATAGCATTTTTAGCACCTAAAAAATCCCTTTTCTCCATCTTCTTTTCCGCCATATCCTTCCCTCTTTCGGCCTCATCTCTGTTGCACTCCTCTTTGGTCTTCTTCTCTTCCACTCTCTTTTAGATTTGTAAAACATATCAACTTAGATTTGGAACCGTTTGGAACCATAGGAACCGGACCGTTCCAAACGGTTCGAGTTAGGTTCGGTTCCAATGTTCAAAATGAGAGGATCCGGACTGGACCGGATCCATTAATTTTAAACGGTTCGAGTTAGGTTCCTCCAAATTTGGATCCGATACGGACCGTGCCCACCCCTAACTGTGATGGAAGCCATAAGTTGTATAGTGAAAAAGTGGGTGGAGTTGGAGGAGGGTTTCAGAGTTGTTTAGCTTGCAATGAGAATGGCCTCATTAGATGCACTTCTTGTTCACCTATACTACTACACCCGGATGCACTGGGTCACAGTTGTTAGAGAATAATGATGTTCTGGTAATTTAATCTTGGAGTTTCGTGCTTGATTGCTATGCATTTTCATTTCATTGTCAACAAATACTCTATTTTAGTGTTTAATATGGGAATGCAGATGGAGACTAACAATTAATTTCATATTGTTGGTGATGCAGCGGATTGCTAGGTACACCCTAACTTGCGTTTTCGACAAAGAGAATAAGGGGTAAAATTCTCACAATGAGAATTACAAATGATATCTTTGATTTTGATTTTGAAACTTGATGCTTACAAACTCCTAAGAGCCCTTATTTATACATGAATGGTAGGGCACAATCGTCGTACTACAACAAATTTGCGCGGATCGTTGAATTTTGATTAGCGATGAGCGGTGCTTGGTAGAGCTTGTCTGTGCTTAAGCGGCTCCCTTGAGGTCGGTGCTTGAGTGGATCCTGCATCAGTTGTTCACCTTCCTAAGACACAACTTGTCCTCTAGTTGGAGTAAGGCAACAGATGTGGCCCATGGTACTCGTACAAATCTTGGACATTGAAAGTGTTTGAGATCATATATACATTCGGGAGATCATTGACATAAGCATTATCATTAATCTTGTGAAGGTTTTGAAATGGACCGATCTTTTTCTGCTTAAGCTTGTGGTATTTGTTAAATTAGAAGTCAAGACTGAGCAAATTGTTGAAAATAACACAGTGTTTGTGGGTACCACTCTGATAAACCCTCACGAGACTATAACTCGTCTACTAGGGACACCTAAGGGTTTAAAGGCTTGTATACTTTTAACCTGCTTCCGCTAGTCTTTTTCAAATCATCACTCAACCCCTTCCCTTCCATTCCATTAGGGATTCTTTGTCACATATTTTTTCATCCCTTATTACTTACTCTCTCTCTCTTTATCTCTCTATTCCTTTTGTATTCATCTGCATTGTGAGTTATATCTATATCAAATCAATCCACACTCCTTTCCCCTCCTAACCAACTTAACAAACCTCTCCAACCCCCATACCTCCAGTCATTTTTTCTTTATTAGTTTTCTACAAATAACAAAAAAAAAAAAATTAATGCTAACCCTCCTGTCAAAACCTGCAAATTCAGCTTTCTTCTTCCTACCCGTCATTAAATCCACTTTAAGCAACAAAACCAATACACATCCCCCACAATAATTCCCTCGGCCACAACTTATTTGCAATTTCAATTCTTTGTTTTGCTTTGCTATACTAAAATTTCCTCCCTCCCATGTGGCTTCCATGGGGCAAACCATTGTCGCGGCGAACTAACTTCTCTTGATCTTCCTTCAAAAACATACAAACCCTTTGACAAACCCCAATAAGAGCAAAAGAAGAACCACCGAGTCCGCCTTACCACCGCCACCCTCCTTGCCTAGTCCATCCACCGCTCACCCCCAAGGATAGTATCACAAGCCTCTGTCGTCCGAAAGACCTTCAAAGACTGCCGAACAATCCAATCCATCCTCAAAGGCTTTTGTGTCTCAATCGACAAACGAGATCTCTCAATGGATGCCAGGTTCTTGGACGAGTTACAGAAGACTTTAATCTAAACATCAGTGTGAGGTGGAAAAAGAAGCAATTCAATTGTTCAAAATATGACTTTACCAAGAATATTCATAGGTCGGAGATACATTGGTGGAGCTGATGAGATCAAACACTTCCACGAATATGGAAAACTCAACAAGTTCATCCAAGGGTTCCTGATAGTCGAACCCAAAGCCTGCCACGAATGCAGTGGATATTGATTTTACAATGCTATCACTGTGATGGAATCCATAAATTGTACAGTGAGAAAGAGGGCGGAGCTGGAGATGGGTTTCAAAGTTGTTTGGCTTGCAATTAGAATGGCCTCATTATATGCACTTATTGTTCACCTATACTACTACACTCAGATGCACTGGATCACAGTTATTAGAAAATAATGATGTTCTGGTAATTTAATTTTGGAGTTTCGTGCTTGATTGCTATGTATTCTCATCTCATTGTCAACAAATACTCTATTTTAGTGTTTAATATGGGAATGCAGATAGAGACTAACAATTAATTTCATATTGTTGGTGACATAGTGGATTGCTAGGTACGCCCTAACTTGCATTCTCGACAAAGAGAAGGGGTAAAATTCTCACACTGAGAATTACAAATGATATCTTTGATTTTGATTTTGAAACTTGATGCTTACAAACTCATAAGAGCCCCTATTTATACATGAATGGCAGGGCACAATCGCCATAATACATCAAAATTTGCGCGAATTGTTGAATTTTGATAAGCGATGAGCGGTGCTTGGAGAGCTTGTCGGTGCTTAAGCGACTCCCTTGAGGTCGGTGCTTGAGCGGACCCTACATCAGTTGTTCTCCCCCCTAAGACACAAATCGTCCTTGAGTTGGAGTAAGGCAACAGATGTGGTCCATGTTACTCATACAAATCTTGGACATTGAAAGTGTTTGAGATCATATTTGCATCCGGGAGATCAATGACATAAGCATTATCACTAATATTTTGAAGGATTTGAAATGAACCTCTCTTTTTCTGCTTAAGCTTGTTGTACTCTCCAGCTGGAAGTCGTTTTTTGCGCAAATAAACCATCACAAGATCCCCTTCGTGAAATGACTTGCGCCTTCTTTGTTTGTCAGCGACAGCCTTGTACTTTGCAGTAGATTCTTCTAACTTCTTCTTGACTTTTCCATAAATGTTGGTTACCTTTTCAATCATATGATCAACAATGATGCTCATTCCTGAAAGCTTTGGTAAAGGAACCAAGTCTAGAGTATGTAACGGGGGTCGAATGTAGACAACTTCAAAAGGAGATTTACCACTCGAATGATTGGGCATGTTGTTGTAGGCAATTTCAGCTTTTGGTAAAACATTTTCCCATTGCCTTGGATTCTCCTTAATCAAGAATCGCTACATATTCCCAATTTACGATTTGTGACTTTTGTCTGCCCATCAGTTTGTAGATGGCACGTGCTGCTATACTGTAATGATGTATTAAGCCCTTTCAAGGTACTCCAAAAATGGCTGAGAAATTTGCTATCACGATCAGAAACTATGGTCTTTGGTAACCCATGTAAACGAACAACCTCTCGAAAGAACAATTAAGCAAAATGGGTAGCATCCGAAGTCCTCTTGCAAGGGATAAGATGGGTCATTTTATAAAAGCGATCAACCACAACAAAGATAAAATCTGAACCTCCTTGTGTTTGGAAGTGGCGTATAGAGTTCGGTGTTTTGAGCTTGTCCTTTGGTAGTTTGACATGTATAACATCGTTTCACAAACTTTTCCACATCACGCTTGAGACGTGGCCAGTAATATCGAGCTTCTACCAGTGAAATGGTTTTGTCTCGTCCCATGTATTCACTGAGCCCTCCACTATGTAGCTCTTGAATAATGTGTTCCCTAAGGGACCCTTGAGGAATACATAGACGATTTTCAAAGAATAGAAAACCATCATGTATTTGATGCCTTTCAGTGGTTCCATTAGTGCACTTTTGTCATTCATTCTTGAAGTCTTCATCCTCGGCATACAAGTCCTTTAAATAATCAAACACGATGATTTCACTTCAAACGAATGTCAACAGCATGACTCGGCGACTCAATGCATCAACGACTTTGTTCAATTGTCCTGACTTGTGTCTGAGCGAGAAAGTGAACCTATGGATGTAGGCAATCCATCGTGCATGCATTTGGTTTGCCTTGGAAGAATTGTTGAGATACTTGAGGGCCTGATGATCTGTGTTGAGGATGAATTCTTTCTACACTAGGTATGACTCCCATTGCTGCAATGTGCGAATGATCGCATACAACTCTTGTTCATATGTTGACCACTTCTTTCTTGCTTTGCCGAGTTTCTCGCTGAAGAAAACTATTGGTTTCATCTCTTGAGACAAAATAGCTCCAATACCTTCTCCTAAAGCATCGTAATCAACTTTGAACAACTTTTTCAAAATCGAAAAGTACAAGAACTGGTGCATTTGTCACTTTTTCCTTAAAAATTGCAAAGCTTTGCTCTATTTGATCTATCCAAACAAATTGTTTCTATTTTAAACAATCAGTGAGAGGTGCAACAATAGTACTGAAATTCTTCACAAATCGTCGGTAAATTGTTGCTAATTCATGAAAACTTCGGTCTTCTATAATTGCCTTTGGTGTTGGCCATTCTCAGATAGCTTTCACCTTTTCCTGATCGACCTTGATTCCTTTAGAGCTTACAGCAAAGCCCAAGAAAATTAAGCTATTCGTCATAAAGCTACACTTCGTCAGATTAACATACAACATGTTTGCCACCAATGTTTCAAAAACCTCCCTCAAATGTTGCAGATGTTCTTCCTCACTATGGCTATAAATAAGGAAATCGTCAAAGTAGACGACAACAAACTTTCCAATGAAAGACTGAAATACCTGATTCATTAGCCTCATAAAGATACTCGGGGCATTGGATAAACCAAAAGGCATAACGACCCACTCGTTGAGTCCTTTGTGTGTTTTGAACGTCGTCCTCCATTCATCTCCAGGACGAATATGGATCTGATGATACTCACTCCATAGATCAATATTGGAAAACATTTTTTATCCTCCTAATATATCAAGCATATCATCCAATCAATGAATATGAAATCGATATCCTTTCAATCGATATCATTTGATCTCCCTCTTTATATTATTTTCTTCTTCAGAGAGCACTTTACACGTATTTCTTCCTTTTTTTTCCTACTACGACTAATCTTCTTTCTTCCTGTTTCGATGCTCAACAATTTATTCTTTCGTTCTTGTCTCGATTCTCTACAGAAGATAAACACAAATGAAGGAATAATCTGGATCTCTGAAATGGTAAAATGTTATTTTTTTTGGTTCCGAGTAGGTGGTGATTTTGGGTTTCAATGTATAATCAGGTGTGATTTTGGGTATGGTTGATGGTTTGGAAGTGATGGATTTTAGATAGACTGTGGTGGGTTTACAGGGAGCATTTTGATTTACAGAGTAGTGATGGATTTTTTTTATTTTATTATTATTTTTTGTACTGGGCTAGGGTTACAGTGTATGGTTAAGGTGGTGGTGCTAGATTTTCGATCGACGGTGGGTTGTAGTGGTCAAAAAAGCTTTGCCTAGATCAGAGGAAGGCTCTGATACTAATTGACGCAGCGGGTTGCTATGTACGCCCTAACTTGCGTTCTCGACAAAGAGAAGGGGTAAAATTCTAACACAGAGAATTACATAATATCTTTTATTTTGATTTTGAAATTTGATTCTTACAAACTCATAAGAACCCCTATTTATACATGAATGGCAGGGCACAATCGCCGTAATACAAGAAAAAAATTTATGCAAATCGTTGAATTTTGATACACGGTAAGCGGTGTTTGGTAGAACTTATCGGTGCTTGAGCGGCTCTGTTGAGGTCTGTGTTTGAGTGGCTCTTGCATCAGTTGGTGATTTGTCTGCGTATCTAATTGGTGGTCAGTCACACTTGGATCTCATTTGACTATTCAATTTTGGCTAGTCAATGTAAAGAATTTTAAGAACATATTTTTGTAACATTTAGCAATGGATTTATAAGGTCAAAATATGAGTTTTAAAATTGTTTTTTTACATGCGGCCAATATGTATAAGCCTATGTAAAATTGCACGCACCATTTTTCTAGGCTGAAAACCTTGAAACATTATAATATGCATGCTTAAAATTGAAATATGAGGTTTGATGAGCTTTGAGGGTATATTTTCATGCTTCAATGAATGTTATAGAACTCAATGGATGCGAGGTTTCAGCCCAAACAATTGCCAAAAAAAAAAAAACATTTGGCTATGGTTCATTTAGATGAAACTGGATGTTCAAAATAGTCTTGAGCACTTAGGATTGTTTTGTGCGCTTAGGAAATATGACTAGTGTAACCTTCTTTGATTTGAATATCTTACTGGAAAATAATACAAAAAAAAGTTATTTGAGTATGTAAATTCAAACTCGTCTTTTGAATATTGTGGAGTATGATATCAGTGTGATTAGTATAAGCAGTATGGAATTAGTGCATGAGCATTTTATATGTGTATGCGTGTGTGTGTGTGTGTTTAGTAGTTATGAATGGTGCCATCTCTCCTAGGCGAGAAGACTTTTGTAAATGTTGTAAGACCTTGGGTAGATCAGCTATATATATTCTAATTAGAAGCTCTTCATTAGAGATGCTCAAAATAAACCAATTTCATCAACTCAAAATTGTTGGATTTAGAGTGTGGCTACCTTTCAAATGTTGACCAAAAATCAGATAAATAGAATGTTTGGGATGTATGACACATCAGTAGTTATATTTCTACATAGGATGTTTGAGATATATAACATCTTGTGATCACTAAGAACATATCTAATGGGAAGCTCAAAAGTCAAATTTGGGTTTAAATTGAGCTTTGACTATCCATTTTTATGCTCCAATGGATGGTCCAAAGGTTAACGTGTTTGAATCAAAAGGCTATTGGCTTGGTTTATTTTGGCAGAGCTAGGCAAGCGGAATAGTTCTGTGCATACGTGACTATCTTGCATGCCTAAACTTGATGCTAATTTGACCTTTTTGGGTTTTGTTGAATGACCCATTGGAACATGCCCACCCTCAACCTCAAATGGGTCCACCCTTTTAATCAGTTTGAGACCTATCTCTCCAATGGAAAGCTTTAAGGTCATTTTCTATCAAGACATCTAAAAAGCACTCTAATATGTGGTCCAAATCGTATACACAACCTTATACATCTATTTGATTCAACTTCTTAAGAAGGTTAGTGGTTAATTAAAAAAAATTCCTATTTAAATAAAGTTTCCTTAGTTAATTAAGATACGAAAGTTTTCTTGTTAGGCAAAAGTTTCCTTGACTAATTAGAACAAGGAAAATTTTCTATTTGAATTAGGTTTCCTTTTTGTTTAAGACAAGGAACGTTTCTTAAAGCAATTATGAAATTAAATAAGGAAAAAAGTTCTCCTTGTGGGAAGGAAAGTGATTAAAAAATACTTTTATATTAAAAATAAGTTTCCTTATTTTGTTGAAACAAGAAAGTTTTCCTTGTAGGACAAGGAAAATAATATAGAAATATTCTATTAGGAATAGGCCTTTCTTGTTTGGTTAAAACAAGAAAGTTATCCTTTAGAGACAAGAAATGTAATATGGAAATACTTTTTTTATTTTATTAAGAGTAGACTTTGTTTGGTTTAGACTTATTTAGCCTATATATAGTGTCTTTATATGAACGTTCAAGACATTCATAAAATTGAATAATTAAGGACTAAATTGCAAGGTTAGAGATATAGACTCGTGACTTGTTCAACATAGCTCTCAAGGGAGTTGTCCTTAAGAGAGTCTTAAGAGTTTGTTCTTGAGGGAGTATTGGAATCTTTGGTAGTTAGCAAAGGTTTGAGCTTCAAGAGAGTTTGTTCTTTAGAAGTTAGAGCCTTGAGAGTTTGTTCTCGAGAGTATTGTAATCTTTGTAAGATAGCAAAGATTGGAGCTTCAAGAGAGTTTGTTATTGAGAAGTTTGAGCCTTAAGAGTTTGTTCTTGAGAGACTAGTACCTCAAGAGTTTGTTCTCGAGAGTGTTGTAATTTTTGTAAGATAACAAAGGTTAGAGTCTCAAGAGAGTTTGCTCTTGAGAGGTTGGAATCTTTGTTCTAATATTATAGTGGGAAAAAAAACTTGATTGTCTTGCTTTTTTGATTTATTCTTCTATTTTACTTTCGCATTTAGCTTTGAATCGTTCCAAGTATCAAGCGGGCAACTTGTTGGTGAACTGCTGCACACCCCCCAAATTGTGTTTTGGGCCTATTTTATGTTCTGATTTAATATTTTTTAAGCTAAATTCAAATTTGCAATGACTTTATTTTTGTTCAATCAAAACCGTTAATTTTACCAACCTTCGCAAAATTATTGTATGTGTACTACAGCTACACTACAAGCCAGCTCCAGAATTAGCATCCCGCTTACAAGATTCCTCTGCAAAATCTTCTATCCATTCATTATTGTCGTTGAACTTGATTGAAATTAGAGAAATTCATAGTCATGATGTTGTCTTTTTAATTTCATCATTGAGTTGTTTGCATTTATCTCCAGCTCTTACTCTAAACAAGCAAATCGATATTTTGTGCATGCAGGAGAAAGTTCTAAATGATTTGAGCGATAGGATTAGCCAAGTGTCCACCCTTTGCTTGCTTCTTCCCAATTGGCCTAATGTTGATCGAAAATGAATCAAAATCTTCATTCAACTAAACTTCAACTACAAGTGGGAGCCGTTGGGTATGAAGTGTGAGTTTCATCATCCTTAATCTCAATTTTTTCACTCTTGGTTTTTTTCTTCTTCCCTGGGACAAAACCATGCATTAATGCTTTTGGGACCTAAAACTTTTTTTTTTTCAAAAATCCAGAGTTAAGTTGAATTAAGAAGCAAAAACAAATGTCTAACGAAGAGTATATGAAAAGTGTATCTTTAATGGAAAGTTTAGGCATAATCATACATTTTTGCTTCACCATGGTGAAGGAACATATATATTTGTTCTTTGATCATTGGTGTGATCCAAGAACAAATATATGATGGAATCGTGCCCAAAAATGGAACAAGATTATTTAGAACCAGCCTCGAGGACAAGCTAGCAATGCATGGTTTTTGCCTCACAAAAATATATATATTTTTATTCCAAAATTTGACTTATGAAACTTGGGATTATAATGTTGGGTCTCCATTTAAAAATGTCTCATCAAAGGCCAAATATGTCAAAAGCGTTAATGGGCTTTTTTTTCTTGGAGTTTGCTTTGGGCCTTTAAAATCTCATATAAGCCTCGAGAATTTTTATATTTTATTACATATACAAAACATGATGGTATTTGCGGCGGGAGATAAAAAAACAAGTGAGATTTAACCAAATATATGAATCTAACGGATTACATAGAGCTCAAAGCACCAAGAGTGCATGTGTTCGATGCTCATACCCAACATTTTTTATATTTATTTATTTTTTTTCTATTGTTGATGGTGGTGATTAGACATGTAAGTATAAAGGATGAAGACTCAAGGGTGATCATATTTTGACAATTTTTAAACTTTTATCGTGCTAACGACACGGAGAATACCCTAATATATATATATATATACAAAACGGGATGGTGTTTGGGGTGGGAGATAAAAGACGACCGAGATTTAACCAAATATATGAATCTAACGGAACACATAGAGCTCAAAGCACCAAGAGTGCATGGGTTCGATTCTCATACCCAACATTTTTTACATTTATTTATTTTTCTTCAATTGTTGATGGTGGTGATTAGGCATGTAAGTATAAATGATGAAAACTCAAGGGTGATCATATTTTGACAAGTTTTAAACTTTTATTGTGCTAACGGCACGAAGAATACCCTAGCATATATACAAAACATGTTGGTGTTTGGGGTGGGAGATAAAAGATGGCTGAGATTTAATCAAATATATGAATTTAACGGATCACGTAGAACTCAAAGCACCAAGAGTGCATGGGTTTGATTCTCATACCCCACATTTTTTTATATTTATTTATTTTTTCTTCAATTGTTGATGATGATGGTGTTTAAAACTCAAGGGTGATCATATTTTGACAAGTTTTAAATTTTTACCATGCCAATGACACGAGGTATACCCTAGTCTATATTACAAATCAGGATGGTATTTGAAGTTGGAGATAAAAGACAGTTAATATTTATCCAACTATAAGAATCTAACGGATCATTTAGAACTCAAAGCACCAAGAGAGTGCATGGATTCGATTCCCATAACCAATATTTTGATATTTATTTATCTTCATATTTAAAATAACTAAACTGTATTTATCATGTTAAACTTTTATCGTGTCATTGGCACGGGGAATACCCTAGTACATATACAAAACATGATGGTGTTTGGGGTGGGAGATAAAAGACGGTTGAAATTTAACTAAATATATGAATCTAACGTATCACATAGAACTTAAAACACCAATAGTGCATGGGTTCGGTTCACATACCCAACATTTTTGTATTTTTTTCAATTATTTTTATATTAAAAATCAGGATGGTGTTTGAGGTTGGAGATAAAATACGGCTGAGATTTATCCAAATATATCAATATAACAAATCACATAGAACTTAAAGCACCAAGAGTGCATGGGTTCGATTTTGATATTTATTTATCTTGATATTTAAAGTAAACTAAACTTTATTTATTATGTTAAACTTTTATCGTGCCAACGACACGGGGAATACCTTAGTATATATTATTATTATATATACAAAACATGATGGTGTTTGGGGTGGGGGATAAAAGACGACTGAGATTTAACCAAATATATGAATCTAACGGATCGCATAAAACTTAAAACACTAAGAGTGCATGGGTTCGATTCCCATACCCAACATTTTATTTTTCTTCAATTGTCGATTATGGTGATTAGGCATATAAGTGTTAAGTATGAAAACTTAAGGGTGATCATGTTTTGACAAGTTTTAAACTTTTATCGTGCCAACGACACGAGGAATACTCTAGTCTATATTACAAATCAAGATGGTGTTTGAGGTTGGAGATAAAATACAGCTGAGATTTATCCAAATATAAGAATCTAACGGACCACATAGAATTTAAAACACCAAGAGTACATGGGTTTGATTCTCATACCCAACATTTTGATATTTATTATCTTAATATTTAAAGTAGACTAAACTCTATTTATCATGTTAAACTTTTATCGTGCCAACGACACGAGAAATACCCTAGTTTATATATACAAAACAGGATGGTGTTTGGGGTGGGAGATAAAAGACGACTGAGATTTAACCAAATATATGAATCTAACGGATCACATAGAACTTAAAGCACCAAGAATGCACGGGTTCGATTCCCATACCCAATATTTTTATTTATTTATTTTTCTTCAATTGTTGTATTACAAAACATGATGGTGTTTGGGGTGGGAGATAAAAGACGACTGAGATTTAACCAAATATATGAATCAAACGGATCACATAGAACTTAAAGCACCAAGAGTGCACGGGTTCGTTCCCATACCCAACATTTTATTTATTAATTTTTATTCAATTGTTGATGGTGGTGATTAGGCATGTAAGTATGAAAGATGAAAATTTAAGGGTGATCATATTTTGACAAGTTTTAAACTTTTATCGTGCCAACGACACGGGGAATACACTAGTTATATTATCTATCTTACAAATCAGAATTGCGTTTTAAAGAATTGGAGATGAAAGATAGCTAGGATTAAAAGTTGGAAAATGTGTTGAAGGTTGATATTCATTTTCTATAACTACATGTTTGTGAATATAACACAACTATAAGGGCAAAAAAATGAAAAACGGTAAAAAAAGAAGTTAGTGGAATGTATATGTGGCGGGAATAGAAAATTTTGTGTGTTTTTTCAGAAAATTAAAATTATCACAACTATATATTTGGATGTCGAATTTTGGTAAACTTGGTATCGTCGAAATGCATTTTTGAAGATCTTTCAAATGAAACCAATGATCAATACAAATGCTAAAATTTTTAAAATATATATATTTTTTATTTCTTCACAACGTATAATACATTCCATGTTGTTAGTATTTTTCATGTTTTGGCGATTTCAAGGTTTAGGGGAGAAATCACTCTCGTTGTTTGAATTTTTTTCCCAACTGAATCAAAATTTAACCGAGTCTATATATATATATATAAACTGATTAAGGGCAAAAGTAGGGTGTTACTACTTTCAACTAGGGCATTCCCCGTCCCATTGGCACTCAGCGTATTTTAATTTTTTTGCTAAATATCATGCAGTTAATGAGAGAAAATTTTGTATGTTTTTATTCTCAAAAATAAAATTGTCATAACTATTTACTTGGTTGTCGAATTTTGTTAAACTTAATATCGTTAGAATGCATTTTTAAATATCTTTACAATGAAACCAATGATCAACACAAGCGCTAAAATTTAAATATATAAATTTTATTGCTAAATAATGTATAATGCATTTCACTCTGTTATTATTTTTCAAAGGAATGAGACAGGTTGATCATCTCATGAAAATAAAGAATAATAAGAAGAAATGAGACATACATCTTAATGCACATTTAAACAAAAATCATGAACTTCATGTTTTTTGCAAATTCAAAGTTTGGGGCAGAACTCACTATTGGTGTTTGAAAATTTGTTTTCCCAACTAAATCAAATTTTGATTGAGTTTAACTCTAAAGTTTATAGTATATATTTACTTTAGAATAGACTTGCACTTCAAAACTGATTAAGGGCGAAAGTGGGGATGGCGGTGGGAGTGTTAAATACATGATATTTAGCAAAAAAATGTATGTAGAGTGCCAACGACACGGGGAATACCCTAGTATATATACAAAATAGGATGATGTTTAATATATATATACAAAATAGGATGGTGTTTGGGGTGGGAGATAAAAGACAACTGAGATTTAACCAAATATATGAATTTAACGGATCACATACAACTTAAAGCATCAAGAGTGCATGGGTTCGATTCCCATACCCAATGTTTTTTATATTTATTTATTTTTCTTCAATTGTTGATGATGATGGTGTTGAAAACTCGGTGCCAATGACACGGGGAATACCCTAGTACTTTTACAAGAAAAGTCTTTAACATATTTTGCATTTTGTTTCATTTTCTATTTCTATTGTAAATTTTTTTTATGGATTTCCATGAAATGTTTTCCATTCAATCAAACACACCCATGAATTATTTATTATTATTTTTTTTCTTCAGTTTAATTGGATTTTGGGTGTTTTATGGAAACAGAAACTTATCCCCAAAATTGAGTTTTTTGGCATTTGATTTTTCATGGAAAAATAAAACATTTCCTGCTTGAAGCGGAAAACTTTGTTTAAGCTCCCCTTGAATAACTTTTCCATGTTCGATCTTTTTCACTCACCGACGATTCTCCCTCGACTCAAAGCCCTCAAGAGACTCGACGTCTAAACATTCAAAGCCTCGTTGAATAGTTCCTCTCTTCTCCTTAACAATTCCTATGCAAAATAGAAATTAGATTTTTTTTCCTTGGTGAAATCAAACAATGAAATAAAAATTGAATGTTTTTTTTCCATGAAAGTTATTTCCAAAGAAAACTTTTTTTTGTTTGAAAGTTTTTCCAAAAATCAAACACACTTAAATATTTTAGCTTGTGGCATTTCAATGACCCATAAAAACACGAGGAAAACTTCACTGATCAGCTAGCATTCAAGATTGATAGAGTTCACAAATATTTCAGAGCTTACCCTGGATGGTCTTAGTGATATGATGATGAGTACTCTGCATCTTGTTTATCCATTACAGATGGTTGAAGGAGGAAAGAAAATCAGGTAGTTGGAGGTTCCTGTTGAGAAACCTCATGATGAACTCGCTCACAGAACAAAATGATAGTTTACAACAACTAGATAGAGTTCAACTTTTATATGCATGTCTCCTAACACAAGGAAAAAGCAGATTCTGGTTTGAGAAATTGAGAAGAGTGTTCCTGTTTAGTGAAAGGTGCATTACACTAAATTGGCATTTTTGTAACAACTCTCAAAACAGTATCACTTTTGAGATGTTACAATCCACCAAACAATTTCAAGTCAAAACTAAATTTAGTAAAAAAAAATGAAAAACAGTTACACAAAAAAAATGATACAATAAGTTGAATCACCATGAATAGTATCACTTTTATAACCATACTCTTCATGGTGATACAATTATTGTATCATTTTGTATTGTATAAATGTGTAAAATTGTTAGGTGGATTGTTACACTTCAAAAGTGATACTGTTTTGGGGGTTGTTACAAAAATGCCAATTTGGTGTAGTGGTGTAATCTGTTGGAAGCATGTAATACCAAAATTTCTAACTTGTTTGAGTTGCTAGCTCACAATGTGTTATGTTCTTTACATCTTTTCTTTCTGTTGCTTCTACTGATTTTCCGCGACTAAAATCTAGTAAATATATATTCTTAAACACAATTTACTTCAGCAAATCTGTCTATATTACAAGTATTTCTACCATCTACAAGTTGTACGTTTACCAGGAACCAAATCGTGCAGTAGTATAGCAACTTTTATGCACTTGTTATTACAGAGGAAACAATGTTGCGACTCTTCCCTTGGATTCAGATTTGATTACCTATTAGATGCTGAAGGCCTAATCAATCCCGACCGAGCTTGATATCCTTCCCTTCCTACTTATAAACACTATGGACCTCTCTTTCATTGCCATTCACTCTGATGTTATGAGAGGAACCATGCCGAATTGGATCTTTAAGTCCACAGATCGCGTGCTTCATCCTCCACGGAAACAAGATGCCAAATCCACAAGCCTTTGAAAATGATCGTCGTGGAGCAACAACACATTCTTCTACTGGGTGCTGCTGCGCAAGCAAAGCTGTTTTGTTTAAAATCTCAGAAAGGCTCTTACTAGGACTAGTAGCACAAGTATGAGCCAGTGCATTGGCATCAGGTAGAAAACGCCGGATGATGAAATTTGGGGACTCATTGCTGCATCTTGACTCAATGATTTCTATATCCAAGTTACTCAGTCCCCGTGAATCGCTGGTGCTGTCTGCAACGTACAAGGATTCCGATAATGAGAACATATCCATTGCATCTGAAAAAGCATAGTCACCATTGTCTTCACTGTGTTTACTACTTTTTGTTGTAACATCGGATGGATGCCATCGACTTGGTGGTAGCTTGGGAGGTGGCGTTTCATTACTATTATTCATGACATGTACACCTTTAGGAGTGCCTGGAACTTGCTCCCAAGAGAATGGAACCCTTTTACTTGCATCAAGCGAAGAGGAGTAACGCCGATGTGCACGCTTTGCAGGACTACATCCATCTAGTCGTCGAGTGGATAGAATTGGAGCGGCCAGGTTCAACCGTTTGAGGCGTCTCCCTGTACTTAGATCATCTGCTTCCATGAACACTACTATTAAGGGATTCAATGCGAGCTGAAAAAGATGAGTTTGGCTAGGGGGTTGGAGATTTACTTGCATGGTTGTAGCCTTGAAAGAAAAGGGAGAGGACAGGCCAACTGTAAGAGACAACAAATAGTTGGATGGAATTATTGTAAAGCTAAAGCAGATGCAAAGGCTGCAGGCTTCTCGTGGATCCCTACGGTACTAGCTACAGTATCAACAAAACTCTAGTCATATGTGTTTCGTGATGAGTTATGGCAATTTAGTACTTCTATTGCTTTTTATAGATTAGCTTTCAGTTTGGACATTCAGCTTACTCCAAATAGCTACATTTGTTTTACTTTCTGTTTCAAATTTACCCTATATGCATATACTGACGTGTATCCTAAATGAGCATGCATATGTGAGTCTGTGACTGAATATCTTACTTCTATTTTTATTAAATGTGCATGTAAATTGTAAGTCAAAGTTCTTTGTAAAATAAAAAATGCTAGGAAATCAGGTTTTTGCAATCAGGGTGACGTGGCGTGATCTCGAAAGAATGATAAATCCCCAAAAAGTTTGTATATCTCGAGGTTGTAAAAAACCTCCTATGACGATATCACATAATTCTGGTTGCAAAACCTGATTCCCTAGCCTAACTACAATAATTAGTATGGATGGGAAGCTCCGACTAAGATCTCTAACAATCACTACAATAATTAAGGCTTAATTTCTTCGAGTAAACGGTTCCCTGGAAAAAGTGTATTTTTTTGTTGATAAAATTATTTTTCTAAAATAAAAAGAAGAAACTTGTTGCAATGTTGGTTGAAATAAGAGTTCTTTCCAAAACATAAGGGTTTCCTTGTAGAAAACTCTTATTACAACAATTCTTCGAAAATAACAACAATTATCTTGAAAACTTGTTTGCAATGTTAGTTGAAATAAGATCTTTGTTGCCAAATGTTATTATTACAAAGGCATTAGTTATATTACCAACAAAATTTTTATCCGAAAAACCAAGTAGTGTTAGACTTTTGACAAAATTATATTTTATCGGTATATATGAGTGTTCATTTATCCAAAATTTGGATTTCCACTAATTTCATATGAAAATTACGAAAATAAAAACATGAAATGCAGATAAAACTAGAACGCAAAACACATTGAAATGACATTAAATTTCATGAAATTCTCATTTTTATTATATTAATTAATAGATTAGAAATTAATATATTAATTAATATGTTCAACTCTCTTCTCATTTTTATTATATTAATTAATAGATTAGAAATTAAACAGAAGACATTCAACTCTCATCTCATATTTTGCCTCTCAAATTTGCTTTCATGAATAAAGTTGCTAACGAGACTACTAGTTGCAAGTACCTGCCACACGTGCATATAATTATATTTTATGAATAATAACATGTGAAATTTAATTATCTTTCAAGAAATTTGCTTTGAATCTATGTACATCAAGCAAGTTGTTGATTAACACAAAAAATGAATTAAAAGGCATATTTGATTTTTTTTTTTTAATGTCATGAAATTATTACTACCTTAATATGGACATCATAATAAGTTTTCGAAGTTTATTTTTGTTATGTTATATTTTCCTACTCAATAAATGGGCGACGCACATGTTGCATGCAATTAGCCAGCGCTGCGGTTATTTTTTCTTAGGTTACAATATAACTTACGACTTAAAAAAAAACTCATTGTATAAGGGATTTTTCTAAGCAATTGGGGGTCCTTAAATTAATTATATTGAGAGGCTGGGTCTAATGTATTAATTTTGAGAAAGCTTGATTTTGTTTATAAAAAAGTATGGACTTGACGGTAAAAGGCTAAAGTATCCAAAAATTACACTCAAAAGTAAGAGCCTATTTATAATTTGCAAATAGTTGGGGGTTTTCAAATCAATTATGTTGAGGACTTAGTTATAATTAATTAATATTTGAGAGGGTTTGGTTTTGATTTTAAATACTATATATATATTCGTTGTTTCCATGTTAAAGGTGGAAACCACTCCTTAAAAATGACTCCTAAGGGTGCCCTTTGCAATGTACTCATATACTAAACCATTTCACTAGAAACTACGTGCAAGAATTTTAGCTCGTTTCAGCACTGCTCCTCAAGATACCTGTTTAGGTCCATGCAATTATATTTCTTGATAAACGGTATTTGTGGGTGTTTAATAACCACTTTTTTGGGTGGCCCAAGACAATGATGCTTACCTGCTAGCCTGTACCACACCGAAGGTGGGCCCTCGTCCGCTTCATGATTATGATACAGAAATTCAATTATGACATTTTACGCGCATGAGGCACATGTCCAAATAAGGTGAAACTTTAGCACACTATTTATGATGTAAATTTATAATTTTTCTCATATTTTTAGCTCAAATAGCGACACTGAGAATATCATCACACTCCACAATTATGTCAATTGAATAAAATCACAAACATCAAATCAGTAGGGGAGCTCAATATTCCATCCATGGAAGCTAGAAATAATGCACTCTTATCCGAATCTCTATGGTACGTTCCTGAAAAACCTTCCAACCCTAAATCATATTACTTAAAGCTCTATATTTTTCATATAATTCTGTAGGCAAAAATGCATTCCACAAACGACAAATCTCTTTCATGGTTAGGGGTGTGAAGAAAATTCCCCCCTCTTGTAAGGGATATCAATGGCATCTTGAGTCAGATTATGGGAAGAACCTCGGTTGCCTGGTAGTCATAGGCTTGCTGAGGATCCGAGAGCAGCCACTCCTCCAGATTTATGTACTTTAGATAAGTTTTACCATTACTCAAACAATCAAAATATATGGAATACTCTCCTCTAGACTTTTAAGTAAGACACCAAAAAACAATGCAAATTACTCACCTTTAGACTCATGTAAGGATGATATGGATATACCCATGTTGTCCACTTAAAAACCAGCCAATTCAGTGTCCATAAGGCCTATACATACTTTAGAGAACTTGAATAAAAAAAACATGTCTCGAGCTCTTATGCCTCATTCAATAAAAAAAATTCTGAAACTTTTATGGAAAGCAAAAATACCTAAAGAATCAAAATATTAGTGATGATAATCAAACCATCCTCTGATCAACACCGTACACGTGTCATGATAATCTCGTCAACAGAACAAAGCAGGCCCAATTGCATGCTCAATCCAGCAAGGCCCGAACAACACTAAGCTCATCATTAGTAGGATCCAAACAATTGGGCTCGAGTTGCAATGAGTTAGTAAGCCCACACGTCATGCGGTCAATTCCAATACTCATTAAAACCTCTAAGGCAAGTATCTGAGAGATCTACCCAGGATTGGCAGGCCAAAAACACATTGGATCCGACTACGAAACATATATTAGAGTAAAGTCAGGAAATGAAACTTTTTTCCATGGACAACACTAAGAAAGGGAAACCTCTCCCATAGATCTAGGAGCACGAGTCGTGTAGGAAAATTATCCCACATGAACAGCCCCTAATTAGGAAATGATCTCCCCAAACTACGCCACCAAAGACCTAGCCGAACAATGACTCCTACACTATAAAAGGGAGATAAGGTCGATGAACTTGAGGTACGGTACATAATCCTAGTTTACAATTTAAAGCCTTTCTTAAGCCTTATCTAACTTAAGCATCGGAGTGCCTCAGCCACCACACGGTGGTCCTTGGCTCGCGTTTGCTACTTGTGCAGGTCTAGGTAAGCAATAAGGAAAGAGAGCAAGAATTGACTACATCAGTTTGGCGTCAACCGTGGGGAACGACAGAGATCCTCAGAAAAAGAAGTAGTACCACACTTTCCAGAGAATCGAGTGATGGTGACAACAAGGTCTCGTAACAATGGAGATGTTGTTGAGCCTTCGAACGCTCAGACCAGCATAACGCCGCCCGTTCCACCACCTCCACGGGAGGAACCTCCTTAGACCCCGCGCCGGTGACGGCCGCAATAAACCCAAGGGTGGACCTACTTTAAACACAGATCAACAAATTGCAAAAACGCTGGAGGCTCTCAAACAACGAAATCCTCCACCTGCAGATGGAGACCGTGAGTAGCGAAGGACCCAATCCCCGGAGAGCTCTAGAGAGCATGTTGAGGAGAGCCACGCTGCCCCGGTGACTTCTCAATAGACAAGAAGCGAAGGCGCGACCAATAGTGACCTGGCGTCCAGAGCCGACAGGCACGTCCCGCACAACCCCATCTGCAACGGGGCCACAAACCCATATGTGATGTTTAGTCTCACGGTCCCTCCATTCATGGATCATATCATGGACAAGCCGCTGCCAAAGAAATACACACCACCAAAATCGGAGTTTTACTACGGGACATGAGACATGTCCCATCACTTGCGCCACTTCCATCACGTTATGGCGCTCAAGGAAGGGTCTGATGCAATAATGTGTCGATCATTCCATGCAAGCCTGAAGACGTCAGCACTGACGTGGTTCCACAGCCTTCTTACGAAATCCATCGATTCATTCTGAACATTGGCATTGGCGTTCCTCACATGCTTCATGGGCACCCAGTGGCTCAGGAGGGAACTGCATTATCTGCTGACCCTAAAGCAAAAACAGAACGAGACGTTGTACGTCACTCACTTTAATGATGAGTTAACCCTCATCGACGACTGTAGTGATGAAACCGCCGTCACGACTTTCACTTCGGAGCAAACTATATGACTTCCTTACCCTAAACTCCCCAACTAATATGATAGACTTACTCAGAGATGCTCAGAGATACATCACTCTGGATGAAATGCTTGCCGCCAAGAAAGAGGCAGAGTCAGAGAAGAAACTCTCAGTTCCAAAGGACAAGAAAAAGGGGAAGAAGAATGAGGACGATGACAGTAACAAGAGGAAGTGCATAGACAACAAGCCCGACTCAAACCGCCCCAGGCAGGACAATGCCTCGAATTACGTCGGGTTCAGGTCTGTCACCCATCTCAATATCAGTTTGTCTGAAATCCTAGATTCCATCAAGGATTGGGAAGAGCTAAAGTGGTCGCCTAAGCAGCAAGAAGACCATGCTCGACGCGACAACAACAAATATTGCGCCTACCACAAGGAAGGTGGATATGATACTAAGGATTGCAAAAACCTCATAGGAGAAGTCAAATACTGGATCATGAAAGGCAAGCTAAAAGAGTTCCTAGGCAATAGGAGGTAGGGCCGAGAAAAGGCCTAGCCGAACAAGGACTTCTACACTATAAAAGGGAGATAAGGTCGATGAACTTAAGGTACGCTACATAATCCCAGTTTATAGTTTTAAGCCTCTCCTAAGCCTTATCTAACTTTACCATTGGAGTGTCATTGGCCACCACACAGTGGTCCTTGGCTCACGTTTGCTACCTGTGCAGGTCTAGGTAAGCAGCAATGAAGGAGAGCAGAAATCGACTACATCAATTAGTGTGGAAAATTATCATAGGCATTTTACTTACATCGGAAAACCTTTCCACCCATCATGTTAGAGTTGTAGAATCTACTTTTTATGTGCTCTTGACAATAAGGAATATAAGGTACATTTATTTTTTCTTTGTGATATAGTTGCTCAAATTTTGTTAAGCTCTCGTTTTCCTATTAATTGGAGAGTAACTCCTTTCAAAACAGTTGATGATTGTGTGGTATTTTTTATGAACAAAACTCTTTACTCAATGAAAAGTTTGAAAATTGTTTTCAAACTATGGCTACCATTTTTTAGTGTCGTTTGGAATACTAGAAATAAGTTGTTGTTTAAATGGAGAGGTGGACCTTTCATGAAAGTATATTTTCACTTGCCTTAATCCTTAAAGAGTGGCAGGCAGGCTTCAGTACAACTAACCAACAGGCTCAAGAAGTTCAAATCGAACCCGCTGGTTCAGATCAATGTGATCCGTAGTGAACTAAACTATGTGGTGTGCAAGCATAGAGGGTGCATTCTCCTTGCAGCAAATGCTTATGATGACAACTGAAATCAGCTCCATAGTGATAAGTTAATTACTTTTCATGATCTTATTGCTGACAGGTGTGAGATATGCATGATGGTTATGAAGCATCTTTTTGAGATGTGTACAAAAAATGAATGGAAGCAACTCTGATTTTGTGTAACAAGGCGGCAGTAGGACGCATTCTTACAAAGCCTGAACAGTTTGAGTCGAGTGACCAAAAATATCTGGCTTCAACTATTCATATTATTTTTTGTCTATTATAGAATATGGTATAAGTTTGGTTTGTTGTAGTAGTTTGATAAACGTAAATAGTCGCGTTAGTCAAATGGTAAGGTCGTATCCTCCAGGCGGGGCTTATGGTGAGGATCCTCAGCTATGTAATTTTGAACTCCTTTAATATATAAATAGGGGCTAGTCCTTTAGTTGAATAACTTCAAGCCAATATGTGAAATGTGATGTTCGTTTTGAAGTTCATGGTGAAACCCATCTGTTTGGGAAATTCGAAATTTGTTTTGTTTGTTTGTCGAATTTCCATTTGTTTGGTTTGGGTTTCATTTGCGTTTATTTCTAGAAGCTGATTTGACAAGGAAACTGTATTCTTTTTGTAATTCGTTATTTGAATTAATCATTCAAATTGATTTAGCCTCAAGAGTTGTGAGAGACCCAACCCAATATGTGAAAAACCCGAGTTTGTTTCCGAAATTAGTTTGGAAAGTTTGTTAGTTGGGAAATCTGTATCAGTTTGTTTTTTTATTCATTGGCTATTGTCAGCTTATCTGGTTTTTCATTTGTTTTGTCCGAGTTTTTTATTGGTCTCCATTTGTGTATTTGTTTGGGGTTTTGTATTTGAGTTTCTTTTGATAAACCAATTTGTACAAGGGTGTTGTAATTTGTCTGTAATCTGAATTTGAAACAATAAGGTCTGTTTGATTGTCATGGATGTAGGAGAGTTTGCTTAACCACGTAAATATATGGCTTCGCTTAGTCTTTTGTTTTGTAAGTTCGCATTTTTGTATTTGACACACTTCCGCCACAAGAAATTGGTATTAAATCCGAATGTTATTTTCTTGGGTTTGTTGGAAGTTGCGTGAAATAGTGGAGCTCTGAGGGTTTTTCTGGTGCACTTGTAAGTTCTGAAAGTTGTTCAAAATTGTAACCAGTAGAGGTGTACGGTTACATATGATTGAAAATTGAATTTGGTGAAACAATTTGTGTTGTTGATGGTCCTGTGGATGTTACTTCAAGTAGAATTACATAGTTCCAAGGATGTTCGTTTGGATACCTCGAGGGTTTGGTATGACTATATGAAGATTTGCAATATGGATGTTTGTGCACACCATGTTTCTATTTCGGAACTCCATCCTGGCCAAAGTGGAGTTGTTGGTTTGTTGGTATGACACCTTTGGGTGTATGGCACTTGTGGGTGTTTAGAGGGTGATTCTCTTATTTTGAATAATCAGTATGGCACATTTGGATGTATGGCGCCTATGAGCGCATATGAAGAGGTGATACCTTCACTTTGGATAATCGATATTTGTTGCTTATGTTCATGATGATCAACTAAGATTTGAGAAATCTTTATCGTGGAGAATTTTTGAAAAGTATGAGAAAATGTGGTGGAATGTGGCAGAAGCTTCCATCACCTCCTCAAGTGGCTTGAAGTTTATGGAAGCTTTCTTAATGATGAAGTAAAAAGAAATCAATTTGAACAAGTAAGTGGAGTTAGCCGCTTTTGTTGACTTTGATATGACTTTCTTAATGATGAAGTAAAAAAGAAATCAATTTAAATAAGTAAGTGGAGTTAGCCATATTTGTTGACTCTGGTTTTCTTTCTTAATGATGAAGCAAGGAAGAAAGGAGGTAGCTTCCAACCTCCTCAGTTCTTCTATAAATAGGGACTAGATCTTTTAGTTGAATAACTTCAAGCCAGTATGTGAAATGTAAAGTTCGCTTTGAAGTTTAGGGTGAAACCCATCTGTTTGGGAAATTTGAAATATGTTTCGTTTATTTGTCAAATTTCCATTTGTTTGGTTTGGGGTTTCATTTGGGTTTCTTTCTAGAAACTAATTTGAGAGAAAATTTGCATTCTGTTTGTACCCCTCATTTGAATCAACCCCTCAATCTGATTTTGCTTCAAGAGATACGAGAGACCCAACCCAAATATATGAAAACCCGAGTTTGTTTCCAAAATTAGTTTGAAAACTTTTTTAGTTGGGAAATCCGTATCATTTTGTTCGTCGAATTTTCAATTTTGTTTTTCTTATTTTTCATGTGTCCGGGGTTTTGGTTGGTCTCCATTTGTGTATTTGTTTGGGGTTTTGTATTTGAGTTTCTTTTGAGAAACCAATTTGCACGCGGGTCTTTGTAATTTGTTTGTAGTCTGAATTTGAAATAATAGGGTTTATTTGTTTGTCGTGAATATAGGCAAAATTACCGAACCACGTAAACTTATGGCTCCGGTATTAGTCTTTTATTTTGTAACTTCACACACACACATATAAACAATGGTCTCATCTGATGACTCTAAATAATGCACTCTCTAATGCTAATCTGGCGCTCAGTTCCATTCCTTGTTGAATCAGACTCATAATAACAATCTTTTGGGTGCAACAATTTCAAATAATTCAATGCAATTATGGCTTCTCATTCTAGACATCAACATTTCATTCATGATTTTCAGTTTGCATTTATGTATTTGAACTTTGTTGCTCAAGATGACAATTTTATTGTTGCCACTCCCTTGTTTGGTAACTTTGCATGTTAATTGGTGCCATTCAAATGATTCTGTTTGGGTGACTTATGATGCTAACTTTTACTAATTGACTAAGAGAGGAGTTGTAGGAGTTTTTGTTGTTGATTGTCGTGGAAAGGTGCCAGCGCATGTTGCTTTCAGATTGCAGGTAGGATGCTCAATCACTATGGTTGAATTAATGCGTAGCAACTGAAGCTGCTTTGTTTGTTTATTCAAGGAAACCATGGGAAGAAAGTCTTTTTGTTGGGTGATTCGAGCACTCTTAATTCAATCTTAAATGAAGCAAATATATATTGTAGTTTGGTTTCAGTTGAATGGGTTTGGAGACCTATAATTTGTAAAATTATTCATCTATTGGCTATCCATGATGGTTGGGATACCTCGTAGTACACTCTGCGAACATAAATTTTTTTTTTTTTGCGCAACTTTACTAAAACGACCATAACTTGCTCATTTCAAAATATTTTCAAGTGATTCAAGTTGTGTTTTTTAGATAACTGAGAGTACCACAACTTTTGTGTTTTGATAAACTTGAGAATCGATCTTGATCGAGCACATAAGTTGGCCGAAAGTTATGAACACTATCCCATTTTTATTTTTCGAACAAATTTGCGTGACTTTAATAAAATGACCTTAACTTGCTCATTTCAAAACATTTTCAAGTGATTCAAGTTGTGTTATTAGATAACTCAGAGTACTACAACTTTTTGTGTTTTAATGAGCTTGAGAATCGATCTCAATTGAGGGTTTAAATTAGTCAAAAGTACCATATTTTGAGTTTTGAGTTTTGAGTTTGGGTTTGTATGTTATGTTAAGTTATGCATATATATCGAGTTTGTGTTTAAGGGTTTCGACTTTGAAGAGATTTTGAGATTTTCAAGGGAGATGAAGGAGATTTGCAAGAGATTTGAGTGTAAAGAGATACTTTGAAGAGATTTGGAAAAGGAGATTTCGAATGGGAGTGGGAGGAACCACTGTCGATTTGAATGGTGAGGGAGAAAAAATGAATGGTTTTGATTTATATAGGTGATGTGAGAGAGTATGATAGTGTGAGAAAGTAAGTAGGTGGTGTGAAAGAGTAAAATGGTATGAGAAAGAGAAAATGGCAATGCGAGATAGTCATTGCCTCAAGAAAAGATGGGTATATTTTTCTCAAGCTTTTTAACATAACACATATTCTTC
Organism: Berberis vulgaris; assembly: GCA_963556465.1. Lineage (NCBI taxonomy): Eukaryota > Viridiplantae > Streptophyta > Magnoliopsida > Ranunculales > Berberidaceae > Berberis > Berberis vulgaris. Next base: position 25,071,593 of record OY747127.1, read on the forward strand.
TTCCTCTTTGCAAAAATGCTAGGAAATTAGGTTTTTGAAACCATGTTTTACAATCAGGGTGATGTGTCATGATTTCGAAAGAATGATGAAATCTCTAAAAATATTATGTATATCTCGAGGTTATAAAAAAATCCTCGAATAATGACACATCATTTTGATTGCAAAACATAATTACAAAACCCAGCTCCCTAAGAATCCCTGACAATGACACATCATTTGGGTTGTTCGTTTTTCCTTTTCAAGTGTTGGAGAATGAGCTGCATAAAAATCCCTTTCTCTCTCTCCTCTGTTAAAAGCTTTCACACTCCGTCAAGCCATTATCACATTTTTCTTCCTCCAAGTTGAGTCTGCGGATTACAAAACCCACCAACCAAACCAAAAAGCTAGAGACCAAAAGCAAACCCTTTTCTCCTCTCATCGAAGCCATGGCTATGGCGAGTCTCGCAAGGCGAAAGGATTCACTCCTCACTCAAATCCTTTCTGCAGACGTTGTCTCTCACTCTCCTCCTTATCCAGATCTTTATCTACTTCTGGATCCGACGACAACGACGTCGTCGTCATCGTGGAGGTCCTGGTGGATACGTCGCTGCCATTAAAGCTGCTCAACTGGTGGCTTCTTCCAACCTGTCTGGTTCCATCTCTTCTGTCTTTACTAGTTGTTTGCTCGAGGATTTGTAATCAATCAGAACACCACCAAGATAGAAAAGTGAAAGAGGGAAAAAATTGAGAAAAAACCGAATAGAAAACCAAAACCCTAGTTCGATTCGGTTCTGGTCCGATTAACACCCTTAGTACCATTTAGGTGTTCAGGAGCAGAAACACAACGCTTAAATGGCACTTGGGTTGGAAATATAAAAACACCATTTATTTTTGTTTTAAAATTCAGACATCCAACAACTTGTCCTCAGAGAAAGATTTCTGCTTATCATCCCATCTCTAATTGCCCTCCTGATCATTAGGACAAATCAATTGGATTTCTTCAAGCAAGTTGACCAAAATTGGAAGTTCAGAATCTTTAATGGCTCTTCTCCTACCAAGGTTCCAATTATAAGTGTTACCTTCACGGCTTCACTCTCTGTAAATAAGTCTGCAATAGAGGCATATTTTGTAGTCAAAGCTTATAGACGAAGTTGTACAATTGTACTGATCTTTGAGAGGAAGAGAACCAATCCAAATGTCATTATAAAAAACTCAATCTTATTAGCTTTGCCATGGGAGAAAGAAATATGCTTCTCAAAAACTGGTTTGAGCTCCATGCAAATCCATAAGGAGCAACAGTGGTTTTAGTGAACCAACCTCTTCCTAAGAGACCATAATGATGGTTCTCCTCATAGCACCTTCTTCTTTACCAAATCTCCATAACCATTTAGATAAGAGACTTTGGTTAAATTGCTCAAGTCTTTGTATGCCTAGGCCACCCTTAGGCCTTAGATTTTGCTCTTCAGACCTTCCAATCTGCCAGATGATAGAATTATGGTATACCATTAGTACTCGAAAGGAAATCTCTGCATTGGTATCTCATATAGCATAGGATTTGGAGGCTTGAATGCTTTTTAGGTCTTCCCATTGTAATTTTATGTTGTATCGATAATTTGATTTGTTTATTGATAGATTCTAAGTGACAACTAAAACTAGAAAGTTAAATATATGATAAACCCTAATTCAAAGATAAATATGAAAACAAATATTTCATTATTCAGTAAACTAACTACAATCTAATTTTCAAGCCTTATTTACAAGTCTAATGGATTCTTTGGCAAGTAACTAACCCTATAACCTTAATTAATCTGGGCTTTTAATATACTAGGCCTAGTTACAAATAATGTTACTCAATTAGTCGACTTACATCATCTTCTCCGGATTGAAGAAGCTCATCTCTGAGCTTGAAGTTGAAGAAGTTCGATGAACACAAGCAACCGATTATAAATACAAGGCGAAATGCACATGAAGTAGACAACCTCAAAACTTGTCGTGATACACACTTGCTATATATAACACCAACTCAAAAAATTTGCAATGTGAAGCAAAGAACCGTAATTGGCAATAAACATACTGAGAAGATTTTGCACATAATTGCCAATGGTGTTATGGTCGAGTGGTTAGGGTTGTGTGGGTTTATCCCCCACGTCCTAGGTTCGAGACCTACCGACGGCATGATTACTTTCTTATGGGTTATGAGATCCTAGGTTCGAGACCTAGGTTCTTATGATTACAGGTCAACACCATGTTGATGGGTTATGAGATCCTATAAAAACTCAGCTCGCTTTCCAAAAAGAAAAAAGAAAGATTTTGCACATAAGTTTGTGCCACAAAAAATTCCTAATATAAGTCAGTATATCATCGTCATTCACTGTGTCTGCCGCTGTGGGAACATCATCATCTGTTTGCTCAAAAATGGGAAAGAAGTCACTAACTCACATTTCGAACATCGAGTACGTGTGATGGTGCCCTTAACTTCCTAAAAAAAATTGGAGGGACTCTGACAAACATAATGGCTCGTCTTGCTATTTTTGCATCCGTTCAAGTGCATATTTCTCCAATATTTTTTGAAGCGTTCTTAATCTGGCGTCAAATATCTTGGTCATTTGCTTCTTCTTGCTTTCTCCCTGCCTTTTCTTGTTCTCTCCAGACATCGAAAGATGGGTTAAGGTTGGCGCCAATCCATTATGCTAAATCTATCAAAATCTTTTCCAAGTCCGGCTCAACTAATGGCATGGTGGGACCTATAGTGGGGTGTACATTACTAGCAGTTGAGGGAAGTAGTGGCGGTATAGGAGAAATCGGTTCAATTGAGGGTAGGAAGAGACATAGGTGGTTTGTGGTTGTGAATAGTAAAATTGGTTATGGGTATCGGACAACGCGGGTATTGGATTCGACTTGGGTTTGAGTTATATTGAATAATAGGGGTATGGATATTAAGAATAATATTGATCATTCATTTTTTTTTACTGATGGGGTGCCTTCACTGATTCTGGGGTGCACATCATTTATTTATTAAATAAAAGAGTTTTGTTGTGATAAGAGATAATTAGGGTGAAGTATGTTCAGGTAGGATTTTCTTTAGGGTGGTTACCTAGGCAACCAATATGTTTTTATCGGCCAAAGGTGTGATTGCTCAGCGGTTGAGCAATGGCGGATGGTATCACTAGGTCATAGGGTCGAACCCAGCCGGCGGCATCTGGGGTGAGAAGGGTTAAGGGATAAAAAATGTTTTTATCATTCTAACTACTAACACATGGAAGGTCATTTCAAATTTCAAGGAGTGTTTTGGGTTGAGTTGACAAGGTGAAGATTTGGAGTGTTGTTTGGTAGGGAATGTTGTTATTCAAGATAGATTCGTAAGGTTGCTTGTTACTTTTCAATAGGAAACGAGGGTTGGTAATAGGCTTATGATATGGGGTTTTCATTTCTCGGTGGAAGACTTAAAGACTTGAAATGTGTGACCTTATTTGATGTGTTGAGTAGGGTCTTTTTGGGGGATAAATATGACCTATGGATTTGGAGGAAGGATAGAAAAAAATTATTTTGTTATTTTTGAATTTTGTTCTTACTTATCTAGCACGGCAAAAAAATATCCAATTCGCGCTTTTAATAATTTTACAATGTGAAGTTAATTTGGGGGTGTGCCATTGAGTGTTTTTTCAATGTGGATTGTGGATGGTGACATGGAACAATATCCCTTCCAAGCTGCTCGTAGAGGTATGAAATTGGATGTAGGTTGCCTTTTTTGTAATTCTTTGTAATTCAGGTATGGACAATGCTAGTCCTCTTCCCATGCATTGTAGCTGGGTTAGTAAGTTGTGGAGGTAATTTATAAGTGAGCTTGGTGTATGTTGGTATGGTTATCAATGGATTAGGTTTTATCCAAAAATCCATCCGATCCGAAAAAAGTTGGATTCGGATTTTGTTTTCTCTGGTTTGGATTTGATTTTGATTTCAAAAGTCAATCCAAAATTCGTATTGGATTGGATTTGGGTAAATCTAATCCATCTGAATAGCATAAGTATTATAAAAATAATAATTTTAAATTGCAAGTATTATTTAGAAATTGGGGGCTTTTGGTAATTTCAATTCTTTATTTTTATATTGTTATTGTAAAGAAAAAAAATTATCTTAAAAGGGCTTTTTTATTATTATTTTATATAAAAATTGTAAAATTAAGTTATTTCCGACCGGAATGGGTAGATTTCGGATTTGAGCATATTAAGTCGATTTGGATTTCAATAGTAGATAACTTTTCCGATTGGATTTGGATTTGGATTCACTTAATTTTTGTTAGATTGGATTTGGATTTCTAACAATCTTACTTGAGTCCAATCCATTGACAGACTTATATATTGGGTTATTCCTACATCAATGGAAGAGTTGTTGAGAAGTTGGAAGATTTCAATCCATCTTAATTCTACCTTACTATGATAGGAAAGGTTTATGGAATGTGTTTTTGTTTGCTTTGTGTTGGATGTTAGGAAAGGATGCAACAATTGAGCTTTTTTTGCGAGAAAACTTTTGATGATGGAGTAGTAATGAAAGTGTTGATTACTCTGTGAGGATGATGTGTGTGTATGTAAGTTTTTTGTTTTGTTTTTTCTTTCTTTTTGTGATTAGCAAACAACAATATATATATTGATTATAAATGAAGGTCTTTGTGACTAAGAAAATCACAAGCAGACTAGGTTACAAATGGTTTATAATATGATCCGTTACAGTCTAAACATGTTTTACCAATAAAAAATGCACATGAAATATCCCATATGTTTCCCCAGAGCCTAGCGAGTCGTGGCCACGTGATACTCGAATTTTATTTGTTTCTTTAAATATTCGGTTGTTTCCTTTTCTCTTTACATGATCTAAATGGAAGCTAGCCATATGTCTTTCAAGGGCGCGACCATCTTTCTTCCAAGCTCTAATCCAATGACTAAGGTGTTTTTCTGAAGGAATGTGGGTAAAGCTTTTGAATAAAAAGATTTCCAATGTGTTGTGTGAAACCACATGATAGAAGAATAAGCAGTTGATTGTTTCTTCGTATGCTTCTATTTTGATTTGGTCGCACAGTTGAGAGTGGATTTTTATTAAGGAAAAAGTAAAATTATGCATTTATTTTTTGCCATTGAAGTTGCTCTGAGCAGTATTCCTTGAAACACAACTTAAATAACTGATTTTCAGCCGGAGTATATGGCAAATGACACGTGCTACGTGAAATCTATTTACATGGCATGCTTGCCTTGGTTTCTGATACATCATACTATATTAATCCAGTAGATGTTAAACATGATGTGTTGCACTTCAAATAATTTAAAACCATAATTGACTTTGGTCAATAAATTTTTGATATATTGTTGGTGTTTTTTTTGCAAGTTTTTAAAGCAATATTCTTGCCTATAAAGTCTGTGTGTAATCAAGATATCTTATTCCAATGCACGTATAGTAATATGACAGTTGTTCTTGTTGTGGCTTACTTTTTTACCCTTCTTTTGCCAGGAAACTATCGAAGACTTAATGAAGAGAGTTCCACGTATGAAAGAGCTTATTGATCACTATTGAGGTCCAGATAGAGTAAACGCTAAGCAACAATAGCAGGAGCTAGAAAGAGTTGCACAAATTATTCCATGTAGTGCACCTGCATTAGTTAAGCGATTTACTAGTCGTGTTGTTCTCTCCCTTCAGGTTAGCTCCCATCATACATTCGAATATTTTTTTGTTTCTTTTTCTAGTGAAATTTATTCGTATATAGAACATGAGAAGCACTACATTAACAAAATTTAGAGGTTTACTGGTTATTTTCTTGGTTTTAACGGATCTGGAGTTGGGATCAAATTTGCATACTAACTTTTATATACAATTTAATTGATTGTCTTGGAAAAAAAATGTTTCCCAATTTAAATTTAAATTTAAATAAAGCCTAAGAGGTGGTTCTGTTGGCATCTAATCTCGAACATGTTTTTCCCAAATATTATTGGTCGTGAATTTAAAAATGTAATTGGTAAAAAAAATATATATCCCCAATTTTCATGACTATGCAGTTCTTGTCAAAGTAAGACATACATTGACAGATTTAGAGCAAGGTATATGCAAAATAAGGAAAGAAAAAAAAAACATTTTGATTGAAAAGACTGTATCATCTTCATTCTTTTCTATATTTTTATGTAGAGCAATCCAGGCTGGGGGTGGGACAAGAAATGCTAATTCATGGATAAACTATCTTGACAAAGAAACTTGTGAGATTCATATAAGAAATGCATGGAGACCTTTTCACTTATTACTATGACGTTAACGAGTATATCAGCGAACTAGGGTATCAACTTTTCACTGTCATATTGCAATTAAAGTTATTGTACTATGTTCATGCCTTAGCTTTTAGTAGTCGGTGTTTTCTAGATTAGTAGCTTTGATGGTCTTGATGCTTCATTTCTCTCAATATTGTAGGATAAAAAATTGGTTATGTGGAAGTTTTATGGTTTGTCCTTTATCTGACATTGGATGATTTAATAAAATTTGTTGGAATAAGAGTATGTTCACGTTTGTAATAAAAAAATTTAATTGACTGACCTGAACATATATTTGTGTGATTTTTGTAATTTTGCTGACCTGTGTCAAGAGACAAAGCAAATGAATTTTGTATCTCAAAGAAACTAGACAATGTGGGCATAATGATATTAGCCCGTAGCAAATAACAATAAACCAAAGTCAGACTCTAATATTTGTTAAATTTATTTGTGAACAATGCATAAAGAACACGACTAGTATTCAACACCATACACCATATTCAGTCGATAAAATCTAACACATTGTGCAACATATGACGATTGTACCTTTTGTGCATATTGAACTTTTAATAGTTTGACACAATCTTTAGATAAGTGACGATTTATGATAGGAGCTAACTAGCAATATTTTGCATGTTTGTCATTGGGTTGGATTCACTATGGTCAATCATGCACCCTCACACTCAAATGACAAAGATCGTTGGCATATGGGGGGACATCCCAAATCTTAATATCTAAGCAAAGAAGTGTAAACTAGGTATCTTTATTGGGTTTCTGTAAAATCAATACTAATAAGAAGAAGAAAAATTTCAGAGAAAAACCTAGCCCATAAAATTCTTTTACCAAAAAACCCAAACATCTTAGAAATGGCACATTTGCAGGGACTTAGGCTTCATAACGTTGGTCGAATCGAGTTGAAATTTGAACACATGTTATTTTGATGTCGAACCAATCCCTCAAATCGGCTAAAGTGAATTAGCAAAAGAACAATATTCGCATGCAGGTTGGTCACTTAGGGCATCTCCAACATGTTTTATATCTATCGTCGTTAATTTATTAAACTATTATATTTAAATAGAAGGATTGAAATTTTTACTCGAACAAACTCAGTAATACAACATGGTAAAGATATACTTTAATATTTTGTTTTATGAACTGGACCCATGATGAAGTAAAGTTCTGTATGGATAGACTTTTTTTTTTTTGGAAAGCAAGCAGGGTTTTAAGGATCCCTTAACCATTATATAAATGAAAATAAAATAAAAATAGAAAAAAAAAACTCAAATACAATCTTTTGAGAGGGTAAATCCCCCATAACGACTCAAAATTTGCAAGGGAGAGGCCTTGCCTTTTTTTTTTTTTTTTTTTTTGTGGAGTATGCTCGATTTACTTTTTGTTCCATTTCCTACGTCTAATGGATCTTTGAGGGTTTGGTATGTAATCTTCATAAGCTTTTGAAGCTAAAGCCTGGAGTTTTTCATATTTATCTTATTCCATAGTTTGATCATTATCGGGGTCATCATTTTCATGTTTTGCTATAGTTTCTTCTGTGGCTTCTTAGAGCTTTGAATTTTCAATTTTTCAAGCTTATGATGCTTAGATTTTATGTTCTTTGCAGTTAGAGTTTCATCTACTCGTTTGCTTTCGTTACAAACACCACTTTATTGATTGTTTTCCATGGGCGAAAGATGCATATATGTCTTGGAACCGATTTCACTCGTATCCACCTACTTTCTAGTTACGTGCTATTTCATTATCAAAGTTTGCACTCTTGTTTACCATCACCACACTTGGGGTACTGCTTGGCTTAAAAGCTCACTTGTTTACCATCCATCTCATCCCTTTACAACAACTGGTTATTTGTTTTTCTTCTATTTTCCTCGATCTTTCCAATACCTAGTAGTCGTAACGTCAGTTTTTATCTGTTTTGGGCATGTAAAAGAAGTGTGCCCAAACCCATTCATTGTTCACACTTTGCAGACGCCAAGAATACTCGATGCCCACTTTTGTGACCCTACCATCATCAATAATAACTAGTATAACAGTTGGATATAGGCCATTAGAGCTGATCTCAACACAAACCTTTGGAAAGAACAATTTACTTATACGCTCCTTTGTCAAGCATCACTAGCATACTCAAGCACATCGTTCTGCATGTACTTCGAAGGCTTAATCAAGGAGAGTCTACTAGCTATGTGAAGTGGCCACATCTCTAGCATTTTCATCTTGTCCTCCTCATTCAGGAATTTGAAAGCAAAAAGCTTTCTCACCATAAACTAACATCTCAAACCCTCCTTTCAATCCCCAGATACGTTTTAGGCTGTCATGAACAAAACCATAGGCTAATCATTTCCCCACAAGTTCCCAATTAGGTAATGCTCATACATTTCCGATTGCTTCCCATGTTTTGCAAATTTAATATGAACCACTATTTTACCCTCCAGCAAAGATGGAGGTACAAACTTCAATCTAGTATAGCTATTTTCATTGCCTTTTGCGTACAGTGAAGCCCAACACGTTGTGTTGTTTGTAGTTGCCTTCGTTTGTCCCTCATTAGGGTTTGCATGTGTTGGTATCGCATCATTCAATGCCTCCTTGGATGTATTCAATAAGCTTAGGTTTTTTCAACTCCTACCTTACCTACACCATCATCTACTATCTCTATCGATTTTCTTTCATCTGTTGAGCGTGAATTCTTCTTTATGATCGTCATAAATTGAATTATAATCAAATTGCTTTGGTCGACTACCTATGTTAGTAATTGGAGATTTAACGATCTAGGGTTTTGCTCAAATTCCCTCACATCTTGTTTCATTTCTCCACGAGGTGGGATCAATGCAACGTCTTCAATTTGAATTGCATCTTTATTCAAACGAGGGTTTTGGATAGGTCCTCTCTTGCTTCTTGAATCATCTCCACGAGAGAGGATTGGAGGAATGGGTCTAGTACTCATCTGGGCACAAAATCAATATCAATATCCATGAATATGAATCCGTCTAAAAACTTGCGTGAAAACCCAAACCCCAAGCAAAAGTCCTACTTTGTTATGAAATCTCTCTTCATAAAATATTAAAATATTATGTAACAAGTTGCTTAAGAGCTCATCCATTTGACGAGTGATGATGGCTCGATAAGATGCTCGTTGATGCTAGCTCATGTTTCTACATGCCAACTAGGATTTAACGAGCTATCTGACAAACTCAATCGGGTTATTCTAAGAAAAGGTTAGCCCAATTTATTTGGGGCCATATCACAAAGCCCTGGGCCTGGAACTGGACTCTAATAAACTATCCAATTAACAGATATCCACAGTGAAAAAACTTAATAAGGAACATCATCTTCTGTTGTTCACTGTTTCCGTCCAACTTTCTCGACTCTCTCTCAATCCTTCCTTCTCCAATTCTCTTCTTCTTCTCATCGTCTCGCTCTCTGCAATGAATCGGTAGTGATACAACTATTAACTAAAGCACGAAATGCTGGAATAACAAAGGTGCGTCAAAACCCTAAATCAATTTTCTCCTCTTCTTTTCTGTTCCATGTTGAAAACCCTAATAATGAATCAAGTTTTCATCATTTTTCCGCATTTTATGGATCAAAATAACTCTATTTCATATTTTTCTTCTTTAATTTCCCAAATTGAGCATCTCAGTGTATAGGATTGAATTGTTTTATTTTTTTTCTTCAATCTCTGTTTCATGCATGGTTAAGAATGTCATAAGTTATTGGGTTTCGGCAATTAGTGTTGCAGGGGCACTTGGAGCTTGGAGAGACTACATTGTTTGTGTGAGTGACATGTTTTGAATGAGAGAATTTCTACAAATCTATTGATTTTATGGCTCAACAACAGTCTTCCCGCCTTCATCGCCTCCTCACTTTATTGGACAGTATCCTTTCTTTTCCTTGTGTATCGAATATATTTTTTGTTCTTTTTTTTTTTTGGTTTTGTAAATATGTTTGTGTTATATGTTTCCTTGATTTGATAAAAATTAAGCTGGTTCTACTCAAACGACAAGATTTACTGCGGCTCAACAAATTGGGGATATCGCAAAGTCACACCCACAAGAATTGAGCTCTTTGTTGAGGAAGGTAAGGTTTCTATTTAATTGTATTTTAGATTTGGTCAATTGCCGAGTGTTATGGTACAGACAAGTGGATGGTGCATAAAACTGGCAGCTTGCAAATTAGGGTGCCAAAATAATTTCCTAGTGGAGAACTTGAGAAGATTATTAGTGTTGAAAAATTACAATAAATGCCACTGCTTTGTATGTGTTTATTCTGCCAGTATCACACTTATACAATCAACAGGACCCTCAACTTACCATACCAACTCTTTCACTTTCACGGTGCAAAGCTGTTACCATCGCCCTTGTTATAGTATCACTATTTTAGCAGTCCTACCCATCTCACCAGCCACTACCACAACCATCAGTTAACAGCCACCAACAAATGACTACTATCACCACACTCACTACTATTACATCAGCATACTAAATCAACCATTACCATCTCATTGTTAGAATAGATGATGCACTGAATCAAGTTCTATAGCTCAGCACACATTATCAAATGCGTGAAGGAAGTCACTGAGTAAATCAAGGAAATTTATTGGAATTATGTTAGGCTGGTTAGGTCTCGGATGAAGCTTGAACCTGGAGAACAACAACTTAAGAAATGAGGTACACAGACATTCCATGGCCATGTATATAATAACGAAGCAGGGGAGAACAAGGGTCTCGCTGCCTCAAGCCTCTCGCCTCTCGCCTCTCGCAGACACCCAATCACCAGGATAGAGAGATAGGGGGAAGAGATGCAATTCATGATCCATTCAATGAAGAGAGAGGGAAGCCAAGTTGTCCTCTTTAGATGTTGTCTTGCAGAAGCTCCTTACAACTTCATGAGCAAGAAGTCTGTGTGTCTCTAATGTCTCAACCTTTCACAGGTGTTTAGAACTCACAAGGGAAGGGAAGAATTCCTTGATTCTGTTAGCATTAAGTTTAGTTATGCACTTATAAATAAACATTACAAGAAAAAAAATTAGGGTTAATTGTATGTAGACGAAGGCACAAAGCTTGTGAGCTTTGAAGAAATTGAGGATTGCCATGCAGATGTCTTACCAACAATTTCCCAAGCGGCTTTCTAAAAGTACACACTGGAACTCTTTGTTAACCCCCATGGCAAAGAGGCAGTCTTAATTGTACGGAAATAGGTCTAGCAAAAGGGAATCCTGGTCTTTCTCAATGTTAGCTTGGAGCTCAAAGCCATAACCAAGCAAGGAAGGATCAACTTCTAAAGGGGAGTGGTGACTTGTGCCCTACTGCTCTCTATAATTATCACCCAGATGGTTACTAATCTGGTCAGTGTCAGCAAAAACATAACCATCAGCCACCTCAGTGGAGTTGATGGTTCTTCTGTCATTTCTCATGCAAAAGGCTTATAGTGGTTGCTCTTGTCACCTAGACTGATAGAATCAGCCAGCTCAATTAATGTTTCCATTAACTCCTTGAGAACGTTTAAGAGGGTCTCAGCTAGCTCATCTCGTTTTATCAAGTGATCAGAGAAATTAGAGGAGTGAGACCAAAAGTTGAAATAGGTTTAATAAGAAGATGGATGGTCCTTAGACACTCACTTGGCAAAATAAAATAGGGAACAACCTCATAGAAGGTAACATCCTGAGAATGAGCCCCTAGCAATGGGAGACCGTATCTTTGCTATTGCAAATGTTTGAGTGAGTAGAAATGTAGAATAATTAAGATAGAGATATTAGCAACCCCATGATTGTTATTCAACTTGGTTTTTCCGGGATCAACGTCATCAAAACGTGTATCAAAAACCAAAATTTAAGATATACATACCGTCTCTTAAGATTCCTAGTGAATGGTTATTGCTCTTGAAGGGTTGTCTTGTTGAGTGTGGGATATAAATGCAGTATAGACTGGAGGAGTTATTCTGAGAATCCTGTCTGTTTGAGTTTGAAATGTCCTATAAAATTAATTCTCGCTCCTTGCATTCCAATTCCCTCCCTCCCCCCTCCTATTATGTGTGTGTATGTGTCTTGCCTATAAAAAAAAAAAAAAAACAGGTGAGAGTTGCTCAACACTCACAGTTTCCTTTAAAGAGAAATTGTTAAAAAAGAAGAGACGAAAATAAAAGAGAGAATATAATGCTATTTATGCATGTCAAAATCTTATGCATGCGACCCTCTATATGGGATAAGGTTGTTGAGGTGCCATGATTTCCTTGCGAGGAGAAAAATCCAGACCCTGCTCCATGGAGCAGGTGATCTGGACTTCCGTGAACATCATTTAAATGTAATTTAAAATCAAACAAGCTATGGTAGTGTATATTCGAGTGAATTGCATGTGTAAGCAGTAAACACCAATATGTGTTTAAGATATTCCAAATACGCGAGTTCAGTTTCTGTGTATGCCTTGTTTCCATGCCATCATGTATTCATTTGCATTATCACCACAACCTCATTAAGCGTAGCTTTTTAATAAGAAGTTTTGTTGTAAAACCGAACATAGAAATTTCTTGCTCTATTTCAATGCCATCCTTTAGAAATATTGTTTATGCAAAGGATGCAGTTTTTCGATGAGAAAATTTTAACCTCAATCCTTATTTCATTAATAATTGGCTCGTGTGAACATTATTTTCTAAAGATACTTTGGCTGAGGATATGGTTGTTTTCTTGGAAAATGATAATGTGAGAAAACTTATGAAGCCTTTTATGTGATAACCCTAATTGTGTTCTATAAAAAAAAATGCTTGATTCATATGACTCCCCGCGTCCTAGGTTTCTCCATATCTTCGTAGTAAGAGTTGGGACACAAGAGTTGCTGCTGCTCATGCTGTTGGAGCAATTGCGCAGAATGTCAAACATACATCATTAGCCAAACTATTTACTTGTGTTGAGGCTGAGATGTTGGAGGTGGGAGTTTCTGGTGGCGTTGAAGATTTTGTAATGTCATGGACAAACTTCCATCCCAACAATGTAGCTGGCCTCTCTTTCAGAAGGTTAGCTTATTTGAACTTAAAATTTTCCATCTATGATGGAGTTTTCAGTGAATTCTTGTTTGCAGTAGCTAATGTGAACTCCAACCTCCATGAAATTCGTATCATTCTGTGCTTTTGCAGCTTTGATATTAGTAAAGTTTTGGAGTTTGGTGCATTGTTGGCATCTGGTGGACAGGTACTCGTGTTTCAACCTTGTATAGCTTAGACTTTTATATCGTTGAATTTATTTATTTGCTTTTAAATTTGAATATTTAATATTATTATTTTTCATTTTAAATCTTTTTGGAGATTAGGTAGAACTTTATTAAGATCTACATAACTACTTAAAGGAGTACGTACAAAAAAAAATGAGGGAACTAGAGGATTTAATTCTGTTGAGATGAGGTAGAATTTTTTATTTACTCCATTCTGATTTACAACTAAATCTCTAAGGTGAAGTCTTTTTTCAATCTCCTTTGTTATGCTTGAATACCTACTTGATTATTTCCAACTCAGTAGCCCAAAAAAAAAATTGTAATGAGCAATGACCAAACCATCTTCTAAATCTGTCTAGGTCATTCATTTCCTAGACTTAAATAAATGGATTGTGGAAGACTAGGAAACATCAAAATGAATAAGAAAGTGACACCAAACATCAAGAGCAGAGTCACACTAAAGAACATACCGATAGGCAACAAGTAGTCTTAGGATTTATCACCAACCTTATAACATGGTTTAAAAAAGCTTAAGACCAACAAGCAACAAGTAATCTCAAGATTTAGTGCCAACCTTGTAATTATAAACAAACAAGATTATGAACAATGTCAGGCCGGTAATCATTGATTTCTTGTCAAGTTATTGTTCATTCACTTTCTGAAACTCAATGATTAATGGTTTTGTGCCAATATGTTGTAAATAAATGAAAAAAAGAAATTTTTTTTTTCTTCTTTTTAATTTGCCTAAATTTCTCCAATACCCTACTCATATTGCAATACTAAGAATGTGTGAATAGACTAAAGGTCAAAGAGAATATATTAAAAAAAAGAAGAAAGAGTAAAATAAAAGGAAAACAAGCAAAACCAAAAAAAAAGGGAGAGTTGTACCTTTATCCGCCATTGAATTATTTATTTTTGTCAAGGACTCAAGATTGGGATTTGACTGAATTTTTTTTATTTTGTTATTATTTGGACATTTGATGTTGACTACTCCAATATGCATTTATCTACACTTTTTTTTGTAGTACCGCACATATTAGTTAAAAGGAAAATAAAGTGTTTATAAAATACCGGATGATTAATTATGATTAATACCGATTAATCTCATATCACCCCGAAAAGATTAGGATCCGTTTGGATACATTGTATAGAAATGTACCAACTATTATATGATACAAGCATAGTAAAGAAGAAATGCCTTAATGAGGTGTGAGAGTATTGTCTAATCAAGCTTTTATGAAATGGTAGAGCATAAAATGTAGTCATGCACACCTAATGTTAAACTACTATTAGAATACTAAAAAGCAATAACACAATCATAAGTTATGAGATATTTATGTCATAAATGATGACTAGATATAACATTTGACTTATTTATTTATATTAAAAATTGGCTATAAACTAATTAAATTTCTTAAATTTTGTTGTATGTATAAAATTTGCATCTAACAAAAAATGATATTATACATGCTCTGAGGTGACTTTAGGAAATTTTCTAATTAGACGCTCTTGTTCCATGCTCTGTGACTAAGTCAACCAAAATAGGTTGATAAAAAAAGAAAAGAAAAATTATAATCAAAATAGATTAGACCATGGAATGAGTTTTCGCGAAATTTCACCGAAATTTTCATTTTTTCGAAATATTTTCGTAAAATTCGATTTTTCGCTATAAACACAAAACTCAGTGACCAAATTTTCATTTTTTCTACAAATTTCGGAGTATTTTTTTTGTAAATTTCGAAATTTTTTCTAATTATTTATTGATTCTTGAAACAACCCCTCTATTTTCTAATTATATATTGATTTCATGTTTGTTTCATTCTTGGTAATTAGGCTTCATTTAATGTGTTTAATAGATTTATGTACTTGCATTTTTTTCACATATCTGACATACCCTTGAAATGCATTATACATATTTCTTGTATCTTCGAAATTTTTACGTTTTTTCTTTACACCGAAATATTTCTTAAAGACCCAAATTAACTCGAAAAACAAATCACAATCCTTGGGTTAGACATCATCATGACCAAATTAGATATCATGAATATCTTTAAAGTTATATCATATATGTTGACATTGGGATTGAGTTAAGCTCATGGGTCCTGAGTGCTTAAGCATCAATATGTAAGCCTCATCGGGATTGTGCGAGGCTTAATTTGTTCATGGAGTGCAAGGCGCTGAAGCGACCCTCAATTCGTAGCCTCAATGTGTTTTCTTAAACCATGCTATAAGTTACATTCCCCTCGACTTGCATGTCTCCTCTCACGACAATGTTCCTTGTTGCAAATCTATTCCAAAGAAACTCCACAAAAAAGAAATTTTGGGCCATGGTCTTTTCTCAACCATACGGGGAAAATGGTTGAAAGTACCCTTTGAATTTGTTCCTAATATCTCATTGAAAAATGATTCCATGAAATTTTCTTTGTTACGTCTTCCATTTTCACTTGTCATCGCCCTTGAAAGTCTGGCCATTATTCTCTAACAGAGGCTTACAAATTCTTAGGCTTTATTTGTCATTTTGTCCCCTTCTCAATGAAGGCCCATAACACACCTTCAGTTTTATACCACCTATAAGGCTATAACACTGCTTCAAGTTTTTCAAGAAATTCTAAAATCCCTGGTAGATCCTAGAGCTAATAAATACTAACAGATATATCTTTAGCATCAATAGTAATAAATGAAAAGATGTTGCTATCCTCAAATGAAAGAGTAGAGTAACAATTGTCATTCTTGTAACATTCAATGAGAAACAAAGTTCATTGGCACTAATATAATTTGCACCATCAGAGAGAGCGATGAGGATGGTAAGAATGTGGTTGATGTTCTTGAAGAAATTGAGCAATACTAGAGATTATGCTAGTTTTGTTATTGCATTTGTATAATTTTAAACAAAAGTTAAAAATAAAAAAAATCTTGTAAAAGAAAAAAAAAGTGATTATTTTCTTCTTGATTTGTTATTTTAGTCTATTTGATTAAGAATTTTTTTTATTTATTATTATTATTATTATTATTTTTTTTTATGAACATAAATGGTTGATCAAAACTCAAAAGAAGGCATCTTCAATGGTGTACATCAAATCCAAAATTTTGAAGCACTTAATAATGGTAGCATCTTGCGTCTAGGGTAGGGGTGGTGTGGTTTGGTCCCTTATCCCCTATGAGATGGTGTGGGTTATTTGGCAAGTGAGCGAGCAACAACAACGGGGTGTTTGATCTTCTTCCCTCCATCTAGGGATAGTATCATCATGGATGTGATGAGCCTAATTTGGTATATGTATATATCTCATTTGTCTTTCGAGAAGGTCCCATTTTATGAATTCATTGTAAATTAGGAGCACTACATGAAATCCCAACAATAGTGTCTGAATCCTGGTGTGGCCTTTGCAGTCTTGTATCTCGTTTCTCTTGTTGTGTTGGAATAAACTTTAATTCTCGCTAAAAAAATGTATGGAAAACAATCGCTACCATTGTCAATATTACTTATTTGATTTATTAGTGTGTATTATATAAATTAAGTCCTAGTTAAATTTTTATTGGACATTGCTTCAAATACTGATCCCGTTTTTTCCCCAGGAATATGATATAGCAGGTGATAGTGGCAAGAGCCCTGGGGAGCGATTGGCTCGTCAGAAACAAAACCTACGGCGCCGTTTGGGTGAGTTTGTTGCCTTGTTCGTCTTTATTCCCTTTGTTTTGATTATTTGGCTTGCGCTGACCAAGGTTATGTGTAGTTACGAACCTACGGTAATACTTGCGTATATTTGCATGTAGATCCTATATATTTAAAGATGTTATTGGCTATATTAATTTCATTATTTTCTACTATTACACTGCTCTAAGAAATTGTGTCCATTTAAATACCTGGGAGCCCCATTTCTGAGGGGAGGTTGGATTCCTTAATCATTAACTTACATGGACCTAAAGTGGTGGTTTGTTGGTGGTGTTTGTGTATGTCTTAGTGTTGCAGTGGTGATGGTTGTGAAGTTGAATTTGGTGTTGGTGATGGTTGTGGAGTTGCATTGGTGGTTCAGATAGTGATCATGGAGTTAAAGCAGTGGTGGTGGGAGTGATGGTGGATGGGAGAGAATATCAAAACTAAGACGTACTCGGGGATAGGATGCCCTGGCCTACAAACTTGTATATACATATATTACACATTTATATATTTGTTTTCTTTTGGTTTATTAAATTTTCAAGCCCAACTATTTGGTTTATTGAACATTTGAGTCCAAGACATTGGCAAGGCAACACCGCTTTACAACATTACTTTTTCTTTATTGAAATTTTTTGTTGTTTTAACTGCAGCAGTAGTGGTGAAGTGTCGTAGGTGAAGATCCCACCACTTGTTTTATCTTACCTTGTTTGTGGGATTTGAAGCACATGATTTCTTTTCCAGTGACCTACTGGACCAGTCGGCATAAAAAAGTATAAAAACTAGGCAAAGATGCACATACACGCGTGTCGTGTCGGACACGGACACGACTCGACAATTTTCAAAAAATTAGGACTCGGCGAAACGGTCAAACTTTTTATTATTTTTTATTTTTTTATAACCCATATGAACATAAACAACCTAAAGCTTAAAATTGTTTAAAATTTTTACTTTTGAAGCTGGAAGATGAAAGCTTAACAAGAGAGAGAAAATTTACAAAGATGCTCGTATAGTCAAAATTTACTAGGGAGTGTATATAATTTACAAATTATTTCAAAACAGTGTGTAATTGTGTATCTAAGAGCAAATTAGTCATCAGAAACAAATAAATCAAATTACAAAGAAATTATATAGCAAAATACCCGTTTTTGTGTGTATTGTATCTAATTTAGAGCGAGGGAAGAAATGATCTTGATGACTCCTGATGTACCATCAAATGAAAATTTCAGTCATGAGCCCTCAGATTGAGCACGGCGTGAAGAAGTGCTCTAATTGAAGCAACCCCTCTCCCCGACTGAAGGAATCGAAGAATTGGTGATTGCAATTGAGTGTAGTAGAACTTGCGTTTCTTCAAGAACTACTTCCGAAAACCAGTAGAGAAAAATAGGAAAAAAGAAAAAAAACCAAGAAAAATAGGAAAAAAAAAGGTGTCGGAGCCGAGTCGATCTTAGTCAACGTGTCTTGACCGTTGATCGCGTGTCGGATACATGTCGGGCGCGTATCTGACTCTCGAAACGGAGGTTTTCCGAAGAGTCCGTGCATCCTTGAAACTAGGAAATGATGATATTGTCAACGAATTCAATCACATTAGTCCAACTTCAGATAGACTAACTTCAGATAGACTGACTAAGAATTTTATGGGATCAAGGGAGAGGCGAAGGTTTACAATGAAGAGTATTTGGCAGAGTTTTTAGATGTTTTTGATAGTGTTGTGCAGGCATGCGAGGTGGAGAAGATGAGGGCAATTTGGTCAATCCTAATCAGTCAAAGTATGGAGAATTGACGGTGAAATTGGATGTTTGAAGTTGAGGGAATCCCTAGATAAGCAGGGAGTGCTTGAAAAGGGGTCATCACTCATTAGTGATGGAAAGGTTGGTTGCTTTAGGAAGTCTCTCGCGGGTCCCAAGGAGTTGAAAATAGTTGGTATGTACAAAGACGGATGTGCATGTTTTCTTTACGAGAAAAAAACAAGAAGGGTCAGAGAGAAGGAACAATCCCACGAAATCTTCCTACTTGGACACATGTAAAAGCACACTCTTAATCTTTTTCAGGGAAGCACATGTTTATTTAGTTAGTGTGACATCTTGTAAAAAAAAAAAAAAAAAAATTTTTTTTTGTCAAAGATGGTTCATCTCCGGATTCCCATACACAGACAGGTGATGGGTTTTTTGGTAGTGGGAAGTAGGACTTATGAATAAAGTTGGGTGGATAAGGTAATTCTTTCTTTCATTCTTTCAGTTGGATACTTGTTATAAATCGATGAAAGATTTGGGCTATTTTTGTTGTCTTTCTACTGTTGATTATTTTCTCGTCTTTAAAATTAATATGTTGGAATATCTGCAGTTGCTTAATCCTATGACTGTTACTGATACGTGATCATTCCCATAGACAGGTTTAGATGTATGTGAGCAATTTATGGATGTCAGTGATATGATCAGAGATGAAGATCTTCTTGTTAACAAGTTCAACTCCCCTGGAAATGGTTCCACTCATAGATCGTATACATCCCATCCGAAAAACCGAATTCAACAACTCGTTGCAAACATGGTTCCTGGTTTCATGTCTAAAAGACCAAGTGCAAGGGAGATGAATCTTTTAAAACGGAAAGCAAAGATAAATGCAAAAGACCAAACCAAAGGCTGGTCAGATGATACAGAGTCAGATGCTCAAAATTCTCAACAATCAGTGATACCGAAGGTCAAATGTCCAGAGGCATTAGGTTCCAATAAGGTATTGTTTTTCTCTTCTCCTGTTTCAAGGGAGTCAGTAAGAAGTAGCTTGCTTTATCCTGAAATGTTATATGCTGCATGGAATTGAAGATTATCACTTGGCCAGCTACTGGTGTTGTTTGCTTATGGAATCAAGAAATTTCTTTTGTTTTTTCTTCATCCGTCTTATTCATATTTATCTTGCTTGGCTGAGTGTTGAGATTCAATTATTGTCATGAAATTCTTATCCGTGTATTGTTGGAGTTTTCATTTAAAAGTTGCTGTTTCATTTTATGGAGTACATGTCTACGTTAATATGGTTTTTGCCACCTTGGACTCACAGTGTACTTGTGAATTAATAGAGGCTTATGATTTGCGGCTTAACTGAAACCATGGATATCCCTTTTAGCTGTAAGGCTTAAGCCCCACAGTATAGTTATGAGGCTTACAACTTTTGTAAATGTACAATTTGACAGATTCAACAGTCAAGATCAACCTTTGATATTTGTTTCATGAACCTTATAGCTTAATCCTAATCTCTATGGGTTGGCATGTAAGGCTAACAGTGTTGGAGTTAGTTATAAATGGACCATGATTTGTTATGTCATGCTGTGATTTTTTTTTAATCAGCTTATGCAGTCATGTTGATGCTTATGACATGTACGTTATGCACTTGTCCTTTTGTTATGTAGTTGTGAAGTTATGGCATAACCATGCTTTTGTTAGCTTATATTTCTTGCTGTTAGGGTGCTTGTAATTCATCTTGGCGAAATTAGTGATTGATGTAAAGCCCACCGCCTTGCTTTTATATTAATTACATGTTCTGTTTTGTATGATTTTTTTGTTGATTTGTTCAGGACTTCTTATTTTTTTCCACCAGTTTTAGTGCTTTAATTTTTAATTTGAACCTAAAGCCTCTATTAGGCCTTGCGGCTACCCCTCGCCTCTTAAAAGCCTCTAACTCTTCGATTCCCAAATTAGACTTTATTTTCTGTTTTACATTATCTCTGAATTCATCTTTTACAATATTTGGAGTATACCATTTGATTGTTTAGCATAGGGTTAGTGAAAAAATGCAGCAAGGGGTCTCGGGTAAGGAGAATAAAAGAGATGAATCAATCTCTGCTCTGAAAGTGGTTTATGGAGGTTTGGGGTAAAATTTAGTGCTCTTTGAAGACAGATTAGCAGCACAATGGCAAAAAATAGTTTGGGTGGTGCTCTAAAGATGTGAAAACTTGTGGATGTGCGTTTTGGAGGAGTATTAGCTTCGAAGCAAAACAAAATCTTATGTTTGGAAATTAACAGCTAGTAAATTTTTGGGAAGATACCTGGTTGGGGAATAGTCAGCTGATACTGGAATTTCCATTGGTGCTTAATATCTCGATGAATTAGCTGTGTTTGTTCTTGGAGGTTTCGAACTTCGAATTTGTGCTTGTATAGATGTATTTTTTTTAACAGGAATTAGAGTAATTCTCCAAGTTGATGAATGTTAGGTGAAGCTGACATGTTTTCTGTTGGATCTTTCTACTGTTTCGTAACTAGTGGTATGGCTTGTTCGCCTCCTCAGTTCTGCAATTCTAGAGATTGGATAAAACAAGTTCTCCCAAGGGCCATGTTACCTATTGTGGATGATATGGCAAGGGGATTGTTCTGACTAGGAACATTTTTTTTAAGGATGAAAAATTGCATATCAATGGTGCTTTTGTTGACTGAAGTGATTTTGAGTAATCAATTGACCATGTGTTTCATAATTGTGCATGACTAAGCATGGGAGATGCCAATTTTCAAGTCTCTGATCCTAGAATATGTAGAATGTGTAAGAAAGGGAAAATTTGGCTTATTTTAAAATGTGATATCTAGGGAAAATTATATGTATGAATCTGGCAGATATGATGTATATCAACATATTTGAAAGCAAAAAAATTAGAAAAAAGAAAAGGATCCGATGAAATTACCAAACTTTTTGCATAAGCCAATGAATCACCAAGATACAATTCCCAAACCACTGTGTTCTTTGCAACCAAGAAGAAGAATCAGTTGATCCTATGTTCTTTAGGTACAATTCCCAAATCACTGTGTTCTTTGCAACCAAGAAGAAGAATCAGTTGATCATTTACTGGCCAATTGCAAGTATGCAAAAGAGTTATGGATTGCCTTTCTGAATGAGTTTATGTTTTATGGCCACTCCAGGGATCATAAAGGGTTGGTTGTTGGGATAGAAGCACATTAATATTTCAAGGGTTCGAAAATGGATTTGGCTGAGGCATCCATTTTGTCACTCAGGCCTTCTTGAAAGAAGAAATAGGAGGATTTTTTTTTTAAATTTATTTATTATTATTATCTTACCTCTGAAGAGTGTTTCATCTCTCCCTAGGAAAATATATGGCAATGGACTATGAATGTGAGCATCTCAATCACCTTTTTATTTTTACTCAATTAGGTCAACATTCTTTGTAAGTTTATTCTTTTTGCTTGCTTAGTTGGATTGTGAGCATCTCAATCACCTTTATGATAATAATGTTATGTTGTTTGATAAAATAAAATAAAAAATACATTTTCTATTAAGTAACTTTAGGAGTCGCTTTTTAAGAGTTAGTCAAATCAGGACAATTTCACATATTTAAGAATGTGAAATGTAGGTTTGACTACTTTTTAGAAAGTTCTGTTGTCATCATCATGTTTTGACATTTTTTCCACAAGTTTCGCATCAAAATGCACCTCAACGTGAAAGTTCCGTATGTTTGAAATCACGATTTCAACCCCCTCAATGTGTTCAGATGGAGATGGAAGATTGAGGATAACTCTTGGAAGATGAGCAATTGAATCCTTTTAAGGAAATGGTTGTGAAGATGTTACATAGATCCAAGTAGCCTACAAAAAACAAAATTTTCAAAGATGGCGAGAATGATGTGAGCATGGTTGAATTGATTAGGAGAACTGGAAAGAGGAAAAGAAACTTAACATGTGCCAAAGAAGAAATAATGAATGTTTCTTCAAAATCAGAAAGTCCAACAGTTTAGGCAACGTAAAGTGATGCTAAAATTATTAGATCGATTCAAGATACCCTATAGAGGCCCATTTCAATTTCTCACAATCAGCCTTCAAATACACCAAGCCTAAAGGGAAGATTTTATGGAAGTTAGATTCCTTTTGCAGTATGTTTGGTGGTATAGTTAGAACGTAATTTTAGAATTTTCTGCAATAAAGCTTCACATTGGAAGATGGTGGCTATGGAAAATTTGATTAGATTGTGGAGTTGGGTGTTCTCATCCATCTTTTAAGTGCATATATTTTGATTCTTTGTATGCTAATTGGAATTCGTTGATAGTGGGACCTTGATGTTTCAAGGACTCAAGGTTGACTTTCTTTATATTGATTTCTCGTGATAGTACATCCTTTAAAAAGAAGACATCATTCAAAGACTTGTAGGGGGGAAGAAATCCTGGTTTCTCCATCCAAGGCTTTTAAGATGTAGAGATCAACCTTTGGATTGTATTCATGAACACTTGGAATATCTTCCTTGCAAGTTAATCTCTATTTGAAGCAATTAGGGAAGAGGGGCATTGAAAGGTCGAGATAGCTCTAGTTTAGAATTTAATTATCCATATGTTGCATTGATCAATGTTTTAGATCCAGTATTTCTCAAACAATCTTCCAATGAGAGAACCTCCATTGATATCCATCTCCTTGTTCAAAAATCTTAAATCTAAGTTCTCTATTCTTCTTTTTTCTAACTAATTCAATTGAATTATGTTGTTTCCTCATCCTCTTGAGAACCTAAGTTAGATCTCCATTTAGACTTATACCCAACATCAATTACTTTCAATTAGTTTCTACCTACATCTCTAGACTACCTCAATTCATCAAGTCCACCACTTCCTTGTTAAATTCTACAATTTTGAATTTCTACCCAACATTAATAACTTTCTATTATGTTTTTGCTACGTTGTTTCATGTTGTCTTACACGAAGAGGCCAAGTTTGTGTTTTTATTTTCTTAACTAGTTGCATTGTTCCAAGGACCGTCATTATATCCTTTTGAATTAGTCTCACAAATAGGCTCCGGTATTCTCGAAGGATAAAGTAGGTAACGCATAATGCTTCGCTTAGCTGTTGTCTCACCCATCAAATTTTGTTTGTGTGTGAGATGCAATTTACCAAGTTCATGTTTTGACTACGTGTTGCTTTGGTCTGTTGGTAGCTTATTTGGACAAATGGGATGAGTGCAGGATGGAAGAGAGATTGGGTTACATGGATAACTTTTCAACATCAATAATGCATTAATGTGTGATGAATGTAACCCATTCATAAGGCGTTCTTATCATCTCTGTCTTTATGATAATACATTGAAAGCTGTTTGCTCTTGTTTTGGATGTAAAACAGTTTTCATTTGAATATTTACTATTTTAACTTTTCTTAGATGTTTACGAGTTGGTAATAAACTTTCTCGGAGTCTCTTTCTACAGATGTTTATGGATCCTATTCTAGATGAAGATTGCTCCGAATACGACGGAGATGGACGATGGCCATTCCAAAATTTTGTGGAACTACTCATTATCGACTTGTTTGATCCCAGTAAGCAGCTTTGTTCTTGTCATTTGTGTTCTCCTTCATATGGCAATACTGGTGATGGTTCTGCTAATATCTTCTTTTGATGCTGGCAATTTTCAGTTTGGGAGGTTCGTCATGGTAGTATGATGGCTTTGAGGGAAATTTTAACCCAACAAGGTGGATCTGCTGGAGTATCTATGTCTGATTTGAGCTCCGAAGGCGGACATTTGGATGATATTGAGCAAAATCATAATTTGAACACATTAAAGAGAGAAAGGGAACTTGATTTGAATGTGCAAGTTGCAGGTGATGATTTTGAGCCAAGTAAAAGGCTCAAGTCTGAAGATGGATTCAAGTCTGAAAATACATTATGCCCAATGAATGAAACAACATTGTCAAATGGGGAGGTTAGTGTATGCTTGAAGATGGAGGATGCTGGATGTAGTTTGACCCCATTGGTGACTAATGGTATTCTTGATGTTGGAAATGTTAAGGTAGAGCCTGAGGTTTGCTTGGATAGGGTAGAAGTAGGCAGTATAGAAGAGCAGAACAGATCTATTGAAACAACAACATGCCCCATTTCAAAGACAGAAATTCCACAAAACATTCCTGGAAATTGCAAATTGATGAAATTGGTGAAAGTAACCAGTCATTCTTGGATTAAAAATTGGGAATTTCTTCAAGATTGTGCCATTCGTTTCTTGTGTGTACTATCATTAGATCGGTAAGCATGTTGTCTTCCATTTTTTATTTTTTAAGCTGCTTTAAGATAGTAACTTGCCAAAGGGGTAGTGGTCAAGTGGTTAAGGAGTTGTGGACTTGTTCCACAGGTCCTTGCTTCGAGACCCACTGGAGGCATCTTTATTTCGGGGTGATATTTCGACCAGTAGGTCGCATCTCGGGAGTAGGTTACGGATCCTATGCTGAAAAAACCGGCTTGCCTTTCAAAAAAAAAAAAAAAAAAAAAAAAAAGATAGTAACTTGTGTTATTTCTTCTCCACACTCAAAGTGCACCCCTTTCATTTTGTTGTACTACTTTATCACTATATTGAACATTTTGATATCTCATTTATTGTGGTATGTTTGTAGTATCATAACTTTTAGGCATAGAAGGGAGTTAGATTTGCATTTGTGTGTGCATACCTATCTTCTAGAGTTTTCATGAAAAATTTACTTTACTCTTTTTGTTGTAAAAGACTGTATTGGACAGATTGTCTTTCTAATAATACAGAGCAAGACCAAATTATGCATAGGATTATAGTTGTAGTAAATGATATTACCACTATATTTTGAAGGATTGTGTTTAGGTTGCCTCAATCACTACATCAAAAGTCAAAACTAACAATCATATCAGTTAGGGATCTCGTGCCCCATTGTCGTTTATAATATTTACTATCTTGCTTGTGTAGATTATTCTACTATATCTGAAAGGAGTGTTTCAAATCTTGATTTCCTGGTATTAAGCAGACTCTAAAGCCGTTTGGATTATTTTTTTCTTGTGCAAGTTGTAAGCAATCATTTAGAAAAGTTGGAAGCAGATTAATTTGACTATACCCCTTTTTCTTAAATCATGATTTTGTTATGTCTGAAACCCTTTTATCTTTGTGTTTTCCAGTTTCGGTGATTATGTTTCTGATCAGGTTGTTGCTCCAGTTCGGGAAACCTGTGCACAGGCACTAGGTGCCGTTCTCAAGTACATGCATCCTTCATTAGTTCATGAAACACTGCAGACCCTCTTGCAAATGCAGGTGAGTCTTATTGTTGCTTTTACATTTTTCTCTTGGATGGTTATATGTGCTCCTTTTCAGTATATACCTTCTAAGTTGAATTATTTGTCTATGTTTCAGTGTAGACCAGAATGGGAGATTCGACATGGTAGCCTTTTAGGTATCAAGTATATGGTTGCTGTTAGACAGGTATGACTTCTTTAAATTCATGTGTCTTTGAAATGTCATCTCAACTTGTACGAAATGGTGGTTAGGAAGGAATCTTGCATTATATGTTAGTAAATTTGTAAGCTTCTTCTGAGATAACATTTATGGGTTAAACTAAGCTATCATGGTGAATGACTTGCCAAGTACTCATTGAGTAAATTTTCCCTGCAAGTAAATTGCCTACCCGTCACAGGACTATCAATTTGATGTGTACAGTGCCAATGTTCTCATTCACTGATCCCAATTCTCACCCTATCTCCACCTTCGAGACATCAATTTTTTGACCCAAAATACATCCCACCTCCATCACTTTGCACAAATCAGAAACCCTCAATCAAAATGTGGACCATTGCAACACATTTGTATTGGAAATGTCCCAACACATTTGTATTTGAAACGAAGCACCATTTTTACATAGGCTACAAACCTAAGTAAAGAAACAAAAGCATTAAATATAGTAAGTTGCTAACGTCGAAAAAAAATCGTTGAAACTATATCAGCAGAAAAAAAAAAACACCCACAGATCTGCAGCTATTAATTAAACCATTTCTAGCTGTCTAGATCTTTAGAGTTACGATTAGGTAATAGCAAGCAGAACTGCTTGTGAATGCAAATGTTAAAGAAATGCCATGTTTGGAGAAGGAATTTTTGTGTTTTAATTGGGGAGGCACATCTTAAGTAACTTTAACATCTTTCAAGAGTCACTTCCTGTTTTTCTTCTCTTATCCTCTTGTTTTTTCTTCATTGGTGACACTGATTCGACTTCTTTGCAGTCACTTATTTGTTAAGTAATAATTTGCTTACTTTTTATCGATGATTTTATCAAATCTTCTACTGTATTACTTCAGAACATTCAATCAAATCTTCCACTGTTTTACTCAAACGTATAATTGTCGTCTGTTTTCGGATCGGTAGTAGAGATTAAAAAAAAATCCGAATGGGACGGGTTGAGGAAGCATGTAGATGTCAAACCGATCAATGCTTTTTCTGTGACCTTTATTCTGATATGTCAAAGTTTCTGTTCAATGTCAGGATATGCTCAATGATTTGCTTGATTGCGTTCTTCCCGCTTGTAAAGTGGGGCTGGAGGATCCAGATGACGACGTTAGGGCAGTTGCTGCTGACGCTCTAATACCTGCTGCTGCTGCTATAGTGTCTCTTAATGGCCAAGTATTGAATTCCATTGTTATGTTACTTTGGGATATACTACTTGACCTGGATGACTTGAGTCCATCGACTAGTAGGTTTGTCTTTGTTTGTTCGGCTTTTTTTTTTGTTTTTTTTCTGCTTCTTTAGATACTAGTGTTTCCCTTGTTTATTACGTTATTTGATGAATGTCCATGAACCTACATGCACAATTTTGAATGCAAATAATTGTAGAATGGCCTACAAGACTATAATCGTAGAAAAAGTCACCATTTCATGTGTTTCTATGAGTTCACCTTTCTTCTTCTGTCCAAATAAAATAATTCAAGAAAAAAAAGTTTAAATGTAGAACAATTGCAAAAAAATGAATTTAAAAAAAAAAAAATCAATGAATCTAGAAATAAATAGATAGAAAAGGTTGGGCCGCAAATATGGTAGCTAGTTGTTTTCACCTTGGTTTTGATTATGGGTTCACTAAAACAAATTGAAAACCTATTAAAACATGGAAAATAAGTGCCAAAGGTGTACCAGTTGAGTTGGTAGAGGTGTAACGGATGGTATCACACGTCACGGATTCAAATCCGGCTGGTGGCATGGGGTGGGGAGGGTTAAGGGTAAAAAAAAATTCATTAAATTTTTTTTTCCTAAGGTACCTAGAATATAATAGGGACTTCCTAAGACTGTTGCGGACTCTATATAGACACTTCTAAAGGATTTTAAATAAGCAATAAAATACAAAAACGGAAATCAATCTAAAAATATAAATAACTTGAAAACTCATACTTCCTGATACTATTTTATTCAGACCTATGAAGAAAAATTGTTTGGAATTAAATTTAAACCACGACTCAACCATTGAGTCGAAAGGGTTGACTTGGTCATACTCACAAATAAATATTCACCAAGATGTTCTACATCAATCTCCTATTCTTTGTAATAACTCGCCCTCGAGTTATGCATCAGAACTACAAGTCCATCATTGTGGGATGTGAGTGACAAAATACTTACTTTATTTCCAATGATGCTTGCTGCTTTTTTTTTCTTTGATGTTCTTTGAAAAATGTCAAGAACTTGTGAAAGCTTTTTTTTTTTAAATTGCGAACTGAATATTAGAATGCAACACATTTTGAGCAACGAACTTTTCATAATATCTCGTATACGGGTTCTCATATCTCATACTCTCTTCTTCTTTGAACAAACTCGTCCTCGAGTTTTGCTCAATATGTTTGAAAAAATTCTTAGAAAAAAGGCAATAAAGAGAAACTAGGAAAAAAAATAATGGAGGGTTAGAAATAGTAAAAATGGCATGAAGTCTTTGGAACTTTGGTGGACAAGATGATTTTGAGTTAGGATGGGGAAGAACGTCTATAATAGGATCGGGTTTTGGTGGTGGTGGTTTAATTAGGTCATGTTGAGGAGTTTCTTCGATTGGATTGTCAAAATTTTGTTGTTCATGTTTTTTGTTCTCATTTCTCAATTCCTCAAACGCCTTGATAGTAGGGGTGTGAGTAGGGTGTATGTCTTGAGCCGATTAGGGTGGTGTGATAAGCGGAGAAAGCTTTGGTTTGACCTTGGTATGGTGCAAATTAATCTTGACACCATCTTTGATAAAGAATAGGTATTTGCTTTGGCCCGATAAGTATCATCCATATTATAAAGGCATGGGCGACTAAGCACAAGTGGCAAGCTCGCATGTCAACATCACACGTGATGGAGTCTTTGTAAGGAAACACATTGAAAAGTAATTGGGTTCTTGCTATCCTCATCAATCCAACCAATAGAGTAAGGCTTGTCATGTCGTTGAGTAGGAAGCTGGAACTCATCAACCATACGTGAGGAAATGATGTTCTCACTACTATCCCTGTCAATGATAAACTTACAAAGTTACTCTTGTATCTAACATGAAGAGCAAAACAAGGTGTGCTTTTGGGGTGTCTCAACGTGTTAGCACGGAAAATAAATTTTGCATAACACAAGCAAGAAAGGTGTCATAGTCCTCTCCGTCATCTTCATCGTAAGCATCACATTCCTCATGGTGAACATATTCATTGGAATCAGGTTCAACTTTAGCCATGAAAACCTTTTTATAGCGATGCATCTGAAGAGTCCAAATTTTCCACACTTGACGCACGTATCTTGTTTAGGACAGGCATATGGATTTTGAGGTTTGGGTTTGGGGTTCCCCAAATTAGGGTGGGATTGGGTAGGTTGATAAGCAGGGGTGCTTGGTATGGATCGACATCAATTGGCACTACCATACAAAAAAGTGGAGGTGGAGGGGTTGGGTGTTGTAAGTTTGAAAGGGGATATACCTCTGATTTTCCAGGAACCAATGCATCATTGCCTTTATTTCCATTGCGTTTTTTAAATTCAACAAGAAGCATCGCCTTAAAACCTTTGATCAAGATGATCATCAAAGTTCTTGAGCCGAGCATCAAGGCAGACATCAACATCCTCAATGTGTAGGATAGATCCTTCCACCATGTTGGTATGTGAGATCTAAATTATTGCTAGAATTTTGAAAATAAATTGAAATTGATTGTTTTGATTATTAATTGATTCATTGATTATAAATTCATACTAGGAGCTCCTTATATAAATATGATAGAATAAAAAAAAGATAATCGAAATAAACTGAATATTAATTGAAATAAATGGAATAATTTGAAATAACAATGATAAAATAAGGGAACTAACTAAGAAATAAAATATTATTTCAATTAGTCAATTGATTACAATACACTACCTACGCTCCTATTTATAAAAAGAAAACACTAAATCTAATAGGAAACAATGACTTAATTGGAAACCTATTACAATAATACCAAAATTCCTAATACTGTTTAAATTACTACTATTGCTAAAATTACCAAATATCATAATTACATCAACCTCCCCAGGTTGAAGAAGCTCGTCCTCGAGCTTAAAGTCAAAGAAGCCTGATGAGCATAAGCAACCAAGCACTAAACATAAGGCTAAGTGCACCCAAAGTAGTCTACCTGAAAACTTGCCACGATACACACTGGCTAAAAATCGAGGAACCAACTCAGAAAGAAACCAAGGTGACTCAAAAAATCGGAAGCTACAAGAAATACGCCTGTTCATACGCTGTTCATACGCTCGTGTCGCAAAAATGTCTCAAAAGGGATCAACATAATCATCACTGACTATGTCTGGCCACTGTAGGAACATCTTCTGTTTTTTTTTTTTTTTTTCTTTTCTTCTGGTTGCTCAAAAATGGGAAAGAAGCCGCATAAGTCAAATAGCTCATGATTTGGAAATCGCGAATGTGTGATGGTGCCTTTAACTAACTCAAAAAGTGTAATGGACTGTGACAAAGGATAGTTCATTCGTCTCTGTGTGCCTATGCAAGTTCATCTTCCTTCCATATTTTGTAGTTGCGAAACGCTCTAATCCCATCGTCGATCTTATGATGCACTCGTTCTAGCCATTCTCTTCACTTATGGGCAAGTTCATCTGCTTCCATTGTTTTAAAAGGTGATTGATGCAAAACGATCACAAATCGCTTCAGTGCATACAAGTTGAATGCTGGCTGTAATGCGCACATGATTGTTCTTATTTCTTTAACACCTCGACTACTTTTATGATTGTTTTATGTATCCTTTTCATTGATGATTATTTCATATATATATATATATAATTTAATATTTTTAATATTTTTCTTTTTCCTAAAAAGTCAAGGCGTGCACCTCGTTACGCATTAATACGCCACTTCGCATTGAGAAAAGCATAATCGCCTCAGTGCTGGAAAATGCTTTTTTGAAACATTGTCTATTTCCAATTGTGCCTGACGCTCTCGAATCTTTTGTTCATCTCGCAAAAGCTTTTTTTTTGTTTGTCTCAACATGTATCACAGTGGAGGGGGTAGTGAAGTGTACATAATTGGCAGATGGTGGTGGGGGGTGTAGGAACAAACTGTTCAGGTTGTAGTGGTTTTATGTCATGGGTCTCTGGAGGATGGGATGGTATAGGAGAAACGGGTTCAGGGTGGGTGTAAGAGGGGACATAAGTGGTTTGTGGTGGAAAATAGTAAACTGGATAATAATGGCTAGAAGACACCGAGAGGGAATAGACTGGACTATATTGTTATTGGTATGAGGACGAGTAATAGGATAGATATTGATAGTAATAATAGAGGTATGGATACGGGTCATAATATGCAGCACGTAAAATAAAGAGCCAAGGACTATTCTGAAAATATGAAAAATATGAAACAAGACTTGGATGAAATTTTGTTTCTTTTTCCTCCTTTCACGATCTGTAACAACAGATTTTAAAAGGGAGGTGTGGGCATGGGTGTTTGACGGAGGCGAAACAACAAGCTGCTGGGGGTCTTGCGAAGCTGGTTGACGGTGGCAGAATCGAACATTGCTGGCAGTTTGCTAGAGCTGCGTTGGCTAGAACGTGTGAGTTTGGTGGACTGAGGTTGTTGGATCTGATGGACTGGTGTTGGCGGGAGGGTGACACTGCTGAACAGTGACGATCAAGGGGGAAGGTCTGTTTGGTTGATATCTATTAGTGACAACGGCGGCGGAAAGTGATGATGTGCTAGCGACGGCTTGCAATGGGGTGGGAAAGTTGTGACGGTTGGTTGAAGTTGCGATGGACTGCAAGGATGACGACACTGATTGGTGCGACGGTGGTGGCTTCTTGGTTTTGCTCTTCTTTTTCAAATCTTCAATGATGTTTAATTTACTTTTTCCTTTGAACCTTTTTTTTTTCAAATCGA
Source organism: Berberis vulgaris (assembly GCA_963556465.1). NCBI lineage: Eukaryota > Viridiplantae > Streptophyta > Magnoliopsida > Ranunculales > Berberidaceae > Berberis > Berberis vulgaris. Next base: position 25,103,804 of record OY747127.1, read on the forward strand.
ACAAATTAGAATTTTCGACTCTGATACCAATTGATAGAATAAAAGAACAATTATCTAAATAAACTTAACAATAATTGAAATAAACGGAATAATTTGAAATAACAACGATAAAATAAAGGGAAATAAGGGTGTGTTTGATTTTTGGGTGTTTCATGGAAAAATAAAACTTTTATCCAAAAATTGAGTTTTCTGGCGTTTGATTTTTTTCTAGGCTCCCACTCGGAAAACTTTTCTCTGTTCGATCTTTTCACTCACCGATGACTCTCTCGACTCAAAGCCCTCAAGAGATTCAACGCCTAAAGTTGAGCAAATTCCTTTATTTTCCTCAATAATTCCTCCACAAAATAGAAATGTTCTCTCTTATGAATTTTTTTTCTTGGTGCAATCAAACGGTGAAAAATAGTTTTGAATGTTTTTTTTCCCATCAACTTTTTTTCCAAAGAATTTCCTTTTCTTTGAAATTTTTTCCCAAAACAAACACACCCTAAGAAATAAAATATTGTTTCAATTAATCAATTATTACAATAAACTACCTACGCTCCTATTTATAAAATAGCAAACCCTAAGCCTGATAGGAAACAATTTCCTAATTGGAAACCCTATTACAATAATACTAGAATTCTTAATACTGCCTAAATTACATTATTCCAAATATTACTAAATATCCTAATTACATCAAGATAACTCCACTAAAATAAACTAGAAACCTACTAAAACATGGAAAATAACTTTCCTAAGGTACCTAAACTATAATAGGGATTTCCTAAGACTGTTTGGACTCTATTTAGACACTTCTAAAGACTTCTAAATAAGTCATGAAATACAAAAACGTAAATCAATCTAAAAATAGAAATAACTTGAAAATTCATATTTCCTAATACTATTTGACTTGGATCTAAGAAAGAAATTGCTTAGAATTAAACTTAGACCACGATTCGACCGTTGACTTGAAAGGGTTGACTTGGTCAAACTCACAAAAATATTCTCCGAGATGATCTATATCAGTAGGATCGTTTGGCTACTCGGTGGCATTTTGACTCATAAGCTATGGTCATTGACACAACTTCCCCTATGTATGTAGGAAACTTTGCAAGATTTATTTGGTCTCATTTCATCCAAGTTTTGGGGGTTGATTAGGTGACTATGTATTTCATGATTAGAAATGTAGAGCCTAAACTAAAGGAACAACTGGTGTTGTTTCTTACCTTTGTTTATTCATGAGCCTTTCGATTTGAGGCGATACTAGGATTAAGCCTTCATAGATACAGATCAAGATCTGCATTTTTTATTTTTTATAATCCTTTACAGTATGTAGATGAGACTATTCTTTTTTTGGATCCTTTCCTTATCAGTTCAAAGTGGTGCACTCTACCCTTCTTTGGTTTGAAGTGAGCTATTGGTTTTCCATTAAATTCCAGAAATAAGTAATATACCCTGTGGGAATCAGCTGAACACTCTGGTAGACATTCTTCATTGCAAGACAGACAAACTCCCTTGTCTCTTTTTGGATCAGCTGAATACTCTGGTAGACTCGCTTGTCTCTATTTGGGTCTGCCTATTTGGGTCTCTATTTGGGAGGCTATAATTGACAGAATCCAAAGTAGACTAGTTATCTGAAAGGGAAAATATATATCTAAGGCTTACTCTCATTAACAGCACCATCACTAGCATTCTTGTCCTCATGATGTCAGCCATCCCCCTTCCTACATCTGTGGCTAATGATATAGAAAATATATGCAGAGACTTTCTTTGGGGAACTAATGGCTCTGCTAAATATAAACACTTGGTCAAGTGGGCAGATACTTGTAAGCCAAAGAGTATGGGAGGTTTAAACATTTTAATGAGGATCTTCTTTCTAAATGGCTATGGAGATTTGATAAAGAAGAAGGCACTCCGTGGAGAACTATCATTCAGCAGAAATATGTGATTATTCCCAATGGATTGTTCACTAACCAAGTCTCCTCTACTTATGGGTGTAGTTGGTGGAAAGCTATCATGAGAAAGAGATATCCTTTGGGAGGACTCATGGGCTGGTAACCAACCTCTCAAAGCCTTATTTCCAGCCATCAATGACATCTCTAAAATGTGGCAACATATCCCAAATTTACCGAGGCTTGAAAAACAACTCCAATTCTTGGGACCTTGCCTCAATAAGAGGTGTGAGAGACAATGAAATTACCAAATTTAATTGAGTTGGTGGATTTATTAAGCATGATCTCCCTTTCCGGAGGAAGATGACTAGGTTCTTAGTTCACAACAGCTATCAAAAACAAGTCCTTCAGTGCGTACATCTTTCCAATATTGTCTGTTCCCCCCCTTTTTTTGGGAATAAGATATTTTGGTTGAAGGAAGTCCCTCCTAGAGTGAATTTCTTCATTTGGGCCCTTGCTCATGGCAAAATTCTAACTGTTGGGTACTCTTTGTGAGTCTAATCCTGAAAGCATCCAACACTTGTATCTTACCAGCAAATTTCCTTGGAAGTTTGCAGTTCCATTGTGATGAGTTTTGGAGTGTTGCCTTCTGGAGATTATATCTTTATATGGGTTTAACAATGGATGAGAGATGGTTGCTCTACAACTGGAGCTTGGTTATGGTCCAAAGTCTTAGTGGCTATTGTTTGGTTAATTTGGAAGGAGTGAAATAGTAGGATTTTTAGAGGGGTGAAGAAGGATCTTCTCACTGGTTGTAGAGAAATCAAATTTCTTATTTGGCATTGGGCAATGTATGGAGGTATTTAGAATGCATTCCCCTTTTATACTTGTATTTTTTATTGGGCTAGCTTGTTCACTTTGTAATCCCCTTGTATATTTTTGTAGTGTGACCACCTTGGTCACTTTTTAAGTTTAATGACATTCGCTTGCTATTTGATTCATAAAAAGAAAAAAAAGACTTAACCCTCGTCTCAATTCAGTATTCTCAATACAGGGGAACAAAACACCCTTACAATATGATGATACCCCTAAGATAGGGAAAGAATAATAATTAACCAAAGGGATTTAGGGGAATGGACATGGGTGTTGGAGCTATGAATCGAGCTATAGTTATCAATTTATTGTGGAAGTTGTTAGTGTTATGGTTATAGGATGTATTGGGTTGAATTAGTGCTTTGAATTTTTAATTGGGTTGCACCGATTCACCATGACTTCGACTGAGTTGTGTGTCCATGCGTGTGGATGCAGATTTGGACACGATTGGACATGGCCTGGTAAAATAATAATAATAATAATAAAATTTAAAAAAAAAAAATATATATATATATATATATATATATATTTTTTTTTTTTCCTGGATTTTGACTTATGTTGTCGGGGGCTCCGCCGTGGTTGTAAAGGGTCCATTTTTTATTTAAAGCACCTCGCCCCAACCTTAGAACGTCGCAAGGCTATACACTTGTCTAGATGAGGGCTACCATACTCTAGTAGTGGACCATAGCACTTCATACCTCGCCTCACCTCTGACAACATAGATTTTGACATTTGAAATTTCTTTAGTTAGAAATGGAGTATGGAGAAAAAATGAGAGAAAGAACAAAGAAATACAAACCTTTGTGTTAATTTTTTTAGATGCCTTCCATGCAGGTCTTATACAGATAAGAAGGGATTTCCTTCTTTGTAATTATTGTGACAGCGTGTTGTTGCTTAAAAAAAATAGGTTTACAAAGTCTCACTTACAAGAACCATCATAAGAAACCTAAAGCTAAAGGTGGATAACACTAGAGAATACGTCTCCTTTGTCTCTATCTCAAATTGCAAGTACATATTATATGAAGCTTGTCAAATCAAAAGTGTGACAACCAATACTTTCTCTTTGGAACCATAACCTCTTAGTTAAAAAAAGTTGTAAACAGTAGCAACTTTGAAGTAATTGACTACTTTATTATCTCAATATGAACCATAGGATTTTTTTTTGGAAATCTTTTTTTTGGAGGCGGGAAAGAACCATAGGATTAATAATCCCAAGGAGAACTTTTTCTCCTAGACACAGTAATTATGGATTTCGTATAAATTCTTGCATGAATAAAATTGTAATTTAGAATAGTTAGTGTTTTATGTTTTTCATTAAGAATGTTGATTTTGAAATGATCATTAGTTGCTGCATGAATTTCATATTAATTTTAAAAAAATTTATTGTTGATATTTAAACATATTGTCATGTCAGACACTCCACAGCTGTGTTTGTTCAACACACATAAGCCATATCTCAGATTTTAATAACTCTTGCGAGAAACTCCTTGAGTACTACGTGCCTTTGACGACAACTTTTTAATTTGTATTTTTTTAATAATAAAAAAAACTAAAGAAAACATCTAATTTGTTATGATAACTTTATAAATTGGTGAACAAGGAGGAAGATACCTTTGTTTCAACAATGTGTTCAGTTAGTATTACCACACCTGTAAGTTTGAAAGCAATAGGTTTAACTTGCTTGATGTGCATGGGCCCATTGAAGAAAATCCTCGATGTGCATGAGCCCATTGAAGCTTGGAATGTATGCTTTACTACAATACCCAAAAAATTTATGGTTGTTGTTGGAGAAAGGTTGGCTAGGAGGAAAGAAAACATGTTCATCTTCATCATAAATCATAATCATCATAAGGGTGCCATGTCAGGATTTTCATCATGACAAGGAGGTGGGAAGCTGAGTTGGTATTTAGGTGGGGTGTTATAGAATTTGTTTGGTGGTCAATATGGCTACTGTAGGTTTTGATGATGGCAGCATGTTGGGGGCTTGTTAGAGGGTTAAGTAACATGAGCATGGGGTAGTGTATTTGGAAAGAAATAACAAGTTCAGTACTTACATCTACTAATTGCCGGAGAAGCTCGTTGCTGAAGGAAGCCATTGTTTTGTTTATTTTTCCCTAGCAAGGACAAGGATCATACCTGGAAAAGTTTGAGCAATCCCAACTCCAAACCCTTTGAGCCTTTGACTGATTTCGTTGATCATTAGTTGCAGAATGGTTGCTAGCATTGTGGCATACTTGTTATGCAAGTTACATTGCAGCCATCTTAGGCTCATAATTCATATACCATTTTTAACATAGCGTAAGAGTGAAATCAATCATAAACATACTGTGAGTTAAAAGCTAAATTGTGGAATTGATCGATCATAAACACTCTGATCATAAACATGCTGAGAGTTAAAAGCTAAATTGTGAAATCGATCGATCGATCATAAACATTCTAAGAGTTAAAAGTCAAAATTAGAACCTGGGACTTTACAATTGTGGAATGATTGAATTCAAAATTCATTCTTGGAGCTCTTTATATAAATAGATAACTCCATTAGGACCTATAAGAAGATGGCCGTTGCCCTTACATGAAAATGGTTGTGCAGGTACAATTAGGAGCCTAGGAGCCTGATTGCAACAACCTGCCGATCCACATAAAGCCCACCATCATTGCATTGATAGTGCCCCCAACTTAACCACCTAAAGAGACTCGAGCCCATGTTGAGCCACAGGGTGTGGGTTTTGGCCTCATATGCCTAAGCATGTGGGACACACACACCACTACCCTCTTCCTCAGAATCAGCCTGTCACAATTCTCCCTCCTTAGAACAGTTGAGAAACAACTTTGTTACCACTGTAATGATTTACCGGAGTGGGACCATGTCAAAGGCCCCCACATTGTACCGATATTGTCCTCAGCTTAACCACCAAAGAGACTTAGGTTCACGTCTTGGCCTTTGTATGTTGTTTTTCCTAAAAGCCTCTTAGTATGATCACGGAGAGATAAATTACTTTTCAACTCCTCACATACATGATGTGAGACTAATCAACCCACCACCACGGCTGCGTAAACATGAGACACACACCACTGCCTTCCTTGAGAGTTGGGGTGTCACACAGTTGGGGGTGCGAATCATTAAGGCTAAGTTCATAGGATTTTTGTGGTAATATATCGGGGCCCTAATGATTTGAGCTTATTGAAAGGATTTCTTCCATCGAGGCCTTTTTCACTAGATGGGTGGAGTACACTTTGGGGCCAGGAGGTAAGATATGATTTTGGCATGATAAGTGGTATGGTTCAAGGCTGTTCCAAGTGTCCAATTTAAGAGGGCAAGGTGTCTGACTTATTTCATGAAAGCCCAAATGGTGGTGGTTGGAATCTCCATTTGAGGAGTGCATTGTATGAAAATTACAATACTGCAAACAATTAGTACCGTCCAAACCTTATCTTTGAGATGCTGCTCTAAATAACTCACCCGCGCCATCAAGTTTCCCTTCTTGCACCCTCCACAACAGTATATTAAGACATGTTAACGGAGACATCAAGGTGTCTTTGATATTGTGCCAACGGAGTTGTTACTGAATTAGTGAGATGGACCCACCATTGTTAAAATAGGGCTTTGCTTTGGCAATTAAGATTAGGGCTCTCAATTCAGTTAGGTTTAGAATTAGATTTCTTTGGGAGCAAGATATCTTTTTGTTATAAATAAGTGCTACGTACCCATGGAAAGCAAAATTGAATAAATAATATTTTTCAGTTTCCCAAAAGCTTTGTCACTCGAGCTTTGTTTGTGATTTTTGTTTAGTTGCAAAATACCGTCAATATACTTTTAATATGATATCAGACATCTTTCCCCTCTCCAACTTGATAGAATCTCCGACCTTTTAATATGGTTGTCATTCATTCATTTTTCTATGTTGACTTCAAAATTTGGTCTTTCGTATTGCAGTGTTATGAATTTGTTGGCAGAAATCTATTCTCGAGAAGAGATGATTCCAAAGATGTTAAGAGCAAAGGCATCAAAAGAGAAACAAGAATTTGATCTTAATGAAGTGATTCTGAGTGATGAACATGGAGATGGAGCTAAATCTGATGATAACCCGTATATGCTAGCAACATTGGCACCTCGATTGTGGCCATTCATGAGGCATGCAATTACATCAGTTCGTCATTCAGCTATCCGCACTTTGGTAAAGTAAATTAGATGACTTTCCATTGTGCTCTCTTATATTTAACTATTTATTGGTCGCTATTCTCATTTCATTTATTTGTTCTTAAATGCTTGATCTCTAGCAGTGTTTGCTGAACTCGTGCCTATTTAGTTTTGTATACTTGGGCCAACATAGTTGTTTCTGTGAGATCTGATTTAACTTGTCTTTTTCTGCCATAATACAATTGGTGACTATTATGATTTATTTAGATGTAACACATTCTTGATTTGAATCATCAATGTTCTATGGCACAGGAGCGGTTGCTTGAAGCAGGATGCCAGAGGTCATCTGAGTTGGAAACTGGTTCTTTTTGGCCCTCTTTTATTTTGGGTGATACTCTTAGGATTGTTTTTCAGAACCTACTGTTGGAAGCCAATGAGGAAATTCTTCAATGTTCAGAGAGGGTGTGGAGACTTCTGCTTCAGGTTTTACTCGAACTATATGCTCTCTTTTTTGCATAAAAAAATTTATGTTCTTGGCTCACCTTTTGTGATCTTATTAATGCCAGTGCCCAGAGAAGGATCTGGAAGTGGCCGGCAGATCATATTTTACTTGTTGGATAGAACTTGCAATTACCCCATATGGTTCGGTCTTGGATGCTACAAAAATGTTTTGGCCTGTAGCTCTTCCACGTAAAAGTCATTTTAGAGCTGCTGCTAAAATGAGAGCTATGAAGCAAGAGAATGAATTCAGTAGAAACTTTGCTTTTGACGCTGCTAAAGGAACTACATCCAATGAGACAAATGGAGTAGCTTCAGCTAATTTTATTAAGATTATAGTTGGTGCGGATAGTGAAAAATCAGTAACTCGTACCCGTGTAGTTACAGCAGCTGCATTGGGTATATTTGCTTCTAAGTTACCTCATGGCTCTCTGCAATTTGTGATAGATCCATTATGGAAAGAGATCACCTCTTTTTCTGGTGTTCAGAGACAGGTAGCTCCTTTACATGTGATGTTCTCTGGAAATTGTGTTTTTTACTTTGTTTCACCTCATAATGACCTGAAATGTTTCTTATTTCTAGGTTGCTTCCATGATTTTTGTTTCTTGGTTCAAAGAGCTTCAAAGCAATTCCTATTCTGGCATGCATGAAATGATTTCTGGCTTTCTCGACCCTCTTAGGAAATGGCTGTTTGAATTATTAACCTGTGCTGATCCTTCGCTGCCTACTAAAGATTCAACTCTTCCTTATACCGAGCTTTCAAGAACTTATGCGAAGATGCGTAGTGAGGCCAATCTGTTGTATGTTGCAGTTGACTCATCTGGCTTGTCAAAGAGTCTGCTGCCGGATATCAAATTTGATATGGAGAACTTAAGTGTTGATGATTCACTAAGTTTTGCATCAAAACTTGCAATGTCGGTAAATGACCCAAATACAAAAGAGATTGTTGAAAGACATATTCTTGAGGATTTGGAGTCATCAAGGCAACGACTTATTGCAACTTCTGGCTATTTGAAATGCATTCAGGTATATACTTCACTTTTCTGATGCAGTCATGTTAATATGTTTGATTCGCGTTATTATTGATTTATCATTCACTGCCATAAGTGCATCCAGTTATGAATGTAAGACTGGATTGTAGCTCTGCACAATCTCTTGGCTAATGTGTTGTGACTCCCAAGTCGATGTAGCATTATGTGTTTCATATTGTTGTCTGCGTTTGTTGAAGTTTTTAATGTTGCTCAAGTTGGAACATAGATTATCTTTAATTACTGAACCTTTTTTTTTGGTATCTTTTTACAGAATAATTTGCATGTTACTGTCTCGAGCCTAATTGCAGCTGCAGTTGTTTGGATGTCTGAGCTGCCTACTAAACTTAATCCAATTATACTGCCTTTGATGGCTTCAATAAAAAGAGAACAGGTGATAATTCTTGCAGTTCTATGTATGATATATCCATATAAATCTGCACGAGGCCCATACTCATGTAAATTTTTTTTGGCTTTGTTGTGCTTCAGGAGGAGATACTGCAGCAGAAGGTAGCTGAAGCACTTGCTGAGCTAATTTCTCGTTGTGTTGAACGTAAGCCTAGTCCCAATGATAAATTAATTAAGAATCTTTGCACTTTAGTATGCATGGATCCATGTGAGACACCCCAAGCTGCGACCATAAATTCCATGGAGATTGTTGAAGATCAAGATCTATTATCCTTTGGAAGGAGTTCTGCTAATGGGAAAACCATTGTTCAAAGTCCAGCTGGTTCAGAAGACCGAACTAAGGTTAAAGGCTTTATCAGCAGGCGTGGGTCAGAACTTGCATTGAAGCATTTATGTGAGAAGTTTGGTTCCATGTTATTTGATAAACTGCCTAGATTGTGGGACTACCTGACCGAAGTTCTGAAGCCGGAGATTCACGAAGGACAGATATCTTCAGATATCCAAAGAACATCACTGACAGTTGACTCTGTTAAGGATCCACAGATCTTGATAAACAATATCCAGGTAGTTAATCTATTCTATGCATTTACAATATCGAGATACATTATCTATTCTGTGCATTTACTGTTGCTATGGCTAATGGGTATTAATGGCATTTCCTGATTCTGTCTAATTCAGTGCTTCTTGTAAGAGACATTCCATCATAATGTTGTTATCTGTCCATTATAGGAACATTTTCTTGTAGCCCTACCAGATAAGCTTCTAGTCTGAAGTTGACTGTGGGCTACAGGTCTTGGAAGCTTTTATCATTCCTTACGATCGCAGACTACACGTGCTTTCATGATTGGCATCCATTTTATTTAATAATAAGCTTTTACCAAAGCTTTTTATCCATCTGCTCTTTTAATCTTATTGGCTATGCAGAAAAATAGAGATTACTGGATGGATGGCGAGGAAAAACATCTCTGCCAAAGAAAACTAGAATATTCGTACCTAGGCACCAGTGTGCAAACAAAATCCTCAAATAATTGCATAATATTTAATGTTATAAGGTGACAACCATTCCATTAGTTGTACTATGATTTTAAACTTCTATGGACTATGTTATTTAGTTATTTTATTTGGTTGGACCACATTTATCACACATTCCAAATCCAAGTTATAAGGGTTTCAAAGATAATTTGAATTATTTTTATTTAATTTAACAATAGAAACAAAGTTTCAAGTCCTCATTAGTTTTTTTTTCTCTTACCAGTCATTTTTTTTTTTGATAAAAGTTTAGACATTTTGCTATTAGTTAGGGATATTAAAGTGTGTTTATGGCTTTGGTGTATGCCTGACTAATCTTTTCATTCATGCATGCTCAAGGGTGTGATTAACCTCTAAGAGGTAACCCCTTGCAGTTTCTTTTCTTTCTCTTTGGGTGTGACTAATCTTTTCATGCATGCTCGTGCCTGTTTCATTCATAGCAAAGCAAAGCATGAAACCAAGAGTAAAAAGAACTTAAAGTAAAGGGAAAAAGAAGAAAAAAAAATCGAATACATTATCTAATTACAAGCCCAGACCAATCAAACATGAAACTAATAAGAGGAATATCTTTGCTCTATGATATGTAATCCCCCACTTCCATGCGATCTCCTTAGTCAGACAAACCAATTATCTGGGAGTTTCTCACTCCGTCGAGATTCCTGTTTTAAGGTTATTTGTGGTTGCATTGCTGATCAAAATAAATAAATAAATATACGTATAAATAAATTACGATTTGCTCTTTCAGGAAAGCTTGCCTTGAGGTTTACCCCTCATTTCCCCGTCTGTTAAATGGCCTTGCATTGCTATGCCTTACACTGATAAAAAGCCCTTTCTTATGGTCATTCATTTCCATGTTTGGTTTATCTTATATGTGAGCTTCTCTCTCTAGTATCTTCTGTAAAAAATTTATGAAATTTTTTATATAATGCAGGTTGTACGTTCTATTGCATCTCTTCTAGACGAGTCATTGAAGCCCAAGTTGCTTACACTGCTTCCGTGCATCTTTAGATGTGTGTCACATTTCCATGTTGCAGTAAGGTTAGCTGCTTCAAGATGTATCACATCAATGGCAAGGTCAATGAAAGTAAATGTAATGGGAGCTGTGCTTGAGAAAGCCATACCTATGTTGGGTGACAGATTATCTGTACATGCCAGACAAGGTGCTAGTATGCTTCTGCGTTTGCTTATCCAAGGAATGGGAGCAGAGCTGGTCCCTTATTCTCCTTTATTAGTTGTTCCTCTTCTGAGGTGTATGAGTGATGCTGATAGTGCCGTCAGACAAAGTGTAACCCATAGTTTTGCAGCTCTTGTACCTCTTCTTCCATTGGCAAGAGGCCTACCTCCACCAAGTGGTCTCAGTGAATATGTAACTCGGAACACAGATGATGCAGAGTTTCTCGAGCAACTGCTTGACAATACTCACATTAATGATTACAAGCTGTCCACTGAATTAAAAGTGACATTGAGGAGGTATGTTTCTATCTTCTTATCTCAACTCTTGCTATTTCATTCTTTACCTTGTTCCGTTACAGATTTACAATCCTGATTGCACTATAACAGCGTGAATCTTTGTGCTGTCATCAATTGCCTGCAAAATTTATGGAAATTAGGATTAGTTTAATGAATATTTTAATTATTTCTATAGTTGATATGGGCATAGTACAAAGCCCATAGTGTTGGGTTAGGGTTACAGTACTGTTTGGGGAGTCTAGGGTTTGTTGCTTGAGTAGCAAGTCCAACAGGTTATTATAGATAAAGGTTAAACCCTCTTTTATATTTTGCTTTGAGTGAGTTTAAACTCCATTGATATATTATTTGTTTTATCTTTATTTCATTAATTTATTGCAATTTATTGGTCTCAGTGTAATTATCTTAGATCTTAGATTTCATTAAAAATGGAGTTGCAATTTTCATATAACTGGCATGTTGACATATATTTGGATACTTCCTACAACCATGAAAATGGAGGAAGTGCTATTTTCAGTATGAAAATTGTTTGGATATTTCCGACATAACCATGCCATAATGATTAAATATTTTCCGGAGTCTCCGTTGTGCATTGATACTACTACACAGTGTCTGATCCATATTTTGTTTCTATGTTCCAGGTATCAACAAGAGGGTATAAACTGGTTGTCTTTCTTGAGACGTTTCAAGCTTCATGGGATCTTATGTGATGATATGGGGCTTGGCAAAACACTTCAGGCATCAGCGATTGTGGCATCCGATATAGTAGAGAATCGTACTTCCAATAATGGCAAAGATCTCCTGTCTTTAATTATTTGTCCATCCACACTGGTTGCTCACTGGGCTTATGAAATTGAAAAGTTTATCGACTCTTCTGTAATGATGCCTCTCCAGTATGTTGGTTCTGCCCAAGGCCGCATCTCTCTCAGAAGTTGTTTTGAAAAGTATAACATCATCATAACATCATATGATGTTGTCCGCAAAGATATTGACTATCTTGGACAACTTGTGTGGAATTACTGTATTCTGGATGAGGGACACATTATCAAGAACTCAAAATCTAAAATAACGGGTGCAGTGAAACAATTGAAAGCGGAGCACCGTCTTATATTGAGTGGAACGCCTATCCAGGTTGTTATTGCAGCCTCCTAGTTACAATTTAAGCTCCTTCAATCTTTTGTAATTTTAGTTTAATATATGTCTGCTAAATGTATGTGCTTTGCAGAATAACATTTTGGAGCTGTGGTCCCTTTTTGACTTTCTGATGCCAGGCTTTCTTGGGACCGAGCGGCAAGTGAGTCTCAGAACTACTTATATAATACATACATCTTTATTAGTCCTCACTTCCTCTTTTTTTTAAGTTAATAGTTCTCACTTATTTCTGAACTATTTCTTTTTGCCGCTAAGAGCATATAGACTGAAGACTTATAATGGAAGCTCTTATATGAATATTAATACTGGATGTTGTCACTAAAAAGGAACCAGGAATACTTCAAAATGTCTGGGAATATTGTTTATTGAATTTATAATGAAAATAATATTTATGAACCTAAATTGAAGGCTTATATTGAAATTATGTACAAAAAAGAATCTTTAATATTCAGTATTTGGAAAAAATGTTTGTTGGGGTCGTTACAAAAAAGAATAAACCTCTATTGAAGCTTTTTTACATGTAGGGATGTTATACCTGGAGATTAAACTTGTAAAAAATTGATTTCCATGTTTTGTAAGAAAAAAAATTGTGCCTTTCTGTTACTTTATTTGAGCCTAATCAATCTAGAATCCAAACAAAACCACCACCACTACACTAACCCCCCCCCCCAAAAAAAAAAACCAAGATGTGGTCCCCTATGGACTCCATGCAACCAAATACACCCTACAAGTTTTAGATTAACGTTAAATGTACTTTTATATCCATAATAATTAGTTGTTTAAATAGTAACCCTAAAGATATATGACAATATTTTAAAATATTGCATCACCTACGCTCCAAAGTTTACATCAACATCCAATGAAACTCAATACCCTGTCTTCTTCCCCAAATTTTACCCTTCCCATCACTGTTCTCTATTGTAATAAGCTTCTCTCGCCAAATCTCTCTTTTTCCATTTCCCAAAAGCACCTTCATTCCTCAAGGAGACATCAAGGGATGGGCAAATCATAGAACTCTCCTAGTCTCAGACTATATAAGACCAATTATGTAAGAGTGAAGAATTCCCACATGTTTGTTAACTTAATCTCATGGTATCTGTGTCATATTTCTTTGGTTTGGGTTGGAGATTGGGGTAATTTGAGCTAAGAAGGGGGAGGGTAGATGTGATTATCATTCTCTGATCAAGGAAAATGTCAAGGGAGACACCTATCCGAAAAATCCGTGTAAATCAGTTAGTCACGTGGAGTGGGTGAATAATCAGTTTTACAATTCTGTGTGAAAATTTGCCCTCAATGGCAAAATAGTTTTCTAATGAATAATGCAACAAACACTAGTTTATTCCGAAATTACTATAAACTATTTTCCAACAAATGTGCAGAACCATCAAGCAAACTCTCAAGTGGAAAATAATTTTTTATAAGCTGCGAGCAAAGAAATTGTGAAAGTAGTGATAATGGCGATTGACATGCAATTTTGAGCAATGCATATTTTGTTGTATTTAAATTGAAAATGTGGTGATGGTTCATGATGAGGTAGCAGGAGTGTGTGCAGCATGTGACTTCGAAAAGGTTGTTTTGAAGAAAAAATTAAAAAAATGGTGAGCCCAGTGAGTGATGAATCAAATCCTATAAGTGTACTATTTTACAAATATGCATGATAAAGAAGTTGTTAGGCTTTGAACAAACATCGTCAATGAGAATACTTTAACATAGCCTAAACAATTCTTACCTCCTTGGAACTGTCTTTAATAATTTGGAAAAGAGAGTCAAATATGGAAAGATAACAGCAACATCAGAGATTTAACAGTTTAAAGGATGCTCCAAAAAATGCACTTTTTACTAATGAATTGCCTATGTAGTTAAATTGTTAATCGTACCCTAATTGGTTAAAGTGCGATATCGAGATTAATTGGCTTATATTTTATATACATATTTTCTTTATCCTTTCAAGTAATATGTTTACTTCAATAAAAAAAATTTATTCAATGTGTATTGAAGTAGTAGAAATTACTTGTCACATTTTAAGGCAAGTTATAACAAAATTAAGAATTTAATATCAGATACTCCATATTCTTCAGTTTTGCCATGGACTGATTAATCGTGAAGTTTTGAAAGCGATTAATTGGTAAATCGGCCAAAAATCGCCGATTACTCAGCCAATGGATTATTCAGACGATAAATTCAAAAATCTTAATGCTCTACTAAAAATCATAACTCTACTAGCGAGAATAGATTAATCGGGGATTAATCGTCGATCAATCACCGATTTAATAACATAGTGAATTGGGTGATCGCATGATATTTGCTCAATTATTTTTTAAATAACAATGTGGATAAATAAATAAACCACTCCAAAGTTACAACAGATGAAAGAATGAGAAGGGAAGAGATAACTACTCTTGTTGGAGGTACCTCTATACTATTAAGGAATCAGAGTTAAACAAGGAGATGTTAGATAGGTCAAATCAAAGTTCTGGTGTGGAATAGATTCAATTGGACTGTATGCTCACGTAGACTACCGTCAATGGCTATAATGAAGAAACTGAACTGCAATGCTGCACTAATCCAAATTGATGGCAGAGCCAACAGCTCTCAAGTCACTTTTTTGAAAACTCTTAGAGTTAAAGAAAATTAAATTGAAGGGATGCAACAGGCTTGTTATTCAAAGAACTCCCACCATTTTTTGAAAATCTACTTGTTAGAAATTTGAATTTCATGGTTGGTAACTGCCCCTTCACTATCTAGTTCTGTCTCATGTTCTACTTCTACGCATGAAATTTGTTGTATTGACTTCATCTGCATTGAAGGCTGCTAAGCCTCATCTTATTTGCTTCCTGGTATACTATACAGTTCCAAACTACTTATGGGAAACCGCTTCTTGCATCTAAAGATTCCAAATGCTCTGCCAGGGATGCCGAAGCAGCTGCACTAGCTATGGAAGCATTGCATAAACAGGTAAAATCGTGAATATAGCATGTGTGAGCTCGATAGGATCATTCAGTGCACTTTCGTTTCAAATCTGAGTTGCTTCTAAATAGGTCATGCCATTCCTACTCCGTCGAACAAAAGATGAGGTTCTGTCTGATCTGCCGGAGAAAATTATTCAGGACAGATTTTGTGATTTGAGCCCTGTTCAGTTAAAACTTTATGAGCAATTCTCTTCTTCTGATGCGAGGAGAGATATTTCAACACTTGTAACAGTAGATGAGTCACCAGACAAAGTAGAACGAGAGACTCCTTCACCAAAAGCGTCCAAACATGTCTTCCAGGTATTTTGGCGTATTCGTAATTCTTTGTCAATTCAGTAATTTGTGTTATCTAATATCATTATTCTTTTCTCAACCATACAGGCCCTCCAGTATTTGCTGAAGCTTTGTAGTCACCCCTTGCTCGTACTGGGTGAAAAGCTTACGGAAACCGCAAGCTCTTTGTCAGAAGTCATCCCTGCTAATGCTGACATTACTTCATACCTTCATGAGTTGCATCATTCGCCAAAATTAGTTGCTCTTCAAGAAATACTAGAAGAGTGTGGCATAGGTTTGGATGCTTCAAATTCCGAAAATTCCATTGGTGGCGGACAGCATAGAGTATTGATATTTGCTCAACACAAAGTAATGCTCACCCATATTTGTTTCTCTTCCATGCAGTTAACTTGAATGCTAATACCCATTCCTGCTTATACAGGGTTTTCTGGATATAATTGAAAGAGATTTGTTTCAAAATCGGATGAAAAGGTTAGTTGTGTGTTTACTAAATCATTTCCATGTTGTAGGCCTATAGCCACATGGGAACAAACTATATTTTTCTAAAAGACTGTTTTAGTTTGATAGGAAATCATTTGAATAAGAGCATCCACAGTGATCAGGATTACATTTGTCATGTAAAATAGATAAATAAACAATTTAATAATAAAAACATTAACAACAAAATGAGTGTAGTCATCTCAGAGTGAGTGCGACATCTCAACCGCGAGCACTCTTCCGATCCCTTCTTCGTTCTTTACCCGTGGCATCTGAGATGCCACCTAGAGCTTTTACACATTGTTAGCGAGTTTTTAGCTTTACATGCAAACAACAATATGTAAAATTTGGGGCTTAATGTGGGTGGTTGGGTTGTTAAATTGACATTGTATCTGTTCTCTTTGGGTGGCTAGATATCTCTAATCTGTTTCTTACTCTTTGCGTTTGAAAAAATATGCTCTTTGCTCTACGCAGCATCACATACCTGCGTTTGGATGGCTCCGTTGAACCAGAAAAACGTTTTGATATAGTGAAAGCTTTCAATTCGGACCCTACTATTGATGTGCTTCTTCTCACAACACATGGTAGGCTTGCAGATAATTTAATCATCTATATTTGCATCATATATTTGTTTCTGCACCACACTTTATAGGATTTTAATTCTGTTTTGAGTTATTTCTGCTATAGTTACTTACATGCGGGGTATATGCAGTTGGAGGACTTGGCTTGAACTTGACATCAGCTGACACACTCGTCTTTATGGAGCATGATTGGAATCCAATGAGAGATCACCAGGTTCTTACTTATTTTTGTGTTGTGCTCATCTTGCAAATTGGCGAAGATTCTTGTGTTTGTTATGCTTATCATGCAACTTGCTTGAGATTAATTGATTCGGTTACCGCCAGCATCAATTCCACCAATCTACTTGTTGTTTAGTTTTTGCATGAATGCACTGATTGTGATCCCTTATCCTCACAGTACACACATGCATGCAGTATTGTATGAATCGTGAAAAATCGCGAGTCAAATCGGCGATTTGACTCGACTCTGTCAACAACCGATCTGAATCACCCAATAAATCGGGTTTCACACAGATCGGTGTGAATCGTCCCCGATTCACAGCACAAATTGCTAAATCGGAATTTTAACAAAATCGTGCGAGTTTTTTTATTCATACAAAAGAAAGAAGAACGGAACTGAAGAGAAGATGAAGAAGAAGAACTAGAGAAGAAAAAGAAAAAAACGTACACCAAGCCAATCAAAGAATCAAGAAATCCATCAATCAAAGAAACATCGCACAACCAAGCCAGGGTCAGACCCATCCAAGGCAGGATCAGCAAAATCATCTCATCTCCCGCCTATCGACGCTTCTCCTCACCGCAACAACTCCACTAGCCTTTGTCGAGTCCTCATCTCCTGACGAAATACTCAGTAACTCCACACCAACTCATCGTCATCCACATCTATTGATTTCTAACTTTGCTGCGGCTTTGGCATCGCTACTACTTCTTGATTTGAATTTTGGTTTTGAAGAATTAGGGTTTTTTCTTGGGGGAGGTTGGATGAGACTTACCACTGGTTTGAAGGCCTTCTTCGTGCTTGCAGCTGGACCAAATGAATGATTAATTTGAAATGAAATTGAATTAAATGAAATTAAATTAAATTAAATTGAATGGAATTCATTTCATTTGGGCTCATTTTTTCTTTTGGGCCTGATTTACTTAGTTTTTCTATTTAGGCTTATTTTCTTAAATTGCACTCTAACATATATATATTTTTTTATTTTGTATAAATTATGGATATTTATTAATGTAAATATATTTATAATATTATGAATCTTGCGATTTACGATTAAATCAAAATCTTACCCTTTCCGATTTACTATACGATTCACGATTCACTAACACTGCATGCATGCACATAGTTTACAATGCTCAAATTGTTTGCATAGCTTAAAACAGTTTTTTTTTTCTAATAGATAGATTCACGCTCTATCTTAATTGGATTCTATACATGTGCGAGTTTCCTGTTTAGGCTGTTGGAAAAGAAATTTGTTTGGCTTATTCATTGCATTGCTTGTTACAGGCAATGGACAGAGCCCATAGATTGGGCCAGAAAAAGGTTGTGAATGTCCATCGTCTAATCATGCGAGGAACCTTGGAAGAGAAAGTTATGAGCCTGCAAAGGTTCAAAGTGTCAGTGGCAAATGCTGTCATCAATGCCGAAAATGCAAGTCTAAAAACAATGAATACGGATCAGTTGCTTGATTTGTTCACACCTGTACATACTGGAAGAAAGGTATTTATTAGTTTTCTTTATTTCTTTCTTTTTCAATAGACAATCTGAGATGGTGGCTATCATCAGTCGAAGTCATAAAGAATCTGAAATGCCACGACTTATTCAGAAAGAGAAACTGTGCTGAAATTTTACATTATAATTTGGTGTCTCAGTATAACTTCAAAAATTTTCCTTATTTGATTCATGTTTTGATCACTGGTAACCAGATTCCTGCTGCCTCATCCAAGAGTTCTGATGAAAAGTTAGGAGAATCAAAATCAGTCGGAGGTGGGAAGGGTTTGAAAGCTATCCTCGGTGGATTGGAAGAACTCTGGGATCAGTCACAATACACAGAGGAATATAATCTCAACCAGTTCCTAGCAAGGCTTAACCGGTGAACAAAGATCACAAGCAGTGTACAAAGTGTATATTGGCAGAGGGGTCCATGGACTCAAGATTTTGACACTGTCGCAATTTAATATCTTTTGTATATGTTCATCATGTCTGTGAGAGGCTGGCTAAAGAGAGAGATGTGCAGCTCACTTCCGGGTTGACAGGGGAGAGGTGGAACAGTTGTAAATCCAACATTGTATATACTATCAGCTTCTCATAATCAAGTTGCGGTGCCTACTCAGGATTTTAGTCAAAGGGGTGAAATGACAAATAATTATTAGTCGATAATAGTAGCTATTAAGAGCGAAGCAAAAAAAATTATTTCCAACCCGAACTAGTAATTAATAAAAAAATATAACTAAAAATACATTGCATATACCAAATTGAATCCAGTGTAATTCAATTTTAAGCCAAAATAATGTGACAATATCGATAACTTTAGCAGGGACAAATGAGGATAAGTGGATAAATATCTAGTTGATTCTTAAAAAATTTGAAATTTGCAAATATAATAAGTTCTTAATACAATTTTCATAGAAAAAAAAAATAGTTTATGTGAGCCTCAAATTTTGTATGAGTTGAATTATATAGCTATTATTTTAGATATTAATTTAATTTATTTTTTTTTATGTTTTATACCACTTGTGAACAAACAATTTTTTTTTTATGTTTGCAATTATATATAAAACTGCATTGAAAACAAAGGGCGGGTCACAATGACAGAAATAGTAATTATCAATAGTCATAAAGAAAAATCATACGCTCCAAGAGAATCGAAAACAAGTTTTTATTAAATTAAACAATTTTTATAATGTTTGCAATTACTAATAAAATTGTATTGAAAATAACTCCATACAAATACACCCCCCCCCCCCCCCCCCCCTCCCCGCCTCTTAGTAGGTCTGCCTCTGTTTATCAGCTTCTTTGCAAATAACTCCATGCACAATTGTGGCAGTGGCAATTGAATCGAGCATTTTGGTTGGCAAAAATAGTAATGTTCAGTTTTGACACCTTAAATAATTATCTTGCACGGGTCAGTCTCTTTGGTTTCACGAAAGAAAAAAAAAATCATGGGAAAATGTGGAAAAATATAGAAAAAGAGATAGAAGAAGTTTGGAGAATTTGAGGGCCTGAAGATTAAGAGCCCATCCAACACACTCGAAAAAAAGGTCATTTTGCTTTTTGCCCCTATTATAAATGGCTATTGAGTTTTACCCCTATAATTAATTAAATTGCATTTATCTCCTAAGACTAGCAGTCAACGTGCCTTGACTATAAAACACCTCACGTGTCATCATTCCGCTCATTTTGGATGACGAAACTACCCCTCACGTGCATATCATGCCCGATGTAAGAACTTGCTAATCCCAACCGTTTATTACTTGAACCACACACGTGGACAACCAATGATTACATTTGACTAATCATACCCTTGTAGAGATGGAGAATGGATGTATTCAATATGGGGAAGATGAGATAGTGGTTGGCTTGAGCAAATGTATTCAAATTCAAAGCTTCCCATGAAATACGAGTTCCTCAAATGTTATTTTGTTGTAGATCAAAGATATTTGAAGTGGGAAAACTTTAGCAAACTAAAGTTTTGAAGTTAGAGTTTCATTACATAAATGTAACACAAACCTTAGATCTGAGTTATTTCATCTATAGATTTCAGTTTAGAACACCATCATAAAGGTAAGTCAAGTCAGCTATTTTCATTTCATCATTTCAGTGGACATTTATTGAGAGTTGCAGGTCATCTTCAACCTCTCACAGACCATGTTCTGTTTCAGGGGGCATTCTTAAATTCATTATATGAGGTTAAGTTACTGCCAATAATTTATTATAAAGAGGGGAAGTATAATAAAAAAAATTATGTTTTCCTTGCAGATCTCATTCTTGCATTGTCATCCGCACAATCAAATAAGTGAATAGGAGGTTTGAAGTATGCAAGATTTTTTAAAGAGTATGCAACATGAAGTTGTTCAGAAGGAAGCCATCTAAAAAGTTCAAGGGACCTAGATTCAGGATTGCTAGGAACAACAAGCCAAAGGGTGGGAAAATAGTAGTGGAATGGAAGAGGAAGAAGTGAACATCCCAACTCAGCCATTTTGCACAAGGAGTTAGGCTTCCACCAATCAGGCCACCAGCTAATCCAGTGTTTCTGGCTGGGAATGGTAGGGGCAGAAGGGAACAAACTCAATTTGCAAAGGGATAAAACACTTGGAATAAGGATGGTATTGAACGCTTATAACTTCAAGTTGTTAGGTACTGAATGGCATTGAATACTTGTAAATTCAGTATACATGGATTTTAAGACATTTTAAAGTGGCATTGCTATGTCAGGTTTTGCAAGGATGTTATGTCATTTGAATTGCATTATGTTATATCAGTTTTTACAAAGATGTTAAGGCATTTGATTATAATGTGTTATGTCAAACTTTGTTGCAAGAACATCAAATGAATTTACATTGTGCTTTACATGCACTCCTTCAAAATCTTGTTTACTTCAAACCTCATATTCACTTGTGTTGATTGTGTTTGTGATACCATGGGATCTGCAAGAAAATCAATTAAGTATTGTTAATTACCCCCATATAATAAATTACTAGCAGTAACTTAACCCCATATAATAAATTTGAATTTAATGTTGCCTCTAAAACAGAACAAACCTGAGAGATGATGAAAATGACATGCAACTCGAGCTTAACTTCAAATTTTAGGTTTGCACAAGCTTTTCCACTCCAAATATTTAATCTATAGTGAAATAACATGTAAATGTAGTAGTAGAAGCAGAAGCGAGTGTTATTGGTGGTGAAGGGGAGAGTGTGGTGGTGGAGGCGGATTATCCTAAGGGCTAATGGAAAGTTTGAATCTCAACCCTAAGATTTTAATTGCATCTACCTATTTCAACTATGAATCTCAGCCTTCAGATCATTAAAGGGTAAATGCAATTTGATTAAATTCAACGTTGACTGCTAGTTTTTGGGGTTAACTGCAATTTGATTCAATTCAAAATTGACTGCTAGTCTTAGGGGGTAAATGCAATTTGATTAATTATGGGAGTAAAGCTCAATAATGCATTTATAATAGGGGGCAAAATGTAAATGACCCAAAAAAATAGGTTGGAGGAACTAAACATGTTTATTGCTCTCTTTTTTTTCCTTCCTCTTATCTTTTTTTCTCATGGTTTTTTCTTTTTCAAATAGATTAAAATTTTCTAATTGAGGTATTAAAACATTGTATAATAAATTAATGGATTGGGAGAGAAAGTAGAGAAAACCTAACTCCAATGTTTAGTTGTAGCAGCCCAGTTAGTGTGATAGAAATATACTTTGAATATTTGAAATTGTAAAGTTCGATATTTGTTTAAAGTTTCAGAAAAACCATACTCTTAATTGCCCATTCAGGTCTTTCCATCACATGCATTGTTCTCTCTTTGTGCATGCTATATTTATCTACAATGATCCGTTCGCATCCTCATTCTCTATGTCTATAACATAAGAAGTCATCCCAAATATCTTATATTCGTCTCTATTTCACTTTCACATTCAAACTCGAATCCGCAGTCAATTCTTTCTCTCTCTTATTTTTTGTGGATTCAATTGTTGGAGTGGTTAAGTAGCTATGAATTTTAAATTGTAGAAATTTTATTGAATTTTTAAAAAAATTTATTATTCGTGATGATAAGTTGAGTGTTTATCATAGTCGGTGTGCCCAATATGGTAGGCACTAATTTGAAACAACCTGAAAAACTATAAGCATATGATAGGCAATGAATTTATATGCATCTTATAATGCACATATATGATAGGCAATGAAATTATATGCATCTCAGAGTCCATTATATGTAAGCATCTACTATAATTTCAAAGTGCATTCATTCATTAATGACTACCATAGTTTGTGATGCAGTCGATTTTAGCTCCCTAATCGATCTTGATCTGTTGACCTGCACAAGGAACGCACGTGAGCCATGGAACACCGTTGTGGTGGCCAATGACACTCTGATGATAAAGTCAGACAGTGCTCTGAGGAAGGCATAAAGCTATAAACAAAGAATTTGTAGCGTACATTTATTCACCAACCTCCTGTCTTATTTATAGTGTTGGAGTCTTGGTTCGGCCAGGCCATCGGTGGCATAGTTTAGGGAAACAGATATTCCTGGAAATCCTTTTCTAATTAGGACTCGTCTTGTGGAGGGAAGTTTCCCTGTTAGACCCGTGCTCCTGAATAAGCGGGAGATAGTTCCCCTTCAGAGTGTTGTCCATAGGTGGAAGTTTTCACATACGACGTATACTCTAGCATTTACTTCCTAGTTGGAGACAAAGTATTGCTGGCTTGCCCATCCGAAGTTGATCCCTGGGATACCTGCCTCAATAGGTCTTACAGGGTATTGAGGATGGTTGTGAAACGTATGGGCTTAGCAGGACACAGTAATTCAGGTCCATCTGACGGACTGCACTTCCCGGGCTTGATGCTGCTTGGGCCTGATCAATGCTAGACTGATGCTTAGGCCTGTTATTCATAGATATCATCATGACACATGTACAGTGTAAATGAAATGATGTTTCAGTGTATCATCAGCTACTCCCCTCGAGTTAGTAGGCCACCTAGTCGGTCCACTAAGTCACTTCTCGAAAAATACGCCGCTCATGATGACTAAGTATGAATCGTTACTTGAGCAGCGCACTTCATTAATTAAGAGTGCGTGGGTTTAGTGGAAAAAGGCGGGAAATCAATCTCTATTTAGATCTCCTTTTCTGCAGAGATTGACTCTTTCATTTCTCCTTTTTTTAGACTCCGCTATGTTCAGTTTTTATTTAAAAGCTTATCACTTTTCCATGGATTGCCAAAATCAACTCGACGATGAGCTTCTCGCTAGGGGCCTCTAGTTCTTTGAAGATAGGTCAGCCTCCGAATCGAGCCTGGCTGAAATTCAGAAGACATATGGGGTCTCTGAAGATCTGAAATTCTTCACATTGATCAAACACCAATGTTTTCTCCGGAAGGATTTGTCCGGCATGCTCCAGACGGGTGTCGATTTTCCTGTAATTGATGAGATCTGGAGCTTTATGGAATTCCTTGGTATCCCCCCTACCCAGTTGGTACGAGATTGTTCTCCTTATATTAATCAGGGCAAGGGACGTCGGTGTCCGAGTGACTCCGAGGGTGATTTAGTTATTAACTTCTCCTCGACTAAACAATCACGTCGTGTGTGAGATGAAGTCATCAACTTGCTTCGGAAAACTGCCGGATGACTTCAAGTTTTGGCAGAAACATTGCTTCCTGGCTTTTTCGGACCCAAAGCATTTCGAGTTCAATGGTCGCTCGCTTGAGCGGGAGATTCAGGCCACTTTATAAGTATAATTTCGTCCTTTGTTTTTGTTGTGTCAATTGTATGTTGACCTTTACGTGTGCTTTCTGTAGGGAGGTTCCCCACTACTCCTCTTTCCTCGGAGGAGGAAGCTGGTGTGAAGGCATTCTGTGGCATGCCTCGAATGAGAGTGGAAGATGTTATCTGCACTTCCAATTTTAAGCACAATGAGTTATGGTCCCATTGACATGTGGCTTCCATTTTTTTCAGAATGTCGAAGGTTCAGTCTTAAGGTGGAACTCCTTCCAAGAAGAGGAAGGCCTCGAAAGGTAAGGTTTCCAGTCCGTTAGACACGAAGGGGCTTTCTGAGAGGTTTTTTTTCTTCTGAGTCTTGAAGACGTCTTACACTGGGGCTGAGCATGCTTCCAAGCGGTCCGCTCCGTTGAGGGATGAACATGATTTTGACCTGTCCGCCGAGGCGGAGGTTGTAGCATCTGATTTGGAGAAGGATCACCTACCGCTAGCAGGGGTTGATGACGTGTTGAAGCCGAGTACCGAGCAGGCAGAAGCTTTGAATAAGAAGCTGATGTTGGCTGTTGTGGCAGCTTCTACTAATACTAACCAATCCAGACCTGTTTTACTGGAAGGTCATGATAAAGATTTGCATGTGGCCCCCGAGGTCTCCCATCCTTCTGGTGGATCGTCTGAGTGGCCATTGTGGTGTGGACCCTCCTTCTTGCAGTCCGCATTGCCCTCCATCTCGCTCCAGACCGTATATCGAGATAACGAAGGGTCCGATAGACAATTCGCTTCCTTCTCTCCCTTCATATTCTACTGAGCCGGCTCACAACAGATGGTTGGTTGCTGGTGGAAAAGGGAAGGCGGTGAATGAGGGCCCAGGTGTGGTGAAGACTGCAAAAGGTGGTGCTGGTGTAATTCCGCATCCGAGAAAGCTTCATCCTGACGTGCGGATGAGTATGTTTGCTCTGGATGTAGTGAAAATGAGCAACCAGGCCTGGCACCAGGAGTTTGACATTGATTAAGCTTCGAGGAACCATATCAGCAAACGTTATAGCTGGTTGGTGAACTGCGCTTTAAAGCCATAAGAGGATACGCTGGGAAAGCGTATGGATAAAAAGCTTAAACATCTTATGTTGGGGATGTTGCATGTGATCCAAGTGGACGTCGCTGAGATGGAAGTTGAAACAGCCCGCGAGAGGGTGTATACCATGGAGCGCGTCTTCTTTTGTCGTATTCTGATGCACTCTTTGAAATTGAATCACTAAGAAAGCAGCTTGAAAAGAAGATGCTGGAACAATCAGGCGCTGATGTTGAGGCCAACAGGGTAGAAGTTCCAGAAAAGATTTGAACTTGGTCCATCGTGGCTTAGAAGTTGCACAGAAAACTGCGGCTAAAGTGCGCTCTGAATTGCGGTCTCTTGCTGAGGGGAATATCAGGAAAGAATCTAACTGGGTTGTCCAGAGACAGCAATTAGAGTCTGAAGTTGAATTCAACACTCGGGAAGCAAGAAAAGCTGGGGATCAACTTCTCCTGGTGCAAAACAAACTTAGCATAGTTAAAAACAGCTTGATTACTGAGCAGTCTCAGACTGACGCACTGACAGGCAAGCTGGAGTTGTTGGAGCATGAGCTTGCTAAAGCAAAGGCGCGTGAGGAAGAGCTTCTCAAGGCACAGGGCACGATTGAATTCCGCAGGATCATGCATTGATGAAAGAAGAGCATCTGGATTGGGACCTTTCTTACTACAGGAAGGTGTCCTTTGTGGATTTCAGAGAGATCTCTGAGCTGTCAGGGGAAGAGGGCGATCCAGATCATGGTGCTCAAGCTAAGGCGCGCGCGAACGCAACTTCTGTTTTTTCTCCTTTTAACCTCAATTCCCCTGTACTTGTACCTTCTCCTGATAAGGAGTAAATTTTTTACATTTGTACCTTTTGTTTACACTTTTAATGAAAACATGTTTCCTTCGAGTATACTTTGTATATGTTCTATACGGTCCCCCTGTTGCATGTTTTCTATTTTGCCTTGTCATTTTATTTTGATGTAGGTTTTGTCGAGTTAGTGGGTAGCCGCATGGTCTATCCACTGTTGAGAGCTCGACCGTTTATGTTGTGAATAATTTTGACATGTACTTCCATGAGGTCTCAAAGTCGCCATCACGTAGTTATGCACAATAGTGAGCATGTTGTATGATGCGGATGGTTTGATAGTGGGCTACTTTACCCAGACTTCAACTCATCCTCGAGGTATGTCGTTAGAGGCTTAAGCGTGCAAGCGTGAAGATGCTGGTTGAGCTATAATCAAATTCGGTGACCATGGTATGTGGAAGAGCAGTGGTCCCGTGGCAAGCTGTTGACATTAGTTGGAGCTTACTAGGCTCTCACCTTCCAAACCATCTACACCCGCGCGGAGCAGGCTACAGACTTTGGATGAGAAAATTTGGCGACCATGGTCTATAGAAGAGTAGTGGTCCCGTGGCATGTCGTCGACATCAGTCGGAGCTGACTGGGCTCCCACCTTCCAAACCATCTACACCCGCGAGGAGCGAGCTACAGGCTTGGGATGAAAAAATTTGGCGACCATGGTCTATAGAAGAGCAGTGGTCCCGTAGCAAGCCGTTGACATTAGTCGGAGCTAGGCTCCCACCTTCCAAACCATCTACACCCGTGCGCAGCGAGCTACAGATTTGGGAGTTGAAAATTCGGCGACCATGGTCTGTAGAAGAGCTATGGTCCCATGGCAAATAGTTGACATCAGTCGAAACTGACTAGCCTCCCACCTTCCAAACCATCTACACTCGTGCGCAGCAAGAAACAAATTTGGGAGTTTACCAGAAGCTATCATCATCAGTTACTACTGATTGAGCTTACCCGATCGGATTCGGCGATCATCGTCTGCAGAGGGGGCGATGATCCCTGGCGAGTCATCGTCATCAGGCGTGAGAACGCTGACTAGACTCCTACTTCCTAAGCCATCAACATTCGCGTGCAGTGAACTAGGCGTTAGAGTGAACCATAAGTCATCGTCATCAGGAAACCGACTAAGCTTACCTGGCTAGGTTGGGGCTCCCCCATTACGTGCGTGCAAGCCTACTTCCGAAATTGAATTGCATTGTGCGGACTAGTTTCCACTAATTTCAATGAAAGTTATTTAAAAAGAGGTACCTTAAATCAGTTGATGATATGTAGGTGTGCTCCGTGTGTCAAGAGTGACTAGGGCCTCTACTGCTTACGTCGGTGCACGTGGTAGAGTGTCGCTCGGATAGTGGGTTGAGCTGGTGGGCCCATATAAGAAAAAACTAGGTCATGTCGCAGGATCATGGTGCCACGTGTATGACGTAGATTGCGAGACGGTAGAGTATCGGTTACTCCTCTCAATTAATGGGGTTGTATGCAAGGTCATTAATTGATTGAACGTGGACCTGTGTGGTTGTCATGGGACCGTCGCCTCTTCATTTCCCGTACGGTATTCAATATCGACATTTAATGTTGATGCGCCTGTTTGGTGAGCCACTACGTCTATATAATGACGTTTCTTCACCATTGTAGGTTTTTCTTCTACAGAGTGTACTCTTCATATGCTTTTACTCAAAGAATATGTTTTGGGTTTTCCAAAGGTTTATGGAGCAATTTTGTTCTTTGAGAATCTGAATGTTTTGACATTTGCAGCGATGAGTCTTGAGAAGACTTGCTATTATGTGTGGTCGCCCGCTCTGGGTGAGCATCGATTGGTTCATTAAGACCTTGTAATTTCTTCTCGTATTGCGAAGAAGTAGTACGAACTTCCCCTCAAGGGACTAGTATGTCTCTTATGTGCTGGTGCTCCGTCGACGCTTCGAACCGCATAATTTCTGAGACAACACCAACAGCTAACTTTGGAGCGGTTACTTTCCTCCCTCCTCAACTAGCCTTGACACGTTGCACTACGCTGGAACTCGAAATCGCGGGGCGAATTGAAGTTGGACATGGCCTGTCGGGGTGGGCCATTGACTCCTCGTCGCCCCTCTTATCCCTCAATAGAAGGGTGCACTCGATCCATTTCAACCTGATTCTTGTCCCAAGTTCGGCTGATTGGGCGGATCGAGCGTGTGAGTTGGGTGTAGCTTCGGCTGGCATGTCGCGGGGCTTCTGGTTGCTCATTTTGTACCACCTCAAGTCATCCTTGCGAGGTGGGTTCAACGAAGTATTGAATTGAGTGTGCTCTTTCATACTTCTTTTTGTACATTTGCTCTTGCTCGTAAATCATCTTCTCCAAATAAATCGCAGAGCGGAACTCTTAGTGGGTACCGAAGTCTACCTTGGGTACCTTTGCTGTCACTTCTGAGTCCTCTTCTGAAGTCGGATTGTTTAAGCGAATATTTACTGTATATCGCATCGGATTTGGATGCTTGTAGTTTGTAATCTTTTGTACTCGCCATCTGGACAAACGTTGTAACATCTTTCCAGTAATCAATAGGTGTGTTTGCGTAATTCTCTTTTATTTCTCAAATGAGTGCAAATCATGTAACTTTCTAAGAATTAAACCTCTAAACTGACTACTGAAAGAAAGCTAAACAACTTGATAGATTGAATATTTGCGGAGATAGGTTGATTTGGCCCTGAAGTAAATTTGCATGGCCCTTGCTTGGATCACAAGTTCCTTCGGTGAATTGTCAAGTTTCGCCGATGCCGTTGAGGTTACTGAAGAGTGAAACTTGCGTGGGAGGGTCCTTTTGCACCCGCCGCCAATTGTGGGATTGCGATCCTGTTTGCAATGGCTTCTTCGCTTGGCTAGACATCCCGTCGGGCTAGAGAGCATACCGCTCCTGTAATGTTGGATTGTCCTCCGTCACTAAGTTGAGCCACTGTTGCTAGGTCTTTATCCCCATTTGGGAGAAACAACTCTTCCCCAGTTTCTACATCTACTTTCTGCTCAACTTGTTTGGCGGGCTCCAGCTGTATCTGAGAGCAATCTGTATGCTTTAGTGCGGCATAATGGCAACCCCGTGTCGTTGGTTGGTCCCCGCGACTTGTTCCCTCTGAGTGGTTGACATTATATTTGACGCACTGATGAAGGGTAGAGATCACTGTTTCCATCTGGTGAAGCCAAGGCCTCCCCAAGATGAGGTTATAGGTAAACGGTACGTCTACCACCATGAAGTCCAGGAACAGAACCTTCCTCAGTTGTGGTTCTTCTGCCACCACTACTAGCTTTATTTTCCCGATGGGGAAGCATTTTTCTCCGCTAAACCCAATCAGCGGGTAGCTGGAAGGTGTTAAGTTTTCTTCCTTAAGGTCTATGTTGTGGAATGCGTTGTAGAATAGGACATTGAAGGAGTTTTCCGTGTCTACCAGGGCCCTTTTTACTTCTCACCTTGCAATAGAGATTGAAATAACAAGAGCGTCATTGTGCGGTGCACAGACGCCTTCGAGGTCCTTATATGTGAAAGTCAAGGTTGGTCCTCGCTGGTGGGCTATGTCCGCAAGTCAAGGAGTGTTCGCTTTCAGGACTTATTTGACTATTCTCCTTCTGATCTGACTCCGTGAAAAACATATATAATGCTCAGAGCCTCCTTTTCGATTTCTTTGACCGCCTCTCCTCTTTTCCTGGTCTGGTCTTGCCTTTTTTTGTAGCCCAGGAACTCCTTTAGCTTGCAGTTGTTGGTGTCGTGGCCACCCTTCTTATGGTATGAGCAATACTTCTTATTGTCGCGTTTGGAGGGGTATCCTCACTGTTTCGGGGGCCATTTTAGATCCTCCCAATTCTTCATGGAATTGAGGACGTTTGTCAAGTTAAAGTTGAAGGGTATGGTCCTGGACCCGACATAGTTGGAAGACTTTTCTAGCCTGGCACGACCAGAGTCCAACCTGTTGTCATTGCACTTCCGTTTGTTTTTATCTTTTTCTTCTTGTCTTTTTCCATCCCTTCTGTCTCTAGAACCAGAGGGTTTCTTTTATGTTTCAGTTTCCTTCTTGGTCATTCTCATTTCCTCCAAGGTGATGTACCTTTGGGCACTTTTCAGGAGTTATGCCATATCAATGGAGGGTTCCAGTGTGAGGAAGTCGTAAAATTTTCCCTCTCTTAGCCTCGCGGTAAAAGTCGTAATGGAGGTATCGTCACTGCAGCCATCAATGAGCGTCAGCTCGTCTTTGAAGCGCGTGACGTATTCCCTTAGCATTTCATTTGACTTCTGCTTCAGGGAGGGTTCATTTGACTTCTGCTTCAAGGAGAGTATATAGTGCGGGCCCTTCCTGATCCGGTGGCTTCCAACAAAGCGTATAAGGAATGCTTTGGCCAGTGTCTTAAATGAGTCGATTGACTTTGCCGGGAGGCTATGGAACCATGTCAGCGCTGACTTCTTCAGGCTGATTGGGAACGTTATGCACAACACTGATTTGGAACTTTCTTTGAACGCCATCACGTGTTGATAATGGCACAAATGATCAAATGGGTCACCAGTCCCGTCGTAGAACTCAAGCTTTGGGGGCTGAACTTCTTTGCCAGAGCTTCGCTCATGATGTGGTCCATGAACGGGGGAATATAAATGATGCACAACACATATGGGTTGTGAGCCCCTTGGCGGAGGGGGTTCTGCATGGCGGGTCGGTCTGCCCTGAAAGTTGGATCTCTGTTGACCGTGCCACCACCTCTAGTCCAGTGAGAATTGGCGGGGGCTAGACTCTCCTGCGCCTGCTCTCTATTGTCTTCTGTAGGTTGATGTGTGTGCTGCTCCTGATCTCCATCAGCAGGTAGAGGGTTCTGCTGAGTGAGGATCTCCACTGCTTTAGCAATCTATTGTATCTGGGATGATAGCAGATCCATCTTGGGGTCCGACGTCGCTACTGCTGGCATGAGGGTATGAGTTTGCTTCTCCTGTGTCGCCGGTATTGCTGGAAGCGGTGGTATAGCGCTCTGAGCGTTTGATGTGTCCCCCTGGTCTCCATTGTTACGAGATCTGGTGGTCACCATATTCCTGATCTCTTAAGAGAGATGATTTCAATGCTTTGCTAGGAACTCTGTCGTCCCCATGGACGACGCTAAACTGATGCAGTTGATTTTCGCTCCATGCTCGCCCTTGACTTGCTAACCTGCACAAGGAACACACTTGAGCCACAGACCACCATTGTGGTGGCCGATGGCACTCAGATACTAAAGTCAGACAGGGCTTTGAGGAAGGCTTAAAGTTGTAAACAAAAAATTTATAGCGTACCTTTATTCACCAACCTCCTGTCTTATTTATAGTATTAAAGTCATGATTCAGCCAGGCCATCGGTGGCGTAGTTTAGGGAAAGAGATCTTTCTGGAGATCATTTTCTAATTAGGAGTCATCTTGTGGAGGGAAGTTTCCCTATTAGATCCGTGCTCCTGGATACGCGGGAGATAGTTCCCCTTTGGAGTGTTGTCCATAGGTGAAAGTTTCCACGTTACGACGTATACTTTAGCATTTGCTTCCTAGTTGGAGGCAATGTATTGTTGGCTTGCCCATCCGAAGCTGATCCCCGAGATACTTGCCTCAATAGGTTTTACGGGTATTGGTGATGGCTGTGAGACATATGGGCTTAGCAGGACACAGTAATTCGGTCCGTCTGGCGGACTACGCTTCGCGGGCTTGATGCCGTTTATGCCAGATCAGTGCTAGACTGATGCTTAGGCCTGTTATTCCTAGAGATCATCGTGACACGTGTACAGTGTAGATGAAATGACATTTCGGTGTATCATCAGTTTTTATAATCATCCCCTCTCCTTGGAAAAACCTACCATCAATACGGTTGAAAATTGAACCGACAGTTCACTTTTTTGCCCAAACCGAGAATTAAACCGACTTTTTATTGTTTTCAAATTTTTTAAACCGTAACTGAACCAAACTTCAAGAAAACCGAACCGATCTTAATTTATATAAATTGCAAACCGAACCGCCCGACTAAATTAAACATATTATATTATTTATATATGTAATATATTATTTATTATATGTATTCAATCGGTTCGGTTTTGTCGGTTAAAATCACTTAAAATCGAAAACCAAATCGATCATATCGATTTTGAATTTTCTAAATTAGTCATTTTTTTGTTCAACCCTAACAGTCAACCTTACCCGTTAGTTAATGCACACATACAATATTTGCTTAAGAAGACCTTATTTAATCTTTGTAACAAAAATTGGCTTGATGAACAATGCCTGCATCTCATGCACAAATTTCATTTTTCCAAAAATGTTCATGTTTAAATTGTTTTTCACATGTTTATCTTGTCATGTAAGCGGCAATTTGTAGTTTTCTAAAACGGTAAAAAAAATAAAATAAAATAAAAAATTATAAGTTTGCAATTTGTAGTTTCTAAAAGAGCAAAAATAATTTATAAGTTTGCATTACATTTTATTCTGTCAGTCCACGTGGGCCAAGGGTCCTACCATGTCGACAAATTTTTGTATGGGTTAATTGCTCTCCCCCCCCCCCCCCCCCCCCCCTTCCCCAAATAATAACGTGATAATTGGGAAGTTCCCCATAATCATTCTGTATTGCACTATGCCCCTAAGACTAGCGATCAACGTCCAGTTGAAATAATAAACTTATCTCGAGAAAAATTGAATGGTCAAATTAATTAATTAACGTATCTCGAGAGAAATCTAAAAGATGTTATAAAAAATTAATTAAAAAAAACTTAATCTTCTTCCACTTTTCCTCCATCTTCTTCTTCCCATCCCTTTGTCGCTCTGGTTCGCAACTCCCTCCCCCTTCCTCCCGTCTCTCTGGTTTGCATCCTTTCCCCTTCTTTCATTTCCCCCACTCTAGTTCGCCGCTCGTTCCCCCTTCTTCCTCCTCCCCCTTCTTCTTTAAAAAATTCAATAGAAAAGGCTTAGAAAGCTCAATTGATATCACTTCAATTGGGGTTCTTCAACAAAGAAGGCTTGAAAAGTTTAACTAGGGTTTTAATTGATCGCCTATAAACATAAGATCCCAAATCATGAACAAGCCAAGAGGCTTGAAATGAAAAAGAGAGCAAAAAAATGTGAACTGGGGATGAAATGAATTGCATCCTTATGGTTGGTCGGTCTTCGCATAGTAAGAGCTTGTTTGTTTGTGTTTGTAATAGGAGGAAGGATGAGGAAGAAGGGGGAGGGGGAGGGTAGCGGCGGGGCTGCGAAACAGCGGGAAGAAGGGGAGGGTGGCAGTGGGGGACTACGAACCAGGAGGAAGAAGGGGAGGGTGGCGACAGGGTTGCGAAACAGATGAGGAAGAAGGGAGAGGGTGACGACGAGGTTGCGAAACAAGAGGAAAAAGAAGTAGGGTGGTGGTGGGGCTACGAATAGATGATGATGAAGAAGAAGATAGAGGAGGCGGCGAACCAGAGTGGGGGTAAGGAAGACGGGGGGAGGGTGGCAG
The DNA here is from genome assembly GCA_963556465.1 of Berberis vulgaris. NCBI lineage: Eukaryota > Viridiplantae > Streptophyta > Magnoliopsida > Ranunculales > Berberidaceae > Berberis > Berberis vulgaris. The sequence goes on from OY747127.1 coordinate 25,137,371, forward strand.
GTAGGGGCTACGAACAACAAAGACGGGGGAAGGGGTTGCTAACCAAAGACACAGGGGGATGGGAGGAAAATGATGGAGGAGGAGTGAAGGAAGAAGATGAAAGGGGAGGAGTGGAAGAAGATTAAGTTTTTATCTTTTCAACTTTTTAACAACTATTAGATTTTCCTCAATATACGATTACGATTTAATATGACCATTTGATTTTTCTCGAGATATGTTTATGATTTCAACTGGACCCTACAATTTTCTTCGAGATGAGATATTCAAGATACGAAACATTTATTCTCAGCCTTTATCAAGGGTATTTTGGTCATCTATTTTGAAAACATACGGTCAATGCACGTTGACAGCTAGTCTTAGGGGCATAGTGCATTACAAAATTATTATGGGAGCACTTTCCACTTAGCTATTTATTATTGGGAGAAAGAACAATTAACCTTTTTTTTTTATTGTTGTTGACTTCTACAATCAATTTACATTTGTACCCCTCATATCTTAACAATGACCAAACCATGTTTAGTCACTAATCTTCCTAAATACACAATTATTCCTTTATTCACTTAAAAAATAATAATCATGCAAATTTTGTCATCTTTTTATTTAATTTTTTTAATGTATGTATGCATACTTAATGAATATTGGCCACATAAACAGCGGTCGTGTTCACAATTTTTTTTTCCAAAAAAACCTCTGTGAAAAAGTGAAATTGCAAAAGTCCTTAACTTTGACATTTGAATAGACGAGTTTACCTTTATTTAAATAAAAACAAAATTGTATGGCATATTTGTCATTAAACAGAGTTGAAAGCGGGGGTGTTGACCCCACCTACACAAGTAGTGGCATGCTAGATTAACTCATCGATGAAAAGATGTTATTGTACCTCTAGGTACATTGATGCATGATATCATAACATATCTCAAGGAAATCAAAAGGTGCACATGATATCATTCATTTTTTAATACATTAAACATAGATTAAGAAAATTTAAATAGACTTTTAATAACTAATTATATTTATTACAGTTTTTATTGAAAAAATTTGGTGTCAAAAATATTAATTTCAAATTGAACCTTCATTTTGTATTTGGTTATTTAACCTACAATATTACGAAACTACTCTCCCTCAAAATGTAAAACTATACTATAATCAATTATAGCCTGGGATATTATGACTATTGTTGCTCAAATTATAAAACTATACTAGAATCAACTTAATTATAATGAGTAAAAAATACCTAGTGAATATATGCGCACATAGAGGCGTTCACACACCAGTATTCTTTAATGCACAATGAGGTTGCACACGAGCAATTTATTTAATGAAAACGAGATCAATAAATCTGGACTATTATAACGACAAAAGCCTTGGTTGAACAATGTCACCAACTCTAACTTATAAATTTCTTATATTGCCTTCCATATTTGATATTTTTTACAATCAAAACTAGCATTTCTCAAACATTTATTAATTATAACTAAACCCCTAACATAATTTACTTGAAGTCCCTCAATTATAGCCCTCACAGCATTTGAAAAGAGTAATATTTGGTTACAATATTTTACTCCATAATATTCTTTAACCTTATTAATTAATTAAAATAATTAAAGTAAAAGCATAAATAATATTAATGATTATTTTGATTAGAAATCTTTAGTCAAGTCTCCTAAATTTTAATTTTTACTTATTATTGAATTTTTAAATTTAAAAAACAAAATTACGGTATATACGCACCCCAATATTAATTAGTATATGATTTGATGTGGAAAAATGTCAGTTTCACTGAGAATATATTATGGAGAGTCTCCCAGTTGGCATTAGCCCGTGCAAAGGCAAAAAAAAAAAGCGCGTGCTTCCGAGCACGTCTAAAAAGTTAAATTTACATTTTATATGAAGCGAGGACGTCCCGACTTCAAAGGGTCTGGTATTGTATTCTGCAAAAACAAATAAAAATACAATTTTTCTCTCCATCCCAACCAGAGAGAAAACCCACTCTTCTCCCCTTCTTCTTCTGAGCCCAAATATGTGGATTCCAGATGTAAATTTCGACTTCTGAAGAGAGAATATTGAAGGGTTTTTTTTTTTCCATTATTTTACTCATAAAAATATACTTCCTTTTTTGTGGGGATGGTGTGGAGTTCCTCCAACATTCAGATCAGAAGAGATCCGATTAGTGTTTGTCGTCTCAGGTGTGTGTTTATTTTTCTCTCTAATCTCTCTCTTCTAATTTCGTGGTTGGTTTTTTTCTTTCTTTGAGTTTGTGTTTATTTTTTATTTTTTTTCTTTTTCATGATCAAAGCTACTGTGGGGTTGTTTTATTTTTTTGTTAATTTGTAATTGTTAGGAATGAATTCCCCTTGAATGTGGGGTGTTTTTTGTTTTGATTAATTTTTGGGGTTTGGGGATTGAGGATTAAGGTAGTGAAGGTGGGTGAAAATGACTGGATGATTAGATAGTTTAAAGTCAGAAAAAAGATGCCATTTGTGTTTTTTCTGAGAGAATTTAGTGAATCTAACATATTTGAGTTTTTTTGTTTTAGGGTTCTTACATGAGGATTCTGGAGTTGAGGAAGAATTGGGTGATAATCTAGGCCAGATAGATTAGATCAGTGAATGGTGGGTTTTCAAACAATGGGTTCTCAAGGTGGTGGTGATCAGAACTCTAAGTATCAACCATCATTGTCTAGGCAAGGTTCCGTTTATAATCTCACTCTAGATGAAGTTCAGAACCAGCTGGGGGACTTAGGCAAGCCATTAAGCAGCATGAACCTTGATGAGCTGCTAAAGAATGTATGGACAGTTGAGACGAATCAATCCATGGGGATCGACGCCACAGAGAATGCAGTGGCCCCAAGCAATGAACCTGCCCCAACGTCTACTCTGCATCATCAGGCCAGCCTGACTGTCGCTGGCCCTTTGAGCAAGAAAACTGTGGATGAGGTGTGGAGAGAGATCCAACAAGGGCATAAGGAGAATAGTGGAGAGAAGAAAGCAAAGGGAAGGAGGCAACCCACTTTGGGGGAGATGACATTGGAGGATTTTCTGGTAAAAGCAGGGGTTGTAAATGAAGGTTCTTCTGAGAAGAAAATGGCAGGTACAGTTATGGGGGTTGATTTAATGGCAACGCCGGCACAAAACTTTGCAGAACAAGCTCAATGGTTACCTTACCAAATGCCTCCCACCCAAGAGCACCTCCAACAACAGGCTCAACCTCCCCAACCTAATATGATGGGAGTCTTTATGCCATGTCGTCCCGTGCCCCAGTCTTTGAATGTGGGTGCTAGCCCTCTAATAGATGTTGTGTATTCTGAGAACACAATGCCTATGTCATCTCCTCTGATGGGTAACTTATCAGATACACAAACACCTGGGCGGAAACGAGGTGCCTCAGGGGATTTGATTGAGAAGACTGTTGAGAGGAGGCAGAAGAGAATGATCAAGAACAGGGAGTCTGCGGCACGGTCACGAGCCAGGAAGCAGGTAAAACGCTGTTTTAACTTTAAATGTATACATATTTTCACAAGAAAAAAACCATTGCAATACTTTATTTTGTATGCACCTTTGACTTCATGGGGAATCTGGCTGGACAGGCTTACACAAATGAGCTGGAGAACAAGGTTTCACGTCTGGAAGAAGAGAATGAAAGGCTCAAGAATCAGAAGGTATTATTTATCTAAAATCCCATGAGTAGCTTCCTGCATATTTGTTCTTTAGCTTTGGTTATGTGAAGATCATTATCAGGTAATTAAAACCTGAGATACTTTTCCAATTGTGTCATATGAGGTGAAGTATATTGGTAAAGACCAAATAGGAGAGGGGGGGGGGGGGGGGGGGGGGGGGGGGGGGGGTGTTGGTTTAGTTGAGAACTTCTTGCAAATTATTTATCATGACAAACATGGATTTTGCACCTCCTTTAGTGAGAGAGAAACTCACTAAAGGGAACAAATGAGCACATACACGAAACTATTAAACAAAAATCATTTATCCCATGAGAACATGAAATCATCAAAGTGAAGGTTGTCTCCTATACTCAATATTTACTTATGAAATAATTAGCTTTAAAATTTTGAAGCATTGAAGACACAAATCCAAGCATTTAAAATTTTAGTGAAGCTTGAAGAACATGGGCATAGGGCAAAACACTTACGTGACTCTACCGAGCGCTCAATGAAAGAATGTGTTGTGTGAGCCGTGGTTTTCGCTAGTAAAAGCCAGAATACATCAAAGTTAACCGTATGAGATGTATATTTTTCTCTTTCCTCTTTATCTCTTCCTTCCCAATTCCTATCTCTATTCGCCTATTATTTCTCAATGACTCAAAGTGAAACCCACCCAGTCTTCACTTTGGAGTTGAGATTTTTTATTAAATGGAGTTGATGACCCAGTCCTCAATTTGGAGTTGAGATTTTTTATTCAATGTAGTTTATGATTATATTATGCTTTTATTTTAATTTTTCGGTATTTCTTTCTTAAATCTTTTAATATTTGAGATAGTAGACATTGAAAGTTTGGGTTGGGATGGAAGGGGAGGAGTTTGAGAAGAAAACAAATTATTTTGGAAGGAGGAGAAATGATGATCTTGAGTAATGATAGGAGAGAAATAAAAGGAAGAACTACTGCCATAGAATACGATATGGAAATATTTTGTATTACGAACATATGGAAATATTTTGTATTACGAACATGTGGATCTTCATAGGTCTAGGTTGCATGCTTGGTTGTTGGTTGCATAAGTTTGAGTGAAAATGGCGCCTTGTTACCACCATTAACAAATTCCTTCGGCTTGTATATTGAGTTTTTAGGGTTGAGGTTCTTCTTCGTTCACATTTCTTTATTCTCGAGTTTGTGGGATTGTTGGAGAAGCTTTAAGATGAAAGAATGAGTTGGGCATGTTGTATATTGGACATGGAGGAAGCTTTTCTACAATGCATCGTCAATTCACCATAGAAGAATGATAAAAAAATGATTGATGTAGAAATAAAAAAATTTAGTAGTTGTGACTTTTGAGTGTCGATCTATCAAAATACCTTGATGATTCTTCTCATTCTAGTATAGCAGGTAAATCAATTTGATATTAGGTTGCTCAGAGACGCGTAGAGAAGAACTGAAGAAGAAAACATGGTTCCACTTATTACTTTGTACCAGACATTGGATCGAACAAAAAAAAGGAAAAACTCAGTTGCAAAAAATTGGTCCTGTACACGAGAAAAAATATTGTGTAGCCTAGTAATTGGAGAAAATTGTTCCTTTTGCTAATTAAGTGGTACTAGGTGGTATAAAAAAACTCTTATTGCTATGTATCGCTCGAGTTTTTCTAATTACTCGCCAAGTAATCGGTTGATTCATTACTCGATCAAGTCGTTATCGAGTACCGAGCAAACTGTCCTACCAAAAAGCTGATTGGAATTGCTGATATGGAATCTCTGGGCTGAAGAAGCCTATCAAGTTGATCCAAATCAAGTTTTCAATTGGAGAGAGGCCAGTTGCAAAATGTTCTCAACGCTTTGGTTAACAACTGAAGGAACTAGTTCACCTTTAGTCTCTGGGTTGGCCTGCGCCTTTATAAGTGTACGCTCAGCATTGTAAACATCCTCCATTGAGGTGGACAGGGATCGAAAAAGACCATCCCCTTGTTATGCAAAACTCTGTTAGCCAGCACCACCACTCGTCCTCTCCCCCTAGTATGCAAAGATAACTTGAACTCCCCATTCTAAACCGAGAATGGAACATATATTCAACCCACGATCTGTTTTTAGTCATCCAAATTCACACAACCCCAAATCTCTATTTCTTCTCCGCCTCACGCTGCCTCAGTCTAACTCTGCATATAAGTCACTAATGAGTCCCAATGATAAGAACACCGTGACTTCATTCGGTCGTTAGACTCTACCACTTTAACCACATTAACTTGCCCCACTTTGAAAGGGAAGGATTTACTTTAAATGGCAATCTCTATTGTGAATCTTCCTACTTTCTTCTATTTATCAATTATCTAGTTTGCTTTTGATTGATCAAAAGCAAAATAATAATAATAATATTTTGTTGCCACTACCCTCCACGAATAACAGACCCACGATCTAGATCTAAACCCAGTTTTGAAATTAACGCATAAAGAGGGCATGCAAAATATCCAAAAAAAATTACCCCAACCATCCAAATTCATTTCCAACCTCGCCGCACATCGCGTCACAGCTGCATGGGTTCCATAAACTACAACTCAGCTAGTTCTTGCAATTGTCTAGCGACTGCCATCAACAATGCCCGTTTGGTCATTCCTCTCTCCTCGACATATTCACCTTCAGCTCAAGCATTGCCTTAATAGAATAACACAAAGCCCTCAATCTCCACCTCGCAGCTACTAATGCCGGAGTTCTTAATACTACAGAGTTCGTGATATTCCAGGTAGTATATGATGTACTCGTGTATAGAATTTGTTGTGAATAGGGACTGGACCTGTAGGGCATAACAATTTCATATCCATTTTGAGATCCTGAGTATTTACTATATCATTGCTTCCCTAATTAGTAGGTTTAGGATTTGGTTTCTTTTGAGCCAAGCAATATTCCACCATTATAAATGAGGGTCACCATTATTGTATTATGTGATTTAGCATGGTCAATGTATTGAAGTTAATAAAGAATTGGTATTATTTTATTTTGTTCCCAGGGGTTTCTGCTGCAACCCCTTGAAAGTTCATTGGTTATTGCTTTCGCCAACCCTCTCTATCAAATATTGGTATTAGATTATCTAGGTGATCTCATTGTTACTGAGACCTATACCAAAGAGGAAGTTTTGGAGGGTACCTTGCGACATAATAACTCTCCATAGGAAAGGTTTAATTTTAGTAATTCCATTGGTGATTTGTATCATCCTGTTGAAGAATCTTTTGAGCAAATTTTTTTGTTGCTGATGAAGACTGATTCATTTAGTGTGTTGCTTAGAAAAGGTGCAGCGTGGCAATAACTTGATATTTTAATTTTTTGATGGTAAAGAAAACTAAGTCGATCGTTGCGCTACTCTATCCGGGTTACTTTAGGTACTCGGCTGAGTCAACCAGGTCAGACTTGTGACTTGACTCAGTTTAGTTTATTTTACTTTTTTGTTTTCTGTGTCTTGTGCATGGTTTAGAAAATGTTGTGAGGCTACGATTAGTGAGGGTTATGGTTAACGAACTGAGGCTCATAGGTGTTTCAACAATTGATTAAGTCATACACTGATTTTGTCCAAATGATTTTATAAATCAGTCTCAATTGATCCCATTGTTGTGGTCATCGTCGTTGTCGTTGTCGTTGTCATTGTCATTGTCATTGTCATTGTTATTGTCATTGTCATTGTCATTGTTATGAGCATCAATCCACTGACTGAATAGGCCTACTCACACTACTGGACCAAAGGTGATTTTGGCTTGAAAATGAAGACACTGTGTAGGCAACTCTTCTGAGCTTAACTTGTTTCACGGCATTGGTAATATTCGGTGATTATGGATATAATTAGGCCTAGGAGCAAAACTCATGTCCCTTTTACTTTCTTTTTAACAAGCAAAATACCCATTATTAATAAGGGTCGCCATTATTATATTCAACTGAGTTGACTTATTGAAGTGAATGAGGAATTATTATTATTTCTATTTTGTGAGAATTTTACATATAATATTGCATTCTTCTCCGTGTTTTTTTTCTTCCTATTTTTGTCTGATTTTCCTGATCCAGTAGGTGTTTTCACAAACTACTATGCACAATAATGTGGGCATCTAATAGATCTTGTACTTAATACCTGTAAAATATAGATTTTCACTAACCACTTGGTGCTGGAATCCCAACTAATTGATCCAACTTGGGTGGATAGAGGTTGTGAAATTAGATCACTGACTGCCCCACGATTAGAAAGATACCTGAATAAAATAGAGTATAGTTCTTCCATTCTTGTTTCTTGTATATTGTAGTAGGTTTTCATTGTGAACCTTTGACAAACTACAACCACCACAAATGATGTGTTCATGGGATTCCAATACTGCTCTAGAGTGGAATAGACCTCCATGTTATAATACAACCTCTATGACCATAGAAATTGTTAGCCCTTGGCTCCTCAGACACGGAAGCTTTTAATGATAAAAACTATTCATTCCTTGAAAGAACTAAAGATTTATGACTTTCAATTTGCGGTGAAAGATTATTTCAAATGGATTGAATCAATGTGATGTCATTAAACCATTGGGGTTCTCTGTTTCCATTGTCTTTCTTGTCTATTTTCTCAAAGAAATTTCTACTTTCTTGAATAAAAAATAAAGTGATGCCAATCACTCTTATTGTAAAACCCCTTATGGTTAATTAGTAGCCAATTTGGTGTCAGACAGACCTTAGTCTGTTAAAATGAGCTCTTGCAGATGTTAAGAATCATCATATAATGTGCTTTTTATCTCCTGTGCTTACTAAAGGGAGTAATGTTTTCAATTCTTATCAGTGGTGCTAGAATACTTGTAAATTAGTTTCATGCAATTCCTAATACTCTTTCCATGGTATAACGTTGTATAGCACATGCGGAAAGACAGACATGATCCTCTGCTGACAAATATCGTGCTTTTTCTTGCAGGAAGTGGATGAGATATTGCCATTTATACCGCCACCAGAACCAAAATATCAACTTAGAAGAACCAGCTCAGCTCCTCTTTGACTACTACTACTGTGTTTGTATGAGAAACTGTGGAGTTGTTTAGAGTGTTCTATAGATCTGTATGATTTATTAGAATGAAAAAGGGTGGGGTTAAGGATTGGAAACAAAACTGTTTGATAAATGCTAGGAAGGGTCCAGCTCAAAATATGCCCAACTTCTGGGGCCTTTCCGTGCAAGTTTGCTTGTATGCGGCTGTGCTGGGGTGGGTGGAATGGAACACTTTTTCCATCAGAGCCATCTAACTATTTACATTTTTTTTTGGTCCTGTTGGTGTTTCTTCCTCGCTTTGACAATGAGTATTTGTTTGTATGTACATTTATCCTTGACTTATTCCAGACTCACAAAGCACCAGACTTTCCTTGTTGGCTTCCGAACAGGTTTTTTTTTTTAATTTATGATGAAGACTGATTTCAAATAAAAGAGATTTATGTTACATTAGGTAGGGTTAGTACTACTAATACATTCTAGGAGGGGGTATCCTTCCCAATAAAATAAACAAAGCAAGAAAAGCTCTTCCTTGTGAAATCTTTCAGTTGTGGATCACTGGGATCGATTTCTTCATTAGAGTAGGCTGTCCTCAGGGTCCTGGGAGCTGAGTTGCAGGTGACACTACCTGACCCTGCATGCTAGATTCATTAAGATTTAGTGAACTATGACTTGTTGATTTCACTAGAATCAATCGTATATATCTTATTGCCATCAAATTTAAAATCTCACATGGACTTTCTGAAATATCAAACTGCCATTGTTGTTTTCGCTTTTGATGTAAAATTGTTCACTTCTTTTAGTAGATGCTAGGCTAGAGGGAGAAGATTAAGCAGGGTGTGAGTCAATAGAAGCGTGAGGGTTTAGACTTCTTGATAATGAACAAAGAATCGCCTTCATATCTCCCATCTCTGAAGTAGTATTACAATGAACTTCTATGAGAGACTAAAGCACCTGACCTCCTAGATGGGAGTCCCAAGATCCCCAATGTAGAAATGCTTACTGACTACAAAGAAATTACCTGTTGCAATGTGGTCTACTAGTGCATTGCTAAGACAAAAAAGTATTTTAGACAACATTATGCTCACCCATGAATTGCTAAAAGATACCATTAAGATACAATACCCAGAGGGTTTGGGCTCCTAGTCTAGTTTTCTGGTCAGTAGATAGTCAAGGGTCTCTCCTTCCATCTTATTGTGATGTGTTATCTGTGATTTAGTTTGCATCCATTTTGCTCGGTGGGTGCTTAAAAAAATCACCATTTTTTGAACTCTTTGAGGTGATTCATGTTACAATTTTCAAGATCTGACAATAGCTTGAACAATTGAATGGCAACTCAGCTGAGGGTAACTAGGAATATTCGTTTGCTAGAACCAAATTAGATGGTGATTACCAACAGATGCTGGCATGGGACTATGGGAGATAACCATACCATGGACCATTTATCCATATCATTCTCATGATATTTCTTAGTTAGACAAATTAGTTGGTAAAAATATTTAATTTAATTATTGTAAAACTGGTATTGGAAACAATTCATAAAAATAGTCTTCTTAGATTATATGTAGTGGAATTTCTTCATGTCACCTTTAATTACTTGTCACATGCATGATGCATCAAGGTGCTAGACAATGACTACAGAAAATTAACAACCATTTGTGTCCTTTTCCACAGAAAATATACCCCCAACAAAAGTAATTACCCTATATCATATGAGAACAGATTTATTAAGTCATGAGAATCAAACTGCCTGCAGCAACTCAAATATGAAATTTGCAGCAATATACTTTGTAGAGTTCATTAACAAGGTTAGTTTGAAGCTTACTCCAGCTTTTTAACTAAATTGGTTCTTAAAAACCCACTGTTTGCAGTTTTTTTGTGCAATGCCTTATGGCTCCTCCAAAATCTTAAGCAAAATTTACATGATGAACTTCATAAATGCGAAGAACTAATATTGCATGTACTTCTGCAGAGGTACAGGCTTCACTGAATTCCAATTTACAATCCAAGGCCAAACTGTGTGCCTCTTCCATTTATCATAATCTTGTTGCACATTTAAGGATACATGTAAGGACATCATGAGGAATCATGCGTCAGAAATTAACTGCAAGGGGGAATCAATTAATAAAACGGTGAGTTCACACACAAATTAAGAATGTCTTTTTCTCCGATTACATTGTTGGTCCTGGATATGTGTGAATCCAAGCAGAAACATCGCAATCCAATCCCTGCCAAACTGAAGACATCAGCAACCCAACACTGAATGCATCGCGCAAAACATTTCATGGAGAATACTGCATTTCCATAATCATATATGAGAAAGTAATGCATTAAGTGGTCCTGTATATGATTTGATTGGACTTGCACATGGTCCCTAACTCCCTATATATGATATGATTGGACTTGCACATTGATAGGGTGGTCTTATAATTTATTGGTTAGGGATTTTATGCAACAAACTGTGCAGTTAAAACAACGTTATAACGCCGATATAACTCTGATATAACGCTTAACGGGGGTGTGAGCCGTTACGTTATGAGATTATCACCTTTTTTTATCACGGTTCCGATATAACGCCATTATATGGCCATTATTGAGATAAAAAAATTTCAATAATGCCATTTTAACTTTTTGGTCTAATATATAAAAAAAAAAACCAATTTCATTCCCAATCAGAGAAGAAGGACTAGGGTCGTCGCTGTTCAACAGAAAACGAGACAAGAAGGAAGAAGACGAAGAGTCGATCACACTCTCTATTGTGATCTCAGTCTCATACGAAGAGATGTTTTTTATTAATGTTTTGATGTTTTTGAATTTAATGTTATGAACAAGATTTACTTTTTTGTCTCTATAATACATCAATACTTTGTGGGGGTATTCAAATATATATTTAACAAAACATTCCGTTATATATCATTATATCGCGTTATATCCCATTATAACCTATAACGCTCCTGAACCGTTATGGGCCCGTTATCCATTTTAACTGCATAGGCAACAAAAGACAGAACATTTCTTGTTATGGGGATTTTTTTTTTAAAAAAAAAAACAAATTCCATATTATGTCGACCATCACTAGAAAAGGGGCAAGTACCTAAAAAAGGTTTCATACTTTGGTGCCTCCATCTATTGTCCCCCTTTCAGGTAACCTTAATGAAAGTTGTTGTTTGACTTTTAGGATGTATAAAGAAATTGATATCACAGGGGATCAACATACTAGCGTGAGAGAAATTAACTAATATATTCATGCAGCCATCACAAAAAGCAATAGTATGGTCGAGATTTCCAAATTGAACACTACAAAAACCGTGTAGAAAGAATGAGCAAGCTCCCAAATTCAAGTGATATTATTGCATAATATAATATGTGGAACTGAAAGGAAACCCAAAAAAGTGAAATAAGTTGAGCTAATTTCGTTGATGAAGATGAAGGACATAAGGTAATTGATCACAAGGAGAAAGCCAAGGTGGGGCTTTGCATGCATTTTAGCAATTAGTGGCCAAAAAAGAGTTGCTAAGGGTATGTGCTTTTAGATATTTATCGTTCTGCAAATCACTCATCCTTCCATTCAGTAAGAAGCCCTCTTTGGATGCAAGTTTGTGGACATCACCATATTGTATGGTTATAAATCCTTTCTTATGATGAGGGAAGTACACTTAATGAACGAGAGTTCAACATTTGTCCAGGATTGGAGTGTCCAATATGTGTCTGACATGAGGATTTTATTTTTTTAAATGTAGTGTCCTTGTTACATAGCTTCCATGAAAACACCTATTGAGTATCCAATTATCCAATGGTCAATGGCATGCACTAATGCTCATTGTATAGGTTGGGTACATGACTCTGTTCTAAATATGGACCTACGCGGCTGGGCAGGTTTTGAATTTTTTTTATTATTTCCAGTTTGAAAAAAATAAAAAATTAAGACTATTTTTGTGTTACTCATTAATTTATATGCTATTATGCTTAATTTTTCATGTTTATATATTTTGCATATTTATCTTGACATTGAATTGGAAGTAATTTATATGTTATTATGCTTAACTTTTATAAATTATAATATATAAAATAAAAATAAATAAATAAAAACCTAGCCTAGGCCCTGACTAGGCCTCTAGGCGCTAATCCCCTGCTCCCTGCTCGCCGCCCGCCAACCACCTAGCAATTTTTAGAACCTTGGTACATGATGGTACAACTGTAGGAAGTGTAAGTCGTGCAATGGGACCCTTGGAGATTGCTTTCGTGGGGGTGCCCTTGGAAAGGTCTAATGGGATTAGATAGCTCAAGTTGCCATGCATCTCACTGGCTTGAGATGACTAGTATTGAACTCTTGGAATGAAATTAAGGTGCTATATAGCAAGCTCCAGTTAACAGACAAATCTAACCAGCTCCAGCATCCATTCTTGATAGTATCAGTTGCAATATTCCCCTTTGGTGTTATGGGCAAATGATTCACATCTTATGAGAGAGACCTGTTAAGCTTGATGTTGGTATCAGGCAGTAGTGTGCATGGGAACTACGATGTGATGCTCTGAAATTGGTATGGGAGCACAAGTACGTTCCATGTCAACATAGATGTTGCTAGATCTCCTTGGCGCTGCCATAGCCTTTTATTCATGTAGAGTAAGAGGTTCGTTCCCATTCCGATATTCAGATTAGTGCAACATGTGCACTTCCCTTGTGATGAGATGTATAGTAATACGAAGGTAGGGATGTTTAGTCGAATTTTGTGTAAAAATCTCTCATACTTTTACAACGATTGTAGGCATTTTAACAGAGTTATATCAAATAGAATAATCTTGCACACAATGCATGACTCGTTAAACACTTTGGTCACTTATACACCCAAAGCCACAAAATCATACATACTACATGAAAAACCATGATGACATGTTTCTAGTACCAAAATGAGATATGAAACTAAGATGCACTTCATAACAATACCAAGTTAAGGAGATTTGATGATTACAGTAATTTATCCATTTATACGCAGGCATCCCTCACGGTGCATTCCTATAATCACCCAATTTCCTGTAAAATTTCCTAAAAACTTTCTCAATAAAGTAAAAAAAAAATTGAAATTGCTTAATTTTTTACAAAAAACTTATTAATGTTGAATTCATTTTGATGCTTGGTTAGGATTTTTTTTTCCTGAAGGATATCACATTCCTTGATTAAAGACTAAACACAACAACCAGCATGCAAGATATTCATCATCAGTAAGAACTATCTTATTCAATGCAAAATAAATTTGTTGGCCTACGAAGAGAAAGTGCAGAATACCTTTAAACAAGAGTGTCCCTCATTTTAATTATAATTTGCATTTCGGCTTAGCAATCCATGAAATGATAAGTACAGATCTTTGTTGTCTCTTCCAAATATCTCTTCTGCCTTCTTTAAAGTATCCTGAACAAAATGAGTTTAAACAGTTTTCCTAAATTAGCTATCATTAAATGGATTAAATGGCAAACTGATTCAGACAAATATTCCCACACGAACTCACAAGAGACTCAACACGGTATTACCTCCCGAGATTGCTTTTGAGCGTTCAGCTCCTTGATGTTGGCTAGAAATGCACTGAATTGTTCATATGAAAGTCGGCTCCTGATTACACAATTTCATAAGCATCTTAACAACATCCTGCCATTACTAATCACATGGTGAATGAGAAACAGAAAAAAGTAACTGACCTAGCTTGGCGAAAGAACTCCTTCCCATCAATTCGAGGAGTGCGTGCTAAAAGTATAGAAACAAAATGTTAATTAGACAAAGAGACCATGCATTTCAAACAGACTGGGATAAAAGCATGTGCACTTATTAGGTGTAAACATAGCATGTTGTGCCTAACAGCAGCGCCTTGTATGTCTAGTCACACCCATGTCTAATTTATACCCACATCTTCAATCAGGCATGCTGAAATCAAACAGTTGTTGTAACTTCCCCAAGCAGTCTAACATTTTGGAATTCAAAACCAACTCCAGAAGATTAAATTCATTTTTTTCTGATATGTTAAGAAACATAGAGACAAGATGTGACTCCCACTTTTATAGTATCACACAAACAGAACTTGCAAGCTACCGAGTTTGTAACGTCCTTTAATGGAAATTGATTATTAAACTATAATCATACTGGTAGTACTTTGTCATAAGGACCCTCCAAGAGGTGCTGCACCAAGTGCAATATCAGGACTTTTATTGGGTACAGGCTATTGTCGTTGATAGATATGGCGTCATCGCTGCTACAGCATTGCTGTTGCACAAAAGAATGAAATTGTTCTGTTCTGCACAAATGATGCACCAACATTGCAGCACTGTTCTAACGCACAAATTGCTGGTGCGTCACAACAGCACTTTAAGTCCTAATAGTTGTAAACTTGAAATCGAGGGATTTTGCATCTGGTAACAAACCTGGCAATGGACGCCCACGAGGTGGAGAACTTGCTGCAGAAGACTGCTGACTCGACGAGTACCATGATGATGAAAATCCAGTTCTTCCTTCATACTGAGACTTTGTGGGAGGAGATGTGGCACCAGAGGTCAGTTTCGGAGATCCAGCAGCAGAGTAGCCTCTAGGGGAACCTCCTGTAGATACCAAATTTGGAGTTCCAGATGGAGTATATCTTGGTGTAATGTATGGAGTCAAAGAAAATCTTTGTCCTAAATGCCTCAAGCCTGTAAAACACCATGTCAGTTCGAATGAATTAAGTAATTCACCAACATATTTAGACGAGTGCGACATAAGAAATAGTCCACTTACCATCTTCATTTGGGTTCCCAGTTTCTGTCGAGCCATTGACATGAGTCTGTGCCTGATGGCCATTTGTTTCCGCATCTGGTGTTAAAAAAAATTACACAAATTAATACCAAACATTATCTATGGGTAAAAAAAAAAAAAAACAATGATAATCGCCCACAAATGAGATCCTGACTAATTGAAGTTTTATAATGTATAATTTTAACTACCATTCCCGGCGTATGACTTTTGAACAGATTGGTCACAGGTCCCTATATCAACAGTTTCAGAGCGCTGCAAGGGAAACATTGAGATTCACTTAGTTTTGAACATAATGAAAAGGAGGTTCAGCAATTGAGTAGCAGATAGACCTGACGGCAGGTCAAGCCGGGTCAGGTATATAGGACACGAACATGATCTGCTTGATTATCGGGCCAGAAATGTTAAACACGACCTGCCAGGAAAAGGGTTGACACTACCTGACCCGTTTGACCTGTTTCAGCACAAAAACTTGTTTTGACCCGTCCCAGTCTGACCCGAAATTACATGTTAAACCCGGCACAAATTGACACGAAATGACTTGTTTTACCAAAAATCAACAGATCAAACGGGTTGCATGGGTCAAGATATCAAACCCGAATACGACCCAACCCATGTAATGGGTCAAAAGGTCAACCCAAAATGACCAAAAAAAAATTTATATTACTCAAACCCATTTATATTGGGCTTGTTTCGAGTCGTGTTATTGTGTTCGGGCCAAATTGCTAGGTATATCTACAGTTGCACATATCAAAATATTTAAATAATAAGAGCCATTTGCAAATGGTGAATCAAGTTTGGAATCTTACAGATAAATTATCATCGTTTAGTGACTGCATCAGTTGCCTCTTGAATGTCTCCAACTGTCAATATAATTAGTGTTTCAATAATGAAATTGTAATTGATTATAAACAGAAATTATAGAATGTGCAGAACTTTAGCTAAATGAGAAAAGATACATGTCACACAGCAAAATGCAATCATGAACCTATGCTTAAAGTTAGATTCGAGGGCTATATTGAGCGAAGCTCAATATCCTGGTGTAGTTAGAACCTTGATAATGCTTCCTACTACATGATCCTCTCTTTCGACTTTCCAAATTACCCAGTAGGTAGCTTATGAAGCTAGAGTACATAAGTCTTAGCTAATTTGACTAATAAACAAATTACACGCATTTAACCAATAACTTGGAAGGGATGAGAGAGAGAGAGGAACTTGTGACCTTCCACCACATGTTTTACTTTCGGGGAGGGGAAAATTAAATTTCTTCGCAGAAGCATAGTCATCAACCACATGGACTTTTTTTCTCTCGTTCTCTCCCCCCTCTACTATAATCATAGTTTTCCATGAGAGAAAAATCAAACACACCCTATAAGAAAAAAATAACAATCATATGTGGTCCTCAATCATTCACAATGACCTTATAATGAAACTTATCGGATAATATTATGTCCACTTTAGTAAATTACATTCATGGGCATGAGAGATTATGTGAGGGTGAGTGGTTGGGTGGGGGGTCATTCGATTTGTTCGTCATTCTAGTAACATTAGAAGATAAAGGTTATGAAGAGGTTTATTCTTCATATTTAATAAATGTCTCATTAAAAAGGCAATAACGCCATCAAATGTACGGAGTCATATCCGCACATATCATAAGATTACATGAGATTGTTGGAAATGGAATACCATGCTTCCCCCACAGGCACTCAACCATTAATGGTTGGAAAGAAGTCAAATCTAGTGAAAAGAAATAACAAGAGAGGATGGGGTAAATAGAGAGAGGGGGAAGAGAGACGATTATGTATTAACATGACCATGATTCTTGCCCTTTATATAGGAATTGTAATCTTCTCCCTCCCCTGCCACCACAACCAAAACAAGTAAAAAGTAAGATTTTCGACAATCTTAAGAGAAGTCTGAGATTGAAGATGACCTTTGCAAAACCCTTGGAAATTGCTTATTACGATGATAAATTACCCAAATACTAAAACTGGTTTACCTCCTACAAAGTACAAACACAACCTCAAAAGGAGGGACCTTTGTTTTTGCCTCTTCACCTTTGAATTAGCCTCTTGTGGATGCTCTAAGGGAGTAGCATTTTGTATGCCATATAGCTCTCCCCCTCCTCTTCCATCTACCTGAGCAGCAAAATGGCTAATCGTACATAATTTTGGGACAGGCGGCCCCGTGAGGCGAACAGCTTCTCATAGGCCATCTGACTAATGAGAAGGCATTTGATAAGGTGTTGGTGTTGAGCCTTGAACACAAGACAACACATTGGAATTTGGTATCAGCCAAGATCCCATTTTTATAAGCACCTATTGGAAGCAATTTTTAGTTCAAATGGTATAAAAGAGTGAATTTCCCTCATTTCTCAACCCTTATTAGGGATGGCCTTTATCTAATTAGTGATCCAAAATTTGCAAACTATGGCACTTTTTTTCAAGAAATTCAGATATCTAACTGAATCAAGAGGCACAAATAAAACACCTAGAAAAACCTATCCCATGTAAGATAGAAAACATTTTGGTCCAGTTACCCAAAGCTAATTGTATCTTGCAGAATAAAATAAAGATTCTATCAGTGGATAAACTTCAAACAATTGCTTGACTAAAAAACCCATAATAAATGTGTAGGACTCACACACCTTTGCCAATTCACGAGTCAACTTCTTGTTAGTAATCGCCAGCGAATCTCGTTCTTTTGACAACTTAATCTTCGAGTTTAAACACAAAAACAATTAACAATTACAAAATTTCAAAGTTGAACAACCAAAAATGAAAATTGTGCCAAATATCAGAACTTACATTCTCTTCAAGAACGAGCCTCAACCGCGAATCGGCCTCCTGAAACTCCTTGTCGAGGTGCATGAGCTTCTCCTCTAGCTCAAAAATCACCCGATCCTTGTCTGATATATTCTGCCTTAAACGCCCAGTCTCCAATTCGAGCTTGGAAACACGAGAGGCAATCGCCATGGACGTGATCTTCCTGGCCAAATCGAGCTGGTCGTATGGGTCAGTGGGAATCACGGACAGGATCTCGTCGGGTAGATGGAAATCTGTGCTGCTGTAATTGCTATTAAGCGTCGACATCTGCTTCGATTCCATTGCGAAAGAAAGAACCCTAATTGAAAATAAGAGAAAACCCTAATAAATGAAGTGTTGTTGTTGGTGGGGGGGGGTTTGGGTTCTCTCTCGTTTTCTACGAGTGGAGAAGCTGGAATTAATGTTGTTGGTTTGTTGAAGAGCTATATGCTTCATTGACCACTACCCATCTGTACTGGTCGCAAAATGCAAGCTCTTTCTTTTTTCTTTTCTTTTTTTCTTTTTTTTTTAATTTATTAGGGCGAATGAGGGCGAGGCTTTTTGGTTCGAATTTTTGGACTTTCCCTCCATGACCATGGCTGCCTCCCGCACCTTTTGGTTTTCAAAATATTGCTCAATAGAGTCGTCGAGACCCACATCTCAATGTCAAGGTGTCTTCATCTATACTTTCAAATTTGCCACAACAACTACCCCACCTATATCATTAGAAAATAAGTTTTGTCTAAGAGGTGAGCAAAAGTATACATCTTTTTGTGCGTCATAATGCATTTCTTTTTGGGTTAATTGTAATTTTTTCCTATAATATATAGTTTATTCAGCTTTGCCCCCAATTCATATTGTATTTTCTCCCTAAGACTAACAGTCAACGTGCTTTGACTTTCAAGGCACATGCTAGCTTCAAAAATGTCATATTTTACTGCTCAAAATACTCTTTAATGATCTAAAGGCTGAGATTCAAAGTTGATGCAATTAAAATTGAGGGTTGAGATTCAAACTTCCACTAAGACATTGGGATAATCCACCAACTCCTCTTTCACCACCACTGTCTTCACTTCACTACCAATAACTCTCACATCTGCTTCTACTACTACATCTACATGTTATTTTACTGTAGATTAAATATTCAAGTATCGTGGAAAAGTTTGCCAAGTTTTGATGGTAAGTTTGAGTTGCAATTCATTTTTATCATCTGTTAGGTCAATTCTGTTGCAGAGGGCAAAGTTATATTCAAATTTTTTTAAGGGGTTAAGTTCATGCCAGTAATATATTTTAAGGGGTTAAGTTACTGTTAATTAACAATACGTAATTGATTTTCTTACGGATCCCATGGTGTCACAAGCACAATCAAACAAGTGAATAGGAGGTTTGAAGTGGACAAGATTTTGAAGGAGTACATGTACATTGGATGTTAAAACACAATGTAAATTCATTAGATGTTCTTGCAACAATGTAAATTCATTTTATGTTCATTGGATGTTAATATCACATTGCAATCAAATGCCTTAACATCTTTGCAAAAACCTGATATATAACACAATGCAATTCAAATGACTTCAACGTTCTTGCAATTCAAAACCTAACATAACAATGTCACTTTCAAGCATCAATAAGCAACCTGAATTTACAACCTGACACAGCATCATTGATAATCACATAATTATAACATTTTTTTACCTCTTATTATATTTTTGTTAATCCTTGTTTTATTTTATTTTAAATAAATTATTAATTTTTTGTGTTTTTGTAGAATTCGGAGCAATAACGAAGAAATCAATGAAAAATGCAATGAATAAATCACAGACGGTGACTTCAGAGGAAGTGGAGGTGAGAATAGCCTAAGCCCATAACCTAAACTCAAAACCAAATCCGTAAACCCAAACCCAATCAAACCCAAAGCATGTTCTCTTAATTATCCAAGATTCTAGTTTGATTTAAGCCTTAAATCACTCATTGAACCCTCCCCTTAACTTGTCCAAGTTCATTTTCTCAAACCCAAAGCATATTCTCTTAATTATCCAAGATTCTAATTTGATTTAAGCCTTAAATCACTCATTGAACCCTCCCCTTAACTTGTCCAAGTTCATTTTATCAAACCCAATCAAACCCAAAGCATATTCTCTTAATTATCCAAGATTCTAATTTGATTTAAGCCTTAAATCACTCATTGAACCCTTCCCTTAACTTGTCCAAGTTCATTTTCTTAATTCTCTATAAATACAATAGAAATAAATAAGAAATGGGAAGAAGATAAGGGAAAGAAAAAAATATAGAATACCAAAACCTCTTCTTCACAATTTGTGATTCTCATCACCATCCCAACCAAGCAAAAGCACCACCCACAGCCTATCCATATTTGTTTTCTCTTATTCACTCCATCGAAACAGGGGCGTGACAACCCTGTTTCACTTCATCTTCAACCACCATCACCGGCTGCACCACGCACCACCACAGAGACTTAAATCAAGTTGACGCTACTGGCACCCAGTGGACCTTGCTGAGAGCACATCGGCTGAGAAAGATCAGAACTATTTGCACCCACTGGGATCTATTGAGCCACACTGGACCTGTTCCTAATTGCACCCTGCTGAATGCTCTGTAACACCACAGTGAATTAAGTCTCAAACTCTATAATTAATTTCATTTTACTTTATTATTCAATAATTAATATTAATTGATTCGCGATTTATAATATTTTACTTTCACCTAATATGTCATGCATCTTAGGTTGTTAGAAAAATATTATGTTATAAATCAAGCATGTTTTAATTGAATAATTAAACTTGTGATTAATTGTGCCC
Source organism: Berberis vulgaris (assembly GCA_963556465.1). Lineage (NCBI taxonomy): Eukaryota > Viridiplantae > Streptophyta > Magnoliopsida > Ranunculales > Berberidaceae > Berberis > Berberis vulgaris. The sequence continues at coordinate 25,158,416 of OY747127.1, forward strand.
TAAAAAAATAATTAAGGCTAGGAGTTTATACATTGCTAGAGTCATTTATTTGAAATTGGAATAATAAGAAAAATTGAATATAATTTTAGGAGCTTGAAAAATATTTTGCAAATTGTGGTTTCCCTCCAACTTTTTTCTTTTATTTATTGTTATTTTTATTACTTTTGTTTAACTCGGATTTTTAAACACTGTAACCCCCATTTTATCCAAATTAGTTTAGGTAAATTATTAAATTCAATTTAATCCACCTTCCTCGTGGGATCGACCCGTACTTGCCGTTGTCTACCAGTTAGACACCGTGCATTTGCGGTTATTACAAGTGGTCAAATTAGCATGTTTATTTAGGCCGGTTAAACCCACAACAAGTTTTTGGCGCTGTTGCCGGGGAGCGGTGTAATTGAATTTAAGATTTATTTTCACTAATTTAAAAAAAAAATTCAGAAAAAAAAACATTATTTTATTTTTATTTTGTTAAGTTCTTTTTACACTCATTTCGTGTTATTTGTTTGATTTTGCAGAATACACGCTTCTCGAGGAAATTGGACGATCCTGGAAACATCAAGCAAATTTTAATTTTAATTTTTTTTTTTTTTGTGAGGAGAGTTTTAATTTTATTTTCACCTCGTTTTACGAGTGTGTGGTGTAATAATTTTTGTAAACTCTATTGTTTTTCATTTTTAATCTACTAAAAAAAAAAAAACCAAAATTTTCCAAGTCAAAATAAATTATAGGGAAACAATTTTAATTGTTACCCAATAAATTTTTTTATGATTTAGAATTCCGACTTCTAAGACCAAGACCAGTAATTTGATTGCATATGCTTGTGTGCTGATTGAAACGGATAAAAAGAAGTCGGACATTTTTTAATTGTGCTAACTTTGTGTGCAGAACGGAATACGCACACTGTAAGTATTTTTATCACACGCAATGTATTAGCGACCCGGGTGCTTTGTGTAATTGTTTGAAATTGTGTGATTGGTTGTTTAATTTCTGTAATTGTGGATGATAAACTTTAGTAATTCATAATAAGCAGACCCAGCTTCTAAATAGAAACTGGTGGGACTTGATATCCCCACCTCATCACTCCAGCTGTGTGCAACCAATAGCCAAACATAATTAAAATCAATTAGCAAGTTAGATAGAGTCATCTTTTAGGTACGGTGTTCATAGGACAACCAAGACCAAGGTGAATCCAATAATTTTTGTGTTGACCAAAGCTAAAAGTGTCGATGAGTTTAATCATTCAATGAACTTCGAGAGGCCACTGCCACAAGGGTAATTTACCCGATACGCCGAGTCATAAGTATGCTACGATCCACAAGAAGAATTGGTGTAACTAACAGTTTTGGGTTAGGAACACAAGCCTCAAGTGTACATTTAACATCACATCGTTCTCACATCTATTGGCTTACAGAGCGGTAGCACAAGGAAGTACTTAATTGGACCATTGTGACCTCATTCTCTTGTGCAATAATCTGGTTTATTTGAAACAAAACTCTAGCCTACTGATTTTGAACTTTGTGGTGTAAAGTATACACTCTTAGGATCATCTTGTAGCACCCATTGCTCTGATATAAAGATTACATAAGAAATAATCTGTTCCCCCAAAGATAAAAAAGATAATTAATCTCAAAAACACTGATTGCTTAGGGAAACATTTTTTCTTGTGCATCAATTGGTTGCTGATTGTGTTTGAGTCTGTGCGTGATTTTTTTAAGGTTAGTAAACATTTCAAACCTCACTTGGTCTAGACTTGTTTATTCTCTTTGGGAACGAGATTCGAGAGGTATACTAATTCGAGAGGATCCTGTAGAGTTGTCTGAAGTCCCCATTGACCTTCTAGAATATTTCTCCTTGTCGAGTGAGACCACTGAAATGGCTGAAGAGATAGCATTTAAGGATTATTTCTCTCCACATTCCAATAACACCCCATCTTGCATTGTCTTACCCGAGACCACTGCAAGTAGCTCTGAGCTAAAACCATCAATTATCCACCATTTTCCTTCCTTTTATGGTCTAGAAAAAGAGGATCCCTATCTTCATGTCAAAAAGTTTCTTGACATTTGTGCTACTCTGAAATATCCCAATTTTTCTGATGATTCAGTTCGTCTTAGGTTGTTCCCCTTTTCTTTAAAAGATAGGGTGAAGTCATGGTTAAACTCCTTAGAAACTGGAACCATCGACACTTGGGATGCCCTATCAGGAAAATTTTGACAAAATATTTTCCTATTCATAAAACAAATGTCATCCGAAGAGATATATCTAATTTTCAACAGAAAGAGGGTGAGCATTTCTATGAATGTTGGGAAAGATTCAATGAACTCATTGCTAGGTGTCCCCATCACGACTTTGAAAAGTGGTGTTTGGTTCAATACTTTCAAGACGCGTTAACCCCTCAAAACCGTCGAATGATTGACGCCACTAGTGGTGGGTCACTTATGAAGATGAGTGCTAATGAGATTTGGGAATTCTTTGAAGCTATTTCTGAAAATTCTCAACAATGAGATTATTCATGAAAAGACTCGAATAGGCGAAAGGGTGGTTTGTATGAAGTAAGGGATACATCATCTACTCCTCATCTTCCTCCTTCTTCAATGTTGGAAGCAGTTGTAATGACAATGACACAGAAGATTGATGCATATCTCGAAAAGTCTCAGCCATCAGTCCAAACCAATGTTCCATCCGAGGTCTGTGCTGCATGTTCAAGTTCTAGTCATTCCACATCAGACTGTCACTTGAAAAATGAGTACCCTGCTTATTTTGCTGAGCAAGTCAATGCATTCAATACCTTTAGGCAATCTGGTTATAATCCACACTGAAATTTTTACAATCCAGGTTTAGCCAAACACCCTAATCTCTCATGGGCCCATGGTCAACATCAAGGAGGCCCAGTTTTTATCCCTCAAGCTCCTCGAGCTCCAATTCCTGCTAATAGGCCTCAATTCAATCAAGATGTACCTCCCTCTAACACTCAGAGTTTACAGGATACAGTGAACCAATTTATGCAGAGAACAGGAACCATGCTCGAACAAAACTCTCAGGCTATCACCGAACTAAGAGCTACTTCTCAAAAACAATCTCAAGCCATCCAAAAGCTTGAGATGACTGTGAGTCAAATAGCAAAATCCTTTCCTGAAAGAGAAGCGGAAAGATTCCCTGGTCAACCCATTCAAAATCCTAAGGGCCAATTCGAAATAGGCAGTGCATCTCAGCCACGCAATGAAGATGTCAAATCTATCATCACCCTTAGGAGTGGAAAACAAGTTGATAACCAAATTAGAATGCCTAATTTGATTGATCCTGAATCCCAATCCACGCCAAAGCAAGTCACACCTCCATCTGAGAAGGAGGTTGATAAAGCCTCATCTTCTCAAGAGGATAATCATCTTGACTCTGATCCCACCAAGGCATCCTATATGCCTAGAGCACCATTTCCATCGCGGTTAGTTCCGGCGAATAAAGGAACAAATGCCAACGATATAATGGAAATTTTTAAACAAGTTCAAATCAATATTCCATTACTCGAGGCCATTAAGCAAGTTCCCTCGTATGCCAAGTTTTTGAAGGATTTGTGTACACAAAAGCGAAAAACTGAATGTGCACAAAAGAGCCTTCCTAACTGAGCAAGTAAGCTCCATCCTTCAACACAAAACCCCACCTAAGTACAGAGATCCTGGTTACCCGACTATTTCATGTGTGATTGGTGATCATATGATTGGGAAGACACCGTTAGATTTAGGGGCAAGTGTTAATCTATTGCCATATTCAGTATATGTGCAATTGGGTCTTGGTGAGTTGAAACCAACTCAAGTGACACTGCAATTGGCAGACAGATCTTTCTGAGTCCCTCGTGGTGTGATAGAGGATGTGATCATTAAGGTTGACAAATTTTATTTCCCTGTGGACTTTATAGTCCTTGACACACAACCTGTTCACAATCCCTCTAGTCACATTCCAGTTATTTTGGGTCGTCCATTTTTTGCCACATCCAATGCTATCATTAACTGTCGAAACGGAATCATTAAATTATCATTCGGTAACATGACCGTCGAACTCAACGTATTCAATGTAAGTCAACAACCTCCCGAGTCTGAGGATTCCTTTGAGGTTAACATGATTGAGAGTTTGGCGGAACATTCATTTCCTCAGTTTAATGATCCTTTAGAGGCTTGTTTGACTCATTTTAATTTAGACTTTGATATTAATGATTCCATCAGGGAAGTCAATGCTTTGCTTGACTCTACCCCTATAATGGAAACCAGTTATAAATGGAAGCCTAGGTAGAACCTCTTCCACTCAGTGAGTCAAAACAAGTCCTTTCCGTTGAAAAATCACCCAAGCTCGACCTAAAAGTATTACCTGACAACCTCAAGTATGCATTTTTAGGTGTTGAAAATATCTTACCTGTTATTATTTCATCTGCATTGACTGAAGAACGGGAAGGAAAATTGTTAGATGTTTTAAAAGAACATAAAACAACACTTGGGTGGACTATCGCGGATATTAAAGGAATAAGTCCAATCGTTTGCATGCATCGCATTCATCCTAATCTAAAGAAAGTTGTCCGAGCCGAAGTGCTCAAATTGTTGGATGTGGGTATAATCTACCCAATTTCGGATAATCCTTGGGTCAGTTCTGTTCAAGTTGTCCCAAAGAAGTCAGGGGTAACGGTAATCAAGAATGACAAGAATGAATTATTACCAACCCGCATGACCACGGGGTGGCGAGTATGTATTGATTACCGGAAGTTGAACTTGGTCACAAGGAAGGATCACTTTCCTCTTCCTTTCATTGATCAGATGCTTGAAAGGTTAGCCGGACATGATTACTATTGTTTTCTTGATGGGTATTCCGGTTATAACCAAATCCCCATTGCACTCGAGGATCAAGAGAAGACCACATTCACTTGTCCCTTTGGTACTTTCGCATATCGAATAATGCCATTTGGATTGTGTAACGCACCCGCTATTTTTCAGTGGTGCATGCTTAGTGTTTTTTTTTATATGGTTGAGAGGTTCCTCGAGGTGTTTATGGATGATTTCTCAGTATTTGGTGATTCATTTGATGAATGTCTACATCATTTAACTTTAGTGTTAAATAGATATGTGGAGAAAAATCTTGTCTTAAATTGGGAGAAATGTCATTTTATGGTACGACGGGGCATTGTTCTTGGACATGTAATTTCACACAAGGGAATTGAAGTCTACAAAGCCAAAATTGATTTAATTTCGAGTCTTCCACCTCCAAAGACGGTTAAGGAAATTAGATCTTTTCTAGGCCATGCTGGATTTTATCGGAGATTCATCAAAGACTTTAGCAAAATCGCTCGTCCTTTATGCAATTTACTTGCTAAAGACGCGGTTTTTGTTTTTGATGAAGATTGTTTGAAAGCTTTTGAGAAGCTTAAACAATTATTGACTTCGGATCCAATCATCCAATCTCCTAATTGGAACTTTCCCTTTGAGCTTATGTGTGATGCTTCCGACTTTGCACTCGGAGCTGTCCTAGGACAACGATTGGACAAAAAGCCACATGTCATTTATTACGCTAGTAGAACTCTACAAGGCACACAACTTAATTACTCCACCACTAAGAAAGAGTTATTAGCTGTAGTATTTGCTCTAGACAAATTTCGGTCTTACCTTATAGGATCCAAAGTAATTATTTTTACTGATCATGCGGCGTTAAAGTATATTTTCTCTAAAAAAGATGCTAAATCTCGCTTAATTCGATGGGTCCTATTGCTACAAGAGTTTGATATTGAAATTCAGGACAAGAAAGGTTCGAAAAACGTTGTAGCCGACCATTTATCTAGACTTCTGGTAGAATCATCTAGCGAATATTTACCATTGAATGAGTCATTTCCTGATGAGCAATTATTTGCTCTCCCAATTACCTTAGTATGCAGATATCGTGAACTATCTTGTTACAGGTCAACTTCCTTTTAAGTGGTCTAAACAAGATAGATCCAAATTTCTTGCTGAGGTTAGACATTTCTTCTGGGATGATCCATACTTGTTCAAGTATTGTCCTGATCAGGTTATCAGGAGATGTGTTCCTGAGAGTAAATTTCACAGCATCATCTCATTTTGTCATAAACAAGCTTGTGGTGGTCATTTTAGCTCTAGAAAGACAGCTGTAGTTTTGCAGAGTGGTTTTTATTGGCCTACCCTTTTTCGAGATACTCATGCCTTTTGCACCACTTGTGATCGATGCCAACGAATGGGTTCCATTTCTCGTCGCAACATGATGCCCCTTACTAATATTCTCGTGGTTGAAATTTTTGATGTTTGGGGTATTGATTTCATGGGACCATTCCCGCCTTCGTTTGGCAATCTTTTCATCCTTGTTGCTGTGGATTATGTGTCCAAATGGGTAAAAGCGATACCATGTAAAACGAATGACCACAGGATTGTGGTAAAATTCTTGAAAGATAATATCTTTTCTCGTTTTGGTATTCCGCTTGCCATTATAAGTGACGGTGGTTCTCATTTTTGCAATAGACCGTTCGAGCTATTAGTAAAAAAATACGCCATCACTCATAAAGTTGGCACCCCCTATCATCCACAAACAAGTTGGCAAGTTGAGATTTCCAATCGAGGGATTAAAAACATTATAGAGAAGACAGTAAGATCAGATCGTAAAGACTGGTCTCAATGTCTGAGTGATGCTCTCTGGGCTTATAGAATAGCATTTAAGACCCCGATTGGAATGTCTCCATATAGGCTTGTTTTTGGAAAAGCATGTCATTTGCCAGTGGAATTGGAACATCGTGCATATTGGGCCATCAAGACGTTCAATTTTGATATGGTCAAGGTTGGATCGCATCGTAAGCTTCAACTTAATGAGTTGGAAGAGATCCGAAATGATGCGTACCACAATGCCAAAATCTACAAAGAACGAACGAAGATATTTCATGATAAATCCATTTTTCGTAAGTCCTTTGAACCGTCTCAAAAAGTTTTGTTGTTAAATTCTCGGTTACGACTTTTTCCTGGAAAGTTGATATCTCGGTGGTCTGGACCTTATATTATGAAAGCAATGTTCCCACATGGAGCTGTGGAGATCGTTAACCCTAATGATGGCCATGTATTTAAGGTAAATGGTCAACGACTTAAGCCATTCTTAGAGTTACCTCGATTAGAATTCGAGGTTGATGTGATTCTATTAGAGGACCCCGTGTATCAGAATTGAGGATCTTTTGGGTTTTGTCGAGCTGATGACGTTAAACCAAGCGCTACTGGGAGGCAGCCCACCTTTTGTTGTAAGAGTGCATGTTGAGTGTGTATTTTATCTATTTCTATTAACTAATCCACAATTCTTTTGTCTCTGAGCTCTCATCGGTGGATTACTTGTGGAAATTGGTAAAATCTTCACCGCGGTAATACTGTTCTAACCTCCTCTCATGTACTTATTTCATTAATTTGTCAGAATTATTTTGTTAAACATTGAGGACAATGTTTGGGGGTAGGGTTCATGAGTCGGTGAATTTTTCGTAGTGTTTTCTTTTCTTATTCTTAAAAAAAAATAAAAAAATTTGTGCTTTTCTGTCAAAAAAACTTGGTCTTTTGCGATTATGAAAATGGATTTTAAATGTTTTATGCTCAAGAAAATGCAAGCCAACTTGACATATTGGTATATTGATAAAGACTGAAAGTTTAGTATGATCCTTAAGTTAGATCTAGTTCATAAGATTTTTCAACTCGATTATCTTTGCACCATGAGCTATGTTAGCATAACTTGAAGTTGATGAGTGAAGTATTTACTAGAAAACCTTAGAATAATAGTGGAGACTTAACCCTGAAAGTTTTAAACTTTTCTATTTTTTCGAGGGTTATACATAAACTCTTATTTTTCTTGAGTCCGTATTATCTCGTTGATGATCTCATTTTTCTGATCAATTGCTTTGGGAATGACATCAAAATTGAATTATTACACTAGAACTTCTTGGCTTATTCAATTGAGATGTCATAATACTTACCCGAACTTAGGAAATGATCTAAGCATTTTTTTTCCTTTTCTTTAGACCATTAACTAGCATTTTAACTTACCCATAACATTAACCTTTTTGTAGCCTTTTGAGCCTTAAAATAACTTTTATTTGTTAACCCATTAACTTTTACCCAACTTTTCTGGGAATGTGTATGGATGGATATACTTGGTGTAAAAAGGGCATTAAAGAGCCAAATATGAGATATTTCATAAATCCTCTATGTGAAAAAAAATGATTCTTCAATGAGGATAAAGATGTGAGAATGAAGAAAAAATTGGTGCGCAACATTGGTTTATTCTTGACAGCCCTAATTGTTCGTTGAATGGGTGTATACATTCCTAGAAATTTTTGTTAGAATCCTTTGACATTCCTTATTAACCATTACCCAAGCCCCGTTACAACCCAACAAAGTCCTAGTTGATCTTAGGTAAAGGTTGGTTCCGTAGATGCGGAGATTTAATAACCAAGACCTATGGTGTTTGATTCAACATTCCCAAAAGTAATTGATATTCCTGTCCATGAGATCATGTTCATTCCATTCTTGAAAAGTCCGTTCTTCATAATATTATATGTGAGATGATTGTTTTCCATTATTTACTCTTTCCTCACATATAAACTAAGTGAAATACCAAATCTCTGAATGCTTTATTGTGAGTGACATGAGAGGTTTGAAGTCAAAACAAACTTTCTACAGGAGATTTAGTCATTATTTTACTTTGAAATGAAAAGTTATGTTGATAGTGCTTTTCACACACACACATTGAGTTGAGGATGATTATGAATTTTTTCTAACTTTTGGATAATATTAAATTATTTGGAGATTTGTTGATACACAAAAATGACACTGTTGGTTTCTTGCATATCTTGAAGTTTTAAAATAAACACTGTTTGACCAAGTTTTGTTGAGTCAGTAATGTTTGTGGGTAACATTTTCTGAAAACCCTCACGAGACTATAACTCGTCCCCTAGAGGTAATCTAGGGGTTCAAAGCCTTGTTGCACGTTTTCAAAGGTAAGTGCAATCGACGATGCCTGCGAAAGTGAGTTAGGATTTTCTTTTCGGTTTTCTTCTTTGTTTTGATCGAGGACTAGCAAAATATAGGTTTAGGGGTATTTGATAATCACATAATTATAACATTTTTTTACCTCTTATTATATTTTTGTTAATCCTTGTTTTATTTTATTTTAAATTAATTATTAAATTTTTGTGTTTTTGTAGAATTCGGAGCAATAACGAAGAAATCAAAGAAAAATGCAATGAATAAATCACAGACTGTGACTTCAGAGGAAGTGGAGGTGAGAATAGCCTAAGCCCATAACCTAAACTCAAAACCAAACCCAAAACCCAAACCCAAAGCATGTTCTCTTAATTATCCAAGATTCTAGTTTGATTTAAGCCTTAAATCACTCATTGAACCCTCCCCTTAACTTATCCAAGTTCATTTTCTCAAATCCAATCAAACCCAAGCATATTCTCTTAATTATCCAAGATTCTAGTTTGATTTAAGCCTTAAATCACTCATTGAACCCTCCCCTTAACTTGTCCAAGTTCATTTTCTCAAACCCAATCAAACCCAAAGCATATTCTATTAATTATCCAAGATTCTAGTTTGATTTAAGCCTTAAATCATTCATTGAACCCTCCCCTTAACTTGTCCAAGTTAATTTTCTTATTTCTTTATAAATACAATAACAATGAATAAGAAAGGGGAAGAAGAGAAGGGAAAGAAAAAAAATATAGAATATCAAAACCTCTTCTTCACAATTTGTGATTCTCATCACCATCCCAACCAAGCAAAAACACCACCCTCAACCTATCTATCTCTGTTTTCTCTTATTCACTCCACTGAAACAGGGGCGTGACAACCCTGTTTCACTTCATCTTCAACCACCGTCACCGGCTGCACCACGCACCACCACAGAGACTTAAATCAAGTTGACGCTACTGGCACCCAGTGGACCTTGCTGAGAGCACATCGGCTGAGAAAGATCAGAACTATTTGCACCCACTGGGATCTATTGAGCCACAATGGACCTGTTCCTGATTGCACCCTGCTGAATGCTCTGTAACACCACAGTGAATTAAGTCTTAAACTCTAGAATTAATTTCATTTTACTTTATTATTCCATGATTAATATTAATTGATTCGTGATTTATAATATTTTACTTTCACCTAATATGTCATGCATCTTAGGTTGTTAGAAAAATATTATGTTATAAATCAAACATGTTTTAATTGAATAATTAAACTTGTGATTAATTGTGCCCTAAAAAGACAATTAATGCTAGGAGTTTATACATTGTTAGAGTCATTTATTTGAAATTGGAATAATAAGAAAAATTGAATATAATTTTAGGAGCTTGAAAAATATTTTGCAAATTGTGGTTTCCCTCCAACTTTTTTCTTTTATTTATTGTTATTTTTATTACTTTTGTTTAACTCGGATTTTTAAACATTGTAACCCCCATTTAATCCAAATTAGTTTAGGTAAATTATTAAATTCAATTTAATAAACCTTCCTCGTGGGATCGACCTGTACTTGTCGTTGTCTACCAGTTAGACACCGTGCACTTGCGATTATTACAAGTGGGTCAAATTAGTCTGTTTATTTAGGTCGGTTAAACCCACAACAATCATTGTAAAAACCTGAATTTACAAGCATCAATAAGTCTGACATCCTTGCATCATTGCACAAAACCAACCTGAATTTACAAGCATTCAATACCATTCAGTATCTAACAACCTGAAGTATACCATGCCAACAAGCATTCAATACCATATCATACCAACAGGCATTCAATACCATACCATACCAACTTGAAATGCAATCCATTTATAAGGTCAGGTTGGAAGAATGAGATGAAGAAGAAGAAAGGGAGAGGGACCTAGATAATCGAAAGGGGATGAGGAGCTTGGATTGGAGGTGTCTATTAGCTCTCAATATCAATGTTGTCATTGATTCGAAGAAAGGCAAGACAAATGAACAGTTTCAGAAGGGTTACAATACCAACAATCTCTGTGTTGGTGTTATCACCTACAACCACCAAATCACTAACCTAGGTGAACAAAGCTTCAACTACAAATTGCCTTAGTGTGCACAGCTCGAGTAATTTGTGTTTTGGTCAGGTTGCGCCTCGCCCCTGAGCATGCATCTCTGTTGCATGTGACGATGTGTACTAAGGCCTAGTCTGGCCCGTGCCTTGGCACGAGCCATGGCTTAATACTTATGCAGACTTTAGACGTGTTTTCATGATTGGAGATAGCTCCAGCGGGAATCTCGTTCACTAACTGGCAGCACTCGTCGGTGATGAAGAGTGGGTCCCACTTTATTGGGGGCTATACCAATCCACCCGGGATTCATGCGTTCCGAACGTAGCAAGTCCGAGTTGATGAAACAATATGAGTTGCCCATGCTGACCTTAGACATGGTGGACAAATTCATGGCCTTGTCACTGCCATCTTTTGGGCATGGCACGGGCACGATTCACTTCTCCATCCACATGTATTTGTTGTGTTATCTGGACTTGAGAAAATGGAATGTCTAAATTTGAGCTGGAAATTTCATCAAACTATTGGTGTGTGAGTGAGATGACATACCTTGGGGAACACCTCACCAGTAATCGTTACTATGCATTCAAACCCACATTATAAACCAACACCCACCCCATCTTTCTTCCATGCTAGCACCCCCACCACCATCCACAAATAAAGCCACAATGTTCTCCTTTGCTTCCTTTTATCAGTTATGGCTCTTTTGCATTCGAGTCCTCATCAAACCACTCATCTCCTCCCCACCCAACGATGACAAAGAATCAACCCAAGTTGTAGACCGAATGCTTGATCACTATCATGACTACTACAACATCAAAACACACTTCATCAAGCTCAACCCCTTTTTGATCCTCAGTGGTTATTGGATTCTTCTCTTGAGCACTCCATGCACATGATCGGTGGATGGAGACCCATCACCCTCTTCCACCTGATCCACATCGAGTCCACCGCCAACTTTGAAGCCAAACTCACCGACCTCCTCCGTGGCACACGAGCTAGTGGTGACCTTGTAGACTTGTCACCGGATCAAGTGAAAAAACTCAGCGAGTTACAGATACAAACTGTCAAGGAAGAGGATGTGATCAGCGTGGCAAGGGAGAGCGGTGGATGAATCTTTTTGTGAAGAAGAAGAAAAAAGATGGGAGCCATTGGACTGTGAGATAAGGTCACCGAGAACCTGTCGAATCCTGATTTCTAAAGCGCAACCAGCTAAGAGCAACTTTAGTATGGCTTCAGCTCTGCGCATGATGTAAGGCATGCTGACCTTCTTCCTCTTGAAACACTCTTTTCCAGATCCACGAGTGCTCATCAGCGAAGCCGACGACAACAAAAACCCAGTGACTCGACCAGCGATTGGCTTCGCGCACCACTCCACTATGCTCCTCTCGCTCTAGAGCGTCGAAACCTCTTTGGTTTCCGACTTCGACAACGCCTGGTATCTCCACACGCCAGAGTGATTGCATTTTTTGTAGGAGCATTTCGAGCGAGTTCTCTTCACGATCTGAAAAGACAGAGAACGACCAAGAGATCAGACGAGTTACTTGAATATCAATTAAGGAAATTTGAACACAATTCAAACAACGAACAACGAACAACTTCAAATACAAATTGGAACAGAAACAAAAGAACTCAGTAATAGATCTGAAATTTCGAACTGAATCAGTGAAAACGGAGGGAGAAAGAGGAGAAATGAACCAGAGAGAATGAAAACGGAGGGCGTTTTCCCTCCACTGTCCATCTCTTCAATGGTACGAGCTGACAGGGAGTAATCCCTAGCCGTCCACATGTCTGGTTCAGAAAACATACGGTTGAGATTGACATGCTATCACATCAGGCGTGATAAGCCCGTGAAGGGCATTTTCGTCATCTAAAATAGGCGAAACGATGGCACGTGAAGTGTTTGACAGTCAAGGCACATTGACTGTTAGTCTTAGGGGAAAGTGCAATATAAATGTTAATTGGGGGCAAAGATGAATAAGCTATATATTATAGGGGGAAATTGCAATTAACCGTTTCTTTTTGCCTTACATAAGGGGTTCTCCTTCCCTCCAACAATACTAGTTTCGACTGACAACAGTTGGAAAACAAGCAGAATTTAAGGACCCCTTTTACCTTTATATTAATTAAAAATAAGAAATTGAAAATATAATCCCTCTCAAGAGGAAGAAACACCACTATAAGGCTTACTAATTGCATAATTCACTAACATTGGTAAGCTAATTACCTTTTCCTTTGATGTAGAGACAAAATTCATCATCTATACTTTTTATTCATTTTCTTAGCTCTAGATCTTCGAGGACAAAGGCTATAGTCTTGGGTGAAAGTATTTGAGAATTTTTTAGCAGTGTTCTAAAAAACGGCCTAGGCGGCGCTAGAAAAACGCCCAGATTAATGGTTGGGCGGGGTCTAGGCGGTCTGGGTGAGTTTTTTTTTTTTTAATAAGGTTGATTGTGTTATTATTTTATTTTTTCCCTTTTTTGGAAATAAATAATTTAATTGTTTTTTATTCAGTATATGTCTGAATGTAGCAAAGGATGATTACTTAATAGAATTCTCAAAGGATCTGCCGGTACCAATTTTAGTAATGTAGATTTTATAAAACATGACTGAGGTCATTCATGCAATTTGAAGAAAAATAAAGAGTAGGTTTGGATATTTGTCCACAAATTCAACTTTGTATAAAGTACCCATCATGACCAACTTCGGTCATTTGAGTTTTAATAAATTTTGTTTATGATTGTTAATTTTTCATGTGTTTTAAATTTTGCATATGTATCTTGGCATTAAATTGGATGTAATTGATAAGGTATTATGCTTAACTTTTGTAAATTATTAAAGTTATAATACAAAACCTAAAACCGCCTAGGCCCCTGAGCGCTAGGCACCTGCTCGTCGCCCGCCTAGCGCTTTTTAGAACACTGCTTTTTAGTAGCCAATTCAATTGCAACATCTGCACTAGAAGGACTTGACTCATGTTCTTCTTAAGAATCCGACTTTTCTTGACTCGACATAATTAATGTTCGATTGTTTTCTTTTTTTCATAAAGCCTTTAGCAATATGAGATCTCTATTTACTACATCCATGCCTTCTCTCTCAATAGCTTTTTTCAAGACAATACTTATTTCATGCCCTTGTCGTAGTCATCTATCATCATCAAGAATTGTTCAGCCTTAGATAGAAAAGGGCTTCTTTCAAGTTGATATTAATTCCTTCAATATCTTGGACACTAGTTTTCTCCACAACCTCATTTTCATTAGTACCTTGTCCAGCTTCCTAAATTGTATTAGTATGATGGAGAGTCTCATCTTTTTGCAAGCTCTGTGTTAGTGTGATTTGCATCATAGCATCTGTGTTGTCACCTCCACCCAATGGTTGCACCTGAGTACTTTGTTCCATGACATTATCTGCATGGTGCACTGCTACGGTAGCATCCTCGGCTGCATATTCTCAGTACCATCTACTTTACTATTAACATTCTTGACTGGTCATTTCCCACCTTCTCGACTAGAGGTTTCGGTTTGAAGGTGTGCCTTCCTGAAGCAGTAATCCACCCGTCATTGTCTTCTTCCTGCACTACTTTATTTTCTTTATGTCTCCATACTTGATGTGTAGTGTGTGTGTGTGTGGGTTTTTTTTTTGCATTATTACTATGAGGACGCTGATGTTTCGAGTGCCCAAATCTTGCACAAGTACCACACTGTGTTGGAAGCCATGCATACTCCACTTCACTATTCTCCTCCTCTCCTCATTGATTACCACAAGGATAGTTTTTGGCAATTGACTATTAACATCCACTTCTACACACAACCTTGCTATGCCAACCTCTTTTTCTCTTCCGTAGCCTTATCTAGCATAATAGGCACTCCAATAGCACTAGCAATCTTTTGGATACCTATTGTATTCCAAAGAAACAATGGGACCTTTTTCAATATTACCCAAATGCATGCATCATTTGGAATAGTGAGGTTCATGAGATTGTTGGTTCTTCTTTCATATTTAGTAAGGTTATTGAGTGTATATGCATATTATAACCAAGATGACTAGCTACAATAGGAGTCATCTCCTACATAAAATGTGTGTTTGCCAAAAGTATGAGTTTCAAAACTATATTGTTTACTATTATATCTGAATCACCAGTTTTCTTTCCCATAAATATCCCACATTCCCTTAATATTACTAATAATTGTTCTCCATGAACAATCCATATAAGCAATAAGTTCATTTAAAACAGTAGCATGAATCACAATAATAATCCACATACTCCACAGTGATATCGCAACTTCAGAGGCATTAACCTCAGTCATATAGTTGTCTAACACATTGGAGTTGATTCAAAAAGCTAATTTTGCCAAAGTTTGTCCTGAAAACACTCAAGTTGAAGGAATGAAGATAGTCGTCATTATGGTCATGATGTGTATGTTGCAAGTGGGACATAAAACAATACATATAAAATCCGAAATTCGAACCAAATTTAAACGCAATTAGGCATATACAATTTCTATAAATTGTCAGAATATGAAAATGGGTCAAATACGGATCTGTGAAAGTTGATCCAACTCGGATACGGTTCGAACATGGAGCTTACAGTAAACATCTGTCTGGATCCGAATATATCCAAATTTTATTCTAATGATATGTAGCTTTTAAGAGCATTGTAAATTTTGCAAAGGATAGGGACGTAATAATAATCACAAACACCAAAAAAAAATAATGTAAATTTAATGTTGGTCCCTTCTATTGCTCTTAGGATAAATGTATTTGATCCGGTTTGCAAATCTTATTTGAGTTTGATTTCTTGATTGTCATTAATTACCGTGACCGTCAAGTCAACCGTTACGTTGGCATGGGCCTTGCATGTGACCATTTTTTATTCAAATACTCATGTTCTTATCTCACTAAAAGCATCTCAAAATAATAACACGTCCCAAGGTACAACTTAATGGTTTTGATTTCATCATCTCCACTCACCCCTACCCTTTGCCCTTCCTCATTGCCTCTCTATGATTACATTTTCCCACCACACCAGCCATTTCCTTTCATTTCTTTCTCCGATTTTAGTTCTTAACCACACCCCTACCCTTTCCCCTTCCTCTCCGCCTATTTCTGTACTACATTTTCACACCACACCAACCATTTCCTTTAATTTCTCTCTCTGATTTTAGTTTTTAACCACTAGACTCCCCTTCATTCGTCTAGTTCACACACCACCCCCTCTTGAAAAAAAATTTGGTTCACATAGAGAAACAACCAATAGCCAAAAGGTCATCTGATAAAACCAAGGCACAATTAGAATTATTTAGAACTGCCATGACAAAGAAATTCAACCACTTATAACATCTAACAAGACTTATAATAAATTGCTACACATAAAAACTCTTTCATCGTGAAAAAAAATTGGGTTTGCTGAAATTCATTAAACAATAATTAGAGATAATGATTTTTAGTACTTTTGATTAATATAAGTTTCCTTTTAGGAATTGGAGAAAAAGAGATGGCGAGAGCTTGTAGAGATGAAGGATTACTTGGAATTAGCAATTGAAAAAAAAATAGTGGGGGATCGAGCGCAGAATAGAGCAGGGATCAATGTGAAGTCAATTAACTTCAAAAGTTGAATAAGAGATACTTTCATCAAGGAAGAAGAATTCACTAACAACTCTACACCCTTGAAGAATTCACCAAACCCACCATTTTCTTCATCTTCAGATCCACTCTCTGCCACAAACCCCACTTTCAAGTGCTTACCTCTAAACCATCCCCTTCTCTCATTTGAACTTATCCTCTTTGACTTGGATCGCCTCACCAGCCCAATCGGAGGTACGAAAGTAGAGGCAATAAGGGGGGATAAGAATGGATGAAGAAACTTGTTTCTGAAATATACTCACACTACACCAAAAATCATCATTTATAGCATGCAAAAAATGCTATCATTGGATATGATAGCGTTAAATGACATGTTGTGACAACCCCCGTTATTAAAAGTCTGGCCTCTATGATAGCATTTTTGGCGTGCTATTAAAAATGCACTTTTAATAACATTTTTTAGCGTTGGTGTAACATTTTCAATAACACTTGGAACATGTTGTATAGTGTTAAATGTTGTTGTAACAATTTTTACAGCGTTAAATAAATGTTGTTACATAGTTTTATACAACATTTTTAGAGTGCTACAAAATTAGTTAACCACAACACTTTAAAAGTGTATGGCATTTTTTTAACCCATTTGTTTTTAGCTATGTCGGTATCATTTGCAATGTTGTTGTATCTGCTATGGCATAATCCGACAATGTAAGAAAATGCAATAGTAAATATAATCTGACAATGTAAGAAAATCCTCATTTATAGCATAATCATACTAGTTTGATACATGGTAAACTAAATAAATCTCATTAGTTATTACAAAACATTTAAACATAACATGAAGTCATTTCTTCAAAGTACATATATAAACTCATTTTTCCAGTCATTTTCTTTTTCTTCATCCTACAATTAAACATAAAGATATATCTAGAAGTTATAAATCTCACTAGAACAAACAATGATCCCTCACATATGTAATATATATATATATAATAAATAAATAAACCATAAGTAAAAAAGGATCCCTTATTTGGGAATATGGGTGTCCACAGTGACACTTCAATGGGATTCAGTCAAAACATAAAAGTTTCAAGATTCAGTCAAAACACAACCTTAGTTAACAAGTCTAGTTGTTGCATGCCCTCACTAAGCCTCACACACACATAGAGACGCACCTTCATTGTTGGACCCCATTGAAGATTTCAACAATGGTTATAAATAATGTAAGCAAGATTTACAATATTTATAAATTATTAGCAGAAGCATCTCAAGGAGCCTTTAACTGCTCCTAATAATAATGTAAGCTAGACAGTTCATTCAGGTAAGGAAGCACAGTTGTTATTAGGAGCAGTTAAAGGAAGCACAGTTGTGATTTAAGCTTGCTAGCTTACATTATTTATTAGGAGCACAGTTGAACTGTCGAGGTTTAATGGATATATGTTATGCTAGCTTACATTATTTGATAAACCTCGAGTAAAGTCTAACGGATATATATATATATATATATATATATATATATATATATATATATATATATATATATGTTATGTTATCCATATGTAAGGAAGCACAGTTGTGATTTAAGTTTTGGGTCAACCACATTAAAGACAAATGAGCAACATACACGCTAGGGTAGTAATGATGCTATGAAACATTTCCTGGTTAAGCTATATTGTATGGAAAATGGTAAAACAATATGATGTCCAAAACATCACCTTCAACCCAAACTGACAAAGATAAAAACACTTATGGATTTGATCTTGAGCTACAAAATGCCTATAGCAATAATGTTGAGCCTAGGTCTGAAGAAAGCAACAATTATGAGCTAGAACCTACCTCTTTTTATTTCAGATAATAAAGTGCAGGATCTGCCCTAATTTTATTTTATTTTTTAAATCTTATCTACAAACAAGTGTACATTCACATTGTCTAATGTAAAACTAGAAAATGAAAGCGGAAATCTCATAAAACCAGCTGGAACTAGAACAACCAAAACCTACGAAAAAGATAAGGACAAGAACACTATGCATACACATAATGACAATTATGAGAAATTTGAAGAAATGAGTAAAGAAATAGTATAAGCATCAACTACACACAATAGAATAATATTCTAGCAAATGGTTATGAAAGTGGCCAAAATTCAAGTTAGCCACTAGAGAAGTAATTTCAAACCCATACAAATCCTTTCATGTTGTTGTTATGCCCTTGTGTAAAGGATAATATTCAAGAAGGGTGTTTGGCTGGGAGGGCAAGCTATAAGATTGCACAATGCACTGGCATACCTTTAATGGAAACATTTGCTAGTTTGAGAAGTAGATATTTTGAGGAAGAGTGTGACTCAAATGTAGGACAAAATTGAAGTGGAACTAAAGACAAAGAGAATTACATACTTACATGAAGAATTGCGCCAGAATTCGAACTCTTGAGGGGTAGAGAAACCGGAGAAGGCTTTGATTGCCTCAAAATAATCTGCAAACTCGAGGGAAACTTCAGCAGTCCTCATTTCACAGACCAAAACAACTCCAAACGTTAGTGAAAGTTAAGAACACCTGACTGAACTGACCCAAGAGACATGACTTGTCCAAACCAAATGTAGAGAACTTTCAGTCACAATGTTCGTTAATAGCTTGGAAATAATTATGGGAAACAGTAAAACAACTTACAACCCAATATCATATTCAACCCCTGCCCATGCAGTGTTGTAGTGTTACAGTGTATACCAATATTTATACTGAACTGAAATGGAAATGTGATAGCTCATACGTTAATCAACATACTCAAAAGTGTCAGCTGGTATATCATAAGAAAAAAATTGAAGAAATGGAAAATCGACTCAGTAAACACGTCCCAACTCCCATAACGGATCCATAAGAATTGACATCAATCAACATGAGATCTAAAAGCACAGATTAATGCAGCGAGGCAAACTAAAGGTGTACAAAGAGATAATTTCAATTGTATTTGCAAAACTTAAGTCTATATCAAGTCACAATAATCAAGTTTTCACATTTTCACCTAACATATATTTTTTGCTAAAATATATTTTCAAAAAGTCTTAGGAAGAACATCTGAATATAGATAACATCATAACAAGATTAGATTTAAACTCAGCATAAGAGTATTCACCAACTACCACAATGGCATGTGAAATGTCATTAGATTTAACAAAGTCAGTATCTAGGTTGTCATTGCAGACAACTTGGGTGCTTGAATCTACAATGACTTTGATGGCATTGAAGACAATAGTTCTTGTTTGTAACCCATCATACATCAGTGAGATGATAGTCGAATCATCATAAAGGAATGAAAAGTTGAAAACCTCAAATGCCAAATTCTAATTCCATCAAATATGCGTAGTCATGGTGATATTTTCGTTAATACCATTGATTGTGTCACAATCACCCAAAAAGTGCTTAGCACAAGCTGCAACCTTGTCCCTGCATAGTATAAGAAACATACAAATTTGAGTATTAGTACACCATAGTCATCCAACTAAAACTTGGTTCCATAAGTTGCAGAATCGTAAACCTAACATAAGAATGGATCACAACGACATGCTAGAAAATAAGAAATAAGACAACATATAAGACATAAGCACAAGAAAAAGGAGTCAAGTAACTTACTTTCCACCAACATAAGGAACGCCCTTTTCGATAACCCGTTGGGGCATCTCCTTGCAATCCAGTTAAGATCTCTGTCATGGAACTATGTTCATAATGCACATACAAAATCACCCCTTGTCTTAATGTCAAGGTCTATATCAACATCCATGTCATCAAAATCCATGCTACCGCCAAGTAAATCTCCACCAAGCTTTAGTCATTCGATAGGCTTTCTTGCCTCTTGTAGTATTGCCAATATATCTTCAATGCTTTGGATCGATCATCTAAATCCTGATGTCGTAGTGTACCATATTTCGTTTCCATCAATTCTACTGGTAAGTTCATTAGGAACCACGGGTGAGTTTTAATCTCAGAAATGGTTATCCTCTATAAAGAACCACTTAACCCAATCAAGTTGAGCCTAAAATAAACCCAAACAAATGTAAATAGAAAGGGTTTAACTTGATCCCCTTATCGGGGTTATACACAAAGATCCGTGATAAAAGTTGTTTGCACTCCATGGATACTCGCACATAGTCTGGAATCGAGTAGTGTAATCTGGAATCGAGTAGTGGACACTTAGTATCCACTGCCATAAGTCATAATGTTATTTCCAGTCTAAATAGACTGCAATGCAAATTATTGACATAGTAGTCAATGTAGGAATGGGTAGTATTACTACTCACCCCGATTGTTTTTCTGAAGTTCCTTGGATCATTAGGATCTTCGAATGGATAAGCCCCTACCAGCATCACATATAGAGTAACCCCACTGGAACAAACATTTGCAATCTCAAGTGTTACAGTACTGATTACTAAATCATCACATCAGAAGATAATGTCAGATAACATGTATCACCTTTCCATCGTATTCCTTTCTAGATAAGACTTCGGAAGCTATGTATGTCAGTGTTCCTACAGGTTGAAAATGCAACATGGATGACTAACAACAAGGAAGATGTGTGGATAGTAGTTAAGAAAATACTAAAGTAAACCAAATCTTATACTTGCACAAACCAAATTACTAACAAGAATAATTACCAAATTATGTGACAATAAGCTAACCATTTCATTAAAAAAAAAGGCTAACCTTGTCTTCGCTAAATCTTCCACCATTGCATATCCTCTTAAAGAGTTCACCACTAGCAGCATATTCCATTACTATTGCCAGATGAGTAGGTGTTAGCAGTACCTGAAAGCAATAAACAATTTCTTCTCATTATAAGCTCATCCAGTCAATTTTATCACACACAAATACTCCCTCTCTCCATGGAAACCATAACAAAATGGAAAATTGATTCAATGGCCTTAATTAATCAGTTTATTGAAATGGGTATCAATTGATTACTTAAATCTCTTAGAGAGCTCATAAATCATTGAGTTATTTCTCTTTTCAATTTCCAAGAATATAAAATAGAGGAGGCACCTCAAACAAATAGAAGCATCTTCAATTGTTTAGCTTGAAATAGATAACTAAGGGAAAGACATGCAACAGTAAACTCATCTCTTTGAATCTAAGAATATGGGGATGCTTCAATTGGAGAAAGAGAGAGGAGCGCCATAGAGAGACAACAACAACGAATCGACAGCGAGATCGAGCAACAAAGAAAGAGCCACAGCTCAAGAGCGAGAGAGATGGAGTGATGGAGGGAGAGGGAGGGCGGCGAAGAGAGCAACAAAGAGAGGGAGTAGGGCGAGAGCAACACATAGAGAGAGGGGGAGCGAGAGAGAGGGAGGCGTTGTTCTCCCTTTCTAGGTCAGATTGAGCGCGCTTTCAAAAAAATTTGGGTGAAATAATAAGCGGTTTTATGTATTTGATCTCCTGCTTTTGTTCACAGTATTTTGAAGATTAAAATATTATTAAAACTAGACTTTTCATAGCATAAGTAAAAAAAAAATGATATTACCAAATGCTATTAATAAGTAATTGTGGTGTAGCGCTAGGACGGGGAAGAGGTTGAAGAGGAGAGAGAAGTTTGAGTTTTAGGGGTTTTGAATGGAGGGCGAGAAACGGGTACAAGGATTTGGTGGTGAATAGACAGTCTTCCGCCATTGATAGTGACTTGAAGAGGGAAGTAGATGCAGAAGTGGCTCCCATGGTTGAAGGGAAAGGCAGAGAAATGTAGAAGGAAAATAAATGGAATAGATAAGGGGAGTGAGTAAAAATAAGGGTTTTTTTTTAGTTCGACTCTCATTTGTTTATGCTAATAGAGTTTGGCCCTCATTTTAAATTTTAATTGGGTCAAACTCTCATTTTCTAACGGAACTGTTAGGTCAATGTAGTTGACTGGTCAAATTTTCTTTATGGATCAAAATATCCTAGCTTAAGGCATGCGCCTTGCATGTGCAATGTCCACAAATCCATCAAAAATCACAATGCATATCTCAAGGTAATCTAAGGGATGAAATATAGGGATAAAAGTTAAAATCCACTCATCTTCTCCATATTTTTTCATTCCATGACCACCGGGTTAGTTACTCCCTTTCCTTTTTTTTTATTATCATCTTTCTTTGCCAATTAAGTTATGGTTCTTAAGCTTCAACTCTTATGCTTTCTCTTCTCTTAGGTGTTTAGGTTTTTAACAAATAAAGAAAGGTTTTGATTTTATTATTTTTTGGAAATTTTTTCGCATTATCTATCAATCATTGCTTACACAAACCTAAAACCAACGACCAAAAGGAATGAAAATTTTGTTTTGGCTATGCTATGTTTGTTTTGTGCTAAAGTTATGTGCAAAGGCAACCCATCAAACTCCTTAGATTGCATTGGTGGCGATAAGAAGTTCTAGTGAAAACCTCATATACCATGGATACATATGAAAGGTGTCTTAGATAGATTATAGCCAATGAGCAAGTTTCAAGCTGTGAGCTTTAGATTTCACATTGCCTAAGAGCATATCTGGGCAAGTTTTGAGCTTTGAGTTGCTTGAGGCTGTTAGTTCACATGGACTAAGACTAACAACATATATGTCCAACACTGATCTCACTCTTTATCCCATTGGAGTATTGTTTTTCATTTAATGTTATTGTTCAGAGTTAACCCATGGAGTGAGTGGATGGAGGAACTAGAGGTTCGGCTATGAAGTTGCGGAACCTCTTGGTGTCTTAGCAAAAATCAGATTTTGGGTCTATGGAAGGAAGAAAAATGGAGAAGATGGGGGATTTTAACTTTTATCCCATACCATCCTTTAAATTATGCATTGTGATTTTTGATGGATTTGCGGACATTGCACATGCAAGGCACATGCCTTAAGTTAGGATATTATGGTCGACAAATAAAATATAACCAGTCAACTACGTTGACCTAACTATTTTGTTAGAAATGAGGGTTATACCCAATTAAAATTTAAAACGAGGGTCAAACTCTATTAGGCATAAACAAATTATGGTCAAGCTAAAAAAAGATAAATAATAGTAGTAGAAGGGAAGTGTTGTTCAATGAGAGCACTCTTTTGCATAACTAAGAGCATTTCCAAGGGTAAAAGTTAAATTGGAGTATCAACCACATCTCATTTTAATCAAAAGCTAATTTTAGGGATTTTCTATTTCTTCATCACTCCAACCACATTCTCTACTTTAACTTTTTCATCATTATTTAAATATATATTTCCCTAATTTTAGGAATCCCCTATTTAAATTTGAATGATTAGAGAAGAAAGAATGAAGAAAAATGTTTTTGTTTGTTTGTTTTTATGCCCCCAAATATAAGGGAAAGGGAGATACCAATATAAAATAAGGGTATATACAGGGTGTTCCATTGGAGCATGTTTTTTCCCATAGAAGATCTCAAATTGGTTTTTTTTCCGCCAATTTAGGGTCTCCCTTGGAGATGCTCTAACATTTCTAATCTTTATGTTGTTCTTTTGGATTCACAGGGCATGTATTACAAAAATTTGGGCCAATGTACATGAATTTGTTGATTTTAGTTTGCTCTGTGAACTAGACGAGGAAGGGTGAGGCTAGTGGCTAGGAACTAAAATCAGATAGGAAAGGAATGGCAACGGTGGTGGGGAAATGTATTCATAGAAAAATGAAGGGGAGATGAACAATACCATTGGATTGTACCTTGGGATGTGTTCTGATTTCAAAATGTTTTTGGTAAAAATTAAGTAGCGGTATTTGAGTAAAAAAATGGCCACATGCAACTTATTTGTTGATTAGACGGTCAAGGCAGTCAACAACTGTCAATGGACCAAACTCAAGTATGATTTGTAAACTGGATCAAAGGCATTATCATATTAGCAGAAGGGATCAACATCAAATTTACAAAAAAATGAAAATGTATTTGCAAATTATGCCAAAATAATGTAAAATTATACTATGAAATTATAAAACATATATCGAGTAATTGAGATTAGGTCTATACTTTGTAAAAATCAATTTAATGATATCTAATTCATGATAACCATTATCAAATAACAATAATATTAGAGTTGACTCATGAAGATAAGACCAAGGCAAGCCAAAAATAGCTTATGGATGACTGGAAGGTGATGGTCATGTCAAGTACAAAGACACGTGACATAGGAGAAACAGTTGTTTTAAAAAAGTTGTTCGAGGCTGGCAAAGTCGACACCCCTTGACAAGTCGTTTTCAACAGAGAGTCGTTTTTTACAAAACAATGAGTCATTATGATTCTAACCGTTTTAATTCTAGGTGGTGGATACAGTGAGGTTGACTTCACTGTGTCCACACTGGTTTTATGAATAGGAACCGAGATCTATTTCTTTGGTCGTCCCTCAAACTTATCAAAACCTCTCATGTTCTCACCTTGTTGAAGCCTTTCCCCTTTGGCCTTCTTGTTGATAGATCCCTTTACTCACTCAAAACTCATATCCATTTTGAGATATTCATAGTGTTTTAGGAAAAACAATTCCTCTCTTCATAAGCTACTTGACTATCTAAAGAAAAAAGAGAAAACAATGAGGAAAAATAATTCAATAGTGTTTTGCATTGGTATATGCCTCATTTGGAGAGTTGTTGAGCCTTCAACCACTTCATATCATCTTTGAGTGAAGCTTCCAATGAGTGATTCTAAAAGAAATTTTTTTTTTCTATCATACAAACAAGTGTCACTAGAATAGAAAAACCCCTATTAGTGTTAACCTTGCTTAAACTCACCTTCAACCTGTGTGGGTTATTGAATTTGTGGAGTGGATTCCTACGAGTAAGTGTCAACCCAATAATTCCAAGCAGGTGGTAATCTTTGGTTGTGTTGCATCCGATGATGGTGTGATTGTTGGTTATTCGGTAAGTCTCGCGGAGCAAAACATAAGACCAAGTTTTATATCCGGAATCCCAAACACACGTCCGCAATACTTGATCGTAGTGCATCCCATTGGCGACCGCCTAGGTGTTTGTAAGATTCATTGAACAAAACACTTGGTTCGTATCGGGAAGTCTTGTAGGAGTGCGATGATCAAACATTGCGAGGTTGTGAAACGTTGATTGAGAGTGGAGTTCTCATTTGATTGAGGAATAAATACTTGAAGCTTGGAGCCATTTTCACCAAGGAAGTAATTGATTGGAGCCAATTTTAGCTTAACGAATCTCATTATACTGGTGTTCTTTGTCTAATTTGCTTTCTTCTCCCCATGACTTTTTTTTTTTCGTACATGCTTAGTCAAGTTGTATTTACATTGTTATATTGTTTGTATGTTCAACTTGCATGCTTAAAACTTCTTTGGGGGATTTCACAAAAGGTTTTTAACTAGGTGTTCAAGTGAATCAATTGAACTTGTTAACATTATGGGATTGATTTAGTTTTTTTTTAACACCATAAGCCTTCGATAAGTTTATGCGAAAATTTTAAAGTAGAATACTCCGCTTGTTTTTTCAAAACAAATTTGATGTTCGAAAAGTGACTATTCACCACCTATAGTCGATATTAGCCTACTGTCAATCACTATTTGCGAGTATTATAACATACCTCACACTTAAAAAGTAAACCTATATCTTTTATATTAAAAGTTTGACATAAAGTTTTGAAAGTGCTAAAATTGTACTTGTATGATAGATGCATTAGAGTTTAATGTTGTTATCTGGCACATTCACAACTTGATGTGGTTAAACTCTCATTTGAGTTATACTTCTATGCTAATTTCATGAACTACATTGTTATATTTTTCTTTGTTTAAATATTTATGCTTATATTTTCAATGACTTTTTGCATAAAATAAGTAGTCTAATGTTTATTTTTATAATTTAAAATAGGGTTATTTAATTTTTGCCCCCAGTATTACGACCAATTTAGCTTTTAGACCTCAAATTTGTCCAAGCTTTATTTTAAACCCTTTATGAACTGTTTTAAATTACCATTTTGCACTTTTGTGAAATTTGATGTTCCCTCCTTAAACCTATACAAATTAGACATATCCACTTAAACTATATCGTGATAGTAAACAAATTGCGTAAGGGGTACTCTAAATTGTATAGGTTCGATGAGGGAATGTCAAATCTTGCACTAATAAAAGAAAAAAAAATGCAAAATGAGTGTTTCAATAAGTTTTATGAAAATTGGGGTTCAAAATAAAGCTTAGACAAGTTTGGGGTCTAATATCTAAATTGGTCGTAATATTAAGGGCCAAAAGTTAAATAGCCTTTAAGTATTCCGACTGAAAAGTATGCTATAAGATATCGGGGTATACATAATTTATCAAGCCAATCTGAACTTAATCTAGCTTGAAAAACCATGTTCGATCCGGATAAGGCAATTCGAGTTGGATACGGTCAACCATTTTCACCATTTATCCTGTATATGATATGAGGTTTAATGATCCAGTTGGATCCGAATCCGAACCTGTATCAAATAATTCGAATTTGGATTCAGGTACCCGCGCAAGTGATCAGTAGGCTGGGTGTTTTGAGTTTTGTTTTGGTATGAGCTCACGTAGCGAACATTCATAATGTACCAATTTCTTGGACTAACTTAATTTATGATTATTTGCAAATAAATGTTTATGCCAATAGCTCCAAGTTTGGTTGTAAGTTGTTCTGAATGTCTGGGGATACTATTTAGACCACCAAATTAAACCCATGTAAAGACCCAAGTTCGCTTAGGGGAGAACACATAATCGGTTGACACTTGATAAATGTGTCAACCTTTTAAAAGCACATATAGGGGCATTTGGTCCAAATAGAAACCCCTGTAGAATTCAATTTGTCTTGATTTGTAATTTTTATGTCCATCTATTGACATAAAATGTCATTATATATGGACTTCCTAATGGTGGACTGTTTGCAAATTGCCTGAGCAGAGCGAGTAAAGGATGACAATGTTTGGTTGCATGAAATCTTATTTCATGAAAATCCATGAGGGGACCACCTAGATTTAAGCTAAATTGAGACAACACTCATCATCCACCACTAAATTTTGTGATCAATGGTGAAAACGAAAGTCAAATGAACACGAGAATCACATGTTTTGGGGGAAGTAAAGAGTGAGATTCTCATATTCATGAGACTTTCATTCCCATCATTGATTACTAGTAGTAAATGACGAATACTACATCAATTTAGCTTAAATATAGGTGGTCCCTATTGGATTCATATGGAACAAGATTCCATGCAACCAAACACACACTAAGACGGTGTTTGTTTTTGTTTATGAATAGAGTCACAAGTCTCAATAAGAAGTGGACCACCTTGTTTACAGTGTTTGTTTTTAGTTCTGATCAGAAGCTCAACTTTTGATTGAAGTAAGTAACAGGGAGGTGCTGATCACTTAGCACTAAGTGCTAACTAAAAAATTATTTCAATAGTAACCTTAAAATAATTTTGTAATGACAATTGTTGCCCCCATCTTCTAAAAAATAATTAGGGCTAAATATTGACGACACACCTTCATTATCTTCACCAAGCATTGTCGTTCTATCTACCTTCACACTGACTTTTAAACGGTAAGAAACTTATCTCATTTCTCTAATTCATCTTTGTGTTTCTTTATCTATATTTTCCAATATTTTCTTCATCTCTCCAACTATCCCTCTCATGTGTATTTTCAAATTTTCATTATGTAGCATGTAGTTTTGAAAATTTTGACAAATTAATCACCACCGTATGATGTCGGGTTTCTAATCCACCATCTCTCCATTCCTGTATGTGTCTCCTCAGTGGGGCAAAATTGTCAAACAGTTCTCATTCAACGCCTAAAAATAAACACCTTTTTAATTTTATAGCTTCTAATCATCATCTCATTCAGAAGCAAAACAAACACTTCATTCAAAAGTCATTTAGAACTTCTAACTCCAGTCAGAAGTAAGATTCTAAGCACTTAAAAAAAACAAATGCCACCTAAATCTCTCTTAATCCCATAATTTCCTTTCTACTTAATTTGTATTCTCTTCTCACTTTACATATCCCTTCCTCGTATCTTTTTTAGTAGTATCTCTCCCTTGCTCTTATTCACCATATTGGGTTATTTATTTATTATTTGAGGTAGCGATGGATGGAAAATACTTTTTGGTGTCTGGGGTGGCATGATGAAAGTTTAGGGTGGAAATAGTCAAAAGTCCTATCCACACCCATGGTGGGTTATATATTAATATTAAGGTAGAAGATGCCTTGACATTGTCAAATGCTAAAAAAAAAACCCAAAGGGAATTAATGGCACTCTCACAGAAAGTGGTGACGATTCTTGGGCCAAAACTCAGTAGTAGGGCTTTGTTTGGAAGAGCGAGCATGAGTGGTAGTGCTAATAAAAACCCAATCAGCATTAGCAGTGGCATCACCAGACTTGGATTGGTAGGATCTCATTTGCGTCCTCTCACTTGTTCTACTACTATTCCCATGGCTACGGAGAGAGATAAAGCCCTAGCTGCCGTTCCATCCGATTCTCCCACCATGTAAGCTCTATCGATTCTTGATTGATTCATCTCTCTCTCTCGTTCGATTTTAGGTCTATTTTACAGATGCCACTGTTGATTTTGAATGTCAATCGTTGATTTTGATGCTTGCATAGGACTGGATGTGAAAACTTGTGTCAATTTTGTTACCATATGGACGTTTTAGCACTAACTTAGCAGGTGTTTCCAAGATGAGGAGACAAGAGACTAGCAAATGGAGTGATCTTTGCACATTCACCCCTACAATCAGAATCTAGCCAACTCATTCCCAGCTCTGCAGCCCCTTCCCATTCGGTTTTTCCTTGAGACCGCTCAACATTTTTATAGTAGTTTACTCCAAATTATTCTTATTGTAAACCCATTGTCGTCTATATCTTCTTTTTGCCTCAGCACATATGATATGTTGAGATGTACCCAGACTTCGATCCAATTTCCCGATCATCTATTATCAAATATCAACATTGGCCTTCACTCCCCCACTACAAGATAACCCAAATCGACATACCTTCTCCAGAATCCCACCATTTTAAACCCTTGAAATAAATACAAGATACCTCCATTTTTCTCTTCGCATTATCTCAATCAGATTTTCTTCCCAGCTCACATCCCAATGTTATCTCCAGACATATACCTAACATCACAGATGTATCAAGATAAATTGAAACCCTACTTTTGTTACTCTGCTTCCCCTGCAAAAACTCATGCAAAGATACAACAACGAAATGTATCAAGTATGCACCTAAGATCCATTATAAGATTGTGTCATGATATGCCAAAACTATAGGTCAAACATATCAACCTATCCAACCAAGTCATTTTTTTTTTTTTTGGGTAAGGCAAGACAAGACAAGAGAACAATATCATTGATGCAAAAATGACCAATGAAAGAGAAAATCACTGACCATAAAGGTACATTGCATTTGCAAAATTGTGTTACTTACACGATGATATTCTCCCACCCAAACATGGAAGAGTTGAACACGACATTTGTAAAAATCCCTTTGAGTACCCCATTGCCATATATCAGTTCGCATGGTTTGGATTGTTCTTTGATGAAGGTTGAGGCTCGAATGGAAGTGCGATCGAAAAATTGATTTCTTATTTGATTCCATATCGCCCATGAAATTGCATGTAGGGCTGAACAAAAAACCAATCAAACCGACCGAACCGATCTAATCGGTTCGGTTTAAATTCGGTTCGGATCGGTTTTAAAAAATTCAAAATCGAAGTGGTCGGTTCGGTTTTCGGTTTCTATGTAATTTTAACCGACCAAACTGAACCGACCGAATATATATAATAAATAATATATATTTTATATATAAATAATACAATATGTTTAAAATAGTCAGTCGGTTCGGTTTTATTTCGGTTTTGGTTTGATTTTAGTTGGTTCGGTTCGGTTACAGTTTGCATAAATTAGAATCGGTTCGGTTTCGGATCGGTTTTGTTAATGGTTGGTTCGGTTTGAAAATTTTAAAACCGACCTAAGTCGGTTCAGTTCACGGTTTAGGTGAAAAACCGAACCGTCGGTTCGGTTTTCAACCCTAATTGCATGAGAAAGGCAACCCCAAATCCATTTCTCTACTGTGTTCAAGTGATGTGGAGTTACCCAATTACCAAACTTTGAACGTGCCTGCTATTCTTCTAACTCGAAACTCTATAAGGAATGTATTCCAATTGCTTAGCACCAAAGAACATGTAATCAACAGGTGATCACTACTCTCTTCACTAGCTCTGCACAAGAATACAACCTGCAGGAGTAATCCAACCTCTCCTCCTTAGGTTGTCCATATTGAGGATTATCCAAACCTCATTTGGATGATAATCCAAAGAAAAAATATCACTTTGGGGGAATATTTTTCATCCAATATCACTTTGGGGAAATACTTTCATCCAAACCCTTTCCATATACCATCCCAACCCTTTTCATATACCATCCTGCCTCTATACATTTTCATACATGGACTTGACTGAAAAAGAAACTCTTTTGTTGCTGTTCCCATCTATCTTCATCACTAGTCAAGGAATTGTTGGAGAGAAAATTGTTGATTTTTTTAGTTCAATTTGTTTCCAA
Source organism: Berberis vulgaris (assembly GCA_963556465.1). Lineage (NCBI taxonomy): Eukaryota > Viridiplantae > Streptophyta > Magnoliopsida > Ranunculales > Berberidaceae > Berberis > Berberis vulgaris. Next base: position 25,189,559 of record OY747127.1, read on the forward strand.
TCAAAAAGCCTTCTTAAATTCACCACCCTAATCATTCTTACTCCAAATATCCTTAACACACCATTCCTATTTTTGGCCACTCCAAATATCATAGAAAACATTGTCGCTAAAGCCTTGATCCCCTGCTCATTTATTCTTATAGAAATTAACTCTATTCCCAACTCCCACCTTTAAAGAAATGTGTGGACTGAAACTCACTTCCATGTTCCATGAGGTTTTTCAAATGACGTTAATCCTTTGAAGCTACACACATACCAACCATTTTCGTAGCTCCCCAACAAAACCCTGTAACAAATTGACCATGTACTCTTCCCCTCTCAACAGACTAACACCTATCGTTCTCAACTTGTAATTCCAATCCACCCTATGGTCACTAGCCGCCCCTCATCGAAAGCCATCCATGACACTTTCCCAGCTCAAGTGCAGAACCATTCAAGGACCTCTTATTGGACCAACAACTCCCCTGCCACAGTGAAGCTTATCACAAATCATCTCCATATGTTGTCGGGCATTTTGCCACAGCTTTGCCAAGGTTCTATTTATTTTTCAAAATGCCTTGCCCCAACCTTAACACTTTGCAGGGTCAAAACATTAGTCAAAGTGAGGGCTACACACTAAAATCTCCTAAAATATCTACTCCTTAATAAAAGGGCTCTGCCTCAGCAGCGCCTCGCCTCGCCGCCAAGGCTCTAGTTGCGGACCTTGGCGCTTCGCGCTTGACAACATAGTCGTCTCCTCATCCTAATCTAATGGTTGCATGCTCGCATCCGGTTTTCAACTGATGGATTAGCCTAGCTCTTTTTCCACCATGTATTACGAACTGGAGCTCTCCCAGACTTAGGTCTTAATTCCTCTCCTAATCTTTCAAACACCTCAATTTTTGGGAAAGTGATTCAATCCTTTATCACTATGGTGCTTGGAGGCACCTTTCGTTCCAAAACCATGTCAAGTTCTAGTTTTGTTGAGTCAAACCTAGTGATAAGTTGGTGGATAAAGTGATGAAGCAGATCAACAGTAAAGTCCATCACCGAATGATCAAAGTAACTCTCCTTGGCCAGGAAAAATAATTTTCTTTGCAATCAAACAGACCCACAGGGTTTACTTTGTGTTTACATCTAAAAATGTTTTATCAGGCATGTGTTAACATTAAGTATTTATTAGGCGGTGTTAAACTTAGACGCATAAATTTATAATGAGACTAAAGGCCTCTCATTGTGGTGGGTTCATTTATGTGTTTTTTAGGAATGGAATATATAGTTTTTAGTATTTGGGAGTTTTCTCCTTATTTTGTTATTTTAAGTTCACTTTTGAAGCTTCCCTCAATGATTTGTATGCGAACAACACGCTGAATTGAGATTTATTGTTAATCCATTTGTTTTTCTATTTTCATGTGCAGATTTGACAAAATTATAAATAAGGAGATCCCTTCTAATGTGGTATATGAGGATGACAAGGTAATGGTTTACTCTTACTGGGAGTATGTTTAACTGTGCTTTTTCTGGAAACTCTGGTTATCTGTATCCTTTCTTAGAGTATTGTAGCACTGAATTATTAGATATTTAAAAAAAAAAAAAACCTGAGTGACCTGTCAAACTCTCGCGGATTGGGATAGGATTCACCAAATTTCTATATTTCATTGGGTTTGGTTTGGACCGTTTGGTTTGAGCTCTTTGCTGTTCGGATCAGTCTTAGACTACTCTTCAATTCAATGCAGTTCGTCTAAGTGTCAGAGCTAGATAGGTAACACAGTCAGCTCCTGAGTCCAGTCATAGCATGGAAAGCAACTCTTGCATGTGTGGGTGTCCTTAGGAAATAAAATCATTGAGTATGTTCAATTAACTTGCACCTCTGATTTTAAATAACCCGCCAGATAATTTTTTATCTGATCGTCCAACCTGTAAAAAAAAAGAGGTCATCCATCAAATTTCTAATCATTAAATTTAATCTTATAGTAAGGAATTCAACGATAAATACAATGCCTAATTCTCATGATTTCATGCTTATTAGTTGCAACTTAGTTCCATATTTTTTGTAATTGTTTCTCAGTGATGGTTATAAAATTATTTCCATAGTGTTGTACTGAAACAATATCTTTTTTTCTCCCTTCTTCGAGTTGATCTTGTCTTCCTTGTGACTTGTGTTTTTACAGGTTCTTGCATTTAGGGACATCAGTCCTCAAGCTCCCACGCACATCTTGATTATTCCTAAAGTGAAGGATGGATTAACTGGTCTCTCTCAGGTATTCTTTCGTAGCGTTTTTAATTATAGCGTTTCCCTAAATTTTCACAACTTATCGAAAAAGAAATTCATACACTGATGAGGAGCGCTGAACTTCAGAAGTTTTCTAAAATGTGATTTTGACCTTTCATGTTTCCTTGGGTTAATTTGATTTTTATGTAATTTAGCCTCTTGTTTTGTATTTGTCCGTCTTTGGTGAGTGTCTCCCTCACCAAAGTCTCTCTCTCTTTTTTTCTTCCTGCTTTTTATAAATCGTTTGTTTTGCATGTCCAAATACATATATGTATATGTGTGTGTTGTTCAATATAGTTCATCTAGAATTCATCATAAAATTTTAAGGCTTTCTGTTATCTTTGCAAGGAGAGTGCATCTGCTGTCAATAGATGTCAGAGACATATACATATATACATGGATATATTTGTTTTGTTTTGTTCTGTTTTTGTCTTTTTATTACACCACGCAACAGATTTTTGCCATGTTGCTTGATAACCATGCAAAACACTAACCGAAGCTAAGCGTTGAGTTTGAAAGTCCTTCAAATTTATTAAATAGGGCTTTATTATAATTTTTAATGAATAAAATAGAGACCATTAATTTGGGAAACCCAACAACTTAACCAGATTTTAACACACCAGAATATCTTTACTTCTCATTATCTCCCTCGTCACACAACAGTCTTCATTCATCTCATCTCTTTGTGTTTTTATTGCCAAAATTCAAGTCATCCCTCTCAAAGTACTCTATTTGGTGTATTCTGTACGTGACCCTTGATTGACAATCCAAAACACCAATAAATATACAACACAGTTCCTCTTGCCACTAGTCTCCATAAATCATAAAGGACACTTTAATGTTTTATGTATTGTATTAACGTGTACAAAGAGAACTTCAATGAAACTGTTCTACTCAGCTTGCTCACTAAAACTTAATTGGTTTTGTAAGTGTTTGAGGAGCTTTGCTAACGTGAGAAGGATGATGAGCATGACCAGAGAAGATATTTTAGTAGGATTCTTGCTATATACAAATCTAGTTGATGGGTTTTCTAAATCAAAATGGATTCCTATTTTCCTTATAAGGAGTCCTAAACTCCTAATGGACCTTTTGACTCAAAAGAGTTTAGTATTTTGGGTAATTGACGACGCTGTGAGAATCTATTGGGAGAAGCTGGCTAGTTGATCTCTGCAACACGGTGCAGATGATATGCATGCTAACATTAATCTAAGCTGATGCATTCTTAAGCAGTTCTTGGGGTCAATGTTTTAAAAAGCATTTTTAAGCTTCGAGGCGATCTAGCTTTTTCCGAGGCGAAGCGGGGCATTTTTTTGTAAAAAATGATGAAAAATATATAAATAAAAAATAAAACCAAAATAAGGACATTTTATTTTTTGTTCTCAACTGATTAACAGAGCATTTCATTTCATTTCATTCAAAATAAGGACACCAATGAGAACGACTCCAATGCAAAAAAAAAAAACAAAAGGATTTCATTTCAGTCTTCAGAGCATTTCATTTCATTCAAAATATATCAAAGCAAACACGCATTTTAATCTTATGCATTTCATTTCAGTCCCAGTCAAAATGCCACCATATTGAAGCAAAACAGAAAGTAGTACATCCAACCAAAACAGAAAGTGAAGAAGAAGAGCTGAAGAAGAACTGAAAAAGAAGTGTAATTAGAAGAATGAGAACTAAGAAGTGTAATTAGTAGAACAACAAGAAGAAGAAATGAAGAATACGTACATAAAATGGATTTCGATCTTCTCTTCGGATGGTTTGACCTCTTCGCCTGGTTCAAAGTGTTCAGCACTTCAGCTGGTTCGATCTTCTCTTCGGCTGGTTCGATGACTCGATCGATCTTCTCTGAATCTCCGTTCCTCTCTTCTTCTACTCTTCTCTATCTGGTTTGCAAAGAAAAGAATAGAATCGGTTGAGTTAGGTTAAAGAAAATTTCTGAAGTTCAGCCGTTGGATCTGTCTAAAGATCCGAACAGATCTGACGAATCCCAATTAGATGGAAGCGTACTGTCACGTGCTGACCTTTTTCCCTTGGCTAACACGCTGCCTACTAGCGTCACACTCCCGTCGGACTAACTAGTCAAGGCACTTCGATGCTTGGCTAATGCTAAGTGATGCTTCGAAAGCTTAAGTGAGGAAAATGCTAAGGCACAAGTGTTTGGGCTTTTGAAAGAATGCTTTGTATTGCTTGAGAGAGTTGTACAAGTGTTTGATGATCTCTACAAATGAATGCCAAGGCCTATTTATAGGCCCTTAAAGTCCTAGAGGCTTCTAGTCTAGAACTTTCCACAATCCTCCTTCAAAGGAGTATTCTCTATGCATCTAGAAAGTTCCCACCTCCAAAGGAACCAGAAATTACAAGGAGGCTTCTAGAAAATACTACACAATTTTGTACAAGCGTGTTCTAGACTCATCCATGCTAGAACACTCTAGAGAAAGCTAAGCTAGAATGTCCAAGAGCAATCTAGAACCTTCCGGAGGCATCTAGAGAAAGCTTGTTGCTCCTTCGGTCCTTTACGGGCCTACTGCCAGCGTTCATATGATGCTTTGGATGCCTTGTTGCCTTGGTGAGGGATATTTTGAGAGATGGCTCGTGACATTCTCCCCCACCCAAGTCCTTGACGACCCCGTCAAGACCGTGCCTCGAACTCTGCGATCTTGCCCTGGAATTGCCATAGGTCGCCCTCTTTCTCCCATGAGGCCTCACTGTTCGGTAGTCTCTTCCATCGAATGAGATACTCATTATAGCTTGGCACACCCCTCCGTCGGATGAGCCTCTTTGCCTCGATGCTCTCGATCTTTCGATCAAAGGAAGTCACGACCGCGGTTGGTGCCCGATGTGACTCGCCCCTCGTTGGATCTTCTTTATCACCATGGTAGGGCTTGAGCATGCTCACATGGAACACCGGATGAATCTTGAGTTTGGGCGGCAACTCAAGCTTGTAAGAAACTCTCCCGACCTTCCGTAGGACGGGAAATGGCCCCTCGTACTTCCGCACTAGTCCCTTGTGCACCGAGCGGAAGACCTTGAACTGTTGTGGCAGCAACTTGACCATGACCATGTCGCCCACTTGGAACTCGAGAGGGCGTCTATGCTTGTCTGCCCACTTCTTCATCTTCTTAGACGCCTTGTCCAAGTACGCCTTCGTTATATCAAGCTGCTCATGCCACCCTCGTGCAGGCTTGTACGCAGCGGGGCTGCTACCCGTGTAGCCCGACGCAACGGCTTGTGGAGTCAAGGGCTGCTGGCCCATGACGATCTCGAACGGACTTTGTTGCGTTGATTCGGACCGCTGCAAGTTGAATGAGAATTGAGCCACATCCATCAACCTGGCCCAATTCTTCTGGTTGGCACCCACAAAGTGCCTCAAGTATAACTCCAACAAGGCATTCACCCTCTCTGTTTGCCCATCGCTTTGCGGGTGAAAGCTTGTTGAGAAGTGTAGACCCGAACCCAAGAGCTTGAATAACTCCGTCCAGAATTTTGCTGTGAACCTTGGGTCCCGATCACTTATGATGCTCCGAGGCAAGCCCCAATACTTCACCACATGCTGAAAGAACAACTTGGCGGCTTGCTCGGCCGTGCAATCGCGTGGGGCAGGTATGAAAGTCCCATACTTGGAAAAGCGATCGACCACCACCATAATAGAGCCATACCCATCAGACTTGGGCAATGCTGATATGAAATCCATTGATACACTCTCCCATGACCTTTCTGGAATCGGCAAAGGCTGCAATAGTCCTGCCGGTACACGTTGCTCTATCTTGTCTTGTTGGCACACAAGACAAGTCTTCACATAGGCCTCGATATCGTCCCGCATATGAGGCCAATAGTAGTTCACCTCCAAGAGTGCCAATGTCCGCTGCATCCCCGGATGGCCAGCCCACATTGAATCGTGGCACTCCTTCATGATGTCTCGCCTAAGATTATCCCACTTAGGCACATAAATGCGACGACCGACGGTGTAGAGCACCTCATCCTCTACCCAAAACCGTCGAGTCTTCCCTTCTTTGGCCATCTCCATGAGTCCCTTGGCCAAGGGGTCTTGAGAAGTCCCCTCCTTGATCCGATCAAGAAGGTTGCTAGCGGCGCTGCTTGCGCTAGCGAGCATGGCCTTTCGGCTGAGAGCATCAGCAACAACATTAACTTTGCCCGGCTTGTACTCCATGACATAATCGAACTCCGCTAAGAAATCTTGCCATCGAGCTTGCTTGGGGCTGATCTTCTTCTGATTTTGAAAATAACTCGTAGCCACATTGTCGGTCATGATGGTAAACCGACTCCCAAGCAAATAGTGCCTCCAAGTCCGCAAGCAAGGAATGATGGCTGTCATCTCCTTGTCATGCACTGGATACCGTCTCTCGGTATCATTGAGCTTGCGAGACTCATAGGCTATGGGATGCCCCTCTTGCATAAGCACCCCTCCGATGGCAAAGTCTGATGCATCGGTGTGAAGTTCGAACGACTTAGCATAATCGGGCAAGGCCAAGACAGGTTCCTCGGTGACTGCCTTCTTCAAATCATCGAACGCTTCTTGGCATTTCTCACTCCAATGCCACTGCACCTTCTTCAGCAAGTCGGTCAGTGGGGCTGCTCTCGCCGAGTAGCTCAAAATGAATCTCCGATAATAATTGGCCAGCCCAAGGAAAGAACGTAGCTCCGAAACGTTCTTGGGTGGCTCCCATTCATTGATGGCCTGTACTTTGTCCCGTTCCATCATGATCTTTCCAGCCTTGATGCGGTGCCCCAAGAAAGACACCTCGTCTTGGGCGAACGAGCACTTCTCCAATTTCACGTACAGCTCGCTCTCCCGCAATGCTTGGAAAACCTGTCGCAAGTGATGCACATGTTCTTCCAAGTTGTCGCTATACACGACGATATCGTCGAGATAGACGACTACAAATTTATCCAAGAAAGGCTGAAAGATTCTGTTCATTAAAGTGCAGAAAGTAGCCGGGGCATTGGTGAGACCAAAAGGCATCACTAAGAACTCATAAGACCCATAGCGAGTGACGCATGCCGTCTTTGGCTCATCTCCTTTGGCTATGCGCACTTGCCAATACCCCGATCGAAGATCAAGTTTAGAAAAGTACCTGGCTTTACCGAGCCTATCGAAAAGATCGGCAACCAAAGGAATTGGATACTTGTTCTTGATGGTTACTTTGTTAAGTGCTCGGTAATCGATGCACATACGCAAGGACCCGTCGTGCTTGCGTTGGAACAATACTGGTGCACCGAATGGGGCCTTGGATGGCCGAATGAACCCCGCGTCCAGCAGGTCCTTGAGTTGCTTGCGTAGCTCTTCCAACTCTGGCGGTGCCATCCGATAAGGCGCCATGGCTGGAGGCCTAGCCCCTGGCTCCAGCTCGATCATATGATCGACTTCCCTTCTTGGAGGAAGTCTCTTGGGTAGCTCTGGAGGCATGACATCTTCGTACTCTTTCAAAACCGCAGCTACCTCCTTCGGAACCTCGCTGGGTTGAGGCCCATCTTCGATCATCGTGGCCACAAATGTTGCTTGCCCTTTTTGCATGCCTTTCTTCACTTGAATGGCTGACAACATCTTGGCCTCCACAATCTCCTGAGTGACAGGGACAGAGCATGCTTCTCGATCCTTTGCAATAGTCATCGACCCGTCCCTTTCTAATGTCCATGGCTTCACCGTATCCATGAACTCCATGCCCAGCACCAATGAGAAGTCGTCCATCGTGACGACAGTCAGGTCCACCGTCCCCTTCCATTCGCCCAAATGAAGGGAGACGCCTCGTGCTACACCATGGATAGGCACCGGTGCTGTGTTGACGGTCTTCAAGGTGCCTGGCTCCTTGGTGTACTGCACGCCCAGCCTTGTTGCCTCCTTCAAAGCAACAAAGTTGTGCGTTGCACCCGTGTCGACGAGTGCCTTTGAAGCCTTGCCATTTACCTTGGCTTCCACAAACATAAGAGCGGATTTCTTCGAACGGGGCAGCGTACTTACCTTAGCCACGTTGCTTTGCTCCACCGTAGCCTTGACGCTGCTTAGCAAGCGCAAAGTCCCCATTTGCGCCTCGTCCCCCGATGATTCCCCGGACGATCCACTCTTGCCAGCGATCATCGCATTGAGCTTCTGTCGCTGTGGGCACTCCCTAGCCCAGTGCGGCCCTCCGCACAAGAAGCAGTCGCGGTTTTTCACCTTGCTATCCGAGAAGGACTGCTTGGCTTTGTCCTTCCTCTCGAACTGCTTGCTGCCGCTGCTACTGCTGCTTCTTTCAGTGGGTTTTGCTCCCCCACCTTTTCCCTTGTTACCGCCGCCACTCTTGCTGTCGCCCTTGTGGCTTTTCGAATCAGCCTTGTATTCGAACAAGGATTCGGCAACTGCGATGGCCTCCGCAAGTGATTGAACATTGCGTCTCTTTAACTCTTGCTCAGCCCATCGTTGTAGTCCATCCATGAAGTAGATGAGTTGAGTCTTCTCCGGCATGTCCGAGACTTCAAGCATAAGAGAAGTGAACTGCTTGACATACTCTTTGATTGACCCCGTATGTTTCAGTCCACGCAGCCTCTTCATAGCAACTTCCTCCGCATTCTCCGGATAGAATTGCCGCTTGAAATCCGCCTTGAACTCGTCCCAAGTCTTAAGCGAGCAAAGACCCTTCTTGATATCCAACTCACGCCTCCTCCACCAAAGGATGGCATCATCACCCAAGTACATGGTGACGGTGGTGATCTTGGACTCATCGTCCTCCAAGCGCATCGCGTTGAAATATTTTTCAACACTCCATAGGAAGTTGTCGAGCTCCCTAGCATCGCGCTTCCCATGGTACCTTGGCGGCTCGGGCACCTTCATCCTTGGTCCCTCTCGTACAGTAGCACTACCTGCCACAGCCGCCTTGCATAGGTTGACGTCCGATTGCAAGGACTCAACCTGCTCCCGGATGGCTTGGAGCTGCCCCATCAGCGTGTCCTTGAGCTGGCCCATCTCGTTGCGCATGGCATCCGCAACTTGGTTGACGAGAAGTTGAGTCTCGTCCTTGGCTTCCACAGTGCCAAGCTCAAGGTCATGGACGCGGCTATCAAGTTGCTCGATATCCATAGTGACGTTAGCCAACGTCCCATTGAAGGACTCAACCTTCTGTTCCATCTCCCCAACGCTGTCCTGGAGATCGCCCACGGTCAGCTCCACCTTGGCCATACGATCCTCAAGCATGCTGGTCCGACTAGTCTTTCTTCCAGTCTCCTCAACCACGGACCCTCCAACAGCACTCTCTTTGTTTCCCGACATTATCAGATTGCTCCGCACCTAAACTTCGTACACACAGCAGCTAGCACAACGCAACTTCAGCAAGACCGCCCCTACGATCGTCACTGCTCTGATACCACGTGTCACGTGCTGACCTTTTTCCCTTGGCTAACACGCTGCCTACTAGCGTCACACTCCCGTCGGACTAACTAGTCAAGACACTTCGATGCTTGGCTAATGCTAAGTGATGCTTCGAAAGCTTAAGTGAGGAAAATGCTAAGGCACAAGTGTTTGGGCTTTTGAAAGAATGCTTTGTATTGCTTGAGAGAGTTGTACAAGTGTTTGATGATCTCTACAAATGAATGCCAAGGCCTATTTATAGGCCCTTAAAGTCCTAGAGGCTTCTAGTCTAGAACTTTCCACAATCCTCCTTCAAAGGAGTATTCTCTATGCATCTAGAAAGTTCCCACCTCCAAAGGAACCAGAAATTACAAGGAGGCTTCTAGAAAATACTACACAATTTTGTACAAGCGTGTTCTAGACTCATCCATGCTAGAACACTCTAGAGAAAGCTAAGCTAGAATGTCCAAGAGCAATCTAGAACCTTCCGGAGGCATCTAGAGAAAGCTTGTTGCTCCTTCGGTCCTTTACGGGCCTACTGCCAGCGTTCATATGATGCTTTGGATGCCTTGTTGCCTTGGTGAGGGATATTTTGAGAGATGGCTCGTGACAGTACGCCTCAGAACGCTTCAAAGCGTACGACTCAGAGCGTGCGCTTCGGCACATTAAGGCGAGTGCCTTGAACTGGCACCCCGAAGCGTACGCTTAGAGGCGTTTTGCTAGCGCCCCGCCCCGCCTCGACTCGCGCCTCAAGGCGTATGCTCCAATCGCTTTTTAAAACCATGCTTGGGGTTATTCAATGCCTTCTTTCGGTTGATCAGTCAACATTATCGTGTGAGACACCTTTCAGATCCTTTGAACATGCATTTGATAGTGATACATATTGTTAATTCTTTCTCAGGCAGAGGAGAGGCACAAAGAGATTCTTGGTCATTTGATGTATACTGCTAAGGTCATTGCTAAACAAGAAGGACTTGACGATGGGTTCAGGATTGTTATCAATGATGGGCCGAGTGGATGTATGTGTTCCATACTCATCTGTTTTCTCTTGGAATTACACCAAGGGAATTTTATGTTGTTTCGGTAATGAAATAAGTGTTTCTCTTTTTTGGTTTTTGCAGGTCAGTCTGTTTATCACATCCATGTCCACCTTCTTGGGGGTCGACAAATGAACTGGCCACCTGGCTAATCTGGCACTTTCAGCAGGTTATGCAAATAAGTTTGCCACCTGGCTAATCCTACACTTATAGCAGGTTATGCAATTCAGTTGGGCCTTATGTATGGTAGGAGCTGTCAGTTATCCCTAAACTTGCAATAGTATTGACAATAACAACTAGTTTATGGTTGACATTGTTTAAAGTATCGTACTTGACACAGCTATGTGGCTTTTTATGTGAGGGTTAATCTTTAAAATTGCCAGTCTGCTCTTTGCGCTAGTGATTTACATTTTATATATAACTGCATATTAGATAGTATCTTGGGAAGAGAAGGAAGCAAGTTAGAAGAATGAAGCAATCAAGTTTCAAACTAGTTGATGCATGTTTGTGAAGTCACTTTTTTAGACTGTCATCACTGCTACCTGTCTTGCCAGAAACAAGAAAAGGATGTCCTATGAACAAATCTGTGCTCACTCGATTTTTTACCATCAGGAAGCTAAGAACTTAGTAACCAATTTACCATTTGTGCATGCAAAAGCTATAAAAACTTGTGGTACACTGATAACTGACGTGAAAAGAGGTACAGGCATATACTATTGGAGGTTACAAAATCACAAAACTTTGCCAAAAGACCCTTTAATGGCTTCAATGACTACTCTGTATGGTCAACCAAAAACTTGGGCCTTTTTTTTTTTATTATTATTTTTTTTAAAGCCTTGTATCGTTTTTATTGACCAGCCAGTTACTGGTTTTCGGTAGTTTAAATAACCATACCAATCTAATCCAGATTGTTTATCAAAACCAACTGACATGCAATATTAGTTCATGTGCAACTTGGTTACATCAAACGAGCTGAAACAACTTTAATGCTTTATTCTTAATGTTAATCTGCAGAGTTTATCAAAATTTTAGTTGAAATAAATTAGCAAAAAATAGTTCATGACCAAGTTGGTTCTTGAGTGCAAAAAAAAATCAAATAAAACATGAGGAAAGCTATTTTTATTTATTGACTTGGTTACAAAATAATGAAGAAGGAATAAAAAAAATAAAAAAATAAAAAAATAAAAAAAAATGATCTAATTGTCAAGTAGGAAGCATGGCATCAGGGATAAGGCCCATTTTCTTAAGAAGCTTAGGGCAGTCTGGGAGTGCATGTTTCAATAAATACCCTAACGGGTTGGCATAACGAGATTTGTCAGAAATGCCATTGTTAGTAGTGATGAGTACACGTGCACGATTATGAGTTGGGAGGGTTTCAACGCAGTCGGGGCGAGGGCTGTTTAGCAAAACCACTTCACAAATCTCTTCCTCATGGTCTCCTCGTACTGGAATCTTGTAAATACCTTGAGCATTGGTTATATCATCCTGTGAGTATGTGATGGCTCCTATGCGATCCCTGCACTCTAACTTCACCTTAGCACCTACACCACATTATACATTTTTGTTACAACATAATAAATTGAATGATAGATTTCAATTGCAAAGTACTAGAATAATTGAATAAATTTTTAATAAATGATGAAAAGTAATTTAATGAATTTGGATACCATCAAGGAATTGAGAAAATGGGGTGACGAATGAGGCACGACACGTATCACAATACACTTTACCCTCAACGTACAATACTTCATTGCAGTGAGACACAATGAAGAAGGACAAGAAGCAAATTGCAGTAATAAGGGTATTCGCCATTGAAGCTTTTTCCATTTGCTTTTTCCTTCTTTAAATGCTTCTTATTCAAATTTCAAAGCTGAATGATGAGCATGAAAGAGAGGTGAAGAAAATTTTATAGCAGAAAAGTTGAAGGCCTTTTTAGATGGTTTGTTATTAAGTCTCTAAATTTGCACAAGTCCTTTTTAGATGGTTTGTTTTTAAGTCTCTAAACTTGCACGAGTCCAGACTGTATCAACCTTTGGCTAGTAACAAATGGTATAAATGGTACTTTAAAGTCTTTTTTTGTATGTGTAATTTTTTGCATACAAAAATTGATTGTACAAATTAAAGCATGGACTAAACATCGAAAGATTTAAATATATTGATAGATGTGCAAAAGTTTAGATTAAATAATAACTGATTTTCATTAAAAATGAACTTTTAAAGGAAGTGAATTAGAAGAAGCAAAAAAAAAAAAGTGGGACTGACATAGAGAATTTGAATGGTTTGTCAAAGCCAAAAAAGAAACTCCCTGAATATGCATGGCTGATGATTGTGAAAGACTTGGATGTAAACGCTTTACTCCAATTGTTCTACATAGCACCTCGATGACGACTAACAATAGAAGTAATTGAGGTAGGGCTGTAGTTAAAAATGAGACCATTCCGAGATTTTTACAAAGTGGGTCCAGTTGCTGAAATAGCCTTCAACATCACTACTACATTAAGGTAAATTTGGACTGTCCTTTTTACTTGAGAACAACTAAGTGGGTGGTTATTCCTATAAATGTTTAGAAATTGGGTGGTTATTCCTATAAAGATTTCTGACTTTATTATTGCAAACCCATAAAATAAATTGATCAATGAAGGTCATCCTCACAGAGATTCAATTATTCATATTTCAAATTGAAGCCAGAAAAGTTTTTGCTCCTTGCATCCCAGATCAACTCTTGTGTTTGAAACCAGTAACATGCTGCAACTGATATAATTTCTTGACATGGCTAGAGTGTACATTGAAATTCTTCAACCCTCTCCCGTGCATCATCTACCTCTTTACCTATCTCAATTCCTTTTGAACCGTAATTCAAATCTAATTCCATCAGTTGTCCTACTAGAAGTGTTTGTGATATTGTCCCTTGCATCCAAATTCTAACCTATATCAGAGATGGTTCGCTAGATTACAGCAAATCCTTATACAACTTCTGTAATAGTCTCTAAGGTCATAGAACTTAGTATATTAGAATACAACATCTTGAGGTTCAAAGCAACCAATATACACAGCATCAAGAAATCATGTAAATTGATTGATGGCATTAAGCATCTAACATGTTACCTGAATGAATTCAAAACCCAAACTACTCTGTAAGCTTCTGTACATGCCAGCATTTCAAAACGGCCTTACGGTCTTTGCTTCTTCTGTAACGGTTCAGTTGAAGATCCAGCCTGAAAGAAAAAAAGGCCATAAATCAATTCCTAGCCAAGAAGAAACACCGGCTTTATGTCAAATCTTTTCTACTTTGTCTGGATGAGTGACATGTATTTGAGTTTTGGAGAACAGTAATCAATAAATAGAGCAGTCTTAAAACTTATTTTTAGAATGTCTTAAAAGGAGTTCAAGCTGCTCAAATTTTAACTTTAGGGAGATTGCCATTTCTTCCAAATAAAATGTTTATTAACAATCTCAATAGAAATTAATTTGATTATCTTGAAAATATATCTGACCTTTATATGTGAACATAAGTACTTGAAATATATATCTGACCTTTATATGTGAACAAAAGTACTTGAAATATATATATCTGACCTTGATATGTGAACAAAAGTACATTGTAACATCCGAGTATTGGGTTTTGGGATCCTATAAAAACCCTGCTTGCCTTTCAAAAAAAAAAAAAAAAAAAACATCCGAGTATATACAAGTAAAAGGCAAGGAGAGGTGAGATTGTAATTTTTAAGTAGGTTACATCCCCAAAACTGCCTGTTATGTTTGTTAGCTGCGAGGCAAATTTGTAACACAAGTATGTTGAGATTCTGTGGAAGGAAAACTTGTCCTGTTTAGTCCAGATGCCTTGGGAAGACTCAACTTCGAGGAATGACCATTGTCTAAAAAGTCCCTAGGGAACTAGGGACTTTCAAAAAGCAAAACCGCACAATTTTTTTATTGAACAAAGAAATTTGATTGATTAAGTACTCAAATTGATGATTATAACTAGAGGGAAACAAGCAACTTGAGACAGTTATAATTGTTAAAATATGAACGTGAGCATGCTTACAGTGACAGTGAGCTGCTCGCTGATGTAGGACATTGATCTCAGCATGGCTTCAAGCGTATCTCTGGTAAGTTGAAATTTCACCTCTCTTTCTCCTGAAGGTGACTTGGTATAATCTTGCAGCTATAGATAAAAGTGATGTAATTAGGATATTTAGTAATATTAGCGATAATAATATTTTAGACACTATTAGAAATTTTAGTATTATTGTAATAGGGCTTCCAAATAGGACAATGTTTTCTCTTAGGTTTAGGGTTTGTTTTTTATAAATTGAAGCGTAGGTAGTTCATTGTTAGTTAATTGAGTGATTGAAAGTTTCTTAGTTATTTTCCTTTAATTTATCGTTGTTATTTCGAATTATTTTGTTTACTTCAATTATTGTTTAGTTTATTTCAATCATCGTAATTTTATTCTATCAAAAAGGAAAAGAAACATGAACGGAAAATAGTAATGTGACCAGGAAAACAGGCACACCAAGAATATGAGCAGATCTTTACGCATGCATTTTATAAACCATTCATTCATTTAATCGAAACAAGTGAACAATTCTTTCAAATTCCTCTCAAACCTTACTGAGTTCTGTTCAGCATCATGATACACTTTTCTTTCTTCAACACGAGTCTAGGTCATTAGATTAATCTAAACCAACTACAAGTACTACTCAGTTCCTAGTTAGCACATCAGTTGAAGACCTGGGGAAGTGTAGAAGATGTTGGATGACATAGTTCAGGTTATGGACAGCAAATGTTGGATAGAAGGGTTCACGCTATAAAAGAATAAAAAGATCATAAAACCAGACAATGTGTGTTTGTATGTGGAAGCTTAACAGCACCAGAAATGTGTTGCAGGTGCCCAGAAAATTCTTGCAGGTTGTCTGGTACAAAATTCCAGAATGCGACAGGTCTTGTGGGTTGGAGTTGGAGGCCTCCTGTACCGCGATTACTCCTCATCCAATCCCATGCAGGAAGTGACTAATGTGACCAAATGACCCTCTGATCTATTCCTTTGTTCCACCAATGAGCCTTTCCATTTGATCTCTGAGTTTTGCTATCTTTCTCCAAAGATTGAGTGGGGTTTGGCCAATGTCAGGGATTTGATGGGCTTACCCACTTTGTGATTTCAAATAGATGCCCTTTTCAGACACCGAAAGCCCCACTCTCATGACTCTGTGGATCGGACAGTGAACTATAATGAAGTTGCTCAGATACCATATTACTAACACAAGAAGAAACAAAGACTCAATCTTGAAACAACCAACTGAAGATCTTCACCAATAAATCAACAAAACTGATGATTCACTCAAAAAAGTTTGATGTCATGCAACATCAATCAGACACGCCCGACAAATAGACAGCAGCCAACAAAGTCGAGGCAAACGGACAGACACAGAGCAACAATGATAATGAAACTATAACTGAAGGCCTACCAAAATGTGTAACTAAGTTGAAAAATATCATCCAAAAAACAGAAGCAAGACTAATATGAAAACAGTTACTTCGAATTTCTCTCAAGTGGTCTCTACATCAGTTGGTCTCTGCAACAGAAAATTCAGAGACATACAAAGGAGGAAGTAGGAAAAAAATGACTACACAGAGCAATATTTGCATGTTATATACATCTTCTACTTTGTATGCTACATAAAGTTCGAACCAGCAGAGTGGCCGGAATAATCCAAAGCAGCATCGAGCTAATCAGAAAGCAGAGACAGACAACGCATAACAGAACCAAAACCACATAGGAGATCAAGCCTACTACTACTAAAAGGTATCCTGGACCAAATATAGGGATGCAAACCAAACCAAGATTGGAATAGACATGCACCCACAATCATCCAACTGTGACTTGGTGATAGGAATACAAAAAGAAACCAAACATTTCCAACAAGATAGAATGAACAGAATTCTTTGGATCTTAAAACAAAATCAATGTCATAGATAGGCAAACCAAAACAAAGGTCAAAACCAAGTTGAAAGGCTTCAAAACCAACAAATAGAATATCCAAGGACCATGGTCATTTAGAATTGCAGAGAGTTACCTCAAAATTAGAAACTTATGAAATTTGAAAATTTTACTACAAAACCATGCTACACTATGCACACCTTACAGGATCTACCTTAGGATGTTAGAAATTATAATAATAAAAACTTAAGTAAAAAGAAAACAATTATTGAACTCATTAACGTGCCTAAGGCTTACAAAGCTTACTTAGGTACTTGCCAACTCCTAGAAGCAAACAAACTTAGGAACCTACAATAACTAGAAAACAATGAAAGTTGCTCTCGAGCCCAAATAAAGCTGGCCAAATTCCTCTTATTGTGTTATGTTTACGACTTTCCAAATTCCTAATCATTCTCAACACTTCCATTTTTGTAGATTTAAATATTTTACAGATTAAGAAAACCCCCACATTGCCACATCGATGCATGAAGCAAAAACCATGACGATATTGTAGATTCTCTTTAACGCTTTGTTGGAATATTAAGCTCACTCCAGTTAATCCATGGGCTTAGATTCCCCATGTGTTTATCCACGGTAGTACCGTGTGCGTTTATGGTGTAGTTGTACTATTGGTACCCACCGATGTATGTTGTAGTTTCATACCTTCACTCTCGCTTTCGCTTGAAATATGATTAGATTCGCCCTCTCTACAAGTTCGAAACTTTTAGAGATATGACAATTTATCAAATTGGAGTGGGCTTAATATTCCAACACACTTTATAAGATAAATCTGAGGCACCTGGATGCATGGTCTTCATGTAGACGCATTTAATGCACATGTCAGCTGCCTTAGAACCCAATATGTGCACAACAATGTCATGCACACTGTGACCCAACTTGAATCATATCCTGTGTCCTTTATAACCCCAACTACACAGTAAGTAAATTCATGTAACCTTTCAAAAGACAATGTGGTAAAGTGAGATCAGCGTACCTTCAGACTGATAATAGCCACTCTATTAGCTGGTTTTGAGTTCCGATTCTCCATGGTCCAAGTCATTGACTTCAGACGAGGTAGAATTCCCTATATGAGTACAAACAAATCATTGTGAACGAAGTGTTTACTGCATCTCGTTTCTTCCAAAAAACAGACATATTCAATAATGTTTCTTTCTAGCCAGTTTTCACTGAAGTCGAAATGTAGAACTCAACATATAACTAGACAAAAGAAAATTTTACAATTGCTGTGTGAATAGTGAAAATACATATGCAAATTTAAATTAACACTGCTTGAACCTACAAAAAGAAACTTGCACCCAAGTAAATAACTTGACCTAAATAAAGGGAAGTATGCTAACAATATTCATATTTATTCCTATTTGGAAAATTATGTTGTCACGGGCTCCGTGCCTCCGCCAAGGCTCTAAAGGCTCCATTTTTCTTCAAAGCGCCACACCCCAATCTTAGAGCAACGCAGAGCCATACTTTAGTCAATGCCGAATTCCCCAAACAATCACACAAGGAATAGAAAGCGGAAAAAAATCTTTTCTTCCCTCTAGAGAAAGCAAGAACATCTCCAATCATGCAAAATGAACTTCGGTACGTCCAATATACTTAACTAATACGGAAAAAATGAATCCATATAGCACGACCAAAATAAGAAGTATTCCTGATACTCCACATCCTCTTTAGATATAACACAATCCAAATCCACTTCTATTCCTCTATTAAAAAAGCATCCCACGTGACATTATAGTTTGCCCCCCCGCCCCCCCCAAAAAAAAAAAAAAAGAAGCCCTTTCTGATTGTATATTATATGAAGATCTCAAATTCAAATCTCTCATATTTCAACTTTTCAGAATAAAAGGGTGTTAGGTCAGTTGGTAAGACTTTTGGTGGATGGTATCTGACAATGATTGTCTTAAACGAGGTCTATGCATCAAGGCACACCTCGATGTGCTGTGAAAAACACATCAACTTGAGGCATACAAGTTAATAGGTCTATTAGTGCGTACAAGTTGATTAGGTGACTCGTACCGTCGTATGAGTCGACTTTAAGAATGATTTCAAATGTGATATAGATTTCCATCAAGATCTAAAGATTATTTCCTAAACAAAATTCGGTTGAGCAACTCTCAGCCCTAATTGTACACGCCCCATGGTGACTTTTTCCTTACAAAAGTTCGAATGCCTCAATATTGAAAAAAGCCCTTTAAAACACTGTATCACAAATCCAAGGTTCGAACATTGAACCTTGCCATTGGTTTCGGTTTGAGGATCCATTAAAAGCCCAACTATTATAATTAACACACACAAAAAAAAAAAAAAAAAAAAAAAAACCCTTCTCAAGAATGTATTACAAGAGAAGGACCCATGTTTTTTTCTAATTATCTAACCAATCTAACTAAAATATGAGATAAACATATATTCTCAACATGATGATATTGTAGCAAAACCTTTTCTCTTAAACTTTTTTAATGAAGAAAAAAATAAAAATTTATATGTTCACTTAAAGATAAGAAAAGGCAAATGTAAAACTCTCTCAATTTAATTTGTTGGGGCTAACCCGTGGTCGAACACAATGAACACATTTTTTATTCTTCCCTTGCGGTGTCTTTGGCACTCCATCCATCGCATGTCTATGACACAGGCGTGTGGTTCCATGCTTTCAACAATACCACATCCTATTAAAGCATGCTTTCTGGGCACCCTCTCATGCATGCAATCATAGAGCGCAATGTTACATGTTCTAGGCTATGTTGTCAGGGAGGCGGAGGTGCCTCAGGAGCACCTCTTCCCAAATGGCAAAATCCTTTTAATTAGTGAATTGGATAGTTATTAAATAAACCAGTTAATAATTTAAACTAACTTGAGTAATTTATATTTTAGAAAGGTGAAATTAGTGCCCCAACACCTAGCGCCTTAGCTGAGATGGAGCGTCGTGACGCTATGAGGCGAAGCTAGCCAGAGGCGGGGCGCCTTTTGAAAAATAATAGCGCCTTGGCCGTGCCCCCAACAACATAGGTCCTAGCATGCCACACATAGGATGCACGCCATTTCTTTTATTTATTTACTTTTAATATATATTTAACAGATAACTTGGCCTGCTGGATAAAGTTCCTGTTCATATCCTAGCAACCAAATATCATTGTGTACTCAAAGGAAAGGGAGTGGTTATATGCGTTCAAACTCCAAATAAAACTATTCAAATATTATCAAATACCAATATGAAGAGAACATGTATTTCCACATAGGGATATCTCATACCAGATTATCAGCAGAATCATCAACTTGCTGACGAGATACAGGTGCCTCGCGTGCTATATTAGCTTCAGAAATGACTGGTGTAGTACCACATACATCACTCTGATTAAAGTGAGGGATAGGTTCATCCTGTCTAGGCCAGATTGATGACGATATTTCTACAGCAGAAGGTGCAAAAGAAGGGCGTATACCAACATTACCCTGATATGAAATACTCGTCCTTTTCCATGGAATCTGCCCGAAAAAGTGCAGCAGGAAAATCATTAAGCGACATGAAAACAAAAGCAAGAGATTTCAATACACTTTTAGGTGAGCAAAAAGTCTTTTTAACATCCATAACTGATGCTATGAAGTCTGTTACGGCAATTTACAAAGGTGAAATGTTTGCCAAGCCAAACAAGTAGAGCAACATTGAGTTTGGAACCTAATATTAAGTTTCACTCAAGAAAGATTAGCTTTCACCCTGTTGAAACACTTCAATAGTGTCTAAACAAACTCATTTGGAGATCCCTAACATCATTAAATATGCTACAAAAGTTAGAGCCATGTCAACACTCAACCGTTAACTTGAAGACTATTAACAATAAAAATATACGATTTCTTGAGAGGATGATCTGCGTGTGAGGATATCATCCTACACAAGATCAAGTTATTCTATGTGCATAAAATAAGTGCATCTGTAAATTTTGAGACCAAAAAAAATAAAATTATTTATAGTTTGTTATAATCACTTTTTAGGGCCACAACTTAAATGTCTAAGCTCAGTATGATGTGTAAGAGAAATTATGTGGTGTGTTGCAACATGATACAAGTGAAAAGTAACTTATATCTCGAGCAAAGCCAAACACAACCTTTAAAGTCATGTAACCAACCAAGTTCTATCTCAGATACTGTGAGTTCACCAAGCTTCTACATTCAAAATTTACAAGTACCAACAAACAGGTTCTTACAATTTTAAGAGAGAGTGATTGACCAAAAAAGCTCAAGTTTTGGAGGTTGAGAGTTGAAACTTGAAAGGAGAGTATGAAGCTAACTTTTGTGGTTCGCTAGAATAGAGAGTCTAACTATTCAAAAGAGAGTATAAAGCTAATTTCTTTTCTTTACATAATGGAAATGCTGCACATTCTCCTCTTTTCTTTCAAACCATTTTGTTTCATTCCTTCAATTAATCCCTAATAATAAAGCATTTCCTATGCCCTATCCAGACTAAAGTAAAGTATATTTGGAGATCACCATGAAAATGTTGCTTAACTACCCAAAGAAAATATGTCAACCCAAAATGGAACTATGGAAGAGAAGACCGATAAGAGTTCCTCTTTGCATATGTAGTAGAAAAAAACAATTGTTCCCCTGCAATTAATATGATGAACCATGGTCAGGATGTATGACAAGTTTGAGAATATGCATCACACCTGGTCAGTGGATGCCTCCTCCTTCCACTTGTTCTGGTATTTCTGAAGTAAAAGTACAAGAGTACTTTGCAGAGTAAGGCATGAATTTGGTGGAAATAACTTCAATAAATCTTCACAGGTGAAGTTTTCATGCACACTTTTTCTGATAAGTGAACGGAGGCATGCCAAAACCTACAGTCCAAAGTTCAGGTGTATGTCAAGAAAGTGTGTATTTACAGAAGGCATAAAGACAACCTTCATGAGAAAAGTAAAATGTGCTCAACTGTTCTTAATTTGGAGTAGAAAAAGTAAGCAATACAATCAGGAATCTATGTACAACTGCAAATATCTGCACATACTTTAGCAATACAATCAGGAATCCATGTACAACTGCAAATATCTGCACATACTTTTACCAAGTAATCATAATATCTCAAAATTGTGATTCAACTCTGTCATAATCATATGAAGTTGTAGACATGAGCTCGTGATCTAAAACATATAGCTCAGAGTACTTGGAAAGCTTGATTAGTCAGGCCATCACTGAAAACATCCATGCTCACCTCTGACTAAGTCAACTCAGTATGACCAACCAGATCAGCAAGTAAATGTGCCAATCAGATTAGTTCTTTTTTTCATTTTTTTTGCCAGCAAATTTTATTAGCAAGTATTAATTTTCCTAGATTTTCCAGTTTGATTTTTTTTTAAAAGTAATGTTTCATTAATAATCTAAAAATTCACAACAAAACTCAAGGTGTAGCCAAAGCGAAAACACCTTCCAAAAGCTGCTTAAACACTTTATAGCATCCCATTCCTCCTATCCCCTGTACAAGGAATTCTGAGTAAAGGTCCACCCCTGTTCATCAATAGTCTGGATCTCTCTATATCTGAGTCCAACACAATTATTCGAATCCCAAAACACCTTCCAAAAACTACTTAAAGACTAGATATTATCACATTCCCCTATCTGCTGTACAAGGAATTCTGAGCGGAGGATTTCATCAATGGCCTGGATCTCTCTATTTCTGAGTCCAACACAATTATCTGAATCCCATCAATCTCCTCCAGTCCATTTTGGATCCCCCAAACTATCTCTTTTGTAATATCGAGATTCACAAAATCAGAATCTTTAAAATCCTTCTTTTAGCCCCCACCCTACAGATATGAACACGATCCACCATACCATCAAGTTCACCACAAGTCCCATGAGTTATATCACATGAGCCTACACTTGAAACTTCACATCTCTTAGAGCATCCCCAATAAGGCAAGGGTCAGATAGGCACGCCTAGAAAATTTTATAATTTTTTTGGTGAGGTAGCAACAAAGGAAAATGTAGGGGAAAAGGGGGTTCCACAATAGGCATAGCCAGAAAGGCCCGCCAAGAGCATTGACTTGGTCAATGAGACCTATGGTTAGCCGCACTGACCAGGTCAACTGCCTTATGACAGTCCTCCATGTGACTTCAAAATAAATGAAATATTATTAAAACAATCCCTTCCATGGCTAATGAATAGCTGTGCGGCCTATGATTAGCCACATATGGGAACATTTCCAGCGCCCTTGACTGCAGGAATGACCAGAATAGGAATGGCTCCCAACTACTCGCTAGAGATGGCTATTGAGGGAAAACAAACGAGAGGAATGCCTTACACAGACATTGGCATTCCTGGTGAGGCCTCACAAAGATTCAAGAATGCCTATTGTTGATTCATTTAGTGGTACTATTAGTCGATTATAGATCTCCTTGCCTGACACGTGACCCACACCTGTAGTACTTGTAGTGTCATCTACCAGCCCATCAAATCTCTTCTTTTGTACCAAAATCCAGCCAAAGCCATTCAAACCAGCAGTTGAGTTATTACCATCTGCACACATCCTAATGCAAAAGAGCCCCACACATGGTCTAATGGCTGAAAACCACCCCTTCATTCACCATTTTACTATCAAGTCCTCCATATTTCCAAATGGAAAATCCCCTTTCTTCAACTGACTCCCTGATTTCAACCCTTTCCACCATGAATCCCTTTCACCCAAAAGATTGTGCTTTCCCTTTCTTCGACCTCACTTGCAGTACAACTAATTGACTCCATTGGATGACTGTTGAATGTCTCTCCCCAACTTTCGATCACATCAATCCTCCCTACCATCCGTCTGGTAGTAGAGCAACCCCACACAACCCTCTCTCATCAAGGGACCTCTCCAGGCTACCCAACAACCCCGTCAACTCCAAGAACAATGAGATTTGGTGATTATGCCATCGGCCATACCCTCCACCAACCCTCTCTTGATACACAACAACTTAGAGAATATCTGAAAATAGTAAAGAAGAAGAACACACAAGGACCGAACCTTGCTATTATATTATTAGAACAAAGACTACAATCCCTTGAGGCAATTCACAAAATCTATCTTTAGCCGATAAAAACACAATCCAAACAGAGCGGTCACATCCATCCATGGATACTCCATAGAATCCCAAGAGGAAGATACTCCCCTCTCTACAATTCAATGCCTACACAATGCTCCAGCAACTATCAAACACATCAACACTAGCTGACACCGGTACTACTAGCACCCCAACACAACCACATTACCAATACTACCACTGCCACCACCAGCCCAGCACACCTTGTGAACGACCATCACCACCACACAATCACAGTAACCACAACCCCTTCCAATGACCACCAATGCATTGCCACTACGACGGGCCCCACAACTTAATCCCTACTGCTACCCAATATCACCACCATGACTTAAAATGACAATCATTGTTGCATCAACAACACATATATGTATATAAGTAACTCCATTTCACCCATGTTCATCATTTACTCAATGTTAAGACACAATCTGTATAATAAGGAATACAAAACAAAAACCCTAACCCGAAAGAGATGCATGCAACATTTAAATAAGAAAAAGGAAAGAGCGATTAGCATACCAGATCAAGTTGTTGTGGAGATGGAAGATTGAGTATTGATTGGATGTAAGATTTTTCTAGGGTTTTGAGGCCCGTCTTTCTGGTCTTCCACAAGGTCTGAATTACGTGTTCTAGCGTCTCTTCCGACGTCTCACCCGACAGCTTCTGCAGTTGACCATACAGACTATTATTTTCTTCCATCAATTCAATACCTCTTCTCTCCAAGCCAATCCAACTTCACTCTCTTAATTACTTTACAGGATGTTTTAGGTCTAAATTTCCTTCCAAATATGACGGGAAGTGTTTTGATTAATAGTAATTATATTCAATTATTTAAGCTAACCACAACAACACCAACTAATTACATATAATCTTGTTGCTTATAAAGACTATCCTGAATATGAAAAACCTTCACCTAATACAAAGTGCGATCAAAAGAGTGGTGGGACTACCAATAATTTTGAAACCAATAGTCTTGAACTAAATAGTTGCATAAAGAACTACACACTTATACTTTCAATCAAGCTCTTTATATAAAAAAAATTAACACTAAATTTAAGTAAAATTATTATAGATTATATTTTCTTCAATAAACCAAAAAGGAAGTTAGAATATAATAAAAAAGAAATATTAGATAATATTATGAGGATTGCCGAAAAAACTCAAGTTTTAGGAGAAAATCCTATAAAGTATTGGTTTCGTAATAAATATCTAGCTAAATTAGAAATTAAAAATCCAGAAATGGCTATCAAATCAGATATAGAGGAATTCTCTATAAAAATAAATGAATTATTAAGACTAGGAGTCATAAGGCATAGTAATAGTAGGCATAGGAGTACAACCTTTATGTTAAGAAATCATGCAAAAATTAAAAGAGGAAAAACGAGAATGATTATAAATTATAAATTATAAATGCCTAAATGATAACACTTACGATGATCAATATTTAATACTCAACAAAGAACAATTAATAAATTGCATCCAAGGAAACTCTATATTTAGTAAGTTTGATTGCAAAAGTAGTTTGTAGCAAGTAATGATAGAAGAACAAGCAATTCCATGGACAACCTTTACATGTCCTGACACTACACCAAAAGGCTTGTTTAGCTACGGGACCTGGCCACGGCTCTAAGCCGTTGGTTTATTTGCCACGACTAAAAACCGTGGCTATAACGGCCAACGGTTTAAAACCGTGGCTAAAAAATAAAACCGTGGCAAAAAAACACTACACCAAAAGGGTTGCTACGGTTTTAAACCGTGGCTATAACTGCCAACGGTTTATAACCGTGGCTAAACCTGCCAACGGTTTGAAACCGTAGCTAATTTTTTTTTAACTTTCGCGCTTTGGCCAAAATGGTTTCGCGCTTTGGCGAAAAAAATTGATGAAAAACATATTCTCACAAGGGAAGAAGAAGGACGAAAGAAGGAGAGGATGATAGAAGAAGCAGAGAAGAAGAAGCAGGGACGAAACAAACTCTCGAAGCAGGGAAGAGGAAGGACGAAAGAAGGAGAGGACGATAGAAGAAGAAGAAGAAGAAGAGAAGGTAAGATCTCGTTCTTCTTCTTTAGATCTCCTTATTCTTTAGATCTCTTTGTTGATCTCTTCTTCTTATTTTTTTTCTTCTTTCAGCAAAGCAAACCCTAGAACTCACTTTCTTCTTTTCTCCAGCTCGATTTCTGAAGAGGAGAAGAAGAAGATTTCTCCAAATGGATCAATTTCTCCGCTCCCGAAGAAGATTGTTGATGATGAAGCCTGGTTTTACACCCCCATTGAAGGTTTTACTTTGAATCTCAATCGATTAGGGAGAAAGTTTAAATTGGGTTTTTTGCTTGATAGAAATCGGATTGTTATTGTTTGGTTTTGTCATCAGTGAAGAAACTTCACTATTGTCTATAAGTTATTTAGATGTTAAAATTGATAAGGAATGATCTGTGTTTTGTATTTCAGGTTAGGTTTTCTCTGCACATACAAAACTTTTCATGTGAATTATCATCCAAAGTGTGCTTCAACACCTGACATGCTTTCAGTATTTCTCTACCACTTATGTCAGGTATTCACTTTTTAGTGTCATAACCTTCTTGTTTAGTGCTTATATCCTTGATATATTTAGATAACAATGACTACCAAGCATCAATCTGCTAGTGCAATTGTACTCTAGCACTTCTGCGCGCCATGTTTGGGTACTAGATTTAATTATTTGAGTTTCTACTGTACCATAATTGCAATTGTTTATATGCTTTAAAATGTGTTTGACATCTCACTTTTCTTATGCCTTATGTTGAGCTTATGTTTCTATACTTTAAACTGTGTTTGACATCTCCTTTTTTATATGCCTCATGTTGAACCAATGTGAAACCTTAGGAAGAAGGGAGTATGGAGAAGTTTTTGTATGTGCAATTGAATACCTTGCCCTTTTACCAGTGGATAGGACAATGGAGAAGTTTTTGCATGTAAGTATTCTAGGCAGCAACTGCGCGCACATGGTTTGTTTCCACTTAACAATTAGAATCACTCATCAGTTTAAGGCTTTAAGCAAATGCATGCATTAGACAATTATGCCATATTTTAAAGTCAATCCATCAACCCACTCCTTCATTTATTGTTTGGGATTTTTTTTTGATTTATCCCTATATTTATGATTTATGTTTTTTACTTTGTTAAAGTTTGCTTCTTCAACTCCACTGATTTTTTTGGGTACTTTGCAATATGTTTGATTCACTAAAAATCTTAACTTAACTCTTTGTTTTCCCTGCAAAAGGTTTGATTTAATGGGGGTTCGATTGAGGAATAAATATTTCTCAGAGTTGACTACTTTATGCAGGCTTTTTGGCCTTCAATAGTAATGAAGAAATGGCTAAACATTAAGCCCAAGGTGAACGAATTCAGTGAAGATGAAACCGACACATAAACTGAGAGTGAGGATGATGGTATGTTGTTTAAATATCTCTACCAAGATTAGAGTAATGGCAATATTTTGTATGTTTGATATTATCTTCTCCGACTTTTGTCCAGCATGCTCCCTTAACGATGCAAAAACAATTATCTGCAAGGATCAAGTTTTACTTCATACTAAATAGAAAAAGGAATAGTGGACTATTACTGCCCATGGATTTAGCAGCAGTTCGAAAGGTTCACCTATTCGGGAATCTCCGGATCTATGCTTATTTTCAACTCCCCGAAGCATTTCGTCGCTTGCTACGCCCTTCCTCGTGTCTGGGTGCCTAGGTATCCACCGAAAGCCTTTCCTCGTTTGAATCATTTTTGCCTTTTGTTATTTTCTACGAAATTAGCTTCATCATGTTAAGTCAGTCTTGTAGATTTAGGCTCTTGCTCTTAAAGGTATGAGAATATTCTTGTAACCATAATCCAACAAAATCCCATGATCCAAAATTCCAAATACTTACCATATATGCAGTAACAGTAGCCAAATTTTTATTGATATAATTAAGTATTTGGTCATAAATTGAACCTCATTATCAAAACTAATTAAGTATTGTTGCACAGTCAATGAATTATACAAATTCAACATAGACATAACTATTTATACTATGATTTTTTTGTTTTGTTTGTTGAAACTATTTATACTATGATTAGTAGACTGTATGAGGCCTATTTTATGTCCTACATACAGTAATTATGTGATTAATAAAAAAAAGATTAAAGTCTCTCTTGGAGATATCAAACCATATGATCTCTCTTCTTTTGGATCCATTTAAAATCACAAAATTTAGTGATCCCTATGTGCATTTCACCTGGAATGGTATCCAAGTACAAGAGATTGTAATATTCGATGGAGAGAAAATAAAGTAAAAATCCATAAATAGTAAGAAAGAAAGAAAGAAAACACTTCTGGTGGAAATGTGGACATGGTTTTATATTACATCAGATCAGGGTCGAGTCAGACTGATTCATTTCCTCCCTACTATAAAACCACCCCCTGGAATTCGAACCCCATTTGCGTTACTTCTCCATCTCTTGAATTTTTCCATCAAAACCCAACCCAAGCCTTCCTCATCTATTCTTCAAATCAAGATAAAAATATTCTTGACATTGAGATGGGGAAGGAGGTGATAGACTCAAAGTCAGGGGAAATGGGAATTTAGTCTCATTCTGTATGGAATTCTCCCATACCTTACCTGTTTGGAGGTCTAGGTGCCATGTTGTGTCTCATAATGGTTGCTCTTTTAATTCTTGCTTGCTCTTTTGGAATCAATTCGATTCGACTGAAAGGGATGATGATGTTGAGGCAAACAGAAAGGATATAGGAGAGGAGTCGATCAAGGCTGTGTATCTAGAAGAGTTTGTGGTGATTATGGCTGGTGATACTAAACCAACTTTCTTGGCTACACCCATTTTTACAACTAGTTCTACTGTGGCTACTGTGATTGATACCACCAAATCAAATGATGATCATCTTGTTAATAAGCAAGATGAAGATGAACGAGGGGAAACTAGTGAACCGCCCGACGCAATTGATTGATGTCTTTGATAGAAGAAAAAATAATCTTTTGGTATGGCTACATGCCCAAAATTTTGTAGTGCAGCTGCTGCTACAGTAGCAGGAGGATTGTAAATTACTGAAGAGAAATAGAATAGAGGACGCTTTTACAATGATTTTTTGTTTATCAGTTCTTAATGTTGTTTATGGTTTCTTTTAAAAATTAGCAGTTCTTTATGATTCGATGTTAATGAAAAATGGAGATGGAGATTAGGTTGCTGGATGCATGCAGCTTATAGTTAGTCAAATGTGACTGTGACGCTGAGATACGATTTCGTTTTTGGTCCTATTTCTGTTCCGTGAATTAAAAGTAGGTAAGTGTGACGCGGCCAAAAGAAACCTGATTCATTTGATTTGGTCACACAACTCAACTCATCAAATCTTTTCCAAAAATAATAAACCCATTAAAAATCTTGTGTTATTTTGGTCAATCTCTCTCTCTTGCATCCAACCCGATTACACAGGGAATGCAAAGTCCCTAGTCCCTAGAACAGAACATCCTCCATTCCCTCCTCGAGAACTCTTTCGGTTTTCAGAAGATGAAAATCATAACCCAATTGAATAGGTATAGGCCTCCCTGTATCACACTATTCACGCACATTGTTGTGTGATTAAATGTTTCCAATCATTGAAAAAAAAATTTAATCAATAACAAAAAAAGAAAAACCAATGTGCTGCGTTAAACTTTGCGAATTTCGTGGCATTATTTTACTTTACAACATTTTACAATGAAATTGATGTATGTTTTAGGTGCAAAAACAGTAGGGTGTTTTGATTTATTGGATGATGCAAGTTTAGTTTTGGTTTAATTGTATGTGTTCTCGCTGGCTGGCAGTGGGAGCAACTTAGCTTAATATGTATGACTTCTCACTGAGACGCGGAAACGAGATTGCCTTTCCTATTTTCTGCTCTCTCTCATTAATACTGTGACACAGCAAAAGATGCCGTTTCAATATTGATCTGAATGCATTGCGGATCTATCTCATCATCAATTCTGATCTTCCCAGAAATATCTGCATTAAAAGTCTTCTTCTTCTTCTTTTGCTGCATTCTCTCTGTTGCATCCACTCAACTGGCAGCTGACTGTTCCAAATAAAAAGGGAAGGCCTAGAATTCATCTTTAATGCATTTCTCCATGTAAATACCCATTCAATGGGTGGCAAATTAAACCAGGGTCTGTGTGACCTTTGGATCACTTACGAGCAATTATATACAAGTGATTTAAAAAGAAAAGTGACTTCTTTGCACACAAAAGTTTATCATCCTTCAACATTAGGACTTGTCACAAGTAAACCAATTTTAGAAAAAAGGAATAGTGGACCATTCTATCATACACACTGCATTGTTGGAGCACCTGCAATTGCTGACAAGGTAAGCAGAATATATATATAATTTTTTTTTCTCTTTTTTTCATATGCATTTCTATTTAGTTCAAACTTCTAAACCGAGTAAGTTGAAAGTCCTCTGCCACAGATGTGATTGAGCAGCTGTCAGGCCCGCTGCTTGTTCGAATGATCCATACCAGAGATTGTTCAAAGCTTGGTATTCTCTGTATAAAAAACGGAGGCGCTAAGGTTTGTTGCAAATGACTTAAGGGGGATCCTTTGCAATTTTAGATTTATTCGAGATGGTTATTTCTGAATTTTTTTTGTTGGTTTCAAGCAAGGAAGAAAATTGTCAAAGGCATGAAGGGTCATATAGGAAAGATAGCTCAAGATCAATATGGGAACATGGTAATGATGGCCTTTAGATTTTTCCTGTTCAGATTTGCATGGTTGTCATTTCTTCTTTAGGAAGCACACATTGACATTTGTTTTTTTAGCCTCCTAATGAGAGTTTCCTGTACTTCATCTATGGCATCTTTAATTGAATTAGAGCTTAGTATTTTATTTGATTTTAAACCTAAGGTTGCTTTCGATTGTTGGGTCCTACTTTAGTTCTGTTCTTTTATTTTTAGTAGGATTTTTTTTAGCCTCCTAATATACAGTGCAGGATTGCATTTGTATTCAGGTTTTTGACGAGCAATCAGTTGACAGGTCCCATTCCTTCGACATTGTCACAAATTCCTAACCTTAAGACACTGTATGTATATTCACTATTCCATTGCATAACTTTTAGATGTTATGCACTTCTATTTATTGAAGCTTTAGCCTATCTTCTCAAATATGTCCAACCATAACCCTCTCCTGTTTTTTTTGTTTCACTTTATGGGGACGTGGCTGTTTGTTTTGGCAGGATGGTTGCCAGCATTGCAAGTTATCTGGAATGTCTTGATCACCGTTTTATTTGTGTTGATCTAGTAGTCTTTGATAGTTTGAGTGCCAAGTGGCTTTTAACTTTGCTGTGGTCCGTGATAGGTCCATCTGCTGCATTTACCTAATGTAGATTTCAAAAATTGTTTTTCACTCTGGGATTGGTTGATTTTCTATGCAATTGGAAATCCTTAACCCTGTGATCCAGATTCTATATCTTCCACAATGGGTTTAGTAACACTTAAAGAGCACATAATTCTGTGAAGTTTGGATGTTTCCAGTATCATTTATTGTAAAAAATATATAACTGCATTTGAATCAATATATTGTGTTTTGTGATTGTCATTTACTCGTCTTGATTAGATCTTTGACTATTATGAGTTGTGTGCTCCTTCCGGTAAAGGAATATCCCCAATGAATTAAAGTATTAACCATTCCTATCACTTTTCCAAATCGTCTTTATCGCATTGATATTGGTCAGGGATTTATAGTCACTGGATCTTATAAACACATTGGTTTACCCAAATATACCATGAAAATAACTGTTAGTTCTTTCATGTAGCTGGTCGATGACTTATGAAGATCTGCTGTCGACTAATGATGCTTTTCATGTAACTGTTAGTTTTTTCACACTATCACTTTTCATGTAACTGTTAGTTCTTTCATGTAACTGTTAGTTTTTTCACACTGGGTGTTGAATGTTTGATGCTTTTGAAATGCGGCTGTAATGTTGAAAGAAAAGTTCGATTTTTTTTTTGGTTGCTTGGGTTTTGTGTTTTAGTAGTTTGGGAGATTGGGTATAGGATGTGATGGTGGTGCTGTGTAAATTAGATTATATTCTGTGGAGAGAAGATTGATTGGTTGAATTGATTTTCAATCCACTGCAGCAAGAATGGATTTTTTTATCTGTCCAGCTGTTTTTCAGTGACATTATTATTGTTTGCTAGAGATTATGAGATTTTTCATTTTCCTGCTGCAGGTGGGTATGGCACATTGGAGGAGCTCTTGGAGGTCATCACTTGGGATCAACTTGGCATCCGTGACAAACCTGTAAGCAACCAAAACCAAATAAAAAAACCAACCATGGAGTCTTGGTTTTTGTTACCTTCATTTGCTTGACAAAGTGAGGAAATTTGTGCAGGTGGGTTTGTTGACGTGAGCTACAACTTATTTCTTTTGATTAATTCCATGAGCATATCTAGTTGGAAAATACCTGTATAATATTATGGTCAGTGTTAAAGAAAATGAGCATATCTTGTTGGAAAATGCTGGACATATAGAATAGAGTATCTGTGTTGATCAAATATCAAGATGATTATGTGTTGATTACAAAAGATGTTTATATAGTTTTATTGACAAAACAAATAACAAGATTTTATCAAGGTTACAATTGATTATGAAGTATAGTAGCATCAATGAAGTATCTGTCACTGCTGGAGACATTGTCACGTGGATACATTCCGAACTGTGGCAGGCATTATAGCTCAGATGCACAGTTAATACTTTGCTAGGAGTCCTGTCTCTTGAGTGTCATGTTTGAAGATTTGGCTTCTTTGTTCATTTTTTTCCATCAGTTACAGATTTTCTCAAGCAGTCTATGATCAGCATGCAGAAATTTGCGGTGGATACTTCATTGCGTCTCCTTGTTGTTTATGCTGGTATCCCTGGTGAGTTATACCATCTACATATTTTGACATTTAGAGTTTTATTCCCAATCTCATTGGGTAGGAACTGACTTCAAGTTTTGTATCTGCGTAATGTGTCACGTTATTGTGATTATTTTATCTTGTATTTATTTAGGAACGATACTACTATTTTGGTATTTAGAATCTGAAAGATAATATGTAATTGCAATAAGAATATCGATTAAATCAAACCAAGAACTTTAGTAAACACATCAAGAGGAGAAACTTGAGATCTCCGACTCAGTTTTTTTTTTTTTTTTTTCCCTTGAAAGTTTTAGCCAAGTTGGATGTGACTGATTCAATTGTAAGTTTTCAAAATTTGATTAGAATTTCAATTGCTATTACAGCTGAAACTACATTAGGCAGTGGTCGTTTTGTGCTTCCTACAATAAGCAGTAGTAATAATTTTAATGAAAACAACAACGTATCAGAGATTTTGGCTTAGTCTTGAAGTGCCTGTACATGACTAATAGGTAACTAATCTATACTTCAAATTACAATTCACTCAACTCATTCCATTCAATCAAATTTCATGACTTCACATGCTCAAATCTATTTTCCTTTGTTTTTTGTAACTCATTTGCATACGTGCTTGTATGTATATTCACTATTCCATTGCATAACTTTTAGATGTTATGCACTTCTATTTATTGAAGCTATAGCCTATCTTTAGCCTATATGTTATGCACATATTGATTTAATCTCAATTGGATAGTCTTAGTAAATTCTGTTCTTGCTTTCTAGGCACCACTTTACTGGGATCTGTATGCAACCAAGGGTCTTAATTCAGCTCGAATTTTTGGTGTAGTGTGTACAGCTGCTAATGGGTATTTTTGGTGTAGTGTGTACAACTGCTGGCCATGCAGTTCTGAAAGTAATTGAGAAAAGAAAAGCTCCAGGAGGATGCAATGGACTACACAATGTTGAATTGTAAATGCTGTTGTTTCTGCTGTAATGAATTGTGAATGATCTAAATTTTTGCTGTAATGAATTGTAAATGTTGCTGCTGTAATGAATTGCTGGAATTTGCTGATCAGAGGTTGTAAATGTTGTTTTTAAATTTAATAAAAAGTCATTAAATTTTATTTACTTGATGCACGTGCTGAATTATACTTACCTATAAGATGTAATCAAAAGTCATTTGATAGCAAAAAAAAAAAAAAAAATTTGCAACGGTTTAGAACCGTGGCTAAATATTGCAACGGCTCAGAACCGTGGCTATGACTTGCCACGGCTTAGAACCGTGGCTAGGACTGGCCACGGCTTAAAACCGTGGCTAAAAACTTTGGAACGGCTTAGAACCGTGGCTAAGACTTGCCACGGCTTAAAACTGTGGCTAACATGTTTGCAACGGTTTATAACCGTGGCTAAATCATCAACCGTTCTCGAGCATAAAACCGTTGCTAATATTTTTGCCACGGTTTTTAGCCGTTACTGAGGATTTAGCGACGCCTCTACAGCCCACGGTTCTAAACCGTGCCAATGGGTTACCCCCACGGTTTAAAACCGTTGCTAATGGGCATTTTTGGTGTAGTGTGAGGGACACTATGAATGGTTAGTAATGCCCTTTAGATTAAAAAATGCTCATTCTATATTTCAGAAAAAAAATGGATGGTATTTTCGGTAAGTATAAAACTTTTGTTCTTATCTACATTGATGATATATTAGTCTTCTCCAAGGATTTTGAATCTCATTATGATAATTTAATCTCGGTGTTTAATGAATTTGTTAAAAATTGGCTTATCATTTCTAAAAAGAAAATGAAATTTTGTAAAACTTATATAGACGTTTTAGGAATGAAAATAGGAAATGGTAAAATCCAGCTACAATAACATATTGTTAAAAATATATTAGAATATCCTGATAAAATTGAAAATACAAAACAATTACAATCTTTTTTAGGAACACTAAAGTATTGTCGAAATTATATTAAGGATCTTAGTAAAATAATATGACCTCTTTATAGTAAAACAACACCAAATGGAGATTTTTTTTTTTAATACTGAAGACATAAAGATAGTTCAAACAATAAAAGAAATTTGCAAAAACTTACCCACTCTTACCTTACCTTTACAATCAGATTACAAAATCATAGAAACCGATGCATGTGAAGAACGATATGGAGCAGTGCTTTTAGCTAAACCAAACAAATACAGCTCTAAAAATGAAGAAAAAAATATGTGGTTATATTTCAAGAAAATATAAAGAACAAGGGTTAACATCTTTAGATTGTGAGATATTAGGAGTTATAAATGCTTTAAATAATTTTAAACTATATCTAGATAAACCCTTTACTGTTCGCATCGATTGCGAAGCTATAGTAAAATTCTATAATAAAAGTAACGATAAAAGAATAAATTCTAAAAGATGGACAATTTTTTTAAACAATGTAGCTGGAAATGGTTATAAAGCAAAATTTGAACATATAAAAGACGAAAATAATAGTATATCAGATGTTTTATCAAGATCTATATATATTTTAGACGAAAATGACATTTTTTCATGCAGAAGTCAATAGAATTGGTTGAAACAATGAAATGTCAGTTCGGACAAATACGCCTTGATGTTGAAAAAGAAGCACAATCTTGTGATATGCAGACAAATAATCTAGATATAATGCAGGTATGTCTTCTTGAGAATCTCCAATCTTCAAAATCTCATCAAGAAAAATTTAATTCAGTTTTGAGAGCGTTATCATATTACTTTCAAAAAAATTCAAAACCACATTCAAAAGGATTTTCTTTTTATTCAGTAATCAAAGGGAGAATCCCAGGAGTATACACTCATTGGGCCGAAGTTTTTGAACAAATAATGAATATCCCAATCCTAAATATAAAGGTTTTTATGAAATGCAACTAGCATTAAATTATTGTAGAGAAAAATTGGGATTGAATTACTATATATCACCAAAAGCATTAGAATTTCAAAAGATTACATGATTCAAGAAGAAAAGGAAATGAAATTATTAAATATGAATCTACTGACTATGCATGTCCAAAATGTGTTTCTGGACAAAAAGAAGTTCAAAGGCTACAATCCAGGGTCAAAATTCTTGAAAGAGAATTCACCAGCTCTAACTTGAAGTTACAAACAAAAGAATTGACGGAAAAAACCTATCTTAACTGGCTTAAAGTTAAGACTAGTCCGCAACAAACGGCTAGCGGTAAAGACACACCAAATCCGTTGATGGCTGGTAATTTGCCAAAAATTACAGAAGTTCTTTCTTCCACTAAAAGAGAAGAATATTCTATATATAACCAAAAAAATTACTTATAACAGATTTACAAGCCAGGGCAAAAAATTTCACTCATACCTTTTTATCTCCATTACCTTACTCTATCCAGTCTTATATCCTTGATCCATCTAGCCAAAAAGAAAATAATATTTAGATATTTATCTTTGAATGGTTATCCCAATATGAATAAGTAGTTTTTTTTATTTACAAAGCAACTATTTAGTTCAAAACTATTGGTTTCAAAATTATTGGTAGTCCCACCACGCTTTTGATCGCACTCTGTATTTGGTGAAGGTTTTTCATGTTTAGGATAGTCTTTATAAATAACAAGATTATGTTTATCAAGTAGGTAATCAGTTGGTGTTGTCGTGGTTCGTTTAAAGAATTGAATATAGTTACTATTGATCCAAACACTTCCGTTCATATGTCGGAGGAAATTTAGACCTAAAACACATTTATGATTATGTTTTATGTCTTGTAAACAAATTTGTGGGAGTGGATAATATTCATCATATTTTCCAAAGCTATTTAATAAAGATATTTGATAATCTCTTAAATAATATTCAACTATATTATAAGCGCCATTAAAGCTCTGCTGATATGAAGTTTTTGGCAATTTCATTCGATATTTTTCTTTTATAAGAGATATATCAATTTGAGATTTAGAACATCCAGTGTCGATCATAGCTGTAAAATCTTTAGTTTGTTCATCACTAAATTTAATATTGCATAAATAAGTTTGTAGATAGTAAAATCATTACAGCAGGATCTGAAGTTGAACAAGATAGTGGTATATGAATATCTTGAGAAATTAATGTTTCTACCATATCATAATCCTTTTATTTTGATTTTTCTTTTTGTTCTATATTTTTATCAATTGATTCAAAAATATTTATGTGGTTTTTTAAACATGTTAATTCATTCTTAAGATTATTTATTACAACATTGAATTCATATTTTGTTTTTTCAAGTTCAAATAAATGTTTATCTTTTAAGAAAGCATTATCAAGTTGAGATTATTCCAAAAACATTTTATACCTTGATAGTTCAATGTCTAGGGAAGTGTTGGTACCAATACCTTTTTGTTTTGGTTCGATATTATATTTTTCTGTTAAACACCATTTACATACTTCAATTTTACAATTTTTACATTGATATCGATATTCAAGATTGGGATATCGTATACAATGTTTGCATTTTTGTTTATCAAATCCTAATCTAGAAGCCCATTCATGGCTACATTCATCGTCATTTAACATATAACTTTCTATTTCATCACTACTAAACTCATCATCAGTATTATAGTATTTTTCATGAATACTATAAACTTCATCATTATCATTGTCGTCTATACTAAAGATGTCTTCTTCTAAATTTTCTATGAGACGAGTGCAGGAGTTATTTGTTTTATACTTTTGAGGACATCTATTTGCTGGATGTTTTTCATCTACACAGATATAACATTTGCATTTATTCTGAGATGGGTTTTTAACATATTTATCCTTTTTCTTTCCTTTAAATGTTCTTGATTTTCTAATATATTTTCTTTTATATAGATGTTTATTACTTAATTTTTTTTTCTTTATAGACTTGAGGAGTATAAATTACTCGTTTACAAAATCCATAAGGTTGTTTTTTTAAAAAATTTTGAACTTCTACTTGAATGCATTTTTTTTTTTTTAAATTTGATAAGTATGTTGTATTCTGGCTCCTAAACTTCCATTTATTTTATCCGTTAATCTATCCCATTCTTGAATTATTTCTTCTCCTAAGTGTCCGGGAAGTTTTTGGAAAACAATTTCTCCTATCTCAGGATCTAATATTTTTCCAGTTTTTGCAGCAATACTAAAATAGTCATTACATAATTGCTAGATATAATCCCAATTTTTAATTTGTATTCTATCTAAATCAGTCAGAGCATAATTTTGTATTTGTCTATCGCCAATAGAAGATCTCGTCCTAAGATTAAGGTTCTTATAATACTAGTAAAATTATATGGGTTATCACTTGATCCTCTGAGTTGATTAAGTTCATTATGACACTCTCCTTTTCAATTATTATAAAGAAGTTCAACACTATTTCCTAATAAGGTTTCCATAAATGGTCACATATCATTTGAAGTAGTATTATGCCAGGCTCTAATAGCATCAGCTTCCAATTTATTTATTACATCAGACCAATCTTGAGGGTTATTTCTTGCAATTTCTAATATGCTTCCATACGTTGGAGCATGTGCTAACCCTTTGGTTTGATCAGGAAGTTGTCTTTTTCCCATAAGTTTATAATTAACTTTTTTTATTTACGGTATTATAATTTCCTGGTGGTATAGGATATCTTCCTCCAGGTTCATGAGGTTTTCCTCTAAAATCTTCATAAGATTTGTTGGTTTTGGGAGGATCTGAACTAGTGACAGAACTGCTGGGTTGTTGTTCCATAAATGTTTCTTCGTTTAAAAGAGTAGAACATTTTCTTAATAACATATATGGTCGTAATTCTTTTTCTAATACAGGCTCTTTGTATTGCATATTAAAGTCTTTGTCTAATAATTTTCTCATTTCCGGAATAGGTAATTTTCCATGTTATTTTTCTAATTCTGTTGTTCTTTTATCGATAATTTTTATTACCTCATCTAAAGTAAGATCTTCTTCATTTATTGCCATATGAGTATAATCTAAAGTTTCATCTTCCTCGTCTTTATGGCTTGTTTCTCCATATTGTTTAGTATATTTACTAAATCTTAAATTTAAGGTTCCATCATTGAATGCACCACTTCTCGACATGGGTAAGCTCAAGTTCTAGTCATTCTACAGAGCTCTCATCGCTGAGTTCATCGCAATTCTTCTCTTCCTTTACGTTACCATCACCACTGTCATCGGCTACAAGAAACAAACCAACCCATGTGGTGGAGTTGGTTTCTTGGGTATCGCATGGTCTTTTGGTGGGATGATCTTCGTTCTTGTTTACTGCACTGCTGAAAATTCAGGTTCATATATAGCCTTTATATTTCGCTGAACTTGAATTTCATCTACATTTTGAGGGTTGCAGCCATCAAGGCTTTGGGATCTTTCCGCAACAATCCAAGCAACTAAAACTACAATAAGTTGAAATTCCAGGCTTTGGGCTGCAGCCATCAAGGCTTTGGGTTCTTTCATGCCAGTTGTAAAGTTGAAAGATAGCAAACGAAAAATATAGTAATTTGGACATGATGATAATCATAGTAAAATCTGTTTGAATAAAATTATTTTCTCAGTGTTCTTGTGAGATG
This sequence comes from Berberis vulgaris, assembly GCA_963556465.1. Lineage (NCBI taxonomy): Eukaryota > Viridiplantae > Streptophyta > Magnoliopsida > Ranunculales > Berberidaceae > Berberis > Berberis vulgaris. The sequence continues at coordinate 25,228,685 of OY747127.1, forward strand.
TGATGAGGGGAACCCAACCCCAACCCAAAACGAAAAACATTGAGAAACAACCACTTGAAAGTGGGAGTACCCTGAGAGAAGAGTTGCCTTCAACAACTCCACCCCAATTTCACCATCAATTTTCACTCTTCTCAATTTCGTTCTCTTTATCTCTCCCCTCTCTTAAAAACGTGCCAGTAAACCTAGACCGATTGTTGTTCTAATAACCGAGGGATTGGAAAAAGTTTTCTTGTGTTTTCTTTTTTCCTTTTATTATTATTATTATTATTATTATTATTATTATTATTATTATTATTGATGATACATTAAAATAGACTGATCATCACGATCGTACACGTGACGTAAAGATCCACCACGAGAACACAACCCCGATTCATTGGGCCAACTCATAAAGCCCATGAAGGATGATACCAATTACATAAGCCCAGACGAGGCTTGCCAATAAGGAAAACAAACATGACCTAAATCTAGGCCCAACCGGATCAGGACACGGATCCATGCCCAATACGAGTTCCCTTATAAAGAAAACAAACGTTGCACCAAGAAAAAATCGTGGAGGGGCTTACACCCCCACGAATGCATCTTTATTAAGGAAGAGATTGTTATAAGAAACATCTCATTCCATTGCGCTTCACATGCTTAAGTCACACAGAGAGTTAACCACAACTATTATAAAAGGTAAAGAAAAATGTATGAACAAGGGACTCAATTGGCTCTCAACTCGATTTGACTATGCTATCCACACTATGCAACTTTAACCGAGTTTTGTCCATATTTACATTTTTTCCAACAGAATTACTGACTTAAGCATTGGAGTACATGCGGCCACAAAAAATGTGGTCCTTGGCAGTCTAACAGTTGTTTTGCAGATCAAACTCACAGGAGGACAATTTTTGGATGCATCAGTTTGGCGCCGTCCGTGGGGAACGATGAGTTTCCTCTTTCTAATAACAAAACACACAGTAACATGGCTCACTATAACCTAATGAAAGATCGACAAAACCATCTGAAGAAATAATGCAGTCTACAGATCCCCAATCTAGTAATGATCACAACAATTCTCCCACTGACGCATCACTAACGTCTCAGAGAAAAAATGCAGCACGAGTCAAAGGACAAGTAGCATCCGAGAATACGAGTCTACAACACAGTAGTCCAGATAGCCCAAGTATCCGACAACGCTGCCACAGACCCTCGGGTGGATTTGCTCATAACCCAGATGGAACACATAACAAAGATGTTAGAAAAGATCACACAGAAATACACTCAACTAGCTAATCCAGTTCAGGCACAACCACAACAAAACTCCGCCAATCGAACTCAAGGGAGTGATGAAATCCTAGCAGAACCCCAACAAGGAAACTTCGAAAGCGGCTAGCTTCCTCGAGGCAAGAATCTACTGTATGAAAGGATACTTACCAAAATCTCGTTCAGAATAGGGGTCACGAATCCTAATGTCCTATACGAGTTGGCAAAGCCACCATTTTTCGATGCCCTCATGAAAACAACAATGCCGAAAAAGTTCACTCTGCCAAAGTTTGAGGTATAGGATGGAACTTCCGACCCAACCGATCATTTGAGGCACTTCCACCACACGATGGCCCTGAAGGAGACTACGGAATAAATCTTATGCAGAACATTCCCAATCAGCCTCACTTCTACAGCGATGAACTGGTTCAATAGTCTACCACCAAGGTCATTAGATTCTTTTCAAGTTTTGGCTACCGCTTTCATCACCAGATTTATCAAAAGCCAGAAGATGAGGGAAGAGTCGTACTACCTCCTGCACATTGGACAGAAGTCCGATGAAACAATACGGGAATATGTCACCCGCTTTACCAACGAATTGACAATGATTGATAGATGTAGCGATGACACAGTTGCTGCAACCTTCGTGGCAAGATTAAAGAGAGACCCCTTCTTTGATGCTCTCAACCTGGAGCCTCCAAACGGCATAGCAATCTTGCTAAAAATAACACAAAAGCATATCTCCCAAATGAAGGCAGCCAAGAGGAAAAATGATAAAAAAGCGAATTTTTTTCAAGAAAATGGGAAAGAAAATAAGAAAGAAGGCATGATGACGGACAATAAGAAGGCAACAACTTGTAAAAAAACATCGGAGTAGCGGAAAGAGCGATTCACGACGACAAGAATTAGGGAGATCACAACCAACACGAACTCGACATAAACGGGTAACAAGCGTAATGAAGACTACGTACAAGCCATACACAGCCCTGAAAACAAGTCGAGCAAATGTACTAAAACACATAACGAAGTGAGACAACGTCAACTGGCCGTTTCAGATGAGAGGGGACCCAGAAGGGAGAGACAAAAGTAAATATTGTTCGTTCCATATGGATCATGGACACGATACTGAGGAGTGCTACAACTTAAAAGATGAAATCGAGCATTGGGCTCAGAAAGGACTACTCGACGACTTCATCGGAATGCCAGATAAACATATAGAGTGGAAGGAGAAAACAGACAATATTGCATGATCAAAAGAACAGTACAGAGAGTTGATATATGACACGCACTGCATAGCTGAAGGAAGCGGAACACGCGAAGTAACTGGGCGAACTACTCACTTGAACCGATTTATATCAGAACAAGGGTACTGACGAAACACTTCATGAGTGCATAAAACATGGAGAATTTTGCATCAGCCAATTCAAAGAGCCCCACCATCAACTACAAGCTCAAACCCGAATCACTAACAACATACGAAGACAAAACAAATAACAACAAAGCAACAAAAACACTCGCCCCCAACACAAGGGCCGACAACGAGCAAAGGAAGATGAACCAAATCATATTCCGAACCAGCATAAATGCCATGACGACCAAGGCTGATGACAAAATCAACAAAATATAAATAAAGATTACGAACTCAGAAACTCCAAATCTTCACGCAGATAGCAAAATAGATACGTTAATAAATTAGCCGTATAAAGCAATAAAAAACACACAACTTCTAGTCTGATCAACCAAGAAGTGAAGATTGGACACTCGAGTCACCCAACCACAAAAAACTTTGAATCGACTGAGATGTCAAACTAGCGAAGTAATGGTTGGACACCCGAGTCACCTAAACACAAAAAACTTCAAATCGATCGAGATGTCGAACTAACGAAGTAAAGGTTGGACACCCGAGTCAACTAAACACAAGAAACTTCGAATCGACCGAGATGTCGAACGAACGAAGTAAAGTTTTGATACCCGAGTTAACACAAACCTCGAATCAACGAAGGTGTCAAAATAAATGCCCAACCAATAGATTGACAAAATGACTTCGATATGACAGACAAAAAGTTCGAATTAAGAGAACAAGTCAATGCAATGAGAAAAAGTACAGGCGAAAAACAACTCTTTATAGCAAATCAGGAAGGACAACAGTAACCAACAAATTAGGCGAGCAATGAGCCTAAGCACAAAAGCAGTTACAGCTACAACAAAACCAAAAAAAAACCAAAGTCATTTTTTATTGATAACACTACTTTGTTACATTCGAAGAAGGTAATATAGAAGTGAGAGAAGAAATATAAGCAATAGCAGGGTTAGTACTCGCTGGAATAGGAGAATAACTCTTTTCCAGGAGAAAAGAGTGTTAATGGTTTTGGAGTGCCCGATGGTAGAAGAGGCAATGACTCTTCTGCCGCTGGAGCAGATTCCTCGACATCGTCATCCTCAAAAGCTTCACCGACCAAGTGACGATACATAAACAAGTCTTCATCGAGCCCTTCGATATAATCAAGAAGCTCAACCCGCTCGTTAACAACTCACTTCCAATCTTTGGCTTCACCACACGAAGCCTATCCTTAGCAGCAACGAGGTCATTGTTGGTCACGGAAAACTGCAATTCAGCAGTAGAGAGCATCCAGGAAGCACCTGCCTTGACACCATTAAGCATAGCAATTATCTGTTCCACCCGCTTTTCAGCAGTGTCACACATAACGGATTGCTCCAATTCAGAACGAGAAGCTTCATCGAAAGCCACTCTTTCAGCAAATAACTCTTTTCCACATCACGAAGACGAGCGCAAACCTAATCTAGCTTAGCTTTCAAGAAATTAAGTTCAGCAGCGGACTTATCCCGCATATTCTTCATCTCCGTCAAAGACTCCCGAGCAACCACTGTAGTTTTCTCCGAGCTCGCGCATTGCATTTTCATCACATCACACTGAGAAAGAACATGAGAAAATACCAGCAATAACGCTGCCAACCTCCTCTCCAAAAAAACCACTTGATCACGACCAGCTCGATAAACCGAGCCCATTACTCCTGCATAAGGGAGATGATTCATCTCGTCCATTATCTGCTCAAGACCATGGTCAATATGATCAAACAGATCAAGCACGGGCATCAAAGTCCTCTCCACCAACCGCCTATGCCATTCATTTACCAATCTACGTGCACCATCATGCACATCAAGCTGGGTAAACCAACAGAACTCACCGTCAAACTTGATACAGATGTCCTTCGGCCCAGGCTCAATCCAAATAATCCGTGGATAGAGGACGCGAGGATCCGGAAGCACCGAAGAACCACCTCCAACAACAGGGAGAACAAATGGATAACAATAACAATGGAAAAACCACGTTTACCCTCCCATCGAGAAGCAACCGCGGCAAGGGAAGGATTGACAATATCAACATGAGCAAGAGCAACCTGCCGAACATGAGAGGAAACTAGGAATTCGGCTGTTTTGCTGACATCAATAAAAGAAGTGGGGGAACATTCCTTAAAACTCTGACCGCCAACAATGTCTTTAGATTGCTCCACTGCCAACTGGAGCATTTTCTCATTAATGACTCGAGGATCATCATTGGACAACTCAGTAGTGTCTAAAACACCATAAGCAGAAAGAGGCTTCATCTCATCGTTATCTAGTGGATGGATAATCTCCTTCTCGTTCATTTCCAATGCGAGCCTTAGCTCTTCAGCCTCCTCAAAGATTCACAGTCTCCTTTTTACAACGTAATTGTAGGAAGAACTTGGGCGAGAAGCAATATCCCTAACAGAACTATGACGAGTCACAAATCGAGCAGAACTACGATTCAAAAGTCGTTTCTTTTTCAGAACTCGAGCAGGATCTACCGGCAACTACCTTGATGGACTCGTAGACCTTGCAAGTTTTCTTTTTTGTGAAGCAGGAGTGGAAGCAATAATAGGAGCATCGAGATCTGTAACATCTCGGGCCGAGCTCACTTTTCAATCAATGCTAGCATCACTAACGCCAGCACGAGACTCGGTAAATAAAGCTCAATTCGCTTCATTCATAGTGTATAAACCACTACGCTCCATGATGCCCTAAAAAAGAAACGCCTCCACAGGAAAACGGTGAAGCTTAGAGAATCGTTCACTGATCTTCTACTCCTCAGTTGATAAGAGAAGATTCTTTCACCTGTTGGGAATGATCGAAAAATAGAATGACCTCGCAATCGAAAGTAGCCGAAATTCACGGAAGCGTAGAACCAAGACCGCGACCAATCGCGAATGTCATCACTGAGTTTCTCGAAACAATCACGAGAATGAAGGAAGCAGATCTCTCTATACACTAACAAACAGACCACCGAGTGCAAAATTGTAACGGTTAAAGGAATACCAGAAAGAGTAGCCCTTGCGTAAAAAGTGACCATCACCTTTCAACCATTAGGGCCCATTTGGGTAGGAGGAATGCCCAAGAAATTAAGATATTCATAGAACAGTTTCGGAACAGGGAATCGAAAGCCAGAAGAGAACATGCACGAATACAGTGCGATGCATCTAGCCTTTGGGTTACAAGGGCTACCATCTTGTCTAGGCAGAACAAGCTCGAGTTCGGGCGGAAGATTATAATTAGAAGGCAGAGTCGACTGAGATGCTCTATTAGGAGAGTAATGAGCCTCGCAAAGAGTAAGAGACTTACTACTTAACTTGTCACCAACAGACATCGTCGAAGAGTGAAAAAGCAATGAAAATAAAGAAAATGAAAGAACAAACAAACTCTAAATTCAAAGATAGCGTGAAGAGGAAAAACGTATTCATCACGTTTCCTTTTATAGAGCCGAGCAATGAAGAGACGACTCATGGGACAACGTTCGAGATGTGATAGCTATGAGAAATCTCAAGAATGTGCGCAAAAAACGAACGGGCGAGCCAAGGATCGAGACACCAACCCACGAAAAGCCACTAACAACATTAAATACAAGGTAATGATGAAATCAAAAGGCAAACCGTCACCAAAATTACTGGCCACGTCAACATGCCCACTAACTAAGGGGGGAGTAGCTAATGATACATGAAAATAGACTAATCATCATGGCCGTACACGTGGCATAAAAACCATCATGAAAACATAGCGCCCGATCTATTGGGCTAACTCATAAAGCCCAGGAAGGATGATGCCAATTACATAAGCCCGAATAAGGCCCACCAATAAGGAAAACAAACAGGACCTAAATCCAGACCCAAACGGATCAGGACACGGATCTAGGCCAAATATGAGTTTCCTCATAAAGAAAATGAACATTGCACCAAGAAAAGAGTCGTGGAGGGGCTTACGCCCCCAGGAACGCATTTCTATTAAGGAGGAGACTGTTACAAGAAACATCCCCTTCCGTTGCATCTCACATGCTAAGTCACACACATAGTTAACAACAACCATTATAAAAGGTAAAGAAAAATGTATGAACAAGGGACTCAATTGGCTCTCAACTCGATTCGACTATCCTCTCCACACTATGCAACTTTAACTGAGTTTTGTCCAGATTTATATCCTTCTTCCAATAGAGTTACTAACTTAAACATCGGAGTGCCTTCGACCACCAAAAAGGTGGTCCTTGGCAGTCTAATAGTTATTTTGTAGGTGAAACTCACAGGAAGACAATTTTTTGACACAACAATTATTATTATTTTGTGAGGCAATAGGGTTGGAAGAGCGTACCCAATAGATTAATAAAAAACAAAAGGAACATACAAGAGGTTAAGTTAGAGAATGAGACTAGAGAAGATGGACCTACAAGCATCACAAGTACCAACAAACATCTCTATTATGTATGCACCTAAGGGGGACTCCATCATATGTTCCCACCCAGTCATCTAAAGCACATTGCATAACCTATACCCATATCAACAGCTGTATCAATTTTAGCATCAAAATGAAGAAGAAAGCAATTGATTCTTTTAGGGCCTTTAAGGCTTCTTCAAGCATCAACTACCTAATTGCATTATCGGTAAACTTGATCAATTCCGAAGTTAATCAATTAGTTCTTCAAATATATAACATCATCCACTATTTTTGGATCCAGTCAAGGCACAACTCTATTTCCTTTTGTCTATCTCGGCTACTTATTTATTATTTATGAATGTCAATATTTCTTTGAAGTCCATAGCTTTACAAATTTCTAACCCACTCTTCGGCTGCTTAGATTTTACTATTTGAATTGGGCTATTTGGAATCCTCCCTGTAAAGGCACCCAAAACGTATCTACTAATATATCTTATCATCCCTCCAGTCTGAGCATGAGAGCTAAATGCAGAGCCATGAGTACTTAATTTCACTACTCTATCAGGAGGATGTTCCCACGAAAACATTCTAACAACATTTCCACTAAAGTCTAGGTGAATATGCAAATGATTACATAAAAGCTCTATTGTAAATAGTGCCTTTTGCAGCTTTTAATGTTATGATCAACCATTCCCTAATTAGAAAATTTCCTTTAGTTATTTCTTGGAATTCTGAAGACATTGCATTCCTTAACCTCCTATTGTTCATCTCTTCCCAAATAATACACAAGGCACACTTCCAAGTTGTTCCGAGAATAAATTGTCTCAAACTCTTTTATGAAACATTGGAGTGAATCCACTTCTATTCTTGCCTAGCTTGATCCACTTGTCTTCTTATTCCAGAGCATTGCAATAATTCTCACAAAATCACCTTGGAGTAAGCACACTCAGTGCGGATTTCATCAGGTTCAGTAGGCACACTTAGTGAATCACCTTAGTGCGGATTTCAGATTCAGCAGGCACACTTAAAGAATCACCTTGCAATTCAGGTTCAGCAGGCACACTTAGAGAATCACCTTGCAATAGTTCCTTAGTGCGGATTTCATCAGGTTCAGCGGGCAATTCGGGTTTTTGAGTTTTTCAACATTACAGATATAAGCAATTTTTTGCGTAATTAAGAAAAACAACATTTTTTGTCTCCATCTTTTAAAGTGTTGACCCTCAAAACGAAAGGGCTTGTTTAGGTCCTTAGCAGCAAGTTCAGTAGTAGTAGACATGACAAATATGAATTTCTTAAAATTGAAGGAAATATAATTGCTGCAAATTAAAACAGGAACGAAGTTACCGATTTTTCTTGGGTTGAATCGCGGACTAGGTCGCTGTCTTTAAGACGTTTCGTGGCTCTGTCCAAGATTGTGCAAGCAGTCTGATAGCCCCGTCGACCCCAGGATAAAACAACCCAGAATTCTGTATCTGTTTCGTTCAGTCACATGCACTGTTGAAGAACGGAAATTTATTCACCCTAATTCTATTGCTCGGAATCACGAAAGAACAATAAGTAAATACGAAATTACAAAACAACTTGAACTCTGTAAAACTCTCTGAAATATAAACTGTTTCCAAAACAAATAAAACTCTCTGAACTAGATTGTTTCCAAAACAAATGAAATTCTCTAAATACAATTGATATGTTTGATCCGAGAGAGAGAGCCAGTACATATAGGCTGGTAGAAAATATTTTTGAGAGAAAACTGCCTTAAAAGGCGGCAAAAATCACGGAGAAACGTTGGGGAGAAAAGACTGGGTCTCCTTTGACTCAGTCTTGTTCTCTTAAGCAAATAAAGAAAAAATATTTTTATTCGGACGGACGGCGGCGCACGCGTGTGGAATGGACCAACATTGGTCTATCTCTTCCCTCCTTCACTAAAGTGGGTACCCCTTGGGGTCCAAACCCAAGTCCAAACACTATCCTTATTAACTCCTCCAAAGTGAGTTACATAGAGGATATGGGACTTTACAATAAAAAGAGAGTTTCAAAGTTAAGAAACCATTTTGTTTTAAAATTCAAACTAATGTTTCAACAATCCCTCACTTGAATTTTTAAAAAAACATTTCTTCATCGAGCAATCTATAAATATAAGGTTGTTCATAAACAAAAGTGTCTTTCAACTTGAACTCTTGCGTAGTGTTCATGATTTAGATTATACTAGAGTAACTCGTAGTTTGAACTCTATCTCTAACAACATTACACGCACAACCTTATCAGGGTGAAGTCTAAAAACCCTATGCTTTAAGGCCATGCATGTATATCCCAGTATAGTGAAGGCTCTAAGAATTTTGCCCACAAATTCCATAGGAAGCGGCCATACTTCTACAATCACTTAGGTGAGTCTGTCAAGAGTACTATTGTAGCTAGGTACTCCACTCCACATAGAGTATAGATCTCATTAAGAGTTTTTAACTCATCCTACTATCGCTTCAGAAACTCATGCTTCAATCTAGGAATGGAATTACTATAAGGTTAGCATGATTCATGACTTGTTATTACCCATTGAACCTATTTCTTGGGATCTTCAGTCTATAGGTCGGGTTACCATCATGAATAACTCATCAATCTAAGGGCATAAGTCCCATTCCTTTCGAGGTTTTGAAAACCTTCTCTTTAGCTAATCATTTCGTCAAAGGATCAGCCAAGTTCTCATCAATTCGTACATGATCCACTCTAACAGCTCCAGTAGATAGAAACTCTCTAACCGTACTGTGCTTACGACGTATTTGTCATTTCTTGCCGTTATAATAACAGTTATGTATATTTGCAATAGCCGCGATACTATCGCAATGGATCAAGACAGTTGGTATCGGTCTTTTCCATAGAGGGATTTCTGCTAGCAGGTTTCTTAACCAACCCGCTTCCTTACTAGCCGTGGCTAGTGCTATAATCTCAGACCCATCGTAGACTGTGCCAGAATAGTCTGTTTATTTGATTTGCAAGAAACAGCCCCACCATCTATATTAAAAATATAGCCACTGGTAGCTTTGGAGTCATCTGAGAGGGTGTTTCAATCAGCATTAGGGGTGGGCATCCCATCCCAACCCGCGATCCCAAACCTGTTCGGGTATACTTAACACTTCTTAAAAGCTAAATCTAGAAAATAAAATTAGTCGCATGGAGCCAAACAGTCGAGGACACATAACAATTCTCTTTTTTTAAATTGATGCACTCACTTACATATTTATTTATTTATCTAATTATTCTTAATACATATTTTTTGTCAACCCCTTTGTATTTGATGAACACATTATACTCTTCTGCACTTAGATTTTTCTACACAACCTTCAATAGTGTTTGCTACTTATAGTAGAACTTGTGATGATGGTTAGTGTATCTTTGATGTTTGTACGCAAATTTGAAAGTTTTAAGAATTCGTGACTGAAGTTTAGTTTACCGATAACATTAACTTTTTGTTTTTTTCGTTAGGAACAAATTAATCCTCACAAACAAGAAAATTTAACCACCAAATGATTTTTATTGATGAAAAATGCAACTCGGTGTTACATATTTTAGGTTGGTAAAACAAAGTCGAAACATCTTAAAATATCGGTGCAACAAAGAATTTGTGCAGTTGAGCCAAATAATCGAATACGCATAGCAACTCTCTTTTTTATGCTCAAGTGATGATTTTCCATGTGCACATGATGTATCAACCAAATGGTATAGAACACAAGTTGTAAAGAAATGTACACTATAAATGAGGGTGGTCTCATCATCCCATCAATTTTTTTGTGGTGAAACAGAAGAGTTTCCAAAACAAGATTGATGAAGTGCATCATTACTCACCCAACTTCTTATCCAAATGATTTGGTTGATACTCAATCAAGATTGAATGTGTCTTGCGGGAAAATATCTTTTTGGTATTTTTCTCTTAAAGAGTTCTGTTAGAAAATAACAGTCGATGCTCCTGATATATACTTATGCTCGCTTCAAATAATTGTACACTGAAAATCAATCAAGAATGCAAGAACGCATATTGGAATTCAATTCACAAGTTTTCAATACAGAACCCATATCTAAAAAGTATACAAAACAACACCATGCTCGCCTCGCCTCAACAAAATCAAAAGGCTAGTTTGAAACAACTTATTTCTCACATTTTCATAGTCACATCTTCTTCTTCTTCTTCTTCTTCAGAAAATAGCTTGGGATTCAGATTGAGTGTAGTGTATATATGGCTCATGAAAATACTATTGTTTAAAAGTGTAATATCCTCTAACCAATCTCTTGGGCAATCTAATTTAATGCAAAAGCTTTTAGCGTATTACACTTTGTGCTTGAAGGGGTAGAGATAATTATCCCGACCCTAGAAACAACTCTGTGAAAGTATTGCTAAGTGATTTAAGCCGCCCAAAATATCCTCTCTTCTTCGCTGCACAACTCTTCTAGAAGAGGAAGTTTGGGGATTGAATCAACCTCCAATCTACATGTTTCTATAAGGTTTCAGGGGTTTGATTTTTCTAAAGTCAAGAATATAAAAAAATGAAATGTACACTATAAGCTGATCGTGCCACATTAGAATGTCAAAACTACAAGAGTACAAAAAAATGAGAGCTAATTAGAATAGTCTTCCTTAACTAGACGTGATTTGAGACGAGATAATGCAAGATGAGTGCGTGCATTTGGTATTAACTTTTGTGGACATTACGAGATAACTGTGAGGTGTTGGAGAAATAATCGCAACCATAAAAATTATTTTGTTATAATTACTGGATACTTTGGAGGAGATTTGAAGTGAAAGAAAAGTAGATGGATCCATTATGGAAAAGGGAAAATGGAATGAAATATTAATTGCTGCATTTTTTTTTTTTTTGAGTTTAGGTTTGAGAATGTAAAATAGAAAAAGCTTGATTATACAATAACAATAGACAATTGTAACAAATTAAAGCCTTAGCAGATTTGAAGTTTTGTTCTTCATTTCATGCATGCATTGACCACTCGAACAGAGTCTATGAATCACACACGCGCTCACAAAATATGAAATTGGTAAATAAAACTCCGATCACCTCTTCGGTCTCGTGAATAACACCCTCCATATGTACTGTTCCAGATATCTCAAGATCCATTTTCTTGACATTTCTTTCAAAAAAATTTAAATCTTTTTTCCAAATTAAAACAACCGCATTTAGCAAACTCAGAAGTAAATATTTTTCCAAATTAAAACAGCCGCATTTAGCAAACTCAGAAGACACCAGGGTATCAAATCTTAAGAAAGCAATATATCTCCTTAAGTAAGCCATGAACTCACCTTACCAATCTTGCATATATTTGATACACATGATGATTTTTCCATGTGTTTATGATGTTATCAACATTCTTCTTTATGTTGTATTAAGGATTTCTATAGTACTATAAATTCAGTAAATGGGATGGCCTTCATCCATCAAGTTGTGAAAGTGAGATCAATATGGTTGCAAGGTCTCTTGTTGCTTATAGTGGTTGGGTTGATCACCACCACCACAACCTCTGAAATAGCACCTAATGATATTAAACAATTCTATCCTCCATGCTTTATTGGATGCATGGTTACAATGAAAACAAAAAATTCTTGAAATGTGCTTGGTCTTGTTTGAAGCAGTGTATCTTTCACCCTCCTTCTCACTACACCAAATTGACATTTTTGTAACAACCCCCAAAACAGTATCACTTTTGAAGTGTAACAATTCACCTAACAATTTTACACATTTTCACAAACAAAATGATACAATAATTGTATCACCATGAAGAGTATGGTTATAAAAGTGATACTATTCATGGTGATCCAACTTATTGTATCATTTTTTTTGTGTTACTGTTTTTCATTTTTTTGGCTAAATTTAGTTTTGACTTGAAATTGTTTGGTGAATTGTAACATCTCAAAAGTGATATTGTTTTGAGAGTTGTTACAAAAGTGCCAATTTGGTGCAGTGTCTCCAAGTGCTTTGGTTGATGAGTTTCCCTACTACTGCCAACTGGGTTGTTCATCTTCAAAGTGCACCAGAATCAGTAGCCCAAAAAGCCCATGTATGTATCTCTCTGTATGTCTTCAATTTCTATATTTACAGTGATTTTTTTTAATAATAAGATTTACAGTGAGTTGCTTCAAAAGAAATATATGTTTATAATGGTTTATGTATGGTTTTATTTGCAGTGGAAGGATGTGTTATTGCGTGCCATGAGTTTTGCGCCAATCTTTCCCAAGTTCCTGCTTGATTTCTTTGTTTGAATTGGTTGAATAAACACTGGGTATCTAAATTTCAAGTAAGTCTAGCCAGTCAGGTTTGCTAGTCACTCTTAGTTTAAGTTTTGGTTTTTTTTTACAATTCTACCTCTTCTATAGGTGGTGTTTGTGGTTGTTTTTTTCAAAGAGAAAGATAAAAAAGCCAAGACTTTGCCCAAAGTGACCAGCAAACTTGACTGACTACACTTACTCTAAATTTCATGTGTAATTAATGGTGCTGGGAAGGAAGTCAATTTGGATTATATCGATTGTGAAATCAGATGTTTAGTCCATTTTTTAATAAAATAAGATGTTTGTATTAACAAAAATTCTAGAAAGCGTGGTCTTAGAGCACTGATTTGTGTCTAGAATGGTGGTCCGCACGTGATCGAGACTAGGCTCCGTAGAAGCTCTGTTGTATTAAATTCATTGTGTAGCCAACTTACTACTAATTATTACAGAGACACCCAGTTGCAGTTACACCCCCATGAATTTGAAAACAATGCTTAATTAAATGACTAAAATGTACTAGGTTACGAAGTTGAGAAATCAAACTTTGGAGTACCGCTTGAAGAATTCTCATCAATAATTATTCTCCTTGTTCGGAAATTTTTCCTCTGGTAGGCGTTATTTGTTATAATATTTTTTAAGGCTACATAGTTCATATTATTATACATTTTAGACTGTCGAACTATAGGTGAACGGTGTTTGATTAGACTCGATTAGTTGTGATCATTAAAAAACAAGACAAGGGTCATAAACACGTTTCTAATTACATGTTTTATGTCTTAACATGTATTACTAAATTGAGTATGGAGGTTATTTATGTGTAAATATCAATTTAAGTCTCATTATGTTTCTATTATTGATGATGGACTAATAATAGAATTAGGGCTCTATATATACGGTTGAGGTCCCTACTCCAAACCTAATTCTCTATCTTCTATTTTTTTCCATCTGATTTGAGAAACACAATAGAAATGTTTTGGAGGTGGAAGATTGATGCATGAATATTCTTCATCAATGGTGATTTCAGGTACGCATTGATTATAATTTATCTTCCTTGATTATTGACATGAGGTCTTGGTTTAGGATATATTAGATTTTTACAAGTGGTATCAAAGCCTTCTTGTCAGAATCATTGAAAAAAAACATAAGATTTATTTATTTGATTAATTAATCAATCCTCACATGGATTTTTATTATTATTATCAAACCCTATAAATCTATTTTGTCGGATACGGTTCTCCCGACGATTGGATTGTGATTAAGCCGTTCAACAATCGACCCCGTACGGATCTTTTCGGTGGTTGATGGAAGTAACAACAATACTGGAACTTCTTATTATTATTATTATTATTATTATTATTATTATTATTATTATTATTATTATTATTATTATTATTATTATTATTATTATTATTATTATTATTATTATTATTATGTCACGATCGTGACTAGTTGGGATCAAAATAAGAAAAACAAATGATAGATTGAACTGAAAAATGAGAAAACGAATACAATCTTCTCAAGTTCTTAATGAACTGAGCCTATTCTTCCTTCTTCTTGCTTGTTCTTCATTTTACTCTTTGTTCCCTATTTAAGCTAACAACATTTTGTATCTACCATTGGATGGCTGACACGTGTACGGTCTTAACTAACAACAAAAGAAATTACAACTCTAGCCTTTCTAAAACCATTCGAATTTGGCGCTCATTTTCCCTGGTCGTGACATATTATTCCAGATTTACTATTTTTTATTATTTTTTTAAGAGGGGCGTGGGTCGATCGATGGGATCAGTGGGCACTTCCTGTTGCTCCCCGATCCCTCCACTTCCAGCCGGTGCTACTTGGAAGGGTCAGTCGACGTTGATTGGTTGCCTTGCTCGATCCCCTTGCTAGATCGATTTCTTTTATTTGATCGTCGAGCTCCACTGGCTGCTCTAGTTGATGATCTTTACGACGCTCACTGACCGGTCATGACATGAAGGAGTGGGTGTTTTGTGGTTGATCGATCTCCCCTCACTTCGACCTCTGTTTTTTTCTTCTTCTTACAAATCGCAGTAAAACGGGTATAGATGACAGGTTATGGATTCTAGATCTGGGTCTGATATGTTGGGTCAATTCGGGTCAGATTTGCTGGGTCTGGTTCGGGTCAATCCTGTTGGGTTGGTTCAGGTCCGTTTGGACTAGTCTGGTTCAGCTGGATTGGACCGGTCTGGTTTGAACCGATTTGATCCTGTTGACCATTTTGGACTGGTTTTTTGGACAAATTTGGTTATTTGAGCCTGTAAGGCTGTTTTGGGCTACTGGCCTATTGGACTGAACCCAATCACTATTTTTTTTGCCTTCTTAACTCCTGCATTTAAGGAGAAAAAAAATTATGGAGCACCTAAAGCATATTTCAATTAGCAATACAAAATTTAAATTTTGGGTGAAATTTTGTGCTACATCACCTAAGTGACATCTTTTATGAAATTTTATTTAAATTTGAATTTCAGTTAATTTGCGTCATGACCCATGCGAATAACATCGACCCAAAGGAATGTTGTTATTTTGGCCGGTTCATTGACGATATAAGGTATTTAATTTAAGTAAAATATTTTTGGGATTCAATTATGCATTCAATAGTCGACCCAAAGGAAGATCATTGTTTGGCCAAGCCCAATTTTATTTTATTTCTATTATTTAGCCTTAGTTGTTTTGATAGAACCACTTACACGTTATCATGCATGTCCAAATACTTGAATTATAATGGTGTGCTCGATTTCTCATAAAGGCCCATTATTAAAAATGTAAATTTATATGTACTAAGTTTTGCCCTTCGTCTATTTGTTTGCTCCCTAATTGGACAAAATTTTGCATGATGATGATTACTAGTTATTTATTTTTCTGTTATCATATCAATGCACTAAAGTTGATGGAAAATACATATATTAATGTGAGTTTGTTCTTTTGTGTTATTTTTAGTGAATGTTTCTTCAATATCTGCCAACTTAAACAACATTCGAGTGCTTAATGGATCAAATTTTGAAAAATGGAAAGAACAATTATTAACGTTTCATAATTGTTCTTGGATGTATGGATTTGGATTACGCACTTTGTGTTAATGAACCCACTAAGCCTAATGATTCTAGTTCAGCTGAAAATAAGGTTTTTTTATGAAAAGTGAGAGCGATATTATCGCTTTAGTCTTATGATAATGAAGCACCCCATTTCCGAAACTTTTCGTGGTGCCATGCCTAAGGATGAAAATGCTAAAGATTTTCTACGCCAAGTTGCAGACCGATTTGTTGCATCGAAAAAAGGTGGAGGCAAGTACGTTTCTTAGCAAACTTGTTACAATGCGGTATACTGGCAAATGAAACATAAGAGAGTACATAATAGAAATGTCTAATCTTGTTTCCAAAATGAGAACACTAAAGTTGGAGTTTTCTGATGATCTCCTTGTGCACTTCATTTTGATTTCTTTTCCTACACAGTTTGGTCCCTTTAAGATCAATTATAATACTCAAATGGAGAAATTGACTCTTAATGAGCTTATTGCTCAGTGTATGCAAGAAGAAGAAAGTCTGAAACGAGAAAAGACAGAAAGTGTTCATATGACGACATTTTCCAATGGCAATTCAAGCATCAAGAAAAGGAAAATAAATCTTTTTGTTAAAGCTAAGGGAACTGCATCTGATGGGACTTCACATGCAAATGTGCAACAGAAACATGATAAGGTCACCACATGTTTATTTTGCAAGACAACGGGTCATGTGAATAAGGATTGTTTCAAATATCAAAAGTGACTCGCAAATAAATGTGATAATTTTAGTTTTGTTTGTTCTGAATTTAATCTAGCTGAGGTACCACGCCATTCCTAGTGGATAGATACAGGTGCAACTATTCACATCAGTGTTTCCATGCAGGATTGTATAAGGAGTCAGAAACCAAATGATGCCTAAATGTTCATTTACATGGGGGATGGCAATAAATCTTGTGTGGAGGCAATTGGAGTATTTAGATTAAAATTAAAGTCTGTTTTTTATTTGGATTTGGATGAGACTGTTTATGTACCCTCATTTAGACGAAATTTAATTTAGTCTCATACAAAATTCCAAAGTTATTGGTATTGGATCTTTGATTGATAATCTATATAAGTTAGACTTAGATGTTTCACACTTATAGTCAAATGAAACTTTGCATGTTATTAATTATGGTACTAAGCAAAAATTAACTAAAAATAACTCTTCTATGTTATGGCACAAGCGTCTAGGTCATATCTTTCGACCAAGGATTGAAAGGCTTGTGTCCACTGGAGTTTTTGCGACCCTTGATTTTGCAAATCGTAAATTGATAAAGGGGAAACAAAAAAACACTGGAAAGTTAGGTGCACATAGGAGTTCAGGTGTTTTGGATTCGATATATACTGATATTTGTAGACCAATCCCTACGGCTTTTTGAAATGGTCAATGATACTTTATCACTTTTATGAACGATTATTCTCGCTATGGGTATCTATACTTAATACATGAAAAATCACAATCATTGGAGGTGTTCAAGGCCTATAAAGCTGAGGTTGAAAATCAACATAATAAGAAAATTAAGGCCGTTAGATCTGACCGTGGTGGAGAATACTATGGTAGATATGACGGTTTAGGCCAATGTTCAGGTCCATTTGCGAAGTACTTACAGAAATGTGACATCATCCCTCATGTACTGAGGGATGGAATCGGTTTAGATTTGATGTACACCATGTACGGTTTAGATTTGACGTGGTGTCCCTGAGAGATGGAATCGGACCCTAAAAGACATGGTTAGGAGCATGATTTGTCATTCTACCTTGCCAGAGTCTCTTTGTGGAGAGGCCCTTAAAGACTGCATTTTATATCCCTAATAGAATACCCAGTAAAGCAGTCAATAAAACCCCATATGAGCTATGGACTGGTAGACGTCATAGTATTTGACACTTACATATTTTGGGGTGTCCAGCTGAGGAAAATTGGACTCTAGAACTGCTAGTTGCTACTTTATTGGATATTCATAAAGATGAAAGGGGATTCAAATTTTGTTGCCCCTCTACTAATACCTTAATTGAGATAGATAATGCCAAGTTTATTGAGAATGTTGAGAATAGTAGAAGTACACAATCCAAAATTATTAGTTTTAAAGAAAAATGTGTTGACATTCCTATTATGGATATTCAACCTGTTAATGTGATCATACCTGTTCTTCAACAGAATGCGGATGCAAATCACGAAGATATAGTTGGATTGCCTTCTGCTAATTTAGAAGCACCTCAACCTTCTCAATTACAGATGCCAATAAGGAGATCTAATAGGGAGAGGAAATTTGTTAATTCGGATGATTATGTAGTTTATTTCGATGAGCATGAGTTTTATATATGAATGAAAATTGATCCTCACTTTTCTTCAAGTCAAACAAAGTGTTTACTCTTCAGATTGGATGAATGCTATGTTAGATGAGTTAAAGTTTATGAACGACAATGACGTTTGGGATCTTATCGAGTTACCTAAGGGGGTGAAACCAATTGGATTCAAATGAGTTTTTAAATCCAAACGTCATTCTAAAGGTAACATTGAAAGATATAAGACACATTTTGTGGCTAAAGGCTTTACTCAAAAGGAAAGCATTGATTATAAAAAGACTTTCTTTCCAGTTTCTACGATAAACTCTTTTAGAATTATCATGGCCCTTGTAGCTCATTATGATTTAGAGTTAAATTAGATGGATGGTTAAGATTGCATTTCTAAATGAAAATGTTTTAGGGTTTTGAGATTAAAACTCAAAACATAAAGTTTGCAAATTAAATAAATCCATTTACGGCTTAAAGCAGTCATCTCGTTAATGGTATAAAAAGGTTTGATCGAGTAAATTTCTCTTTTGATTTTGAGAAAAATTTGGTTGCTCAATGTGTTTATCATAAGATTAGTAGGAGCAAATTTTTTATTTTCTAGTGCTATATATTGATGAAATCCTACTTGAAAATTGTGTCATAAGTTTATTCCATTCAGCAAAATTTCTTATTTGGTGATAGACATGCAGACTAATAGCACTGATCCTACAATATTATTGGTTTATCACACCAGATATTTGTTGAATTGACACTTGGTAGATTTTTTGCACTAGGTAAAGTACTTATTGTTACGAGTGATAAGTTGAGTTTGCTCTTATGTCCAAGAAATGGTTTATATATGAAATGAATACATTAAAATTATCTCTCATGCTTAGGAAGTAGAGAGTATACTGTATGATAAAATTTTATCCGTACTAGGATATTATGCATATCAATGGAGTGTTTGGAAAATATTTAGGATTGAAGAATGCTCACTAAATAGCGGCTATTGCAGTATTTAAAAAGAACACAAGTTTATACCCACATGCTACAGATCTAATCAATTGGATTAGATATTCAGGTTAAATTTTAGTGTAATGCCTATAAATTCTTTGTTTGATGTAAAACATGTGATCAAACATTATGATTATAAATAATTTTTATTTAAGGGCTTCACGCTATAGGTTTCATTAAAAAATGTTATGAAATAAAACCGCTGATTTTATTCAGAGAATGACAATTGTTCATTCTAAATTATATCAACTTCAAGTTTTTTGTCCTTAAAGTAAGGGTTCAGAATTATCTTTTGACAATTAAGAATGTACCACATAAGGTGTTCAATGAGCATCTTGCTCGTTTACGTCGTGGTTAGTTATTGTGATGCTCCTAATAAGTGGGAGTATATATTTCCATGTTTAGTTGTCATTGGTGATCACCTTTAGCTTATTGATGATTCTAAAATAAAGATTTCTACTTTTTCAATTATGGTTGCGCATATACAGTTTGATTAAGTAGAATAAAGTGATTCGATTTTGAATCATAAGGTAGGACCAGTTGATAATTGACAAGATCAGTGATCAAATTACATGTCATTTTCATGCTACACATCCATATTTTGATCTATGTTGTTGATTGTATTGGTATTTGTGACCATAAATGGGTCCAATGGACCAGATTGTTTTGAGACGACACTCACAATTCTTGACAGTCAAATTTTGAGCTCATAAAGTTTACAATGTATAATATATGGATGATCTATGTAGTCCAAGTGAGAGATTGTTAGAATATTCCCTTAATGTGGATCTACATAGTTCATATTATTATACGTCGTAGATTGTCGAACTATAGGTGAGCGGTGTTTGATTAGACCCGATTGGTTGTGATCATTAAGAAACAAGACAATAGTCATAAACACGTTTCTAATTATGATGATAGGTTAATAATAAAATTAGGACTCTATATATACGATTGAGGTTTCCACTCCAAACCTAATTCTCTATCTCATACTTTTTCCATCTGATTCGAGAAACACAAGAGAAAGGTTCTGAAGGTGGAAGATCTCTCCGCTGCGTGTTGCTAATTTATGAGGATTGCTGCGTGAATATTCTTCATCAATGGCGACTTCAGGTATGCATTGATTACAATTTTACTTCCTTGATTATTGACATGAGGTCTTGGTTTAGGATATGTTAGATTTCTACATTATCATCTTCAGTTTCGTCCACATTCTTATTTATTTTGTTCCTTCAATTAATAGTACAAAGAAAAAAAAATCAGCCTTGTAAAGTATAAATATAATAAAAATCTTTTTAACCTAAACAATCACCGACCTCGCTCCAAAATTTGTCCATCTGCACCATTATGTTATATGCGGAAAATTGTAGATGACATAATATTTTCTATTTGTTACAGGTTCAAGGTTTAGTCACTAAATTTCCAAAGAGAGGATTACAACTACCCAGTCAAAGAAGATTTTTGGATTATTTCATTGACTGCAAACAACAGACAAAGATTTAGTGCGAATTAAAGAAAATGTCAAATTGCTTTGAAGGCCACGGACAAACAATTATCAAGTTAAAGTAGATGATATCCAAGTAAAGAACTGGAGTTTTTTTTTTTTTTTTTTAAGCCATACTTAATATTCAAGAGAAAACATTACAAAAGTACCCAACAGAAGTTGGTAGGACATGAGCTTCCATATTGAGGTTTCTTGGGATATAATTACAGTGCCAATTAGAAAGAGAGGAAAACAAAGTCTTAATATTACATATGATAGGATGTCAATCTCTATCAGTTGTTGCACTGTGCAAAATGAAGTGAAGAACACCTGACTCGGCAAGCAAAAAACATGTCTTCCATTGGTTTGCCTAAAATGAAGTGAATAACACCCAACTCGACAAGCAAAAGACCTTCAACCATCGTACAGTCATAAACTTTCCTCGGGATCTTCTGCGCCAGCTTTACAATAACCTTACCCTGAGAATCAACCGCAAAAACTTCAAGTGCACCCTGTTGCAAAGATACAAAGAAACTGTAATTATAAGAAACAATAATCATATCCTGATCAAATCAAGATGACAGTGGGATAGGATGTATGGGTCTAGCATTAATATGATGGTGATCGATAGCATGAAGTTGTCGTTCAATGATGAGCAATCGGGAAGGTTGGTTGTTGGACATTGTTTCAGGGGTATTGGGATGGACTTGATTACTTGACCCGAAATCAACAAATGCAGTGTTGAGGATATGATGCATAGAAACAGGACCAGTGGCAACAAGCCTGGTACCAGGTGTATCAAACCATTGTTTGTTCCACCCAATCCACGTTATTTGGACTAATCTAACTAGGTGCTACGTGGACGTGAGGGCTCCTCTAAAAATAATGTTGACGTGAGAGCTCCTCTAAAAATAATGTTGTTTCTCATGTTCCAAATAGAGAGGATAACCACAGTGAATTGGGACATCTCAGCCTTAAAATTGGAATGAGTGAAAGCAATCTTTCACATGAAGGACAAAAATGTTGTTGTGGATCCTTCAGAGACATTACCCTGAGGCCAATTGATAGGGAGGGGTGTCATGAGCTAGACATGGCTGACAACCGGACATAATAAGAAAAAGTGTGTGACTTCCTCTTTGTGTTCGTGACAGAAAACACAACAGTCATCAATGAGAACATGAATTCCAGACAAGTTTGTCATGGTAGGTTGCAGATCCTGAGAGACTTTACAGAGAATGAGAGCATTGGCAGGGACCTTAATACGCCACAATTCTCCTACTAAAAAGGGGTTTGTGGGAGACGATGGATGATGAGGAAGTTTCAAAATCATATGTTACAAACGCTTTGGAAGCACTTTTAATCGAGAAAACTCCCCTCTTGTCATATTTCCAAATAGGTGTTTCTGGGATGTTAGAAAGAGGATATCCAAAATATCTCGGGCCACTGGTCCGGGGAATAAAGATTCAACCAGCTCAGATCATCAAGAACTGAAGTCTTACTTTGAAGTTTGGTACATGAGCAGTATTTAATGAACATTTTCATCTAAAGTATTGGTAGAATGAAATCCACACAAATGAGAGAAAAGTTAGTATTTTTAAATAATACAACAAACTGGCCATTTAGCCTATAGGTAAAATTAGGCCATACACAGCCTGTTAAACCTGACAAATGGATTCATGTTCCTCGACTAAACTTCTAAGTTCTAGCAATGACACCCTTCAGATTCAGTGGATGATAAACTACACGAAAAATGAGTAACCAAAATGAATTAGATCTCAGAAATGTAGGTTGGAAAATGGGATGAAGAGAAGTGACTTTTCTCTGTTTTGGCATCATGTTTTGGCTTCGGTAAAAGAATCGGGAGAGGAATAGAGACCTCATTTTAAAGGTAAACAAGAACATACATATGGTTGTCTACACAACAAATTACATTAGTTTAAATTAAACTGGCTACCAGTTGCACATGAAGTGAAATTAAGGAGATGCAATGAACTACACGATGGAAGGAAAATAATGACCGACTGCTATTCTCTGATCAAATTAAATTAGTTTAAACAACCAAATTGTTAAATTATCAAGTCACTCTTAATCTTATTGACAGCTATTCAGGCACCATTCATCAAACAAATCTAATACGAGTTTTGGGAGAGCATACAAACACTTGGTACTCTGAGTTCAATAGACCAAGGCCATTAAAATAAAATGTAATCGAGGCAAAAATATTGACCAGATTACCAAACATGAATATCCAAATCAAGGACATCATTTAACAAAGATATTACTTGGTTCCCGATCACATAAAAAGAATAAAACACGCCAACTTGACTGGCAGCGACCAAGGCATTCCCATATTTCCTAAATGTTACACCGAAACCAGGATAATAATCTTACCCTTGTCAACGTCACACTTCACTTCCTTCATTACCAAAGAAATTCCACGAAATTACAAACTCCTGTAGTCTAGCACAGTAACCTCTTCATCAGGGGCGTCAAGGTCTTGATAACTGCATCAACATTAAATGCATTAAATTTCATCTCATCACATAATGCAATAGCAATGTCACAGCAAAACAAAACAAAAACACTGCAGTTTCCTTGAAAACAGATAATTAGATATCTTATACAGGTTCATCTACAGTCACACTGAACCTCTTAATATCATCAGGCTGCACTTACTTTCTTATGCGTCGTGGATCCTGTCTGAAGGCAGGTGATATGATTGGCCCTGGACCACCAATAGATGAGCCGTTTCGCCCTTTTCTACCTCCACCCTCGTAAGGGGAGGGTCCACCACCTTGCTCCCTCAGCATCCGCATAGCAACTTCAGGCGGGGCAGGAACAAAAGGACCCAGTGGACTGCAATATTTGACATGCAGAAGATTTCAATAAACAACCGGAAACAACTATCCATGGCTAGCATATCCAACATGAAAATGGTAAAACCTACCCTGCCCCAGGTACAGGCATCAATACAGGTGGTGGCGGGGGTATATCTGATGGAAAAGGGGGAGCATTTCGCATGCCTGGCCCACCATAAGCATCATACGATGGATCATCGGCATTACCCCCTTCAGGATCATCGGGATTGGACTTGAACTCTCGAGAGGGAGAGTTCTCACTCCTGTCATGCCGTTCATCACCATCGACTCTATCGACCCTGTCATGCTCTCTACGATTGCCACGGTCATCTCTCATACGAGTATCTGGGCCACGATCGTCTCTCATACGAGTATCTGGGCCACGGTCATCTCTAAAACGGTTATCCGGACCAGGCCTACGCCTCTGTGGCTTTTCTTTCTGCCAAAATCACACAACAACACAAAATCAGATAAATATCAACATTTCGGAATTTGTTTATAGTGTTAAAAAATAGGATAACAGTAACATAGGAAATAGCAGGGCAGATGTGGGATAAAAGTAGAAATAATGACAAATAGCTGTCACCAGACTAAGAGGCACCTCAGCTGATTTCACGCCTCCCTCTCCATTTATTCTCCTTGTCTCCTCAGTCTCTCCACCTTCTCTTTCTCCCTCCATCTCTAACAATTTAACCATGCGTTCACTCCCTGTTCATCTCCCTCCCCTTAGCTCCTATTTCCTTTCTCTGCCTCTCTTCCTCTTTATCTTTCTCACTCTTTCACTCTCAATTTGAAATGTTAGGGTTTCAGGTTCAAAATGGTCCAAGGAAATTAGTGCTTGATTCATTCTATGGCTGATTATACAAAAATATGAGCATCAAACAACAAAAATGGAAGAACACAAAAAATGTATCATCACAAGCACCCATTCACGTTTTGCCAAAACGTTTGGCAATACCCAGAACTTGTTTTGCCAAACTGTTGTGGTCTTCATTGTTCTGTTTTAGAAAGTAAGACATTGATGGTTTTCTAAAAACGTGTTACGAATGAGACGTTTTGGGAAAACGTTTCTACGATCCATGAACACGGTTTGCCAAAACATGACAAAACAGTATTTTGAAACTCGCTTTTGTCATTGTGATGGTCAAACGATATTGCAAGTAGTGTGAGACATTAGTTTGGGAAGTCAAACATGTCTCCCTATGTTTGTGAGCAAATGAAGTGAGAAAATGTTGGAGAGCAAATGAAAAGGGAGAAAATGTAGGAAGATGATGATTTGGGGTGGGTAGCTCCTCTTAACCAATATGGTCCCTGTGGTGCCTCAAGTCATAATCATACCCAAATTTCAGAAAATTTTATGAGATTCCTTTATCAACCGCCTTAAAAGTTAAGAATGCTTTCTTAATCCTAATCTTATGAAAGGAAAGTGACAGGGAGTTGTTAGGACAGTAGTTTCAGAAAAGGCAGTCTGCAGCAGACTTGGAGTCTGGAGCCTGTAGTTGGGAGGAAAGGTTGGACCTAGTATGAGAAACTTTGCTAGCATTTTAAGTCTTTAAAAGTGTTGAAACTTGATTATGGAAACTGAAAAACGCCCAGAGGCCCAGCTCCAGGCTAGGATCGCCTGCGAGCTCTAGCCTGGCCTGGCCCAATATATAAAGGAGTTTGGTTTGGATGGGTCGGGACTTCTGAGCAACAGGTTGGGCAGTTAAGAATGACACTCAAGGTGCATTTCTTTTAAACTTTTAAAAAGTAATTATTTAAGGAAATTTTCAGGGGGGGTAGAAAGTATACTCCTTGATTGTAAACTATGAAAAACTAAAAACAAACAAATAAACTAAAGTTAAAATTTTGAAAAATAAAACTACAAGTGTACATTTTTTAAAATTTTAAATATAAATCTTTAGTCTAGGGAGGTAACCATGCTTCCTTCAAGTATAAAGCTTTCTAATCTCTCTTTCACCATGACTGCATTTCAGAAAATCATAGGCCTCTTTTTCAAAGCCTTGAGCATCTCAAGCCATAAACTTCTTGTGTTTTCGAAATATCAATGAAAACCACTTGATTAGATCTTGATAATTACATATCTGTCTCAGTACATATTGTTTGCTGATTCATATGATATAACATATATCTAGGATTTCTACAAAAAAAAAAAAAAAAACATATATCTAGAATATATGGAGAACGTGCTTCCATGTAGAAGTGATGGTGTGAACACTAAATAGCCTCAGAACCAATGACTATTTCAAGATTTACCCCTCATGAAATTTGGTTATTGCATCTAGTTACTTTCCTGCTCCAAGTGGTCAAGTTCTCTTATGGCCACTTAGAGCACTTCACAAATTGACTCAACCACTTTGTATATGTGACCAATTATTATAAAAGTAAAAAAGAAAAATTCAAAAATAAAGGTTCATTTGTGAAAATAAGTATATGATTTAAGAGACAATATTTGCGAAAAAATTAAAAAAATCAAATTCCATAAAAGGTACACCTTTTTTTTTAAACAAAGATGGGTACAACCTGTAAAGTCATTTACTCGAGTAAGATTTTTTTTAATCTATTCTATAGACTATGTCTTGGAGTGTAACCCAAGAAATATTGTTACATGCCCCCAAAAAAAAAAAGTTACAAGGGTAAGACAATATTTTATCTTCCATATATTTAAATCGTTAATCGGACCCTAATCAATTAAGGAGCAATATGAGATTAATTAGGATTAATAGGCCTATATTTTATAAACATATTTTCTTTATCATTCTAAGTAATATGTTTATTTCAAGAAAAAATTTAATGTAGTAAACATCACTTGTAATAATTTAAGGCAAATATAACAAAATTAAGAATTTAACGTTAGATAAAGGATGACTCCATACTTTTTAGTTTTGCTTATTATATTCCTTTGGTCGTTCTCTCTTCTCTTTATGTATATATATATATATATATACAAGGGTGGAGTCAGGATTTTCAATAGGGGGCAAAGTGGTGAATTAAAATTAATGCACTAATATTTACATAGTTCTTATAATATATTTTTTTTATTAAAAAATATACAACATATTTTTACAATTGAAATAGTTATTGATTGAATGTGTTCATAAAAGTTGGGCTAGGAAATAGTTTTCAAGATTAAATGGAATAAATTAATACTCGACTTGTCTCACTCATTTTGTATAGCTTAAAAGGAAAAGGTAAAGTTGAGGGGAGTATGAAATAAATTGTTAAATTTGAAGGGGGATAAGTTAAAGCACTAGACTCTAGACCTCACCACTCACTTTCTTTAGGCTTTGAAAACTCAAAGTCAGAGGACGCAGAAAAGAATTTGTAGTATTTGAAGGGGGGCAACGAGCTATTACAAACACCAAATCCATGCACGTTGTCCAAATTTATACAGAGATTTGAAAGTTGAAGAGGGGGGAGGGTAGGTGTCATCCTTATGTTGTATGTGGCTTCGCCCTTATACATACATATATATATATATATATATATATATATATATATATATATATATATATATCATATTTATTTCTCTAGCCTCTTCACACACTCTTGGTATCGCCTTATAGGTAGATATTAATGAGGTTAAGGCAAAAAAAACTTGATTAATAATGTTTTGAAAGCGATTAATAGTGATTAATCGGTAAATCAACTAAAAACACTGATTAATTGGCCAAGGAATTATTCAAAAATCGTAACGCTCTACTAACGAGAAGAAATTAATTGGAGACTAATCACCGATTTAATAACATATTTTATCTCCAATTAGAGCCTCTACTTATGGCCTAAATAAACAACTTCTAGATATCTGGTTAGAATCTCTTAATAAGACGGACTAACCTCTTAATTGAACCCCCCCCCCCTCCTCAACCACCACAAAAAAAAGGTGTACTACACAGTTAGAAGCTGCCCACAACTTTAAAAGGTCGGATATGTCTCGTTCACCATAGTTTGTACAACACTACTAACTAACTGAACCCGTGCATGTCACTCCACGACCAGCCATAAAAGCAACGTGAACTCAAATGCATACAATCAAAGTTGCAAAGGCGTAAATTGAATTGAAAGGGCTTTTGAAAATCGTGAATAGTAAGATTCGAGTTGGGATTCAAAATACAACATAAATTTCGGGACATTTTAAGTGTCAATAATTTGGTTCTCGACAACCTAACTAGATCCCTTCATTGTTAATCTATAGTCCCTTTCTATTTAAGTTTTAATTAATATTATTAGTTTTTCAAATATTTGGTCCAGTAAATCTTTTCTCTTTTCACTGAGCCCCACTAAAGATCAAACATAGAAACTTGGACCCAACTTATTCAAAACTTGGACCTAAGTTGAAAGCCCTATTGACGTATTTGAAACATGGGCCAAATCTTTCAAAGGCCCAAAAAGAACCATTTACTTCTCAATCTTAAAAAGAAAACCCTAAACACCTTTAAGGCTCCACCTTGAAACACAACCGCTGTTGTTGGACCCCCTCCGTTGGACCTACAATGGAGAAGCATGGGTGTCGGAGGTGGGACACCACTCGTTTTTCTCTCTCTTTTCCCTCTTTCATCTTCTTGCACCCGCTACTCTTCTTCTTCAACCAACATGAACATATCAGCTTTAAACCAAACACCTCTCTAATCTCTTCTTCTTTTCTCTCTGGTCTCCTCCTTCAATCAACACAGATCTAACTGAACAGCGGGAGATCAAAGATCCAAATTCAACTCGTGCAATTCAATAAAATGGAACTTTGCGACATGATTCACTCTGAGTCACACGATTCAGCTCAGTCAGGACTCAGCTGTGAGAGTCAGATCGTAGTGGGTATGATACGACTTGACTTGC
Source organism: Berberis vulgaris (assembly GCA_963556465.1). NCBI lineage: Eukaryota > Viridiplantae > Streptophyta > Magnoliopsida > Ranunculales > Berberidaceae > Berberis > Berberis vulgaris. Next base: position 25,257,451 of record OY747127.1, read on the forward strand.
AAGTCAATTTGTACGACTCGGACAATTTTAACAACAGTGCATGCAATCAGTTAATGGAAAACTGCTAGCAGAGGCGTCGTAATATGGTGTCTCTGGTAATTGGACTGCATTATATTAATCATGCACATGCATATGGTACTAAACTACTAAATAATCTTATGAATGATCATACCAGAATTGGCTGCTGCATGACAGGTGTACCTCCGGGTGCATCTGCATCACTGAAATGAAGTAATATGGTCATAATTTGCAAATCTGAATACCACAACTCATATATGGCCTGGAAAAGAATGAAATAAAATTGTTGCACATACTTCATATAGTTTTGAAAATATAGATCCTCTCGTATTTTTGACGTCAGTTCCATCACAAGTTCCGGATGCTTCAGTCTCAGATGTTTAAGCACAAACTCAGCAGCATGGAAGAGCTTTGTGCAGCCCTTGGCTCCACAACCATATTTCCATCCATACTTTTCATCCCTTATTTTTCTAACATGGGGATCTAAAGCCTCAACAGTTGCAGCTTCTATCTTTTCCTTGACTGTCATTATTTCTAATGGATCTTGACCCCGCAACCTCCCTTGGCAAAACAAATCAAGCTTCTTCTCCCAGTCACTGCCAGAAGCATTCTTTTCATCGTAATTCTTGCTTTCTGCTCTTACATGTCGGAGACCCTTAGCCTCATTTGTCTCAATCATGCCATAGTAATCCAAGCCATGGATGCGCCACAAATATGTGAGAATTGTATCTAATAACTCAACCCCTTCAAGACCCTTGACAGAGGTCAAACCCCTTATGATTATGATTGGGCCAGCTGATCCACCATGGGATTTATCACCGTCCATTTTATCATGATTTGAGCTACACAAGATATTATCCTCAATACCTTTCTCTCTGTCCAGTTTACGGACAAGAGATAGTGTTTGCTCAATGTCACCTTGGATGCGCCGAGGTTCAGAACTGACTGGGTGAGCCTTGGGAGCTGCAGAAAGGAGGTCATTTTCTTTAGCTGGTCCCCTACCATGTCTTCTTCTTTTTCCACCAACATCTGCTTCATCCTCTGAGTTAGGTTCACTCACCTGCCCTGATTTGTCTGATGCAGTAGCACTAACTCCTGGACCTCTGCAAACAAAAAATGGAATCGAGTTTATTATTTTGCTTTCATTAACTAATCAGCATCTAATTCATTTGAGCCACCAGATCTTACAAATCCAGTGTGCCACTCTGCAAATCCAACATAAAGTCTTTTGCTGCCTTTCTTGCTTGTTCATTCCTCCTACAAACATGATTACCAGTGAGGTATCAGATAAACTGATTATGGTGGGGGGGATCTTAAGTTTCATCCAAAACTAATACCAATAATAACCCAAAAGCAGGAAAAATCAAATAAAAAGATACATCAATTATCAAGTATCATTAAAAGGATTTACATCTAAATTAACATCCTACTTAAAATCAATTAATTCACAAGGGACTAGAAGTATACCTTTCTATGACAGTTAGTAAATTGGTTGGATGGTACTTGTCTCGCAGCCTAACTCCAAAATAAAGTCAATTAGATAGGGAAAACATTAGAAATGAGAGAAAAAACAAAAGAGAAAGGAGAAAATTAAGTTGTATACCATTCCTCATCTTTATGAGCATCAAAGAAAGTGCGCTTTTGAGTTGAAATGTACTCTGATCTGTACTCTTGATATCTGAAGTATCATAGACATAGTGTATCAAATGAAAATATTTAGGCTAGAAATTGTAACATATGCAACATTCTGTGACCTTATTGAATGTAAGCAAGCTTATTGTGTACCTGCGCTCAGCTTCAGCTGGCAGAATATCATCTTCCAGCTCTTGAATGAACTGCTTATAAGACATTAAGCCTTCCCTGAAACAAATAACCTAACATATCATTCTGATGCCATCAGCCTTCAACTGCTTTATATACATAAAATTTCTGGGTAAAGAAGCCATCCTTTAAGTCGCCATGAGACACTATTTACTAATTTGAATGGACGTGCCAATTTTAACATGCATCACTAAAACTACTACTTAAAAGACACCTGCACTAGTCTACAAAGTGAAGTATAGTTTATCTCAGGAAATATTTTGAATGCCTGGAAAGGATAAAGGAGCCAAAGGCAGAACCAACTGAGCTATTCTTCAAGTCATCCCACCTATAAGCATTCTAATCATAGAAGAATACCATCAAAAAGCAAAGCCACCACTGAAGTAGGATCACAAGGAGAAGGTTTAGTACAGTATACAAAAGAGTGGAAGAGGAAAATGATAAATGACATTTTGCCCCCGATGTCATGGAAATATAAAAAGAAGTAGATGATGTCTATGTATAAACCCAACATGAAATTCCAGGCTAGTCAAAAGTTGACAATTTAAATAACTTTAATTCTTGGGTCCATGTCAATATAATATTCAGAGGTATCAATCTTTCTAGTTATACATTTCCCTTTTGTTGAAATTCCGTTTTGATATTTGCGGCAAACACAAAAGCAAAGTGATAGAACTATAGAAGTGTCCATACATAGCTCCTTATTCCTAATCTTACGAAATTGGGATAACATCACAGATACCTTCAAAAAGTTATTTTAGTGTTTTAGATGGTACTTAACTTGTTGTGAATTAAAAATTTAATCAATACAATACATAATAACATTTCAACCTAAGTTTTAGCTTTTAGTTCTCTGAACCGCACTTTGTGATTAATTACATGCTAAACATTACCCTGAACCATTCTCATGTCTTGGCATTCGGCAAGGAAGGTTTGCCAAACAGTTTTGATAGTGTCCACATTGATAAGCAGGTGCTCTACGTTCTCTCCGTGTTGGGAGCATAGACAACATACGTTAGTGGTTGTAATCCCCCCTTTTGAAGATAGTTGATGGTTTGGATTTTGTTGTGTCCTGCTGTCAAGGCAAAGAAGATAGCTCTAGGAGTAGATCCAAATTTTCTTCCACTATATATTGGTGGGCATAACATTGGCTTGTTGATTCCTATTTAGCTATTCATAGAAGGAAAACTATTGTGAAGTCCTTAGTATCTATTTTCTACTTCATCTCATCTTCCTCGAAGCCCTTATTATATATTTTCTACTCCGTCTCATCTTCCTCTTGATAAGAGGATTATACCATTAAACATGTTCATGAGATTGCAAATTTTGTAATTTTTCAATCATTGAGGGTTCTTCTAGGAAGAGGTACCAATTTGAAGATTCATCCCTGGACAAAGTGCTCAACTGTTCAGCCATTATTGCTCTTCTTCCACGCAGATAGCCTGTATGTTGTAGGGAAGCTTCACATTAAGGTCCAGTGCCTCTACAATTGTCCTTCCATCGATGTTTTTTGTTCATAGGGGCAGCTTTGATCAAGGATACCTAAACCTCCTTTATCTTTGGTCATGCACATTTTTTCCCAAGCAATACGATGACATTTTATGGAGTTTGAAGTTTCCCTACACGCAGTGTTTTAAAAAGCGATTGGAGTGTATGAGTCGACTCGCGAATCGACTCGAAGCGGTGAAAAAACGCTCCAAATCGTACGCCTTGTATGGGTTAAATAGAGTGGACGAGTCTGGTTTCTAACTCGTCGTACGAGTTGACTTGGTATGACGCGTACGAGTCACCTTTCCTTGCTTTATCAACTTGATCAGACCTAATTTTTCTGTTTTATGTTTCAGATCATTCGACCACAGCCTCACTGTTTCAGAGAAGAAAATGAAGAAGCGGACTTATTGGACCCTTTGTTTCAGAGAAGAAAATGAAGCGGACTTATTGGACCCTTTGTTGTTGTCGACAGTCGATAGATAAATAAGGAAGGAGAAGAAGAAAACTTTCTATTTTTGCTAATGATTATTTATGTTTTTCTATTTGATTCCACTGTATCACGATGGATACCAAGACAATCGATAGAAGAAGGAGAAGAAGGGGAAGTGAACCGAAGAAGTGAAGTGAATTGAGGGTGAACTCTATCACCATTGTTGTTGTCGACAATTTCTTCATTTGACTCAGAGAGAGGGAGTGTGACAGATATGACTATTTGTGTAGGTTTAAAGGGGATAAGAGAGTGAGAGGGAGTGTGACGTGTAAATCTAAAGCCCTTGGTTTGCTTCAGCTGCACTTCAAATCAATTTACTTACCCTGAGCTGCACTTCAAATCAATTTACTTACCCTGTAGAAATGTCCCTAGCCGCTTGTCATGCATCCAATTGCATTGATAAGAGTAGTTGATTTAACACTACTTTTCCATTGATAAGAGTAGTTGATTTAACACTATATGTACTAGAGAACATTGAATTTGGATACTATCAATCAAGCTCACGTGGCACTTGTAGTCTTCTACAGTTTTCAATACTAAACTAAAGAGATAAACTCATTTATATGGCCTCCCTCAACCTCCAAAATGAAAAGGAAAAAAAAATACTTATTATATTATTAACGAGGCCATGTTGCATGCAAAGAAGAATAATATATCTTATTATGTCCCTTTGTTTGACTTCAACCTTTGTCTGTAAAACATAGCAACATAACACGTCAATTAGATTAAAAATTTAAGTCCGCAAATGCTTACAAAGAGTAACTTAATTATGTTAATCATTATACAATCTTCAAAGTATCATTTGTTGGAACATGTCGACCTATTTTAGAATAGAATCATGATGTTTCAGGATCATCAATTCAATTCAATTCAATTGCATTCATTTTGGTGTTGTTGGACGGACGATCAGGTAGCTTCTGCTTATTGATCATCAGTCCATTTTGCTTCATCCCAATTTGCAAAAGAAATTCAAATTTGTGAGGCAATGCGATGCGGTGAAATGAGGCATCCGCCTCGGCTGCCTCACCGCCTCAACTACCTCAACCCAAAAAATGGTTACAACTAGCCCAATTGCAGCCCATTTACATCCTATTTGCAGTCCAATTGCAGCAAAAAGATGTTGCAACCCACTCCACAATAGGGTTTTATGTTTCTTGATATAATATTTGATAAATTTGGTAAAAACAAGATAAAACATTTTCAAGTTTTTATGTTTTTTTAGAAAACATCATGTTTTGTCCATTTTGTGATCATTAATCTTGATTTTTCATAGCATAGTTCAATGATTTTTATGCTTTTGGAATACCAATAGTGATCATACTTGCAGATTTTTACCAACCATTCCAACAATTTCTTCTAACAAATGCTCAATATTATCAAGTTTCTATTCTTTTAAAATTATTGATTTTTTTAAAATGATTGGTTTTTAATAATTTAGTGAATGTTTGTAAGTTACTTGCCACTTATGCAGTGCATCTTTTCGCAGTGCTATACAACTTTATTATATTTCCATTTCGATTCTAGGTAGTTGTGTCACTTTTTGTAGATATTTGCTTATAATACTTATCAAAATAAGGATGTATACTACTACACTTATATGTTTTAATTTATTATAAAAAATCTTTAAAAAATGTTAAGATCGCTTTACTACACCGAGGCGTCCGCCTCACCTCACCTCCACCTCAATGCCTTAACTAAAATGAGAGAGTGTGACTATAGAAATCCTCAATCCATTTTATTCACACTGAAACAACTCAAACCCGTCATCCATTATAGTACTTTGGTTGGCTAGTAGATCTTCCTCTCCGAATTATAACACCTTATTCGATAAATAGAAACCATAATCCTGCATGAGAAACTCTTTTTGGCAATCCCCTAAATAGCATCCCACTATTACACCGACATCGACTCTCCTAACAAAAAAGTGCTTACCAATAAATAAAGTTCTCAACCCTTACCCAGTTTAGAACAAATATATTTTACATAGTACCAACACATACTGTACATAATTGATGGGTATCCCGATGCATAATTCATATCCATGATCTTTGCCTCCCATCCATAATTAGCTAAATAAACCTATGAAAATGAAAACGTCATCTTTGTTCTTCACCAAACCTCCTTGTTGTCGACACAATCAAAGCAACAATGATCATCCTTTAAGTATCGCCTTGAAACGGATATCCCAAACTTAAATGAGCTAATGCATATCAATAATTGCTCCCAATAAGGAAAAATGTTCAACAAGGTTGGGTTTCTAAGAAACTTTGACCTTCTAATATTTTCCTCATATGGAACAATTATTTAAAATGAAAGACGAAGAGTTTATGGAAAGCATTACCGAGATGACGAAGGTAACAACCAGGATGGAACGGATGCTTGTACACTTATAGGCGGTGCAACAAGGTACCACAACCATCACAGCCGACCACAGCGAAGAAAACCCCTCTATTCCAGTCGACCACAAAATTTTAATTCCAGTTCAGGTCGCCACCACTATCGACCCCCAACCTTCATCTCAGTCACCGTCACCCTCATTGTCAATCAGATCGATCGCCCCTTCCAAACACCCCAATCGATCGATCAAACCACCCCACCACCTTGCAACTGTCCACAGTTTGTCGGTCGAACCTCTTCAGTCCTCCCACACCCACCCACCTCAGTCTATCAACCCTCCTCTGTCTCCTTTGTTCCCTCCACCATTGTTCCTCCCAACCAAGTTGATCATCCTCCTGATACAACCACAGAAGGCAATCAACTTTGTGATCATTCTCCCCATCAGGGCGACCCAAACCATCAGGTCCATCAATACCTTCCCCTCCACCATCTACAGTCAAATGCCCCACCTACAATGATTGAGACTTCTCCCTGCTCTTTCTAACCCAATCGACATCCCCCATCACTTGATCCCCTGCTTCCATCGATCGGCGTCACCTTTTTCTTGTCGTCCCCTCCCCACTCGATCACATACTTCAACACCCCCATCGTCCGCCACTCCCACAGTCGATTGTCCACCTCGCACAACCTCCCACATTGATCAACCAAGCCAATCGACTCCCCACCTCTTGTCCTCCATAAAAACCGCTTCCATCCGCTTTGAATTCCTCCCTCGACACTCCATCTGATTCAATCGATTGCAGTCAATCGATTTCCCCTGATCTGTTTGTCAAATTGGGGAAAAAGATAGCCCAATTTTTAACCAAGTCCCTTCCAAAAAATTTATTCCAAGCTCGAGCCACCATTTTTCATTTACACCCCCTGTCCCATATGACTATTTACACCCCACCAACCACCCAATACCACCACAGTTGGCTGCTTTTCAAGTTCTAATACTGAGGCCATTCACCACCACAGGATGGGTATTGTACCACCTCGGGACAGAGTTTATGATCCAATTTGGGTCAATTTCTGAAAATTTTGGGGAGAAGTTTGCGAACCTTCATGAAGTGGATTTCCTTTGCGACAGAGGTTCATCTCGAACATTATATTTTGAAGTGCAATTTTGATTTGATTGTTCATGCTGCAAGCAATTACAAAGGCACAATTCGAGGTCGACTTCGACTTGGACACTTGACATTATGTTGTTGCTTGTGCTCATATGACTTCCTTGGCTTTAAGCTCGAGGACGAGCTTCTTCAACCCAGGGAAGATGTAATTAAGATAGTAATATTATTAGCTATAGTCGTATTTTAGGCATATTAAGAATTCTAGTATTACTAGGACATTGTTTCCCATCAGATTTAGAGTTTGTTTTAGAAGTTTTTTTTACCCTTAACCCTCCCCACCCCATGTCGTCGGCCGGGTTCGAACCTGTGACTGTGACGTGTGATTCCATCCGTCACACCTCTACCAACTCAGTTGGTACACCTTTAGATTTAGAGTTTGTTTTAGAAGTTAGGTTAGGTATAAATAAAGTATAGGTTGCCCATTGTTAATTAGTTGATTGAAGAAAAGAAGTTATTTCGATTTATTTATTTATTGTTTCGTTTCATTTATTTATCCTTGATTTACTTTGTCATTCAATTTATTTGATTTTCAGCATTATCTTTCAAATTTTGTGATTACACAAGTTTTATTTTATTAAAATATTATACTATTGAGTGATTGATGGAGCGGTAGAATTAAAAGAATGGAATAAACGCCAAATCCATTTATTTTTATGGCACCATCAGTAAAGTAGTCTTTCATATCCAACTCAACCTTATTTAACCTCCAAACAGTCCAGCTAACTGCCTTTTAAAGTTAAACCATACAAACTATAACACCCAAAATCAGTACATTTATGTCCAATCTCCTCCATTCAAAATCTCTCCACATCAACCTAGTCTGAATACATCCTATAGCAAAAAAAATAGCAAATTTCAAATAAAAAACCAACAACCATAAACCCATAACAGTTAGCCCAATCCCCAAACCTCTATGCCTACCCCAAAGAAGTGCCTCACATCTAATGCCATGCTTCAATTGTGCATCAAAGCAAAACACTATGACGGCTAAAGTCAGTCCCAGTGATTCAGGCGGGGATTTTAATTTAGAAATTTGTCGTTATGATGACAATTTAAATAATAAATATAACATTCCTACTTATGGTGAGGATAAAGCTGGACCTCTGACTTGTATTACTCAAAACTTACTATGTGCAAGTAGTCTAAATGATTGCTTGGATCCTTGGAAGAATAAATCTATCAAGGGTAAAAACAGCACTATTCTAATTTTAGATTTTACTCTTGAACAATCCAGGATTCCAAAAAAGTAAAGATGCTAATAAAAATGACAAAAGGTCCAAAAGTTGAAATGAAAAATATACTGCCAGCTACAGCTAGAAACATGGTAAAATTTTAACCTTTGCGTGCTCCCTGCGTTTGAGACATCATTGTGACCAGCACGACCAGAATCCCAATCTGTAAAAAAAAAGAGGAAGCGTATAGTTATAGATTAACCAGAAGTAGAAAGGAAGATAAGATCCACATTTAAGCCGTAAAAAATCATATATCTAACACCTACTCATTGAGGAACACCCACACAAATGGGGTGCATTCTACATTTAAGAAACATAAAAACGTGAGAATTCATAAGAAGAATGCTTAGATTAAACGAAACAAGCCATTGTTGTATCATTCAGAGACGCCTTGTAACCAAAAACCCTCAGTAAATGCAACGATGTCTTCACAATTACGGAACATTTTCTTCGTGATGAAGTCTACAGCATGAAAACTCTTGCTCATGTATAGACGACGGACAAACTAAGATAAGAGAGTAAAAAAACTTTTTACCACAGTCCATTACAGAGTATCGTGGATTTTATTTTGAGTAAAATCAGGACTTGCATCAAATCACATAAACGTATGGCTAAGGAGGTCATCAAGGGTTGGTATGGCATATAGGATTTAAATTGAATGATGAAGATAATAATAAATAATGATTTAGTAATAACAAATAACAGAACTGAACCACAACAACCGTGCAGATCATATGTCAAACCATCCAACTTAAATGAGAATACACCATGTAGCTTAGAAAACCACAAAAAAAAAAAAGTAGAGATGTTCAATGTATTACCAGCAGGTCCACCCTGATAGCCTCCGGATGACCGACTCATGTAACGACCATGAGATCTGTCATCACCATAACCAGATCGGCCTCCTGCCCCACCACGTTCATATCCACCAGCATAATCATGACCAAATCTGGACCATTAACCAAATGTAAATACTAGAAAGAATTTCACGGAAAATCTGAAGGGTGTATGTAATGAAGTTAAATATTCCGTACTTTATAAGAGAGTTTAATAAACAAACAGATACAAGTCAAGAAAATGCAGGTAGCAAACACATACTTTCTAGGAAAGACAGTTTGAAATACAAGAAAATGCTAACTCAAACAAATTTATGGTCATTTAGATTCTGTTGGGAAATCACACAACAAGATTTGTCCGAAGGTTCAGTTCACACATAGGTTGGAAAGAGGTGTGGCATAGTACAACTATGACTGAATGCCCACAGAGGATCACATCTGCCATGAAAAGCTGTGGAGATCAATATTTCACTTCCCTAAAATCTCAAATTTCTAAGGAATGAAACCAGATGCTAGGAATACAAATGGAACGTAACCCTATCTCAAGGCTCCCTGATGTTACCACAATTAAAACCTAATGAAAAAAAAACGTGCCATGAACACCATCAAAGCATTTATAGGCATACCAAGTCCTCAGGTTCATCAAAACATAAGATTATTGACAAAGAATGCACTTCTAAATTGCAAAAAGTTGCAAATGGAACTTGTTTACAACGAATATTAAAAGTGCTAGTTCAAACAAAGGTATTAATCAAATAATAGGACTTAAAACTTCACATGAATAAGAATAAGCATACCCAGAATTTATGTAAAGGAGCAACAATAACTCGACACTGGAAAGGTCCAGCAAACTAAAGTTTGTGTAAAATATGGTTTAGCAATATTTTAAATACTCAATAAAATGCACTAACATTCTAATTAATAAATCAAAATACTACTTATCTATGTTGAGGTATATTGAATGTCTTTTTTTTCTCAGCAAAGGGAAAGGAAGATTGTTGAGAAAAACAACAAGAGGATAGCTAATTAGCCTTAACCAAACAACCACCAGTCATAAAATACACTCTAAAAGAACAAGGAATTGACAAACTCCTGTTTTTTACAATATAATCCTCAAAGTGAACCCTAAGCTCCCAAGCACCATGGATATCCATTTCTGCTATCTGACCTTGAGTAATCTCCTCAAATGCCCTATTCTTCGGCTACAACCATACCTCCCCAAAAACTACACACAGGATGAGTTGCCAAAGCTTTCTCTTTAGCGGGAACAAAATCAAAGCAAGGACAGATCCCTTTCCTTGCAGAGGATACCCAACTTGCCTCATCAGCAAAATTGGTATACTCTAGAGATCTAAATGGAGGAGTGAAGAAAAAGGTTGACAAAATCATTGTCCGTACAGGTAAAGAGACATGCATTATAAATGCCTCTTTTTCCCATCGTATCAAGGCTCTATTTTTACTTCAAAGAGCCTAGCTCAAGCTTTAGAGCACCACAGGGAAATACATTAGTTAAGTTCACGACAACCACACTAAAATCTACCCTAAAATGAAAGAAAAGGATCCATGGCAGCGGCTCGCCTCACCAAGGCTCTAGTGGCGGACATTGGCACCTCACCCTTTGCCTATGACAACATAGACAACAACCACCTTCCAAAGAATATTCTTCTTACTAATACTTACATAACCATTTAACCAAAAGAACATCATTTGTGACTTTTAATTTTCAATTTCTAAATTCCACAACTAACACCTATCTAGACAATCCACTCATACGTTGTTCAGAGGAATATTTGCACATCAGATCTCTTGTTTAGTTGTACCCACTTGATATTGATGAGAAATTAGATAATGGGAACGGAAATGAGGCTCGAGTTTCAGGTGCCTATTTTCAAATTCTATGTTATACTTTATATTTTCAACCTTTTCTATAACATAGCTCAAACAAATGTGCTAGAAGAGCTCACTCAAAATGCAATCAACAACTCAGAAACAATTATAATTCGACCAAAACAAATGTACTAGCCCAACCCATTCAGAATGCAGCCTATTACACTTTTAAACTCATCATAGACCATCCAATTAAAGTGAATCAGCAGTAACAAGCTCACCTTCTGTCATCAGGGCCGAATCCACCGCGAGGACTGCGACGACGATCATAACCTCCATCATCCCTACGAGAACGCTTGAAAGGAGGGGGAGAATGGCGTCGATCCCGATACGGAGGAGGGCTAGGGCTGAGACGACGCTTGTAATCCCTATCCCTCTCCCTGGGAGGAGGAGGCGACCGATTCCGATCATGGTAATCACGGTTCCGATTCGGAGGAGGGTAATCGGCGTCCCTATCATCTCTTCGTTCTCTGGAATCCCTCTCTCTTCTCCTCGCGGGTGGCGGTAGCGGGGGTGGTGGTGGTGGAAGAGGAGCTTCGTCCTCCGATTTCTCCTTCCTCTCCGACTGCCGATCCCGACGGCGATCCAGCGACTCAGCTGGCATGTTCATCACCTCTGCCATGGATGTCGATAAACCCTAGCGGCTCAAACGAACGAGAGCCTCGATTGAATCCCAAAAATGAAAGAAGAAACCCTAGACGGGTGGAGGCTTTACGTCTCTCTGTGAAAGAAAGAAATGTTTCTTTCCCTCGTGGCTTCTACGAATAAAAAAAAAAACAACTGTTATCTTCCCTGTTATGAAGGTGAAGAAGAAGAGGATCCGGCACTACCAAGACGACATCCTTCGTTCAATGATTTTGGTTTCACCCACGACACTTATATCGTCAACAAATTAAATGGTCGACCCTTACAATTTTGTGTATTTTCAGTCAAGGGTTCTGCTCTTTTGTAAATTGCTTAAGAGTCCCACCTCAAGGCAATTCGCACTTTTCATTAATCCCACTGGAGGTGGATGCGCTTTAAGTGCGGGATTATTTAACATTTTTTTAAGAGTTTATAAATAATTAGAAAACGTAAAATAAATTAGAAGCTTGACTATTGAAAATCAATATTTCGGAAATATGAATGGCTAAATGTAAAATTAAAAAATTTAGTTGCAAGGGCATTTAAAAAATTTAGTTGTAAGGGCATTTTTATGATTTATAGATAAATGGGGTTTGAAATAATATATGTTAGGAGCTTAAATGTAATATATCAATGTTTAAGAGGGGATAGTGGATTGTAATAATTATGAGATGTGGAAGGCAAAATGGTAAAATTTAAAAACTAGATGTAAGAGCCTATTTATAACTTAAAAATAATGAGGATTTCAAATAAATTATGTTAGGGGGCATAAATATAATTAACGAATATTGAGAGGGGTTGAGTTTGATTATAAATAATCTGAATTTAAGAGGGCAAAAATGTAATAGTAATTTTCAATTAGAAGACACAAATACCTCAGACACTATTCATTGATTTGATGATTTCATATGTAATTATTTGAAATAGGGAAGGGCAAAATGAGAAAGTAAAGTTAAAGTTGAAGACATACATCTTCATTGTTCATTTGGGGAATAGTTGTTATATAGTCAAAATATTTTATTTTATTTTTAACTCCTTTAATTTGAAAAAATATTTGCTAGTAATAGGGAGGAGGAATGGAGAAAATGATATGATAGAATGGCTTATCGAGGAAATAAATAAACATCCTGAAGTTACCAACTAAAACGACATTGTTTTACTAGATTAATTAATTTTTGCTTTATCAAAATTAGAAAAGTTGATTAGATTTTCAAAGTGTCAGTGGGTTTATGTTTTTTCTTGTAATTAGAAGCAAAATTATACATAAACTTTAACCCATTAAGAATGTTTGTTTTGGGTTTTTGATTAGGAAAATTAAAGCCCATACCTGCACCCTTTTTTTATCTAGAAAATCACCCAAAACATTCTCTCCACCATGACCAACTTGGTAATGCGTCACATGCCTATTAATGATTATTGTATCTTTTGCCAGGAGCACACAGAGGACGCCATCCATATTTTCTTCCTCTGCTCAGTCATAGTTAGACTTTTGCATCTCTCTCCCCTACCAATTAATTGGAGCAATGCCAATTTTGATCCATTTCTATCTAGCAATTTTTTACTTTCACGTGGAACATCGTAAGGCCTACATGGACGTTTGAGACGAAATGTTTTCTCAATTCATTGTTATCTTCCATACTATCTGGCAGATGTGCAACAAAATTATTTTTCACAAGGAAAAATCTGCACACAAATGTTATTTTCTTCTTTCCATCACAATTGGACCGCCTGGCAAAACCAATGGTTCTCCAAAGACCACACGGGCCCAGAGTCCTCTGAAACCCTTGCTTTTCTGGATCCCAAGAGGTTTGTTTCCATTCGCCGTATCCTGGAAACAACGATAACTGAAAATCGACTGGCTCCATCCAATGCTTGGGCGAAACCCGATGCTTTTATTGGTCCCCGTACTAAGGCAGAAACTACTAGAATAGAATTGATCTAGGGCCAAGTTTAGTCAGCTAGACACCATAGGTTAAATTACAGATCTATTCAGCTTGGACCAATTCCCCTTACTTTAGATCTAGACATAATCATTGTTACATATGATGCTAGCCTCCATGAAGACTATAAATAGGGAACAATAGGGATACTGGCGGTGAATGTTCTTGGTATTGTGCTTACTCAAGTGGCAGGCTCCATCTCAGGAAAGGTGATGAACAACAATATGACGGAATGCCATGCTACGGAGGCAACCCTTTTACTGATCCAGGCTAGGCAATGGATGATTGGGCTTCTTTTGGGTGACTCCAGGACATTGCAAACCATGTTGCAAGAGCAGGAGTCAGAAACGACCATATTTTGGATTTGGTGTCTTATAAGTAGTATAAAGCGATTTCTATCTATTCATAGCTCTTAGAGATGTAATTTTATTAATAGATACCTCAACTTTGAGGCTCATAATTTAGCTACTGCAGTTGGACAATAGTACTGTAACCATCATAATTAATATATGGGAAATTCTATTTGTCGAGGAAACCAGCGAGGGAGGGAGGACCCTCCATCCCCCTTGCGATGCGTGCAGGGAATGAGAGGCACGCATTGCGAGGGGGATGGAGGGTCCTCCCTCCCTCGCTGGTTTCCTCGACAGGTAGCCTCACTCTTAATATATATGCTATAAATGTTTTTTACAAAAAAAAAAAAAAAAAAAAAAAAAAAAAGATTAGCTTCTAATTAAAAGAACACTTCTTACTCTAGTAAGGAAAAACAAAGTGTTTAATAAAAGACCCCTGCTAAATACACCACCAATTCCATCGAAGGACACCACCACCCACCTTTTTTATGGATCTGTTGAAGGACACCACCAATATACACAAAAAAAACTTAACCCCTATTCTACTTCTCCCTTTCTTCTCCATCAATCACTACCGCCACCTCTCATCCTCCTCATCATTTTCTTCTTCTTATTCCTCTTTTTCTTCTCATTTTTCTTCTTCTTCAATCACCACCACCACGCCACCGCTACCTCTCCTTCTCCTCCACTCTTCATATTTTTTTTCTCAATCAATCACCATTGCCACCTCTCATCCCACCTCCTCCCATCTTTTTATTTTTATCTTTTTTTCTCCTTCACCCTCGCAGAGGTTCCTGCAAGTAGGGAACCCACACTCACCCAAATCTATGTGGGTGTGGATTCCCCACTCGCAGGAGCCTCCGCGGGGGACAAAAATTTTCTTCCCTCGCAGAGGTTCTGGCGAAGGCGAAGGAGAAAAAATAGGGAGGAAAAATGAGGAGGAGGAGGTGGAAAAAGCAATTGAAGTTCTAGGGCCAATTCCATTTTGAGTACCCGTGCTAAATCAAGACCTGGCAGTAGCAACTTTAACCAAAGTTCAAGAAAAATAGAGGATCAGAGATGAAATCATAAGGCAAGGAAATCTTAGATTTTTTTTATTACTGGGTCGGAGCGTAGACGAGCGAGCAAAGCCCTGGAAGAGCGTTTTATCTCTAAACTTTTTTCATGAACTTTGTATTTTTGGCGCTTCACAGTTTGACACAAATAAAGGGAGTCACCCCTCGATCCATTCAGGAATTCATGTTGCTAATTGCTAGTTGGAAGATAGGCAGGCTCCACGCAATAAAATGTTTTTGAATCACTTTGTTTTGCGCTTGAAGAACATAAATTTTTTGTTGGTGGTGATTAATATTAAGAAGAGGCGGCGATGGCATGGTGGTGGTGGTGATTGAAGAAGAATATGAGAATAGGAAGGGAAGAAGAATAAGAGGAGAGGTGGCGGTGGTGTGGAGGTGGTGGTGATTGAAGAAGATGAAAACAAAAAGGTGGCAGTGGTGAAGATGTGGTAGTGAAGGGGAAGAGGAAGAGAGGTGGCGGTGGTGATTGATGGAGAAGAAGGGGAGAGAGGATAAAAGGGATCACTACACCAAAATAGCTTATTAGCAACATTAATTTTTATTAATTTGTAACTTTTTATTATGTTACAAAATTTGTACCAAAAAAATGTTACTAATTATTGAGTTAAGTTACTAAAAATATAAAATAGTAATTTTAATAGATTTATTATTTATAAAATAACTAAAAAATATATATTAAGTTAAGTTACCGTTTTTACTACTCATTTCTTCTCTAAACCCATATTCGACAAAGCCATTACAAAACATAAAAACCACAAACTTCACAAATCTCTCTCAATGGAAGATCTCTCCATCGCATCACTCTCTATCAATCACTTCTTCACTCCATAGAAGATTTCTCGATGGATTTCTTTGTCACTTTTCTTTAGATTTCGCGAGGAATGAATGTCGATTTGTCTCTCAATTGATTGGTCGAAGTCAAGTGAAGTTGGTTCGATTACAAGATGCTTGCGAGACGGTGAACACTCTTAAGGTAATCTCCCTCTTTCAATCTTCAAATTTCATTTCAACTTCTGATTTCGAATTCTAGGTTTATAGTTTGATGATAGTTTCTATGCGATTTTCTCTAAAGTCGGTTCTAGAAACCTAGAAATTGTTCAACACTTTGAGGAAGATCGAATTGAAAGCTTGTTGGTTTTTGATGTGCTTCTATGCTTATTTTATATACAAAATTGGGAGGACATTCGATTAAGTCGAAATCTGATTTGGAATGATTTCAATCTCATATTATCTGATTTGGTATTTTTACTATTTGGATGAAAAAAAGTTAGTGTTTCACATGATTTTTTATATTCAATTGACCTATTTTTGCTTCAGTGATTTATCTTCATTTCATGTTGTTATGTGTGTTTGAATGTATCATAGTAGTTTGCCATACAATTTGATGCATTGAATTTAGAGACATTAATGTTGTGTTCTGTATGTGCATGATGAGTTGTCCAAGTGAAATATTTTAGTGTTATTTGATGTTTAGGTATTTGTGCCCAAACTTTGTCGATGAAGCCATTAAGTATTATGAATGCCATTGAATTGACAGAACAACTAGCGCCTAACTTATTGGAGGAGAATAAGGACTTGCATTTTGATCTCTTGAGCCTTCATTTTGTTGAACTTGTCTTCTCCAGAAAATGGTGAGAAAAATAACAAAGTATTGCATGAGTTGGTGAGTTATTTCTTTTTAACTGAAACTTAATATTTATGTGGTAGCACAGAAGCTCTGGAATTTGCTCAAACCAAGTTGACGTCATTTGGGAAGGTTAAAAAATTTGTTGAGAAGCTAGAAGTATGTCTTTTACAATTAACCACATTAATCTTTTCAACTACATGTAGCCGCTTGCAAAACCTACAATCTCATTCTTATGTATTGATCAAAGAAATGAGTTTTCATAAAAATATTTGATACAACTCTACAAGATTTCATGGTTGTACTTGCTTATGAAGAGCTAGAAAAATCTTCAATGTTTCATTTGCTGAGCTCAGAGTATCGACATCATGTTGTGGATAATTTAAATCGATGATAATGCTTGATATGATATTGCTGTGAATTTACGGTTGCTAGTTCCAAAGTCTGTAGATTTGTAAAGTCTATTTATGCAGGCTTTTCGATGTATCTGGTAATTTGGTTAGTTGCTGAGTTTAGTTTCTATGATTGGCCATTATGAAAAGGGTGGATGATGGGGGTTTAGTGATGATTATGGTGGAAGATATAGTCTTGTCATAAGAAGATTGTCTAAGTTCCTTTGGGATGGTGGTTTTGTCTATGATGCTTGGTTTAGTTGTGCTTCCAATCAGGTCATTTACAATGGGTTCTCTTTATTTTTGTATGTTTTCACTTGATATGATATTTTTGCTTAGTTGTATGTTTTCTTTTTATTTTTGTATGTTTTCACTTAAAATTTATTGACAGGACTATAACTGGGTTGGAAGGTGAAGAATGGAAACCCATCAAAAAACATTTCCATCAACTTGAGAGCAATGGGAGACTCTCCAGAGACAACTTTGGACGTTGCATTGGTAACTATTCATTTCTACCATGGTTATAAAATGACCATGCATGTTCTATTCACTACTTATTAATCTAGATTCAGCTCAAATGGGGTGTTTGTCTATAAGTATGGATTCTAAAGAGTTTTCTTCTGAGATCTTCGATGCATTGGCAAGACGTAGGAGGTTGAATCTCATGGATGGCATTGACATGAAAGAGCTCAAGGACTTTTGGATGGATATGACGAGTCAAGACCTTGATGCCCATTTTTTTTATCTTCTTTGACATGTAAAATAGTTAATGAAACTGTTGAAGATATAAAACCATTTTTGCTCGATGGAATGATGGAATAAATTCTTCTTGTTGTTCTTCAGGTGTGACAAAAAATGGTGATGGGAAGCTCTCAGAGGATGAAGTGAAGGAGGTGAGGATTTGGATGAATTCTCTCGTTCATTTTGAATGTTTACAAACTATGTGTGCCGATGTTTTTATTGAGAAGGTGATTTTGTTGAGCGCCTCAACGAACAAACTAGGGAATCTCAAGGAAAATGTTGCAGCTTATGCGTCTTTAATAATGGAGGAACTCGACCCAAATCATCAAGGATACATAGAGGTATGGTAAATAAAAATAATTCAGCCTCGAATCTTGAAATGATAGAGTTGCGGAAAAAAACTACAAGACTCAAAAGCATTTAGTTTCTAACAATCCCTTGCCTGTTTTTGATAGACGCGACAATTCATTTGCCTTTTGATAACGTGAAAATTGGAGGAGAAACAATGGGGTCTTGTTGTTCTTGCTTTGGCTTTGGTGGTCGAGACAGTAAAGAGAGACTAGAAGAAGAACGCTTAGCCTCCAAATAAGCTCGAGCAAGAGCTGCCGAAACAGCCCAAAAAAGGTTCATCCCATCTCTGAACCCCCACTGATTGATCTTTATGCAATTTCCATGAAATTCAAATCTACTTCCAATCAATTTTTTTTTGAATTTTTAGTATTGATCACATACCGATATTTTTTTTCCGATTTTAGTTGAAAAGGATATCAATAAATCAATAGAACCTAAGTGGATTTCTCTATGGTTGAGCCTATGAAGTTGTCATGAAGTAATTCATACTAGGATGAATTATGAACTATTGTTTTCTAACGCAATTAAATATCATGTTATGTACTATAGTGATTGATGAATAATGTGATGGTGCAATGCAAACAAGAGCAATTTGAGAGGATCGCTCGTAGAAGAGCTGCACGCGCACAAATGGTAGCCAATGCAAAGCAATCTGCAGGGTCTAACAGCGGGGAGCCAGTGCTTAAGGTACTACTCATGAACACAATACATGGAAAGTGTGTATCTCATGATGAAAAAAAAGCCAGTTAACTAAATATGCCACACTCACCTTTGATCGGCGAGTGTTATATGGCTATTAAAGCCAACAAATTTGATCGCTAACTAGTTAATTTAGAGTTGAAACACATACTTCAATGGACAAACCAATACTTACCAAGACTGTTACTTAATAGATTTATTAATTTTTGGATTTACCCAAATTTGTCCTTTTTTTTTTAAACTCAGTTCTAGATCAATTTTGTGGCATTGATATTTATTATAAAATAAGCATTTATATTGTGAATGTTGGCTTCCACTTACATTATGGAGTTTTGTTTGCTACATTTGTTGCACAGAAATCGTACGACATGAAGCTCTTTCCTATTATTGTTTTGTGTCTCCATTGTTAAATCTTGACCCGTTCTAGGTAGGTATTCTCCCAATCTTTATTTTTTGAATCGAAGAATAACATTTGTCCTGCTCACATCAACAACCTTTGAATTGAAGAACATACCTTTCCGGTTTATTTATTTCTTTATATTGGATGGTCCTCAGGATTATTTTGTGGTAACGTAAACAGGTTGACAATTTGCATAAGCATGTTCGTAAAATTTGGCTTACAAAGAAGATTGATGTAGTCATTACATCTACTTTGCTAAGGTATTATTCTGGCAATTACTAAATTCCTTTTTTTCCCATGCACCTACTTTTTCATGTTTTTTATAAAGCCTTTTTCTTCTAGTTTAGATTACAATTGGTTGAGCTGCATGTGGTTTGCTAGTCTGGTGTAGACAATACTAGCATCTCATATGATGATCTTGTAAATTGGGTCCCCTATGGTTGACTATCTTCTGAATGCTAATGAATTAATAATATGTTGGTCTTATATGTATACTAATAATTAATCATATTATGTGGAGATTTTAGTAAAGCCTTATGCTTAAAGAATTAGGATCAGTTGGAGTACGGTCTAATATTTAATAAAGATGATGACGGTTGTAGTTAAGTTTCAAGCATTCAGTAAACAATGCCAAAATGCTCTTGACAGTCTGTATTATGTGTCATTTTTCTTATTCAACATTGTCTTCGTTGTGTATGATATTTCTTATTGCTATGTACTAATACAATGAATAGTGCATTGTTGGGATACGTTGGGGCAGTGATGCAAGGAATGATGTCAAATATGAAATTATCAAGAGAACTTAGAACATTTTTTAGTTTTCTTAGTGTTAGCATACTAATGATGTACTTGATACATGTATTTTATTTTTTAATACTGATCCAATATGAGAAACGATGTTGTAATCGATTGCAATTATTTCACTCTGTAATGGTTGCAAGATTATTTTAATTTTGATATTAACATTGGATTTGAATATTTGGGTTTTATAATCTCATTGGATGTCATTCATTTGTTAATACATTTTTATTTATTTAATTAAAAACAAATAAAATTTTCCATATTGATTTTTGTAAAAAAAAACATTTGTATCATGTTGAGGTGTTGCGAATATTTGAACATTGTAACATGCTACAGTGTCATTAGTAACTTTGAACAACTGTTACGAAATTTGAAGGTTGTGACACATCAAGGTGTTACTAATATTTGTAATGCCATGAATTTGCAAGATTTTTGTGGTGAGTGGTGGTGTCTTTCAGAAGAAATGGTGGTGATATTTAGCAGGAGCCTTAATAAAAAAATTTGACTTGTAAGAGGTCAAACTTCGTACTTCTTAACGAAAATAAACCTCACCCTAGTGTTGTACAACCCTACGAGATAAAATAAATAAATAAAAAAGGTTTGGGCTTGTCTTACTTTGTAGTTGATTGAGGTAATACCCCTTATCCGACATTCCAATTTGTATGCATTATTTCGAAGGCGTGATAGGTGCATAACTTTTTTTTTGTTGAGGAATTCTATGAGAACGTGCATGACTTGGATTGTGATGGCAAAATCTTTTATACAATGGTTGATGCTCGTATTAATAAGCTCCAGTTATTACCTTGGTTTGTGACTTGAGATATCTTCCGATAATGTTGAGTATTCCTTTTAGATACAATATGAGCACAATGAAATGTCAATAACTTATGTGACCGTGAATATTATCTGATGTCGAAGATAGCCAACGGGCATGTGCTCAATACTAGTGAAATCCCACGACATACGATGGTGAATGTTCAAGCTCACTTAACAACTTACATACTATCTTTTGGAGCTACTAGTATGAAATTTATATCGGTTGAGGTCATAGACAAACCATTTAGTACGGAAGGCTTGCAGTTTTTGATGATAAGACAATTAGTGACACTAGGGCTGAACAAAAAAATTGAATGAACCGATCAAACCTCCTAAACCAAATCAAACCGACCAATTTGGTTTGATTTGGTTTAGTTATGATTTTGGTTCGGTTCACTTTATAAATTATAATACTTTGAAACCAAATGGATTGGTTTGATTTTTGAATTTAGGTCAAAAAATTCGAAATTGAACCGATACAAATGTTCATGTGTTTTAATTTTATAAGTATCACATAAATTTTTTATAGATAATACATATTTTTTGTTGATTCAGTTTCATTACACATTCAGTTTGGTTTGATATGGTTAAGTTTGAATTTCTGTCAAACCGACAAAGATTGTTTTTCGCGAATTTTAATTGAAATTTTTGTAATTTTTTAATTACGAAATTACGAAGAGAAAAAGAGCGAAAGAAAAATTACATTTTTCGAGTTTTTTTTTTTCCATTAATTTCATTTTTTTTTAAAAAAAATATACAAAATCAGCTACCAAAAATTACATTTTTCTATAAATTTTGTAATTTTTTCTAATTATTATTTCTTCTAGTTATTTATTGATTTTTTAAACCACCCCCAAATTTTCTAATTATCATTTCTTTTACTTATATATTGATATTTGAACCACCCCCTAATTGTGTATGTATGTATTGATTTCATGTTAATTTGTTTTACTTGCATCTTGTTTTTTCACATATTTCATATACCCTCGAAATTTATTACATACATTCATGTATCCTCGAAATTTTTACATTTTTCTTTACACACCAAAATATTTCTTAAAATCAGGAGACCAAAATTAACTTGAAAAATGAAATCACAATCCTTACAAACCTGTTGATATGGTTCAGTATGCAGCTTCAGGTTGAAATCTTTTGCATTGGATTGTAGGGATTATTTCAAAAAAATTCATTCCACGTGGATAACATAGTAAAGTCATCTAGGTTACATCTGAGTGAGACTAAAAAAAAACCTAAATGTTTGGCTATGGCTAATTTCACTTAAGATCTTTATTGTGTTTCATCATGTAAATGTTAAAGGAGTTAACACACTTAAAGCTATCATTATTATTATGGGGGTTTATAAAGGAACTCCCAACTCACATTTTTTTTTTTTTTTTTTTTTGAGAAAAACACACATTTAACTTCTTCTTTTTTGAAAAAAAATTCTAACTTTTTATCGTGACTATTTTACACTTAAGTATTTAGACGTAGAAGAGGTGGTGGCCCATTGGCGCAGACCTAACTCCACAAGGGAGGCTGGTGGGCGAAGCTTGCCGGAATCAAAACTTCCTCAATTTAATCACAAAGGCAAAAACAAATTTATGAAATTTTTAACAAGATAATCAAAGTCAATGGGAGTGTTTCATCGCATAGTTAGTGTGACATAAGTGAAGGAAGCTTTAAAAAGAATGAAGACGAGAAGGCAATTGGACTGGATGATATACTAATTGAAGTGTGAAAATGTCAGGGAGAAGTTGGGATTCAATGGCTAACTAAGCTCTTTAATAGTATTTTAGAAACTAGAAAAATGCCAGATTCGTGGAGGCACAACATTGTGGTACCAATTTATAAGAACAAGAGGGATATTCAGAACTGCTCAAATTATAGAGGGATAAAGCTTATGAGTTATATGATGAAACTTTGGGAGAGGGTTATAGAACGAAGACTTAGGAGTTTAACTACTGTTTCGGAGAATCAATTTGGATTTATGCCGGGAAGGTCTACTACGGAGGCCATCTTCTTGCTTAGGCAAATTATAGTAAAATATTGAGAGGAACATAAGAGTTTGCATATGGTTTTTATTGATTTGGAGTAAGCTTACGATAGAGTCCCCAAGGAGTTAATTTGGTGGGTGCTTAAAAAGAAACAAATGTCTTAATTATGTCGATATCATTAAGGATATGTATGATTGGACTGTAACAAGTGTTCGCTCAGTGGGTGAGATGTCTAGTGAATTTTCAGTGTCAGTAGTACTACATCAAGGGTCGGCCTTAAGTCCATACCTTTTTGCTTTGGTCATGGATGAGTTGACGAGACATCTGCAAGGAGATGTACTTTGGTGCATATTATTTGCAAATGATATTATCTTAATTGATGAGACTAGTGAAGGTTTAGGTCAGAAATTAGATAGGTGGTGGGAGGCTTTAGAGAGTAGGGTTTTGGTTGTGAATCACGAGGGATGAGTAATGCAATTGAGGTCAAAGGTGTGATAGTTCAGTGGTTGAGCAGTGGCGGATGGTATCACTAGGTCACAGGGTCGAACTCAGCCGGCGACATCTAGGGTGGGAGGGGTTAAGGAATAAAAAAAAAAGTAATGCAATTGAGATCGAAGGCGTAGAGGTCCCATAGTGTGAGGATTTTCGATATCTATTATCTATAATTCAAAAGAATAGAGCTATTGGAGAAGATGTAGACCATAAGATTAAAACTTGTTGGATAAAATGGAGAATGACGTCAGGAGTGATATGCGATAGAAGGATGCTTGTAAAGCTAAAAGGTAAATGTTATAAGACAATTGTTCAACTAGCCATGCTATACAGTTCAAAATGTTGGGCTACTACAGGGACAAAATACGCATATGATGGCAGTAGCAGCAATGTGTATGTTAAAGTACATGTGTGGTAAAACACGTAAGGATAAAATTAGGAATGAAAGAATTAAGAGATACTTAGGTGTAGCACCCTTAGAGAACAAAATTAGAGAAATGCGTTTAACGTGGTTTGGTCACGTGCGGAGGCGACCAAGCACGACGTCAATTAGAAAATGTCTAGATTGACAAGTTAATGAGGGTGTAGACGGAGGGGATGACCGTCAAAAACTTGGATGAAGGCGGTGAAGGAAGACACTCTTGAGCTTGGGTTAGGCGATAATATGTGGGAAGACCACATTGCTTGGGGAACCAAAATCCATGTAGCCGACCTCGAAAGTATTGAGAATGGGCTTTGATGATAATCAAAGTCAATGGGAGTAAAATTAAAAAAAAAATGTTTAAACAATAGTTTTTGAGTATAATTTGTTTTAAAACAAGTTAATATTTTTAAAAAAAAGTTGAAACAAGATCTTTCCAAAAAGAATTATGAATTGGGGCTCTAGCCCAATTTCTATAATTATTAGTATTAATATATATAAATTTTGAAAGAGTGAGCAAGGTATTAATGGATCCTACAACCATTTAAATGGCATTGACAAGGTTCAAGCTCTAGACTTGTGTGATACTATTTGCCACAATTCTTACTTGTTGAAAACTAACTACCGGTTAGTAGAATTTTTTAACAAAATTTTGGGTTTTCTTAGTTTGACACTCATTAGTTTATCCCTAATTAAGCTTGACTCCCATTTTAAAAACTAATTCAGTTTAACCCTCAGATTAACGTTGACTGTCTAGTCAATAACATTCAATGTAGTTGACTAATCAAGCTGAGTTTGAGGACAAAAATACCCCAATTATAAATGTCATATGTCTCGCGCATCCACTTCTTGAAACTCATTTGAGGACTAAAATTCTTGTACAAATCTCAATACAATCCAATGGTTAAAATAAAATTTAAAACTACCTTCTTCTTCCCCTCCACCTTTTCTCTTCTGATCCTTTACATGCTGCCATGACCAGCCATCAAAATGGAGATAAAAAATCTCAGGTTCACGTACCCAAGAATCGATGGCTACCCGCCACACTGATAAACCCCATTGATCAACAACCTCTCACTGTTTCTCCATACTAGGGATTGCTGCCTCATGGGTTCCGATGGGCAGGATTGGTTTGATCAAAATTTGTGTGTTTTGATTGATTTATTGATTTTTCACCAATTGTTTGATGAAATTACTGTTGAAACAGGTAACACAAATGGCATGTCAGCAGGACAAGCAACCAAATTGAAAGAAAATAGTTGAAGAAAAATCTGGATTTCGGCTAGATCTAGGCTGAATCGTGTTGGATTGTGTTGGATTGTTACTAAAAACCTACTAGAAGATATCTAGAAGAAGAAGAAGACAGTGGAAGGTGATGGAACCCTCCATCACCACCTCTTTCCACCACCTTAGGTGGCTATAAAGGGAGGTTCCCCCTCCTCTTCATAATCAGTTCTTCCCTTGAGCATGAGAGCTTTGGTGAGTTGTGAGAGATTAGGGTTCTTCAACCCCATTCTATGTGTGTGTGTATGTGAAGGAGAAGATAGACGTGAAGAGAGAAAGAAAAAGAGAATTTATTTTCTTTTGTTTGTGAAGGATATACGCACCCCCCGTTATCCGTGGTTTCACTTAGACACATGTGTATTGAACGTCGTTGACGTTGTGTTTATCTTTCCATTTGTACTCTTCTATCTCATTAGTAAAGCCATTCTCTTTGTCCGTGGACGTAGGCAAACTTATCGAACCACGTTAAGTTGTTTTGTGCGGTACGTGTTTTATTTATTTCCATTGCCTTGTTTATAATTTGAATTTATTACTTTATATTTGCAACTATCAATTGTGTTTCACAATCTGTTACGCTTTCGCGAGGCGCAACAAATTGGTATCAGAGTCGAAGGTATTTCCTTGGGTTCATGTGTAAATGTGAATTGGTAGTTGTATATGAAAGTATTGAGGAACATGACAGAGATGTCGAGTTCAGGTTCCAGTTCGAAGATGATTACCGCTACAGTCGGTAAGTTTGATGTCGAAAAGTTCAACGACAATAACAACTTCGACATCTGGAATTGTGAAGTATTGGATGTGCTCGCACAATAGAATTTGGAAATTGCTTTGGGTGATAAGCCGGACACCATAGGAGAAGAAGATTGGAACAAGTTGAATCGGCAAGCGTGTGGGTTTATTCGACTGTGTTTAGTGAAGGAACAAAAATATTTCGTCATGAAGGAAACCTCCGCTAAAGTATTGTGGAAAAAGTTGGAAGACGAGTACATGACGAAGAGTATTCAAAATAAACTCTTCCTCATGAAGCAACTTTTTCGGATGAATATGAGACAATGTATTACTTTGTTTGAACATCTGGATGAATTCAATAGGCTAATTGCCGACCTATTGAATTTAGAAGAAATTGTTTTAGAGAATTATAAAGCTTTGTGCCTTTTGAATTCCCTTCCAGAAGAATATGAGCATCTCGTGACAACTTTGTTAACGGGAAAAAAATCATTAAATTATGATGAGATTGCTACAACGCTGCTCAATTATGAGTACAGGAATATGGACCTCAAAGTCCATAGGGATGTAGCGTCTGAAACATTGACTGCGAGGGGAAGATCGAGAAGTAGAAAATCTGGTGGTAAAAGAGATAAATCTTGATCCAAATCGAGAAGTGGGTCAAAGGCTCCGGCGATAAATGAATGTGCTTACTATCATTAGAAAGGGCATTAGGTCAAAGATTTTCTGAAAATCAAAGAAAAAAGAAAGGGAAGAAACACACCAATGTGAATGTTGCCGAGCGTAGTGATAAAGATTCTGATGAGTATTCCTTGTCTATATCAACGTTGATGTGTTCCACTGGCGAGTGGATTGTCGATTTGGGTTGCACTTATCATGTGTCCCCATAGGGACTGGTTTTCTAGTTTTAAAAGGCTAGATGGTGGAGCTGTTTTGATGGGTAATGATCAGACATGCAAAACAGAAGAGATAGGTGCAATTCGGCTGATGATGTTTGATGGTATAGTTCGGGATTTGAAAGAAGTAAGATATGTTCCCGCTTTGAAGAAGAATCTCATCTCAGTGGGCTCTTTGGATACCAAAGGTTACAAGATAACTGTGTCAGATGGTGTTCTCAAGGTTGTGTATGGTGCAATGGTGGTGATGAAGGCAACCAAAAGAGGTAATTTCTATTTTTTTGATCGGGAATACAATTACAGGTGAAATTGCAGTTACTGAGACTGCAAGTACTTCTTATGATACAACCAGATTGTGGCACATGCATTTAGGGCATGTTGGTATGAAGAGTATGCAAACTCTTCTGAAACAAGGTTTGCTAAAAGGTGCTAAGACCTGCAAGTTAGAATTCTGTGAACATTGTGTAATGGGTAAAAAGACAAGAGTCAAGTTTGGCACCGCTATCCACCGTACTCGTGGAACTCTTGATTATGTTTACTCGGACGTTTGGGGACCTACCAAGCAAGCATCATTGAGAGGTATGCGCTATTTCGTCACTTTTGTAGACGATTATTCAGGACGTGTGTGGGTGTACACCATGAAGCATAAAGATAAGGTCTTGAATGTGTTCCTGAAGTGGAAAAAGATGATTGAAACTCAGACTGGCAGAAAGATCAGAAGGCTCCGTTCAGATAATGGAGGTGAATACAAAATTGATCCGTTCTTGCAAGTATGTCAGGATGAGGGAATTGTCAGACACTTCATGGTTAGAGAAACTTCGCAACAAAATGGGTGGCAGAACGCATGAACCGTACATTGCTAGAGAAGGTTCGTTGTATGTTGTCCAATGCTGGATTGGGCAAAGCGTTTTGGGCTGAGGCAGTGACATATGCCTGCCATCTCATCAACGGGTTGCCTGCGGCTGCGATTGATGGAAACTCCTATTGAGGTATGGTTTGGAAATCCTGCTAATGATTATGATATATTGCATATATTTGGTTGTCATGCTTACTTTCATGTTCAAGAAAGTAAGTTAGATCCCCGAGCCAAGAAAACTATTTTCTTAGGTTTCGTGGATGGTGTAAAAGGCTATAAGTTGTGGGTTCCTGAGTCCAGGAAGATTGTTATTAGCAGGGATGTGACTTTTAATGAGACTTCTATGCTGAAGCCAAAAAACCCTCAGCAGGTGGAGAGTTCGACCAGAGAGAATTCACAGCAGGTGGAAATTGATGTTACTCTACGTGTTCCAGCTAGTCTAGTATCTATAGATGTAGTACCTACTAATTCCACAACGGGTACAAATACTGACACAAATAGTAAGATACAGTTGATGACGTTCCAAATATTCCAATTCAGGAGTCAATTGCAACAAGTAGACCAAAGAAGAATGTAAAACGCCCTCAAAGGTTTAGTGACTGTGTCGCCTATGCACTTCCAGTAGTTGAGGATGAAGTGCCTTCTAACTATAAAGAAGCAATTCAAAGTACCGACTCTGACCAGTGGAAGAAGGCTATGGATGAAGAGATTGCATTTCTTCATAAGAATGAAACATGGAAATTGTGTAGCTTACCGAAAGGTAAGAAAGCTATTGGGTGCAAATGGGTATACACAAACAAATAATGATCTCCTAGTGATGGTGTGCGCTTCAAAGCAAGGTTAGTTGCGAAAGGTTATGCTCAGAAGGAAGGTATAAACTACGATGAAGTCTTTTTTCCAGTTGTGAAACACTCTTCCATTCGAATTTTGCTAGCCTTGGTTGCACAATTTGATCTTTAGTTAGCTCAATTAGATGTAAAAACGCAGTTTTTACATGGTGAATTAAAGGAGGAGATCTATATGACTCAACCAAGTGGGTATAAGGTTGCAGAGAAAGAAGATTGTGTGTGTAAATTGAACAAGTCCTTATATGGGTTGAAGCAATCTCCAAGACAGTGGTACAAACAGTTTGATCAATTTATGCTAGGGCAAAAGTACACTCGAAGCCATTCAGATCATTGTGTCTACTTTCGAAAGCTTCGTAATGGTTCCTTTATATATTTGCTCTTATATGTAAATGATATGCTTATAGCCTCCAAGAGCAGGTATGAGATTGATAAACTGAAATGCCAGATGAGAACTCAGTTTGAGATGAAGGATTTTGGTGAAGCTAAAAAGATCCTTGGCGTGGAAATTCAAAGAGACGGGGTGAAGGGTGATAGGGGCATAATTAGGCTATTTTAGTACCATATTTATATATATATTTTTTGCTATTACTTGTTAATTATGGTACTAATTGCTATTTTCGTGTTTGTGTAGGTTTCCAATTACAAGATTCTAAAATAGAAGCTAAATGAAGCAAATTGGCAACTAGTTGCACAAGGAAACCACAGAAAAAAGGAAACCACACAAAGAAGAAAACAAGTATAAAAAGGGACGATACCTTGCTTTGAGGGAGGATCCAACAATAGCATCCCCATCCATAGCCTCCACAACAAGCCCTAACCCATCATCGCAACAATCCCTCAGCCGTCATCCTCTTCTCCTTCACAACACCTAGATACAACCTTTCATCCATCATCAACCCTAAACCCAATCGAAACCCATCCTCAAAGATCCCTCCTTTTCTCAACAAGTTCATCAGCAACCACAACCATCATCGATAAACCCTCGTCTCAATCCATCTTTCTCTCGCTGTCCCTGATTGTCGCCGCCCATCGTCCTAAACACACCACCATCATCACATTCAGCCCCTCTCCTCTCGATCTCTCAAAATTTCAGACTCATACCACATCTCGCATCGATCGCAACCTCCTGAAAGCCAGCCATGACCTTCACCTTCCAGCTGTCCTTCCATTACCATTTCACCATCAGCTTCAACCAAAATCACGCACACAGCCGCACCAATACAGACAGAGGAGCAGTTATCGTGAGCAGATCAAGATTGAAGAAGAAGCAGTGAAGCAGATCGCGAAGAGAAGGATAGGAGGAAGATATATCTTCCTTCGCTCTATTTGCACCCCAGCTTCCACTCAGTACCACCACGCATCAGGCGACATCGTTCCTTTTAATATCTTTACTTATTTTAGTTTGATTATTGATTATGGATTACTGTTTGAACATAATTAATATGTCTAGGTAAACTCTTTTTAGTTAGGGGTGGATTCGAAGCCCCGAACATGTGCTTTATAAATTAATTGAATTTAATCTTCCTTGCTATTAGTGATTGTGTTTTGCTTAACTGTTTTATAGAGAAATTTTCTTTGTATGTTTGTTAAGGTGGCCAACTTAGTAAGCATGCTAGGATCTGGGGCTAGAGTATAGGAGAGTTTCACCTAATTGTTATAATCTTGTACTCACAAGTAGTAAATACCAATGACTATTGGTAAGGTTAAGTAAAAACCTAGGTAAGAACAAGATGCTGATCATACTTGTAATTGCCTAGTCAGTGTTCATATTTTCCACAAAACTTAATGATCTTAGATTGTTATCTAACTTGAGATTCCTGATTATATAATACGATAA
Source organism: Berberis vulgaris (assembly GCA_963556465.1). Lineage (NCBI taxonomy): Eukaryota > Viridiplantae > Streptophyta > Magnoliopsida > Ranunculales > Berberidaceae > Berberis > Berberis vulgaris. The sequence goes on from OY747127.1 coordinate 25,287,900, forward strand.
GAATAGTTTGAAAGCGTCGCTTAGTTTAATTCAACGAACTTGGGAAAATAATAAGATTAATGCAGTGCTTATCACGGTTAATCTTGAGCATTGTCTCTCACGAGTTAGCAAGTGGTTATTGTAGATTGATTTATAAGCATATGTTTGGTGTGTGGAGATAAACCCTTAGTTAATTTCTCATCTCGCCATCCCTTTAGTTTTATTATCTTTACAGTAATTTTCGTTTTCGTAGTTATTTTCATAGTTTAATTTAGAAAATCCAATCCCCCATTATTTAATTAATTAGATTGTTAGTTGTCTTTTAGCTATTCTTAGTGTTAATTGGCAAACCCTCTAATCCCTAGTCCAGAACGATCCCTACTTATTCTATACCACAATCACAAAGCAGGGTATTAAGTTGTGTGCTACTAAATTAGCGCATCAAAGGGAACTGTGAGCTTGTCACAACAAGCATATTTGAAGAAGGTGTTACAACGATTTGGGATGAATGGCAACACAAAATCGGTTAGTACACCTCTTGCCTCTCACTTTAAGCTTTCAACCTTTATGTCTCCTAGCACTGATAAGGAACAAGAGTACATGGCTCAAGTGCCATATGCAAATGTAGTGGGAAGCTTAATGTATGCAATGGTGTGTATAAGGCCCGACATTTCATAGGCAGTCAGTATGGTAAGTCGGTACATGCATGATCCAGGCAAAAGACACTGGCAAGCAGTGAAATGGATTCTACGGTACATCCTGGGTACAATAGATGTTGGTTTACTTTTTGAGAAGAATGTGAGTACTGGTCAACATTGTGTTGGTTATGTGGATTCAGATTATGCAGGAGATCTGGATAAGCGACGATCAACTACTGGTTATATCTTTACTTTTGTTAAAGGACCAGTAAGTTGGAGATCTACATTGCAGTCTACAGTTGCATTGTCTACAACTGAAGCTGAGTATATGGCGGTTACAGAAGCCGTTAAGGAAGCAATTTGGCTTCAAGGGTTGCTTGATAACTTGGGTGTAATACAAGATCATCTAGATGTCTTTTGTGATAGTATGGGTGCCATTTATTTGGTGAAGAATCAAGTTCATCATGCATGTAGGAAGCACATTGATGTTCATTTTCACTTTGTGCGAGAAATCATAGAAAAAGGTGACATCTTATTGAAGAAGATTGACACCAAAGAGAATCATGCAGATATGTTGACAAAGATAGTTTTTAGGGTCAAATTCCAACATTGTTTGGATTTGATCAACATCCTTCGTGTATGTTGAACCCCTTTGATGTATGAAGGGCAAATATGGATATTGCTTGTGTAATCGGCTCAAATTTGTGAAATCTTCACCAAGGTGGAGAATTGTTGAAACAAGGAACACAAATGGCATGTCGGCAGGACAAACAACCAAATTGAAAGAAAATAGTTGAAGAAAAACCTGGATTTCGGCTGGATCTAGGTTGAATCGTGCTGGATTGTTACTGAAAACCTGCTAGAAGACAGCTGGAGAGCTTTGGTGAGTTGTGAGAGATTAGGGTTCTTCAACCCCATTCTGTATGTGTGTGTGAAGAAGAAGAGAGACGTGAGGAGAGAAAAAAAATTTCTTTTCTTTTGTTTCTGAAGGATATACGCACCCCGCGTTATCCGTGGTACACATGTGTATTGAACGTCATTGACGTTGTGTTTCTCTCTCCATTTGTACTCTTCGATCTCATTAGTAAAGTCATTCTCTTTGTCCATGGACGTAGGCAAACTTTCTGAACCACGTTAAATTGTTTTGTGTGGTACGTGTTTTATTTATTTTCATTTACTTTACATTGTCTTGTTTATAATTCAGATTTATTACTTTCTATTTGAAAATATCAATTGTGTTCCGCAATCTGTTACGCTTTCGCGAGACACAACAATTACTGTGTGGGTATTTATAGTGAAGACGATGATATTGAAGATTTTGGGAGGGAAGCATATGGTGGATCCCAATACGGTGAGAGTGATGGGCAGATATGTGTTTCATGACACTGGGTCAACGTTGTCTGGTGATCTATGTTATCTTGGTGGAGAGATTTGTTTGTGTGTTTGATATTGGTTTTGTTTGAATTGTGAGAATTTTTGTGTGGATTGTTGAGGAGTAATGTGAATTTTTATTGTGTTGTGCAGTGGAGGAGAGATGTTGCTTTCGCTGGATTTGAAGTACCAATACAAATGGATGTATCGGCACAGAAAAATGATATTTGGGGTTGCAGGTGTTGATCCCCAAAGAAGACATGAGCTCATAAAGGTATTCACCATTGAAAAGTGATGGGTTTGGAATTGGTATTTCTAATAAATTTTTTTTTTGCTATAGTTGTTCAACTTTGGAGTTGAATGATCCACAGGGTAATCCAAGTTTAGTTGAAGGTGGTGGGATTTCGTTGAAGGGTGGAGAATGGCAGGTTGGATGGCTACTGGCTAGTCATGGCAACATGTAAAGGTTTAGAAGAGAAAAGGTCAAGGGGAATAAGAAGATAGTTTTAAGTTTTATTTTAATCGTTGGATTGCATTGAGATTTATAATGGAATTTAAGTCCTTAGACGAGTTTCAAGAAGTGACATGTGCAAAGCACATGCACGTGACATTTATAGTTGAGGTAATTTTGTCCTCAAAATCTATTTTGACTAGTCAACTATGTTGATTGTTATTGACTAGAACAGTCAACACTAGTATGGGGGTTAGACTGAATTAGGTTTTAAATTGAGACCCACACTCAATTAGGCAAAAATTAATGAGTGCCAAACTAAAAAATCCCCCTTTTTTTCTCGTTGGTTGCTATCAAGTAATAGCAAAAAATGCAAAACTAATGCAAATGCAAAAGTTTTCAAATGTATCATTTTCCTGTCCCAAGCGGTGCCTCTAGAGATGAATAAATAAAATCTATGGTTACATATAGCTTGAGAAAAGCGTCTTAGAGAGGGAATTTTTTTTTTAACCTACAGTTCTAAAGATTTATTCCAAAAGAACTATAAAATATTAATATAGATATCATTAGACCATCACAACTCTATATTTAGTGTTGAAAAAATAAAAAAAAGGAAAAATGGTAAGAAATTGGACCTTATGAGTCATTTTCCCAAAGATTTTTGTTAACCATAAAGAGGAACAAAGTTTAAAATTTTACGATATTTTTTTTGGCAAATTGATATAAAATTGGTAATTTTGGGAATTAACTCTTCACAATTTTCGACAATTTTGGTAGAGATTCCATGAGAATTTTAAGCCAAAAAACTGTTAGATTTATTAAAGGATAGAAAAAAAAAATCGGAAAGGATAAATCGAGTTGGAATCCTAAATAAAGAAGTTTGATAACTATGATTGCATTACCACAATATAATAATGGAGTTTTTGTTTCTGAGGTCAAAGATTGTACAATGGCATGTATGATGGCTGAGAACACATTTAACAAGCAATATGATTAACCATTTGTTGCTGATGATGATTAAAGTTCAAACTTCATTAAAAAGCTACACTAGCATTTAAACATTTAGCATGCATTTCATTCACAATCTCTATACACAACCTGTTTGTTAAATAGATAATCAATAGTTGTAGGTCTTAATTTATAAGTCTTGTTCAAATCATCCCCTCCTTAAACAAGTAGAAATGAAAAACTAGGCCCCAACTTACACATTACAATCTCAAAATATCTATTTCAAAGATCAAATTTACAGATCAAGTATCCTAAAGATAGATCGCCACTAGTTGTCAGGGTGTCCTGCAAAGTTTCTGATAGGTTTGGTAGCCAAGTAGCAGGAGTTGAGAATCCGAATAGATGCAATTTCCTAATACCCCTCCAATTCTCAGTCTATGTGATCACGGAAACGGATGATCTTATTGATGAAGGGCTTCTCATGGCGATATCTATTCACAAAATTTGGTTGAGTCAAAATGTGAATCCAAATCAGAAAGGATATGAAAACACCATACCATAGAGAAACAAGACAAAGCATAACCAAAAGACACGGAAAAACTCACATAACAACCGAAGAGATAACAGAAGAATATCAACCCAATGGAAAAGTGAACACCCAAGGTCGGCCAGAAGTTCTCTTGATCTAAAAACAAGCATAACCAACAGACACGGAGAAACTCACATAACAACCGAAGAGATACAGAAGAATATCAACCCAATGGAAAAGTGACCACCCTAGGTCCGCCAGAAGTTCTCTTGATCTAAAAACAATTTCTCCGATACGAGTATGACAGCACCTGAAACAACCAAAATCATCCAACCTGAAGGCAAGCATCACCAGAATGCCAAAGATGGCTCATCATGACAAGTGATAAAACAAAACCAAACTGAGATCTGAGTAACAAGTTTCAGCATATTCAACCATAGTGAAATTCACTTTAGTGCAGATTTTGAGAGCTTAAAAGAATATAGCAAAATCGACCAGGTCAAATTTACATACCTTAAAGAAAAATTCTAGATGTCGAGGAAATGAGCGAGGAAACCAGCGAGGGAAATGAGGTGGAGGGGGTGGAAACCGTTCACCCCCCTCGGGATGTGTGCGTTGACTTTTCGCACGCGCATCCCGAGGGGGTGAACGGTTTCCACCCCCCCCCCCCCCCACCTCATTTCCCTCGCTCGTTTCCTCGACAGCTAGCAAAGCTCTACCTTAAAATATTGCTTGTTGAATACTGCTGAATAAATTATCCTCAAAAGCATATCTAGAGGCAAATGCATGACACTGTCTTGTTGACACTTCACCTTATCATTTTCGGAAATACACCTAATACTAAAGACCACTCTAATTCAGCAACATCAGATTACACCTCTAGAAAGGTCTTGATTAAGAATACAACTATTAAAAATCAAAAAATGACCCTTGTCAAACAAAGCATACATCAGCCGTATCCTACTTAGGTAAATCACAATATAATAGTAAACTGTGTATCGCTATCAAGATATCCCATGAAAATAAGATACTTTCCCTAAATTCTAGAGCTTGCCTGATTCTATACTTGAGAAGACTTTCAGAAATAAATGCGTGAGTGAAAAAGGATACTTAATAAATTAGCAACAATCAATCCTACTGCACCAGCTGATCGAATTAGCAGGACATTTAGCACTACATAAATCACTGAGAATATAAGCAAGGATTCATTTGAGCGCTTGAGTTGTTTTCCAGATGCCACAGCGTGAAGAAATGCTTCAGATGTTCCTGAAAATGATCAAAGAAATAAAAACTTTATCTACAAACTGAATGTGAAGAGCTAGCATTGGGAAAATAGGCAGTTGCCTAAAAGAATTAAGATACAATCAAGGATGCATGGACACGAACATGTGCGTTGTGTCGGACACGGACACAACACACCGACCTAACAATTTCCCAAAAACTAAGACTCGGAGACGCATCATACTATATTTTTTTTAATAAGTCATATAAACATAAATAATAATCTAAAGTGTTTCCTAGAGTGTTTTGAAGAAAATCCTCTGTTGTAAGAAAAAATAAATAGAGAAAAAGTATTGTAGAAAAAAGTAGAGGAGAGAAGAAGCAAATGAGAGAAGAAGCAAAGATTAAGAAAAAACATAGATTATCTCTATGCTTTAGTGACATTTTGCCCTATTTGTCTTAAATCGCAGTTGAAAAAATCTTTCACTTCATATGAATCAACAATCATTAAATTAGGTGGTTATTCGCAAACATCTAAAAATAAGAAAATGAAACAAAGTTGGTTTTCGAGTCTTGACTGTGTCCTAACCAAGTTCCGAGTGTATTGGAGGCGTGTCTGACACCTCCAGACACGCTGACCAAATGTCTGACGCGTGTCGAGTGAGTGTCGGACACAAATACGATAAGTTTTTCGAATAGTCCGTGCTTCCTTGGATACATAAATGGTTAGATAGGAATCCTTCTATTCCAGTTTTGGGCTAGGTATCAAGGCAGTCACTATAACCTTGCATAACAACATGGGGAGATTAAAACATTAGGCCTTTATAATACCTTCATTACCAAATACAGGGCAAAATTGACATTTTACTATTTTAGATAATCAATAGCTTTTATTTCTACAATAACCAGTATTTAATATACCATGGAAGACAAGAAATCAATGAGAGGTGATAATCGAACTTTTTGTTGTATTACAAGTAAAATAATAATAATAATAATAATAATAATAATAATGAGCATAAATAAAAATGAAGGTTACTAACCATTCATTGTCAGGACAATCACATAAAGGCAATAATAATGGAGGGCAGTGGGAGCTTCTCCATACTCTAATGAGAACATATGAGTAGCTTCGCCCAAATGCCATAAACACAAGACCCATAAAAATAAAAATAAAAAAGGTACAAATCAAGAGCAAATATATCAGAAATACAAAAGCAGTAAAGAAAAGGGATGCTAGTATGACAGATAAGTGATATGTAAATCTGTTATGACAATTGTCAGCCACAAGCTGTTAAAATCAAAGCCCAATAGCCAACAATTACAAGAACCTTAAATTTCTGCGTTGATGCAGTGTGCCAATGTGTGGATACAGAACCATACAGATTATCCAAAAAGACCAGGGAACCTTAAACTTCTATTTCTAGATGAAAGCATACATTCAGGAGGGGATTCACTTCAAATGGAAAAATGGTATTCTTGAATCATTCATACATGGACATCAGACAAATGTTGTTGACCTTAATTTGTCCAGTTTAAAAGAAGTCATCTATATGAGATTCTACTGGGCCAATAAATGAGACAATGATCATATAAACAAATACAAATAGAACAAATTTTGGGATCAACATCATGGTAATTTTGGCATTATGAACTAGAAATTTAAAATAATAGGAAAACATAAACATATATTAACAAATCAATGACATTATCATTTCAGTAGAAAACTGTACCAATCAACGGAACAAGTTTTAACGCATACATGAGGGCACTTCCTAGCTTCACATTATTTTTATGAGGATATTGTCCTGCTAAGACAAGACAGATCAAACATTAAAAACTACAATTTATTTTTCATTTCATGAGACATCACCTTAAATACATTCCTAAGTAGATTAAATTACTTAAAGAAAATGATCTAAAACTTAATCTGGAGATTAGTGTTAAGAGCTACATGAGCTGGAAATGACAAGCAATCACTCGTGTATTGTTTGGAATTCAAAGAAACTCTGCATGGAGTTTACTAGTGTCTTATAACTCTTAGACCTCTTGATGCATTTATTGAAGAAGACCTCTAAGAAACAAATACCAATAACTATAACGAAACATATGCCTTTAATATGAGAGAAGGGGCAGGGGCGGATCTACAAAGAGGCCAGGGGTGCCCCCCCCCTCCAACTTTTAAAATAATTTTATTATATACTTAACCTTTAAAAAAACAATTTTATAATGTATAATATAATAACAAAATTTTCATTCAATTATTTTTTACATCTTTCTATTAGTGTAGTGGTTGAAAGTTTGTAATTTCTTTAAACAACCCGAGTTCGATACTCTTCAACTATTTTTCATCATTGTTACTCGCTTAATTTTTTATTTTCAATACAATTTTATTAGTAATTGCAAACATTAAAAGAATTGTTTAGTTTAATAAAAATTTATATTCGGTCCGCTTGGAGCGTATGATTTCTTTATGTCTATACAATTTTGTCATTGTGACATTCCCTTACTTTTTTGTTTTCAACGCAATTTTATATGTAATTGCAAACATTAAATAAATGAATTGCATGTTCACCAGTGGTGTAAAACCTCCATCCAAAAAAATATTTGAAATTAATATCTAAAATAATAACTATAGAATTCAATGAAAATATATGCCATTAGCCAATTCGTACAAAAATTGAGCCTCATACAAACCATTTTTCGATGAAATTGTATTAGGATCTTATTATGTTCGTAAATTTCCGATTTTTTTTTTAGCTTCAACTAGATACTTATCTTAATTATTTTGTGATTTTAGTTAAATATTCTAGTTATTACGCTCATTTGCCCCTTGCTAAGGTTATTGATATTGTGACCTTATTTTGGCTTAAAATTGGATTACACTTGATTCAATTTAGTATATGCAATGTATTTTTATAGTTGTATTTTTCTTATTTTACTAGCTCGGGTAGAAAAAAAATTTGAAAGCATTATTAAGAAGCAACAATATTAATCCAAAAAAAAAGAAGCTCCTTTCTCTTCCTTTTTTTTGTTTTTTGTTTTGCCCACAAGATGTTGTAACTTTGACGATCGAGTAGAATAAGAGAAAAGAGAGCTGAAGAAAGAAGTAAAATTACACAAATGAAATGGAAGATTCCAATTATGAAAGAAATGGCCAAGGAACATGAGAACAGAAGTAAACCTGATGAAAATCTTGCAAATGTAGCATAAGAACTTTCTTCAAAAGGCATAAACACCACTACTTGAAAATGCAATTGGAGTTTCGTTAAACATTCTATCTTATCATGAAACACTAAAAGAAAACCATTAGTGTTCAGTATTCACATACAAACTAAGTTTTAGATCAATAACAAGAAATTCATATCACTAAGGATATGTGGCTGACACATGCCTAATTTTTCCACAACTCCATATACAGCCTGATTATAGGGTGTATCCAACCATACCAGAATCATTTTTTCTCCCTACTTTCGGAAGGATTGACAAATGAATAATATACACAAACGCAAGAACTGCTTATCATGATCCATCAGACTCTCCACTCTACAGCAAAACAGATTGCAATCTTAAAAGAGGCTTTAAAGATACCCATAGTGAAAATTAAGCCATGCATCTTGATACACGATGAACTTATTGTTTTCTCTTTGATTGATGATAACCTACTAATTTTCCATATTTGTTCTTTCGTTCACAGATCAGTTGATGGGTTTGTTTGTAAATCACAACTGTTCAGTCATGTGGATTGACCAATATGAAAAGACATTCTATATCAAACGTAGAGTAATGAAAAGAAATGATAAAATGAACATGATATGTATTGCAGAATCACAAACAGACTGAGAGAAAGATCAGAGAATGAAAAACTGATTTTAGAAGAAAAAGAAGAAGTTTATACAAAATATTCAAGCACTTTGAGAGGCTTGTCTCTCCAATTGTAGAGCATAATGCTCATGTATAGAATTCTCAATACCTCAAATGTACTTCCTAAGTTCTATTTATACAATGTGTGTCTCCTCTAACATTCAGAGCAATCTTGACTAACTGCTAACTAATATAGAGCAACTTGACAGACTGCTACTTGCATCACAGATGAACATCTTGACAGAGCAGCAACTTGATCATCAACTTGACAAACTGCTAACTGCCTTATGAACAATCTTGACAGAGCAGCAACTAGAGCAGACAGAGCAGCAACTTGATAGACTGCTTACTGCCTCTAACTGAATTGTTGCCCACTTGCTTGCTATGCATTCTCTTGGTTGTTAGATGGTTCTAACCTCTTGCTACGCCTTCTATATGTATACTTTACTGGTGGTCTAACAGAACTCACGTATATGACAGACAAAAAATCCTTGGATATTGTGGACGTACCTTGTTGTCTGTCTGCCTCATTTTGATGTTTATTTTCATGCAGTAATTTTTCAATTAGTAAACTAAAGCATAAATATAATCCACTGGAACTTAGCTGTGTGTGTTGACTTGAGGTGTATTCAAAACAGGGATGAATTAGCACTTTAGCAGCCATATCAGTTGTATCGTGAATGAAGGTGAATGAGATTCCCACAACTTAGGGTGTGTTTGGTTGCATAGAATCTTATGCCATGGAATCCATGAGGGGACCCATATATTTTAGGCTAATTTGAGGTATAACTCCACATCCACCATTTGATTTGGTTATCAATTATGGGAATGAAAGTCACATGAACATGAGAATCACATGCCTTGGGGGACCAAGGAGTGGAATTCCTATGTTCATAGGACTTTCATTCCCACCATTGATCACAAAATCAAATGGTGGATGTGGAGGGATAAAACAAGCCCATATCAATCGTACCTCTTAGGTATCGAAATATGTCTTTAATGCCAGTCTAATGGCGGCGTGTCAGCGCATAACTAAATCCAGCCAACAAGTTCACAGTGAATGAGATGTCCGGTCTCGTACATTGCGCTAAGTACAATAATGCGCCTATTACACTTAGGTAGGGCACCTCTGCCTTTAGTAATGCCTCGTCCTCCTCCTTGGGACATAATGGATCTTTCTTCGGATCCAGACTCCGGACGATCATGGGAGTGCTACAAGGCTTAGCTTTATCCTTATTAAAGCACATTAACAATTTCTGAATATAGCCCGATTGATGAATAATAATCTCATCGGCACGGTGCTCGATCTCCAATCTGAGGCAAAACCGTGTTTTCCCAAGATCCTTCATCTCAAATTCAAACTTCAGGTGCTCAGCGGTTTCCTTTAACTCCTCTAGAGTTCCAATCAAATTCATGTCATCGACATAAACCGCAACAATAGCAAATCCGGAACTTGTTCTCTTAATGAACACGGATGGGCATAACTCATTGTTTATGTATCCTCTTCCGATCAAGTATTCACTTATTTTGCTATACCACATCCGCCCGGATTGTTTCAATCCGTAAAGTGAACGTTTCAATCTGATAGAAAACGTGCTCTGTGGTTTAGAGCTACTAGATTCGGGCAAACGAAGTCCATCCAGGACTTTCATGTATATCTCTGTATCTAGATCCCCGTAGAGATATGTTGTAACCACATCCATAAGCTGCATATTCAATTTTTCGAAAACTACCAAACTGACAAGGTAGCAGAACGTTATTATGTCCATTACGGGAGAATACGTCTCCTCGTAATCGATCACAGGGCGTTGAGAAAAACCTTGCGCCACAAGATGAGCCTGATATCTCATAATCTCGTTTTTCTCATTACGCTTCCTAACGAATACCCATTTAAATCCGACGGATTTTACACCTTGAGGGGTTGGCAGTACCAGCCCAAACACCTTCCGTTTCGTTAGGGAATCCAATTAAGCCTGGATCGCATCTTTCCATTTTGGCCAGTCAGCTCTACGTTGACACTCTTCAACGGAGCAAGGTTTGATATCATCGCAAGCTATGATTTCGCGCGCAACCGAGTATGCAAATACATCATCGATGATGATTTCGTTTCGATTCCATGTCCCATCTATGCATGCATAATTGACCGAGATTTCTCTATTCTCGGGAGTAGGTACCGACGTTGAGGCGTCCCCCAACGATGACTCCTGTTGGACATATCCATAGTTCGGGATATTCTCATGGGATGGTTCAATCAAAATAGCGATGTCAGATAGATTGGTTTGTGCTCGGCATCTCCCGGGGCGGCGCTACGGCCTGTGGTGGGGACGTCAATCCTTGCAGGCATGTTTGCAACAGGTATATGTGATCTCGTCACTTTAGCGATATCAGTGAAAGCGTTTGGCAACTTATTTGCTACGCTCTGAAGCTCGAGAATTCGCCGCACCAAACTCTCAAACTGTGCGGTTCGGGGATCGAGATGAGACAAAGTGAGGACAGACCACGACAATTCATGTCGTTCGTGTTGAACGTTAACGTTCTTATCTCCCCCTAACAACGGAAAGACTGTCTCATCAAAGTGACAATTCGCAAATCGTGCAGTAAAGAGATTGCCTGTCAAGGGTTCCAAGTAGCGGATAATTGATGGTGTATCATATCACACATATATACCCATCCTTCGTTGAGGCCCCATCTTGGTACGTTGTGGCGGCGCAATTGGCACATAAATCGTGCACCCAAAAATGCGTAAGTACGAAAAATCCAGTTCGTACCCAGTCACCAGTTGTGACGCAGAGAATGGTTGGGTGGCAACCGGCCTCAAACGGAGTAACATTGTTGCGTGCAAAATTGCATAGCCCCATGCGGATATAAGCAGGTTGGTGCGCATAACCAACGTCCGAGCGACCATCTGCAACCTCTTGATGGTGGCTTCCGCGAGACTGTTTTGGGTGAACATGGGGAACCATATGTTCAACATCAATCCCAATGCACATGCAATAATCATCGAATGTTTTCGATGTAAACTCTCCGGCATTATCGAGTCGAATTAACTTAATAGGGTAATCCGGGTGGTGAGCCCTCAGCCGAATAATCTGGGCCAAGAGTTTATCATATGCAGCATTTCGGGTGGACAGTAGCGTGACATGTGACCAGTGTGTCGACGCATCAACCAACACCATAAAATATCTAAATGGTTCGCAAGTTGGTTGGATAGGTTTACAAATAGCCCCTTGAATTCGCTGTAAAAATGGGATGGACTCTTTAGATATCTTTGCATAGGAAGGTCTCAGTCCTAATTTTCCCAATGAACATGCTTTGCAGAACGAGCGAGTTGCGTGCATGGCGGGCCCCCTTGGTGCGGCGGCCCGTGGACCAACGTTGGTCAATCGAAGCAGACTCCTTTTAGTGCTTCGAGTAGCTCAAAAAAATGGATGTCTTGCACAATGCAAAGTAAACAAAATTAGTGTTTCTGAGCCAATGCTTCCAAGAAACAGATATCCATGGAACTGGGTTAGAATGAAACTCGAAGTTTCAAACAATGGTCGTGAACGGTCATCGTTCAATGCTACACTTACTACCATATTTCAGAGCGAATACCATAGTTCAAGCTTCACGAACTGCCATAGTTCGGAGCGAATGCGAACCCCCGCTGTTCGACTTGGTGCGAACTTCCATAGTCCGACTTAGAGGGAATGGAATAGAAAGCTAATTGGGAGAGACTGAAATTTAAATTAATTCACAAAAGCTATAAATTAATACACAACATCATAACATATATAGTACAATGATTCAATCAGTGTAAGAGACACAACAAGAGGTTGTTTTTCATACCAATTTTTTTTTTTGTACTTGAATCAGGGATCAGCGTATTGAATCTGATTTTCTAAACAAATTTACTTGAATTATGGCGGGTTCTTCATATTCTGTTTTCATAGTTTCTCTAGGACTAATTGAATTCAATTGTATCAGATTCATTACAGTAGATAATATTTGTAACCAGTTGTATATTTTAAGTTATAGCAACCCCAAAAGGAAGTGGGGAAACAAGTTAACTATTGAAAATTTGGCCTCAGGGCAGAATGGCATGAACATCAGTATTTTGCTTCAAAATAATTGAAACAGGATTATCGTTTTACTATAATTTTTCTTTGATGTAATTGAAAGAGAAGGCAAAAAAAAACTGTCCCCATGGTGAACTCAGGTAGTTATACACTTCTATGCACTGTTTTTTCAGGTTTCCATTAGCAGATTATTTGTTTAATGATATTGTCAAGATTTGAGACTTCTCAAGTCGGTTGGGGCTAAAAGAAAACTCATAAGTTTAACAGAAGATTTGGTACCATTAATTCATATTTGAACCCTTCAGAGTTCAGCCATTGAACCAAGAACTTCAAAATACATAACAGAAACATTGGAACCTCATCAAATAAATAAAATCTACATTTAAACACATTGAGAAACTTTAGACTCAATGTACTCAATTCTGCCCTTGATTGTCTGAACACAACAAACATCAGTAATTTATTTTCATACAATCAATTCATAATTAGACGAACATGATTTATATTTTGCAGTTGACTATCATCCAAGACCATATCAAAAGACCGTAATTATTTCATGAAAACCTCCTAGAGACGAAATAATAGTTGACTTAATAAAAGGGAAAAAATCATAACCATCTCATGTACTCGAGATAAGCTACTGCTCAATTAGGGAACCGGGACCTTATACTCTTTTACATAAGAGTATAGGGTTTCATTCATCAGTAAATGTATGGAAATGAATGGATATGATGTTCTACAAGACATAACATATACGATGAAGACACCTATCAAAACGTCTCATGCGAGTATGAAGGATTAGACACACAATATTTCAAAATCCTGACAAGGAAACCTACTAAGTTTTCTAGTGTATGTCGAACCGTGGGTATGGCACGTAATCCTAGATCCCTAGTTCTTTCATTAAATGATACACAGTTTTTCATGTGATGCATAGAAATGAAAACTGAAACTTATAATGGCATGGATCACGCTTCATGTTCAAGACTTTATAATCTACATTGAGAAAACATATATCTGCATGTAAGCGTGCTTTGGAAATCTTACATAATATTTGCAAAAAAAAAAGTTCAAGGTAGATGGGGAAAACAATACTCACATTTATGCAAATGAACACCAACAATGGAAAATTCAATACACTAATAATAAATAGAAACTGTTTTTGTTTGAATTGCAAAAACATCAAACAAAAACAAGATATGAATATGAAGTTGCTCAAGTTAAGAGAGAATGCAATACCAGAGCCCAGATAGGATAGGCCAGCAATATAATGATTCCAATTGGGTTTGATATACCACTGCTCCGAGTAAAAGAATTTCTGAAGCTGCTAACGGCGAATGGTGTTCGCGTGAGGATTGTTTTCTTAATAGGTGCTAGGGTTAGGGCTCGTGCTGATAACGTGTTAAAAGTAACGTAAAGAAAGCAAAAAACAAGAGTATGGAGGAAAACAGAGAGTTGTATTATTCATTGATATGATCCTTAGCAATTACATAGTATCCCAATTTAAAACGAGATAGAAAACCTATGCCAATAAGGAATCTAAATCCTACTCCATAATAAAGAAGATATCCTTCCTTGTTTGGACTAGTCACACAATCCTAGTTTGACTGCAACAATGGTTTATTTTATTCTTGTGATTTTCAACTATGAGTCGGTTGTGTGGATTCACACAAAGATTACTCACTAAACAAATTACATATTTAATCATTTCTACGAGCTTTATCATGCAAACATCTGCAGTTACCTCTAATTATTCTTAAAAATAATATTTAAAAAAAAAAAAAAAAAAAAAGCTAGAGCATTTTGCCTCAAATTACTAGTTCATTACACAAGAAAATGATGTCAATTATACAAATTGACACTGAAGTGTCTTCCTTGAGTAGTAATTTATTCTAGATTGAAAGTTTGTAAAGCCTAACTCAAGAAATTGTAGTATTGTTTTAATAATACGGTAGAAGGATCATTAACAACTCTAATTATTTATTCGTCTTATTCATTATTTTGGCATAATCTTTGAATTGTTGCATGTCACAAGCTGGTAGCCCAAGTACAAAAGTAGATCGTGGGATATCTTGCGTTATAGTTGTTAAGCCCTAGTGAACTTAGAACGAAGCATTCGACTAATGTCAACAAACTTGGTAAAGTGTCGACGGTGTAGATTTCAGAGAGGAATGGCCTAAACCAATGTTCGTTCTAGAATATGGTTTAAGAAACCTTGGTGCATCAACTCACCCACCAACTCAAATAAAGTATCATTGTCAGAAGGGGGAGTCATTATTGGGTAAGCATATGCATTTCCCCCTAGAGTAATGCTACGGTGCCTGGTGCTACCAGGCATCGTAGATCTACATCGAGATAAGAGACAATTCCTATCTCGATGCAGATCTACGGTGTCTGGTTTGCACCAGGCATAAGATCGGTGCACTTAGAAAAATCCATTTCTCCTATCAAGGTTTTAAAGACACTGTCACCATGCACATCCACCACACTTTTTCAAAGGCGGCGATTACATCACACCGTCATTTTCTCTCTTTCAGACCGTTTTATTTTCTCATATCACCTACTTTTTTCCTCACAGCACCATAATTTCTCACACCACCTATATAAACAAAAATCATCCATTTTTATGCCTTCTCTATTCAAAATCTTTTACAAATCTCAACCAAATCTCTCCCCACACTCAAATCTCTTGCAAATCTGCTTCCTCTCCCTCGAAAACTCTCAAAATCTCCTCAATGTCAAAACCCTTAAACCTAAACTCAATAAATATGCATAACTTAACATACAGAGAAACTCAAAACGAAAAAAACGCAAAATAGGATAATTTTCGACCAATTTAAACCATCAATTAAGACTGATTCTCAACCTCATCAGATACCTCGCAGTGCACTCTGCGAACAGAAATTTTTTCGGATAGATTGCGCGACTTTAGTGAAATAACCATAACTTACTCATTTCAAAACATTTTCAAGTGATTCAAGTTGTGTTTATTATATAACTCGGAGTATTACAATTTTTGTGTTTTAATCAAATTGGGAATCGGTTTCGATCGAGCACATAAATTGGCCGAAAGTCGGGAACACTATTCGTTTTCATTTTTCGAACAGATTTGCGCGATTTAGTAAAATGACCATAACTTGCTTTTTTCAAAACATTTTCAAATTGTATTTATTAGATAATTCAGAGTACTACAACTTTTGTATTCTGATCAACTTGAGAACCGGTCTTGATCGAGCACATAAGTTGGCCAAAAGTCAAGAACACTATTGCGTTTTTATTGCAAGACAGATTTGCGCAACTTTAGTAAAATGATCATAACTTGCTCATTTCAAAGTATTTTTCAGTGATTCAAGTTGTGTTTATTAGATAACTCATAGTACTACAACTTTCGTGTTTTGATGAAATTAATAATCAATCTCAATTGAGGGTTTAAATTGATCGAAAGTTACCCTATTTTGCATTTTGAGTTTGGATTTCTTTGTTATGCATATTTATTGGTGTGAGAAAGTAAAAATAAAAAAAAATAAAAACTCAAGGGTGGTATGATAAAGAGGAAATGGTAGTGTTGTGTAGTCATTGCCTCCTTCAAATTCACTTTTTCTTCCACTAGATTTTTCCCCATCAAGAGACGGTTGTATTGCACAATGAATAATTAATCAAAGGTGACGAAACCAAACGTTTTCTGAGCTACAAGAGATGTGAGATTTATGTGTATATATATATATATATATATATATTTCATTCAACTTGCAGAGTTGAGATATGATTGGGATCCAACTTGTATATATACTAGAGTATGGCTCGTGCCTGTTGGCACTCCACATAATTTTATTTTTGTCAAATATTTTCTACTTAACACCTCTGTCACTATCCTCATTTTCGCTCTCAATTAGTATTGAAGTGTAAGTTTATTCTAAGGTAAAAATATATATTATAAATTTTTAAGGTTAAAATCATTTAAATTTTAATACTTGGGAGAAAAAAATTAAACGCCGAGAATGAATTCTCCCTTAATATTTGAATTCGCCAAAACATGAAGTTTAGGATTTTTTTTTTAAATGTGCATTAAGATGTCCGACTCATTTTTTTTATACGATCGGTCTGTCTCATTGCTTTGAAAAATATTAAAGACGTAAAATATATTATAAGTTTTTTAATTATAAAATATATATATTTAAAATTTTAGCGCTTGTATTGATTATTGATTTTGTTGAAAAAGATCTTCAAAAATGCATTTCAATGATATTAAGTTTTTCAAAATCAGACAACGATATAGATAGTTATGATAAATTTTCATTTTGCTAAAAGAAATATACAATATTTTCTCTCTCCACATGTACATTCCACCTTTCTCTCTGCCACATGTACATTTCACCAACTCTTTTCAAAAGTTTTTCATTATTTTTACCATTTTACATGTTTTACATTTATCAATATACAAAATGAATCTCAACCCTCAAATTCAATATATTTCCCAACTTTCAATCCTAATCATTTTTTATCTCCAATGCTTATAATTTGATTTTGTCCAAATTAGCAGTGAATAGTAAAACTTCTATCTGAATTGTAAAATAAATATATATATATATATATATATTTCATTCAACTTGCAGAGTTTAGATATGATTGGGAAATGGGTTTGCTTTTTTAACTTGATAAGGTCATTCATTCTAAGCTGCTCATAGCGCATCCAACATGTTAAAATAAAAAAAAATTCTCCAATTGGTTATCAAATGAGGAATTACCTTGTAAAAAGTTCATTTAGGGAAAATGTCATAATGGAAATCATTACATGCTGCCTACTTCATAAAGGTGGATGCACCCATCACGCAAAACTGCTGCCTAGGACACATTTACCACCTCAGGGCAAACCTCCCCCCACATCAGTGTTAGATGAAAGGAAGGCGACGTTGCGACATGGAGGCAAGGACAACAGCACAACTCTGCCACAATCTATGGGCTACTCCACTAAACTGAAGGTTGATACTTCAAAATTAACTTTGGACTTTAAAACACTAGTTTGTCGCCAGGGAAAACACTTCAATACAACAGCCAGCAATAGCACATTGAACTATAATGCACCCATACTATAATGCAAGTGCTTTATGGGAAAGTTTTCGGATGTAGAATTGTTAAATCATCCAAAGACTAGATCAGCATGCACAATTATGGGGCTCTCTTCGTATGTATTTCAACTGTAGTATTCTACAGGCAAGATGCACACTAAAAGAACCAAACCAAATAAAAGTTGAAGACTGCAGACACACTCAGTAATCATTGAATCAAGTCTCAAAGCAGGTGATATCAATCTCCCCCTTCTAAAAGTACATTGTTCTTGCAGTCGCCAAATACCACCAAAAATTTCTTAGACCAAACATCCATCTGTAATTTAGAAACACCTAAAAGTAGGAAAAAAAAAAAGAAAAGGTACACAAAGCTAATTGTCAACACCCTGAATCTCACTGATCACCTGGGATGCTCTTGATGATATCAGAATCACCTGCAAACACAACCAAACATGTTTTAGCAAGTGATTAAACCAATTATTGTTTCGTAATGGAAGTGGTGGATATAAGACTTCTCAACAGATCACATATGCTTTTAAATCTTACTAAGCTACATGATGATTGGGAAAAAAGTTTATACGCAAGCATTCACAGGTTTCAGATAGTTTGCTTCTTTTTTCTAGTAGAAATGTTATATACGAAACTATAAAATGTACACAATATTATGAGGGCCTTGTTAATACCAACACAGAATTGTATGAGTAGAAATACCTGGGTCAATGATACTGAGGCAGCATACTCGGTAATACTTTCCACAAGCTGTACCCAGGTCCACATTATCTACAAGAGCAATAACACAAACATAAGGCAACCAACAATAAACCCCAACATATAATAACATCTTCGGATTTCTAATTAACTAATAACTAGTAAAGAAAGACGAACATGAATTAGGAGAGAAAAGGGAAACAAACAAAGTGTGATACTAACTGGGCAAAAGAAAACTATAGAAGCTATTACCTCCTAAGTTCTACCAATCAAACATGAAAAAAGAGAGACAATTCAACTTAAAAGGCAAAAACAAAACAGAAATGGATGAGATATTCCCCATGAATGATGTTCAGAGAATCAGGGCAGTAGGGAGTGACTTTATATTTAACCCTAATTCGACTGAAAAAATGGGTCTCAACTACAACAATTAAAATTAAACTAAACCATGAACTCCAAAACCTTCCAAATTTTCAATGACTGTTCAGTAAGAGAAATTGAAACATATTTAAGTATATTTCAAATTGTTTTTTTTTTTATCAAAATCAATATCAAACACATTGATTCCAATAAGAAGTCATCCACTGAGAATCCCACATAAATCAGCTAAACACCAAGAAATTTACAATTAATCATAATTTGCAATATTATAAGATAAATGAAAGATTAAGAATTGGAATGGAAAAGAATAAATGCCTCAGAATTGCAGAAATTCAACAGAGCTATAAAATAGCTAATCAGTCCCGAAAGATGGTGTTATGATTACTGATTTCCTCATAGGCATACAAAAATAATATGAGACTGCCTCCAATCAAATAAGGAAACAAGAACTTCTCAGCCAATAGGTTTCACAGAATCAACCCCCATGTATATTAACCATGGAAATTAACAAGCCACGTATTACTGTGTAACCTTAACTTAGCTTGATGTAATACGTAAGAATAATAAGGAAAAAAAGGGATAAGGAGGGGTGTTCATACACAAAGCAACCAATAGCAAAGACTAAAGATTGAAAAACCAAAAAACTCACAAGCCACAAAGCCAATTCAAGATCTAAAATTGTAGAAACCACCAATTACAGAAAGACAACAATGTAGATGGTTTTCCCTTGAATAGTTGATGAAAATGATCAATCAAAAGATAGCTCTTTTTGTTATGTTGATTTATCAAAAAATGTAGAATTTTTTTTTTTGAGTTAATGAAATTTCTTTCAAAATCTGAATTAGGCCAATCTCAATTTCACTAAATTTTAACCAGTTTTAACCTTAGTTAGGTTATTATATAAGTGATTCGTATGAAATATATTGTTTGCATGACATTATAAATTGTGGTGCCATTTATGTATATAATAGTTTAAAATGGTTAAATTATAATGATAATGTTAAAATCTTAACTTTTATCTACATTATATTTATACTATTAAATTTTTTTATCTACATTCTTAAAATAAAATTACCGAAATTAACTCGAAAAACGAAATCACGATCCTTGGTTGATATTAAGACAGCATTCATGAGCAATTAAACTGGGGAATGAATTTGACCTAAAATGAAAATTTAATGGACTAATAGTGTAAGATGAAATGCTAGAGATGAGTTAGATGCAAAGCAGATACTTACTTCCGTTGAAGTGATGAACTCCAACTTTAGCCAACATGGCGTAGTACTCGATCTCAGACTTTCGGAGTGGTGGGCAGTTGTTAGCGATGATGATCAGCTTCCCTGCAAATCCCCCGTCAACAATACACATCAGAATAGGTGTTGAGATGATGAGATTCAACAACAACAACAACAACAACAACAACAACAAAAGAAAAAGAGATCTAGTGTTTGTTACCTTTGGAGCTTCTGAGGGACTTTAGGACGGTCTTATAGCCGAGAGTATACTTTCCACTCTTCATCACCAGAGCCAATCTGTTGTTGATGCTCTCATGAGTCTTCTTCTGCACCAAACCAAATCAAATGCACAACTAAATGTCAGAATCTATCGATAGAGACGAAGAACAAGAGGAGAACCTATGAGACAAGACAGAACAACTCACGGTCTTCTTGGCGGCCACCATGGCTACTGTTCTGCTCTGAAAACCTAAAAACCCTAACTTCACCTCCTCCGCTACAATATTGCGTTTATTAGGGTTTTTTGCGATGGAATTCTGCTTATATATAGCTCATACTTAAATTGTTAGTCCCGGGATTTGCCCTCCATCAGGTTCTAATACCCGAAATACCCTATTCTGATTGCACCACCCATGGGATCAATTGTAACACCCACCTTGCTCGTGTTTCTTACTTTTACCCATTTTTCCTCATAGTTGGAATTAGTGGTGGGCACGGTTCGGATCGGTTTCAAATTTTGAGGAACCTAACTCGAATTGTTTAAATTTTATTGGTTCCGATCTGGATCGGTTCCTCCATTTTGAACGTTGGAACCGAACCTAACTCGAATCGTTTACAACGGTTCAGTTCCAAACGGTTCTTGTATTATATATTTCAAATTTAATATTAATGCTCTTAGAAGGCATACCACAACTTTTGATAATTCTTCCATAGTGTACTGGCTCAGATGGGTATGACTTGTGCAAAAAAAAAAAACCCATTATCAGCCAAAACATTCTACCAAGCTCTTAGAAGGCATACCACAGCTCTAAACAACCAAACCAAAGAGTATGGACCCCCCCCCCCCCCCCCCCCTCACACACACATTGTTCCTCCTCTATTGGCTGCAATTTCGGCCCTTTTTTATTGCAATTTCGCTATCTTCTTGGCTGCAACTTGTTGTGCGTGAAGAACTCTGATTTGAAACTCTCTATTTGGTTGTGATTTCGCTAGGAATCAGAGAGGGCGCTCTCTGTTCAAGAAATGAAGACGTGAAGAAGGAGAATGGCTGCCCTGTTCATGAACTGAAACAGGGAAAGAGTTGAAAGAAGTTGCGAGTTACTCTCCCTGTTTCTCTGCGTGAAGGAGATGCTATGTGTCCTTGTTGTTGCTTGATTTTTTGCGTGAAGAGAAGGAGTAAGGGGAGAGAAACTCTATTTTCTTGTTGTCGTGACTCTGATTCGTGAGTGTGCTCATTGAAGTAGCTTTTTTCGTGACCGAAGCAGGGAGAAAAGGAACAAGAAGGAAAGAAAAAAGAGGACTATGCGTGGTTGTGCGAGCTGTTCTGCTGGGCGTGAATTCTGTTGCAGACTTTGTAAAGAAGAAGAAGAAGAAGAAACAGGGATCTGGAGTTGAGTGTCGTGCATTGCCAGCAGAAAGGGTAGGGGTTTTATAACGGATCGGAACCGAACCGTTCGAAACTATAATTTAAAAACCAGAACCGAACCGAATTGTTTCATAATTTATAAAACAAAAACCGAACTGTTTTGGGTAAAACATTCCGGTTCGGTTTGGAACCGCGGTTCCTCAACCCGTTTCCCACCCCTAGTTGGAATCTAATTCACACTCATATCAATTTTCTAGCTTTTGCTTTCACATTTCAAATTCGGAATTTGTTTCCGCACTAACCCTCACTTCCCATCTTTCACATGACTCCAACTTCAACCCTTCTTCAAAAACCTAAACACAAAAAATGTAGTTATTATTTTCCCTTATAAATGCGTCAATCTCAACCGCTCCTCTTCAACACAATTTAAACGAATATTTTATCTAACTCTTGGAAGAAAATTATTATATTTGGAAGAAAATGGTGGGTGATTAAGATGAGAAGAATAAAAGGAGGTTGAGTTTAATTGTTGATGTTGATGATGGATGGCTGATGGAGGAAGAGAAGTAGTCGAGTTTGATTTTTAATGATGAATGGTGGAGGAAGATGGTGAGAGGAAAAGATGTGAGTTTGACAAATTTTGACTTTGTGAGGTAGGTTTGGGTCAATCAAATCAAACATTTAGTGGTGGCAGGTACAAGTCCAACTTTTTAACTTTTGAAAATGAAAATAGGTATTGGCATATTTGGTTTTTACTAACTCAAGAGGATCCATTAGTCTTCATTTAAATTAAGGACCCTACATACACATGACTAAATGAAAACTATATCATTTGAGATCAGTTTGAGCTGAAATTTTGAGAAAAATTAAAAGCCAACATGAAAAAAAATGTGCCAAAGTTTCAGCTCATTTTGACATTCGTGCCTCAAGATCCGTACAAAGTGAGATAAAGGGAATTTCTTTATTAATATCACGAAGGGAGCGACGGCCCACCTTCAAGGCAACACTAGTTGGTAGGTTGATTAGCGCCCATAGCCCGAAACCACTCGAAAGGGTGATCCTTAAACACTCACAAATACTGTTGATCTAGATATTTAATGACAGTACCAAACACGTATTTTCGAGGAATGATGTCAAAATGGCATGCAACTTTGACTTGTTTCTAGTGCTAATAGGGTCTTTAATTTATAATGAAAACCAAGGGGGTCCTCCTGGACTAGTAAATAAAAATAAGTGGTATGCTCTGAGTACCATTCAAAGGAGTGCCTTAAGATCAGATGAGCAAGACTAGAGGGGGTGAAAATTTCTTTAAAAAAACATTTGCAAAAATTGTAAATGTAGGGTTAAAGATAAGAATGGAGAATGAAATGATTCATCTCTAGGTTTTGTGGTCTCATAAGTCTTGGTATTTAAAATCCGGTTCTATGAAAATACTTTTGCAAAGTAGATCCAAGACTTAGTACACAAATCAAGCGATCTAAACTATGATTTGTAAAACTTATACTACTTCAAACATGCAAGATGAGATACCACAAGCAGTAAGATAACCATGCCTGCATAAGAAAGTAAATAGAAGATGAAGGGAAAACACATAAATATAATGAGGTTCATCTAAGCCAGAGTTTGATTGGTCCTGACCAGTTACTTCCTCGGAGGAAAGGGTACGCAAGCCTCAAGCTTCTATTGCTTGATTAAAAGAGAAATACATTTTCAAATAGCGTTTCACAACCTCGCCAGGTCAAATCGATGAGCACCAACGAGATTTACCGATACGAATCGTGTTTCGCTCTGCGAGTCTTACGAACACCTTGGCGACACATTGGGATACAACATAACCAAGTCTGACGGGCATGTGCTTGGGATTCTAGAGATACAACTTGGTCTTATGTCGTGTTTCACGAGACTTATCGAATATCCAAGGATCACACCATCATGAAATGTGACACAAGAAAGTCTTATCATCTGCTTGGGATCCCTGAGTGACACTTACTCGTACGAATCCACTCCATGAATCAAGAACTCACATAGGATAAGTTGAGTTTAAGCAAGCTAACACTCAACGAGGTTTCTCCAGTAGTGTCTCTCAGATAGACTGATGAGAGAAAGTTAAAGCTTAGTTTTCTTACTTCTTTATATAATATGAGTGAGGTTCACCCTTACATTTATGAAAGTTTGGGGTGACAAATAAGTTTTCTCTCTAGGGCCTTTAGATCTCAAACAAAGAAGTTGTTTAGTCTAGGTTAAACTCATTTTTCAAGTCATAGATCTCTATATTTTCTTTTGAAACTCACTCAAATATAGTATGAAAAGATTGAGAGATTTCCTCTTGAGTAATGAAATGAAACTTACTCTTATTCTTCATGGAAATGTTGGATTTTCTTTTTTCGAGTAAATCTAACGAGTTTCTCTAGAACTTTCAAAGTTGATGAAGGTTAATGATGATGTAGCTATTTATAGACTGAACTTGAAGGGGTGATGTCGACTTCACTGACCTCAAAATCTGTTTTTCAGAATAACAAGATTAAAAGTTGATGATACACCAAACCGTCTCTTAATCCGCGTCATACGCGTGTCATGATAATCTTGTCAATAGATCAAAGTGAGGTTGATTGCCCATCCAATCTGGCAAGGCCCAAACAACACTAAGCCCATATTGACAGAATCTAAAGGGTTGGACCTAAATTGCAGTGCCTTACCAAGCCCACACGTCACATGATAAAACCCAATACCCGTAAGGTCTAATCAGGCAAGTATCTTGGGGAATCATCTAAGATGGGCATGCCAACAATGCATTGGTTTCAACTAGGAAACATATATCAGAGTATAAGTCTTGCATGGACAATATTCCAAAATGAAAACCTCTCCCGCAGATCTAGGAGCACAAGTCGTGTAGGAAAACTCTCATGCATGGACAACTCCAAACAAGGAAAAGATCTCCAGCAAGTTATCTTTCCCTAAACTACGACATCAAAGGC
The DNA here is from genome assembly GCA_963556465.1 of Berberis vulgaris. NCBI lineage: Eukaryota > Viridiplantae > Streptophyta > Magnoliopsida > Ranunculales > Berberidaceae > Berberis > Berberis vulgaris. The sequence goes on from OY747127.1 coordinate 25,312,909, forward strand.
CTAGCCGAACGAGGACTCTCGCATTATAAATAAGACACAGGTTTAATGAATAAAGGTACGCTCTAACACCTAGTACGTCGAGCACGGATGACGATGGGTTAGAAAGTGGTAGTCTAGTTAGTGCTCACGCAGCCCAGGGATATTTTCTCAATTGCGGGGAATGATCGCCAAACCCCTATCGCTCTAACACCTAGTCCACCGAGCGCAGATGACGATGGGTTAGAAAGTGTGAGTCTAGTTAGTGCTCACGCAGCCTGATGTCGATGGCTTGTCAGAGATCTTTGCCCAACTACGGGAAATGATTGTGAACCCTATCACTCTAACACCTAGCCCATTGAGCGCATATGACGATGGGTTAGAAAGTGGAGTCTAGTCAATGCTCATGTAGCCTGATGACAATGGCTTGCCAGGGATTGTTGTCCTTCCACAGACAATGATCACTGAACCCAACCAAAGTTTAGTCAGTTATAACTGATGACAATTTCTGGTCTCCCTTACAACCTAGTCCGACAGAAGCAGGCAGAAACAGATTGCAAGCCCAGTCAAAACCAATAAGCTTAATTCGGACAACTCACAAGGACCATCGTCCGATTATTTGCAGCGATGCACATGCATGACCATAGTCTGACCATATCGCTTATAGTGGCAGCGACAACTGCTAGTCCGTTCCACAGCCGAGCCCACATGTGGAGGATTACAATAACGAATCTCAAAAATGGGTAACAACCTGGTCCGAATTATCTATCTCCAACCGAGCTTATCCCCTTGCATGGAGTTTAGCCAACTTACAAAACTTGGCCATACGACTCCCCAATCTCTAAGAAGTTATGACTAGTTGTGTTGCTAACCAGCGGATCAATTATACGACTTCTTGAATCAATACAACCTCTTGTCTAAAAGCTAGTAACGCGGTAAGACAAAACAAGAAAAAATCAGCAGGGAAAGTCAAAGAATACACAAGTACAGAATGCTATTATCTTTTATTGATAAGTCAAAAGTATAAAGTTCACTCCTCATCAGGAGGAGGTTCAAATTCAACGGAGCTAGATTTGGTAGGAGAAGAAGTAGGGGATGCGTCTGCACGCGCTTAGTGCGCAAATACTTCTGCAAGTGCGCAAAGACTCACTCCATGGTATATATCCTCTCACGGGCAGCCTCAACCTTCGTCCCAGTGTCGACGACTTAGTTCAATAATGACATCTCAAGAACGAGATATTTCTGCCTCTTGTCGATACGCTCTCTCAGCGTGTCACCTACTGGCATTAGAATGCAATTCGCAAGCAAGACATATGCTTCTTGGAGGCATAAGAAATATCAACCTCTTGGTGCCAGACTTGGTTGCTTATCTTCAACACATCTGGAGTGAATAGGCTGATCTGGGCATCCAGATGGAGGTCTTCAGATACCAGAACTACTCCAACACCGCCCCTCCCTTTGCTCACAACGATCGGCTCTCTCTCACGAGCCGACTTCGAAGCAGTTGACAGGGAAGAAGAAAGTGAGTTATCTCTCGGACCCGTCGTCACCTCAATATGGGGTCGAGATCAGGACGAAGGACAATATGAGCGACGCGGAGGAGACTTCTCGCCGTAGGGGCGACAATCAAACGACTCTTCACCAAGCCGGGAATACTCGTGATCCAAAGAAGGGTCGTACTCAAAATCCTTCAGGGAAAAAAGACGAGTTAGACCCATATCTGACGAAACCACCACACCCGCCTGCAGCAACACATTGTTCATAACCTTTGCCTGATCAGAGTTCAGCTTCGTTGCATCTTTAACTCCTACCATCAGCATATACTCATTTTCCAAGTCGAGAAGAAAAATAAGGGCCTTTGCATGAGCATCCTGCACCTCAGATGCAGCAACTGTCGTCCCAGCAGATGAGTTCAGAACTTACCCCACATCTTCGCGCCCCCTCCAAAAGGGTCCGCGAACTCTCACGAGCGTGACTTAGTCGTGGCACGAGGCTTCTTTGAGCACACAGAAAAAAAAAGCTTCATTCAACTCCTCCCTCCTGAACGAGCTCGAGATCTTAACTTTTGAGAGCTTCCTCTTCTTCTAAAGAGGCTCGACTTCCAACTTCAGCTTCGAAACTCTAAAAAGGGTGGGAGCCTTATGCCATTGAGTCCACAGTCCGTTGCGCATGATATTACAAAAGGGTGAGGCATGTCATGAAATTTCTTCATGGCTGCTTGGTCCTCAAAAGAAAGCACGAACAACAATCCAATATGCAATTAACATTGGCTGAATCGAGAACGAAATTAAACTTAATTGCTTGAACTCTTGCTCGATTGGACGACCAACAAGCTCAAAATACTTCGAGTCCGTGGAAGCCATGAAACACCCTCCCTCGCTCTAATTAAAATGGTGATCATCATTCTTTACCCGTTCGACACTAGCTGAGCGGGCGCGATGCCGAGGTAAGCCAGGAAGCTCCAAATTTCCTTGGTAACAGGAAAACGGAAGCCCGATTGGAGCATACCTTGGTGCAGACAAATAAATTCTTCTGGAGGAGACAACAACGTCTGACCAACGCTTAATGTGAAGAGCACTAGATCATCAAAATCCCATATGTTTCACGAAAGCCTTCCAGAGTTGACTCAGAGATTGGCCTCTCCTCGAAGAACTTACGACCTTTAGCAAATAGTTCATCAGAAAACTGATTATGGCCCACCGTTGAAAAACGTACAAACTTTTGATCAAGGAAGTTGAGCAAAGTCAAAAGCATGGAAAGCGAAACGACAAAGCAGAGTCTTTAAGATCAAAAAATAAAGAAAATAAGCTCTGCAGAGAAGGGGATCTATATAGATTATAGAGAACATAATTTTCGTCTTTTTTCGAGCAGACACACACCCATTTAATGAAGTGCACCGCTCGAGGAGACGATTCGGACTCAAACCAATCATGACCGCTCAGGTCCTCTATGACATGACTTGATGAACTAGCCTGCCAACTCGAGGGGAGTAGCTGATGAAACACCAAATCGTCTCTTAATCCCCGCCGTATGCGTGTCATGATAAACTCGTCAACAGATCAAAGTGGGCCTGATTGCCCATCCATTTTGGCAAGGCCCAACCAACACTAAGCCCATATTGGCATAATCTAGAGGGTTTGATCCAAATTGCAGCGCCCTACTAAGCCCACATGTCACATGGTAAAACTCAATACCCATAAGGCCTAATCAGGCAAGTATCTGAGGGATGACCTAAGACGGGTAGGCCAGCAATATATTGTTTCCGACTAGGAAACATATATCAAAGTATAAGTCGTGCATGAAAACTTCCTTGCATGACAACACTCTAAAAGGGAAACCTCTCCTGCAGATCTAGGAGCACAAGTCGTGTAGGAAAACTCACTTATATGGAAAACTCCCAACAAGGAAAGGATCTCCAGCAAGATCTCTTTCCCTAAACTACGCTACCAAAGGCCTAGCTGAACAAGGACTCTCGCATTATAAATAAGACACAGGTTTGACGAAAAAATGAACGCTACAAAACCCAATTTCCAACTTTAAGATTTTCTCAAGCCTTGTATGACTTTAGCATCGGAGTGTCATCGACCACCACAACGGTGGTCTTTGGCTCACGTGCGTTCCATGTGCAGTTTCAGGTCAAGGTCAATGAAAGTAGGATTCGACTACATTAAAAGTAATATTCATTATCATGTTGGAAAGATCATTCAATTTCAAACTTTGAATTTTGATTTCCACACATTTTTGCTTCCAAATAGCTTTTGACGTTTTTTTTTTGGTCATCCATAAGCTATTTTTGCCTTATCTACTTGTGCCATTTATGTTGGACCGCCTTCTTGGACTTAAATCATCTATGACTTGTCTTCTTGAAGTTTTGACATTGCTTGATCAATCTTCATATATTTGACTTTGGTATTTTTAGTTGACTTTGTCTATGGTTGACTTTGGCTTTGACTTTGATTGGCGCATGACTTGATTTCATCTTGTTGCATTGACGTCTTTGGTTGAGTCTTCATGGTCGCATTCGAATGATTTAATTTCATTGATCTCTCACAAATATTATAATGGTTTTACAAGCTTAACTAATATTATTTTTTGCTCTAATTCACAATTAACATTTTTAGTAAAAATCATTTTTTAAAATCAATTACAATAAAAAGTATAAACACCTAGCATTGGGTGTCCTTTTCGGCACACTCAAATCAAGTTTAACTAAACAATATGACGTAAGCTTTGAATATCGACATTGAATAAATCTAACTACCAATTAATCAAGACAAAAATCAAGATATCATTGGTGAAATCAATTTTTTAATATGCTAAAACAAATTTGAAAATTAAGCACAAAGAAAACATTAAAGTAAATTTAAAGCAAACTCTCTAGAAAGCCAATGGTTTCATCTCCGCCTGGGTGCGGAGTTTAGAAATTCATGGTGGTGGTGATGATTGCAACAACTTTGTTCATCTCCATCATCAATTCAACATATATGCACAAAGAGCTAAATTCAAGAGCAGCGAAAAAAACTTATTAAGGACATGAAGTCCATGTGTCTTTTGAACGCAAGGCATGCCCTCTTTACAACCCTTGTTGCAATCAACCTCTAAAAACCATTTCCTCATTTGAGTAAAAAACCCCCACAAAAAACCTTCTAATTATAATAAGGTATCACTACACCACAAATCGTCATCTATAGCTTGCCAAAAATGCTATGGTAGGATACGACAACGTTAAATGGCTCGCTGTGAAAGCCGACGCTATCGTAAGTTCTTCCCTATTATTGTGTTTGCGGAACGCTGTCAAAAGTATGTTTTTCATAGCGTTTTGCATTTCGCTGTTGTAACCTCTGCAATAGCGTTTAGAAAACTCTGTTATATATTTCATTACACTATTGTAACGTTTTTATAGTATTTAAAAAATGTTGTTACATAGTTTGCGACAATATTTTTAGAATACTGTAAATTGATTCTTCCTGGCTCTTTAAAAATGTTATTAAAAGTCTTCTCAATTTATTTTTTGCCCATTTGTGCTATATATGTTGATTTCATTTGCAATATTGTACCTGCTATTAAAAGTGCAAAAATAAATATAATCCAACTCCAACCATGTAAGATAATCTCACTTCTTGATAATCAAACTAGTTTAATACATGAAACAAGTACAATTTCAACCAAAATAAATTTCATTTATTATTACATATCGCATGAAAATGCCATTTATTCTTCATACTCCTCATCCCGCTTCTTCTCCATTTTCCTCATCCTGCCATATAAACATAAAGGTATATCATGCACAGTTTAAGAATAACTAATACTCGCATAGACCAAAGAATAAACATGCACAGATTTAGGCTTTATGTAAAAGCAGCCTAAAGCATAGAACAAATTTGCACAAGTTCGCAAGAGAACGAATCCTAATACATGATGACTATAAGGAACTGATGCAGGGATTTAATTGTTCTTACTGGCTAGCACGAGTTAGACCCTTGTAGGAGTTTTTGTTGATGCTTTAAGTACTACATTCAACAAAAAGATGAAGATAAACATGATATAGTAACCGAATATAACAGGTGGCAAATCCTAGCAGAACCATCAGACAAAGGGAGATTAAACTATTTCCGTTGAAATTAAAACTACGCCAGTTAGTATATATAACCCAATTCCAATCAACCCAGAAATAAAGAATTATGAAGGTCATCCTAACAATGTACTGTATATAGCAGGATAAAAAGAAAGTCAGGAACCAGGAAAACATTTTTATAAGAAGAAAAACATTTTTATAAGAAGAAAGACTGCTACTTGAAGAAATTCCATTCAATCAAGATTGGTTGTGCAAGAATATGTATACATGTGCATGCATGAATGCCACAACATGGCAGTCAGAGTCATTAAAAGGTGGTTTCTCTTCCAATTAATCCCATAAAGGTTACACAAATGTTATGATGAATTTTCCAGTTTCTCACTGGCAGGCGCAACAATCACGTGTGATACATTATCATTTAAAGCTAAATAGACTAGTGCATGCATTCATATTCCACCAACTCATAAGGCCTAAAACTAGTATATATAGAACATCTTCCATAGAGATATTGGGAGACAAAGTTTGCTAGCTGTGTAAAAAATGAATATGCCAAGAACAATGGGACTGATTGCTCTATCAATGTTGTGTCTATGCTATTTCTACCTCCTACTACCACCGCTGTAAGTTATAAAGAATGAACCTAATTAGTGTACATCTTTAGAAGTGATTTAGTTTCGATTGTATACGCAAAACATGATAACAAAGTTTTTTTTCTCAATTTATAAGGTACGTTCAAGGGTCACTAAACAACCCGTCCAAATAAGACGGAAACAGTTAAAAAACTCGCCTCATCATGCTAAATCATTGCAAAGATTTGAAAACCACGACACAAAGGGGTGGGTAACCGGGGATAGATTTGAAAACCCAAAGTTGAAGCAAAATAGTAAACTAATAAGAAAAAAATTCAGCACTTGGAATAGTAGACTAAATAATTGGAAAAGAATATGTATAAAAGTTTACCTAGCCAGCAAGCTATTAATTATGACTGAACAACTTTGTCAGCGGGCCATGCTACTCAACTTCCAATTGCTTCTTCAATTAACTCATTTCAGATGAAGGCCTCCATAAACAAGCATTTGGATTCCTTGCAATATCTACCCAAACACATATGGCATTAGGTCCTAAAGGAGTATGATGAATAAGTTGTTTTGGATCACTTGAGGACCATCGTCCTTCAACTATTGTTTCTCCTGACCCACACCAATCCAGCAGCTTGAACATGTTCTTTGAGCTAGTAGCCACACTCTAACAAACCAAGTATAAAGAATTTTAAATTAATAAGAAGGAAGAAAATCAACAATCAAAGAATAATACTAATCCACACAAGCAAGTTTAAATTATTCTCACCTTTGTTATTGACATATTGTCATTTCTTTCATTTTCCAAACTTGTGTCAATGATAACTTTCTCAGTGGGCCATGCAACTCTATTACCAATAGCTTCTTCAATAGAAACCATATCAGGTGTTGGCCTCCACAAAAATGCATCGGGTTTTCTTACTAAATCTACCCAAACTTTGAAAGCATTAGGTCCAAGAGAAATATGATGAACAACCTCTTTAGGATCACTTGAAGACCAACGTCCTTCAGCTACTATTTTCCCCGATCCACACCAATCTAGCATCTTGCATTTGATGTTAGAGGTAGTTTTCATATTCTGCCAACCAGCGAAATAAAGAAAAAGAAAAAGAAAGCAACCATGATTATCAATTAGAGTTTGATGCAAATACAGATGATTAACAATGATATTATATGTATTTTCCTAAATTAATTGATAATGTATGGGAAAAAAAGTATCTTACCGTTGTAGAAGAAATGTTAGATTCCCAATTTTTCAGATCAATATTCATAATGACTTTGTCGGCAGGCCATGCAATCGTATTATCAACAGCTTCTTCCGTACAAACCATATCAGTCGTAGGCCTCCACAAATGTGCTTGAGGTTGCATTGTTATATCTATGCAAACCTTCATGGCTTTCGGTCCAAGAGGAATATGATTAACGAGTATTTTTGGATTACTTGAAGATAATCGTGCTTCAGCCACTATTTCCCCTGATCCAGTCCAATCAAGCAACTTAACACTTTTTGATTGAAGTAGTATTCACACTTGTTGGCGAAGGTATATCATCATCTTCCCCGAAGATGACCCTACAGTGTAAGATTTCAAACAAGAAGCAAAAATATAAAATCTCAAGTATACTCATAGCTTATTTGAATAAACAACAAAGCAATTGTGTTGCTAATTTACTTGCCTAATTTTTCAATAAAGTCTAAAGTAAACTCTCCACATTGCTTAACTTGGTCTTCATTTCATTATGTTCTTCTTCAAGCTGAGCCACTTGTTTCTCCCATGCTTGTAAAAACATTAGTTTAGTAAATGTCATTCCTTTTCCCATCCCTCTTATTATTCCTTTATGATCTAGACCAAATACTTTAAAAATAACATCTTCCGTTACATTAGTTGTTGAAGACGATGGTGAATCTGTTTCAATTTTTTCAAAGGAATCAATAAGTAAAATAGTAAATATTTATTAGAAATTAAATCATTGTTACACAAAATTTAATTGGCAAGTTAAATATGAAAGGGTACAAAGGGAATGTTCTTACAATGATTTCACCTACTGCTGTGGACACAGGTTTACCATCTCTCATTGTCCGTGATTTATCTATACCTTAACCCTAGAAAGGGAAGTAGGATTATTGCTTCTTTTTCTCTGCATTAAGATGGAATTTAGATGTCAAACTCAAGTACAAATTAGTGTATTAGTAAAACAATATTTCCACAAGTAAATTATAAACTAAGTATGACATCACCATATCAACAACCAATCGAACCATCCCCATTCGACTACATGTGTGTGGCACTTGTTTTTGCCTCATTGCTTTAAACTTTGCACTTTTAGCCTATAACAATATTATCAATAAAAAAATATGATGGTGAAAACATATCTTGATATTGAACCCGTCTAAGTGTCGAGGAAAACAGCGAGGGACCCCACAGGTAGGGAGGGGGGGGGGATCGTCCATCCCCCGTGGATGCGCGCTTGACTTTTCAACGCACGCATCCCGGGGGGATGGACGCCCCCCACCCCTCGCTGTTTTCCTCGCCATTTCCCTCGACAGTTAGAATTTTTGCTTGATATTAACTCGTAAATTTTTTTTAAAAAAATAATATATATGACCAAATAGTTATGCCAAATTTACCCTAAATTCTGCACTTGTTTTTGTCTTTACAATTTCTTCCATTCTTCAACCTTATTCACGTTATCGGGACGAAGCTTAAGTCTTTCCTCTTTATTTGATGCCTCAAAAATTTTCCTAACCAATTTTGATTTTGAAGCCCTAAACATCGCACCCATCTCCTTAAATATGTAATCTTTTTGCCACTCATCATTTACCTTGTATCTTACTTGCAAGTTATTCATTAAAAAAACCAGACCCCTATAAAATAAAATAAAAAACTCAAAAAAATACAAATAACATACCTTTATGTCTTTCCACAATATTTCTATATGCCCCAAAGAAAGCTTCTTACAATCATCAAGTGTTACCGGTACTATCTCTCGTACAAGTGGTCCTAAGTAAGATAACAACTAACAGATCTAGGCCCATATGGTTGACCACCATCAGTCCAGTCAACGTCAACCCAACTATTAGGATCCAAAGCAATATTTTGGTATGACCTCTCTTTCGCTTAATTCCTTTTGAAGTTTGAGCATCTACCTCAGAATTTAGGTTAGCTTCGATTACATATTCATCTTGATCCTCTTGCTGGTGGGGAAGTATTAAAGAAGGCTCACCATCTCTTTATGCCAACCTACTAAGTGCTCCCCTAGTGCGGGTTGATGAAGAATCCAAGCTTCCTTGTGAAGATCTAGGTCCATTCTGAAGAGATTGTGGGGTTCCAAATGCTTCTAAAGACTGTGTATTAGGTTCATCATCATTTCATGCCAACCTAGTACGTGCTCCCCTAGTACGGGTTGCTGGAGTGTCCAAGCTTGGAGATTCTGGGGTATCTTCTGTCATCAGCAATCTTTTCTTGGACTTCCTTAAGCTAGCCATGCCAAATAAGCTACAAGAAGAGATATAGCATGTTAAAATTAAGCACAACTAATTGTATATCTTGCACATATTGTTAGAAAACATATATTAACAGAAGCGTACAATAACAAATAAGCTAGACTAAATTAATCACACCCTTGTAACAACTGAAAATTAGTCAGTTCATTTGAATCATCAAGTGCTAGTCCTTGAATAATAATATATAGATCCAATGTAAAAATGTCAATTTGATGATTTGAAGTGTGCTAGAATACAATAACCAACACCAAACATAGCTTGCTAAAGCAAATGTAATAAAACATTTCATGTGGTGTTAAATTACCTTGAAACTAGGGCATGGTGAAGAAGGTTGACATATAGAGTAAACTCCAAAGTTTATTATATGTTCTTGTGTATTCAAAGTTATGTATATTAGTGGCTCATCTCACCTAACCCACAAGGTTTAAGCCATGAAATCTGGCACGAAACGTGGTGCACTGTTAAACTATTTTCATACAAAACTCCTTTGTCTGTTTCTAGCATTATAAGTCTATAAATTGCTATATTTTCAACTTCAACAAAATGATACATGGAAGGACAACTACGAAAGAGTAATAACAAAAATGAAAACATCATACCCTATACAGCTTCTTATATCTTAGACAATGAAAACGAATTAATTAAGGAACCTTATATTTAAAATGTAGAGAAAAAAAGGTGTTTCAAGTGCTAAAGGCACTGCATCTTACTTTTTCCATTGGAGACTTAAAAAACAGGGTAAATTCTAGAAAAAGTAGATTCTAAGCTATTTTAATTTGATTTATTAGAGTGGCAAAAGATTGGTGCTGTCGTTGTTCCAGGAGCGCTAACTTGATGTTTATGCATTATCCGCGTCATCGAGGGTGGTGAAGCAGCGCCAGGCCTAGTGCTCGACGCTTCCTCTCGCTCTATCTCATTGCGTGATCTAGTCACCATCTCTCTGTGATTCGAAGGGAGACGATGCTAGTGAAAAGTTAGAAACTTTGTTGTTTCCCACAGACAGTGCCAACTGATGCAGTCATTTTCCGCTCCTTGTTTTGACCTAGTCCCGCTGACTTGCACAAATAACACACATGAGCCACGGACCACCATTGTGGTGGCTGATGACACTTCGATGCTAAAGTCAGACAGGGCTCTGAGGAATGTGTAATGCTGTAAACAAGAAATTTGTAGTGTACCTTAGCTTACCAACCTCATGTCTTATTTATAGTGTAGGAATTCTGGTTCTACCAGGCCATCGAAAGCGTAGTTTAGGAAGGATATCTTCGTAGAAATCCTTCTCTAATTAGGAGTCATGTTGTAGGAGGGGAGTTTCATATTAGCTCTGTCCTCCTAGATATGCGAGAGATAGTTCATAATCCAAGAGCAATCTGTAGAAGGAAGTTTCTTTGCGTGGAATGTACTATGATAATTGCTTCCTAGTTGGAAGTAGAAAGGTGCTGTAATTGCCTGTCCGAAGCCGATCTTTGAGATACTTGCCTTAGTAGGACTTACGGGTATTGAGGATGGCTGTGAGATGTGTGGGCCTAACATGTTGTTAGAATTCGGGTCCGTCTGGTAGACTGAATTAGGTGGGCTTAGAACTGCTAGGGCCGGATCGGTGTTGGACTGACGGTGGGGCCCGTAATTCTTCGAGATCATCATGACACGTGTATGTATTAGGGATGTGACCGCTTTTGTGTATCATCAATTAGTAATATCATGCGTTTACTCCTTTTGTTAACCAGTTGACAATGTAAATTTATGTACAGGTAACTCAATAGGGAGGCCTATAATCTAACTAAATCTGTTGGCAGATCTATGTATGTTTCTTGGGCTTGTCTAATGGGCGAGGAAACGAGTGAGGAAACGGGGGAGGGAGGGGGTGGAACCCTCCATCCCCCTCGAGATATGTGCATTCATGCATCTCGAGGGAGATGGCCCTCGCCCGTTTCCTCGCCAATTAGAATTCCCCATGTTTCTTTGTAGTTGTTTTTAATTCAAGTGACTTAACAAAAAAAAGAAAAATTCTAAGTGTCGAGGGAAATGGCGAGGAAAACAACGAGGGACCCCACAGGGGGGGGAGGGCCGTCCATCCCCCCGGGATGCACGTTTGAACCCTGGGGGGTGTGCGTTGAAAATTCAAACGCACATCCCAAAGAGAGATGGACGGCCCTCCCCCCTGTGGGGTCCCTCGCTGGTTTCCTCGACACTTAGATGGGTTCCAAAAAAAAAAGCAAAATTCTAAATGTTGAGGAAATGAGCGAGGAAACCAGCGAGGGGAGTGAGGTGGAGGGGAGATGAGCGAGGAAACCAGCGAGGGGAGAACCCCCCTCCACCTCACTCCCCTCGCTGGTTTCCTCGCTCATTTCCTCGCCATGTAGCAAAGCTCAAAAAAAAAACCACAAAACAAAGGTGCTGAAGAGGTAAAAGTTCTTGAGTTAGCTTCTAATTAGAAGAAAAACAAACACCCCATTCCCTTGGAAATATGATATTGGGGTGAATAGCAGACTTCTTACCAATAGATCCAACAGAAACCCGTCAGTCGGGTTCTCTTTCTCCTTCACCAGAGTGATAGCTACTCAGGTTTCAGCAACCACAAGAGTTGGTGAGACTTTGTTTCACTCGCAATCCCAATCATTCAACATCTAAGAACCTAAATCCATTCCCGGAATCCACTTTCCAATCTCTGGAACCCTAGAATTTATCGTTTTCCCCAATTTGTGTTTGTTCCCCTTTAGCCACTGGCAACAAAATCAAATCAAAACCCTCTGGTAGACGAAATGGAGAGTTTCAGCGCGAAAGATCTGTCAACGATCGGAGGAATCGCGACGGTTTCACTCCTCCACTCCTTTATTCCCACGCATTGGTTGCCTTTCTCGGTTGTAGGCCGCGCTCAGAAATGGACCCTTTCAAGGACACTTCTCGTCAGTAAGAACTCTCTCTCTCTCTGTAGTTAAGTTCGTTGGTTAGATCGATCTACGCATGCATGTAATACATCTGTTTATACCATTAACCCCAATAAATTGTCCTCTAGATGACAATTAATAAAACCCACAATTGAATTTTTTGTCCTATAGATAAAGTTAATAGATTTACTAATTTAAAATTTTTATAGATGTTTTGGTCTGTATTTCAAAGTAAATTGTATTCCCTTTCAATAATCACAAGTTTTTGCAAGTTAAAAAAAAAGTGGGGAAATGTGAGAAAAAAATGTTTTTGAAGATATAGTGAAAGATAGTGCACATAGAATGAAAAGTTTGTACAGATCCTAAATTGTTCAATAATAACTATCAGGACGAGAGAAGGAGAACTTGATTTCATCGTGATAGTGTTCTCTTTCGGGTGATGGGTTCTTCATTGGGTTTCTGCTTCTGAAGTTTATTGTATGGGTCTCATTGTAACCAGTGTTCAAAATATCAATACTGTTGGGATATATCAACCAGTGATTTTAAGATAAAGGCATGTTTTGGGAATTCCTCAAATATTGTAGATCCATATTGAGTTCTGGAAGATTTTAATTTCTAGTTTTGTCTTTTTTTGTTGCATTTATTCTTAAGGGACAGCTGCAGATCACATTTTACTTTGATATGTCTGTTGCAGCTGCATTTGGTGCAGTTTTGCACGTAATTTCTACTTCACTTCTCGGCATAACAGCAATCACCATAACAAGCACCATTGCTGGCGAAGAAACGGTGCATAAACTTGCTTCCCTTTTGCTCATCATACTTGGAGGTGGTTACATTCTATTATTTTTATTTGGAAAGGGTGGTCACAGTCATGCCCACAACCAGCCCATGGAGAAGATGGCTGTTGCTGGTCTTGTCCTTGTTCCTGCATTGTCTCCCTGTGCAACCACACTTCCCGTTTTTCTTGCTGTCGGGAACTCTTCTTCTATGATGGTGCTTGCTATTATAGTGCTGCTATTCAGGTAATCCTTAGGCGATTTTTCAATTTGAAATCTGCTATTTTATTATATGTTTTAGATGGAAACTTGATTTATTTGATCAAATTATCTTTGGGAGTTGCTTTCTCTGCTTATCCTTTTAGTTTTTTAATTCTTTCCCTCCCAGTGTGTCTTATGTAGGTTTTTCATTTTGGGTTGCCATGATTATCATGTCATGGGGTGTACTATAGGTTCACTTATTAGATCATCCATCTCACAAACAGTTTGCTTAGATGGTATGCTATTGAGAAGTTCAAAACTTTTGAGTGTTTTCTAAACAGTACAGAATGTAACCATTGCTGTAAGGATCTATGAGGTTATGAGGAGTTTTGACTAATTTTGTGGTTGTAAGGACTTTTTAGCGGTATCCAAGCAATTAGACTAATTGAACCCAACAATTGTCTGTAAATTATGTTTCAATTGTTCAGAAAGCTCGAAGACAGGTACCCTTATGAGCAACCGATTTAGAAATAGATTGTTATTCCTAACCAAGTGCTGTATCATGATCAAGCGATGACATGGCTGGTTTCTTTCTCTATCCACTAGGCTGATTGGATCAGGATTATGAGTTTCCTACCTAGATCATCTCAAGACAAGTCAATTCAATATTGATATTCTTTTTTTTTTTTTTTTGAAAGGCAAGCGTGCCGCCGGTGAGTATAGAACCCAAGATGTGGGGGTTAAACCACCACAACTTTAACCATCCAGTGTTGACCAACTCTGGTCTTTAATGGGATTTATGATCTTATAAAAACCCTACTTGCCTTTGCCAATGGCATGACAGCTCAACGGTTAGAGTTTGGCGGATGGTACCACTAGGTCATGGGTTCAAACCCAGCTTGCGGCATCTTTATGGGTTCTGGGATCCTATAAAAACCTTGCTTGCCTTTAAAAAAGAAAAAACCATCCAATCAGGCTACCATTGGCAATATTGACATTTTTGCAAATGAAATGGAGTCTGATCATTTCCAGCAGGGAAAGAATTTGTTCTTTTCCAAACATGCCTTTAGTGAACATTATAAAAAATTAGAAACTATCAATAAGGTTTAACTGATACATTATCCTAAGGTTATAGGAAACACGTCTTTGTTAACCTTCAGTGTTTTTCTTGGAAATATAGTATTTTACTTTTGAGTAACAATGGGTGTAATTTCTTTCCCCTTGCAGCACAATAACTGTGATGACCTCATTGGTGGCTCTTTCATTCTATGGGGCAAGCCAACTCAAGTTTCACTGGGTGGAGCGTAATGACAAACTTCTGGTAGGTTCGGTTCTGTGTCTGGTTGGAGTGTTGACATTGTTGTTTCATGATCATGATCATGATCATGACCATGCGGGGCACCTTCACAGGAAATTAATTGGCCTCTGAGCATTTCTCCTGTTTATCGCTAAAAATTTAGTTTGGCCAATTTTGGGAAACAAATAGTATTTGCAGGGGTGGGGAACAAAACAGATGACTGTAATTGGGGAAATGGAATATGTAATTGTTGTTGGTTGCACCCATTAATTGGTATTATATTATGTGGTGAAATGCAGCTATAAGAAGGGGCTTTTTAAGATTTATTTTGACATTATATCTCTTAGAAAGGCCTAGAAGACCAAGGGGCATGAGGCCATGTGGTGACCAGTATGCTATTTTCTTTGGGTCTGTGAGACCCAGTGGGCTCAGATTGTTAACAAAAACAATTAGGTAGAGTGTTTTTTTTTTTAACGAATGAGGAAACTTCTCTCGTAACTTTTGGCTGCCCCCTTCTCCAATCCGTAATCAACACGTGGAATGATTTGAAGTTTGATTGTGCACTCTCTGACTAAATTGAGCGTTTAAAATGAGAATTTCCAAGTGTTTTTGTGAAAATTTCTAGTTTATAATTGATTTAAGTTATCCATTGATGTAAAACATTATGGAGACTTGATACTCTTGTCAATTGCACAATAAAACAACTAACATCTTAGCATTGATAAGATTAAATGTGAAAACACTAAACAAGTACAGTAGTCACATTAATCAATCCCAACAATGATCTGATGCCAGCCACTACTGAGATCCTGATGGACATAATGATGATAAGAATTTTATATATTGAAGGTTCTATAAAATATAAATATTGACTAATCACGGGGTTTATGAAAGTATATGCATATATGGAAATACTGATGAAATATACTTGCAAGCCACTGCACATGCTCTTTTTTGGCAGTTGGTTGATGTGAAATCTCAAAAATTGAGCTTTGGGTCATCTTTTAAGCATGAAAACATAGCTATTTAGCTTTTGAGGTTGTCCGTTGGAGATGCTCTAAGTGACACAAGCTAGCACAGATGGTTACAGGCAGTGAGATTTTCTTGCGTAGCATGAAGGGTTGGTACCTTGATCCTTGCAGGCTTGCCTGATTTATATCCTTCAGGCGGACGGAACACTATGCAGGAAACGTCATTAGGGTCACTATCTAAACTGTACAAATGCTGTCCGGCAGCAAAGGTTCCCAGCAGTTGGTATGATCGTTCTGACCCATCCATTGTGAGGCATAAATCATCAATACCTGTGGAAATCTCTCTGAAAAGTTAAGACATGGATAACAGAAATTTTTTAATTAAGGCAAACAAGGAGTTCCTCAACTAAGTATTCTTGAGTGTGAGCTACGTAAAGCAATTCTGAAACTCCCGTAATAGGGGCACTTGATGAGAGGAGAGAATGCCAACTTCCAGTGCTGTGTCTTAGTTTTGCATAATGACAATTCCTAATGAAATTTTAATTCACAGAGAAATTTTATAATTATCATTGATTTAGTTTATAGTTCACACATCGAAACCACATGTTCAGGGGTGCATTGAAAACCCCCGTTTGGGAATGTGGAGATCCTAACAGATAGCTCTGGATATTAGACATCAATTTTGAGAAGGGGACTGTAGCATCTGCACTGCACTTAAAGTTCATGATTTGGATGACAGTACTATCTTCCTTTGGCATGTCTCATGGAGGTGAGAGTGTATTCTAGCCAAAAGGTTTAACTATAACCAAAGACCAGCCCTCCCGATACCAGATAATGTTAAGGTGCAAGAGTGAGTGATAGAACAGGGGAATTTCGTCTTCCAATAGCATAATTAACCTGGATAAACCCTCACTATTAAACAATTCTATTGAGATCATAATATTGGTTTCAGAAATCAGCATTCATGGAGACGGAGTAGTACTATATGGATCAGTGAAGGCATGCCTGAAGGACGTATAGTATTCAGTTTTTGTTGGGAGTGTGTAGTTATATGGAGTAGTACTAAAGTTGAGATCAATGTTTTCGGTCAAACACTAGTTAAAGATGTGATTTTTACATTGATGCTCATCCTTAGAAGATTACTTTCACCAAGAGTTCACTTTGTTCTCCTTTGAACCTCCCCTCAATGGGATATTTTGGACTCCAGGAATGTGCAAGGAGTTTTGTTACTGGCAGACCTATGTGAAACACTCAGAAGTCAGAATTTGTCCATATCTGTTATAACAATCATTTACATAACTCTCAGACAGGCGGTCCTCAGAGATCCAACAATGCTTTGCCGAACATGATTAGGCTTTGCAGTGCCGTGGGTACTAGTACACTGACCACTTATGCACCACACTTCTCAAGTTACAGGTACACAACTTGCCTTCTTAATTATAGCCCTTTAGGCTCTAGCATACATCCTCAGGTAAGTCTCCCCTAATTCGAAGAACTTGTTCATTTGTTCAACATAGCAGTTTTCTTTGGTATGCAACTCCGCATTTTAGACCATATACACTTCAGAAAATTTCACCTATGTAGTGATTTTGCTTTAAGAATCATCATCAAAATTCGGAACGTCAAGTTTCTAAATGAGTGTGATGATGCCTAAACTTCTCCAACAAACTGAGAAGGCCTCAAGCGCGCTTCGCCTTTGCTTTCAAAGACACTGAGGAACTTGGTTTTTTTATGGGAGATGTTAGACTCGGGGCAGAGGGGTTACAAATCCGATAACTGAAGTCCTAATACTGTCTACTTGTGCATTTAAACAAGACAAGAATAAATTGGAAGAAAATGATGAACTCACATGCAGCTAGTTCCAGCTGAGTTTGGTAAATAAAATCCAGAGATGCCGCGACTTCCTGTTCAAACTGATGAAAGGGTCCGCTCTCAAAATTCATCTTTTGAAGTTTACACAGTCCTTCTCCCAGTTCCATCATTGCTCCACGATGGTTCTGCTCAATACATTGGAAAATGAAAATTCACCACCATTATCACCAATACTAAAAAAAAAGGTGCTACCACATAACATAAGATAGATAAACTTGAAATTGGAAAACCAGTTACCTGATTAAAGAGGTGATGTAATCCGACGGCGCATTGTAGAATACCATGAATCAAGGTTCTTGTGGGTTCTTCAGCTCTGTTCCAAAGGGATTCGAGATAGTCGTGGCACCTGTAGTAATCTCTATTATTGAAGAGGAAAACTGCGGCGTCAAAGTTGCAATCCTCTTCATCTTCTTCATCACAGTCTTCGGGTGAGAAACGGTACGAGAGGCGAAAGTGGAGATGTTTGTTGTAGTTGGATTGCTTGAATGGTGATTGAAGGTTGGGGTGTTTTGAAGGGAAGTGGTGAGGAGTAAGAAGAAGAAGAGGAATCGAGGAGTGAAGTTGTTGTGGTAGGAGTGGTATTGAGCATGAAAAATTCACTATTGCTGCCATGGAAGTTGAAGAATATCATTGGCTGGCAATGGAAGTTGGTTTTTTTTGGTGGTTTATTTCTCTTGGTTGAGAATTGAGATTACTCCCATAGTCCCACTCTTTGAAATGTCGTTGGCCTTCATTTTCGTCAGGGCATTATCAGGCCGAGTTTGGTTTCATTAAGAGCATCCACCGGTCTCAATGGGTAAAGTGGAAATGTACGAGTTTTTATCACGTGAAATTATTCTAACGGTAATGTAAAATCGTATGGTTGGAGCCCCTGTTGGACCACTCTGCCTTTTGACTATTGAGACTAGAAGTTCGTTCCACTTATTCCATGGATTCCAACCCTTGATATGCCAAACATGCTCTATATATAATTAGCTTAAGTTTTTTTTAGTAGGTGACAATTTAACATGATATCAAAGCTTTAGTTTGAAGAATTCGAAGGTTTAATTGTTGTTGAACACAATTGTTGAGGTAATTTTCACTCTTGTCTGAGCGGGCGCATTGAAAGTGAAAGTGAGTGGTATGCTCTAAGTACCACTCAAGCTGGGCGCCCTAAGAGATGATGAGTAAGACTAGAGAGGGAATAGTCTATTTTTAAAACTTATATATATATGCAAAGACAATGAGACTATATGAACATTTCGTTGTTACTCCATGCTCAATATAATCTCTTAGACCTTAACATCAATAAAAACGTTTAAAGATACGTGTAGAGTATAAAATGATTCAACTTTAGATTTTGGTGGTCTTACAAGTCTTGGGATCTAAAATCCGATCCTAAGAAAATACTTTTGCAAAGTGGATCCAAGACTTGATGCACAAATCAAACGAGCTAAATTATGATTTGTAAAAACTTATACTACTTAAAACGTGCAAGATGAGATATCAAAGACAATAAGATAAGCAAACATGCATAAATAAGTAAAGAGAAGGGAAAAGACAATACTACACATATATAATAAGGGTCACTTAAGTTGGGGCTTGATTGACTCTGACAAGTTACTTCCTCAGTGGAAATGGCTCGTAAGTCTTAAACTTATATTACTTGATTAAAAGATAACTAACACTCTCAAATAACGTTCTACAACCTCGCAAGGTTAATCGCCACACTCTAGCGAGACATTTCGACATGAACCAAGTGTTCTGCTCTGCGAGTCTTACGAACACCTTGGCGGCTACAATGAGATGCAACACAAACAAGTTTGACGGACGTGTGCGTGGTATTCCATATATACAACTCGGCCTTATGTTCATGCTCCTTGAGACTTACGAATAAACAAGGAGCACAACATCGGAATGTGACACGACAAAGTCCTACCACCTGTTTGGGATCTCTGGGTGACACTTAGTTGCACGAATCCACTCCACGGATTGAAGAACCCACACAGGGTAAGTTGAGTTTAAGCAAGCTAACACTCAAAGGGGTTTCTCCAATAGTGTCTCTCAAATAGACGGATGAGAGAAATTTAAGCTCGATTCTCTAACTTATTTATAGAGTAGAAGTGACGTTAACCTTTACCATTATGAAATTTTTGGTGACAAAGAAGTCTTATCTCTAAGGCCTTTAGATCTCAAACAAAGAAGTTGTTTGTTATAGGCAAGGGATGTGATTTCATGAAATCTCGCAATTTCAACGAAAATTTCGTTTTTTTTTAATACTAAAAGAAAAAGGGCGAAATTAAAAGTTACATTTTTTCTAGAGTTTTTTTTGAAAATTTTCGAGATTTTTTGTAAATTTCATTTTTTCCATAAAAATACAAAATCCAGCTACCAAAAATTATATATATATATATATATATATATATATATATATATATATATATATATATATATATATATATATATATATATTACGGTTTATTCAAAAAATTTCGAAGTTTTTTCATAAATTTTGGGGTCTTTTCGTATTATCAATCCTTCTAATTATTTATTAAATTATAAAACCACCCTTTTGATTTTCTAATTATCATTTTTTCAACTTATATATTGATTTTTGAAACCACCCCCTGATTTTCTAATTATACATTGATTTCATGTTTGTTTCATTTCATGGTATTTAGGTTTTATTTAATATGTTTAATAGATTTATTTACCTGCATCTATTTTTTTTTCACATTTTCATATACCCTCAAAATTCATTATATATTTTTTATGTATCCTCAAATTTTTTACATTTTTTCCTTGCACACTGAAAAATTTCTCGAAATATTTTTTAAAATTAGGATATCGAAATGAACTCGAAAAACGAAATCACAGTCCTTGGCTATGGTTAAACTCACTTTTCAAGCCCCATATCTCTGTATTTTTTTTTTCTTTTCTTTTGAAGCTCATTCAAAGATAGTATGAAGATATTGAAAAATTTCCTCTTGAAATAATGGAGAGAAACTTGCTCTTCTTCTTGTTGGATCTGCTTATCTTGAATAATTCTAACAAGTTTATCGTGAAGTCCCAAAGTTGATGAAGGCAAATGAGGATGCAACTATTTATAAACCGACCATGGAGAGGTGAAGGTAAACTTCGCTGACCTCAGAATCTGTTTTTTAGAACAACTAGATTCAAATGTCTATTTGCTTTATTAGAACGATTTCCTTCTTCAAGAGTGCAGTCAACTTTTCCATGCACATACAACTTTTTTAAAACAAAAAGCTTCTCTTTAGTCACATGTCATTGTACTTGACATGAACATCTCCTTTAAGCACATAGACATGTCTCTTGAGGGAATGTTCTTCCTCAAGAGAATATTCATTCTCATGTTGGGAGGATAACTCAACTTCGAACTTTGAATTACGGTTCCATGCATTTTCGCCCCCAAATAGTTATTTACTCTTATTTTGAATTTTGGCCAGCCATAAGCTATTTTTGCCTTATCTGCTTGTGCCACTTGTCTTGATTCACCTTTTTGGATTTTAGCCATCTTGGACTTGTCTTTTTGAAGCTTTGACATTGCTTGATTGGTCTTCATATCTTTTACTTCGATTTCTTGAGTTGACTTCATCAATGATTGGAGGCTGTCAACAAAGATTTGATAAACTGATTTAATAGTGAAAACACCATTTTATGTGGTTTCCAGATCAATTTATCATTCTCTTTCGAAGGTCTTAAATGAACTTGACAAATAAAAACTACTACATTGGGCGGAAAAAATATATTCATAGAGTTAAGCGTCCCAATGTCTCAAACCATTGTTTTCATCAATAATGATAAGCTTGTGGGCATTGTCGAACAACTAGTACCAAGAGATATATGGCTCTCAAGAGGGGAAATATTAGGAATCCAAGGGTTAGATCACATATCAAAAATAGACCATCACCAGCTAACCAATTGCTATTATCATTGACCACTCTAATAACTTTACCCAAGCTTCTCCATAACAAAGAGGTACCTTTTCTTTTTTTTAATCTTATTGAAGTTTGCTTCAAAGATGGAAATATCTTTGTAGTAGATGGACTTGAGGAATAGCGGCCAAAGTTGATTTTTATTAGTAGCATGTCTCCAAACCATTTTAGACATGAGAGAGAAAATTTTGGGTTTTGCTAGCTAAATATTGAGACCTCCGCGTTGTTTGGAACTACAGATGGTGTCCCATTTAGCAAGGAAAGGAGCCTTGCTATCATTAGAACCCCACCACCAGAAGTTAAGGGTCAAAGATCCATGTGTTCCAATATCTTATTTGGAAGATCCCAAGTTTGCATAGGGTAAATAAGAAGAAAACACAAAACTAACTTAATCAAAGTAGTATGTCTTGCTTGAGAAAGTAGATTTGCCTTTCAAGCATCTTTTCATGTTGTCAACCAAATAAGAAAAGTCCTTGGTCTTATTATAATAACATATTGGTTTCATAACCAAGGACTTGAATATCATCTTCCTATGTCTATTATGAACATTAAAGAGTGAAGTGAATGGAAAACTTGTCAAACTTGACTTTTTGACCAAAAGCAAGGCAATATTTGGTGAGAGTGTTATGGATAGCAGTGCATTGGGGGAAAGAGGTTTTACGAAAATATTGAGATCACTAACAAAAAGGAGGTGACTAATTTCATGGGAGTTGTTTTTAGCCATAAAGCTGGAAATCATTCATTCATATTGATCTTTTTGGAGCATTCCAGTAGGGGTGGGCACGGGACGAGATAGACCCATCCCTATTCCATCCCATTCATACAGGATCGAAACGGAACGGGATGGGATAGATCCCATCCCGACCTCGTCCCATCCCAAATAGGTTCGGGACAGGATGGGACGGGACGGGATCAACATGCTTATTTGTTGATCAATTTTTTGATAATCTAATAGGTATAAAACTATAAATTACTGCTGGAAACATAACATGCTGGTACAGTGGTACATATGTTGGAAACATAAATAGACCTAAAGAATTATTATGTATAGTGCACGTACGAACCTTTCCACGCATTTTGTGACAGGAAATGGGGATGAAGAAGAGGTGAGCAAGATCTGGATTTTCGGTCCGCGAATGTTCTGGAAGAAATAGCCTTCGCTAGCGTACTTTCCTATGAGCTTTCTAGGTGTCTGATAAAATGCATTTGGATCTCCGTCGGGATAGATATAAACCTTGAAATTCTCCTCCATTTTGGCATAATTCAATCGAAAAACCTCGGAAGAATGGTAGATGTCTGATAATTCTTCGAGATCTGGCTTCTTTGTCGACGTAGCGGCCACCTTTATACATCAAAACCTGTGTAAAACACTGAGAAATCCGGAAAAACGAAGTAGAAATCGAAGCGAAAAGAAACAAAGAGTGAAAGATAGAGGAGATAGTACCTGAAAAATAGGAGGAGAGGGAGAGAGATCGGAGACGAGGGAGGTGTTTTGGATAGGGAAGTGGAGGGATTTGAAGGAGATATAAGTGACGAAAATTAGGGTTAGAGTTGCGAGAGAGAGGAGGGAGGTTTTGATGGAACCACAAGGAATGAGAGATGGGAGTGAAGAAGGAAGTTTCCCGCCATCATTGAAGATGAAGAAGAAGAAGAAGAAGAAAAGAGATGGAGGAAATTGATTTGGTGGAGTGAAATGTGTTGTGTTGTGTTGTCTTGTGTTTTGATTTGTGTACCGACTACTGACTGAGTGATGAGTGAAGTGTGTTATACGTTTTTCGAGCATTGCAAAGATGCTGGAGTGGTTTGGGGGTGTATAAACACAAGAGGAAATGCTCTTTGACACCACAAAGTATGACTAACCGAGAACTATTGATGTATTCCAGTAGATACTAAGCACTTATTCGTTCATTATTCTTTTCATAATTATTGTTGAAGGAAAAAATGGAAAGACCATATGACTTGAATGTTGGCAATCCTAAAATATTGATAATAAATATTGCAATCCTAAAATAAATAAATATATAAAAATATTAATATTAAATATTGAAAAACTAGCTCGGGACGGGATTGGCAGGATTGAAAATATTCATCCCATCCCATCCCATCTCATTCTAGATCGGGATGGGACGAGATCAGGATGGAATTATTCAATCCCATTAAAACCCGAAAAAATCGGGACGGGATCGGGACGAGAATGGGATCGCGGGATGGGATGCCCACCCCTACATTCCAGTGAGATTTTTCTGCCACCAAAATAAATAATAAAAGGTGAGAGGGGGTCTCCCAGTCTTATACCTCTTGAAGGAGTAACGAAGCACTTGGTTTGTCATTAATGATTGAAAATTTTGTTTGTGAATTAGTAGAAAATAACATTTGTTAAGCTTGTAAAATCAATATAGGTTGAGCGGAGAGTTATTGTAAAAATGAATTGATTAAATTATAAAGTCGTGAATATTGAGTTGTGAGTGATCGATGAAATTAATTAGATCATTGAAATGCGAACATGAAGACTCTACCAAAGGTGATAATGCAAAAAGAAAATCAAATCATGCGCCAAGCAAAGTCAAAGTGAAAAGTCAACCAATGAAGAATTTAATTCAATAGATCAAAATCAGAATATGAAGACCAATCAATTAAAAAGCTTCACGAAGACAAGTCCAAGATTGTTGAAGTCCAAAAAATGAACAATGCAAAGTCGCATTTGAAGACAATGCAAAAACAACTTATGGTTGGCCAATATTTAAATGAAGTACCAAATTCTAATTGAAGGCAAAAATGCGTGGGAACCAAAATTCAAATTTGGGGCATTCTCTCACAAAAGAATGAATATTCCATCACTTTGGACATGCACATGTGCTTAAAGGAGAATTCCATATCAAGTACAATGACATGTGACTAAGAGAAGATTTTGCTTAAAAACATTATCGGGGCATAACAATGTCGACTTCACCCCTGAAATGTACTATTAGCAAGCGACCGTTCTGATAAAACAAAAAGTCTTTATGAAATTAGACGTTCTAAAAAGAAAATTTGAAGAGCGTGAAGTTGACTTCACCCCTCCACAATCAGTCTATAAATAACTACATCCTCATATGCCTTCATTCAACTTTGGGAATTAAAGAGAAACTTGTTACGGGTTATTCAAGAGTAGCAAATCCAACAAGATTCAACAAGAAGAAGAACAAGTTTCTCCTTATTGTTTAAGAGAAATCCCTCCATGTCTCCATAATATCTTTGAGTAAGCTTTAAGAGAAAAGAGAGAGAAAACTAGGGCTCAAGTTGAGAGCTTAACCTAGACCAAACAACTTTTTTGTTTGATATCTAAAGGCCCTAGTAAGAAATATTTTATTTTCATCCCAAACTTTCATATTGTAAGGGTGAACCTCACTTGTATTCCATAAAATAGTGAAAGATCTGAGCTTTAAACCTTTTCCAATCCGACTGTTTGAGAGACATCCTTGAATAAACATGTTTGAGTATTAGCTTGCCTAAACTCAACCAACCCCGTGTGGGTTCTTCAATCGATGGAGTGGGTTCCTACGAGTAAGTGTTGGAGGAGATCTCAAGCAAGTGATAAGTCTTGGTTGTGTTGCATTCCATGATGATGTAATCATTGGTCATTCGATAAGTCTTCGGAGCACGAATATAAGCCCAGGTGATTTAGAATCCCAAGCACATGTCTGTCAGACTTTGCTATGTTGCATCCAAGGATTGTGATTTCGTTTTTCGAGTTAATTTCGGTTTCCTGATTTTAAGAAATATTTCGGTGTGTAAAGAAAAAAAGTAAAATTTTGAGGATAAATGAAATATATAATGAACTTCGAAGGTATATTAAATATGTGAAAAAATAATATGCAAGTAAATAAATGTATTAAACACATTAAATGAAACCAAAATACCTATAATTAAAAAATCAAGGGATAGCTTAAAAATCTATATATAAGTAAAAGAAGTGATAATTAGAAAATTAGGGGGTGGTTTCAAAAATCAATAAATAATTGGAATAAATGATAATTAGAAGATAAAACTTGAAATTTATGAAAAAATTCTGAAATTTTTCGAAAAAAATTCTCGAAAGAATGTAAATTTTTTAGTAGTTGGTTTTTGTATTTTTACGAAAAAAGCCCTTAAATTTACAAAAAAAACCTCAATTTTTTTTGAAAAATCCCTCGAAAAATGTAGTTTTTTCTTTCGCTATTTTTATTTTCGTAATTTCAAAAAAACGAAAATTTCGGCGAAATTTCGTATAATTTTGCAAAATCACAATCCTTGGTTGCATCCCACGTGGCTGCCAAGGTATTCATAAGTCTTGCGGAACAAATACTTGGTTTGTATCGGTAAGTCACAGATGTGACACAAATACTTGACCTTGTGAGGTTGTGGAGCGTTATTTCAAAGTGTAGTTCTCTTTTAATCATGATAATCGAAGTTGAGGCTTGCGAAACTTTTCCATCAAGGAAGTAACTGGTCGTGGCTAATCAAGCCCCGACTAGGTGAACCTCGTACTTGTCTGTTCCCATCTCTTTACATACTTATGCATGTTGATCTTAGTGTCTTTGATATCTCACCTTGCATATTTTACAAATCATAGTTTAGCTCGCTTGATTAGTGTATCAAGTGTTGGATCTATTTTGCAAAAGTATTTCCTTAGAATCATGTTTAGATTCCAAGACTTGTAAAACCACCCAGACCAAGAGGTGATTCATTTCATTCTTTTATCCTATCTTTGACTGTTTTATTGGTGCTAAGGTTTAGGAGAATATTTTGAACGCTGAGATTATACAAAGTGTTCATATAGTCTAATAACTTTTGCATTCTTCCACAATTTTTTTTAACGAATAATGATTTTTAAAAAGACACTACTCGCCCATCTAGTCTTGCTCATCATATCTTAGGTACCTGTGAGTGGTAATTTAGTGCTACCACTGTAGTTTTAATTGTTATCAGAGCCAAGTTAATCATTAAGGGCTTTAACATCCTGAGTAAACGTGATGAGTTTCAAGGATGAATATTTTCATATCCTGTGTAGCAAAATTATTTTAAATAATGACAATTATATTTTTGGAAAAACAAAATGAGAACTCACTTCATGGCTTTGGATGAGCTTGTGTGGTTAATGGTTGTAAATGGGTACAAAAAACATATAATCACGTCCACAAAAAAGATGGTAAGACAACAAGTACTATCAAGGTCTATGCATCGGCTACAGACAAAGTTGAAGCTCGGGAAAATGCAAAAGGTCTAAGTGTAATCACCAATGCGACGAGTTATGAGATTTTTAAATCATTATGAATTGTTTGACCTCGAAGGAAGCATGGGATATATTGACATTTAACAAGAAAGACAATGCCGAGCTCAAGGATTCCAAGCTTCAGATATTGCAAACTAGTCTAGAGATTCTTCACATGGAAGACGGTGAGTCCTTTACCTTATTTTGGGACAAAATGAAGGAGATTGTCAACACCATGGAAGGTCTAGGAGAAGAGTTGTGTGACACCTAGATTATAAAAAAGATAACGAGATTTGACTCCAAATTACGATGCAAAGATTTATAAGATCGAGAAGAACAACAACAATTTGTCAGAAATCAATCTTCACGAATTGACTGGGAATCTCAAGAACTTTGAATTGAGACGTCGGACTCGAGAACCAAAACCTAAAATGAAAAGGGAGAAAACCATCGCATTTCATGCAGAAAAGTCCCAGGATGGACCAAAGGACAACACAGAAGAGCTGTCAGCATTGATGGTTAAGAAAATGTGGCGAATGTCTCAACGGCGGAATCACAGATAAGATAGGCCAAGGAAATTCTCCAACAACAACAAAAAGTTTGACCAAAATGAAACATTTTCTCAAGAAAGGATGATTCTAATAAGGTGATTAAATTCTACACTTGCGATGGATTTGGGCACTTGTCAATAGTGTGTTCCACAGAGCTAAAGAAGAACAAAGCTATGAACGTGACTAATGAGTCAGATACTTCATCCTCAGAGTATGACTCTTCATCTGATTTGGAACATTCTTACAAGGCGTTTATGGTTAAAGGCCATGAAGTTGATCCTATTGAAGTGTCAGATACGAATTTTGATTCATCTTTCTATACAAGTGAAGATTATGAAACGTCAATGAGCAAATACATATGCGGCTTTGCTCAGAAGGACAACATGAAGTTTGTGGAATGCTTGGACAATCTGAAATCGGAGAAACCTCAACTAGAGTCTACAGATCAAAATATTTCAGCAACTGCGTCTAACCCAAGCTTATTGGAGAATATGTTTGGACAAGAGAAAGAACAATGAGTTTCTGAGAAGACTAAGCTAGTGAACAAAATATAATTTTTGGAGAAAAGAAAGCTTGAAAATTTTTCAAAAGAGTTGGAAATGAATGTTTAAAGCTTCAAGTTGCACGCAATGAGTTTGATTCAACTAATGACCTCTAGCTCTCCAAAATCAATCTTACCATAGAAATCAAATCTAGTTAGGATGCCTCAACATCAACAACACGTGCAACAATAATCTCAATTCCGACAGAGGAACTATAGAGAGCTTTTCAAACGAATATGTTGCAATTATTGTGTACTTTATGGATATAATGATTAGTTATCCTTGCTTATTTTAGATTGGTCTTTGTGTGTTGTGACTTCTAGTTGTTTGCTGAGCTAGAGGTCATTTGATAATTACGAGAAGTCTGATTCTTGAAAAGGATACGAAAGCATCCATCTGTGTTGTTCAACAAATATTTTTTTTTAAAAATATTAATGCACTTTATTGTGAGTTGTAGAAATAAGTTGAAATATAATGTTGAAACTCATTTAAAGTAATTTTATCGATTTGACAATGAATTTCAGAAACCTTTTGGATTTATCTATGTGCTTAATGAAATAAGAAATCTCTTGAAATATCCTAGATTAGCTTTTGAGACTAGCAAAGTATTGAATGCAATATACTTAAATGATTGGCCCCTGCTCATCATCTTATAAGAAATGTCTAAATGGATTGTCAGAAATCAACACAACATTAGAGAATTTAAGAAGAATCTCAATGGGCGTCCATGAAAATGTTCCTAGACAAACGAGCGAGAACTACGGAAAAAGAAATGTTGAATGGAAAACTAGACTTTTGTTCAGAAAAGGAAGTTGCAAAACATTACTTGTGCGTTGAAGGTTTTTAAAACAGGCATGCGTGGATAAAACTCTTCTTCCTCGATCTTTTTTTTTTTTTCCAACAGAGTTCGAGCGAACCCTAACCTCTTTTTCGTCCATATCTCACTCATTTCTCCACCAAATCAAGTGTTTTTCCTCCCAATTTGATCCTAACACCATTCTCCATCAGCCCATTTCGTCAAACCCTCTATCAATTTCTTCATTTCACCACGTTTTCACCGAACCCTCCCATTTCATTCATTTAACCCTAACTTCATAATGGCCTCACACGAATCAACTCTTAAAATCTAGAAGAAGTTGTACATGGAAAAGAAAACAAAGATGATTGAAAACATTGTGAGTGATGAGGAAGAGGATTGTGGAAGTTTGAAACGACCATTTGAGGAAATTGGTCTATGAAAACTGATGAATACGGGAGAAGTGTTTTTGAAAGTTTTGAATGTGATGAAGATCAAAAGCAGCTGGTGGAAATCAAGCTAATAGAATTCGAGGATGATCAAAGAAACATATCAAGATGAGTATGTCAAAGACCCTTCTGAATTATTCATGCTCGAAAAAGCTCACGCAAAGAACGATTTAAAAAAGAAAGAGAAAACAACAGAAAAAGGCGGAGTGAGTAGTTATGAAGGCTAAAGAGGCAGTTGCAAAGGCTGAGATCAGAGTCTGATCATGCACTACATGATGCATTACAACTAGTGAGGTCCAAGGGAGTGAATGTGGACTTCATTTACAAATATTGAAGTGATAAGTAGTCAATTTTATCTGATATTTCTAGTCTATTTGCTCTTTTTATCTTAGTTTAAGATAATGATGATACTCATGGCTATGCTTCTTATGAGCTTATACTTTAGGATACAAATACTTGACTCTACTTGTTGTAGGTTCAACATTTGGGATTTGATCTTGTTTGAGATATATGTTATGATGTTTTATTGAACCTTATTTGGTGTCATGCCATAATACACGTGAAATAGACTAACCTTTATGTTGTAGGAGCATCACAACTTGTTTGAAAAAAAGTTTATTTGGGTGTTTAGAGTAATCTATGTTGTTGAGTGTTATGTGCACTCATTATGTTTGAGATGTGTATGTTTTCATTCAAAATTTCAATAGATATTCATGTGTATCGAATGTTATTGCTTGTGGAACTGTCTATTTGCAAGTTGAGAGTGGTTTCACGCAAAAAATTGGGTGAACAACACACTACACTATGTCAGAGTGTGACTCGTTTCAGGTCATAGTAAAGTCGACTTCACTCTACTACCTGGTGAAACCAACAACAAATGCAACTTCACCCATGCACAAAATCTAACCAGACATTTGTTAGAGTCGACTTCTACATGAAAATTTCGGATAATTCTAAATTTTTTCATAGACTCTGCATGTCTTTGGCGATGTTACATTACCATTTACATCAATTTTATGCATTGATTCAATTGAATACGTAAGATTGCATATTTTCGTAAGATTGCTTATGATTCCTATTGCTTTAATGAGTTAGTGCTTAAAATCATTTGCATATCATAGATGCGCACATTATGTGTTTTTTAAGCTAACTTTGTACGTAGGGAATTTATGGTCGCATTATTAGTGAAAAAATGCTCATACTTGATATTCTAAATCCTAGACTTATGTTTAAGTCTGCGAAGTACCTTGATTGTGATGATGTCACAAATGTACTCCTCATCAATTTGTTTCTTTCACATGTAAAGGTTTATATTGGTATACATTACCAATCCAACTGAGAATCGATTGACTTTTGATTATTCTCTTTGTGTGTGTGTGGGGGGCTTTGATTTAGAGGAGTCCTAACCTTTGTTTTAGGGAGAGCATTGACTCTCCGTCCCTCATCGGAGTTGTGAACTCCTGTACAAAACATGGGGAAAAGTAATCAAAGTCAATAAATGTAAAAATCGAACCCTTTAGATTTTTGGTACCAAGCAACTCTGGTTTAATGCAAAGTTAGTTTAGATCCAATATTATAAGTTGATGTATAAGTTGGTACAAAGCCACAACTATGCATTCCCTTGCTCTGAACAACAATAGATCTTTTTGCTCTGATCAATATTTGTTATATTTCTGACAGATTGGTAATTTTTCAAAAAAAAATTCAAAATGTTTTTCAAAACCAATGATTGTTAAAGGAATTTTAAACATCTTTCAATAATACAGATTATACATTTGCTACTAATGTGTTTGTTGTGAATTGTAGCTTCCAAATTCTTGACATGTATAATCATACATTGGATGATCTAAGTTGCATCCTGAGTGAATCTGAGATATTGTAATTGTGACTTTGATATGTTTTTGTCATAAGTTCACAAAGGGGAAGAATGAAGATGTTATTTGTGAATTAGTACACAAAAATGTTGTATAGCTTGTAAAACCAATATAAGTTTAGCGGGAGTTATTGTAAAAATAAATTGACTAAATTATAAGGTCATGCATACTGGGTTGTGAGTAATTAATCAAATACAACCGTGAAAGACTAAACCAAAAGTGACAATGTGAAAAGAAGAAATCAAGTCATGTGCCAATCGAAGTCAAAGCCAAGTCAGCCAAGGACGATGTCAATTCAAGAGACTGGAGTAAAAAATATGAAGATCAGTCAATCAATTATGAAGCTTCAAGAAAACAAATCACAGATGGTTGAACTCCAAAAAGTGGATAATGTCAAGTGGCATTTGAAGTAAAGTAAAAAAAAATAGCTTATTAATGGCCAAAGTTCAAAATGAAGTGTCAAAAAAATTTTGAGGCAAAAATGTGAAATTCAAAGTTTGAATTTGGGATATCCTCTCAGATGAGAATGAATATTCCTTTTAATATTTCATCACTCTGGACATGACCATGTGCTAAAAGGATAAGTGCTTTGTCAAGTACAATGACATATGACCAAAAGAAAACTTTGCTTAAAAAAACTATCTGGGCAGAGCAAAGTTGACTTCACCCCTGAAATGTCACTATCAGCAAACGACTATTTTGATAAAGCAAAGAGTCTTTATGAAACTAGTTGTTCTAAAAAAAGATTTGGAGATAGTTAAATCGACTCCACTTTTCAACGATCAGTTTATAAACAACTGCATCCTCATATGCCTTCTTTCAACTTTGGGAGTTCAAGAGAAACTTGTTAAGAGCTATTCAAGAGCAGTAGATCTAGCAGAAGAAGAACAAGTTTCTCCCTATTGTTAAAGAGGAACCTCTCCATCTCTCTATACTATTTTTTTTAATCAGTTTCAAAAGAAAAAGATAGAGAACTAGGGTTCAAGTTGAGAGCTTAACTTAGACCAAACAACTTCTTTATTTGAGATCTAAGAGCCCCAGTGAGAAACTTTTCATTGTCACCCCAAACTTTTATATTGTAAGGGTGAACTTGATATTCACGTAATTTGTAAGTAACATTATAAAGGCTTATAGGTCTATACAGGGTCACTGAAGTGGGATGAGAGGTTCTAAGAATGAGGTCAATATAAGTGTAATTGATGGTTGTGGGAATTAGTTTTGGAGGAGAAGAAATATTGAACAGTTGATATCACATCTTTTTTAACTACATTCCAATACTTCTTGAAAAATAGGGCTTGGTAACCATTTTGGCCCAGGGGCTTTAGGATTACCAAAACTCTTGCGAGTGTTCCAAAGTTCCTCTTCATTCAAGACAACAACCAAGGATTCATTGGTGGTTTGATCAATGCAGGGTTGAAAAAGTTGGAGAATATCATGATTAGTTAGGTGATTGGAAGTGGTGAAAAGGTCTTGAAAAAAGTTTTTGAAAAGATTAAAAGACTAGGGTGATCAAGAACACATTCACCATTATCATTTTTTAGTTTGGTGGTGGTGTTCTTTTTCATATAAGGATAGTAGGCCTGTGGAATAATTTGTTGTTTTGTCACCAAGGGGAGCAAACTGATTTCTAGAATCTGCTTCCAATAAGATTCATCTTTGAGGAGAAGCTTCTCAAGGAAACTATTAAGTTCAATTAGTTTGGAGGTATTGTCAATAATAGGAGGAACAACTAGCAGAATGTTAATGGAGTTTCACAATTGTCTCGTTTGGTGGAAGATATTACCAACATGATTTTTATTCCATTCAAAAAGTGTGTGTGTGGGAGCCACAAATAATCCTTGGCCTAACAGGATAAGGAAACCCAAAGATTTGGGTTGTTCCCAAGAAATTCGAAAATTATCCACAAAAGTTACAAATAAAGAAAACCTTGTTTTTGGCGCAATGCAGCCCAAGTCTAGGCCCAGTACAACTCAGTAAAACACTCTTTTCTCAGCAGAGGAGTAGTGTTCAGAGTTGACCACCATGCTCAGCTGAGCACACAAGCTTACAAGAGATACGTCTCCAAATAGGAAGTTACAACCGCCAACGGGAGGTTACAACTATCTACGAAAGTTACTACCTGAGAGAAGTTACAACTACCTAAGAGAAGTTACAACCGCTTGCAAGCAGATGACTCACTCATTTGCCACACGTCTCACTAATCTACCACATGTCTCACTAATCTGCCACGTGTCTCACTCATCTGCCAGCAGTTTATTCATTCTGCATCTATAAATAGCCAAACACAAAGCCATCTGGAGGTAACTCTTTTTTTATTCACAATTCTATCTTCAAATACAGAGAAATAAATATTTTCCTAAAGGCATTGTTCTAACTTTGGCATAGGAGTCCCACGGCATCGAAATCCCTGAGGCAGGCACCACACCGGTGTCAAGAATTAATCTCTATCTTACGCAAATTGCTTCGCGTGATCAGCACGTGATCTGGTGGAAATTTGCATCCACAAATTGGTGCTGTCAATGAGAGCTTGAATCAAACTCATTGCATACTCTCTTTCATTCATAAAAAAAAAATTATGTTCATTCAATTTGAATTTTCCTTCACATACACTTTTTCAGAGTTCTTTTTCAACACAATGGTGGCAACTTGAAGGCATTTTGCTTGTGTGGTCTACTGACCACTTGACTAAACTTAAACGAATTTTAGTAGTCTTGAGTAAGATGTTTTTAAGCATTGAATTACCCACTCACTGAGAGTGTCATCCTCTATTGAGGAATTTTGCTTGTGTGGTCTGCTGACCACTTGACTAAACTTAAACGGATTTAAGTAGTCTTGAGCAAGATGCTTTTAAGCATTGAATTACCCATTCATAGAGAGTGTCATCCTTTGCTGAGGTGTGATTGTCTACTGAGGCATTTTGCTTATGTGGTCTGCTGATCACTTGACTAAACTTAAACGGATTTAAGTAGTCTTGAGTAAGATGTTTTTATGCATTAAATTACCCACTCATGGAGAGTGCCATCCTCTACTAAGGTGTACATAAATATTTGTATTTCTAAATGTCTTCTATTGAAGGACATGTAGAACGAATTCTCGTATTTTTCTATTTCAACTGAAGAAGGTGTGTTCTCTGTCGAGAAGCAAAATAACGTATCCTTTGCTGAGGTATATGTAAATATTTGTTCGGATCTTTTCTTTGCAAGATCTCCTTTCATTGGTGGTGGTCTCTTCAGCCAAGGTTGGTTCTTCTCGTAGAGAATTTGATTGATTGGAACGGAGAATTCTGTGTATGTTGTACCGGATGAGGAGTCTCTTGTTGAAGAGATAAAATACAATAAACATATAAAATACAATCAAGTTTTTCTTACATGTTCATTGCATTTTTTAAAAGTTAAAAATGAAAAAGTTAGGACGCCTATGCTTCAGTCGACTTTGTGAAATGGTCGATTGCCACAATCATCAAATTCTTCTATGCTGGAGAGTTTGATTGATCAAAACGGTAAACTTCATGTATGTTCTACTGGCTGAGGAGTCTTTTGTTAGAGAGTGTGTTCTATGTTTGTCACCCTTGCTATTTTTATCCTCATTCTGATATGCATTCATTAGTGCAAGTTGACTATCTTTCTTGGGTACATAGTGCTTTAGTATTTTTTTTTGTCATCTCACAATGTATAACATTTTGCCATAATGAAGATTTCAGCAAGATTTTTACCCGGTTTCACGGACAATGCTAAGGATGCAATTGGTCATCACACCCATTTATGCCGCCATCAATGCAAATTGACGACCTGACTTGCAAGATTTTTTTGTTTCATTTCTATTGGCCTCGGTTGTTGGGCGAAAAATTGCAATTGATGATCAACCGACAGTGGTAGACCTACTACCAGTGGTTGTCTGGTCGGAAGCGGTTGAAACCATGGCGATGATGGCGTCAGGTTCGGGCAGAGGATTGTTCAATGTTATTTTTGCTAGTTTGGTTTCAAGTTCCCACCATTCTGTTGAAAAAGAACTCTAAAAAAGTGTATGTGAAGGAAAATTCAAATTGAAATAACATAAATTTTTTTTAATGAATGGAAGAGAACATGCAATGAGTATAATTCAAGCTCTCATTGACAACACCAATTTGTGGATGCAAATTTTTACCAGATCACGTGCTGATCACGCGGAGCAATCTGCATAAGATAGAGACTAATTCTTGACACCGGTGTGGTGCCTGCCACGGAGATTCCGATGCCGTGGGACTCCGATGCCAAAGTTAGAGCAATGCCTTCAGGAAAATATTTATTTCTCTGTATTTGAAGAGAGAACTGTAAATCAAGAAAGAGTTACCTCCAAATGGCTTTGTGTTTGGCTATTTATAGAGGCAGAATGAGTAAACTGCTGGCAGATGAGTGAGACACGTGGTAGATTAGTGAGACACGTGGAAAATTAGTAAGACATCTGCTTGCAGGCGGTTGTAATATTTCTCTTAGGTAGTTGTAACTTTTCTCAAGTAGTAACTTCTGTAGATAGTTGTAACCTCCCGTTGGCGGTTGTAACTTCCTATTTGGAGACATCTCTCCTGCAAGCTTGTGTGCTCAGCTGAACATGGTGGTCAGTGTTGAGAACTACTCCTTTGGTGAGAAAAAAGTGCTTTGTTGAGCTGTACTGGGCCCAGACTTGGGCCAAAAACTTGGGTTTTCTCTATTGTAACTTTTGTGGATAATTTCCAGACTTCTTGGGAACAACCCAAACCTTTGGGCTTCCTTATCCTGTTGGGCCAAGGATTATTTTTTGCTCCCACAGTGTGCCTCAGTCTTTGGAGCTTGTCAGTGAGGATATGGAGATGAATATGTTGCAAAGATTGGTATTGAGAGTTACGATGATCATTGTTGAAATTGGTATCCTCAAGACTTGGGTGGTTAGTAGAATCCTCCCAGACAATTTGATGACATGCATCACTACAAGATGGATTTTTACTCCACATCCCCTCTCTAAAATCTAAAAGGTTTTTTTTACTAGGAGATTTGGGACAAGTCAGGGGAATGATAATAAATCTATGGTCAAAAATGCATATGAAGAGGGGTTTGTCTTACCGACGGGAACAATTCAATACAATCTATACATGACAAAGCTCTATCCAGTATGTATTTAATATGATCATACGAAGTAATAAAGATAATGAGCTTTATAATGAACGCATTATCCTTCTTACTTCAAACTCAGTATCAGTAGAACACTATTTTCTGAGCAGAGGTGAAGTGTTCGGCACCAACCACCATGCTCAGCTGAGCACATGGACTTGCGGAAGAGATATCTCAAAACAGGAAGTTATAACCAATCATGAAAGTTACAACCGCCTGAAAGAAGTTGCAACCGCTTACAAGTAGATAACCTACTAATCTGCCACGCGTCTTACTCATCAGACACGTGTCTCACTCATCAGCCAACAATTAATTCTTTCAGCCTATATACATAGTCAAATACAAAGCCTTATGGAGGTAACACTTTCCTGACTTACAATTTTCTCTTCAAATATAGAGATATTTCTCATTTTCCTAAAGACATTCTTTTAACTTTGGCATCGGAGTCCCCGTGGCAGACACCACACCGGTGTCAAGAATTAATTTCTACTTTGTGCAGATTACTCCGCGTCATCAACACGTGATTCTATCTTATGCAGATTGCTCCGCGTGATCAGCACATGATCCGACGGAAATTTGCATCCACAAATTGGTGCTTTCAATGAGAGCTTGAATCAAACTCATTGCATGCTCTCTTCCATTCACAACAAACTTTCATTCATTCAGTTTCAATTTCACTCACAAACACTTTTTCAATTCAATACAATGGTGGGAACTCGAAAACAAACTAGCAAAAATAATGTTACAAGGTATTCTGCTCGTACTAGGCTGCCATCGTCATCACAGGTTCAACCGTTACTGGCTGGACAGCCACTGATAGTGGGTCTGCCACCGCTTGCTGACAATTAATCGCAACCTTCTGCCACAAGCCAAATGGAGATGACACAACAAGAGAATCTTGCAGGTCAGATCGCCAATCTGACCAAAATATTATAAGAACAAACCCAGGTGGTAGAGCAATTAGTGAGCGAACAACCAAGGCAGACGACACGTCGTCGTCTACCAGCAGATCATGCTCATAGAAGTGGAAGTAGTCATCCATCAAAGAAAAACAATCCCTCTGGAAGCATTCATTCGAGATTAGGGCCACGAGTAAATGTGCACTCTAGGCTCAAACCTAAAAGAGGAGTCTTCTCAAGGTTGGACTCCCAAGCAATTGTGCACTCAAGTCTAAGACCGCAAATTACACCC
This sequence comes from Berberis vulgaris, assembly GCA_963556465.1. Lineage (NCBI taxonomy): Eukaryota > Viridiplantae > Streptophyta > Magnoliopsida > Ranunculales > Berberidaceae > Berberis > Berberis vulgaris. The sequence continues at coordinate 25,350,236 of OY747127.1, forward strand.
AATATAAGTAGTCGGCGCAGAAGACAAAATCCCGATGGATGCGAACAACGCAAGGGACCAGACCACTACACTGATTTGTCCCACGTCCCACATTCAGAGACTCGTCAAATCAAAAGGAGCCTTCAGGCGAATCCCGTTGAGACTCTACCTCACTCACATGTAGGTAAGTCACAATCAAATTCAGAATACGATGAGTCATCTACTGCAGATAATCAAAACCGAAATCACCATACGGCCGATTAGCAGGATACACACAAGCCCTTGGGAGCAGATGATGTGGCATGAATGGTTAAAGAACAATTGATGAATTTACAGGTTATGAGAAATCCAGATGATACTCTACGCAGAGAGGTGGCCTTGGTGAACACTTCGCCTTTTACAGATAACATTGAAGAGGCTCCTCCACCAGCAAGGTTTACCACACCAACTTTTACCCCTTTCAAGGGAGATTCTGATCCTAAGAGGCACTTGAAGCATTTTCGAAGTGTCATGACTCTGCACAAAAATGATGATCCGCTTATGTGCAAAATATTTGCTATGACTTTACAGGGAGTAGCCCAAGATTGGTTTCACACTTTGACCCCCCATTCGATTAGAAACTTTGGAGATCTATCCCTTGTCTTCACAAAAGAATATTCATCTTACCGAATTGTCAAAAAGCATGTTGACCACCTCTTCAACGTGAAGAAGAAGTCAAATGAATCGCTCAGAGACTTCATTAAAAGATTCCAAGTAGAAAAAGCGAGCATAGTTTGGTGTGACGATCAAATTGCATTTTCAGTTTTCAGGAAGGGTCTGCCCGCATATCAGCCGTTGTATGGTGAGCTGACCATGAAACCATGGCAGAATGCTATGCATTGTGGGACGATGAAAAAAATATTGCTAAGGTGTCTGATGTATTCAAGAAGGATAGCCAACCTACAAAAAAAATATACAAATAAAAAAGCGAGTAAGAAGAACAAGGGCGACAAGCGTAGAACATGCTCTCCAGCAAAAGACACCTCTACCAATAGAGCATACAATGAGTTCTCGGTTCCAATCAATCAAATTCTCCACGAGATAAAGAACCAACCTTGGTTGAAGAGACCGCCGCCCATGAAGGGAGATCTGGCAAAAGGATATTCGAATAAATATTGTGCATTCCATGGAGCCACTGGTCACTTAACAAAAGAATGTCGAGCATGGAATGACCATCTTAAAGAGTTAGTCAAAGCAGGACATTGCACAGAGTATGTAGCCAAAAAAGTCATTCAGCAAATTGAAGAAAGAGATGCAACCAAGAAACCTCCAAAGAAAGTCATAAGAATCAATGGATTTTTTGTTGAATCTGAACTTTTTGGTTTCACAAATAATGAAAGGAAGCGAAAGATCAAACAAGCAACTTTGGTTGCTCAAGTGCTAATCTCCTCAGTCGATGGCGCCACAACTAGTTTCTCAATCGAAAATTAGATGATCGGCTACACTAAAAGTGACCTGCAGGGCCATGATCTACCACATGAAGAAGCACTCGTCATCAGCATCCAGATCGCTCATGCAATGATTGATAGAATTCATGTAGATGAGGGAAGTGCAGCCAATATACTTCAACTTTCGATTGTCAAACAGATGAATTTAGAATCACTTATCACCAAAAAGACAAAAGTCTTTAATACCTTCAATGAGGCTACATCAGTAACAATTGGCACTATGATTCTAGACGTCTACTCACCGCTAGTCATCTACTCGCAGACCTTTATGATAATAGATGAGCCCTCTCCCTACAATGAACTTTTGGGGAGACCATGAATAACTAAAATTGATGTCGTCACGTTTTGTCTACACCCAAAAAATAAGATATCCAATCCCAAAAGGTGGAGTTGGAGAAATAAAGAGTGATCAAGCCATTGCAAGGAGGTGTGCAGCCCGAGTCTTGAAGGAAATGAAACAGAATGAATTTATTCCCGTCACTTCAGCCGAAACGAAAGGGAATAAGCCTTCTACCCCCCCCCCCCCCTAATAGCAATTACAACACCAGGATCAAGAAGGAGAAGTTCAATTCGAATCCTCAGTTGAAGAGGGATGGAGACTAGAAGAAGACGTAGAACTTGTAATTCTTGATCCTAACCTGCCTAAAAGAAATGTGAAAATTGGCTCTCGGCTCAGCGTAGATGAGAAGGCAGAGTTTACTAGTTTCCTCCAAAGCAACAAATATGTGTTCGCTTGGTCAGCCTCAGACATGCCCAGAATTGATTCAACTGTGATCTGCCATAAACTGCATGTAGACCCGACCTTTAGGCCTATTGTGCAGAAGAGGCGAAAGTTTGCCCCATAAAGAGTAGCAATCATTGAAGCTGAGATCGACAAGCTCTTGGCAGCCGGTTTCATCGAGGAGGTTTCATCGACAAGCTATTGACGAAATATCCTTTACGGCCAATTCTCCACAGCCTGGATGCTTCTCAAAGAATCATGAAATGGGCCATCGAGTTAAGCCAATACGATTTGATCTATCGGCCAAGGACATCTATAAAGACTCAAGCCTTAGCAGATTTCATAGTAGAATTCACACATTTCTCAGCCGCTGAGACAAAGTCAGCCATCATAACAGTGTCGTATCCCTCCACAACAGAATATTCCTAAGTTCACACTGGAACAGAAGCAGATCAGCACAAAGATATGTGGAACTTATATGTAGATGGGTCATCAAATCACAAGGGTGCTGAAACATGACTTGTTTTATTCACGCCCGATGGAACCATGGTAGAACAAGCCATTACACTTGGTTTCAAAGCCTCCAATAATGAAGCAGAGTACGAGGCCTTACTTGCTGGACTACGCCTAGCAAAGGAGTTGTCCGTTAAAAGGCTAGCCATCTAGTCAAATTCTCAGCTTATAACCAGTCAGGCATCTAGTGAATACATTGCAAATCACCTAAGGATGATCCTCTACCTAGACAAAGTCCAAGAACTTTTGAAGGCTTTTCCAATATTCACAATTAAGCAGGTCCCTAGAGCAAGAAACTCCCATGCAGATGCATTAGCGAACTTGGGGTCAGCCTTAGATTATCAATTCAAGTGCTCCATCCCAATAGAACACTTGGAGGCGCCAAGTATTGAAGAAGAAGCCGAGATGATGATAATCGATGTTAGTCCTACTTAGCAAGATCCTATTATCGATTTTTTACTAAATGGTAATCTGCCACCAAACAAGGTGCAAGCCAAGAAACTCCAACAGAAGGCTGCAAGATATTATGTAAAGAAAGAAAAGCTTTACCGCATATCATATTTGGGGCCAGACCTCACCTGTATTAGTTCTTCAGCAGTACTTGAAGTTCTGAGTAGCATTCATGAAGGATCTTGTGGAAATCATTCTGGGGGCAGATCACTAGCACAAAAATCTTTGAGTGTTGGTTACTATTGGCCAACCATGCATCAAGATGCAAGAGACTTTGTACAAAGATGTGACAAATGCCAACGGTTCAAACCAATTCCTACTCAACCTGCAGAAGAATTAAATCCGCAGATCAGTCCATGGCCTTTCATGCAATGGGAAATTGACCTTGTAGGGCCAATGAAAATGGCTCCAGCACAAAAGAATATGATGATTGTGGCAACCGACTATTTCAAAAAATGGATTGAAGCTGAAGCCCTCGCTTCTACCAAGGAAGCAAGTGTAAAAAAAATTATTTGGAAAAACATAATCTGCCGATTTGGTATTCCGCATTCCATTGTGACCGACATTAGTCTTCAATTTGTGGGAACAAAAATTACACTCTTCTTGGAGAAGCACGGCATAAAGCGACAAAATTCAACTCCTAGGTATCCACAAGGAAATGGTCAAGCTGAAGCATCCAACAAAACTATTTTGGATTGCATTAGAAAAATATTAGATAAAGCTAAAGGAAAATGGGTTGAGGAGTTACCTGGAGTACTATGGGCTTACCGCACAACCAAAAGGAGACCTACTTGAGAAACTCCATTTCCCTTAGCCTTTGGAACCGAAGATATCATCCCACCCAACATAGTAGTCCATTCCTTGCGAACGGAAGTATCCAGCTTAGCAGCAAATACCAATGAAATGGCGACTAACTTGGATCTATTAGAAGAGAATCGAGAGAAAATTATTACAAGAGTTGCTGCTTATCATCAGCAACTTATGTCTTATTACAATAAGCGAGTCAAGATCAGACAATTCCAACCTGGGGATTTAGTTTTGAGAAAGGCCTCACCAGGAAGGTAGAAGGGTAAAAAAAGTTAGATCCTAATTGGGAAGGACCGTATGTAGTTAGTAGAGTTGTCGGGGAAGCTATACACTGGACACGCTTGAAGGCAAAGAAATCCCTAGACAATGGAACGCCAACAACCTCAGAAGTATTATGTGTAACTCATCTTCAACAGAGGACCCTACAAGCAGATCATTCTGTCGTCGGTAGACTACCTATCAAGTAAATTATAGTATTTTAGCTTTTCAGAAATAAAACGCAATGTACATATTAAACAGACTTTATTGTATTTACCCTTTCCAGTAGTGGAACATACCTTCTGGAAATGTGTAAGCACTGCACTTTTCTTTCTTCAGTCGAGGAATGTAAAAGTCCTACAAAAGGTTGTACTTGTATTTTTTTTTTTTTTGAATAAAAAACATATCTCTCTTCAGCAGATGAGAGTATGTACGATACAACCCAAGATTAGGTTCTCACTCACAACTCTACTCAAATTTCCCATTTGGTATAAAAGAAAATGGTAGATCACAACTCAAGATTGAAGTTCTTGTACAACAATGTATGGAACAACTATTCTTTCAGATAAGCAGAAGGTAAGACACCTCTCCTTATAAGCAAGAATAGAATACCTCTCCTCAACAAGCAAAGGTAAACCCTACTCAGCAGGTGCATGAGATCAATCTCTCCTTAGTAGGTGAATGTTAAAGTACCACTCCTTGGCAGATGAAAGGATGCATCCTCATCTCAACCGAAGGGCACATCCTCTTCTCAATAAGTGAAAGGTACATCCATGCATATATGATAAATTTTTTATGAAAATATTTTCTAAGTTTATTACTCATGCATTGTTCTTTGGTATGGGAGACGACAGTTGAACATACTAAAAATAGTGAAAGCTTGGATTCATAATAACCAAAGTCGGTCAGCAGACCACAATTCAAATACATGAAAAACAAAACAAAACTGATAAACAAAAACATATTAAGGACTACATGTTCTTAGACATAGCTGAAGGGCCAAGGTCATTAGCAGCAGCGATATCTCCTTGCTCACCATGAGTAGAAGAACCAACAACCTTGGCAAGAGAGGCAGGAGTAGTCTGCTCGGAGGGGGAGTAGATGGAATTTTATAATCTGTAGATGAAATCAACATCTTCATCATTTATTGTAAAAAAAATGTGCACATGCTCCTTTACCCTCAACATAACCGAGCTTATAGGAGTCTTTTTCAGCCTTCGCACGCTTCTCAACTGCCTGAATTGCCTCCAACTTGAATTCGTTGCATTCATTTTCAAGTAATTTATAGGTTCTTTTTAAGGTCTCCAACTCTTCCATATCTAGTTTCATATTTCAGGGTAAGATTATTAAACTTGAGATTTAGATAGACTAGCTCAGAGTTGTTATTAGACAGAGAAGTTTGCAGAACACTTATTTTCCAATTTGAGGATTTGGATACTCTTTTCTTGGTGTAACTGTTGCTCAGCTTCAAGAACCCTCTCAATACCTCCAAGGTCAGCCTTCAACTTCTCATTTTCTTCTTCCAACTTTTTCTGCTGATTAGCAGTAGGGGTCGTAACAGTAGCATACTCAGACACATAAGACAAATGTCTCATAGACTCTTCAGCCACAATGACACCTCTCAAAAGAGAGAAGAACGCCTCTTCACGTAGCTCGGCGGATGAATTCATTTGAAACTTACTGAAGTTGGCTGATCTACGTAGACGTTCAACCAAGTTAGTACACCCGAATTTGTCAGCTAGAAGATCTTTTTTCAGTAGATCGGCTAAGGGAACAATATTCGCCGAACTGGATTCACCGTCGCTATCAATCAACATTGGTTCAGAAGGTGAAGGCATGATCTACGTATCAATAAAAGCAAATCAACAGGCAGATCAACGAGCATAAAATATAAAAAAAATAAAAATACGTTGAAAGTGGGGGCCTCAATTGGAGTATTCTGCATAGTTAGGAGTTGCTCGCTACCTTTTAATATAGGAGGAGACACGACAAAGTTTTCCTGTATAGGAAAGGGTCCTAAACAATATTTAACTGAGAAGGAACATCCGTTGCAGGCGTATCAGAGCCAAGACTTTTTAGTTTTATATCAAGAGTGTCAACTCTGTTCTGTTTCAAGAGATCAGACTTTTTGGAGATCAGCATGAGCCTAGCTTCAAGAGGAGTACGAGTTAAACTTGCGACACGATCTTTAGTTACTTGAGATTTTGATGCACCAAGAGAATGAATAACCTTCATGGCCAATGGAGGAGGAAGAACATCTCTTCGACTGGCAGATCTCTCAGTCGTGGCAGAACAATGTTGGGTAGAGTCAAGTTTCTGGGGAAGAGAAGAAGTAACTTTATGGTAGCAGATTTCTTGGTCGAGGAAGAACAGTGTTGGACAGTCTTAGTGTTCAGAATAGGAGAACGATTAGATGGAGGAGACGTTACATTCTTAAAACTATTCTTTTTATAAAGAGATTTTTCAGAAGAAACTCCAGCTTTCGCGAATAATCCCTTTGCAACCAAGGGAGATAGCCTAGAAGTTTTTTATTTTTAAGAGATTTAATAGATATTTCCTCCCCAGTAGAGGAGTCGACCTCAACTCCAGCAAATTCCTGGGGACTTTTGTTTATCTTTGAAGAACCCTCACTAGTAGAGATGGAAAAGCCAATAAGATCATGAGCATTATTCTTCCAACTTTTTGTATCTTCAGTCAGAGGAAGACCTCTCTCTTCATTTCTCAATGGGCTCAACAACCACCTCCATTCGCGATATTCGGATGGTATGCCACGCGCCCTTCGAATCTTGTCCATTTCAGGCTTGATAGAGATTTTCCTCACTATCACCTCACCTGCAAACAAAGGTGACAAAGTAAGCAATCTGTGCAGAATACAAAAATGCATGTATATGTATATGCAATTATGGATTAAAGGGGTTGAAAATGCATACATGGGCAGAAGAGGATAGGCACAAGAAGGCCATCTGCCATATCACCTTCCCAAGCACCGCTGATCTCCAAAGTATCCTTCTTCCAGTCATGGTCACCAGCGCTGAGCTCATCAAAGAGTTTGATATTTTTTACTCTAAGTTGAGCATAATCACCATGCCTTTTCACCTCAAAACAGAAGAAAAATTCTTTTTTAGTCAAGTCAAACCCAAAAAAAGTACTGAGATTGGAGAAGCACATGATTGCTTTGTATACATTTGGGCAACATTGAGCAGGGGCACACCCCATTTCACAGAGCACATCTTTAAAGAGTTTTGGCATAGGAAACTTGAAGCGCAAAGAGATAATGAATTGATGAAATTTGATGGTTCTATTATTAGGAGCAATGCAAGGTTCTTTGCCATTCCTCGGGTCCACCAATCTTACATGCACTCCTTCGGGAAAGGCGGATCGATTAACTTCAATCTATTTCGAAAAGGAATCATTGTTCTCCAAGTTAGGCAAGTTAGGAACAAATCTTCCAAAATGAGAAATGGAACCTCCTTGGCAGTATAAAGGTTCCTCATCATAAAAGACAGAGCTATTACCAGATTTCTTTTTAGAGACCATGGTATTAAGATACGGAATAAAATTAGAGAAAAATTCCACTTGCATATTAGCAAAAAAACACGATTACAAGGGTAAGGCAGATGTATTTTTAAAAAATGTGACGGTGGTACATAGCAAAAATGGTGGCTGCGTATACACACAAAGCCCCTTTCTTTTCCAATTGAAGAAAATCAACAGGAAGAACAGAAGTCTTTCTTTGCAATTACAGTGACAATGAACCCAAATTTGATTTGAGTTTGAATCCTTTGATGAAATTCAAATTGGGTGAAGGAAAATTCACAACCATGGACAATGGATCATCGTCACTACGCTGCATCGCCGGATAAGGAAGAAAGAAGTCAAATTTACAGAGACTCTTCCTAATCCATGGATGAATAATTCTTACCACCGCCGACAGTTGACGATCACTCACCCTCGCCACACATCGCCGGGGTGATTAATTCAAATCCACAGAGACGAGAGTTATCGAAATCACGACCGTCTCCTAATGGTGATTCAAGAAATGGTACACCGAATAAACCAAAACTATGCAATTGCAAATACTTACGATGCTTGAAGTTGTATTGTGAGTGCTTTGCTTCCCCGTGGCATGCACCACACCGGTGTCAAGAATTAATTTCTACCTTGTGCAGATTACTCCGCGTGATCAACATGTGATTTTATCCAATGCAGATTGCTCCGCGTGATCAGTACGTGATCCGACGGAAATTTGCATCCACAATAATAATAATAATAATAATAATAATAATAATAATAATAATAATAATAATAATAATAATAATAATAATAATAATAATAATAATAATAATAATAATAATAGTGGGAGCAAAAAATAACCTTTAGCCCAATTGGATAAAGAAGCCCAAAGATTTGGGCATTTCCTAAAAAACCCGAAGATTATCCACGAAAGCTACAAGTATAGAAGGCTCAAGCCCGGGCCCAATACAGACTCAGTAGAACACTATTTTCTCAGTAGAGGAGTAGTGCTCGACGCCAATCACCATGCTCAGCTGAGCACATGGGCTTGCAAAAGAGATATTTCAAAACAGAAAGTTATAACCAATCACGGAAGTTACAACTGTCTGAAAGAAGTTGCAATCGCTTGCAAGTAGATAACTTACTCATCTGTCACGCGTCTTACTCATCAGCCAGCAGTTACTTCTTTCATCCTTTATAAATAATCTAATACAAAGCCTTCTGGTGGTAACAGTTTCCTGACTTACAAGTCTCTCTTCAAATATAGAAATATAAACATTTTTCCAAAGACAATGTTCTAACTTTGGCATCGGAGTCCTCATGGCAGGCACCACACCGGTGTCAAGATTTAATTTCTATCTTATGCGAATTACTCCGCGTGACCAGCATGCGATTCCATCTTATACTGATTGTTCCGCGTGATCAGCACGTGATCTGACAAAAATTTGCATCCACAAATTGGTGCTTTCAATGAGAGTTTGAATCATACTCATTGCATGCTTTCTTCTGCTCGTACTAGGCCGCCATCGTCATCACGGGTTCAGCCGTTACTCATCGGACAACCACTAATAATGGGCCTGCCACCGCCTGCTGACTATCAATCGCAACCTTCTGCCCAACAACCAAGCCAAATGGAAATGACACAACAAGAAAATTTTGCTGGTCAGATCGCCAATTTGACCAAAATATTGGAAGAACAAACTCGGGTGGTAAAGCGATTAGTGAGTGAACAACCAAGGTAGTTGACACATCGCCGTCTACCAGCAGATCATGTGCATGGGAGTGGAAGTAGTCATCCATCAAAGGGAAACAATCCCTCTGGAAGCATTCATTCGAGATTAGACCCACGAGTAAATGTGCACTCTAGGCTCGGACCTCAAATGAGAGTCTTTTCAAGGTTGGGCTCCCAAGCAACTGTGCACTCAAGGCTACGACCGCAGACTACACCCAATATAAGACAAAACTTCGATGAATGCAAACAGCGTAGAGGACCAGATCTAGATAACTACACTGATTTGTCCCACATCCCACATTCAGAGGCTAGTCAAATAAAGATAAGCCTTCTGGCGAATCCTATTGAGACTCTACCTCACTCACATGCAAGTAAGTCACAATCAAATTCAGAATATGAGGAGTCATCTACCGTAGATAATCATAATCGAAATCACTATACAACCGATCAACAAGATACACACAAGCCCTTGGGAGCAGATGATGTGGCACGAATGGTCAAAGAACAGTTGATGAATTTACAAGTTATGAGAAATCTAGATGATACTCTGCGTAGAGAGGTAGCCTTGGTGAAGACTTCACCTTTTACAGATAACATCGAAGGGGCTCCTTTACCAGCAAGGTTTACCACACCAACTTTTACCCCTTTCAAAGGCGATTCTGATCCTGACAGGCACTTGAAGCATTTTCGAAGTGTCGTGACTCTGCACAAAAATGATGATCCGCTTATGTGCAAAATATTTTCTATGACTTTACAGGGAGTAGCCCAAGATTGGTTTCACACTTTGACCCCCCAGTCAATCATCAACTTTAGAGATTTTTCCCGTCTTCACAAAAGAATATTCATCTTACCAAACTATCAAAAAACATACTGACCGCCTAATCAACGTGAAGAAGAAGTCAAATGAATCGCACAGAAACTTCATTAAAAGATTCAAGGCAGAAAAAATGAGCATAATTGGGTGTGATGATCAAATTGTGTCCCCAGCTTTTAGGAAGGGTCTGCCCGCGAATCACCTGTTGTATGGCGAGTTGACCATGAAACTAGGTAAAACTCTTGCAGAAGTCTTCACCATGGCAGAATGCTACGCATTGTGGGACGATGAAAAAAATAGTGTTAAAGTATCTGATGTGTTCAAGAAGGATAGCCAACCTACACAAAAGAATACAGATCAAAAGCAGAGTAAAAAGAACATGGGTGACAAGCATAGAGCACGCTCTCCAGCAAAAGACTCCTCTACCAGTAGAGCATACACAAAGTTCTCGGTTCCAATCAATCAAATTCTGCACAAGATAAAAAAACCAACCTTGGCTGAAGAGAACGCCACCCATGAAGGGAGATCCGACAAAAAGATATCTGAATAAATATTGTGCATTCCATGGAGCCACTGGTCACTTGACAAAAGAATGTTGAGCATGGAAGGACCACCTTGAGGAGTTAGTCAAAGCAGGACATTGCACAGAGTATGTAGCCAAAAAAGTCATTCAGCAAATTGAGGAAAGAGATGCAGCCAAGGAACCCCCAAAGAAAGTCATAAGAATCAATGAATTTTTTGTTGAATATGAACTTTTTGGTTTTACAAATAATGAAAGAAAGTGAAAGATCAAACAAACAACTTCGGTTGCTCAAGTGCTAATCGCCTCAGTCAATGGCCCCACAACTAGTTCCTTAATCAAAAATCAAATGATCGGCTACACTAAAAGTGACCTGCAGGGCCTTGATCTACCACATGAAGACGCACTCATCACTAACATTCAAATCGCCCATGCAATTATTGATAGAATTAATGTAGATGAGGGAAGTGCAATCAATATACTTCAACTTTCGGTTGTCAAATAGATGAATTTATAATTACTTATCACCAAAAAGTCAAAAGTCTTGATTGTCTTCAATGGGGCTGCATCAGTAACAATTGGCACTATGATTCTATACGTCTACTTTCCACCAGTCATCTGCTCGTAGACTTTTATGATAATAGATGAGCCATCTCCCTACAACGAACTTTTGGGGAGACCATGGATAACTGAAATTGATGTCGCCACATCTTGTCTACACCCAAAAATCAGATATCCAACCCCAGGAGGTGGAGTTGGATAAATAAAGAGTGATCAAGCCATTGCAAGGAGGTATGCAGCCCGAGTCTTGAAGGAATCGAAGCAGAAGGAATTTATTCCCGTCACTTCAGCTGAAGCGAAAGGGAAGAAGCCTTCTACCCCCCCCCCCCCCCCCAATAGCAATTACAACATCGGGATCAAGAATGAGAAGTTCAATTTGAATCCTTAGTTGAGGAGGGATGGAGACCAGAAGAAGACGCAGAACTTGTAATTCTTGATCCTAATATGCCTGAAAGAAAGGCAAAAATTGGCTCTCGCCTCAGTGCAAATGAGAAGGCAGAGCTTACTAGTTTCCTCCAAAGCAACAAATATGTGTTCGTTTGGTCAGCCTCAGACATGCCCAGAATTGATTCAACTGTGATCTTCCATAAACTGCATGTAGACCCGACCTTTAGACCTATTGTGCAGAAGAGGCGGAACTTTGCCCCAGAAAGAGTAGTGTCGCACCCCTCAACAGCAGAAGATTCCTCAGTTCATGCTGGAATTATGGCAGATCAGCACAAAGATATGTGGCACTTATATGTAGATGGGTCGTCAAATCACAAGGGTTCTGGAACATGACTTGTTTTATTCATGCCTGATGGAACCATGGTAGAACAAGCCATTACACTTGGTTTCAAAGCCTCCAATAATGAAGCAGAGTACGAGGCCTTGCTTGCTGGACTACGCGTAGCAAAGGAGTTGTCCGTTAAAAGGCTAGCCATCTATTCAGATTCTCAGCTTATAACCAGTCAAGCATCTGGTGAATACATTGCAAAACACCCAAGGATGATCCTCTACCTAGACAAAGTCCAAGAACTTGAAGGTTTTTCCAATTTTTACAATTAAGCAGGTCCCTAGAGCAATAAGCTCTCATGTAGATGCATTAGCGAACTTGGGGTCAGCCTTAAATTATCAATTCAAGCGCTCAATCCCAGTAGAGCACTTGGAGACGCCAAGTATTGAAGAAAAAAAAGCTAAGATGATGATGATCGATGCTAGTCCTACTTGGCAAGATCCTATTATCAATTTTCTACTTAATGGTAATCTGCCAGCAAACAAGGTACAAGCCAAGAAACTCCAATAGAAGGCTGCAAGATATTATGTGAAAAAAGAAAAGCTCTACCGCAGATCATATTTGGGGCTAGACCTCACTTGTATTAGTTCTACAGCAGTAGTTGAAGTTCTGAGTAGCATTCATGAAGGATCATGTGGAAATCATTCTGGGGGGAGATCACTAGTACAAAAAGTTTTAAGTGTTGGTTACTATTAGCTAACCATGCATCAAGATGAGAGAGACTTCGTACAAAGATGTGACAAATGCCAACAGTTAAAACCAATTCCTACTCAGCCCACAGAAGAATTGAATCTGCAGATCAGTCCATGGCATTTCGTGCAATGGGCAATTGACCTTGTAGAGCTAATGCCAATGGCTCCAACACAAAAGAATATGATGATTGTTGGCAACCAACTATTTCACAAAATGGATTGAAGCTGAAGCCCTCGCCTCTACCAAGGAAGCAGATGTAAAAAAATTTATTTAGCAAAATATAATCTACGGATTTGGTATTCCGCATTCCATTGTGACCGACAATGGTCTTCAATTTGCAGGAACGAAAATTACACTCTTCTTTGATAAACACGAAATAAAGCGACAGAATTCAACTCCTAGGTAACCACAAGGAAATGGTCAAGCTGAAGCATCCAACAAAACTATTCTGGATTGCATAAAATAAAATAAAAATTAGATAAAGCCAAAGGAAAATGGATTGAGGAGTTACCTGGAGTATTATGGGCATATCGCACAACCAAAATGAGACCTACTGGGGAAACACCATTTTCCTTGGCCTTCGGAACCAAAGCTAACATCCCACTCAACATAGTAGTCCCCTCCTTGCGAACGGAAGTATCCAGCTTAGCAGAAAATGCCAATGAAATGGCCACTAACTTGGATCTAGCATAAGAGAATTGAGAGAAAAATATCACAAGAGTTGCCGCTTATCATCAACAACTTATGTCCTATTACAATAAACGAGTCAAAATCAGACAATTCCAACATGAGGATTTAGTCTTGAGAAAGGCCTTCGTCACCAGGAAGGTATAAGGGTTAAAAAAAGTTAGATCCTAATTGGGAAGGATCGTATGTAGTGAGTAGAGTTGGCAGTCGGGGAAGCTATACCCTGGACACTCTTGAAGGCAAAGAAATCCCTAGACGATGGAATGCCAACAACCTCAGAAAGTACTGTGTGACTCATCTTCAGCAGATGACTCTACAAGCAGATCATTATGTTGTCAGCAGACTACCTATCAAGTAAATTATAGTATTTTAGTTTTTAGAAAATAAAATGCAATGTACATACCAGAAAGACTTGATTGTATTTACCCTTTCCAGTAGAGGAACATACCTATTGGAAATGTGTAAGCACTGCACTTTTCTTTTTTCAGTCGAGGAATATAAAAGTCCTATAAAAGGTTGTACTTGTATTTTTTTCGAATAAAAAACATATTTCTCTTCAGCAGACGAGAGTATGTACAATACAACCCAAGACTGAGTTCTCACTCACGATTCTACTCAATTTCCCCATTTGGTGAAGGGAAAACGGTAGATCACGACTCAAGTTTAAAGTCCTTTCTTGTACAGCAATGTATGGAACAACTATTCTTTCAGATAAGCAGAAGGTAGGACACCTCTCCTTATAAGCAAATAATAATATACCTCTCATCAACAGGCGAAAGGTAAACCCTACTCAGCAGGTGCATGAGATCAATCTCTCCTCAGTATGTGAAGGGTAAAGTACCACTCCTTGGCAAATGAAAGGATGCATCCACTCCTCACCCGAAGGGCACATCCTCTTCTCAATAAGTGAAAGGTACTTCCATGCATATATGTTAAAATTTTTATGAAAATATTTCGCTAAGATTATTACTCATGCATTGTTTTTGGTATGGAAGACAACTGTTGAACATACTAAAACAATGAAAACTTGGGTTCATAATAACCAAAATTGGTCAGCAGACCACAATTCAAATACATGAATAAACAAAAGAAAGTTGGTAATAGAAATAAAATGCAATGTCTGACAAAAAAGCAAAACTGATAAACAAAAACATTCTAAAGACTACATGTTCTTAGAAAGAACTGAAGGGCCAAGGTCATTAGTAGCGGTGATATCTCCTTGCTCACCATGAGTAGAAGAACTAGCAACCTCGGCAAGGGAGGCAAAAGTAGTCTGCTCGGGGGGAGTAGATGGAAGTTTTAAAACATGCAGGTGAAAATCAACATCTTCATCAGTTATTGTAAAAAAAGGTGCACATCTTCCTTTACCCTCAGCATAACCGAGCTTATATGAGTCTTCTTCAGCCTTTGCACGCTTCTCAACTACCTGATTTGCCTCCACATTGAATTCCTTGCATTACTTTTCAAGTAATTCATGGGTTCTTTTTAAGGTATCCAACTCTTCCATGCATGTCTAGTTTCATATTTCTGGGTAAGATTATGAAACTTGAGATTCAGAGAGACCAGTTTAGAGTTTTTATTAGACAGAGAAGTTTGTAGATCAGCACACTTGTTTTCCAATTTGAGGATCTGGACACTTTTTTCTTGGGGTGACTTCTGCCCAGCTTCAAGAACCCTTTCAATACCTCCAAAGTCAGCCTTCAACTTCTCATTATCTTCTTTCGACTTTTTCTGCTTATCAGCAGTGGGGACAATAGCAGTAGCAAACTCGAACACATAAGAAAAATGTCTCATAGACTCTTCAGCCATAATAACACTTCTCAGAAGAGAGAAAAATGTATCTTCACTAGTTTGGCAGATGAGCTCATTTGAAACTTACAGAAGTTGGTTGATCTACGGAGACGTTCAACCAAGTTAGTACACCCGGATTTGTCAGTTAGAAGATCTTTTTTCAGTAGATCGGCTAAGGGAACAATATCCACAAAACTGGATTCACCGTCGCTATCAATCAACATCGGTTCAGAAGGTGAAGGCATGATCTACATATCAATGAAGGCAGATCAATGGGTAGAAAATATAGTTTAAAAAAAAGAATCAACAACACCTTGAAAGTTAGGGCCTCAATTGGAGTGTTCTGCATAGATAAGAATTGCTTACTAGCTTTCAACGTAAGAGAAGACACGGCAAAGTTTTCCTATATAGGAAAGGGTCCTGGAACAATATTTAACTTAGAAGGAACATCCGTTACAGGCCTATCAGAGCCAAGACTTTTCAGTTTTATATCAGAACACTCTATTTTGCTTCAAGATATCAGACTTTCTGGAGATCAGCATGAGCCTAGATTCAAGAGGAGTACGAGTTAAACTTGCGACTCAATCTTCAGTTACTTGAGATTTTGATGCACCAAGGGAAGGAATAACCTTCATGGTCAATGGAGGAGGAAGAACATCTCTTCGACTAGCAGATCTCTCAGTCAAGGCAGATTAGTGTTGGACAATCTTGATCTTCGGAATAGGAGGACGACCAGAAGGAGGAGACGTTACATTCTTCAAACTGTTCTATTTGGAAAGAGATTTTTCAGAAGAAACTTTAGATCTCGCAGATAGTCATTTGCAACCAAGGGAGATAGCCTAGAAGTTTTTTTTTCTTTTTCTTTTTAAGAGATTTAATAGATATTTCTTCCCCACTAGAGGAGTTGACCTCAACTCTAGCAGATTCCTGGGGACTCTTCTTTTTCTTTGAAGAACTCTCAGAAGGAGCCTCACTACACTAGTAGAGATGGAAAAGCCAATAAGATCAGGGGCATTCTTCTTCCAACTTTCTTAGTCTTCGGCCAGAGGAATGCCTCTCTTTTCATTTCCCAATGGGCTCAACAACCAACTCCATTCGTGGTATTCGAATGGTATGCCATGCGCCCTTTGAATCTTCTCCGTGTCAGGCTCGGTAGAGATTTTTTTTCACAATCTCCTCACCTGCAACAAAAGTAACTAAGTAAGCAACCTGTGCAGAATAAAAAAAAATGCATGTATATGTAAAGTATATGCAACTGTAGATTAAAGGGGTCGAAAATGCATACATGGGCAGAAGAGGATGGGCACAAGAAGGCCATCTACTATATCACCTTCCTAGGCACTGCTGATTTCCAAAGTGTCCCTCTTCCAGTCATGGTCATCAGCACTGAGCTCATCAAAGAGTTTGATATTTTTTACTCTAAGCTGAGCTTAATCACCATGCCTCCTCACCTCAAAACAGAAGAAAAATTCTTCTTTAGTCAAGTCAAGCCCAAAAAAATTACTGAGATTGGAGAAGCACGTGATTGCCCTGTGTACATTTTGGCAACATTGAGCAGGGACACATCCCATTTTGCAGAACACTTCTATAAAGAATTTAGGCATGGGAAACTTGAAGCGCAAAAAGATAATGAATGTGTGAAATTTAATGGTTATATTATCAGGAGCGATGCAAGGTTCTTTGCCACTCCTCGGGTCAACCAATCTTACATGCACTCCTTCAAGAAAAGCAGAGCGATTAACTTCAATCCATTTTAAAAAGGCTTCATTGTTCTCCAAGTTAGGCAAGCTAGGAACAAATCTTCCAAAATGAGAAATGGAACCTCCTTGGCAGTACAAATGTTCCTCATCATATGATAAAGGGTTATTACCATATTTCTTCTTAGAGCCCATGGGATCCAGATACGGAACAAAGTCAGAGAAAAAACCCACCTGCAGATTAGCAAGAAACACAATTACAAGGGTAGCCCAAATGTATTTGGAATTTTTTTTCTTCAAAAAGTGATGGTGGTACATAGCAAAAATGGTGGATGCGTATACACACAAAGCCCTTTCTTTGCAACTATTGCACATTCCTCTCGAATTGAAGTTAGAGAGAACATCAACAGTAAGTTTACAAAGTCAATGGATCCATGTTTGGATACAATCCGACCACACAGTGAACCAATATCTGGTGAAAATTCATTTTTTTATTTGAATTCAAAATTATCATAGAGAATTGTCCAGTTTGATAAAGAAAGAAATCCACCACCGTCAACAGTTGACGACCACCATTGCCCTTGCTGCGCATCGCCAGAAAAGAAAGGGAAGAGTCAACAAAACTCTTATCTTCCCTCCCTGTAAACTAGAGTTTATCATCTGAAGCAAAAAAGAAGAAGAAAAGAATGCATGATAAGGAAGGTGAAGATCACTTCCCTGATGTACATAGTCGACGACTACAACTCGCGCTCATCGCACACCGCCAAAAGCGCATTCGGATAAAAAGAGGAAAATAAATTATTATTTTTACAGTCGAAGATACCATCGCGCATCGCCGGAGAAATAAACCAACTGACAACTCTTCCTAAGATGAACGAATCTTACCGCCGTCTACAGTCGACGATCACTCACCCTTGCTGCGCGTCACCTTACGTAAGACAACCATACCACCACCCCTACTCCACAAGTGTAAATATGAGAAATATCATTTACAACTGGTGGGCTTATGGCCACTGAAGGGCCAACAGTTTATCACCATCGTGAACATGACTTCTAATATGGGATTATTGGTTGAATAATTTGTTTCTGACTCCCGTTCGTATAAATATGGACGATCCTTAGAAAGTTAACTTGGAGTTACTAGGAGAAGTGGACTCGAATACAAGTCCAGGTGAACTTAAAATGAACTTGTGAAGGTTAAATCAAAGTCGAAGGATACAAAGGCATGAGCCTTTCGCAGATTGCACGTAAAATAATAATAATAATAATAATAATAATAATAATAATAATAATAATAATAATAATAATAATAATAATAATAAAATCTCACCTCGCAATTAACCAAGCCGAAAAAAAAGTACAAGCTCCTGTGTTTTACCATCTACAGATATGGAGGAGAAAAAAAAGAAACTTTTCCCTTTTTGTGGGGAATAAAAAAGAGATCGGTAAATTCATAAAAAGGGAATAAGATAACCCTTTTGAAAAGGAGAATTTATCTCAAGCTAGACTTCTAGTCCTGATAGGTCTCCTCAGTGAAGATGCTTAAGTACAAAAAGACTTCTAATCCAGATATAACTCTTCAGTGAAGATATTTAAGTACAAAAAGACTTCTGGTCCAGATAAAACTCTTCGGTGGAAGTGTCTCAGTATAGAAGGAGCTCCATTTTTTGGCGCGACTCCTTAGGCACATCTCCTTTGTTAAAAAAAAGGAGAAAATTTTATTATTATTTTTATTTAGTCAAAAGCAAAGGAGATGAGGGGCATTTGTGGGAGCAAAGAATAACCTTTAGCCCAATTAGATAAAGAAGCCCAAAGATTTGGGCATTTCCTAAGAAGCCCGAAGATTATCCACGAAAGCTACAAGTATATAAGGCTCGAGCCTGGACCCAATACAAACTTAGTAGAACACTATTTTTCTCAGCGTGGGAGTAGTGCTCGGCGCCAACCACCAGCATGGGAGCACATGGGCTTGCAGAAGAGATATCTCAAAACAGGAAGTTATAACCAATCACGAAAGTTACAACTGCCTGAAAGAAGTTGCAACCGCTTGCAAGTAGATAACTTACTCATCTGCCATGCGTCTTACTCATCAGCCACGTGTCTCAATCATCAGCCAACAGTTAATTCTTTTAGCCTCTATAAATAATCAAACACAAAGCCTTCTGGAGGTAACACTTTCTTGACTTACAAGTTTCTCTTCAAATATAGAGATATAAACATTTTTCTAAAGACGTTGTTCTAACTTTGGCATCGGAGTCCCCGTGGCAGGCACCACACTGATGTCAAGAATTAATTTTTATCTTATGCAGATTACTCCGCGTGATCAACACGTGATTTATCTTATGCAAATTGCTCCACGTGATCCGACGGAAATTATCATCCACAATAATAATAATAATAATAATAATAATAATAATAATAATAATAATAATAATAATAATAATAATAATAATAATAATAATAATAATAATAATTCTTATTATTAATAAATTATTTATGATACACAAAACCCTCCTCTGATCACCACCATACACGTGTCATGATAATTTCGTCAACACAACAAAGAAAGCTTTTGCATGCTCAATCCAGGGAGACCCAGACAACATTAAGCTCACTATTGGCAGATTGTAGAACATTGGCCCCGAATCGTAGTGCCTTAATAAGCCATATGTCACGCGGTCAAGCCCAACACTTATAAACCTTGATTAGGCAAAAGTAACCCCTAATAAGGCAAGTATATGGGTGATCAACCTAAGACAGGCAAGCCAATAGTACATCAGTTCCGACTAGGAAACAAATACTAGAATATAAGTCAGGCAAGGAAACTTCCTTGCATGGACAACACTTAGAAAGGGAAACCTCTCTCACAGATCTAAGATCACAAGTCGTGTAGGAAAACTATCCCACATGAACAACTCCCAAACAGAAAAGGATTTCCAACAATATTTTTTTCCCTAAACTATGCCACCAAAGGCCTAGCTGAACAAGGGCTCTCACACTATAAAAGGGCAATAAGATCGATGAACTAAGGTATGCTATAGAAAGCCAATTTACAACTTTAAGCCTTTTTTAAGCCTTATTTAACTTAAGCATCAGAGTGTCATCGGCCGCCACATGGTGGTCTTTGGCTCACGTGTCTACTTGTGCAGGTTTAGGAAAAGGCGAAACATGAGAACAAGAATTGACTACATCAGTTTGGCGACGTCTGTAAGGAACAACAAAGTTCCTCAAAAGAAACAGTAATACCACCTATCCCAGAGAATCAGAAAGATGGTGACAACAAGGTCTCACACCTATAGAGACGCTGCTGAGCCCTTGAATGCTCAAACTAACAGAGTGTCGCCTGTTCCGATGTCACCACCACCACCACAGGAGGATCCCCCTCAGGCCCCCGTGTTGGCAGCAGCCATGGTGGATCCAACTGTGGATCTACTACCAACTTAGATACAACAAACCCTGTGAACGGTGAATATACTCAAATCCATAAAATAAAGTTGGATGAGACATTGAGGGCATACGTCACACGCTTCAATGACGAGTTGACTATCGTCAACAGTTTAGCGACAAAACAGCCGTCGCAACCTTCACTGCAGGCTGAAATGTTGCAAGTTCTATAATTTCCTTACGTTGGAACCCCAACCAGTATGGCAGACTTGCTGAGAGATGCCCAAATATATATCACTCTAGACGAGACGCTGACTGCTAAGAAGGAAACGGAACCCAAGAAAAACCCTTTTTCCTCATGGATAAGAGGAGGGACGACAATGAAGTTTATGTCCTACATGGAATGTGCTCAGAGACTAAACGTTCCAACAAGTCCCTAAAAAGATTCTTCCGCGAATTGCAAACCAAGTCAACCTTTGAGAACCATTGAGTACAGCTTGCTCGTGCCCAGAGCCCAAGCATGCCCCTAACTTTCACAGATAAATCCAAGGCGTCCACAGTCCGCATAACGATGCCCTGGTAATATCGATTTTCATAGCAAACTGGGAAGTGATGAGGTCTTTAGTAGACACTGAAAGTTGTTCGAACGTACTGTTCCTCAACACGTTTCGCAATATGCAGCTGAAGGAAGAAAACCTAAGCCCCTCAACAAATCCCCTAGTCGAACTTAGTAAGGAGAAGTACTTCCTTGTGGGGAAGATCAAATTAATAGTAGTAGCGGGAGAACCACGATTCAGAAAATAATTCTTCAGGAGTTCATGGTGGTCGATGGACCATCTACCTACAACATCATCCTAGGGAGGCCCTGGCTTCACCAGATGGAGGCGGCAGTCTCCACCTTACACCAATATATCAAATGCCCCATCAATCAAACAATATGAGGAAATCATCCGATCGTGAGAGATTGCACTACACGGCAATAAGGTGCCTTGACGACCATCAACTACAGATTGAGCCTACGGCTAGTGCATCCCCGAGCCCGGGTCCAGAGTTGGAAAAGGACTTTCCACTATCAGATGAGGAGGACCCTGTCAGTCTTAGAGGAAGACCCAACATCGGATGACCTAAGGAGGAACCTATGACTATGTATCTGGACAACCCCAGTGACAACAAACCCATCCAGATAGGTTCCCGCCTAAGCAAGGAATTTGTTGAACGACTGATAACATTGTTGTGACAAAATTAATATATCTTCGCCTGGACGATGCGAGATATGGTGGAAATAGGCCCCTCCATAATCACCCATTGACTGGTTGTAGACCCAGCTCGAAATCGGTCAGAGACGGAAGAAAAGACTGGTGGCTCCTGAGAGGAACCATATCATAAACGAAGAAGTGCAAAAGTTGCTTAACGCTAACATGATCAAAGAGGCATGGTATGCAGATTGGCTGAAAAACATTGTCCTGGTTAATAAGAAAAATAGAAAGTGGAGAATCTGCGTGGGCTACACTGACTTGAACAAAGCATGCCCAAAGTATAGCCCCCACATCGATCAAATTGTAGATGCCACGTCCGGACACGTCCTCCTGAGTTTCTTGGTCGCCTACTCCGGGTATAATCAGATACAGATGCACCCCCGGATCAAGAGAAAACCCTTTTTGTGACCGAAAAGGGGATATACTGCTATTAGGTAATGTCGTTCGGCCTCAAGAACACAGGTGCAACATATCAACGGCTAGTGAACCAAATGTTCGATAGCCAAATCGGAAGGAACATGGAGGTCTACATAGGCAACACGCTGGTCAAGAGTCTCCACAACCCAGATCACATATCCAATCTTGCCGAAGCATTCGGTCAGCTCCGCAAGTATCGGATGAAACTAAACCCACAAAATGTGCGTTCGGGGTTGAGTCAGGCAAGTTCCTAGGCTACATAGTGAACCAGAGGGGATTAGAAGCAGATCTAGACTCTTCTTGATATGAAATCCCCGACCTCCATCAAGAAAGTTCAATACCTGACCGAAAGGGTGGCAGCACTCAACAGGTTTATTTCCAAATCATCAGACAAGTGCCTCCCTTTCTTCAAAATTCTCAGAGGAAGCAAGGACTTCAACTGGGACGAAGAGTGCGAGCAAACCTTCCAGAACCTGAAGGCATACATGGGGAGTACCAAGCTACTCTCGAAACCAGCCCCGGGAGAGACGCTTTACTTATATCTAGCCATATCGAATCATGTTGTCAGTTCAACTCTTGTATGGAATGATAAAAGGGTACAAAGAAAAGTGTACTACGCCAACAAAACCTTCGTGGAAGCACAAGCAAACTATCCGAATCTAGAGAAGCTAGCTTTGGCACTGGTCATCTCTTCCAGGAAGTTGTGGCCTTACTTTAAAGCCCACTCTATCACAGTCCTGACCAAGCATCCACTTTACACAGTGCTGCACAAGCCAAAATTATTTGGCAGGATGGTTAAATGGTCGATGGAACTGGGGCAATTTGACATCAACTACGCTCCAAGAACAACCATCAAAGTCCAAGCATTGGATGACTTCATCACTGAGTTTACCGGTGGTGGAGAACAGGAGCCAGAGAGCTCACAGTAGAGACCGGACGAACAAGGGTGGATCCTGCGCTGCAACGGATCATCCACATAGAAAGGAAGCGAATCTGGTGTCACCCTCCACTATCCAGGCGGCTTCACCTTTGAGAAGGCGGTCAGGTTCAGATTCTCGACCTCTAACAACAAAACAGAATACAAGGCATTTTTGTTTGTCATGAAGCTAGCAAAGAGGATTGAGGTAACTAAACTAATAGCATACAACGACTCATGCCTGGTAGTCAACCAGGTTAAAGGGGAGTTCAACATCAAAGACCCGAGGATGAAAGCCTACCGCGAGAAGGACAATAATGCAGCAGGCCTATTCAGAAGGTTTGAACTCCTGCAATGTCCTCGAGACGACAACGAAAGAGCTGATGCACTAGCTAGGCAGACTTCAGCTACTATCGAGATCGCTAATGGGCTCATCGTTTCCAAGAGCAGTCAAGCATGGAGGAAGAGAAGTTCAATGATCTCTATGTAATGGAAATAGACTCAAGTTAGATGAATCCCATCATTAAAAATATCAAGAATGGGGCTCGCCCAATTTTAAAAATGGAGGCTAGAAAGCTGAAAAACAGGGCAGCGCAGTACACTCTTCTGAACGAAAAGCTTTGTAGAAGGTCATCCTCGGGTCCCTTGCTTAGATGTCTAACCTCTACGGAGACAAACTACATCCTTAGAGAAGTTCATGATGATATCTGCGGGAACCACCCAGGCTGGAGGACCCTGACCACAAGGCCCTAACTTTAGGGTACTACTGGCCGCAAATGCAGCAGGATGCGAAAGAAACTGTCTGCAAGTGTGACAAGTGTCAGAGGTTCGCACCGTATACTCACATGCCCGCTCAGCCCTTGACCCCAATGACCAACCCATAGCCATTTGCGCAGTAGGAGATGGAGATCGTCTGACCGTTCCCGGCCTCAGCCAATAAGAAGTTCCTCCTTGCAGCTCTGGATTACTTCATTAAATGGGTTGAAGTTGAGCCCATGTCCAAGATAGGCTAGGATCAAACTGAGAAATTCATAGGGGCTCCATCGTCTGTAGGTTCCGTATTCCAAGGACACTAGTCAGCGATAACAAAATCCAATTTGAAGGTAGCAACATTGAGAAACTATGTAAAGACCTTGACATCAGCCAACATTTTTCCTCGCTAGGGCATTCGCAAGCCAACGGCCAGTTAGAAGTCACCAATAGAACAATTTTGGAAGCGCTCAAAAGGAAACTCGTTGCAGCCAAAGGAAAATGGGTCTCAGCACTACCAGGGATACTCTGGGCGAATCAAAACACCAAAAGGACACCCACTGGAAAAAAAAACCTTTCTCCTTAGCATACGGGTCAGAAGCAATGGTCTCGGTAGAGATTAGTATACCAACTTCCCGGATGGAGGAATTCAGACTGGAGGACAACGACGAAACTTTGCTCATCAGTTTAGACCTCCTCGAAGAAAGGATAAATCAGGTCTCTACCAGAATAGTCGTCTACCAACAAAAAAAAGGTCAATACTACAACAAGAAAGTCAAACCACGTGAATTCAATGTAGGAGACTGGGTACTCAGAAAGACTCAGCAGATCACTAAAGAACCGAGAGCAGGAAAGTTGAATACGAATTGGGAGGCGCCCTACAAAGTGACCGAGATCAACAAGCCAATGACGTATTGGTTGGAAGACATGGATGGTAGAAGTTTTATGCATCCATGGAATGTAGAACACCTTAAAAAAATTATATCAATAAAGGACATTTGCTCTTTCTAAAACTCCACTATTATACCAATCAGTCTTCCATTACCTGACTCCCACCCACTCAGCAAATTAGATAAGCCAGTACACCAGAGTCGGGCATATCAGACTCGACCAGAGCCTGGACAGCTTCAGCTAACGGCATGGCCTCTAGTTCTCTTCCAGTCCATTAAACTGGTATCAATGGTTTAGAAAGTGGCAGCTTAGTCAGCGCTCTAGCGCCTGATTGAGATGGCTCGCCAGGGATCGTTGTTAGAATATGGATAAAAATCACCTAACTCGACCAAAGCTTAGTCGGTGATGACCGATGACGATAGTTTCTGGTCTGCTTGAAGCCTAGTTCACGAATAAAGATTTACGACGGCTTAGAAAGTGGGAGTCTAGTCAGCACTCTTGACGCTAGATGAAGACGACTTGCTAGAGATCATTTTCCAACTATGGATAATGATAGCCAAACTTATTGCTTGAAGCCTAGTCTGAATAGAACAGGCGATGACGGCCTAGAAGGTGGGAGCTTAGTCAGGGTTCATGTAGCCTGGTGAAGACGGCTTGCCAGAGATCATTGTCCAACTATAGATAACGATCGCTGAACTTATTGCTCGAAGCCTCATCCGAATAGAACTGGCGATGACAACCTATAAAATTGGAGGTTAGTCAATGCTCATGCAACCTGGTGAAGACGGTTTGCCAGAGATCATTGTCCAATTATAGATAATGATTGTCGAACTTATTGCTTGAAGTCTAGTCTGAATAGAACAGGCGACAACGGCCTAGAAAGTGGGAGCTTAGTCAGTGCTCATGTAGCCTAGTGAAGACGGCTTGCCAGGGATCATTGTCCAACTATAGATAATGATCGCCGAACTTATTGCTTGAAGCCTAGTCTGAATAGAACGGACGACGACGACCTAAAAAGTGGGAGCTTAGTCAGTGCTCATGTAGCCTGGTGAAGACGATTTGCCAAGGATCATTGTCCAACTATAGATAATGATTGACGAACTTATTGCTCGAAGCCTAGTCTGAATAAAACGGGCGACAACAACCACAAAATTGGGAGCTTAATCAGTGCTCATGTAGCCTAGTGAAGATGGCTTGCCGTGATCATTGTCCAACTATATATAATGATCGCCGAACCTTATCACTCGAAGCCTAATCCGAATAGAACGGATGATGACGACCTAGAAAGTGGGAGTTCAGTCAGTGCTCATGTAGCTCGGTGAATAATGCTTACTAGGGATCATTGTCCTTCCGCAGACAATGGTCACTGAACCTTATCACTCTAATACCTATTCTGCGAATAACAGACGACAATGGGCTAGAGAACGGGAGCTTAGTCACCGCTCATATAGCCTGACAAAGGCTAGCCAGGATCATGGTATTCCTGTGAGAAATGATCGACGAACCTGATCAAAACTTAGTCAGCTTCGATCGCCAATGATAGATCAAGACCCAAGCTGCGACCCAAGAAAGTCAAAATGGGTCGAAGAAAAAAAAGTACAATCACGTCAAAACCTAGTCTGCAAGTAACAGACTGGCACAATGGCATGATAACACAGATAAGCTATAGAAGGTACAGGTACAAAAAGCTACTTGACAAACTTTCTTTAAGCCATATTTCAAAAGTTACAACTGCTTTGGAGAGCTCGCTCCAGAGGCTGAAGAGCTAGTCACATTAAAAGGAACTGCGGGTGATAAAACAACATTGTCTGAAGTCGGTCTTGAGTTGCTAGATGGGGACATAGGGTCAGAGACTTTTGCCTCGTCAATCTTCCAGAAAGTAACCTTCCTGTATCAATCAAAGTCAAACTCCAGGTTAGGGTTCTCTTCTTGAATCAGTCCAAGCAGTTCTAGCCTATCACGGGCGATGTAAGGAGACTATGAAGTTACACACTAAGCCTTGGACTCCGCTAAACTTGCCTCCGCCTTCGATAGTTTGTGCGAGAACGCAACCACATGATATTCATCTTCCACCAGTCATTGTCTTAGCGGATTTAGCACAGCCAGCAAAGATGCAGTCCGAGACTCCGTGTCATGGATACCACGTCGCCCGCCGGCCAGCTCAGATTCAAACTCGTGGTGCAAATCAGCCAACTTAGCCTCAGCTCTTTCTTGTTCAGCAGTTCGGGCTAGCAGATCAGCCTGCGCCTTGCCCATCACCTATTTCAGCTGCTCGTTTAAGATGTACGACCGATAGAGCGCATCCGAGTACGACTTACAAAGCTCCGCAAAAGCCTCCTCCAAAGCATGAACTGTACTACGAGCGTCAGGGTGCATATTACCCTGAACCAACAACATCAAGGGACCTTTGGGAGCACTAGCTCCACACCCAAAACCTTCTCAACTGGAAGATTAACCCAACGCTCAACATCAGGCTCTAGGAGCGCGAGAGAATATATGTTTCCTAAGGTAGCAGGCTCAACGGGTTGAAGATCATCAGGGGCAGCATTGACTTTGTCAGCATCCACCGACTCTAAACAATTACCTTCCAGTACAACTGCTAGAAGAGGAGGCTCCAGACAGACACTCCACTCCCCTGGAACCATCTATTTAGCGTACTGATTGGGCCCAGACTCCACGACTATTACTTCCTACTTTAGCGAGATCAGTATAGAGGAAGAATCAGTTTTGCTGCTAGCTCTCTTTTTTGGGGGACGAACAATGGGCGGCATGGCCGCCTCCAACTCAATCTGCTTCGAAGGGATTGGTATCGTAAGCTTCCTCTTCCTGGAATGGCCACCACCAGTCTCCCTCGGTGACGACCTAGGCACAATAGGGCTTGTGTGGAAGTATTTGAACAGTTTGCTCCGCACAACATTGTCCGAAGCTATGACCGCCTCAACAGCGATCAAGGGAAACTCATTAAACACCTTCCTAACTGATTCCTCCTCCTCAATAAGAATTAGAGTCACAAATTTACCTACACAAAATAGTAAGACAACATGTTAGTTTCTGTGAAGGCACATAAAAGAAAAAAAAATGAGGAGGGAGGGACATTACGCTCACTAAGATCAAATTTGAAATGTCTAACAAGCGACCGCCCGTCCACCTTGAAGTACGAGGAGCTAGAAGAAGCCAGAAAGCAATACTTTTTCCAAAACTTGAAATCACCAGACATGGAGCCCAAACACTTTGGAGTGTTCAACCAATAGACTCTGTGACCATTTAGCCAAGGAGAAGTCAGCAGGTGGATCACTCGCGTAGTTAATCGAAGGCTAGCGTCCTTCGCCCTAATAAGGACATAAATCAAGGTTCTGAATCCGTTAGGCATCATCTGAGCGGAAGGAATACGAAGGTACGCCAGGAAGCGCCAAACTCCTCTAGAACCGGAAAACGAAGCCTCGTTTAGAACATGATTCTGTGCAAGGCTATGAACCCTTGCAGAGGCGTCAATGGGTTGTGAGTAGCACCCAATGGAGTAAGTTCCAGGTTTCTAGGAATCTGATAGTCCTCCCAAAGCTTATCTAAATCGGACTTTTTTCTGTTCCAGGTAAAAATGCAGATTTTGTCCAGGGGTAAGTTCGACATTGTCTGCCATGAAAATAAAGTTTTAACTTTGAAAAAGAGTTGCAACAAAGAACACAGAGAAAAGAAAATAGAAAGGAGGCAGAAAATATACAAAAATAAAGAAACTCCCTTTCGCAGAAGCTGCGGCTTATATAAGCAACAGACAGTCGCTTCCCTTCCTTACTAAATGGCCACAAACTCTTTTAATGATGTGCCCCGCTCGAGACAAGTTTTGGGTTAAATCATCACGACTGTACAGATTCTATCAAACCAACTTAGTGGACTGACATGATGGCCCACTAACTTGGGGGAGCAGCTGATGATACATCAAACCGTCCTCTGATCAACAACGTACACGTGTCATGATAATCTCGTCAACAGAACAAAGCAGGTCCGACTGCATGCTCAATCCAACAAGGCCCCGACAACATTAAACCCACTATTCGCAGATTCCAGAATGTTAGACTGGAATTGTAGCGCCTTAATAAGCCCACATGTCACACAATCAAGCTCAATACTCGTAAGCCCTGATAAGGCAAGAATAAGCCCTGATAAAACAAGTATATGGGGGATCGACCCAAGACAGGCAAACTAGCAGTACATCGATTTTGGCTAGGAAACAAATACTAGAGTATAAGTCGGGCAAGAAAACTTCCTTGCATGGAAATCACTCAGAAAGGGAAACCTCCCCCACATATCTATGAGCACAAGTTGCGTAGGGAAACTATCCCACATGAATGACTCCCAAACATGAAAGGATCTCCAGCAAGATCTCTTTCCCTAAACTACGCCACCGAAGGCCTAGTCGAACAATGACTCTCACACTATAAAAAGGGAGATAAGGTTGATGAACTAAGGTACCCTACAAAAACTCAATTTACAGCTTTAAGTCTCTCATAAACCTTATCTAACTTAAGCATCAGAGTGTCATCGGCTGCCACACGGTGGTCTTTGGCTCACGTGTGTTACTTGGGCAGGTCTAGGAAAAGGCGAAGCAGAAGAGCGGGAATCGACTAAATCTATTATTATTATTATTATTATTATTATTATTATTATTATTATTATTATTATTATTATTATTATTATTATTATTATTATTATTATTTCTTTTCTCAAATGTAGTGGTAATCAAACGTGGAGATCCCATAGTATATTTAACATGAAATTCATGTGTTGGCTAAGTTGTTTGTTTTACCGACATTCGTTGAAAAAGCATATCACACATGCAAATTTCATTGCTAATAATAACATGGATGAGCACCATTTGTTCCACAAGTCATGACGATTGAAGCAAAAAGGGTCCCCCATGTACGAAGAAGAAGAAATGAAGACATTTGAGCACAATGTGGTCCATCGACGATTGAGATTTGACCCAGATAAATGGGAATACTTGTTTTGCAAAAAATAATCATTTCTTTAAATGATTGAATTTTACATTGTGGTGACAACTAATTTATTTAATTTTGTGTATATTAATCTACTACTATAGCCGAAAAAGGAAAATTATCAATACATGTGTTGGTGTAGCACCTTTGTGACTACGATTTTACCCCTTAATTTTGTGACAAATTACACAGAGATTTACAAACTCACCCCTCCAGATTTATAATTTATAAAATCCCACAAAGTAAAGTTTAGAAACCTTTAATAGTAATAATAATAAGAAGAAGAAACTTATAATAATATGAGATAAAAATCAGAATTTCAATAATCATTTTAGTGAATTTGAGTCTTTGCACAAGTGATTTCTCAAGAGATAAAAACCCCAAAAACCATTGGGTATGTGTATCGTGAAATTGAAAAATGTCCTAACGATCATACTCTTGAATCTCAGTTAAAAATAAAAAGGACTGAGTCAGCATGCGTATGTGCGCAATAGGGGCTTGTATACATATGAAGTTAATTTACAATAGACATAATTAAATTATTAAGTTCAATATATTTTATGCAGACCCTCCTTAAACATGCATCTGCACATTATGGTGCATCAAGATGCACGGCCAATAAGATATCTCAGGGTTACACACAACCCCCCATAAGCAATATTCACACCTTGGATTGAAATGATAATAGATTAGCAACCAATGTTGGTTTACCATTGACTAGATATTGACTAATTATTGTTGATTGAATGTTGACAATCTCGAAATCTAGACTAGTCATTCACAAACAAAAAATAATTGACAAACATATTAAGGGAATTTTCCTAATTATAGCTTAACAACCACACGGGTGGTTACAAACTATTGTGAAATATACAATAACCATTTATTAAATAGAGTCCCTAATGTGATAAAATCCTTAGAAACTCGGGATGAGAACTCCTAATCTACCAAACTAAAATATACAATAACTCGGGTAGGTTTCATTTATTTCCACAGAATAACCAATTAGACTAATTCACTGTGTTAAGGCTTTCCAATTGTCCACATCTTGCCAATGGCATGATAGCTCAACGGTTAGAGCTTGGCGGATGGTACCATTAGGTCATGGGTTCAAACCCAGATTGCGACATCTTTATGGATTCTGGGATCCTATAAAAACCCTGCTTGTCTTTCAAAAAAAAAAAAGTGTCCACATCTTTGCTATTATAACAAATTAGGGTTATTTCCCTTTTGGCTTCCATTAGTTCATATGTATTCCTTGTTGACTTCCAAAGTTTTTCCTGATCCCATCTAACTCCCATGACTGCGAGGTCAATGTCGTGTACCAGCTTTTTCCATTCAATAATTTTCAAATGACCATGTTACCCTTCGCTTAACGCATATATGAATTCATCAAGATTAAATTAAATCTAACCACCCATCTAATATTAAACAGATGATGGGGCATGCCACACCCAAACCCATCTTCTCTTATTCATTATGCTTTTATTACTTGCAGAAGTATTACAAGAACCCTAGAACACCAACATTCGGTCATTTGGAGGGTGGACAAGTCAAGGAAGCCATTCAATCTATATTTTCTTGAAATGGATAATGAGAATAATCAAATCTTTGCTTTTACAAACCCTAGAACACTATTTGGTATCCCTCCACAACCATAACCTACCCAAAATCTCTCTCTATTTCAAAACTCAAGACAAAAATTTGGAGTCGCTTAAAGATTCTACAATACTGCAAAAATTGTCCCTCCAAGATGGTAAACAACCATATCTTCAAACTCCAAATGAAATCGTGAGTTCTTCAACAGGGTCTTTGAACTATGCGTTGGTGGAATTGGGGTTAGGGTTGGATGATGGTGGATTGTAGCGGTGATGAGATGATTGGAAGCTACAATGAGAGTTAGATGGGACTTAGAAAAAATTTGGGGGCAATAAGGAATAAATATAAACTAATGGGAGTCAAAAGGAAAATAACCCATAAAATTACAATATAACATCATGAAAATGACCGATCATGCATGCCACGATTTGATGATTTTAAAATATTTATTTATTGTAGTGAATATGGCCTAGAAATATCTTAAAATGACCAAAGACTGAATAATATCTTTACAATGTATGTAAAATAAAAAAAAATACTTCTTACAATAAAACTCTGTAAAATTCACATCCTGCTATTATACCTAACAACCACATTGTCACATAGTTTTGGTCATAACTTTTTCATAATTTGAGTCTTAGTCATTATTTTATTGAGCGTTATTTTTAGCATTTTGTACTTGTCTTATATAAATGATTTGTATTTGTGAATAAGAAATTGTACAAAACAATAGCATATTTCCTCCACTATGAAATTATTATACAAAATACACATTCATTTTCATTTTAAACTTGAACATGTGTTTATGTGTAAGGGATAAAGGGAATGCGTTCTTGACTTGCCCTAATTGAATGAGGTGAGGAAACTATAAATAGGACTTTCAAGTCCATATTAATTATTTTATATCAATTAGATAGATGAGAGGAACCCCTCAAGCGAGGGTCTTGATCCAATGGTAGAGTAGAGATAATGTTGAACTTTGCTAGAGAGCCAGGCCCACAACGCTAGTCCCGCGTCAGATCGGCCCATCACCATTCATCATCCTAGAGATGTTGTAGGCCTGGCTCTCTACAATTAAATGATAATGTTGGATAATTGCTATATGTCAACATTGCGAACACTACTAGGATGCCTGGCCCTGTGCCTGGTGTTGTGCCTGATAGGGCCAGACACCGTTGATACACAACACCAGGCATAGGGCCAGGCATCCTAGAATTTCTGCAACATTGCTTACAACTCATGCATTGGGGCTTTAACCAATGAGTCAAGGGTTGGGTTTTTTTTTCCCCAATATATTATCATACGAGATTGTAGCATGAAACATCAACACATTTAATCTATCTACTTCTGTAACGAGAATTGTCTCCATGAACAGTACCCAGGTGCTTATTTGCGTAGAGATTCTGAAATTTCGCAAATGCCCCCGTTCACATTACAAAGTTCTTACAATATTCCAATCTTCTCCAACCCTCATTTCACTTCCTCTTTCCCACCATCATCCTCCCCTCATCTCCGTTCCCCTTCCTCACTCAATCATCGTCTGACTTCAACCTTCTCATTCAATCGAAGAACCAATCACAAAAAAATGTAAGATCTATAATTATTACTAGAAGAAGATTAGTAATAGAGAGGTCCATAAGTTTTCATGTGAAACTCTTCAAGCTATGGTATTATTTTCAACTAAATAATTTTAACATGTTGATGATCGAAGACTTATATTATCAAAAAATAAATAATTCAAAGACTCTTTATTAAGGCGTGTTTCACATTGGACAATTGGATTTGCATTCCCCGGAGTACGAGTATAGCAAAATAAACTCTAAGAATAGAAAGAGCAACATCATGATCCCACCAAATAATTATGAGAAGGAATTCTTTGCATGCGTGAGTCATGCCCTTACAATTTTTTTTGTTTTGTTCGTAATTGGATTATGTTAAGTTTGAATTGTTTAAATTTTGATATTTTACTCCTTAACCCAGCTGCTAGGTTGGAAGCATGTCACGGTAGCTATGCCAAAGGCACGACTACACGCTACAAGGAAAGTGTAGGTTGTGCCAACAGCTCGAATAATAACTAGTATTTATAATTTCAGTAGATGTGTGTTTCTTATAATAGTTATGAAATTGACAGAAATGGTTCGATCTTCACTGATAAGGAAAAAAATAAAAACCAAAACTCAATATATGAAAACTTGTTTAAAAGGCGAAAGAATAGATTGCTATGCGCTCACCCCGCGGCCGCGAATGAATTGTTACCCTATCCCAACCCATTGGTAGATCAGCACTTATCCTACTGGTAAATATAGATTTACTAGAGGTAACCACCATTCAATTTTTCAAACAAGAGCAAGAGGGGGAACTCAGAATTTTATGTTTTACTTTCTCAAAAGATGATGGATAGTTAATGTTTTTTTTCGGCAAAACATGATGGATAGTTAAAGTTAAAAACAACTTTACTCATGATCTCTATATTCTCTAAAAATAAAAAAAAGAATAAAGTGTATATACTATTGACACAAATCACAAGTGGAGTACAGTACCTGGTATATTCAGCATTCTCATCAACACCAAAATTATACCCAACTTTTCCTAAAAGATTTTGATCAAAGTAGCTTCACCCTTTACACCCCCCCCTGTGTAGGCCAGCCATACCCATGTGTTGGTGAGTCATGCAGATTCCATTTAAGTGGTCTGCTCATCTTTTAACATATCTTATGGTACAAAAATGTGGGCCAAAAAACTCTTTGTTTGCCAGAACATTTTTATATGCGTAGTACCATTAAGAGAAAGTTTACATCTTTGCACCTATCAGGAAGTTTGTCCTTTCATAATGTTTTTTCCTATAAACTTAAATATTTAGGAAACTAAATGCCAAAAAAGGGAAAAAAGAAAACAAAATTAATCCTTCTTTGGCTGAAAAAAATAAAATTCTATGATAAAGAACGAGAGAAATATATGATATTGAAAATGATTATGTTTCTTTAGATTTAAATCAATGTGTGTTGTAAGGAGTGTGGATCAGACCATCATGGAATCATAAAAGAGCAAATATGGTATATAAAGCTGATTTTCGCCACCTTGTCTAAGTTAACTCCTGCACTAATCAGTCTCACATATAAATAATACGGCCTTTATTATTAATTTTAAAAGATAATTAATTTTTTTAATTGGAGACTTAATAATTAAAATTATTATTCCAACAAAATTCTTAAAAAAAAAAACTCAGTCGAATACGCTAAACTCCCAACTCACAGACACAAAACTCCAATATGCAAAATACGTAATTTCTCATCTAACTTCTCATTGTTCATGTTCTTCGAGTTTTCTTCAAGATTCTCTCTTATTTATTGTTCCACTACAATAGTTTTCTTCATAATTTGTTTACATTATTTTTTGCCAGTTGGGAGTTCAACTTATTTGTTTTTTCTTTATTTGGTTAGAATTTTTGTTGGAAAATAATTAATTGTGAAGTTTCCAATTTTAATATTTGTAATTATTTTCTAAAATTAATCATAAGGGTCTTATTAATTATATATAAGTCACGGTTAGTGTGAGAGTTAACTTGGTTGAAATAGATGAGGTGACGAAAGTTTACCTTATACACAATATTTACTCTTCCATGGTCCGCGGACTAGCTAATCCACTCTTATTATGCAATGACTTGTGAAAAAACACATTATTTCATAGGTTTTTCATATATATTTTTTGTCAATAAAACAATCTAAAAGTCTAATGAGAGAAATCATATTTTCGAGTAGTTCAATACATATATTCTCTTAGCATATACATTATACATCAACAAAATACATTTACTATATTGTCTTATAAGAATTAGGGGTGGGCAATGTCGGTTGAACCGATTTCATTCGGTTTGCCCAAAACCCAAACCGAAACCGAATTTTGTATTTGTAAACCGATGAATTCGGTTGATCGGTTCGATTCAGTTGGGCCGAAATTTCGGACTCAAGCACTTGAAAGACTTTCATTAAAACATGCCCAATTTTTTTTTACAGACCCAATTTTTAGCCCAAAATTGAAAACTTTGAGAGAATAGGGTGATTCAGTGCAACAGGGTGCACTACAGTGCATTTGTTGCACTAATCAGGTATTGACACCTACCTGTTATTTAGTTATTTATATATATCTAATTAATCGGTCGGTT
Organism: Berberis vulgaris; assembly: GCA_963556465.1. Taxonomy (NCBI): domain Eukaryota; kingdom Viridiplantae; phylum Streptophyta; class Magnoliopsida; order Ranunculales; family Berberidaceae; genus Berberis; species Berberis vulgaris. Next base: position 25,385,600 of record OY747127.1, read on the forward strand.
CGATTATAAATTAGTCGGTTCAAAACCGTAAACCGATTTTGAACCGTTTATAATCGGTTCGGTTTGATAACCGAACCGAATTTGAAAACCAGTTCGATCGGTTAACTGAATTTAAATCGGTTTTTGCCCACCCCTAATAAGAATCAATCAAATTGAAGCTAAAGTCTAAAGTCTTATTTCAAGCTAGTCGCACTGTTATGATTGAAGCTGTGATTAATTCCATCACGATCTACTCTATGCAGACTTTCCTTCTTCCCACCTCAGTTACAACCAAGCTGGACAAGATTGCACGTAATTTTTGGTGGAATGGTTCAGATGTCGGCAAATCTAGACATTTTTGCTCTTGGGATCGCATCACTCTGCCTCGTCACCTGGGGGGTCTCAATTTAATCCCCGCTAGGGTAAGGAACTATGCTCTAATGGCTAAAAATATTTGGCTTATTTTATCCAGACCCTCTGACCCTAAGTCCATTCATTTTAAAAAAGATCTACTTTCCTAACAAATCTCTCTTTTAGCTTACAAAAGCCCCTTCACTTGCCTCCTTTGCCTGGAGGGGAAACCTAAACATCTTCACCAAGATGAAACATTTTCTCTGTTGGCAAGTTAGATCAGGCGATGATATTGATATCTAGAGAGACTGTTGGGTTAGACCTGGTTTCACTATGGTGGAATGCCTCTCCTTTACTTCGACTTCAACAAGTATCCCCAACCGGATCTCGGATTTCTGGAATCCAACGGGAGGTTCCATTAGAACTTAGAACTTCAATCTTCTACGATACTGGTTTCCATCTCCAGTGGTGGCTGATATATCAGATATCCCTATCCCATATTCTTCTGACCACGATAGGCTCATTTGGACCTATGATAAACGTGGTGCTTTCTCGATCAAGAGTGCCACCAAAGCATTCCTGACTGACATTTCAGACTCGTCTTCCTCCTAAGGTCACGATACTTCCATCCCAGCTACTCTCATTCGGGATCTTTGGCGAATAAAGGCATCGACTACTGCCATCCCTCTTCTCTGGAAAATTGTCCAGAACAGACCATGTCAAACCTAAATAGAGTTCATGTTCCTATCGAAAACCTGTGTGTTTTCTGCCACAACCACCAAGAAGACACTCCCCACCTCTTCTTCATTTGCCTTATCATCTCTCGCTTTTGGCAACTTACTCCGTTTCCTATCAATTGGGGCGTCGCCATGAACCCTCCAGCAACATCCTAAGCATTTAATTTTTATGTGGAACATCGCCAAACTTCACAACTCGACTAAGGCAGAAATGCTGGCTCAATTCACGGCTATTCTCCATACTTTTTTGTCCTATCGAAATCAAATCATTTTCAATCATTCTAAACTTGATATCCAAGCTCTGTACAAGTCATTTCAACACACTTGGGGGGCTTGGTTCAAACAATGGTTTGCTACCCCGGACAATAGTGATTCTCCGCTGGCTACTATGAACATCCATCAAACCATAGCCACAGCTAAGTTAGCCACCAAACCCACCTCCAGAGCAAGCTAGGCCATCTCCCACTAGGTTCCGGAACCATCTTTGCTTGAAGCCTACTCCCACTGTTTAGCCACTTTTCAGAAACAATTGCAGGCGGTCAGAACCCATCCCATTAATGCCCGAGCACACCTGTCTCAAAACATTCCTTTGGAACTCCTCCTAGATATGATTATGGTCTCTTATGATGCATGTTATTTTTTTTCTACCCAGAGACGTGCAGTTAGAGTTTTGGCAGCGGACGCTTATGGCAAGGTTATCGCTAGAATCTCGTCTCCTATATCGAGCATACTAGCGGACAACACTACGACAAAGTGTTTTGCGACAGAGGCAACTCTTTTGCTTATTTAGACTCAGCGTTGGGAAACGGGTTTCCTGCTGGGCGACTCAGGCTCCTTGATCTCGATGTTGCTTTCTTCAGATCAAGCTGACCATCCCTCGGAGTGTTGGTTGTGGAAACATCTTATTAGCAATATTAGACGTTTGTTGTCTCTGCACTGCAATTTGTTTTGTAACTTTATTCCTAGAGACCTGAACAGTGAAGCTTGTGATCTAGCTTTGATGGTTGGGCAACTATTATGTAATTTTATTTTAGACTAAATTATATGCATAATTGCTTTAAAAAAAAATGCACTAGTATGTTCCTATATGTGGATACTATGCAATTAAAAGAAAAAAAAAAAAAGAAAAAAAAAAAAAAGGAGAGATTATAAACAAAAGTTAGGTGAGCTGTCTTCTTCTTTCATGTTCCTTCTCCACATCCAGATTCAATGAGTATAAATATTGACCACTGGTAAAGAATGTATATATTAAGCACTAGGACATCCAACTAGGCATTGTTAATTGCATTTTTAATAGGGTTTGGCAAAAGCTTTTACCCACGGGGCTAAGATAAGGGAGAGAGATAAAGCTCCTTGTGATCAAAAGTAGAAAAAAGGTTTGTCTGGTTTGGACGGTTTGAGATGATGGTTTCCAATTTCCATCTCATATAATGGTTCACAAAAAATGTACATTTAAAAGTTGAGGATGATGCACAATATAATCAGATGAATGACATAAGAGTGGAGCAATGGGCCTTTATTTTAGAGATAATAACAACAATTCTAGCAGTATGGGTTGGCAGTCATTTTTTTTTTTTTGTTGGGTTTTGGACTTTTTATAATTCTACATTTTCTATAAATGATGTTTATGGTTGTGTTTTAAAGATAATGGATAAAAATATAAAATAACTTAAATCTGACAAAAAAATGATTGCCTAGACTTACTGTAATAACAATAATAAGAGTGAGGCTAGGAAACCAGGTTTTGCAACCGAGTACGTCTAGGCAACCAACTTTAACAATCATTTTTTGGCTAGGTTTGAGTTTTTTTACACTTTTACCTATTTTCTTTAAAACACAATCACAAACATCATTTATAGAATGAGTAAAAATATAAAAAGTCCAAAATATGGCTGCTTAGAATTGTTGTTTGCAATTAGGATGATGTGGCATCGTCAAAGGAGATTTTTTACAACCTCGAGATACACAAACTTTTTGAGTTATCATTTTTTCGAAATCATGTCACGTCACCCTGATTGCAAAAACATGATTGTAAAACAAAAATCAACAAATTTTAGAAGAATTTTCCTCTAGAAAAATTCATTTTAGAAAGGTGTTTGTGCACGACAGCAATGCCGATGAATGGATCAACTAATTAAAATTGACACGTACAATGTTGTGTACTTGTTTGAAAAAGAGAAAATGTTGAATGTTACGGGCAGGTGGAGAGGCCTAACTAAACTATTTCACTATCAACATTCCTTAATCATGAAGAAATTGAAAGCTTGCTCAAAAGCATTGGAGCCCATCAATATCAATGTCAATATATGTAAACTCAACACCAATTAAATTGTGTGTTTGAGTAGAAGTTCCAAACCAAACATTAAATTCCTAATCACCAAATAGAATTTCCAAACATGTTTGCTACTTCCTAAGATTACGTTTCAACTGAAACCAATAAATTATGACACAGGTCTCATTCGGAGATCATATATTATCAATTAAGGACTACTATCTAGGGATGGCATTTTATGGATTAAAAGTTGTAAATATCTTCATTAAATACTCTCTTAATCAAATTAAAAGATCTAGACTTGTAAGGTTATCCCCAACAACCATCAAGTGAGTGATGGGGCCAACATGCCCTTACTATATGATTATAAAATGTTAGAAAATAACTAAATAAAAATACTACAATTGTTAAAATTTTATTGATAGAATGGGTGTTACATAGCAATAATTTTAACTCTTTCACAATCCAACGAAAGGTACTCCACATGAAAGTAGAAACAAAAAAATGTCTTCAATCTCATTTTATTGTCGAATTTGCTTTCATAACTTAAATTTATTTACATTTAAAATCAATTTCCCAAATAATATATAATTATACTTACAGCTTCAAACATAATTTATATGAAGTCTTCCAAGTATTTGTAAATTATAAATAAGCCATATATCTAACATTTATATTTTTCATTTTACCCTCCACTTTACATAATTTTTAAAATCCAAATCAGCCCCTCTTAAACATTTATAAATTATACCTAAGTCCATAACATAATTTATTTAAAGTCTCTTAAATTATCTATAAATTAGAGGTCCGTACATCTAACTTTTTGATTTTTCATTTTTCCATCCACATTTCATATTCTTACGATCAAAACCAATCACTCCCAAAAATTATATAACATATTTTAAGCCCCCAATTATATATAAATTATAAATAAGCCCTTATATTATTTTAAGTCTCCTATATTATTCATGAATTTAATTTTTCTATTTTTTAGTGCACTTTGAAAAAACTTACAACTTAATATAAGGGTGTGTGAATAGCATGCGTAGCACACACAAAATTAAATTCAAAATATTTTTGTTAGACCAATATTTAAATCAACAATCTAATTTTTTTTTTTTTTTTTTTGCAAATTGATAATTAATCACTGCACAATTCACTTGATAAAAAAAAATCACACACCTGACATGTACTCAAAATAGGGTATTCCCCGTGTCATTGGCATGATAAATATAGTTTATTCTACTTTAAATATCAAGATAAATAAATATCAAAATGTTGGGCATGAGAATCGAACCCATGCACTCTTGGTGTTTTAAGTTCTATGATCTGTTAGATTCTTATATTCGAGTAAAACTTAGCCGTCTTTTATCTCCAACCTCAAATACCATTCTGATTTGTAATATAGAACATGTCATACACAAAATATAAATATTAACACTATTTCATTTTTGTGTCAATCAACAACTTACTCGATGCATATAGATTCAATGCAAAATCATAATAAAAAATAATTTTCACTTAATTAATCATGAAATTTAATAACATGAAATAAATATTTTATGCACGCGTAGCGGGCACTGTGACTAGTTTCTGTAATGTATTTTAGGTTTCATATGGAGGTGGTCAAATTATGACCGAGATGTTAACGCTATAGCTATATTAGCAAGAGGTATGTATTCAAAGTAAGTACTTGACATGGAAATTGTTTGTTGACTACAATGAATGGTGATTTTAAAAAATCGAAGGATCTCTACACTACGCAAAAGTGTTTACATATGTTAAGAGTACATATATACAATAACAACGTCATACTTTAATTTTGAGTGGCAAATGACATTGATCAATCTACCGATTACCAAATGTTCAGAAAGGTGTTCAATTTATTGAAAGAAAAAAATTATTCTAGTAAGAACATGTACATTTTTTTAAAGCCGTCAAATTTGAAAACAAATATCCACTCTTATTCCTAATGAGAACGATGAGACATCTCACCAAAATAGTAACAAAGGTTAAGTTTCTCAGAGTTTTCAAAAGTGTTATAAAAATTCTGAATACGTTTTTTGGTATTAAATTAGCATATTACTTGTGTCGTTGACACTTTACATACATTTCCTTTTTGCTGCTAATTATCATTTACTAGACACTCTCACCATTGCCCTCAATCAATTTTGTACCAAAAAAAATCATATATTTTAGAATGAAACTAATTCTTTTGAGGTACAAGCCTATTTTAAGATAAAAATATTTAATTTTTTAAAGTCAAACTCGGTGAAAATTAGAATTCATTGAATGTTCAGGGTCTTTGTTTGAATGTTCATTAAAATGTCCATTCGTTTATTTAAAAAATATTATACTTAGGCATGAAATTTTAAGTGTTTCTATTGATCATTGGTTTTGTTGAAAAGATCTTCAAATTTGCATTTGAATGATATCAAGTTTATCAAAATTCCACAACTACTTAAATTGTTATCATAAATTTCATTTTGAAAAAAATAATATTTTTCTCTCCGCTACATGTACATTCCAATTTTTTTTTTTTTGCAATTATTTCATTTTTTTTTTTTTTACCATTTTACATATTTTATATTTACAAGGAAATAAATTTCAACCCTCAATACATTTTCTAATTTTCGATCCTAACCATCTTTCAACACATATGTCCATTTACGAATGAACAATAAAACACTGGTTTGAATTATAGTATAGATGTCTGTACAAATGTATAAATTTATTTACTGTTATGGAGAAGGCGGTTAAAGTTTTGCAAAATCTTACATAGGGGTGAAACGGTCATTATGAAAATCCACAATGTTGTCCGTGAAGTTTCCATAGACGTCAACCGTGTCGCCTACTCAGCACAGTACTGTAAGAGAGAGAGATTGAGGGCTTCACCGATTCTCTCTCTACATTAGACCATATTCTATTTCTATTTGCATGAAATGAATGACAGCCAACACGATTTGCCTGCTAACCGAATCTCCTCTGCTCTTCACTTCAACAACACAACACACAACAACTTGTGTTGCTTCTGAAACCTCTCTTTCTTTTCATGATTCTCTCATATGCTTTGCTCTGAAATCCATGCTTCCACCACCATCGCCACAAGCTTTTCCTTGACTACAATTCAGGTACCCCAGACTCCCCTTCAATTTTTAATTAACTTCTTCTACCCATGTTAATCCGCTGCTTCTTTTTATGTTGTTTTGGGATTTGGGGTTGCCTTATTTTGTTCAGATTTACTCTTAATTAGGCTCCCCAGTGCTTAAATCTTGGATTTTTTTTCATGTCCAAGATAAAAATTCTATTTTCTGGATTCATTTAGGAACTGGGGTTTCTTTAATTTCTATGTATGAATATGAATTCCCAAGTGTCTCTCTGCCTGCCTGGAGTTTACTGTTTGGGTTCATTCAATTCAGGGGGGGGGCTTTAATTTGCATTTGAGATGAGAATCTGAATTGCCAACTGTTACTTTTTAGGTGTTTGTGTGTAGTGGAGTGTGGGGTTGAATAACACAACAAGCAAGCAGAGAGAAGGCGAATTTGTGGGATGGATTTGTATTTGGATGGTTTGTGAAATTTGAATGGTAAATACTAATCATCTAGTATTTAATTGCCCTTACTCTTTGGCTTTTCAAAACTTTTTATCTTTGTGTTCTTTACTGAAGAGGAACCAATTTTGGTGAATTTTTTTTGCATGTAAAATGTTAAACTTTAAAGTTTTTTTCATTCTTTTTTCTTTTCTTTGGAGTTTCTTTAGATGTCGAATTCCTCACACTCTCAGTTCATATGTTAATTTCCTTAGTTGTTTTAGGTAAGATAGACCCATGGGTTCCGATCTTTATAATTTTAGCCTTTTGGGGTCTGATATTTGAATGATGTTTGATCTGGGAACTTTGCTACTTCCTTGTCACGTCTCGAGATTTTGTGAGATTTAAATACTATGTTCGCTCATGTTTTCTTAGACGTTTATTTGTTTGTTTGTACTCTTTACTTTTTATAGACTGGAGTAGAAGTTCAAGGGTTTTATTTTAAACTTCCTAAATCTTTTTGGTTCGTCTCATGGTCGTCTTAGTTCAAACTTATCTCTCCTTTGGTTGAATGATTTTTTTTGCTGAATGGTAGTTTATGTGATTATCGAAAATGAATTACTGAGGTTTAAGTTGTTGTGAATTATACGTAATGAATATTTGTGTTATTAATCTGAATTGTATAATATGGGTTTTTACTATAATGCAATGATGATTGTGTAAGTAATTACATTTCAGCACTGTTGTTTGATGGTTTTTTAACCTTTGGCTCATCAGTTTCGTCCTAATAATAGGAAATGGAGATTGATATATCTGACTCTGAGCATGATTCTGAGATGGGATCTATTTGTTCGTTCAGATTCTTGGAGTGAGGCAAAAAGGTAGTAGTAATCGGTATCATCGTGTAATGCATTTGTTGTTTTTTGGTATGTTTAGAAGTATTTGTTCAATTATACAAGGAAAGATTGAGAACCATGGTTACGCTTAGGTTGATATCGTAAGGCAATAAGTTTGATGAGATTGATATCCAAAGAGAACAACTATTTGTTATGAATTATAGGTAGTTGCTTATGAGATCCTCTTGATGGAAGGGAACAGGGATTAGTTTAGTTTTGATATTTTGTCAATAGCATAAAAGTGTTGAGATGTATCAAGTTTCAGAAGTATGATCTTAGCTTGGGTGAAATTTTCATTTTCAGGACTGTCACCAGAATTACCTCACTAGAAAAATCTCAAACCGGCAGCCTTGAACATGGGGGTATCAAGCTCTAGAATAGATGAAGATAAAGCCTTACAACTATGTCGTGAAAGGAAAAGGTTTGTCAGACAGGCACTTGATGGACGGTGCTCACTTGCAGCTGCACATGTTACTTACATTCAATCTTTAAAAAATATTGGCCCGGCACTGAGGAAGTTTATTGAGCCGGAGGTTACATCAGAATCATCATTGTACACGTCCACAAATGCAACACCTGAACCACTTGCTTTGACGGAAAAGTCTCTTTCTCATTTTTCCTTCTCTTCTCCCTCACGTGTGGATGCGACTGAAAACCTTTCTCCAACTCCTTCTCCTCCTAACTCTGGCAGGTTTCAGGCAAACTACATGAAAACCACTGTGAATTCGTCCAAAACAATGGAAGAGAGACCATTTCCAGTAACCAGGACTGTAAGGTCCTCTTCAAGTACTCCGCAAAATCAAACACCTAGATCTATTGAAACTTCACCCTTTGAAGATCCTCTCCCCCCTGAAGCACCTTGGGATTATTTTGCTCTTCATCCACTTGACAGCCAGTTTTCTTTTCAAGAAGGGAGGGGACTGCACCATGGTTTGGACAGTGCTGATGATATAACGCGGCTTAGAGAAGAGGATGGAATTCCTGAATCAGAAGACCACCAAGAGAAGGTTACTTTTATTGGAAGGCGAGAGTCAGATGAGTCTGATGATGAGTTCGATGAGCCTACTACAGATAACCTTGTTCGGAGATTTGAGAATCGGAGGGCGTCGGATCAATATTCTGATAGTGAGCAAATGAGAAATCTATCTTCAGAGACGGAAGTCTTGAATGGAGAGAAAAACAATTCCCCGGACATGATGGTATTGAAAACTATAAATCCAAAAGTTACACCCCTTGCTAATGACAAGAAAATTACAGAAAAAGAACCCGATTCTCCAAATAAAGTTGCACCGAAGGACCTCTTATCTAGCATAAAAGACATTGAACTTCTCTTTGTTCGAGCTTCTGAATGTGGCAGAGAAGTTCCAAGAATGCTTGAAGCAAATAAATTGCATTTTCGTCCTATATTCCCTGGCAAGGAAGGTGAGACATCTTTTGTTTTCTTTGTATATAACTACGTATTTTCATGTGAAAAACATTTATCCTTCTTGCTAAAAAAGGACTGTGTGTTTATTTCTTTTAAATTAAACATTCAAGTATATGAGTTGTATAATGAGATGAGGCAGAATTTCATGCATTTTCAAAAAATGCAACATGACTTTGTAGGACTTTTTACTGGTCCTACTAAATCCTATTAGTTGTGCTATTTACGTCCAATGGTCTACTTGAAAGGAAAGCATGAAGCCTATTGCACTTGCACTTCAAATGATATTTTCTCATGTTAAGTCTATTGTGGCTCCATGAAATAACCTGCTTGAAAGGTGTAGCACATGGTTCTTGATCCTTTATCAGATTGAGACCTTTGTCTCTGATCTGACCTTAACCAGCAGTGGCTCATTGATAGTAATAAACTTGAGATTATAAGACATCCAATAGTTATAGCACAAGAACTCAAATTATGGAGTCAACATGTGAATCTTATTTCCTGTAAGACATCCAATAGGTATGTCATAACAATTTAGTCATTTTGCATATTCGTGGGCTTAGTAGTAGAGCAAAAAGACACTACTCTTTATTGGTATGTTTGCTCATGGTAATTGTGGCCTCTTGGGAGGATTGATGAATGCATCTTTTTAAGTTTGGAGCGTGTTAGAAACCGTTTGAATAGTGCAAATAATTTTTAAAGATAATAAGATAATCATGATATTAATATCACATCATTACTTTATATTACATTACTACAAGTGACAATTTTGCATTACCAATAACACTCGGGTATCGCTGTTTTCATGACAATTGTTTGACAGATGGATTGTTTTTTATCTCATTACGAAGTGTTGCTTTATCCAAATTCTTCATGCCAATCACATCTCTCTCTCTGGCTCTCTCTTCATCAAAATATCATCTTCATCCTAAATACAGAAAAAAAAAATCACTCATTACTAAAGTTGATTCTGGTGATGTACAGGGAGATCAACAACATTTATGCTTTTTAAAGCATGCTTCTCTTGTGGTGAAGATCCAACTCATGTTCCCGAAGGTATTTCTCATATGAAGGTTATTTATTAGTTTTGGTTATTTTTGGACATGTTCATCACTTAGCTTTGAATGCTTATGAAGTGTTGGGCAAGGATATAGAACAATTTATTAAACCCAATAATTGGACATATCAACTTGTTTATACTCTTTACTTTAAAAAGGAGTTTGTGAAGTGTGAAATTAAATATGTACATTTATTTGAACCCCTTCAAAATCTGCACTCAGGACACGTTTATCTGTGAAATAGTTTATGGAATTCATACAGGTAAATAAAGATTATGATTATTATTTCTTGTTGCGAATGAAAAATATGCCTTAGATCAGTGAGTACTTGCCACTTGTCAATCCAGTGACCCACATACCCTAGCAATCGTCATTTGTATGGAGTTTTCTGTAAATCCATGCACTTCTTACTACCTCAATCCACTTGTTTGCATAAACCTTTTTGCTCTTTCAGGACGCAAACCCTCTGTTCTTAATTTTCCATTTGTGCACAGCTAATCGTTTCAGTCAAAACTTTGTCTGATCACCTGTTGGAGCCACCCCTTCATGTCTGTGAGCTCATTTTATTTTATAATTTATCATTTTTAGTCTTCGTAGTTATAATGCTGACTGTAGGTGGTGAGTAGGTTGCTCTGGTCATTAGGTCCACATTCAGATTTTGGGCCTTGTGGAAAGAAACAGTATGGTTACATTAAAAGTCTAGCCTCTAGGGTGAGAATTTTGTCTAGAGAAGTTCCCGCATGGATTTGGCTTTTGTTCATCTTCAGAGGGTGGTTTTTGAAAAGCTTTGATTGATTCGTAGTATAGTTTGGTGATATAGTGTAGCTTCGCAATGCTTAAATCAGATCATACAAACTCCATTGTAATACTTTCTTAAATCTATGTTTGTATGCTTTATTGGAATAAAGCTACAATTCCTAGCAGCATCTCTAAAAGTGTACTTTTTTTGCTTTAAAATTAGTTTGAAATCCACATCCCATTTATATAATTATGTAAATATAGTACTTATTACTTTTAGAAAGTATATTACAGAATAGTTATGTCAATCAGTACTTTACTTTCATGTATAATATAGTTGTTTTTGATAGGCTGCATTGACCTATATGTATTAGCAAAATCTCGTGATATTCATTGATACATGCAATGTTTATCTGTTGACTTAATTCCCTGAATTTCAATGAATATGAATATTTACATTTTTCGCGTAGAATTTACAGTGATCTCTATGCTGATTGAAATATTTCCATTGATGTTGCCTAAATAAATTCCATGGTGATTGATAGCTTGGTATTATAATGATATCAGCTAATCCCTTGTTTCTTGTCTACTTAGCTCTCGCTCCAACTACAATGAAGTACTTAACTTGGCAGAGGACGGCATCATCTCATTCGTCACCATCCAGGAATCCTCTAGGTTCCACAAAAGATGACGTCGAGGATGCAAGCAGTAGTAACTTTGAAACTTTTTGTATGAACTCTGGCAGTCACGCCTCAACCTTAGATCGATTATATGCGTGGGAGAGGAAGCTTTATGATGAAGTTAAGGTATCAATATATTCATGTATCATTATTCTACTGAACTTTTACTAGATGTTGAATTTTTATGCGAGCTAAAACACAAACTTCTTGGCAAGCCTGTTGTTATGATGAAATGATAAAACTATCATTTTGTCGTACTCTGAAGATTTCAGTATATCTTAGTCAAAAGACATTTTCTAGTTGAATGTGTCTTTTGGGGAGCAATATATACCACAGAAATTGCAGATAAATAGATACCCGGACCCAGGGATAGAATATGAGTGATGTCATAAGCATACCATTCCATAGTTTGATGTTTAACACTGAAATATTATAGGATCAATTTGAAATCTGTTATATAAGCACCAAGGTATTATAGGAATTCACACCTCCTGTATCAAATTTATAGCAAAGCTTGTATTTTAAAGCGTTTATTTTTTTCTTTGGTATACTACTAAGTGTGGAGATAGGCTAGTGCAAAGCCTCAGTGTATGTGATATCTATTTCAAGGATTGTCCTCGGTCTTATTTTCTTAAAGTAAATGTCCCTTAAGATTCTTGCTTTACTTTGAGTTTTCTTGTAGTTGAGTTTGGGAGATATCTTTTAGTCTTGAATTTTAGTAACTGGCTTGAAATATATAGGATATTGAGTGATGAAGCACAGATCATTGATAGTAACAATAATCCTGTGACACTTCATTCCTGATATTAGTTGAATAAATTGACGCTTTTACAGAGATATCTTTTCCCAGAAAAATTGTTAAGAACCCCATAAGAGCATCCACTGTAAGCAGTTAAAATGGAGTCCTAAGACCTGAGTTTTGATCCTAAAATGGAGTCTGAAAACTACATGTGGGCTCAAGGGGGAAGCCATCATGTTTTCCACAGGTTGCGGATCGAAGAGAGAAAAAATATTTAAAATGTATTTATGATCCTTTCAGATCTAGATGGGATAAAGCTAGGTGCTGGTTGAAATAACACCCAAAGCTTGGTGCTGCTTCAAACGGTGCCAACTTTGGTTGAGTGGTTGTGGCGGTCGACCACATTTCCATTCTCTCTCTTTTTTTTCTCCATTTGAACCCACTTTAATGTATTAGCACAGTGGGTGCACATTTTTTGAGGTTGGGCCTGAGGGTATTATACAAAAAAAAAATATATAGTTCTGTGAGGTCTGGAATCAGCGGTTTGCTGATGCTCTAACTTTACTTTCAACTTTTCCCCTTATAGCACTTCAAGAAAAGGACAACTATGTCTTGAGAGTCAATTGATTTATTCTCATTTCTTTGAAATAGCCAATATAAAGGCCCATACTGTAGCTTTCTAACAGAGATGAGTATATATATATATATATATAGCGTCGGAAGCAGGTTGTTTCCCAGAAGTAGGTGTTGAGATAAAAATTGAGATTTCTTTATCTATTATCTATCCTAAATAGGATGAGTATGAGTTTTGAAATGGATTAATTCACAATTGACTGCCACCCTCTCATGGGATGGGCGTTTATTTATATATATACCCACATGGTTTTAGAGTTTGTTACTACTACTTGATAAGTATCCAAATGAAATGGTACATATCTGATCTAGTAAACGACTTAGTTCACAACAACTAGATAGAGTTCAACTCCTATATGTCTCCAAAAACCTTTTCACAAGCTAAACAGGGTGAGCAACCACTGAAAGCTTGGATCGCAAATGATTGAAGCGAAGAGAGGTAAGCCCCTTGGTAAATATGTCAACAACTTGGTCAACACTATTGAGAAACAACACAAGTTGACAATGAGGAAGTCACTCACAAACAAAATGATAGTCCACATCAGTACGGTGAAACACTGGGTTTGATTTGAGATAAATGGCAGATGTCACAGAATAAAATTGGTGGGCGCCGAACGAACCCCAAATCTTTGATTATGTATTGAATCCATGCTAGCTCTGCAGTTGTGGCGGCCAATGCCCTATACTCAAATCTGGTGCTTGAGCGAGACATTGTTGCTTGCTTTCTTGAGGTCCAAGAGATTAAATTTAGACCTAGAAAAATACATGAACCAAACGTTGAACGCTGATCATCAGGAAATCTTGCCCAGTCAGCATCACTATATGCTCTAAGAGAAAAGTCCAGAGTTGGGCGAATTTAAAATCTGCATCACTATATGCTCTAAGAGAAAAGTCCAGAGTTGGGCAAATTTAAAATCCATAAACGATGGATTCTTTTCAAGTATCGAAGGATGAGTTTTACCAATGAAAGGTGCACATTTGTTGGTTGGTGCATATATTGACATGCTTTATTAGCAACATAAGAGATGTTGGGCTTTGTCGTTGTAGCATATTGAAGAGCACTAACAATGCTCCGATAAAATGAAGGATTTGTAAGTGAATCATCATCATTAATTGACAATTTCGAACTTGGAGGAATGGGACTACTCAGGGGCTTAACATCAAGCATATTGGCACATTTTAAGATATCCACAATATAACGAGTTTGTGTGAGTAATGAAGTGCCATTAGTTCGAGTTACTATGATTCCAAGAAAAGAATGCAAATCACCAAGGTCCTTTATGGAAAATTGAGACTGAAGCGACTGAACCATTGAGTTAATCAATGAAGAAGAGGATCCTGTTAAAATAATGTCATCGACATATAAAAATAAGACCAAGACCAAGATACCACGAGCATCTCGATGAACAAACATCGAGGAATCAAACCTACTACACACAAAACCCAGTCCAAGAAGAAAAGACTGAACTGTGTAAACCATGCTCTAGGGGCTTGCTTGAGCCTATAAATTGCCCGATTTAATTTGCAAACAAAGTCGGTCGCTTGGGATCCTTGAAAGCTGTTGGTTGCCTCATATATACATCTTTGTCAAGAAACCCATGTAAAGGTGCATTTTTGACACTAATTGGCGAATTTGCCATGATAAACCATGAGCGATAGACAACACAACCCGAATGGTGCATGGTTTCACAATTGGGGTAAAAGTTAAATCAAAATCGATTCCATATGATTGAGAACATCCTTGAGCCACCAAACGAGCTTTGTGTCGTTCAATTGAACCATCGGTCATGGCGCTTTAATTTGTAAACCCATTTGCTACCAACTATTTTAGAAGCAGGGGGAGGTGGTATTAAAGTCCATGTATTATTCGTCATCAAAGCATTGTATTCTTCTGTCGTGGCAACTATCCAGTCAGGATGAGTGGATGCCGCCTTAAATGAAGAGGGTTCAATCTGAGCCAATTGAGCTTGAAAGCATTTCGGCAATGGGTGCTCAACACCTATATAGATTTTGGGTTTCAAAGATCCAGTTTTTGATCGTGTGATCATATGATGGGAGGTGATTTAGATGAAGGTAAGTCGGAGGCTGTTTGTTGTTTAATATGATCATCGAAAGATGAATTTGGGGTTGGGGATGGTGTTATAGTAGTTGGTACAGGGGAGGATTGACCATCTAAGGTCAGTGGTACCACCACTACATCTCCAAGTTAGGTAGTTTCAGCAATTTGGTTGGAGTTTTGAGCTAATGGATTGGTTGATGAGGATGGTATATGTGCTAAATTTGAAGGATTGTTTGTAATGGAAGAACAGTTGGTGAACCTATGGATCCATATGAAGAAATAATGTCATCCCGATTATGCACTCCTACTAATGGACATTTCTATTTCATCAAAGATAACGTGGCAAGAGATATACACACTACCAATTTTGTAATAAAGACAAAGATAACATTTATAATTTGGTGGATAACCAATAAAAATGCACTCCAATGTATGCGGATCCAATTTAACTTTGCATAAGCACCTGAAAATGGATAACAGGTACAACCAAAAGTTCTCAAGGAACTATAAGATGGACTTCTGGAAAACAAGATTTGATATGGCGATCTTTTGTCAAGCTTTATTGATGGAAGGCGATTTATCAAGTAACCAAAATGATTTAGAAAGCCCTGCATGAAACATAAGTGCTAATCCCGTCTCCTTGATTTGACGAATCTCTCTCTCAACTCTTCCATTTTGAGTATGGGGACATGAGATTCGTTGCAAAATACCATGAGTGTGCAGAAAAGAAGAGAATGGACCACCTGTGAATTCTGTCACACCATCACACTGAAAACTTTTGATTTGAAGACCAAACAAGTTTTCCACCAATGATTTGAAATTAATAAAACAAGTAAGCGTCTCACACTATCGAACTAAAGGAAAAATCCAAGTGAATCTTGAATAATCATCAACCAACAATAGATAATATCGATACCACTTCTACAAATAACAAGAGATGGAACTCATAATATGCATGAATCATCTCAAATGAAAATGAAGAAAAAGAACTTGAATCAACAAAAGGAAGCTTGTGAGCTTTCCCCGCAAGACAATCTTAACATAATTTATTAAAAATCCTATTGCCTGAATATTTCAGGAATTTATTTTTCTGCAAATAGGATAAAATGTTGGGATTAGGATGCCCCAATCTTCGGTGCCAATTCCCCAATCAGATCACCAGAACCGTATTATCACTCTGATACCATGAAATGGATCAATTCACAATTGAGTGCCATCCTCTCATGGGTTAAGCGTTGATGTATATGCATGGTTCTAGAGTTTGTTACAACTACTCGATGAGTATCCAAATGAAATGGTGCTGATCTGATCTAGTATACAACTCATAGTTCACAACAACTAGTATGTCTCCTAACAAGTTTCAGCCGTTCACTCGGGCCTATCTTGCTTAAATGCATCTTATTACTATATGCTACACATTACCTGTATACCAGAAGGAAAAAAAAAGAGAGGAGGTATTAGATCTTGCTTCGCACTCATTGTTTTGACATGCCTGATATCATTTAGTGGAGCATCGTTTGTGAATAATTTTTTAGTGACACATGGCTTGATAAGCTATAACATGTTTTACAATCATTATTTCAGGCGAGTGGGATCATCAGAAGGGAGTATGACATAAAATGCAGACTGTTAAGACAACAAGTTTCACAAGATCAGAGTGCTGCTAGGATTGACAAAACGCGTGCCATTGTCAAAGATCTGCACTCAAGAATCAGAATTGCAATACACAGAATCGACTCAATATCAAAAAGGATCGAAGAACTAAGGGATAAAGAGCTCCAGCCACAACTTGAGGAATTGATTGAAGGGTATGGCTTTCTACTGCCTTCTTATCATTCTCATTATATCTACATAATACAGTTTTTTTTTTTTTTTTTGATAATCTATGCCGCTATGCGTACGTATGTATGTGAAAGAAACAATGTGCAATCAGCAGCACGCTCGCCTTTCAAAAAAAAAAATTCAAAAAAAGAAACAATGTGCAATATTCGATTTTCTGGACCCCAAAGATGTAATACAGATACAATGGAGACTATAATTGAATACAGAAAGAACCTGATTTCTTTAGCAATTCATTTTCGATTCAAGTACGAGTAATTTTTACATTTTTTATTTTTTCTTTCACCAACAATTTATACAAACTCGTAATCTGGGATATCCATACTCTGACATCTTTGATGTCAACAATAGTTGCGTCTAATAGATAAATGGCAATTAGGTCAAAGTTTCAAATTTTAATAGATAAATGAACAATGAGGTACTTTTAAGAAAATTTTGCACACCCATATAGGGGTGGTAAGTTTTTTTGACCCACAGTGGTAATCTTCCTGCACTATCTCAGCTGGCGCCGTGCTATATGAGAAAGTTATAATTTGCGCCAACCTCTCTTCTCTCATCTTCTTTTTGGTGGGAAAGACTTTGCTGCACCATCTCAGATAGTGCGGTTGTGTGGCACACTTCGTTAGCGGAATTTGACACTCTGCTAACAATAGTGAGTAAGTTTGAACACTCGAAACTTCATGTTGTGGGCGCTTGCGTGTGCAAGTTTGCACACCCACACCCACACCCACACCCACAGTGAGCTAACTGAATCCAGCTATATATATTTTTAGGGTGGCAACAAGTTGAGAACATCTCGTCTTGTATTTCGACTTTTCACACGAAAACAGTATTGTGTGTGGAACTCAAGGGATTCATTGACCCATCAAGTTTTGCACCTTATAATCACCCCATTTGGTTTCCAATGGCCTCTCAAGTTATCAGCCTATATGCCTATATTATACAGATGAGAACTGTTAGTGTCTAACCTCCAGTCCGTTGAGCATCATAGTAATTGAATAGTTGTACATTTACTTTAAGATATCAGTAATGTGATTTCCTATATAAACTTTGCTAGGGAGCCAGGATTTTGCAACCAAGGCAATGTGTCACAATCTGGGAAGGTTTGCTCGTATTTCAATGAATACATCCTCTCAGATCATGCCATGTCACCCATGGTTGCAAAAATTCTGGTTATCAAGTATTTTTGTTTATTTTTTTATTTATTGTTATTATGTCTTTATGACAGGTTAACTCGAATGTGGGAAATGATGTTTGAGTACCACAAACTTCAATTCAAGGTCATTAAGGTAGCTTACAGAAATGGCACTGCTAAAGTCTCCATAGAATCAGAATCACATAGGCAGGCTACAGTCCATCTTGAACATGAATTGAACTCTCTCGCATCAAGGTTCAAAGAGTGGATCAACTCACAGAAATCCTATGTAAAAGCCATAGATGGATGGCTCCACAAATGTGTCTCTCTTCAACAGAAAACTTCAAGGCGGAAAAGGAGACCAGTGACACCTCTGAGAAATCTAGGCCCTCCCATATTTGTCACTTGTGGTGTCTGGCTGGATAACCTCGAGGCCATGCCTACCAAGGACGTAGTTGACTGTATTAAGGAGTTAGCGGATCAAACCACCCATTTCCTACCACGTCAGGAAAAGAACCAAAGAAAGAGCTCGAACCTTTCATTCTCTTCCTCATGGCAAGCTGACAATCACAATGAAAAAGAAGCACTTAGAGGCGAAGCATCTGACGACTTGGGTTCAGGCTTAGATAGTTTCAGAAAGTACTTGGTAGGCTTCCTTGGTCGTCTACATAGCTTTGCATTGTCCTCAGTGGAGATGTATGGAGTGCTTCAGAAAGCCATCCAAGAAGCTAAGAAAAGAGAAAAAGAGCAAGAAATGCCGAAGTCCCATTCATAAACACACTCCATTGTTTAAAGAAGAAAATAAAGTGTTGAAAAGGAAAGAGCTGCAGCCTTCATTTGAACCGATCGCAAAAGCAAGTAGTTGCACTTGTATATTGGAAAAGGAATAACATGGTGTTTGATTGAAAGTACTTATTGGGAAGTGGGGAATAAATTCGTCAGTCAAAAGTAAGATGATGGGAGAGATGAATAAAGATGGGTGACTTTTAGGTTTAGCTGTAAGTGATTAGAGATGGTGTGTTTAAGGAGAGGCTTCTGCAGAGCCATGTACAGCTATAAACATATGGAGGATTCAGATAGTATTCATTTTCCACACATTACATTAATGACCTATATATTGTGTTGATATATTTCATTCATCTTTAGCACCTCAAACAGTCTCCTTGAAAACTTACATAAAAATACATAGATGCAATGTAAACGTATGGAGAATCCAGCTTGTGCTGTGATGTAAACAAAGATAAGTCACTAACAAAATCAGACTGATCTCCAATACTTTTTTAAGTGGCCTGTAGAGACCTGATTGTCAAGATCCCAAATTCCTGTATTACAACGACCATGTATGTTTCATGGTTATTTAGAGGATCTTACCTCCAGGATGAGCCTACCTCCCATTTCTTCTCCTGGGATCTCTAAAATCACAGGACCTGGCTAGAAACTAAAAAGCCTAGGAATAACATCTTCATCAAACACAAAATTTTGATGTTCCGAAAATGCCTGTGTAAACAGTAAACATCTCATTTGTCATTCTAAGACAATATCCTTTATTACAACTGTGTCAAAGGGTTCAAAAGAGGGTGGGTATGCCTCACTTTATAATATAAAATAAAATTTCATGTATATTCCCTTCAACCTTGTTTCAAGAACATTCAAAACACATCTAAGGTGAAACACGTCCAAGGTGTATCTAGTATATGGGTCTTTCTCCGTAACATTCTTTGTGGGGTTATTTGCCGGTAAACCACAACACATGGTGAAATAATCTCGACCGATGGTACTGCATGTTAGAATTATGAGATTCTGTTTTCATATTTATGTATTCTGTTTTCATATTTCTTTCCCTATTTTCATTCCCTAGAATCCTCCTTATTTCCTCATTATTCTTCCTCCTTAATTGTTTTCTCCTTTATTGTATTCTTTGTGTATAAATAGGATTCAATGTAAGCTTGAAAAAATAACATTCAATATAAGAATACTCTTTCAATTGTGTTGTTGACATTAATATTGACATGGTATTAGAGCCTCCTTTGATTTTCTCTTCATCATAGGAATCAAAGTTTGGTTTCGTGTTCTCAATTATTGTTTCTAATCATATTATACCGCTTATTCCGCTGCGATAGTTCTTTCTTAGTTTTATATCACTATGACTGATTCAAAAAATAGTGGTGAGGATTCTCTAACAAGGAAAACTGAACTTATTGCTCATGTGGTGGATACATGCTTCAAACTCCATGGATATCCAGATTGGCACTCAAAGGGCAAGAAGGTGTCTCAGGTGTCTAGTTCTAAGGTGTATGACTCTAATCCGAAAGGGAATCTAACCACAACTACCATATTTGTTGCCAAGTCAGGTACGTCTAACCCTGCTAGTAAGCTTTCATCTTTTACTAGAAATAGTGATTAGATAATTGACTCTGGTGCAATGGATTATGACTTGTGATCGCTATAGGTTTAGTTATTTATCTTCTAAGTATTACAAAACTACCATTACTAATGCCAATGGTGTATCATCTCCAATTGTTGGAGTTGGTACAGTCCATTTATCTCCTACATTAACTATCAAAGATGTCTTGTTTGTTCCCTTTCTAAATTGCAACCTTATCTCTATTAATCAGTTAACCAAGTCTCATAATTGTGTTCCTCTATTTTTTCCTATTCATTGTGTTTTTCAAAACATCCATACCAAGAGAAGATTGGCAGTGGTAAACAAAGTGACAAATTGTACTATCTAGAGGATGGGTTCAAACGATCTAACATAGAAGGGCAAACTCACTTGGTAAATGAAAACTTGGTTGACAAGAAAAAAGAAGAAATTTGGTTATAGCATAGAAGACTAGGACATCCCTAATTTAGATATCTTAGGAGATTGTTTCCATCTTTATTCAGTGTGTGTAGTGTTTCGGATTTTATTTGTGAAACTTGTGTCATGGCAAAGAGCCACCGTACTGTTTTACATTTGAGTTCTAAAAAAGTAGCTCTTCCTTTTTCATTAGTACATTCAGATGTTTGGGGTCCGGCACCACTTTCTACTAATAATGGGATGAAGTGGTTTGTTACATTTGTGGATGATTGTACTAGGATGACATGGGTTTATCAATTGAAACACAAGAGTGATGTTTGCACGGTCTTTCGTCTTTTTATCAAATGGTGGTTACACAATTTGGTATTCCAATAAAAGTCTTTCGTTATGATAATGGGGGTGAATATTTCAAACAAGAATTGATGGAGTTCATGCATTCGATGGGTGTTATTCATTAAACTACCTGCCCTTCCTCTCCTCAACAAAATGGTATCGCAGAATGGAAAAATAAGCATTTATTGGAAGTAACTTGGTCTCTATTAATTGGTGGTCATGTCCCGTCTCATTTGTGGGGCGAGGCTTTAAATTTGGCAGTCTACTTGATAAATCACACACTTTCTAGTTCCCTGAATTTTAGAAGACCGTTGGATGCTCTTTCTGATCACAGTACTATTCCCCCAGTTGTTCTTCTAGCTCCTCGGGTTTTTGGGTGTGTAGTCTATGTTCACTTACATCCACATCAACGTACTAAGCTTGATTTTCGAGCCTTGAAGTGTGTGTTTGTTGGGTATGGAATGAATCAGAAAGGCTATCGGTGTTATCATCCTTCTTCGAGAAAATTTTATGTTTCCATGGATGTTGTCTTTCATGAGAAATAACTCTTTTACACACCACTGACTAATGATTCATCACTTCAGGGGGAAAATCGAGATGAAATGATTTATCATGAAGACTTGGATTTTTTTCCCTTTGAATTCAGATTTTCCCAATAACCAAACAAGCGAAGGTTCTCTCGAAATCCATCCTTTGGTGGTCGAAAACAGCTCGACACCTACAATTGCTTAAGCAAATCCACTCCATGATAGTACATCGTCAACTAACACTTCACCAGAACTACTGAGTCAATCTTCTCAGGAAAATCCATTAGAGGCAATTTCAATAACATATCTAGCAATGAAATGTTATTAGTATCTTGTTGCTAATTATAATGGTGTTATTGTGGATTTCTTTTCATTGCTAAAAGCGATAAATATTTTACTTAAAATTTATAGTCGTTAAAATATTTGGTTCTAATTTATAGTGACGAAATATTATTTATTGGTCCCTATTATATACGTAGCAAAGAGTTTTTATTGCAAAATAAGAGTTATTTGATTTAATAAACTGTAAAACAACACAATTATTCAAATAGCTCAACTGGTAAAAATTGCAATAGATTATACTACAGGATTTCGATCTCTGTTGAGCCTAGAAATAGTCATATACATATTTATATAGATTGGGTATTATAAGAGCCATATTTATATGAATATTTTTTTTTACCAACGAATATATTTCCTTGAATATATCCCAACGAACCTGGCAACAAATTTTTTGTTTTTTTACCAATGAATTTCTTTGTTTAATTGTTAATGGTACCTATGAAAACTTTTGTTGATATACACACATTTTACCAATGAAAAAGTTCTATGATAAAGGTAGTTAGTTACCTTTTCCCAAAACAATTTTCCTTGATGATTGTAAGCATTTTCGAGAAAAAAAAATTCATAGGTAAATAAAAATTTTCTTGCAACAAAACAATTTATTGGTAAAGATATATGATTTTTATCAACGAATTTCCTTGTTAGTTGTCAGTATTACTAACACCATGTTTCCTTGACTTATCATCTGTTTTACCAACAAAAGATTTAATTCCTTGGTAAAAACGTTTAGCTAGGGGGATGCCGCCACAAACCTAGTGACAATTGTTTTTCTTGTTAAAAGTATTTTTCAACAAAATTTTGATTTTTCAAAGGAAATTTTTTCTTAAAAATGCCTTAATTGTTGTAATGGTAGATCCAAAAACACCCAATAGAAACTATCAACTTTATTTGTTGAAGATAAATTTCGGTCTACCTATTTGGTGATCAAATTTGATACGAGTTCACTATAGAGTGTCATGTCGTTAATACGTACAGACCCATGTTAGTGGGACCACACTATGGTCAATATTCATATTGAGTTGTTATTGAATTTGAAATCTAAAAATGGTATTCACATAAGATTTCCCAAGACTTTGAAATTTGAATTTACTCAAATTTTCTTTTTAATCACACTAAAGAGAAGAATAATCTTATTATTGTCTTATAATCTTTCAATGATTTATTTACTAAAACAACTAGTTACCTTTATAATACCAATAGTTATGGAAATAAAGTTTTAATCATCACTAATTACAAATAAGTAGAAATAATGTCTTTGAAAAAATTTGGTATTATATAATTGTGTACACAAGTTTCAAATTTTTGAGGGATATAAGAAAAATAGTTAGTTGTAAAATCATGAGCATTAATAGAAATCTAGTCATACCTACTTTATAGTGAGATTTTGAAGATTTTGAATATGTGAAATTGGGAATAACATGATTATTCATAATTATGCATTATATATAATGGTGTCATTAAATGTTTGACTAAGAATGATAGGTTTTAGGAGGTTATTGGGATTTAACATTTTATATTTATTCTATACAATAATTATCTTTAATTAGTACATATTATAAATGAGAATAATGTTTTAAGAATTTATGGTATTTTATAAGGGAGTTGCTACATTTGCACGACTATTTTGTTCAGTTGCACAAACTCTTTGATGCACCGACATTTTGGGATGTTTTAACATTGTACCACCTACCTAAAATATATAACACCAATTTACCATTAAAAATTATTCGTTAATCTAATTTCCACATTCAGGAACGTTAATTGGCACTCATAGCAAAGAAATAACAATTATTTATAAACTAAAATTCAGCAACACATTCCCTAAATTTAAAATCTACGTAAAAACATCAAATACCCACTACTAATCGCCACAAGTTCTATAATAGATTACAGCAAACACTATTAATAAAAATAATAGTCACCGACTTTGTAATAAAAATAAGGAATACACATTAAAAGACACTTTGTTTGCTACACATAAAAAATACGTATTAAATGTAAATAAGTTTAAAAGGAATGTTAGTGGGTACATCAATTAAAAAAAATTGCAACTGTTATATCATATTCGAAAAAAATTTGCATTTAAAAGCCAAAAAAATGATGCGTCTAGAATTTTACAATTGGAATCATGAGGGTGATTAACTAGTTTAGTTTTTCGGTTGATTAGACGTGGCTGGGTACACCAAATGTTACAGGGGTGTCATTATGAGGGTGTGAAAAAAAGGGTTATTTTAATCATTGACATCCAAACGTCATAGAGGTGTCATAAGTCACTACTCAAAGTCTCGTCATCGACTTGAGGTATAACTTTTGAAGTTACTTTTTAATGAGATTTATCATATTCTTTGGTACTGCTTAATTGGAATCGTAGCAGGCTTTTACTAAACAATATACCTTTTGTATATATCTGGAGGACCAATTGTTACATTGAGCTCAAACGTATACTTGGCATTCTTGTTGTTAATCCACTCATTTTCCCAAAATTAATTTCACAAAAAATAAAGAATAAAATAATAAAAATATGAGGTTTGTTTGTTCACGTTTCCCATTATTATTCTAAAGTTACATCAATTTTAGCGAATTGTGAAAATTTCACAAATTGAGTCAATATATACTACAAAAATAGGCAATTCTGGCTGATATTATATGACAACAAAGGCTTACTCTCAGCACAGGAAAACCTTTATCCGCCAGGAAAATGTTGCAGTGGCGGATATAATTTTCATCGGTAATACTGGCGCCGGGAAATGGATTGTCTCGGTGGATAAGTCCCTTAATCCGCCAAGAATAATTTTGAATATGAAAAAAAGATAACCGCCAACATAACGTAGTGGCGGATATAATGTTGGCGGTTATAAATGACAAAACAATTTTTTTTTGAAAGGCAAGCAGGGTTTTTATAGGATCCCAGAACCTATTAAAGATGCCGCAAGCTGGGTTTGAACCCATGACCTAGTGGTACCATCCGCCAAGCTCTAACCGTTGAGCTGTCATGCCATTGGCAATGGTGCTTATACATGACAGAGAAAATGATTGGGCGACACATATATACGCCGACTATAAATTATAAACACCAAAACTCAAGAATGGGCGACACGTGTATACTGCAGGAATGAGTTTATAACCGCCAGGAATCCAAAATGGGCAACACCTGTATCTGCCGAGAATTTAATATTATCCGCGAGGACTTTAATATTATCCGCTAGGAATGAGTTTATAATCGCCATAAAATTTAATATTATACGTCAGGAACGAGTTTATAATAGCCATGAAATTTCTTCCATTATCTGCTAGGACTTGAAAATTATCCGCCACAAGGTTTTGTAAACATTTAAAAAAATATTTTTGCAGCTTATCTAAAATTAATATTAATATAAACAAAATGTATCTAAAGCCTGAAACTGTAAGTTGAGCATCTACATAAAACGTTTGTAATTTGAATATCATTAATCATCTTCTAACGCTTTGTTCAGCTGGCATTCTTTGTTGTTATTCTACATAGGACAACATCTAATAGATACACACGGGTCCACTTGATGAGAAAATTTGAGAAATTGTTTCATAGAATTGCTTCTTGGAAGTGGTTGCTAAAACTTGTGTTTTGAGTCTTGCTAAATCTAAAAGATCATTTTTGCTTGACTGAACTGATTTGTTGGTCTTGAAATATTTTTCAATTGCCTATTTTGTTACACCAAAAAATTCAAAACATGTCCACCATTTGACTTTGAATCTTCGGTATAGAGTTGGGGGAGTTTGAACTGATTGAGAGACGCCTTGGATTGGAGAAATAACATAATCCCCTCAACAAATCCATGCAAAGGAATTTTTTTAGAAAAACCATAATAATATAACTTGAAAAGATTGGGGTTGTCGGGATTTGAAATTTGCTTTGAAAATATTAAATCCTTCTTGTACTTGAGGTGAAAGGATTTCTTGAACTGGGTCGTACTGATTCCACCATCGGTGAGAAAACCAGCAAGGAAAGATTGTACTATGAATTTTGGACAAAACAGAAAAAACCATGTATGAGAACAATTTTGAATTGGAAACATAAAAACTCTAAACCATGCTTTCTGATAGTCAAAATAATTGTAAAATTGAGGATTGAAAGGTCGGTTGAATTGTTCGGGAGTAATGGGATTTTGATTCTACTCTTATGGGGGAGAGGACTTTGAGAATTTGACACTTTGAATGGGTGATCTTGGATTTGTCATTTTTGTCTTTATTGTGAGTAACTAAAATTGAATCTGTATCTACGAGAATGAACTCATAGAACAATCTTATCTTGGTTGGATCTTCATAAATAAATGAAAACTTTTGAGAGGAAAGGTCATTGGCTATTTTGATTGGGTTGTTATTTGGATTGCTATAGAAATTTTCTAAAGGACAAAATGGTTCAAGGGTCAGGCTTTTTTGAGGAGATTGTTTTTGCTTTGGAGATAAATTGGATTGAGAAGTTTGCTTTGCAATCGGATTTGAAATTGAAGGATTGGATTGTAGTGGTTCAAACTTGTTTTGATTCTTGATCACCATTGCATATGAGTCTTTGATTGAATCAACAGATGATGGAAGAAGCTTTGGAAACTCGTCTTCATTCATCATTTCAAACCATGATTTGGATTTTTGTTTTGAAGAGGAAGCCATGGTTTGGCTTAATGTCTTGAGATTGCCTGTAGCAGAGTGAAAAGCTGGGTGTGGCAGTTTGAAAGAATTTCTTCACCTGAAAGAGAAGGGTGAGAGGTTGAGTTTCTGAAGGTTGAGACTTAGTTGTTTTTTACCTTGAAGAAATTTTCTGGTGAGAAAATCTGAAGGGAGTTTGAGTTGCCATTTATAAACTCAATTTGTAAATAAAAACAGACAAAAGTGTTTGCCATCTAGCAAAAATTTGTTTTCACACAAGGTTTTGAACATCTTTTTTCAAAGCAGTTTTGTATTGATCTTCTGGATTTATTTGAATTTGCCAAAAACCTGATTAGAGGTCAAACTTTGAAAATATTGTTGCTTGAGCTAATATGTTGATTAAGTCTTTTTTGTTTGGAATTGGGTATCTAATTCATTGAAGTACATCATTTAAAGGTTTGTAATTGATGACTAATTTTGGTGCTCCACGTTCTATTTTAGCTGGCTTCTAAACATAGAAAGCTGAATAACTCCATTGAGATTTGTTTTTTCTTATTAGTTTTTTTACTAATCAAAAGATTGATTCTTTTTTGCAGTATTCTATTAATTCTGCACTTATTTGAATTGGTCTTACTTTTGTTGGAATTTTCTTTTCATTGAAGCCATCTTCTTAAGACCATATGTTGTTTTATATTCCAAAATGCATTTGGTAAGTCAGAACAGACTTCTGTTTCTAATTTGGTTTGAAATTGGCTAATTTGAGTTTGTGATTTTGAATCTTTTAATTGTTCTTCAGTTCATTTATAATTGAGTTCCACTTTTAAATAATTGATTTATTTTAATTTTTTGTTTACTAAATGTTCAAGTTTCCTTTTAATATGTTTAGATCCACAATATTCGGTTTTGTCATAAAAGGAAAAAAAAATTGTTCCTAATATTTTGTGATTATTCCATCTTGATTTATTTAAAGGGTAAATTGTTGTTAATGTGTTCCTAAAATGATTTCTTGACCCATGTTTTTGACTAAAATGAATTATTGATTGATAAAATATTTTTTAGGGCAAATATAGGCATTTGATAATTTGTAATTAGCTTGTAATTGTTCTTCATTTGTCGCATATAATTTCTCTTTTATTTGTTTCAAAGTATTTGGAATGAATCAATCATTCTAAGACACAATTTAGATCAGCAACTGAATCTAAAAATATAGTTGTATTTATATTGTATTATTTGTTTATTATTAATGTAATATTGACATGCTATCTTTGGATTTTAATTTGTGAGATTGTATTTGGAAAATGTAACTTAATTTCTTCTGGATTAGTATTTTTTATATGATGAATTTCTTTTTTGAGAATATTGATTTCTCGTTGAACATCTTGTAATGTAATTATTGGATTTGAGAACTTGGTTTTTGTTGGATTATTTATTGCTTCAGATTCATTGGATTATGTAGTTTGATTATGACTAGGCTGAGCTTTTTCTTGAAAAAATATTAGGTTTGATTCCAGTTGTGATGTTTGAAATAATTTGTTTCGTTTTTCCCACTTGTTGTGATTCCTTTTGATGTGGCCTAGTTGTCCACATTTTAAGCAAAACCTTTCTGGAGAATACTTTTGCTTTTTAATTATTTTCCTTGTGTGTTGTTTTGTTATTGTTTTTTGTTTAAGATTCTTTTTCTGTTTTCTTGGTGTAGAATTAATGGTGTTGTTATTATCTTGAAGAGCACAATCTTGTAAACCCTTCATTTAAGAATAAGATGTGATGATCACATTCATTCACAATACACGATTAACGGATATAAAAGGAACAAGTTGATAACAACTAATAAACTTCAAGATAGTATGTTGATGATTATATTGTTAGGAATGTTCTAATAATCTATCTCAACCAATTCCTCATTTGAGGGATTTCCCCAATCTTTGCATGCTTCCACTAGCAACAACTTCTCCCCGACCTGACACAACTTCTTGAAGCCCCTTATTTAACTATTTCAACTAAAGATTTCTCACCCAATGTTTCTGATATTCATTTAAAGAAAACACTCACACTAAATTGTTGTGCCAGTTTCCAGAATCCTATAGCCCTTCACTTGCTCATTGTAGCCTTTTCCACCATAAACAACTTGCAATCTACTTTAGAGATCACCATCTTCTTCCAGAGATTGAGTATTTATGTCCTATATATGTAAAATATCATGTGTTTCTTTCTTTCTTTCTTTTTCTTCACTTTTAAAAAAAAAATTATTATTATGTGTTGTTTTATATATTCTTAGATAGGTTTAATTTTTTTTATCAGCTAATGGATTGGAATGATAAGCCTACCTAATGAGGAAAATCACCAGGAAACAGTAGTTAATTACTGCATCCAATGTATTCTATTCTTATGCTTGTATTACTCTATTTCTTCAATATTGATCCTACAGTGCATTTTTTTTTTTTTTTTTTTTTTTTTTAAAAATTTGGGTCGTTGACCTTTTATTTATTAATTTATGCCCGAAAGCTACATGATTGACCCTATAGAGTTAACCAAACTAGGCCCGAAAGGCTACAATATTTTTGCCACTCAATATCCACGTCGCCTCCATCTCACATAGAGACTTTCTTTCGCTCCGGTCCATCGCCTCCACCTTGCATGAAGACTTGCTTTCGGTTTGCTCCGGTCAAAATAATTGTATGCTTGTAGGATGTAACCATCAATTAGAATTCCAACATTACAATACAAGAACTTTACTAAATTAAAATTGGGCCAACTATTGCGGCTATAACCTAATCTTTCCCTATTTTTGGTAATGCCATAGATGAATATCCGTAAATTAGGTTTCTTTTTTAGATTCATAAAATCTGAGAAAGAAAGGAAAAAAAATTAAAGAAAATGAATACACAAATAAAAATATTGTAGAATGAAGACTAAACATTGGATGATTTCATGATGATGAACTTTTTCTACTGAAATTTATAACCATGGAGATGGACCCGTTAGTTGGTGGATCATTAGTGTATGACAGGTGAGCCACATTCTCTTATAATTATTCAACAAAATAGAAACACAGTAAAACTATGATTGACACGAACCTTATACTGGATATGGATTTCAAGTTTTCCATTGAAGGCATCTTTAGCATTTGAATTTGATTATCTATACAAGACACAGAGGAAAGTGTAGGACAAAGAAAATAAGAAGAAGATAAAGGATGGGAAAGGCATCCTTTTCGTAGAGAAAAACTTTATTCAACCCACCTTTTATAGAAATGTCAGAGAAAGAGCAGAGACGACTAACACCGATCCTCCTTCTCGCAAAGCCCTAACACCACAATCAAGAAGGAGAAGATATTCTCCTCCTTCTCTTTATCCTTCTAACACCACAAAACAAAACCATTGATCTGATCAACAATGCATTCTATCCGACAGTGAACGAACTAAACTACTTTCAATAGAGAAAAAACCACAGCTTTACCTGCAACTGGTAGTGGAGTCTGTCTCTCGAAGAAGAGGAGAGAAATTTTAAGGTTTTTGACGGTTTAGTGATGGCTGAAAGAAGAGAAGAATGGGTAGGTGACTTAGAGTTTGGGGTTTGGATATATACCCCACCAAAACATATATCCGCCAGGAACATTATTGGTGGCGGATATCCTGGAATAAGTGGCAACTACAACCGCCATTACCAATTATGTCAATATTTAATGAGCAATTGCACGGTAATATTTCTCGCTTTGGACTTTCATGGCGGATATAAGCGCAAGTTTAGGATTTATAACCGCCATCACAATTTTATTGATTTTTAATGAGCATTTGGGCGGGGGAATTTCCCTCTTTATATTTTCATGGTGAATATAAACGCTAGAACACTATCCTGGCGGATAAAGGTGTCAAGATTTTCCTTTTTTGGTGGATACCCTTAATCCGTTGGAAGTATGCTTTTAGTGTCTTATATCATCCACCAGAATAGCCCCTTTTAACACTACTTACAACGCTAAAATGCCTCAAAATTCTCTTATCACCACAACTACTCTTTTACGACAATAACAATGCTAAGGTTTGATGCATTCACGTGAAAAATTTGACTTAATGTTTTACATGATATCAAACTTCAATGATATAAACCTTTTCTAGCGAAAAAACAAAATTTTTCTTCAAGAAAAGAAATTTTTTTATCGACAAAGACATTTTTCCAAGAAAAGTATATTTGACATGCGAAAGATTTATGCAACCAAAACCCCAAATGGAATCTGACTTCTCAAATCAAGCAATGAGGACAACATGCCCCAATCAGATAGACTTTTTACCATGTGCTAAATTGAATATACTAAAAGGAAGGTAATAACACGATAAAATAATTATAAAGCAAAACTTGAAAGTAAATTGCAAGAATTTAAATAATTGGAAAGCATTTGACAACTTGGGTTCAGGCTTAGATAGTTGTATGATAACGAGTAACTATCGTAAGAGACACTAACAAAGTAGTTATTGTCAAAGAACACCTGGCATGAGTAGTTATCATAAGACGATGCATATGAGATAAATACATGGAATAAAAATATATAACAAAAACGACAAAAAGTCTAAAACAAAGATATTAAGTTTTATGCCATGGATATCATGAGCTTACTACCATTATATTTTGGAATACTCCAAACTCACTAGTCTAAGGAACAAATATAATAATAAAGCAGAAATAATCCTATTTAACATGATGAAATTTCTATTGGAAGTTGTCTTTTTACGTTTTACAAAGGCGGCTCTGCTAGGGTTTGGCGATAGTGGCGTTTCTAGGGTTTGTTCATCACCACGATGCTCCTTGCTAATCCGTGACAATGAACTAGGAGCAGGACTCGTGGACTTCCTCCATCCCCCCTTGTGGAGGACCTCCAACTTTTGAAAGGGGATCTGCATCGACCACTATTGATAGAAGAGATGAAGAAGGCGGCGCAATGCATCTGTTGCAGACATGTTTAAGCTCTCTGAATCAAGAGAAAGCAGAGATTGCATTGCGGCTGCTCCAGGACCCTAAACTAGGGCTAGTTCAGAGCGCCGAAGAGCGCACTCACACCATGCAAAACAATACAATAAATGTTGGTGACAAACCAGGGAGTCCAGGGAGCAAACCAAGGAGTCATGCTGGTGACAAACCAGGGAGCAATCCGGGGAGTCCAGGGAGTCCAGAGAGCCATCCAGGGTGTCCAGGAAGCAACCAAGGAACCAATACAGATACCAATCCAGGAAGCAAGGTCGCATCATGGGCTTCAAAACTGCGACAAGGAAGATATTCTGGAACGACCAAGTTACAATATGAACCACCTACGATTGTGAATGGTAAGAAGATTGTAAAAGTTCACACATCAGAGTTTGCTCAACGAATTAATGAATGTGAGCAGCTCATAATCGGACGATTTGTGGGAAAGAAGCTAGGATACAGTTTTGTCAAGGACACACTAATCAAAACCTGGGGAACCAGGAACTTTGAGATGAGTATCCATGGCGACAAGAACTTTGTTTTCAAGTTCAAGGATGAAGGAGATAGGAACAAGGTCTTAGAGATGGGTTCCTTGCACATAGCAAGCAGACTGTTCATTATTCGTAC
Source organism: Berberis vulgaris (assembly GCA_963556465.1). Classification (NCBI taxonomy): domain Eukaryota; kingdom Viridiplantae; phylum Streptophyta; class Magnoliopsida; order Ranunculales; family Berberidaceae; genus Berberis; species Berberis vulgaris. The sequence goes on from OY747127.1 coordinate 25,417,870, forward strand.
GTGGTCTCCTACAATGGACGAGGAAGTCGAAGCTCTCACCTCGATCCCCATCTGGGTTACGCTCAAGAGAATACCATTATTCCTATGGAATCCTGCGGGAATTCAACGGATTGCGAGCATCATTGGGGTACCCATCATGCTAGATAAGGCAACCGAAGAAGGAACCAGGAAGGCATACGCTAGGGTCTGTGTTGAAATCAGCGTCCAAGCTTAGTTGCCAAGAGACGTCCCCGTGGTGATAAATGACTCGAGCATGAGGATAGTGGACGTCGAGTACGCATTGGTTCCAACCAAATGCAACTCCTGTGCTGTTTTTGGCCACTCCAAGCAGCAATGCATGAAATCAATGCCAAACAAACCCACTGAGCACATCTGGAAGCCAGTGAGCAGGGAGCAACAACCCAAACAGGACAATGCGGAACGCTGGATTGTAGTTCATGGAAAGAGAGCCATTAGAGAACCTAAGGGGACACAACAAGCACTGACTACAGAGGGTGTTACTCGTGCACCACTGACAGATACTAGTAAGGTACCTAGCACCAATGACCCAATCAATCAGCTATGTACCAATGTGGACGAGCAGTCGAATGGCCCAAGGAATGTCGACTTGCAACTAGCAATACGGGATGAATCTCCACTGTTGAGTGGCTCAGCACCAGTTCCAGTACCAGAATCAGCAAGTGGCTCTCTCGTCACTCATAATGCTTTTGAATGTCTGGCGCAGGAGAATGAGCCAACTACTCTAGCTGACCCTATGAAGTCCTTGACGAGAACTTTTCACGAGATTGCTAGGGACGCAACGCAGCCTAATCATGGAACAAGAACTAGTACCACAGGAATCAAGCAGCTCCTAAGAAATAGTGACCCCATACCCATTGAGCAAAATGAATCTCATGATGCTTTAACAGCTGCAAATCCAAATTTACAATTAGCAATTGTAGAGGAGACTGAACAAGTCACAAATACTCGGGCTCCTCTATTCACCGCCAACTCATTTGAGTGTCTTGCGCAAGAGAATGATGCACCTAGCTTATCAGATACAATGAAGACTCCGAGGAAAACACTTCACACGATAGGTGAAGCACCACGGACTGAAGATGAAGTAGTATGAGAGGTGACTGATGGAAGACAGGGGGAAGATCGCACGAACTCTCCGACAACGCCCATGGATTGGATAACACCCCAAGCCATCAATGCTTTGAATACAACAATTGCAAGAATAGGCAAGGATGCATTAATCACCAAAATTAAAGGCATACTTAAAGCGGACGCAGCAAAGGAAGGGCAAAACACCATTGGTGAAGAACATGCGGTTAACACAATCCAACCTCCCACGAAATATGTTTCTCGAAGGTCTTCTCGAAGCAAGAAGACAAATCCTAAATTCAGGTAACTGATGATGATAATACAGGTAGAATGCAAATGCTTATCAGAACCTTGTGAGGATGCTAGATTAGTGCTCGCCTTCAATGGTTTCTATATCATAATTCATTGTGTTTCGGTTCTCTATGATGACTTCACATACATCCTGGGGCCCACATTAAGTATAAATCAGGTCATGAGAATGATTAAAGGATTGATTGGTAATTATGAGGAAGAAAAGTTATGGCAGCTCTATCATGCAACCACTTTAGTAGCAGAACACTTTGCAAGGTTACAACCGAACCTGGAGTCGATGAATCTAGAACTATTTAGGTTCTTTGTTGAAGCTTTGGCGCAAGTTTATAATTCTGTAGATGATGTAACGAGTGAACGTATGAGCGATCGTAACCTTTATCATCATTTTTTTAATATAAGGTTCGGGGATCCTAAAAACCCCAGCTCGCTTTCCAAAAAAAATAATAATAAATTCTATTGTACATCTCATTGATATATATCGTGATAACTAGATATCTCTGAGTTTTCTAGGATCAAAGTGGTTGACTATTATAGGGTTAGAAGCAAAATGTTGTAGCAAAAGTAAAATCCTTAGTAGGATAATACAAGAGAACATCTCAAAGTTAGAAGCATCTTTATAGTTAAAGAATTAATGATTCGAATATTTGAATAGCCTAAACTTTATAGGAAACAGTCCATACAATACATATTTCTAGAAAAAGAAATCTTTTGAGTTAGGCCAACATTCATGTTCTACATTGGCTACTAATACACTTTTTTAGCTAACTAAGTTTTCTTTATGATTTACCTTAAGCAGATCATTACTTAATTGCTCTAATGATGTAAAACAGAGAGTTGCCTAACACCATGTATCCTCATAATAGAATAAGTTATGTTCTCACTAATTTTCATGACCCACCTAATGATAGTTGTATGATAACGGGTAACACTCATAAGAGGGACTAAATAAGTAGTTATCATTAAAGAAAACCTTATATGAGTAGTTATCAAAAGACGGTGCATATGAGATGAATTATTAAAATAAAAATATATAAAACGACAAAAAGTCTAAAACAAAAATATAAAATGATGAAACTCTATTGTGCATCTCATCGATATATATCATGATAGCTAGATATCTATGAACTTTTTAGGATCAAAGTGGTTGACTATTATAGGGTTATTAGAAGAAGCAAAATGCTTTTGACAAAAGTCAAATCCTTAGTAAAATACTACAAGAGAACATCTCAAACTTAGAAGTGAGCATCTTTATAGCTAAAAGAATTAATGACTCATTTTTTATAGTCTAAACTTTCTAGGAAACAATGTATATACATATGTCAAGAAAAAAGAAAATTTTTAAGTTAGACTAATATTCTTGTTCTACATTAGCTACTAATAATACTTGTATGATTACTGGTAACACTCATAAGAAATACTAACAAAGTAGTTCACTACAAAAAAAAGGCCTTTAGGGACGTAGTCAAAATTATCGCTATAGACAACATTTTGTCGCCATTGGGCGACAAAATATTAGTCGCACCAAGGTTGTCGCCACAGCTCTGTCTCGCAAGCCTTTGTGCGACGAAAATAAATCTTCGTCGCTACAAAATCCTTTTGCGCGACGACACCAAAGATCGTTGCAAAAGGGTGCGTCGCGTAATACTGTTTTGCGCGACGCTAATTCGTCGCAAGAAATAAAATTGTTCTTCGTGCAAAATATACTTACGCGATTAACCATTTCGTCGCATTAAACTTTGTCGGCATAACTCAATCGTGACGATCCCTTTCGTCTCGTTAGACTTTGTCGGCTTAACTCAATGGTGACGAACCTTTCATCGCACAAGATATTCTTTACGCGACAACAATATTCATCACTCTAATGTTGTCACACAGGTTTCGTCGATCCAAACACGCTTGATCTATTCTTATGCGACAAAATTTTTTGTCGCTTAAAGTTCTGTTTAATAATTTTGAAATCTTTTAATTCAAATATTTATTTTAATTAAATTTGAAATATTTATTAATTGAATCGTCTCACGCATAGAAAGGTTTTGCTAATTTATTTAAATACTATTAACTTTACAAATTAATAATGTAAAATCATAATGTATCCATTACAAATTAAAATTTTTAAACCGTACTGTATAGTTACAAATTAAAAAAACACATCAGTACATTTTTTAGGGATGTGGTGGTTGATGATGGTTTGTCGACAGTAGCGGGAGGCTCGACAAATTAATCCCCGACTGCTAGAGAGCCCCTAATAACATACTCCACCAAGTTGCCTCTTGTGCTTGTCGTTCCACCTCCCGGGCCTCCCTCTCCGCCTCACGCGCTTTGGCAGCATTTAACTCATTATGTAATTCCTTCACTTTTGACTGTAATGATGAAACGATTCTGACTGACCGCTGCGAAGCTGAAAATGAGGTGTTGACCTCACAAACTTTAGCTTTTCCCATCCTCCGAACAATCTTTCCAGGTCTTGGACCTAGCGATTCCAATGTCTCCGTCAAAATATGTAATCCTGCATCAGGATCGTCCATTGTGAGCTGTTCCAACGAAGTTCCCGGAGGATGCTGCGAGGCCACTCGTTCCATGTAGGCATCCCGCCTCTCCACCATCGTTTCCTTGATTAAAAAAATTATTAAAAATTAATAACTTTTAAAACAACAGAAGTGACAACATGCAAAAAATGCAAAGAATAAAACTTACATGCAACTTCACGGCCACCTCATTGCCAGGTAGTGCATAAACATCATTGATCATGTCGATTTCTGGGAATTTTGAACCCTCCTCCAAAACATTGTTAAAATAATAAACCAACTAATATAAACATTTAATTGAATGTACTGACTAAAAATAAAATAATGAAATGAAACATATGAGTTCACTTACTAGACGTCGTTCCTCCACCATGTAAGAGAAAGGCAATGAACCAGAGTGATGTAAAATTTTCTTTTAACGTCGGTTCGCCTTGTTCGCCTCAGATCTTTTCTATATAATTATTCAAAATATATATTAAACATATGCATTATTACATATATAAAAATAAATATGTTTATTTTAATTAAATAAAACGTTAATGCTTACCAGAAATGTGGGAGTTCGAAAATGATCGCACAACCACACCCACTCATTAGGCCTATGCTCCAATTCGATTGGGGGTTGTGCCTTAGCACTATCCACATCAGAAAACGTTTGGAAGTATCGGTGGAAATCATGCTTTCAGTTCCTGTATCGATCCACGCACGTACCAGTGATATATTCATGAATGTTTGGATCATTCATGTCAAACTCAAAGTTAACCTGAAATTTTAAATAATATTTATTAGAGAATATTAAGGCCCAAAGAGATAAGTTATACCAAATCATGAAAAAATACAAGCATAAACATGCAAAACCTTCAAAACTTTCTGCATTATAAAGATTTTAATTATTAAAGGTTGAGATGAATGGCTAAAACTTACTGTGAGCGCGTCCAACACCTCGGCCTGCGTCTCGGGCTTGACCTCACTCCAAGATGAGGATGTCATCGGGCAATGGTTGCGAATGATTGCACCGATGTCATGCACCAACAAGCTATTAATCTTCGCCAATTGCGAGCGACGATGACTAGGATCCCACACTACGGGAATGCGTGTGTTAGTGGTTCGTGTGATCCTTTGGGATTTTAGTTGTCTACAGGGCCCCCTCATTTTCTTTGCTGTTGTAAAAAAAAATAAAATCAATTTGCCGAATATGATGAGGAAAACTTAAATTTATTACCTCTAGGGAGCTCTCCATCTCCTTGGGGGGAGGGGTTTACATCCCCGATCATGGTTACAGTCTCGAGTGCAATCTCAAGAGCCACTGATCGACGGTTTGTTCGTCTGGTGCTTCGTCGAGTGAGAACTTGAGGAACTAATCCAGACGATGAAGGTTGATCAACTACCGGAACATTTGATCCATGTGCTGGTGGAGTACTGATAGAAGCAGCCCTTGTAGCGGGAGCATTAATGGCGGAATGAGCTACGTTGGGCGGAGGAGCGGCGACTGAACTACTATCAGCAACAATTACGGACCTACATTTTCTTGTAATCAAAGAAGCCATCTGAACATAAAAACACAACACAACAATTACAAAGTAACATGAAGACAAAGTAAATAGATGCAATCAGTGGAAGATCGTATAAAACAATACATTAACTATACAATGTATAATGAAGGAGAAAACTTGAATTTCATAAGATTCGGGAAGAAAACTGGATAAATGGGGAAGAAGAACAAAAAAAATTTGAATTTCAACAGCAAATGTAGAGGAGATATAAATGTACATTTCTAGCATTTTATATGCAAATGTAAATCACTATAGTACAATAATCAATAAGAGAGACTGGAGCTTTACTATCAGAAAACTCATTCAAAATTAGATCAAAAGAGGGGGAAATTTAGAAAGATTGAATCAATGGGGAACAACCAAAACTGATCATGGAAGAAAACAACTTGAAATTCTGTAACAATCTAGAAACCAAATAATCTGACTACCACTTCAACAATCCATAATTCTAACAAATGAAGCATGCCCATGATTCAAATCAAATAAAGAATCCTGTCCATCACAGAGATTCTATAAAAACATGAAGTTTTATACCTAACCTTCTACATTTTTAAAACATTGGATTAATTAGAAGAAAGGGAAAAGTAGAAGGTGTGATGAAGCAATCAACAAACACCAACCTGAGTAATCAACAGGCTAGAATGCAGATATATCACTGGTATTGGCTTTGCCTTCGAACCAATATGCAATGTTCTCTTCGATAGAACAATTAAAAAGAACAGACTCCTGACTCACAATACTTATCTGTGATGTTGGAGAAAATAGAAGCAATGTTTGTCAGAAAGCAACTAAGATAATCTAGATGTCTTGACACAAATTTCATCCCCACTTCACAGATAACTAATTAGGATAAAATGGATTTAGTGAATATAAATTAAATTTACAAAGAATGAAGAATCACAACATTAAGGGGTGGCTGTCTATATAATTAGAAGTGAATTTTGTGAAATACAACTAAATTTTCAAAATACTCAGACCTGAAATAAACATCACCTAAATCATATTCTTTTATTGATTGCCGCATTAGCCGTTCTCAAGTCGGAAAGGTATAATGAAGCTATCAAAAAACACAAACCTGAGTAAACAACAGGCTAGAATGTATTGTGCTCTAGGCAGAGATGGATTCTTTGCATGACTGTATATCTTTTTGGCCAGGGTTTCACCTTTTCCACAAAAAATAATTTTGAGTATAATAGATGACTAATTAATGTCAGATCCTTTGGTATCAATGTTTAAAAAGACGGGGCGGGAAAAGAGGCAAATGACTTTCTTAAGGTTAAGGTGGTTATCCTTCAAATTTTGAATACAGTTAGTAGTGTGCTAAAGACAAATGTACTAACTATTCAAATAAACATGAGTGGAGTCTAATGAAGAAGAATTGCCTTAGGATAATGTAGCAAAGTAAAGAAGATGAATAGTTGAGTGCTTGATTTGGGTGAATTCAAAAAACAAACAAACAAACAAACAATAAAATGTATAAAAAAATTGTTATTAACTGGTAAGCAAATTTCGGCCACCAGAGGTGTGTGCCTCAGTCTGCCTCGTTTCTTACTACACCTTAATGAGTGCATCTCACAAGGTTACGGTGTTACATAATAGGTAAGAGGTGCCTCAATGCGCTAGTTGACTTGCCTTGAACTAAGGTGCAGCTTCAGTGGGCTTTTCTAAACCATGCTTGGGTATGGATTTTGAGAAGATAGTTAGCATCAGACAAGCAAATTAAATCTAACATTATCTAGGCATTTTCGATCTGCAAGTCTTATCTTTTTAGGCATTGAATGCATTGCCAAGGCTTTAGCATGGTTCTTCAACTTACTTCATAGGACTATGAGGCTAAATATTTCTCATATCTCCGGTGTATGTTTTCTAAAATTTATTATATGGCTTTCCCATCCACATGCATATGAGAAATGCTTTCAGAATCTGCATTATGTAGAAAGATTTGAAGAGCATACAATTGCACTCCCTTTACTTAGAAATCAGAATATCTACCATTAGATAGTAGATAGGAAAGAGCACTGCAACTTTAATAATAAAACAAATTTAAGACAAGAAAGTGAGATGTATGTATTAGATATCTTTAAATCAAAAAGAATAAAGGGAGGCTAGTCTTACCTGGATGACTCTGCGATGATACTTTTGACTCAGAGTGTGACCAACGGTATCAAGAACCAAACCACTCACTCCATCACCAAATGAGATCTATGAAACAAGAGATATAGTATATCATCTGAAACATGAGATTTAGTATATCAAATAATTCATTGTTACCAAAAAATGACGAGTTCGCCATCTACCAAAGTCTAGTCCTTATACAAATTACAGAACTAGAACTTTTACAGCAACTCAGAATGCAGACTACAAAAGTATGTGGAGGAAAGATCAGTGACCATGATTTCTTGACATATATCTACATTGTCCACAGACTCCCGATGTCTTCCCTTACAACCAAATCTATGAACTACAACAATCACAAGCTGGCGTGAGAGGGGAAAAAAAACCCACTCAACAATTTCTATTCAGCAGATATCCCAGTAAATCGGTAATAAAGAGAATTGTCTTCAATTACTCTACATGATCAACGAGACATTTCAAATCATTGCATATTCCAACACCAAAATATGTCATCAGTTGCAGAATTTAAGTAAGAAACTTACCAAATCTAACGACCACAAGAACAGTAGGCTCACTGATAGATAAAATATTTGTTGTTGTGTGAGCCCAAATGCATACCAAGCAGAAGCTCCTCCTACGACACCAGCTAACTGCAGATTTCTTTGCAAAAATAATAACTAATCAACAAAACTTCAAATACTATCAAAACCCAATCCATCAAATAAATAGAAATTACCAATCTAATTAACGTAACCCACACAGATCCTTCCCCTTCATACCACCTCCCACCTCAAAGAAACCCAATATCATGATTAGCCAACCAAACAATCAAAGCTTCAATTTTTATGAAAACCCATTGTAGAAACGATCTAAATCACAAAACTCCATGAAACAAGAGAGGAAATGAGATCTTACCTTCTCTGCCAAGAGAGAAACTCAGAGATCGATGAGAAGCAATCACGAAACTCAAAGAGAGAAACTCAAAGATGTTGCATCTGAGATCGATGAGAAGCAATCACGAACTCAGAGATCTGAGTTCAAAGAAGCAATCATGAACCCAGATGAACTCAGAAAAGCAATCACGAACTCAGATGAACTCAAAGATGTTGCATCTGCTGTGATTTGGGGATGACAGACTGAGAGGAGACGGTGGGTTTGAGTTTTGATAAAATGGGTTTGAGTTTGCGCGACGAAGCCTTCATCGCTATATATCAGAGAATTCGTCGCGCCAGTTTTCAAAATTTCACCCCAATTTTTTTGCCGCCAGAAGCACGCGCCGGGTTTTTAAGGGGGGGGGCATTTTGTGCGACGAAATATTCTAATTTCGTCGCACAAACATCACATTTGTTTATTTTAGAGAAATTTTTTTATATCACTATTTAATTAATTAATTGAACTTCGACATTCATTTAACAAATTTATGGTAAAAAATTTATAGTACATTAACAAATTTAATTAAATGAACTAACAAAATACATAATATTATTAACATCTTGTAAACGACCTAACAAATTATATTCCTTCAAATGTATTTAATCTGAATCAGTAGAGTAATCACTTTCGACTTCTTCTTCAAGTTTATCTGACATGGTTGCCTCAGATTCTCCAAAAACTCCATTTTTTGCAGGTGATACCTCAACATCATATTCGCCATCAATCGGAGGAAGTTCGACAAATAACTCAAATGGCTGTTGGATAATGGGAATGCTTGAAGATGAATTCTCTTTATCAGCGGTGTCGTCATCACTGTGGTCATCGGAAGCCTTTTCAGGAATGTCCCATATACTTTTGTGTTGGATCGTCTGGACTACTTTCCATCCATCACCGGCTTTAGGATCATCTAGATAAAAAAATTTTTTTGCCATAGTTGCCAAAATAAAAGGATCATGCTCGTACCAAAGTGTGTTTGTGTTCACACTTACTAGACCATATTCTCGTTTAATACTCCCGACTTTATGTGGGTTTGTATCAAACCAACGACACTTGAATAAAATCACCTGGCAACGGTCTTTGTACAGTAATTGAATTACAGATGTCAGTTTACCATAGAAATCAACATCGGCGGTGTCGCCGTCCCCAGGTACTGATACGCCGCTATTTTGAGTGCTCAAATTGTTGTCTCGCTCGATAACCAGGAACTTAACACCATTCACATAACAACCCGAAAATGTTTCAGATCGAATAGGACCTCTTGCCAGTTTTGATAATTCATCATCGTAAAGAGCCGAATTTACTTCCTTCAATTGTAACATCTATTAAAAAAATTATATATATTCAGAATATGTCGAATACCAATTATAAAAAAAATGCAATATTATCAAATTTTCTTATAGTTATCAACTTACGTGTTTGCGAAACCATTCAGGAAACAATTGACGGTGCTTCTCGACCCGTAAATGTGCAGGATACTTACGCCTAATTAGTTCTTCATGCTCCTCCAAAAATGGCAAGGCCTCGTCACAATTGTTGAGTATGAACCAATGCGCAACTTCCATGTCGTTATCGCTAAACTGATCATTTGTTGGTGGCTCGCCAAACGGCCGTGCGAGTTGCGCAAAAATAGAAAGTGTCTCACTTCTAGTACCACCATCATTATTTCGTTGAGTTCTGTTGAAGGACGTCTCAACATTATGGAGATACATTGCACAATAAGTAAGTGATTCATTTGCAATATATGCCTCCACTATGGATCCTTCGGGTCTTGCCCTGTTCCATACGTACCTTTTGTATGTGCCTAGTATTCTACAAAATATAAAAGATGTCAGACTCGTTACAATAAATGAAGAATAGTTAGAAAAAAAGCATGATTTACCTTTCTATTGGGTACATCCACCGATAATTGACCGGCCCACCAAGCTTTGCCTCACCCGGTAAATGTATCATCAAGTGAATCATGCAAGTAAAAAATGCCGGAGGAAATATTTGTTCGAATTTGCATAAGATGTTAATAATATCGTCTTGCAACCTTTCTATATCCGATTTGCGCATAGCTGTTGGAAGAATCTCGACAATTCTGTAATAGGGCAAACAACACCCGATGGCAAAAATCCTCGAATAGCGACCGAAAGAAGACGTTGCAGTAGTACATGACAGTCATGGCTCTTCAATCCTATCATTTTCCCATCACTCATTTTCATACAATGGGCAATATTAGATGCGTACCCATCTGGAAACTTCACAAAAGAAAAAAACTTAAATTTTTTTATCTTTACTGGCGGTTTAACTGCAAAATAGGGATGTCCCTTTACCCATTTGTCATCGACTTTCTTAAGCCATAACCATTTCTTTATACCCATGTTCATACAATCTTCCCTCGCTTTCACAGTGTCCTTCGATGCCAAGAATTGTCCCAACCACACTATCACACACATTCTTTTCAATATGCATCACATCTAGGTTGTGCCTGATCTTTAATTTCGACCAGTACGAAAGCTCGAAGAATATACTCTTCTTCGTCCAGTTCAGATGTGTAGCTGACCTATGCAAATTAGTATCACGATTATTGGGATGTTTGCCAATCTGACCAAATTCCAAGCTATTCAACTTAGCCAAAATGTCATCCCCCGACCATTCTCTAGGTCTAGTGTCGTTCTCCATTTTCCATCAAAGTCCACCTTATTTGTTCACCACTCATGATCCTGAGGCAACCATCTACGGTGACCCATATAACAAACCTTTCCCGCGTGCCAATCAGACGTTACATCATCGTTTCATATCGGACATGCCTTATAACCCTGAGTACTCCAACCTGAAATATTTCCATAAGCGGGAAAATCATGTATAGTCCACATCACTGCTGCTCTCAACATAAACATTGTGTTGGTAGATATATCAAATGTACGTACACCATTTTCCCATAAGTCTTTTAACTCATCAACCAACGGCCGCAAATAAACATCAATGTCCTTTCCGGGATGACCGGGAATTAATAAAGTCATCATTGTAAATTCTTTTTTCATACTCATCAAAGGGGGCAAGTTATAAGGAACAACGACAGGCCAGGTGCTGTGAGTAGAGCTCATATTCCCGAACGGATAAAATCCATCAGTTGCAAGCCCCAATCTGACATTGTGCGGGTCTTCTGCAAAATCGGGATACATGGTATCGAATGCTTTCCAAGCCTCTGCATCAGCAGGATGTCTCAAAAAATCATCATCAACCCTTCCTTCCTTGTGCCATCTCATATGACTCGCAGTGTGCGTCGACATGTACAGCCGCTGCAATCTGGGCTTCAGTGGAAGATAACGCAAAACCTTTTGTGGAATTTTCTTCGTTTTATTACCAGAATTAGGCTTATATCTTGGCTCATTGCACACAGGGCATGCATCCATCCTTTCAATTTCCTTATAAAATAATGCATAGTTGTATTTGCAAGCATGAATCTTTTGATACCCCAAACCAAGACCGTTCAACAATTTCTGCGCGTTACGATAATCCTCAGGCAAAACGTTTTCCTTCGGAAGCATCCGCTTCATAATTCCCATTAAATGAGAAAAACACTTATTCGACATATGATGTTTCACTTTGCAATGCATCAACTCCACAATGGCAGTAAGCGGGGAGAACTCTGTGCAACCGGGGTATAATGCTTGTTGGGCTTGTTTCAACAGTCTTTCATAGTTTTCTAACTCTTCACTTTGCAGCATGTTGGGAGGTACGGTATCTCCTACCATATCATCAATGCCATCTTCGTTCATCGATGCATATGGATAAGCATCATTTATTATACCCATAACTTGGTCATTATCATTCATGGACGTTTCATCAATGTGCGGCACAAGTGGCTGGGAATTAGATGAAGTCGAACCAAATTCTCGTTGCTCTCCATGATAAATCCACCTCGTATAATTCTGAATCATCCCATACCTCGCCAAATGATATCGAACCATATTGAATGTCTGCCACAAACAATTGTTACAACATTGACACGGACACTTGATATGATTCGTCGTACCAGTGACATGTGCCCTTGCAAACTCAATGAAGCTCTCGATCCCATTTAAATATTCATCACAACATTTGTCCTGATTTTGTATCCACTGTCTTTCCATTACGCCTGTTTTCAGTTTATAAACAAAACATGAGAATTCAAGAGAGTTAACGACACTAATGCGATTAGGTTTCAATGTGGAAAATTTTCAGCAGCATCTCAATTACAATTCTTCAAGTGGACGATGTAGATATTATTAATTAATAAATATCTTGTATGCACTCGAAAAACAATGTGAGACACTCCCAAAAATCCACATGATAGCAAAACATAAAAAAATTAGCAATTTCCTCACCGTTCTCCAAGTGAAAGAGAGAGACGATTGGAGGTGTGGCCGGCGCCGGCGACGTAAAGAGAAGAGGAAGCCTAATTAAGTGCTGGAAGCTTGGAGTATATAGTGAGAGAAATCAATCGAGCAGATAAAAAGAATAAAATGAGAGGAGAAAATAGTGAAAAACACAGATCTGATTATTCTAATTCGTGGAGAAGATGAACAGGTCAGAGCTTGTGTGACGACACTGTTCGTCGCCCTGGGATGTTTTAGGCGATGAACTTGCTCGCTTTACGCAACGAATCTTTGTTGTGAATACTTGATGCGACGAAGGTTTCCAGTTCGTTGCATAAGATATTTTTAGGCGACGACAATATTTGTCGCCCTAGGATGTTCAAGTTGGTCGTTCAAAGTGGCCGACACATAGCAATAGGTATTTTAGGGCGACAAAATATTTGGGTTTAAGCGACAATACTTTGTCGCTTAAATTTAATGCGACGAAGGCTTCCTGTTCATCGCGTAAGCTATTTGTATGTGACGAAGGTTTCCTGTTCGTCGCGTAAGAGATTTTATGCGATGACGATTTCCAGTTCGCCGCGTCAGATATTTTATGCGACGAGGGTTTCCAGTTCGTCGCGTAAGATATTTTTATGTGACCAAACAGTGTGTCGCCCGAGGATATTCAAGTTGGTCGTTCAAAGTGGTCGACACGTAGCCCTAGGTATTTTAGGGTGACAAAATATTTGGTTTTAATCGACGACACGTTGTCGCATATTAGGTATGCGACGAAGGCTTTAACTTCGTCGCGACGAAACAGGTCGTCGCGTTAAGTAGTTAGCTATTTTTGTAATTGCGTGACGATATTAAATATGTCGTCGCGCCAAGATAATTTTGAGCGACAAAACTTCCCTCATCGCGCTACGAGTCGTCGCAAAAGGGGATTTTTTTAGTAGTGTATATCAATGAGATGCACAACAGAAATTTCATCATGTTAAATAGGATTATCTCTGCTTTATTATTATATATGATCCTTGGACTAGTGAGTTTGGAGTATTCCAAAATATAATGGTAGTAATATGTCGTGATAGCTAGATATCTCTAAGTTTTCTAGGATCAAAGTGGTTGACTAATATAGGGTTGGAAGACGCAAAATATTTTTTGCAAAAGTAAAATCCTTAGTAATATAATACAAGAGAACATCTCAAATATAGAAGCATTTTTATAGTTAAAGAATTAATGACTCGAATATTTGAATAGCCTAAACTTTATAGGAAACAATCCATACAATACATGTATCAAGAAAAAGAAATCTTTTTAGTTAGGCCAATATTCTTTAGAATTTACCTTATGCAAATCATTACCTAATTGCCCTAATGATGTAAAATAGAGAGCTTCCTAATGCCAAGTATCCTCATAATAGAATAAGTTGCATTCTCACTAGTTTTCATGACCCACCTAGTTGTATATAACGGGTAACACTCATAAAAGACATTAACAAAGTAGTTATCGTCAAAGAAAACCTGATATGATTAGTTATCAAAAGACGATGCATACGAAATAAATACATTGCATAAAAATATATAATGAAAATGACAAAAAGTCTAAAACAAAAATATTAAGTTTTGTGCCATGGATATCATGAGCTTACTATCATTATATTTTGGAATACTCCAAACTAAACATTCTAAGGATATAATAATATATAGAGTAGAAATAATCCTATTTATCATGATGAAACTCTGTTGTGCATCTCATCGATATATATATATCTTGATAGCTAGATATCTATGAACTTTCTAGGATCAAAGTGGTTGACTATCATATGGTTAGAAGAAGCAAAATGTTTTTGACAAAAGTAAAATACTACAAGAGAACATCTCAAATTTAGAAGCGAGCATCTTTTTAACGAAAATAATTAATTACTCAAATTTTTGATAGTTTAAACTTTCTAGGAAACAGTACATACAATACATATGTCAAGAAAAAAAAATCTTTTTGAGTTAGACTAATATTCTTGTTCTACATTGGCTACTAATTATACACTTTTCCTTGCCAAGTTTCTTTAGGATTTACCATAAGTCGATCAATACTTAATTGCTATTATGTTGTAACACAGAAAGTTGCCTAACGCCAAGTATCCTATTAACATGATAAGTTGTGTTCTCACTAGTTGTCGATACCCATCTAATAATAGTTGTATGATAACGGGTAACTGATGCAGGAGGATCCGAGTCAGGTGATGTTGAGCTGTCAGATAGCACGTTGTTGGCACTGAGATACCTTGAGTTGGCAGATCAGCGCAAAGATGGCAGGAAATCGTGATCTTTTCCTAATTTGGGCAGTTTTGGGTGCGTTTCAATATTTTGGCCATAAATTTGGCTACGGGTATCAGAATCGCGCATATGATCCCAATTCAGAAAGCTCTTTTTGGTGCGCACGTCGTGGCCACCGAGCTATGCTCGGTGCACATCTTTTTGAGGCCAAAATCCACTGTTTTCCTTTCGAATCCACAAGTTTAGTAATTTTTTTCCTTTTATGGTAGTATTTCTTTTATCGTTTAGGAAGTGATTTTGAACCCGATTTGGGCCAGATTTTTGGCAGATTATTTCTTTTATTACATATTTTATTTTAGCATGATTATTGGGATTTGCTATTTTTGGTAAAATTCTAATAATAACGAATACTAGCTATAAAGCCCAGCTTGTGGGCTGATTTTAGAGATACTTTTGATTTGAATAAATTTAATTGAACATCAGAGGTGTTTCTCTGTGTTTTGGGCGAATCTCTTGTGTTCTTTTTCCTGTGAATTATCTATTGAACTAGCATGCAGAATAATCTCTATTCTGTCCGGCGTCAGTAACACTCATAAAAGACACTAACAAAGTAGTTATCGTCAAAGAACACCTGATATGAGTAGTTATCAGAAGACGATGCATATGAGATAAATACATGGAATAAAAATATATAATGAAAACAACAAAAAGTCTAAAACAAATATATTAATTAAGTTTTATGCCATGGATATCATGATCTTACTACCATTATATTTTGGAATACTCCAAACTCACTAGTCAAAGGATCATATATAATAATAGAGCAGAAATAATCCTATTTAACATGATAAAAATTTTATTGTGCATCTCATTGATATATATCGTGATAGCTAGATATCTATGAGCTTTCTAGGATCAAAGTGGTCGACTATTATAGGGTTAGAAGAAGCCAAATGTTTTTTTACAAAAGCAAAATCCTTTGTAAGATAATACAAGAGAACATCTCAAAATTAATGACTCGAATATTTGAATAGCCTAAACTTTATAGGAAAAAGCCCATACAATAAATATGTTACGAAATTAAGCATACACAAATTTTCTAATGAAAGTAAGCATGGAAGTTACGAAATCTGTGTGAAAGGTTGTCATAGTGACATTCAACTAGTAAATAATCAACACCAATGAATTTATTGAAATGAATTGCAAACAAAAATACATGATTTTTCCTTTCTTTTTTCGGACTATGATTTAATAATAGAAAATGATTCACAACTAACACTATCATCACAACAAAATTAATTTAAACATGCATTAAGCTTTATTTTAATTGATTGCATGTGATTTTATTTCAACCCTTTGCAACCTCAAAAACCTCGTTATCCCTAGCTTTGTTTCGGCTCATCTTTGATTCTATAAGTCAAAGTCGTTTAATACACGATCATGGGTGTTAGACTGAAATACAAAAATAAATCGGGGTTAAAAAAGAATAGCTATAAACTAATGAGGGTCAAATGAAAAATAACCCTAAATAAAATATATAAACTATTACTATCTTATTTGCATGGAAAGCGTAATTTAATATATATTGTTATGTTGTTTATACCCTAGTTTGATCATTTCCACTTAGTTTACCTATTTTAAAAAATGAGAATTGGTTTTTGCCTATATTTATAAGTAAAGTTTTGTGCCCTCACAAACTAACTGAAATTAGTCAAGGACACAATTATTAAATTTGTTGCCAACATCTTCTTTTCTATGAGACCGCCTGAATACCACCATTTATCATGTCTTTCTTATTCAAGCAATCACATTTTAATTATATTTTTATATGCAGAGGAGAAGAGAAGTGAGCACCCGCAGTCAAACCAAGCAAGCACCCGCATGCCGCCTCCCCCGCACCGCAGGCCGCCTCCTCCGCACCTGCATCTCTGGTCTTCTTCTCTTCCCCTCTCTTTTCTATTGTAGTGAGTTCCTCTCCTCTCTGGTCTTCTTCGAGATTTATATTGTACTGATTTTCTCTCCTCATTCGAGATTTATATTGTACTGATTTCCTCTCATCTCTGGTCTTCTTCTCTTCCCCTCTCTATTGCACATCCGGTCAAGCTTGTTACTTCAGTTCCCTTTGAATGGGAGGAAAAGCCGGGAAAACCACTGCCCTGCTTCGAACTGCAGCCAGAAGGGGAAGCTCCAGTTTTACCACTTCCTCCATCAAAATATGTAAGTTTTCCTTCTCCATCTGCAAACTCATCCCTGAGCACAGTATGTCAAAAGTTGAGCAATGACAAAGATAGCAGTGATGATGAAGATGATCAAGAGAAAAATGAGGGTGTCCAAGAAGACATGTCTCAATTGGACATTGAAACAGATGAATCTTTTGATTATGTTCCTTCTCTACTAGCAAACAGTCTCCTACCGTCTGGCACAATTTCGAGTGCTATTCCTATTGATCAATACTCGATCGAAGGGAGTTCTGATTTGGAACTTAGATTTGGAACCAGACCGTTCAAAACGGTTCGAGTTAGGTTCGGTTCCAATGTTCAAAATGAGGGGATCCGGATCGGATCCGTTAATTTTAAACGGTTCGAGTTAGGTTCCTCCAAATTTGGAACCGATCCGAACCGTGCCCACCCCTATAATTACATATTAAATTAATCATATGCAATAAGGATCATGAAGCCTAAGTGGTTGTATCTAGGGGTGGGCATCCCATCCCGTTCCCGTCTCGTCCCGTCCCGATTTTTTTGGGTCTTAATGAGATTGAATAATTCCATCCCGATCCCGTCCCCTCCCGATTTAGAATGGGATGAAGATTTTCAATCCCGCCAATCCCGTCTCGAGCTAATTTTTTAATATTTATTATTAATATTTTTATTTATTTATTTATTTTAGGATTGCAATATTTGGATGCCCAAACAAATTTCGTGATGCATATAACATTTTAGCATCTCAAATTCTCAATGTCTCTCACACACATCTCTAGATTTGGTGGGCTAGGCACAATTACGTGTTATCTGCAGGGCTAGATGCACGGGTTGCATTCTCAACTATGCTTTGTTACCTGACGCTACAAATAAAAAATAAAAATGGGATGGAATGGTGGGGACTAGAATTGGATGATCATTGCCCATTGGCAAGCTGCCCAACTGCTCCGGGTATACAAGTTGAAGGGTGTCCTGTTTTCTAATGAGATGTTCATCGTGCTTCTACAGAATTTTCTTCTACCATGGCTAGTTTTGATGTCCTTATAATCTTATAAAGTATCTTCAGTTTTACAAAAGCACATCAAAATGGTTCGTACATATTCATATCTCAGCAGTATCCTGGTGTGTTTCTAAAAAAAAGTTAAACCATTTTAGAACATCTTCGATGGGAGGATACAAAATAAAAGTATCTATAAACTAAACACTTGAAAAACCATTTTAGAACATCTTGCTAATCTAGTTTTGTGCCCTTGGGGCTTTTGATTATCGTTTCCTTGTGAAGAGCATGCGTAGGTATATCCTTCCTCTTGGTTTCTTTCATTTTCTTAAATAAAAAGGGAGGGGGTTCCTTCAACCCCAACTTGCTATCCAACAAAAAAACTTGAAAAATTACTGCTACTTCAACTTTGTAATTTGTATATGAAATTTTCGAACTTGAACAGTCAGGCTGGGAGAGTAACACTCAGATATGTTGGCTCTGAATTAGCTTTGGAGCGGTTTTTAAAAAGACCAATTGCTTGAATCTACAGTATAGTCAGATATATGATACTGCAGTATAAGAGTGGTTGATCCCGTCCCGTCCCGAACCCGTTTGGGATGGGACGAGGTCGGGATGGGGTTTTTCCCATCCCGATCCCGTATAAACGGGATGGGATAGGGATGGGTCTATCTCGTCCCATCCCGTCCCATGCCCACCCCTAGTTGTATCCCTAAATAGAGAAGCTCAACTATTTTGAATTATATTTAATAGATAAATTTTTCAGAAAACAGAAATCAATTTACAAAAGGCAAATCACAGCTTAATCTCTAAAAAGTCATTTACATTACTCAATTTAATCAGTCAATTTGTGATCTACGTTACTTTGATTCTACAAGCATAAAAAACAAGCTAACATATCCACATTCAGTCATTTCAATGAGCAATATGGGTTGTACTAAGCTCAGAAAGATGAAGGTAACAAGTTAAAAGATATGGGGTTTAGGCTAATTAAAATTTTTTATGGCTAAACTAAATATGAGATGAAACTGAACGACAATGTAACTATTGGGATAGAACTAGAAACTTTCAAATAATGTCATCACAGATAAATAGATAATTGAAAAAACTCTAAATCGACCAAAACTTAAAAGGCTTCCAATGAATTTTGAGTATCAAAATTAATCAATTCTGAATAACCAATTTCCAAAACCCTAGTATCTCCATTGTTGTTGCCTACAATCTCCATCACTGCATTTCTAGCATCTATTTGACAAATTATCTTTAAATAGTGGGGAAGATATATACCACGGTCCATATGTAAAATTTTTCAAGTTTAATGACATAAAATTTATTAAAATAAAATCAAATGGGTTTGACAGAATTTAATGAAAATATGGCAAAACCTTCCTTTGTAATTCAAAGTCTCGCATATCCACAACAGAAAAGGTAGTTTTTAGATCTACCTCAATAAACATGTAGTTTACACATTTTTCAAAGCATAAATACTCTTCTAGTCAAATTTTTCACATCACCCCAATAGTCTCGGCTCCGAAATCTAGAAAAGTACATGTATACCAAAAGAACTTAAGTTTATTCTTCTTCTTTCGTCCCTCCTCAATCTTCATCGGAAAATTCTAGGGGTCGAGGGAAAGGGAGCGAGGGGTGGTTGTAACCACCCATCCTCTTCGCAATGAGTGCTCGTGCGCATCTCCAACGCGATGCGCTTATCCCGAAGAGGATGGGCTCCTTCGCTCCCTAGCAAAGCTCATCCTCATCATATCTTTTCTATGAATAATTCTAGGGAGCCCGCCTTGGTAGACTGGGAGGCAGTCTGGACCCTCTCAGGCACGTGCAGAGCGATGGTGTTTGGCACGTGAACCCACCCTCAAGCGATTAACCTCCCACCCCGCCTTGGTGTCTCCTCTCATGCTCCTGCGCCTCCTCCTCTCCTGCGCAGAGAGCTCGGATGAAGTGGAATCAGCAACAACTGAGGCCTCAGGAGCTTCAAGATGACACCCATTTGCAAATTCAAGGTGGGTTTGTGGACAATTACCCGATTGTGAGTGAATTTGCCAACAGGTCGGTGAAGTCTGACCCTGAATTGCTAAATGGGGGTTCTAGTTTTGGGAGTCTCCAGATACCCATTCAAGGATTTGGTGGGGCAGAGCTGGGTTCTAGCAAATTGGTTCAACCACAACCACCAGTGGTGGTGGTGGCACCAGCAGAGGAGAAAGAGATGGGGTTGATGAAGAAGATGGGGTCCTGTGTTGGCAGAGAGAATGTCAAGAAGAGATGGGCAGATAAGGCACAAGATCCAAAGATTCAAATTTTGCTTCTTTTGTTGATCTCTCTGTTTTCTATTTCAGTCTATCTTTATTTTATAACCAATTTGGGGATTGCTTAATTAAAGCACTAACAATTGGAATGCAAAAAAAAAAAAAAAAATGTCAGATTGGTGGAGCAGAGACTACAAATGAGAAGAGGGTCAAAGGGAGTGCAGGGGAAGAGGTTGCTAACAACAGAGAAATTTCTGGGGACAATTCAAGAGAGAATTCGAAGGTATCCGTAGTTTAGAAGCCGAATTTCATGCCACTGATAGCCACAGCTTAGCTGAAAGAGTGAGTTTCGATTATGTGTTTTTAGAAGTTCTAATTTTGGTTTGTTAGGCAAACAAGATTTTAATAAATTTGGAATTGTTGGTGTTTGTAGGTGAGAAGGGAAAAGATTAGTGAAAGAATGAAATATCTGCAAGATTTGGTTCCAAGGCGGAGGCGCAGGAGAGGAGGAGGCGCAGAAGCATGAGAGGAAACACCAAGGCGGGGTGGGAGGTTAATCGCTTGAGGGTGGATTCACGTGCCAAACACCCTCACTCTGCACGTGCCTGGGAGGGTCCGGACTGCCTCCCAGGCTACCAAGGCGGGCTCCCTAGAATTATTCCTTTTCTATTTCTTCACTCTATCTTTTTCGAATAATTCTAGGGAGCTCGCTCATGTAGCCCGCCTGGCTGTCCGGACCCTCCCAGGCACGTGCCTGGGAGGGTGTTTGGCACGTGAATCCACCCTCAAGCGATTAACCTCAACTGCTTAACCTCTCCTCCCATGCGCCTCCTCCTCTCCTGCGCCTCCTCCCTCAAGCTCTTAACCTCTCGCCAGATCTGCTAGTATCCTACATGGGTTTTTTGCCAGATCGCCAGATCTCCTGAGTGGTAAACTACATGGTCTTCCCCTGAATAAATCCATGGGTTCCACAGAGGAGCAATGGGGTGATTCAGATAATCTTGAGTTGCACAAGTATCCTTCATTTCAAGTCGATTGGGAAATGATCCTTTCTAGCCAATAGTCTTTGATGTAGTACCTTTGGTGAGGGTTTGATGATGGGTTGTTGTAATTTTTATGGGTTTTTGGTGAAATTGCAAGATGATTCTATGTTGAGAGCTATATCAGCACAATGGGGGTCAATTTCGTGAGTGGTTTTGTGTTCATTTTGTGAGAAAGTTTGGGTTTGATGGTTGATTTGAGTTCAAGTTAGGGCTTTTTGTGATGGGTTTTTTGCTGAAAATAGGACTGGATCTGATGGGAATACTATCAAGCTACACATTGAGGGTTTTTTTTTCTAATTTATTTCTGGGTAATTTTTGCTTTATTTGAAGAACTTGTTGGTTGATTTCCCCTGCGATTTCGCCTCTCTGATGGTGGTGATTCGACTGAGGGTGAAGCACTTAGGTGTGGAGATTGGTTTTTCTATTCCACGATGTTGGTGGCCGAATGAAGGCTGTTTCGATGGAGAAAAAATTAAATTTTCTCTCTTCCATGGGAAAGAAGATAGCAACTTGTGAGCAGCAGGAGAGGAGGAGGCGCAGGAGAGGCGCAGCTTGGGTTCACGTGCCAACCACCCTCCCAGGCACGTGCCCAGGAGGGTCCGAACTGCCTCCCAGGCTACCAAGGCGGGCTCCCTAGAATTACTCATCTTTTTCTCCCAGTTTGGTGTGATTCCATTATTCTTCTCCTCTCTCCCTCTTTCTTTCTATCTCACTTCGATGACATTAATCTAGAATCTAGTATCCATATATGCACCTCTAACCTAACACAATCATTAAAAAAAATTCATTACTACAATACTTCTTCGCAAGAGAAGATATATAGAATCTAGTATCCATATATGCACCTCTAACCTAACACAACAGTTTCTCTGACCCCATACGCTCTATTCACACATTCTTTCTCTCTCCACCTTGGTATTTAATTCACACAAATTGTTCTCTCTATATATCCACACTCATTTTTCATCATTCTTCTTGCGTAACACATAAAGATGACCACTGAAAAAAATAAAAAGCAAAAGAAGAAGAGAAGACGAAAACACATAGAGAAAAAGAGAAAACACCATAAAATATTTGCAATTTAACAATATATTTCCTTTCATTAGTAAGAGTTATCATAAACCAATTATATATTTTTATTTTAAATTGATTGTATAGTTGCAAAAAAATAAAATAAAAATTAACTTTACAATAAATATTGCTTTTGCACTTGAGATTGGTTGTATAGTTCACAGGCTTGAGATGAGATTTATAGTCTTGAAAACAAACAATCATGGTATTAGACCCAAAATTTTGATTTTCATAAAATAATGAAAATTTTACTTGACCTCATTTGTAAAATGCAGGTTTTTGGTGGGTAAACTAATAATGGGATAACCTGAATATTTATTGGGATAGATCTAGAAACACCAAATATAAACTATCAACATTATTTGTTGAAGACAAATTTTGGTCTATATATTTGGTCATCAAATTTGATTTCAGTTCACTATAGAGTGTCATGTCGTCACTATGTATGGACCCATGTTAGTGGGACCACATTATGGTCTTTTTTTTATCAACAAAGAACAAGAATTGCATTAAAAATAAAAATCATTTAGGCTCAAAGTACAATCCAACTCTAAATCATCATTATTACTATTACTATTACTATTACTATTACTAGCATAGACTGATGCAGCCAGTCGATGAGTTGTTAGGTTCATATTCCTACTAATGTGGATTGCTTTGAAACATTGAAAATATGTTAGTTTGTGTTTTAGATGATGCTGCCAAGTAATTTTATGCTGCCATGATAAATGCTCGCTTCTGCAATGTCTTTGCTATCAGTTATCACTACAGCTTTCTCGTACCTTTTCGCCATCGCCCATTCACTTGCTAGTCTGACCCCTTCTAATTCAGACTGAATTGTTATTGAATTTGAAATCTAAAACTGGTATTCACATAAGATTTCCTAAGATTTTGAAATTTTAATTTACTCAAAATTTCTTTTTAATCACACTAAAGAGAAAAATAATCTCATTATCTTATAATCTTTAAATGATTTAGTTACTAAAACAACTATTTACCTTTTTTGAAAATACCAATAGTTATCATTTTCTTCCTCATGGCAAGCTGACAATCACAATGAAAAAGAAGCACTTATAGGCGAAGCATCTGACGACTTGGGTTCAGGTTTAGATAGTTTCAGAAAGTACTTGGTAGGCTTCCTTGGTCGTCTACATAGCTTTGCATTGTCCTCAGTCGAGATGTATGGAGTGCTTCAGAAAGTCATCCAAGAAGCTATGAAAAGAGAAAAAGAGCAAGAAATGCTAAAGTCCCATTCATAAACATACTCCATTGTTTAAAGAAGAAAATAAAGTGTTAAAAAGGAAAGAGCTGCAGCCTTCATTTGAACCGATCGCAAAAGCAAGCAGTTGCACTTGTATATTGGAAAAGGAATAACATGGTGTTTGATTTAAAGTACTTATTGGGAAGTGGGGAATAAATTCGCCAGTCAAAGGTAAGATGATGGGAGAGATAAAGATGGGTGACTTTTAGGTTTAGCTGTGAGTGTCTGCAGAGCCATGTACAGTTATAAACATATGGAGGATTTAGATAGTATTCATTTTCCACACATTACATTAATGACCTATATATTGTGTTGATATATTTCATTCATCTTTAGCACCTCAAACAGTCTCCTTGAAAACTTACATAAAAATACATAGATGCAATGTAAACGTATGGAGAATCCAGCTTGTGCTGTGATGTAAACAAAAATAAGTCACTAACAAAATCAGACTGATCTCCAATATTTTTTTAAGTGGCCTGGAGAGATCTGAACGTCAAGATCCCAAATTCCTGTATTACACCAGCCATGTATGTTTCATGGTTATTTAGAGGATCTTACCTCCAGGATGAAAACTAAAAAGCCTAGGAATAACATCTTCATCCAGAATTTTTGATGATCCGAAAATGCCTGTGTAAACAGTAAACATCTCATTTGTTATTCTAAGACAATATCCTTTATTATAACTGTGTCAAAGAGTTCAAAAGAGGGTGGGTATGCTTCAATTATAATATAAAATAAAATTTCATGTATATTCCCTTCAACCTTGTTTCAAGAACATTCAAAACACATCCAAGGTAAAACCCATCCAAGGTGTATCTAGTATATGGGTCTTTTTCTGGAACATTCTTTGTGGGGTAATTTGTCGGTAAACCACAACACAGGGTGAAATAATCTCGACCAATGGTACTTTATGTTTCCATATTTATGGATTATGTTTTCATATTTCTTTCCCTCTTTTCATTCCCTAGAATCCTCATTATTTCC
The DNA here is from genome assembly GCA_963556465.1 of Berberis vulgaris. Taxonomy (NCBI): domain Eukaryota; kingdom Viridiplantae; phylum Streptophyta; class Magnoliopsida; order Ranunculales; family Berberidaceae; genus Berberis; species Berberis vulgaris. The sequence goes on from OY747127.1 coordinate 25,442,813, forward strand.
TCATTATTCTTCCTCCTTATTTTCCTCATTATTTTCCTTCTTAATTGTATTCTCATTTATTGTATTCTTTGTGTATAAATAGGATACAATGTAAGTTTGAAAAAATAACATTCAATATAATAATACTCTTTCAATTGTGTTCTTGACATCGTTTTTAACTTGTGTTCTTGACATGGTATTAGAGCCTCCTTTGATTTTCTCTTCATCATAGGAATCAAAGTTTGGTTTCGTGTTCTTAGTTATTGTTTCTGATCATATTATACCGTTTATTCCGCTGCAATAATTCTTTCTTAATTCTATATCACTATGACTGATTCAAAAAATAGTAGTGAGGATTCCCTAACAGGGAAAACTGAACTTACCGCTCATGTGGTGGATATATGCTTCAAACTCCAAGGATATCCGGATTGGCACTCAAAGGGCAAGAAGGTGTCTTAGGTGTCCAATTTTAAGGTATATGACTCTAATCCAAACGGGAATTTAACCACAACTACTAGATTTGTTGCCAAGTCAGGTACGTCTAACTTTGCTAGTAAGCTTTCATCTTTTGCTCGAAATAGTGATTGGATAATTGACTCTGGTGCAACGGATCATATGACTTGTGATCGCTATAAGTTTAGTTATTTATCTTCTATGTGTTACAAAACTACCATTACTAATGCCAATGGTGTATCATCTCCAATTGTTGGAGTTGGTACAGTTCTTTTATCTCCTACATTAACTATCAAAGATGTCTTGTTTGTTCCCTTTCTAATTTGCAACCTTCTCTCTATTAATCAGTTAACCAAATCTCATAATTGTGTTGCTCTATTTTTTCCTACTCATTGTGTTTTTCAAAACATCCATACCAAGAAAATATTGGCAGTGGTAAACAAAGTAACATATTGTACTATCTAGAGGATGGGTTCCAACGATCTAACAAATAAGGACAAGCTCACTTGGTAAATGAAAACTTGGTCGACAAGAAAAAAAAAAAGATTTGGTTATGGCATAGAAGACTAGGACATACCTCATTTAGTTATCTTAGGAGATTGTTTCCATCTTTATTCAGTGTGTGTAGTGTTTCAGATTTTATTTGGTGAAACTTGTGTCATGGCAAAGAGCCACCGTACTGTTTTTTGTTTGAGTGATAAAAAAGTAGTTCTTCCTTTTTCATTAGTACATTCAGATGTTTGGGGTCTGACACCACTTTATACTAATAATGGGATGAAGTGGTTCATTACATTTGTGGATGATTGTACTAGGATGACATGGGTTTACCAATTGAAACACAAGAGTGATGTTTGCACAGTGTTTCGTCCTTTTTATCAGATGGTGGTTACACAATTTGGTTTTCCAATAAAAGTCTTTCATTCTGATAATGGGGGTGAATATCTCAAACAAGAATTGACAGAGTTCATGCATTCGATGGGTGTTATTAATCAAACAACTTGCCCTTCCTCTCTTCAACAAAATGGTATCGCAGAACGAAAAAATAAGCATTTATTGGAAGTCACTCGGTCTCTATTAATTGGTGGTCATGTCCTGTCTTATCTGTGGGTCGAGGCTTTAAATTCGGTAGTCTACTTGATAAATCGCACACCTTCTAGTGCCCTGAATTTTAGAAAATAGTTGGATGTTCTTTCTTATCACTGCACTCCTCCCCCAGTTGTTTTTCTGGTTCCTTGGGTTTTTGGGTGTGTAGTCTATGTTCACTTACATCCACATCAACGTACTAAGCTTGATTCTCGAGCCTTGAAGTGTGTGTTTATTGGGTATGGAATAAATCGGAAAGGCTATCGGTGTTATTATCCTTCTTCGAGAAAATGTTATGTTTCCATGGATGTTGTCTTTCATGAGTAAGAACTCTTTTACACACCACCGACCACTGATTCATCACTTCAGGGGGAGAATCGAGACAGAGTGCTTTATCATGAAGACTTGGATTTTTTTTCCCTTTGAATTCGGATTTTCCCAATAACCAAACAAGCGAAGGTTCTCCCGAAATCCATCCTTTGGTGGCCGAAGATAGCTCAACACCCACAATTGCTGAAGCAAATCCACTCCATGATAGTACATCGTCTCCTAACACTTCACCAAAACCACTGAATCAATCTTCTCCTAAAAATCCATTAGAGGTACTTTCTAATCCTAATCTTGATGATAGTATTGATCTTGAGTCTCAATCGTCCCAATATCACCTTCCACCCCGTTCTAACAGTGGCATACCACCTATTAGATATGAACCTGATCCTAAAACCTTAGATAGCCCATTAGTAATCATGTATCTTCCCAAGAGTTGTCCATGTCATATGCGTCTTATCATCTCTCTTTATTCCTAGTAAAATGCAGGAAGCTTTAGCAGATACTAGATGGACCAAAGCTATGGCAGAAGAAATGGAAGCACTTGAAAAAAATGTTACTTGGGAACTTGTGCCTTTACCTAAAGGAAAAAAAAATGGTGGGATGTAGATGGGTATTTGCTATCAAACACAAGGCAGATGGGACCGTTGACAGATACAAACCTCGACTAGTTGCAAAAGGGTATACACAGTCTTATGGGGTTGATTATCAAGAAACTTTTGCACTGGTTGCCAAACTTAATACGGTGAGAGTGATTTTGTCATTGGCAGTCAATCGAGATTGTCCACTTTTGCTGAAGAAGTGTATATGGATCCTCCTCCAAGTATAGCGAAGTACTCAAATACAATGATGGTTTGTAAACTCAGTAAGGCTTTGTATGGGTTGAAGCAATCTCCAAGAGCTTGGTTTGGTAAATTTACCAAGTCAATGAAGAATTTCGGCTATAAACAAAAAAACTCTGATCATACTTTGTTCTTAAAACATAGGAAGGGTAAAATTACTGCTTTAATTATCTATGTTGATGATATGGTGGTGATAGGTGACGATCATGATGAGATTGATAGTTTATGACACTTGGCCTCAAAATTCGAGATGAAGCAACTCGGTGATTTGAAATACTTTCTTGGGATTGAAGTAGCTCGATCGAAACATGGTATTTTCTTATCTCAACGAAAATACATTCTCGATCTATTAACAGAAATAGGGATGCTTGGATGTAAGCCTGTTGATACTCCTATTGAGCAGAGTCACAAGCTATTTCATTGTTTGGATACACCTTTTACTGATAAAGGGAAGTACCAGCAACTTGTGGGAAAATTAATTTATTTGTCTCATACCAAGCCAGATATTGCTTATGCGATTTGTGTAGTGAGTCAATTTATGCATGATCCTCGTAAACCTCACATGGATGTTGTGGAACGCATATTGAATTATTTGAATTCTGCTCTGGGTAAGGGGTTACTATTCACCAAACATAATCACCTTAAGGTAGAAGGCTATACTGATGCAGATTGGGCAGGTTCAGCAGATAATAAAATATCTATTTTAGGGTACTTCACATTTGTAGGGGGAAACCTTGTGACTTGGAGAAGTAAAAGGCAACTGGTAGTAGCAAGATCTAGCGCAGAAGCTGAGTACAGAGGAATGGCTTTTGGGGTATGTGAGTTACTTTGGTTGAGAAACTTGTTGAGGGATTTAGGTGTTAACGCCAAAGATGCAATGAATATGTATTGTGATAATACATCAGCTATTGAGATTTCTCATAATCCGGTTCAACATGATCGAACATAGCACGTAGAGGTTGACCAACACTTCATCAAAGAAAAACTTGAAGCGCGAATTATTATCTTTCCATTGTGAAGTCTGAAAATCAACTAGCTGATGTCCTTACTAAAGTTGTAGCCAACAAGGCGTTTGACGACGACTCTTTAGACAAGTTAGGCATGTGCGATATCCATGCTCCAACTTGAAGGGGAGTGTTAGAATTATAAGATTCTGTTTCCATATTTATGGATTATGTTCTCATATTTCTTTCCTTTTTTTCATTCCTTAGAATCCTCCTTATTTTCTCATTATTCTTCCTCCTTATTTTCCTCCTTAATTGTATTCTCCTTGATTGTATTCTTTGTGTATAAATAGGATTCAATGTAAGCTTGAAGAAATAACATTCAATATAAGAATACTCTTTCAATTGTGTTCTTGACATTGTTCTCAACTTGTGTACTTGATACTTCAAACTATAAATTCATTAACTTACTAAACAAATTAGGAAACTAACAATCCAAACATAAATAAGCAAAACTGAAACCAATTGTATTTTTAGTTTTCCTTTTTTCAAGTAAAATAACAAAACATGTTCATTTGAAGAAACGAGGGGAAAAACAAGACTAATGCTCTCAACAACTCTTAAAACTAACTCATCATAGGTTATGTTGTTGCTGGCAAAACATGTCCCCATTTCCTTCATCAGGTTCTTTATACTGCACAAAGAAGATTATAATTTTCAGTCAAACCCAAGAAAATGCAATTAAAAATATAAAAGTACCAAATGAACATGATATTATTCTATCTAAAGTACTCAAATTTTTGTATTAAACAACTTGTACTCAATGATATGGCAGCACGTGTACCACACAATTAAACATTGTGTATCCAATGCTATTATGATGATGACACAGATGTTGCCATATCGTCGAGTATAAGTGTTTTAGTACAAAAATCGAGTAAGAGTAGAAGTACTCTATACATCAATATTTTCTAGAAATTTTCAAAAAAAAGATTAATTTAGTTAAGAAATTTTCAAAAAAAAAAGATTAATTTAGTTAAGAATCTTTATCTCAAACTTGAGAGAAACGTACTTTTGTGCTCTTAAAAAAACATATTATACTACTTTATAGTAAGGAGGTAAGAGCTTTAACCTTCACAGCTTTGGTAAACTAACAATCTGACAACTAAAGGAACAACTTCCGTAAACTAAAATAGAATATTAACGTTGAACTCACAGTTTTAGTTTTTTTTTCTTTTTTTCTTGGCTCTTTGGCTTTCGTCGACTTCAAAGCCCGACGCTCTCATGGCTTCGATCGCTGTCTTTTTTGAGCGATATCGGTCACTGTTAGGATTATAATAAAACTGCAGAATACCAAGTTGCACAAAGATTGTGATTAATATTTGAATTGTGATAGTAGATAATACTTGTAAAATCAATTTAAACAGGAACATCATTTGTTAACACACCTTCAATAAAACCTAGAATTTATTTTGGTTCGATTTAATTTTTTCATTTTTATTCAACACTAAACAATAACTACTACTCAAATTGTGTTAACTTTTATGTCAGAAATGGTACCTTATATATTAAGTCTGAGTGTTACTTTCATTTAGACCTAAGTAACAAAATATGACTCAACAAGATGGAAAACCTTTTTTATATTGTAATAAATTAAAGATGTGATCTTAGTTTTGTTTAGGAAATATGTTTATATGTTTCACGTGGATTTTGGTTGAAGGCTTAAATATAGATTTAATTTGCAAATGGGTCCCAAGATTGTAATGGCTTAGAATTTGGGTCTCAAGTTTATCCAAATCTTAAGACCCATTTGCAAATGAACCCCCCCTAGTAAATGATATTCCTCTTTCATCCAGCCTATAATGTATTCACTTGAGTTGAAATAAACTTACCACTAATAAGTAAATAAAATAAAAAGTATAACAAATAAATGTGGATAGACAAACTGTAGTACTAAAACATAAGAATCTTTACCTTGCTTGTCAATGATACCAGACAGTCGGGTCCTTTCCTCTGCAGTCCAACCACTTGGCATCCATTTGTAGTCCTCGTCTTCATTGGTGAATAAATATGACTTCAATGCTACATCAAAATGAGCCATTTTGGATTTTGCTGTCAAATTGGCCACTCTGCCTTCGACTGCCAGATGTGTTTTTTCGTTTTTTGTTGTTAAATAAGCTACTCCGCCTTCAACTGCCTGGTGCGCTAATCCGTTTTTTGCTGCTAAATGGGCCAATCCGCTTTTGGCTGTCGGATGCGCTACTCCTTTTGCTGCTAAATAGGTCACTTCATCTTTGACTGCCAAATGCGTTACTTCATCATTTGCTGCTAAAGGAGCCATTCCGTTTTTGATTGCCAAATGCACTACTCTGTCTTCTGCTGCCATGTAAACAATCTTGGTAGAAGATATGATCTGTTTGTTAAGAAACTCTTTATTGTTAATACAAACTCTCACGTAGGAGATAGATAGCTATAAGTAGATGCGTGTGAGATAAATACATAGAATAAAAATATATAATGAAAACAATAAAAAATCTAAAACAAAGATATTAAGTTTTGTGCCTTGGATATCATGAACTTACTATCATTAAATTTTGGAATACTCCAAACTGACCACCATTCCAAGGATATAATAATAAAGTAGAAAATTAATAATCTTATTGTGCATCACATCGATATATATCGTGACAGCTAGATATCTCTGAGCTTTCTAGGGTCAAAATGGTTGACTATTATAGGGTTAGAAGAAGCAAAATGTTTTGAGCTTTGCTAGGGTTCGAGGGAGGGAGCGAGGAAAGGGGCGAGGGGTGGGTGGTAACCACCCATCCACCTCGAGATGAGTGCATCAGTCTCGAGACATGCGATGTCGCTCATCTCGAGGCGGATGGGTGGCTTCCACCCATCCCTCGCCCCTTTCCCTCGTTCCCTCCCTCGACCCCTAGAATTTTCGAAATGTTTTTGATAAAAGTAAAATCCTTAGTAAGATACTACAAGAGAACATGTCAAAGTTAAAAGCAAGTATCTTTATAGCTACAAGAATTAATGACTCAAATCTTTGAATAGTCCAAACTTTCTAGGAAATGGTCCATACAATACATTTGTCAAGAAAAAAAGAACTTTTGAGTTAGACTAATATTCTTGTTCTACATTTGCTAGGATCCTAATAATACAATAAGTTGTGTTCTCACTAGTTGTGATGACCCACCTAATAATTGTTGTATGATAACGGGTAACTATCATAAGAGATACTAACAAAATAGTTATCCTCAAAGAACACCAGACATGCATAGTTATCAGAAGACGATAAATATGAGATAAATACATGGAATAAAAATATATAGTGAAAACGACAAAAAGTCTAAAACAAAGATATTAAGTTTTGTGCCATGGATATCATGAGCTTACTACCATATATTTTCGAATACTCCAAACTCACCAGTCCAAGGATCATTTATAATAATAAATTAAAAATAATCCTATTTAACATGATGAAATTTCTATTGTGTATCTCATTGATATATATCGTGATAGCTAGATATCTCTGAGCTTTCTAGGATCAAAGTGGTTGACTATTATAGAGTTCGAATAAGCAATGTTTTTGGCAAAAGTAAATCCTTAGTAAGATACTACAAGAGACCATCCTAAAGTTAGAGCCGAGTATATTTATAGCTAAAAGAATTAATGTCTCAAATCTTTGAATAGTCTAAACTTTCTAGGAAATAATCCATACAATACATATGTCAAGAAAAAAAATCTTTTTGATTTAGACTAATATTCTTGTTCTACATTGGCTACTAATACATTTTTTTCCTAGCTAAGTTTTATTTAGGATTTAACTTAAGCAGATCATTACTTAATTGCTATTATGATGTAACACAGATAATTGTCGGACGCCAAATATCCTAATAATGCAATAAGTTGTGTTCTCACCGTTGTCATGACCTACCTAATAATAGTTGTATGATAATGGGTAATACTCATAAAAGATACTAACAAAGTATTTATTGACAAAGAACGTCAGATATGAGTAGTTATCAGAAGATGACACATACAAAATGAATACATGGAATAAAAATATATAATGAAAACGATAAAAGGTCTAAAACAAAGATGTTAAAGTTTGTGTCATGGATATCATGAGTTTACTACCATTATATTTTAGAATACTCCAAACTAAGCCGTACGTCCAAGGTTCAAGTGTAATAATAAAGCAGAAATAATCATGTATATCATGATGAAACTTCTATTGTGCATCTCATCAATATACATCGTGAAAGCTAGATATCGTTGGGCTTTCATGGATCAAAGTAGTTGACTATTACCGGGTTAGAAGAAGCAAAATGTTTTTGGCAAAAGTAAAATCCTTAGTAAGATACTACAAGATAACATCTCATAGTAGAAGCGAGTATCTTTATAGCTAAAAAAATTAATGACTCAAATCATTGAATAATCTAAACTTTCTAGGAAACAGTCCATACTATACACATGTCAAGAAAAAAAAACTTTTGAGTTAGACTATTATTCTTGTTCTACATTGGCTACTAATACACATTTTTTTTCCTAGCTAAGTTTTCTTTAGGATTTACCTTAAGTAGATCATTACTTAATTGATATTATGATGTACACAGAGAATTGCCTATTGCCAAGTATCCTAATAACACAATAAGTTGTGTCCTCACTAGTTGTCACGACCCACCTAATATGATAACGAGTAGCACCCATAAGAGACACTAAGAAAGTAATTATCGATAAAGAACACCTCATATGAGTAGTTATCAGAAGACTCAAACTAGGGGTGGGCATCCCATCCCGCGATCCCGTTCCCGTCCCGATCCCGTCCCGTCCCGTCCCGATTTTTCCGGGTCTTAATGGGATTGAATAATTTCATCCCGATCCCGTCCCGTCCCGATCTAGAATGGGATGGGATGGGATGAAGATTTTCAATCCCGCCAATCCCGTCCCGTCCCGAACTAATTTATTAATATTAATTATTAATATTTATATTTAATTTTTTATTTTAAAATTGTGGATGCCCTTACAAATATACTAATGTATATAACATATTTAATTTTTTAGCATCTCCATAAATATCTTACACATCTCCATGAATCATTGAGATTGACACCATCCAGCAGCTTACTGTTTGGGCCACCACTTTTGCGTTTGAATTAGTGAATGGATTTTCATTGATGCAGGCAACTCTGGCCCTTTAGTTGTTGTGTTAGTTTCAGATATGATTAATTGCTTCTTTAATGATTTAGTCAGTTAATTTATTGTCGTTTGTCATGGGAAGGTACTATTTTATCGATTTTGTTCACATTTGAGTTGAAACAACCACATTGTTCTTGGCCAGTACTAACCTCAAGCATGCTGCCCTCAAGTGCCCATCTAAATTTTACATTTGGGGATATTTTGGTTGGTAGAGGGTTGTTATAAGGGTTCCGATATCAGCAAGAAGAATGTTCCCATTCCATGGCATGTCATAGAACCTCAGCAAAGAGGTAGAGTCTGCTATGCTCCTACATTGATCACAAAGTCTTACTAGTTATGGATGATGATTGTAAGTTCGCCTGTGAGTGGATTTTAACATAAGAATCACTGTGATGATTTGTCTAAGAGAATTGATAAATACCTGGGAACCAGAATTCAGGCAAATTTCGACACTCACTAGCCACTCAATCATTGAGCACCAAAATAGAAGTCCAACAACACTCGCCATAAGGCAGTCCAAGGCTCCGAGCTAAATCATTTTACTGGAATTCCTAAGATCAACCTACGCTCAATCACTCTGTTGACGCCACATACACTCTTCTAGAATACAACCCTACAAGGTTCATCAGCAAAGTGAAAATGATAATTCTCAGCCGCACTCATCAATACATCCAAGATATTAACATCCCCCGGCCTAATAGTTATCTTTCTTGCACCTTAATTTCATAGGATCCTTATATCAACTTTCTTCCCGATATCATCTCCTTCAATCATTGCATACTTGCATTATTGCATACTAAACTGTCCTTGTCAAGCACATCAATAGATTCAATATGGTTCTTCGCGAAGTCATAAGGAACAGCTGGAATTTGGATACAAAGAACCAAAAAAATGTATTAGGATCATTGATAATGGAGCAAATAAGATTAGTGAAGAAAAGATATGGTTCAAATCAAACCTTCAGTGAGTGTATTGCTTGATGCTACCAACGCCTCCATCTCCAGAAACAATGGCAGCAGCCGCAGCACTCTTTGTATCCAAATTACAGGTATATAACTATATATTGTTTCAAATTTTTTGGATGCCGCTGATCCCGTCCCGTCCCGATCCCGTTTGGGATGGGACGAGGTCGGGATGGGGTTTTTCCCATCCCGTCCCGTCCCGATCCCGTATGAACGGGATGGGATAGGGATGGGTATATCTCGTCCCATCCCGTCCCGTGCCCACCCCTAACTCAAACTATTACAGAAAACACCATTACTTCAGCTAACTCCGTTTTGTACATCGCTACGATTATTTAAGAAAGTTAAAAAAAAAAAATGTACTTCATTACTAAGCTAACCATGTCTTATAATCAAGTTTTAAAAAGATCATTACTTTCTAAATATAGTCTAACAATAATAATCATCTTCCTTAAGTTAAGTCATAACCAAACCTTTCGAGTTCTAAGAGGCAACATATATTTCACGAAGTACACAATTTTATGATATAGAAACAACTATTCTAGTTTTCCCCACATAATGTCTGAAAATATGCATGGATCATTATATCATTAGTAAGTTGTAATTTTTGCCACAAATTTTCTAATGAAAGCCAGCATTGAAATTACCAAATCTATGTGAAAGGTTGTCATAGTGACATTCAATCACTAAGTGATGAATTTATTGAAGTGAATTGTGAACAAAAAAAACATGGCTTTTCCATTCTTTTTTTTTTTTTTTTTTTTGGATCGGCTATATTTAATAATAAATAATGATTCACAACCAACACTAACATCACAACAAAATTAATTTAAACAAGCAATAAGCCTTATTTCCTGCTTAGTTCGTTAGTTGCAAAAAGATGGATAAAAGTTAGCCTCAGTATCAACATTTATTAATAAATAACATCCTAAAATATTGTTGCCATTCGATTTATCATGCATAAGTATACTAACTCAAGTAGAGTCTTCCTGAAAAATAATCACTACAACAAAGTTTATACCATAGTTTGGATCTTTTATTTCTTGTTTCACCCTTTTGGTTATCAATTATTAGAGTACATTGGTCATGATGTTTTTCACTATTTAAATGTTTTAATTGAAGTAGAGTGATATTCTAACAAAGTATTTACTCACGAGAGATAAACTAATTACTAGTTTACAGTAAAGATTATCCATACATTAATTAATTTATAGTTATACATTTACAAAGGAAGATGATTCAACCATTGCTTAACAAAACTCTTACATATTCATTGCAATAAACGGATGATCAATATATATCACTATATTTTAATAGTTGATTCAACTAACATACAATATAAATGGGAATTATGAATGCCATTATCCTTTAGTGGACTCTTTTAACATTTTTTAAATAAAATATATAAAGTATTACTATCTGATTTGCATGGGAAGTGTAACTTAATATATTGAATTTGTTGCCTTCCATCTTTTTTTGTATGACACTGCCTGAATACCCTCATTTCTTATGTCTCTCTTATTCAAGCAATAACATTTTAATTATAATACTTAAATTTTGCAAAGGGAACTCAACTCCACTCCTCGTGTGGTCAAGGTGGAATAAGACTGGCGTTCAAAAGGTCGATTAGAACTTTGTGGAGTTCATGATTTTTTAAGATAATATAATTTTATTCGTCTCGTACCGACCTCTTTTAAATTAAAAATTAAGGAGGTTTACAAAAGAAACTCCCAACTCACAATTTTTTTTTACAATAACATGTGTCCACTTATTTTTTTGGAAAAACATAACTTTCTATTATAACTATGTTACCCTTATATATTTGGAGGTGGAGAAGGTGGTGGCCTGCTGGTGTAGATCCAACTCCATAAGGGAGTAGGGTGGCCGGAATCAAAACTATCCCAGTTTAATCGTAAAGTCAAAAATGAAATTATGAAAATTTTACAAGATAAAGTCAAAGTCAACGGAGGTAAAATCTTTAAAAAAAATTAACAGAAAGTTTTTGTGAACAATTTGTTTTAAATCAAGTTAAGATCAAAAATAAGTTGAAACAAGATCTTTTTTCCAAATTTTTTATGAATTGGGGCTTTAGCCCAATTCCATACTAAATTAATCATATGCAATAAGGACCGTGAAGCCTAAGTGGTTGTATCCCTAAATAGAGAAGCTATCAACTATTTTGAATTATAATTAATAGATCAATTTTTCAGAAAACACAAATCAATTTACAAAAGGCAAATCATAGCTTAATCTCTAAAAAGTCATTTACATTACTCAATTTAATCAGTCAATTTGTGATCCACGTTACTTTGATTCTACGAGCATCAGAACAAGCTAACATTCTACGAGCATCAGAACAAGCTAACATAGAGAGGGCAAAATGATGACATGATGGGTTGTACCAAGCTCAGAGAGATGAAGGTAACAAGTTAAAAGATATGGGGGGTTTAGGCTAGTTACAGTTTTTTATGGCTAAACTAAATATGAGATGAAACTGGACGACAACATAACTATTGGGATAGAACTAGAAACTCTCAAATAATGTCATCACAAATAAATAGATAATTGGAAAAACTCTAAATCGACCAAAACTTAAAAAAAAAAACTTTAATCTTACCAAAGGGTGGGCTTCCAATGCACTTTGAGTATCAAAATTAATCAATTGTGAATAACCAGTTTCCAAAACCCTAGTATCTCCATTGTCGTTGTTTACAATCTCCATCCCTGCATTTCTACTAAAATGTTTGGGGGTTGCATGTTGAGGGGACAAATGTGGACGTATTGACAGATTATCTTTAAATAGTGGGAAAAGAGACCATGCTCCACATGTAATTTTTTTTTAGTTTAATGACATATTAAATTTATTAAAATAAAATTAAATGGGTATGACAGAATTTAATGAAAATCTGGAAAAACCTTCCTTTGTAACTCAAACTCTCGCTTATCCACAATAGAAAAGGGAGTTTCTAGTAGGGGTGGGCATCCCATCCCGCGATCCCGTTTCCGTCCCGATTTTTCCGGGTCTTAATGGGATTGAATAATTTCATCTCGATCCCGTCCCGTCCCGATCTAGAATAGGATGGGATGGGATGAAGATTTTTAATCCCGCTAATCCCGTCCCGTCCCGAACTAATTTATTAATATTAATTATTAATATTTTTATTTAATTATTTATTTTAAAATTGTGGGTGCCCATACAAGTATGGTAAGCCCAAACTCTATCAAATTGTTCTATTGGAACAGCCCTGCAAATTTTGAAGAATGGGACAAACCAGTGTCGTAGTGATTATAGTATTATATTAACACTACTATCATTGCTACTACTAGCTCTCAAACTCACGCTCGTCCGCTTTAATCACCTAGTTATTGGAGAAATCATGGATTAGAAAAAGTATCCAGTATGTACAACACATCTAATTTCATTCCCCAATTCTAATTGTCGAGGAAACCAGCATTACACAACAGTACACAGTAGACAACATTGATCTCCTTGACTTCTCCTTGCATTACCATCTAATTTCATTCCCCAATTTAATTTCATTCCCCAACAATACACAGTACACAGTACACAATAGACAGCATTGATCTCCTTGCATTACCATCTTCTTGCATTACACAACAGTACACAGTACCATCTAATTTCATTCCCCAATTTCATTGCATTACACAACAGTACACAGTAGACAACATTGATGTTTAAGCAACCGTACCAGTTTACAATGATTGATCTCCTTGACTTCTCCACATTTTTAACGACATCTATGGGGAACTTACCACCTACCCTGAGTTATGATTGATCTCCTTGACTTCTCCAGATTAGCACGCTGATCCCGATCCCGTATGAACGGGATGGGATAGGGATGGGTATATCTCGTCCCATCCCGTCCCGTGCCCACCCCTAGTTTCTAGATCTATCTCAATAAACACTTATTTACACATTTTTCAAGACTTGAATATCTGAAATCTAAAAAAGAAAATGCATTCCAAAGTTTATTCTTCTTCTCTCCTCCCTCCTCAATCCTCATCATATCTTTTTTATTCTTTTTCTCCCATTTTGTTGTTATTTCTTTATTTTTCTCTTCTCTTCCTCTTTTTCTCTCTCACTCTCAATTCGATGCCTTTTTTTTTCGAAGGCGAGCGGGGTTTTTATAGGATCCCGAAACCCATTAAAGACCAGAACTAGTCAACACACTATAAACTGATAAAGATGTCGCAAGCTGGATTCGAATCCATGACCAAGTGGTACCATCCGCCAAGCTCCAACCGTTGAGTTGTCATGTCATTGGCTCAATTCGATGCCTTTAATCTAGTGTCCATATATGCACCTCTAACCTAACAAAATCATTAGAAGATTTCATTACTTCAATATTTTTTTTCCTAAGAGAAGATATACGGAATAAGTAAAATGAAAGAGAAGACGGTTGGTTTACATCAGTTTCTCTAAGTCCATATGTTTTTTTCACACCTTCTTCTCTTTCCACCTTGGTACTTAATTCACACAAATTGTTCTCTCTATATATCCACACTCATTTTACATAATTCTTCTTGCGTAACACATAAATATGACCAGTAAAAAAAATTTTAAAAACGAAAGAAGAAGAGAAGACGGAAGCACATAGAGAATGAGAAAAAACCATATAATATTTGTAATTTAACAATTTGTTTTTGCTTTCATTAGGGAGAGTTACCATAAACCAATAAACTTTTTTTAATTTTAAATTGATTAGATAGCTGCAAATAAGTTATAAAAAAAAAAAAAAATTTACTTTACAAGAAATATTGCTTTTGCACTCGAGATTAGTTGTATAGGTCACGAGCGCGAGATGAGATTTTTAATCCTGAAAACAAACAATCACGGTCTCATACTCGAGATTTTTTTTTTCATAACATAAGGAAAAAATTTCCCGACCTCATGGATAAACTACAAGTTTTTGGTGGGTAAACTAATAATGAGGTAAATTGAATATTTATTGGGATACACTACAAGAAATCTATCATTTACCAGCAAAATATTTTCTACAAATTTCAATTTCCTTGTTAATATGGTATCATTATCAACAAAAATAAATTCATTGAAAAAGCCAAAAACTTGTTACTTTCTTCCAACAAAATATAGTTTGTAGGAAATTTTCCGTGTTAAATAGGTGGCGGGAAGCATTCTCTCCAAACCTAATTTCCCGCCGAATTGATTTAACAACGAAATATTTTTATGGCCACAAAATACTAGTTCCTTGATAATTATGACATTATCTAGAATGAAATATTTTGTTGCTAAAGAAGACTAATTTGAACAACAAATCATTTTCCTTGTTAACAGAATATTAAAACTTATTCATCTCTCTTTAGTAAGGAAATATGTTTTCCTAGATAATAATCTAATGATTCGGTTTGTTGATAGTAATTGATAATTTTTCCATTAGTTTTTTTCTTGTTAAACCTCATTAACTAATTTATAGCAACAAAATAATATTTCATTGAAAATTGTTACACTATTGGCAGCGTTTTTTTATTTATTATTATTTTGTTGGAAACAATATCCTTTTTTTAATGAAATCTCTGTAGCAAGGAAATAAAATTTTGTTGGTAATTATAACCTTGTTGTAACAAATTGTTTTCGTAGGTAAAAAGTGATAATTACTTTCATGAAAATCTATTTCTCGCTAAAGCTCACTAATTGTTTTATAACGACAAATCATTATTTTGTTGGAAATTGAAAATTCGAATAACATTAAACTTTTGGTAAAAGTTATGTCTTGGTCCGAGTGGGGATAGCATTTCTCTTTTGTTTGTCTATGAAGTTTTGAAAAATCCAAATATGTCAGAAATTGACATAGAGGTAGGAATTTCTCGAACGAACTACACTCCTTCGTATACATCAGGAGTCCATTGATGAGAAGGGGTTGGGAAAAGCTTGAACCCAATTCTTACAGTGGTGAATATAAGCGCAATTGAAATTCCTGGGGAGTCATACATTTGTGTATTGATAAGACCATTCACTATTTCTTGAAGCTCGAACTTTATGGGTAACAATTTATTTCGTTGATAAAGATTGATAAATATTTTCATGAAAATTTTTCTTCTTTTTAAGGCTTATTTTCTTATTTGCAACAGTTTTATTTTATTTTATTGGGGATATAAGCAATTTCAATAACATATCTAGCAATGAAATGTTATTAGTATCTTGTTGCTAATTATAATGATGTTATTGTGGATTTCTTTTCATTGCTAAAAGTGATAAATATTTTACTTAAAACTTATAGTCGCTAAAATATTTAGTCCTAATTTAAAGTGGTGAAATATTATTTATTGGTCCCAATTATATACGTAGCAAAGATTTTTTTATTGTAAAATAAGAGTTATTTGATCTAATAAACTGTAAAACAACACAATTATTCAAATAACTCAACTGGTAAAGATTGCAATAGATTCTACTACAAGAGTTCGATCCCCGTTGAGCCTAGAAATAGTCATATACATATTTATATAGATTGGGTATTATAAGAGCCATATTTATATAGATTTTTTTTTACCAATGAATATATCCCAACGAACCTGGCAACAATTTTTTTTACCAATGAATTTTCTTGGTAATTATTAACGATACCTTTGAAAACTTTTGTTGATGTACACACATTTTACCAATAAAAAGGTTATATGATAAAGGTTGTTAGTTACCTTTTCCCAAAACAATTTTCCTTGATGATTTTAAGCTTTTTCGAGAAAATAAATTCATAGGTAAATAAAGTTTTCTTGCAACAAAACAATTTGTTGGTAAAGATATTTGATTTTTATCAACGAATTTCCTTGTTAGTTGTCAGTATTACTAACACCATGTTTCCTTGACTTATCATCAATTTTACCAACAAAAGATTTAATTCCTTGATAAAAACTTTTAGCTAGGGGGATGCCGCCACGACCCTAGTAACAATTTTTTTTCTTGTTAAAAGTATTTTTCAACAAAATTTTGATTTTTTAAAGAAATGTTTTTCTTAAAAATGCCTTAATTGTTGTAGTGGTAGATTCAGAAACACCCAATAGAAACTATCAACTTTATTTGTTGAAGATAAATTTCAGTCTACCTATTTGGTGATCAAATTTGATACCAGTTCACTATAGAGTGTCATGTCGTTACTACGTATGGACCCATGTTTGTGGGACCACACTATGGTTAATATTCATATTGAGTTATTATTGAATTTGAAATCTAAAAATGGTATTCACATAAGATTTCCTAAGATTTTGAAATAAGAATTTACTCAATTTCTTTTAATCACACTCGAAAGAAGAATACTCTTATTATTATCTTATAATCTTTCAATGATTTATTTACTAAAACAACGAGTTACCTTTATAATACAAATAGTTATGGAAATAAAGTTGAACATATAATTTTAACACAAAATATATTATGTTTACAGTTGTGCACTAAATAGAATGATATAAATAGTTTGACTAAGAATGGTAAATTTTAATAGGTTACCGAGATTGCAACTTTTATGTTATATCTTTATCACATTTTAATCATCACTAATTAAAAATAAGTAGAAATAATGTCTTTGAAAAAATTTGGTATTATATATTTGTGTAGATAAGTTTTAAAATTTTAAGGGATATAAGAAAAATAGTTAGTTGTAAAATCATGAGCATTAATAGAGATCTAGTCATACCTACTTTACTTTATTGTGAGATTTTGAAGATTTTGAATATGTGAAATTGGGAATAACATGATTATTCATAATTATGCATTATATATAATAGTGTCATTAAATATTTGACTAAAAATTATAGGTTTTAGGAGGTTATTGGGATTTAAAATTTTATATTTATTCTATACAATAATTATATTTAATTAGTACATATTATAAATGAGAATAATGTTTTAAGAATTTATGGTATTTTATAAGGGAGTTGCTACATTTGCACGACTATTTTGTTCAGTTGCACAAACTCTTTGATGCACCGACATTTTGGGATGTTTTGACATTGTACCAACAACCTAAAATATATAATACAAATTTACCATTTTTTAACCAATAAAAATCATTCAATAATCTAATTTTCGCATTTGGGAACGTTAATTGGCACTCATAGCAAAGAAATAACAATTATTTATAAACTAAAATTCAGCAACACATTCCCTAAATTTCAAATCTACGTACAAACATCAAATACCCACTACTAATCGTCACAAGTTCTATAATAGATTACAGCAAACACTATGGTAGACTTTGTAATAAAAACAAGGAATACACATTAAAAGACACTTTGTTTACCACACATAAAAAATACGTATTAAATGTAAATAAGTTTAAAAAGAATGTAAGTGGGTACATCAATTAAAAAAAAAATTTGACACTTTATATCATATTCAAAAAAAAAATTGCATTTAAAAGCCAAAAAAATGATGCGTCTAGAATTTTACAATTGGAATCATGAGGGTGATTAACTAGTTTAGTTTTACGGTTGATAAGACATGGCTAGGTACACCAAACGTTATAGGGGTGTCATTGTGAGGGCGTGAAAAAAAAAGTTGGTTATTTTAATCAATGACATCCAAACGTCATAGAGGTGTCATAAGTCACTACTCAAAGTCTCGTCATCGACTTGAGAAATAACTTTTGAAGTTACTTTTTAATGAGATTTTTCATATTCTTTGGTATTGCTTAATTGGAATCGCAGAAGGCCTTTTACTAAACAATATACCCTTTGTATGTATCTGGAGGACCAATTGTCACATTGAGCTCAAACTTATACTTGGCATTCTTGTTGTTAATCCACTCATTTTCCTAAAATTAATTTCACCAAAAAAATAGAATAAAAGAATAAAAATATGAGGTTTGTTTGTTCACGTTTCCCATTACTATTCTAAAGTTACATTAATTTTAGTGAATTGTGTAAATTTCACAAATTGAGTCAATATATACTACAAAAATGGGCAATTCTGGTGGATAATATATGACACTAAAGGCTTACTGTCAGCACAAAAACCTTTATCCGCCAGGAAAATGTTGCAGTGGCGGATATAATTTTTGTCGGTAATACTGGCGTCGGGAAAGGGATTGTCTCAACGGATAAGTCCCTTAATCCGCCACGAATAATTTTGAATTTGAAAATAAAGATATCAGGCAACATAATGTAGTGGCAGATATAAATGACATAGCAGTTTTATTCGTGGTGCTTATACATGACAGAGAAAATGATTGGGCGAAACATATATACGCCGACTATGAATTATAAACACAAAGACTCCAGAATGGGCGACACGTGTATACTTCAGGAATGAGTTTATAACCGCCAAGAATCCGGAATGGGTGACACCTGTATCTGCCGAGAATTTAATATTATCCGCGAGGACTTTAATATTATCCACTAGGAATGAGTTTATAATCACCATGAAATTTAATATTATACGTCAGGAATGAATTTATAATAGCCATGAAATTTCGCCTATTATCCGCTAGGACTTGAATATTATCCGCCACAAGGTCTTGTATACATTTAAAAAAAATATATTTTTGCAACTTATCTAAAAAAATATTAATATAAACAAAATGTATCTAAAGCCTGAAACTGTAAGTTGAGCATCTACACAAAACGTTTGTAATTTGAACAACATTAATCATCTTCTAATGCTTTGTTCAGCAGCCATTCTTCGTTGTTGTTCAACACATGACAACATCCAATAGATACACATGCGTCCACCTGATGAGAAATTTGAGAAATTGTTTCATAGAACTGCTTCTTGGAAGTGGTTGTTAAAACTTGTGTTTTGAGTCTTGCTAAATCTGAAAGATCATTTTTGTTTGACTAAACTGATTTGTTGGTCTTGAAGTATTTTTCAATTGCCTGTTTTGTTACACCAAAAAATTCAAAACCTATTCACCATTTGACTTTGAATCTTCGGTATAGAGTTGGGGGAGTTTGAACTGATTGAGATACCCCTTGGATTGGAGAAATAACATAATCCCCGCAACACATCCATGCTAAGGAAATTTTTTAGAAAAACCATAATAATGGAACTTGAAAAGATTGGGGTTGTTGGGGTTTGAAATTTGCTTTGAAAATATTAAATCCTTCTTTACTTGAGGTTAAAGGATTTCTTGAATTGGGCCGTACTGATTGCACCATCGGTGAGAAAACCAGTAAGGAAAGGATTGTACTTTGAATTTTGGACAAAACAGAAAAAACCTTGAATGTGAACAATTTTGAGTTGGAAACATAAAAACTCTAAACCATGCTCTTTGATAGTTAAAATAGTTGTAAAATTGAGGATTGAAAGGTCCGCGGAATTGTTCGGGGGTAAAGGGATTTTGATTCCATTCTTATGGGAAGAGGACTTTGAGAATTTGACACTTTGAATGGATGATCTTGGATTTGTCATTTTTGTCTTTATTGTGAGTAAGTAAAATCGAATTTGTATCTACGAGAATGAACTTATAGAACAATCTTACATTGGTTGGATCTTCCTAAATAAATGAGGACTTTTGAGGGGAAATGTCATTGGCTATTTTGATTGGGTTGTTATTTGGATTGCTATAGAAATTTTCTAAAGGACAAATTGGTTCAAGGGTCAGGCTTTTTTTAGGAGATTGTTTTTGCTTTGGAGATTGATTGGATTGAGAAGTTTGCTTTGGAATCGGATTTGAAATTGAAGGATTGGTTGTAGTGGTTCAAACTTGTTTTGATTCTTGATCTCCATTGCATATGAGTCTTTGATTGAATCAATAGATGATGGAGGAAACTTTAGAAACTCATTTTCATTCATCATTTCAAACCATGATTTGGATTTTTGTTTTGAAGAGGAAGCCATGGTTTGGCTTAATGTCTTGAGATTGCCTGTAGCAGAGTGAAAAGCCGGGTGAAGCGGTTTGAATGAATTTCTTCACCTGAAAAAGAAAGGTAAGAAGGTTGAGTTTTTGAAGGTTGAGACTTAGTTGTTTTACCTTGAAGAAATTCTCTGGTGAGAAAATCTGGAAGGGAGTTTGAACTGCCTTTTATAAACTCAATTTGTAAATAAAAACAGACAAAAGTGTTTGCCATCTGGCAAAAATCTGTTTTGACACAAGGTTTTGAACATCTTTTTTCAAAATCACTTTGGCTGATTGACAATCAATGCGTAATAAAAACGGTTGATTGTAAAGATCATCTTGGAATTTCATGATGCAGAAAACAATTGATAAAATCTCTTTTTTGACAGTTCAATAATTTGATTGAGTTTTGTTCCAAAAACCAGAATGGAATTGGACCAATTGTTCTTTGTCATTAAATTTTTTTTAAGGATACATCCGTATCCTATATTAGATGCATCCCCTTTAATTATCTTAAAGGTTGTTGGATTGGGGATACCTAAGCAATGTTAACTTTTGACAGTTGCTTTGACTCAGCGAATAAATTTTGTATGAAGATTTGACCATGACGGAGTATTTTTTTTATGAAATTTGGCATAAAGAAGCTTGATTAAAATTCTGAAATTTTTTGTAAAAATTAGCCACATAATTGAGACTTGCACAAAACTTTTATAATTGATTTCATCTGGAAATTTTATTTGCGAATGAAATTGATCGTTTAATTGGGATGATTGTACCATTATGGATCATATGACCAAGGAACTTAATGCTTGTTTGGAATAAGTGTATCTTTGTTGGTGATAAAACTAATCTAGTGTTCTTGACAATTTGAAAGAATTTTCTTAGATGTTTCCAGTGTTCTGCAATTGTGTGAAAAGATTAATATGTCATTTATGTAGACAATTGATAATTTTGTGTATGGATTGAAAATGTCATTCATTATGTTTTGAAATTCTGATGGAGCATTTTTTTAGACAAATGGGCATCACATTCCATTCGTAATGTTTAAATGGGACATTGAAAACAGTTTTGTTTCAATCTTCTGGATTTTTTAGAATTTGCCAAAAACCTAATTTGAGGTCAAACTTTGAAAATATTGTTGCTTGAGCTAATCTGTTGATTAAGTCTCTTTTGTTTGGAATTGGGTATCTAATACATTGAAGTACATCATTCAAAGGTTTGTAATTGATGACTAATCTTGGTGTTTCACGTTCTATTTCAGCTGCCTTTTGGATATAGAAAGTTGAACTCCATTAAGATTTGTTTTTTCTAATTAGCTTTTTAACTAATCAAAAGATTGATTCTTTTTTGCAGTATTCTATTAATTTCGCACTCATTTGAATTAGTCTTACTTTTGTTGAAATTTTCTTTTCTTTGAAGCCATCTTCATAAGGAAGACTAACCATATGTTGTTTTCTATTTTAAAATGCATTTGGCAAGTCAGAACAGATTTCTGTTTCTAATTTGGTTTGAAATTGACTAATTTGAGTTTGCAATTTTGGATCTTTTAATTGTTCTTCAGTTCGTGTATAATTGAGTTCCACTTTTAAATAATTGATTTATTTTAATTTTTTGTTTACTAATTTTTCAACTTGAGATTTTGCTTTTAATATGTTTAGATCCACGGTTTCCAGTTTTGTCATAAATGGAAAAAGAATTTTTGCTCCTAATATTTTGTGATTATTTCATCTTGATTTACTTTGAAATAGTAACTTTCTCTTAGGAAAGGTGTTCCTAAAATGATTTCTTGACCCATGCTTTTGACTAAAATGAATTCTTGATTGATGAAATGTTTTTTATGGCAAATATAGACATTTGATAATTTGTAATTAACTTGTAATTGTTCTTCATTTGCTACATATAATTTCTCTTTTGTTTTTTCAAAGTATTTGGAATGAATCAATCCTTCTAAGACATAATTTAGATCAGCAACTGAATCTAAAAGTGCAGTTGTATTTATATTGTATTCTTTGTTTATTATTAATGTAATATTGACATGCCATCTTTGGATTTTAATTTGTGAGATTGTATTTGGAAAATGTAACTTAATTTCTTCAGGATTAGTATTTTTAATATTAATTTCTCACTGAACATCTTGTAAAGTAATGATTTGATTTGAGAACTTGGTTTTTGTTAGATTATTTATTATTTCAGGTTCATTGGATTATGTGGTTTGATTATAACTAGGCTGAGTTTGTTCTTGAAAACATGTTAGGTTTGTTTCCAATTGTGATGTTTGAAATAATTTGTTTCATTTTCCCACTTGTGATTCCTTTTGTTGTGGCCTCGTTGTCTACATTTTAAGCAAAACCTTTCTGGAAAATACTTTTGCTTTTTAATTATTTTCGTTATGTGTTGTTTTGTTATTGTTTTTTGTCTAAGATTCTTTTCTTGTTTTCTTGGTGTAGAATTATTTTGAATATTATTGAGATAAGGCTTTGGTTCAATGATTTGGTTTCCAAAAGGTTATGAATTAATAAAGGTGCTAGGGCAAGCTTAGACTTTACTGATGATTTTTTAGGTTTTATTGAATAATTGTTCTCGTACCATTGGAAAAAGGGTTTATTGATTTAAAAGTTTCACAAAAATCATAAATATTTGATATATTTTGTCTCTTTCTTGTTCATTGTATTTTGAATAAAATTCTTTTCTTTTTTTAGCATTATAATTTGCCAAAAAATCAAGTCTAATAAACTTTTTGTTTAATTTGAAATTAGGGTTTATATTATAATCTTGATTTTGGATCATTTATTTTGATTTGTGATGGGAGTTCTTGTTTGAAATGATTTTGTTTTTTTTTGTTCAAATTGATTATTGGTTTGGTTTTGGAATCCTTGTGAATTTGATAAGGGTATTGAATTAAAATTTGTTTGAGATACTTTTTCTAAGTTTTGGGTTGAAGATTGTGAGTCTAATATGGGTTTTAGTTGTGCTAATCTTTGATTAATTTGTTCATCTATGTTTGTAGTTTCTTGTTAGATTATGCTATTTGTGCTGGTTAAGTTGTTTTGGGGTTTTGAATAATTATTATCGAACCATTGGAAAAATGGGATATTGAATTTTT
This sequence comes from Berberis vulgaris, assembly GCA_963556465.1. Lineage (NCBI taxonomy): Eukaryota > Viridiplantae > Streptophyta > Magnoliopsida > Ranunculales > Berberidaceae > Berberis > Berberis vulgaris. The sequence continues at coordinate 25,466,525 of OY747127.1, forward strand.
TTGTTTTACAAAATTCTCAAAACATTTTTCCTAAAAGATCTCGTTGGGTTTCATTGGTAATTGAATAAAATCTTTGTCTTCTGGTATCATTGTGTTCTTGCATAAATTCTTCTTGTATATAATTTTTGTCTAATTTGAATTCTTTTTCTATTTGTAAAGGATTTTCTATTTGATAGTTTGGGTGTTGATTTATGTGTGATGTGCATAACCTAATTAGCTCTTGGGAATGGGTTAACTGTTTCATCTTATTACTTAATTGATTTGTGAAAGATAGCATGATTTGAAAGCTAAGGGATTTGGCTATTGTTGTAACTCTTGTTCTATTTCAGATACTTGGCATTAAAATCATAAATCATTTTTGATATTCTTTGCCTAAAGTATGAAGAATAGGTTATCCTAGACACATAAGACACTTGGACATCATGTTTTCAAAAGAGAGTAATGACTTCATCTCAAATGGGACCATCATAGTCGGGACCATCAAACGGGACCATTGAGCGGGACCACCTACGCCCAACTACAACGCCTATCCACGGAACAAAGGGCATCAACGGCTGACCAACGCTAGCTACAAAACTGTGACACCTACCAACGCTTGACTGCAAAGGTTTCCCCTACAAACTTTGTCAAAAGACTTCGTCTATCAGCGTCTAGACTGTAAGGGTTTCCCTCAGAGACTTTCGTCTACCAACCTTTCTCTTGGCTAACCACAAACCAACCAAAACCATCATCCGCCAAATTCAAGCCAATTGTATTTATCTTCGGACCCACTAATCAAAAGTTTCAAAACAAAACTCAATTATTTCACAACCATCCAAAGTGTGTCATTTTCTTATGACCCACAAGTCAAATCCCCTAATTCATTATTGATCAAACATCCAAATCCATCCATCGAAAGGTAGTTCAATAATTCAAAAAGCAAACCCCACTATCCCAACAATTTCAAAGGTCTCAATAATGTTGCCCCCAATAATCAAGGTACCCAGTGCTCCACGAAGGCTATAAAAGCATCAAGACTCAAGAGTTGAAGGCATCACTTGGCATCACTTATCTTATGATCTTATCTTTCACTTAGCCTATCTCATCCCCAAACTCTTGTATTTTCCTCAAAGGTGCAAGTGTTTTCAAGTGTAATCAATTTTAAGTTGTATTTCAAGTTTCAAAAATCCTATAAATCATTATAGTTTCTTTCAATATGTTGTACTTCAATTTTCATCAATAAATTGCATGCTTTCAATAATCATGTATCAATGCTAGATTTTCAATAAGGGATTAGGTGTTGTTGTTACTGTTGCTCTATCTCTCATACTTACATTATAAATTATTAATTATTTTTGATAGTTTTTACCACGAGTCTGTTGTCCTGGGTAATTTCTGTTATTAGAGCCACGTGTCCAATATTTTTTCCTGGAGGAATAGTAGTTAGCCAAAAAAAATGTTTCAACCTGAAATATATTAAATTTTGTTTATATCTAGCTAATGGGCAAACCTAATTTGTGGTATATATCTAGCTACATAACATATGTTACAAACCATTTCATTACAGAGAAATAAAATGTAAAGGAAAGGGAAAACCCTAAAATGTGTGTCAAAACATTATTGAATATGAGTAAGTGATGTTGTATGGAGGGAGAGGAGAATGTGAAAAGTACCTATGGATAATGGCCCTGATCTTAGGGTGCTTTGGGCTGATGAGACAGTGTTGGATCTTAAGAGCGAGCTTGTACGTTCGCTTCAACCCCAAGAAGTAAGCCGTTCTTAATGTGATTACTTTTCCCAGCTTGGACATATTGTCTGTTCAAAGAAAAGAAAATGGGATGAGGAAACAACGTAATTTATGATAATATATTCTCGTTACAATTGTTAATGTCGGTTTGTACATCATACAACATGTTCAAAACTTAACAAAATCTCATTTTGTACTCAAATTCGACAAGATTAGATTTCAGAGAAGTAATCACAAATGCAGGTTATGTACAATGGAAATTTGTACAAAAACAATTGCGAGAAATCGAACACAGAACAACAAGATAAATTTTGTTGTTGCTCTGTTTGAACAAGTGCTTGAAAATAGATAGAGAGAAAAAAAAACACCTAAACTGAAATCTCTCCCTATCAAATAACTCTCTCTCTCTTTGTGTTTCTAAGAATCCTACAAACTGCTTTGAAATTTTGCATACAATATAATACAACATTATAAACTTCACAAAATCGTAAAGTAGTAATTGTCTATGCTACCTGCCTAATTAGTTGAAGAACACAATCCTATAAACCCATCATTTAAGAATAAGATGTGATGATCACATTCATTCATAATACACGATTAACGGATATAAAATGAACAAATTGATAACAACTAATAAACCTCAAGATAGTATGCTGATGATTATATTGTTAGGAATGATCTAATAATCTATCTCATCCAATTCCTCATTTGAGGGATCTCCCCAATCTTTGCATGCTTCCACCAGCAACAACTTCTCCCTGACCTGACACAACTTCTTGAAGCCCCTGATTTAACTATTTCAGCTAAAGATTTCTCACCCAATGTTTCTGATCTTCATTTAAAAGAAAACACTCACACTAAATTGTTGTGCCAGTTTCCAGAATCCTATAGCCCTTCACAGGCTCATTGTAGCCTTTTCCACCATAAACACCTTGCAGTCTACTTTAGAGATCACCATCTTCTTCCAGAGATTGAGTATTTATGTCCCATATATGTAAAATATCAAGTGTTTGTTTCTTTTTTTTTCTTCACTTTTTAAAAAAAAATTATTATTATGTGTTGTTTTATATATTTTTAGATAGGTATGATTATTTTTATCAGCTAATGGATTGGAATGATAAGCCTACCTAATGAGGAAAATCACCAGAAAACAGTAATTAATTACTGCATCCAATGTATTCTATTCTTATGCTAGTATTACTCTATTTCTTCAATATTGATCCTATAGGGCATTTATTTTTATTTTTAAAAATTTGGGTCGTTGACCTTTTATTTATTAATTTATGCTGGAAGCTATATGACTGACCCTATAGAGTTAACCAAACCAGGTCCAAAGGCTACAATATTGTTGCCACTTAATATCCACGCCACCTCCATTTCGCATGGAGACTTGCTTTCGTTCCGGCCCATCGTCTCCACCTTGCATGAAGACTTGTTTTCGCTTCGCTCTGGTCAAAATAGTTGTATGCTTGTAGGATGTAACCATTAGTTAGAATTCCAACATTACAATACAAGAACTTTACTAAAATTAAAATTGGGCCAATTGTTATGGCTAAAGCCTAATCTTTCCTTATTCTTGGTAATGCCATAGATGAATATCCGCAAATTAGGTTTCTTTTTTAGATTCATAAAATTTGAGAAAGAAGGGAAAAAAATTTAAAGAAAATGAATACACAAATAAAAATATTGTAGAATGAAGACTAAACATTGGATGATTTCATGATAATGAACTTTTTTCTACTGAAATTTCTAACCATGGAGATGGACTCGTTAGTTGGTGGATCATTAGTGTACGACAGGTGAGCCACATTCCCTTATAATTATTCAACAAATAGAAACACAGTAAAACTATGATTGACACGAACCTTAATATCGGATATGGATTTCAAATTTTCCACTGAAGGCATCTTTAGCATTTGAATTTGATTATCTATACAAGATACAGAGGAAAGAGTAGGACAAAGGGAATAAGAAGAAGATGATCCCTTCTAGGGGCGAGGCCCACGGCGTGAAGTGGGCGCAAGGCCCGCCCACCTCGTGCCTTGGGCCTCGCCCCCTAGAATCAGCCGAAGAAGATGAAGGATGGGAAAGGCATCCTTTTCATAGAGAAAAACTTTATTCAACCCACCTTTTATAGAAATGTCAGAGAGAGAACAAAGACGACTAACACCGATCCTCCTTCTCGCAAAGCCCTAACACCACAATCAAGGAGGAGGAGATATTTTCCTTCTTTTTCTTATCCTTCTAACGCCACAAAACAAAACCACTAATCTGATCAACAATGCATTCTATCCAACAGTGAACGAACTACAACTACTTTCAAAAGAGAGAAAAACCACAGCTTTACATGCAGCTGGTGGTGGAGTCTGTCTCTCGAAGAATAGGAGAGAAATTTTAAGGTTTTTGACGGTTCAGTGATTACTGAAAGAAGGGAAGAACGGGTAGGTGATTTAGAGCTTGGGGTTTCGATGACCCGGTGGATATATACCCCACCAAAACATATATCCGCCAGAAACATTATTGGTGGCGGATATCCTGGAATACATGGCAACTACAACCGCCACCAATAATGTTTCTGGCGGATATATGTTTTAATTACCAATTATGTCAATATTTAATGAGCAATTGCACAATAATATTTCCCGCTTTTGACTTTCATGGCAGATATAAACGCAAGTTTCGGATTCATAACTACCAACACAAATTTTATTGGTTTTTAATGAGCATTTGGCCAGGGAAATTTCCCTCTGGATATTTTCATGGCAAATATAAACGCCAGAAACACTATTCTGGCGGATAAAGGTGTCAATATTTTTCTTTTTCAGTGGATACCCTTAATCCGCCGGAAGTATGCTTTTAGTGTTATATATCATCCACCAGAATAGCCCCTTTTAACACTACTTACAACGCTGAAATGCCTCAAAATTTTCATCTCACCACAACTAATATAATCTTTTACGACAATAACAATACTACATACAATGCTAAGGTTTGATGCATTCACTTGAAAACTTTGACTTAATGTTTTACATGATATCTAACTTCAATGATATAAACCTTTTTTCCAGTGAAATAACAAAAAAATTCTTCAAGAAAGGAAATTTTTTTATCGACAAAGACATTTTTCCTAGAAAAGTATATTTGACATGCCAAAGATTAATCCAACCAAAACCCCAAATGGAATCTGACTTCTCAAATCAAGCAATGAGGACAACATGCCCCAATCAGATAGACTTTTTACCATGCAATAAATTGAATAAACTAAAAGGAAGGTAATTGCACGATAAAATAATTATAAAGCAAAACTTGAAAGTAAATTGCAAGAATTTAAATAATTGGAAAGCATCTGATGACTTGGGTTCAGGCTTAGATAGTTTCATAAAGTACTTGGTAGGCTTCCTTGGTCGTCCCTAATCATAAAGCCATTCAAAAAGCTAAGAAAAGAGAAAAAGAGCAAGAAATGCTCAAGTCCCATTCATAAACATACTCCATTATTTAAAAAAGAAAATAAAATGTAAAAAAGGAAAGAGCTGCCAGTCGTCATTTGAACCGATCGCAAAAGCAAGCAGTTGCACTTTTATATTGGAAAAGGAATAACATGGTTTTTGGTTTACTTATTGGGAAGTGGGTAATAGATTCGCCAGTTGAAGGTAAGATGATTGGAGAGATAGAAATGGATGAGAGTGTGTTTGGTTGCATGGAATCCTATGCCATGGAAATCCATGAAGGGACCCCTATATTTTAAGCTAATTTGAGGTATAACTCCACATGCACTATTTGATTTTGTTATCAATGGTGGGAATGAAAGTCTCATGAACATAAGAATCACATATCTTGGGGGACCAAGGAGTGGATTTCTCATGTTCATGTGACTTTCATTCCCACCATTGATCACAAAATCAAATGGTGGATGTGGAGTGATATATCAATTTAGGCTAAAATATAGGGGTCCCCTCATGGATTCCCATGGCATAGGATTCCATGCAACCAAACACACCCTTAAGGTTTAGCTGTAATTGATTAGTGATGGTGTTTAAAGAGAGGCTTCTGCAGAGCCATGTACAACTATAAACATATGGAGGATTCAGGTAGTATTCATTTTTCCACACATTACATTAATGACGTACATATTGCATTGATATATTTCATTCATCTTTAACATCTCAAACAGGCAAATGGTGTTATGGTCTAGTGGTTAGGGCTGTGTGGGTTTGTCCCCCACGTCCTAGGTTCGAGACCCACACATGGTTTCTTTCTTACGATTGTTGACAGGTTGTGAGATCCTTAAAAATTCAGCTCGCTTTCCAAAAAAAAAAAACAGTTCTTGAAAACTTGCATAAAAAATACATATATAGATGCAATGTAAACATATGGAGAATCCAGCTTGTGCTGTGATGTAAACAAAAATAAGTCACGAACAAAGTCAGACTGATCTCCAATACATTTTTAAGTGGCCTGTAGAGACCTTAACGTCAAGATCCCAAATTCATGTATGACACCAACCATGTATGTTTCATGGTTATTTAAAGGAACTTACCTCTAGGATGAGCCTACCTCCCATTTCTTCTCAGTTGTGAGGGTTCATGTTATTTTAAGTTTTCTTGGGATCTCTAAAATCACAGGACCTGGCTAAAAACTAAAAAGCCTAGGAATAACATCTTCATCCAACACAAATTTTTGATGTTCCGAAAATGCCTGTGTAAATAGTAAACATCTCATTTGTCGTTCTAAGATAATGTCATTTCTTACAAATGTGTCAAAGGGTTCAAAAGAGTGTGGGTGTGTTTGACTTTATAATATTAAAAAAAATATATTCATGTATATTCCCTTCAACATTGTTTTCAAGAAGATTCAAAACACATTTAAGGTGAAACACATCCAAGGTGTATCTAGCATATGGGTCATTCTCCGAACCATTCTTTGTGGGGTTATTTGCCGGTAAACCAAAACACACCGTGAAATAATCTCGACCGATGTTACTTCAAACTATAAAGTCATTAACTTACTAGACAAATTAAGAAACTAACAATCCAAACATAAATAAGCAAAACAAAGACCAATTGTATTTTTAGTTTTCCTTTTTCAAGTAAAATAACAATACATGTTCATTTGAAGAAACGAGAGGAAAAACAAGACTAATGCTCTCAACAACTTTTAAAAATATGGCATCATAGGTTATGTTGTGGCTGGCAAAACATGTCTCCATTTTCGTCAACCAGATTTTTTATACTACACAGAGAAAATTATAATTTTTAGTCAAACCCAAGAAAATGCAATCAAGAATATAGAAATATCAAACGAACGTGATACTATTCAATTTAAAGATACAATACATAAACTCTTTTTTGTACTAAAAAACTTTTACTCAATGATATGGCAGCATGTGTACCATTGTGTATCCAATGCTATTGTGACGATGACACAAATGTTGCTATATCATCGACTGCAAGTTTTTAATCAAGCAAGAGTAGAAGTACTCTATACATTAATATTTTCTAGAAAATTTGAAAAAAAAAAAGGATTAATATAGTTAATAATATTTATCTCAAAATTGAGAGTAAACTTACTTTTATGCTCTTAAAAAAAGACATTTGATGATCAAACTTACTTCTATGCTCTTAAAAAAAATCTTAAACTAACTTATGGTAAAGAGGCAAGAGCTTTAACCATCAACGCTTTAGTAAACTAACAACTACAGACACAACTTTCGTAAACTAAAATTGAATATTAACGTTGAACTCACAGTTTTTTTTCTTTTTTCTTGGGTTTTTGGTTTTCATCGATTTCAAAGCCCAACGCTCTCATGGCTTCGACTGTTATCTTCTTTGAGTGGTATCGATTACGGTTAGGATTATAAAACTGCAAAATACCAAGTTGCACAAAGATTGTGATTAATATTTAAATTGTGATAGTAGATAATACTTGTAAAATCAATTTAAACCGGAACATCATTTGTTAACAAATAAAATCAATTATTATTTTGGTTCGTTTTAATTTTTTTTTTTTTTTTTTATTCAACACTAAACAATAACTACTACTCAATTTGTGTTAGCTTTTATGTCAGAAATGGTATCTTATATATTAAGTCTGAGTGATACTTTCATTTAGACCTAACTAACAAAATATGACACAACGATATGGAAAACCTTTTTTTTATATATATATTGTAACAAAAGATGTGATCTTAGTTTTCTTTAGGAAATATGTTTATATGTTTCACGTGGATTTTGATTGAAGATTAAGTAAAGATTTAATTTGCAAATCTTAGGATCTCAAGTTTATCCAAATCTTATGTAATGGCTTAGATTTTGGGTCTCAAGTTTATCCAAATCTTAGGATCTATTTGCAAATAAACCCCCTAGTAAATGATATTCCTCTTTCATCCAGCCTATAATGCATTCACATGAAATAAACTTACCACTAAATAAAATAAAAAGTATAACAAATAAATGTGCATGGACAAACTGTAGTACTAAAACATAAGAATTTTTACCTTGTCAATGATACCAGAAAGTCGGGTCCTTTCCTCCGCAGTCAAACCAAACCACTTGGCATCCATTTGTAGTGCTCGTCTTTATTGGTGAATAATTAAAGATGACTTCAATGCTATATATCAAAATGAGCCATTTCGGCTTTTGATGTCAAATTGGCCACTCCATCTTTCGCTGCCAAATGCACTATTCCTTCTTTTGCTGTTGAATGGTTAACTCCGTCTTTGACTGCCAAATGCCTTACTTTGTCATTTGCTTTTAAAGGGGCCACTCAATTTTCGATTGCCAAATGCACTACTTTGTCTTCAGTTGCAAAAGGGCTAGTACGTCTTTTCCTGCCATGTGGACAACCTTGGTAGATGATATGATCTGTTTGTTAAGAAACTCTTTATTAATTATTAATACAAACTCTCACGTATGAGATAGATAGCTAGCTATATGTAGATGCATGTGAGATAAATACATAAAATACAAATATATAATGAAAACAACAAGTTTAAAACAAGGATATTAAGTTTTGTGCCATGGATATCATGAGCTTACTATCGTTATATTTTTGAATACTCAAAACTGACCATTCCAAGGATATCACAATAAAGCAGAAATATTCCTATATATCATGATGAAACTCTATTGTGCATCTCATCAATATATATCATGACAACTAAATATCTATGAACTTTCTAGGATCAAAGTGGTCGACTATTATAGGGTTAGAAGAAGCAAAATGTTTTTGACATAAGTAAAATCCTTAGTAAAATACTACAAGAGAACATCTCAAACTTAAAAGTGAGCATCTTTATAGCTAATAGAATTAATGAATCATTTTTTTTATAGTCTAAACTTTCTAGGAAACAATGTATATACATATGTCAAGAAAAAATTAATCTTTTTAAGTTAGACTAATATTCATGTTCTACATTGGCTACTAATAATACTTGTATGATTACCGGTAACACTCACAAGATATACTAACAAAGTAGTTATCGTCACAGAACACCTGATATGAGTAGTTATTAGAAGATGATGCATATGAGATAAATACATGGAATAAAAATATATAATGAAAACGACAAAAAGTCTAAAACAAAGATAATAAGTTTTATGCCATGGATATCATAAGCTTACTACCATTATATTTTGGAATACTCCACTCACTTCCAAGGATTATATATAATAATAAAACAAAAATAACCTATTTAACATGATGAAATTTCTATTGTGCATCTGAGTGTATGTATCGTGATAGCTACATATCTCTGAGCTTTCTGGGATCAAAGTGGTTGACTATTATAGGGTTAGAAGAAGCAAAATATTTTTGTCAAAAGTAAAATCCTTAGTAAGATAATACAAGTGTACATCTCAAAGTTAGAAGCATCTTTATAGTTAAAGAATTAATGACTCGAATATTTGAATAGCCTAAACTTTATAGGAAACAGTCTATACAATACATATGTCAAGAAAAAGAAATCTTTTGAGTAAGGCCAATATTCTTGTTCTACATTGGCTACTAATACACGTTTTTAGCTAACTAAGTTTTCTTTAGGATTTACCGTAAGCAAATCATTACTTAATTACTCTAATGACATAAAATAGAGAGTTGCCAAACGCCAAGTTTCATCATATTACAATAAGTTGTGTTCTCACTAGTTTTCATGACCCACCCAATAATTGTTGTATGATAACGGGTAACACTCATAAGAGACACTAACCAATTAGTTATCATCAATGAAAACCTGATATGAGTAGTTATCAAAAGATGATGCATATGAGATAAAGACATAGAATAAAATTAAATAATGAAAATGACAAAAAGTCTAAAACAAAATTAAGTTTTGTGCCATGAATATCATGAGCTTACTATCATTATATTTTGGAATACTCCAAATAGACCATTCCAAGGATATAATAATAAAGCAAAAAATAATCCTATTTATCATGATGAAACTCTATTGTGCATCTCATCGATATATATCATGATAGCTGGATATCTATGAACCTTCTAGGATCAAACTGGTTGACTATTATAGGGTTAGAAAAAGCAAAATGTTTTTGACAAAAGTAAAATCCTTAGTAAAATACTACAAGAGAACATCTCAAAGTTAGGAACGAGCATCTTTATAGCTAAAAAAATTAATGACTCAAATTTTAGATAGTCTAAACTTTCTAGGAAACAATACATGCAATACATATGTCATGAAAAAACAAATCTTTTTGAGTTAGACAAATATTCTTGTTCTGCATTGGCTACTAATACACTTTTTTCCTAGCTAAGTTTCTTCAGGATTTACCATAAGTAGATCAATACTTAATTGCTATTATGATGTAACGCGGAGAGTTGCCTAACGCCATGTATCCTAACAACACAATAAGATGTGCTCACTAGTTGTCATGACCCACCTAATAATAGTTGTATGATAACAGGTAACACTCATAAGAGACATTAACGAAGTAGTTATCGTCAAAGAACACCTGATATGAGTAGTTATCAGAAGGCAACGCATATGAAATAAATACATGGATTAAAAATATATAATGAAATCGACAAAAAGTTTAAAACAAATATATTGAGTTTTATGCCATGGATATCATGAGCTTACTACCATTATATTTTGGAATACTTCAAACTCACTAGTCCAAGGATCATATATAATAATAAAGCAGAAATAATCCTATTTAACGTGATGAAATTTCTATTGTGCATCTCATTGATATATGTCGTGATAGCTAGATATCTCTGAGGTTTCTAGGATCAAAGTGGTTGACTAATATAGGGTTGGAAGTCGCAAAATATTTTTTGCAAAAGTAAAATCCTTAGTAATATAATACAAAAAAACATCTCAAAGTTAGAAGCATCTTTATAGCTAAAGAATTAATGACTCGAATATTTGAATAGCCTAAACTTTATTGTAACTGATACTCAACTGTCTCGCAGCCTGCACCATACATGTGCCACTGCGTGATCTATGTTGTACATGTAGCGCAATCGTACAAAATCCTAGCCCTTCCTTTGCGGGCCCATGGGCTCGACCTACTATTCAAACAATATTCTACCACATGCCTGGCATGAGCACTAGAAATCCTGATCAACTCTTACACACGGATTGTACCTACGGATCACTAGCTGATTTAAAGTAATTTTGTCCACACAATGCACCATGTTGTTGGACGTAGGTTCGCACGCCTTCTAGCAAGCGGAACCTCTCTCCAACCAGGTAAGCTTAGTCAGTCGAGGCTGATGACAATGGCTTCTAGTTCATCCCGACACCTAGTCCATCTAGCGTGGATCCCGATGGTTTAGGAAGTGAGAGTCTAATCAGCGCTATCACACCTCGTGACGTCAACTCGCCAGGGATCATTGCCCCCTTCGCGGTCAATGATCGCCGAACCCGATAAGGTAAGTTTAGTTGGTGATGACTATCAACGAAAGCTTCTGATCAAAGCCCATACCTATAGCCCCCACTACGCGGGCGTAGATGGTTTGGAAGGCGGGAGTCTACTCAGTCCTGAACTGATTCCGATGGCTCACCGCGGGACAACTGTTTTTCAGCATGGCCACCGAATTACCAACCATGGACTTGTAGCCCCCACTGCGCAGGTGTAGATAGTTTAGAAGGTGGGAGCCTAGTTAGTCCCGAACTGATTCCGACGGCTTAAAACAGGACCACTGCTATTTAGCGTGGCTGTCGAAAACCCCCAAATTTGTAGCTTGATGCGCACATGTGTAGATGATTTGGAAGTTGGGAGCCTAGTCAGTCCCGAACTGATTCCGACGACTTGCCACGAGGCCACTGCTTTTCAGCCTGGTCACCTAACCCCTTCGTCTCGAACTTGTAGCCCCCACCGCGCGAGTATAGATGGTTCGAAAGGTGGGAGCCTAGTAAGTCCCAAACTGATTCCGACAGCTTGCCACAGGGCCACTACTTTTCAGCCTGATCGCCGAACACCTTCGTCTCGAACTTGTAAACCCCACTGCGCGGGTATAGATGGTTCGAAAGGTGGGAGACTAGTTAGTCGCCAAGTCTTTGTTACCCGAACCTGTAGTCCACTCTATTCGAACATAGATGGTTCGGAAGGTGGGAGCCCCAAGCAGATCGCCACGCGACCACCGCTCTTCTTCAAAACAGCGGTCGCAAAGATAAATCTCAGCTCAGTCAGTGTCTTCACCCTCAAATAGATTGGCATTCTATTATTAGCAAAGGCCACTCACGTCGACACATAGATCGTCCAGCTAGTGCTCGAATATATGCTACATAGAATGTCAACCCGAGCTTATGACCCCTGACTCAATACAAATGCTCCAATGCATACGATCGATTATCTCAACTCACCTATGGCAGCCGACAAATCAGACAAACGAGATATGCCTCCAACAGCTTACCTTAAGGACAAGACACATCTCGGGTAACGCAACCCTCGGCTAATTTGTCTGCGACGTGCCAACTATCGGACATGACTGTGCAACAATGACTCTGGGTCATTCGCAATGCAAACGGTCAAGCTCTCAGCAGCAGACAAGCCATTTGACTTCTTATTGATCCAACCAGCCTATGGAAAAGTAAGACGACAAGGCGAAACGAAAAATGCAGAATAGGGACAAGGAATACAAAAAGAACATAGTCAAGATAAAACTGTTTTCATTAACAGACGAAGCAAAATGGGTACAAGTATACAAAGTTTCTTCTTATCAGAAGAAGGTACAGAAACAAAAGAGCTAAGCTTAACGGAGGAAGGAGCAGGGGTCGCATCCATACGCGCCACGGCCTGAGCATTAGGGTTAGAACCGCCCTCTTCGTCCGACAACGCAAAGGCAACGGACAAGTATACATACGACATCTTCTTATATCAGCCAAGATCCCATTCCGGATGCTTCTCCTTCATCAGCGGTAGCAACTCCAACCTGCCGTGTACGACCCAGCAGAACTCGCACTTGCCTTGTTTCTACAAAAGCTCATCCTCTCGCGCCTTCGCATCATCAAATTCACACTCCAACAACTTCAACTTGCCAGTCAATGTATCAACCCGAGACTGCTCTGTAACCAAACTGCTCTTCACAGCACTGAGCTCGTGCATCTCTAATTCGAGCTGGTCCTTGGGTTTCCTTGCCTCCCGAGCATTGAACTCCACATCAGACTCTAATTGCAACTTCTGAGCAGGCCAGTCAGACTCCTTCAAGGCATTCTCTTCAGCGAGAGACCGCAGCACATAACGCGCCTCACCCGCTGCTTCCTGTGCAACCTCCATGTCTTGGCGGGTCCGATCCAACTCCTGCTTGAATTTTTCCCTCGCAGACACCACCTCCGCTAGATCACACTCAAGGGCTTCCAGACGAACCCTCTGAGTCTCAGCAACCACGGCTAACTGCTCTAACCTCTTATCTTCAACCGAGGGGAAGTCAGCAACTGGATTACTCGTGGAGTCACGCGAACGCCAACTTTCTTCGCCCTAATCAGAATGAGAAGTATAATTTTGTATCCATTAGGCCCCGACTGGGCCGGAAGAATCCCAAGGAGTCCAAGAATTCCCATATCACATCCAGAATAGGAAAGCGTACTTCAGTTTGAAGTATCCTTCGGTGCAAGTAGATGAACCCCGCCGGTGGCGACATTAGCATCTGGTCACCCCTCAGAACAGACATTGGCAGGTCCTCAGGGACCCCAAACTTTGTACGGATCTCAGCAAGGGCAGGTTTAGAAAGCAACATGCCTTCAAAAAACTCGAGGCCCCTGGCCAAGGTTGCGTAATCAATAAGGTTTTGTTGAGCCATGAAGAAGACAAACAATCTTTTTAATCAGAAGATTAACAGAGCAATATCCCCAAAAGCAAAGAAAATAAAAGGGTCAGACTCCGCACAACGGATGACCTAAATAGGGATTAGGTTCCCGCCTTTTTTTTCCACTGAATCGTCGCACGTTCAATAAATGCAGCGCGCGGCTCAAGCATTGATTCAGACTCAATCATCATGAGCGGCGTATTTTTTCAAGAGATGATAGCGGACCGATGTGACGACCCACTAACTCGAGGGGAATAGCTGACGATACACCAAAACGGTCACATCCCTGAGCCATACACGTGTCATGATGATCTCGAAGAATTACAGGCCCCAGCGTCAGCCCAACACTGATCTGGTCCAAGCAGTTCTAAGCCCGCCCAATGCAGTCCAACAAACGGACCCAAACTCTTACAGCTAGCTAAGCCCACATGTCTCACATCTATCCTCAATACCCATAAGCTCTATTAATGAAAGTATCTCGATGATCAATTCCAGACAGGTGATTATAGTAGTTCTCCACTTCCAACTAGGAAGCAAATACCATAATACATTCCACACAGGGAAACCTCCTTCTACGGATTGCTCTCGGACTAGGAACTATCTCCCGCATTTCTAGAAGCACAAGACTAACCCGAAAGTTATATTAGTTTCTCTATAAGAAAGGGGTGCCCCACATCCGCAAGACAACCCGCAGGTTATTTAGTTTCTCTATAAGATAGGGGAAATAATAAACAAAAATAGGTATGGTAGTTCTAAGTGATACAATTCCAGGTGATTAAATTTTCAGGAATCAAAGTTTATCAATATCATTTATTTTTTATATTTCAATTCTCTCTCACAATGACACTTTGTCATTTATAAATCGATTCACCACAATCTCCGCCCATACTTTTGGGGAAACATAGCATTTTTTGTAAACAAATTTTATATAGCAGAGCGAGGATCAAACTCATTCAATAAGAGAATTCAAGTTCCTACGAGTATGGTAACATCACATTTTCAATCATAGCTCCTTATTGAGTCTAATTCAAGCTATATAATAAAACCTCATTACTTAATAACATTGTTAATCATAAAAAATAAAAAAATAACATATATATATGAAAACCATACTTCAATTCTCATTATCATACATTACTGCATATAGCAAAGGAGTTCAAAATGTTCATCACAAGAGGTGCATTTATACCAACCCATCCTTTAAGGCAAAGTAAACAACTAAAAATGCAAGAGAATCGCAAAGGGATTTGCATTTTAGATCCATCAAACTATAGAAATCGAAGCGTGAAACTCAATAAAAAGAAAACTCTAAATTCAACTGAAACAAACAGCTTGGACTGATTCATACAACAATGTATATCAACTAGAACATCCCCCTAAATCAACTGATTCGAACATCCAAAAACCAGCTGAAACACCCGCTTAAATTAGCTGGAATAAGCTTTAAACATAGCTACAAACAACCCCCAAAATCTACTAAAACCAACCATCTAAGGTCAATCGTAGCCTTCCCCAAACATAACCGGAAACATCCTAGCTGCAGCCTGTAATACAGTCCCAAGAAAATCACGCTTCAGTCCACACAACAAAACCAATACACCCTAAATTCAGCTACCACAATAATCCCATTACAACCCAATCTTGATGTCGAAATAAAATCAATTTGACCCTACAGGCATCCCACCAACCAACCTTATTCGAGCGATAAATTGTAACTTCATTCGGCTCCAAACAACATTTTTCTTTACATCAAATGAAACCCAAGACAGACCCTAAACAACCATGTTTCAGCCCCAAAACAGTCAAATAAATAACCCTGCCAACAATACCGAAATGAACAAGCTGTCCTAACCGAATAACTTGACCAATCATCACTCAAATGTACATAACTCTCACGTTAGAACTCCAAATTGCATACCGTTTGGGGAAATAAAAAGTAGACACAAAGAGGTTTCCAACCATATAAGGCATGCTCCATGATTATCTCTATAACAGTACATATTTTACAAATAAAACAGGCCATCTGTCAGCCTTCGGCTGATTTACCTATTGTCACTAAAATGAGTATATCTTCCTGTACACAACTCAGATTGTCATACCGTCAAATCCTTTAGAAACTAGACTCAAACATAAAACTTTTGATATATCACATGATACTATACCTGCTCAAAAACCCAATCAAAACTCCGGGAAAAAAACTACACAAGATCAGTCCAATTACCAGACAGATTTCAGTTTCAGCTCACATTGAGCCCCAAGCCCCAAGCTCTGCTAGAGATGGAAATTCAGACTTGATTCATACATATAAAGTAAACAATAACTACCATTGATCTCCTCGGCAACAGCCTGTTGAGTCTAACCAATGTCTCATGTCCAAATGGTTCCTTGGATTCTCATTTGAAAGTCCAATCTCAAAACCAATTACAATCCTAACATACTGGATCGTTATCAATAGAAAAGATCAATCATGTATCACAATCCAATCCTAAAAACATGCATGGAACCAATCCCTTATCTGTGATCTCAATCTAACTTGTCAAGTTAATCAATTATATCTTAACATCCATCATCAAGTTAGCTAATAAAATTGGCATTTCAACATCAACTTGTGGTAAGGCCCTCCTTGGCAGCAAGTTCTTTGAAGAACCCAAATCCAATAGCCAAATCCAAGCCTACTGTCCCTAAACCTCTTTCTTTTATGTATCCACATTTAATTATTTATCTCATACTAACTATCCACATTGGAACTTTGATGCTTTCACAAAATAATGAGTGGGTACAAATGAGGGTTCTTAATAGTATAACTCATGTAAATGAAGGCAATGACAAACACAACAAACAAAACATATAACTCCAAATGTCATATATTTTCATTGTCAACAAATCAAATTGGTATGCATTTAATTACTTTGAGTTGTTTTCCAAGTCTCATTTGGGATGATTTTAGATGCCATGACAAGGTCAGTGTATAGATTTGTATGGAGTATGGGGTGGGGAGGAATGCATCTATACTTAATTTGTTGTGTAAGGACCACATACAGTTTTAACACACTCTCACACCTACCATGCTTTCTCACACACCCATATTTATAACAAAACTGTGCAAAAGTTTCTCGTGTGCATTTCATCAAATAATTCAAAGACAATCTCAACACATATGTTTTCAAACTTGGCATAGTTTTCCGACATCATGAAACATCCATCGATATCGTATTGCAATCAATGAACAAAGAAGAACAATTGAAAAACAGAGAAAACTCATAAAAAGTAGTGATAATTACTCAACAGACTCCTCAAATCTAGAAAACAAAACATTTTAACTTCCCATTTACACAACAGAGAATGTATATTGGTTTGGTTTTCTCAAAATCCACTCCATCCGAAATATGAACAATTCAATAAAAATCTATCCCAAATACATAGATTCATCTAGACAAAATGTATGAAAAGAAAATGAAGAAAATTTGAACAGAGAATTGAAACTCGATCAACGTATAGGTGGGCGAACGAATGAACACGCGCTAACCATCGCCATATCGACCGTTCACTAACGCAACATCACACACCGCCAAATCCCTTGCCTGCGAACCTATTTTTGGCACCGAAATCTAAAGGGATTGAAAGGGAAGATAGAGGAAGGAGAAAGGAAGAACAGAAGGGAGGTTGGGCGAAGAAACGCACGACAACGTCTCGACACCAACCGCCGTCACCGAAAAAGGATAAGAAGAAGAGCAAAGCTTGCTCCCTCTGTTGCACAAGAGAAAAAGGAAATGAAGGTTTTTTTTTATATTGTGGGTTGCTATTCGCCCCCACTAAAATTCTAAGGGTAGTCCGCCATAAACTTATGAAAATAAAACCCTAAATTTTAAATTTAAATTGAATTAAATGTAAATCTATTTTATTTAATTCAAAATAAAATAAATTAGCTTTATGAAATTTAGGGGTGTTACAATTATGTCATTAGAAAGAAACTACCTCACGGTACGGTGCCTTCGACGTATGTGTCGAGATCGACCATTGTATATAAAATTGTGAGCTCTACATATAGAGGCTTGACTGTCAGCTCTTATTGTACGATACCACCTCCCACTTTCTTTTGGTGTTATTGATTGCTCAACTAGAACTCAAGCAGTCCCACCTGGATCAACTAAGAGAGATGCCACTGCTACTATAGTATGCATATGGCCGGTACTAGTTGTGGCCATAATAGAATCTCTTCTAAAAATTGATGAAGCCACTCTGCTTTTTTCCAAGTCTTGTCTAAGGCTATAAACTCATATTCCATTGTGGATCTAGCTATACTTGTTTGTAGAAGAATTTTAGGATATCACATCGCCTGTGATGGTAAACACATAACCACTAGTAGATTTTATTGATTCAGAATCCGAAATCCAATCTGCATCACTGTATCCCTCAAGGACACTAGGATATCTACCATAGTGCAATGCATAGTTTGAAGTATTTTTCAAATATCCTAAAACTGTAAGCAAAGCATGCCATTGATTTTTACTAGGATTACATGTATATCTGCTTAGTCTGCTCACAACATAAGCTATACAGGTCTTATACAATTCATCATATACATTAAACTTCCAATAATGCGAGAGTACTCAAGTTGTGAAACACTTAGGACCTGTATTCTTATGTAACACCTAAGATGGATAGAATGGATTATTTGATTTCTTGATTCTATATTGTTTAATGCGAGAAATGTGTTATTCACATCAAGCTGATGCAAGGGCCAATCTTTATTTGCTGCAAGTGAAAGTAAAATTCGGATAGTATTAATCTTCGCCACAGATGCGAAAGTCTCCTCATAATCAATTCCATGGCGTTGTGTATATCCCTTGGCAACTAATCTTGCTTTGTATCTATCAATAGTTCCATCTGCATTAAGCTTCACATTAAACACCCAACGACATCATACAGTCTTCTTTCCAACAGGCTTGTCTACTACCTCCCAAGTGACATTCTTCTTAAGAGCTTCCAATTCTTCATTCATTGCTGTTGTCCATTTTGGATCCTTCAATGCGTCCTGCACGTTACTAGGAATAGATACAGTAGATAATTGATTAATAACAAATGTATGTGACTCAGAAATCCTATGGTTAGACATAAAGTTAGCTATAGGGTATTTAGCTTGGGCTTTGATGTCTAGTTCATATTGCTTTTTAGGAACTCCCTTAGTAACCCTTTGTGATTTTCTAGGTTCAATACTTTCTAACATAGAAGACTCATTAGAGGGTGAAGATACCTGAGGTGGATCATTCTGGGCGAGATCTTCACTTGCTGATGTAGAAGGGGAAATGTCGTGTGTGTGAGTTTCAGATACATTTTGATCATT
This sequence comes from Berberis vulgaris, assembly GCA_963556465.1. NCBI lineage: Eukaryota > Viridiplantae > Streptophyta > Magnoliopsida > Ranunculales > Berberidaceae > Berberis > Berberis vulgaris. The sequence goes on from OY747127.1 coordinate 25,485,859, forward strand.
CTCTTCTGTCTCATGGGGGAATTGATCGCTAGGAACTAAGTGGTCAATTGTCTGCCCATTGGAAGTGTCTATCTCTCTAGACAAGTCATTTGTTGCTGCTGCGGGAACAGTTTCTACTGTTACAGGAACTTCAAATTGTTCCTCCAAGTGTTCCAATTCTTCAAAGACATCAATAGAACGAGGATTCCCTTCACTATTGCTCTCCCCCTGAAGGGAAGACTGGGAGACTCCCCCTGAGTTATATGGCTCAGATTCATGGAATGAGACATCAAGAGATATATGCATTCTCTCAGTGAGCGGGTCATAACACCTGTACCCTTTTTGGAGATCAGCATAACCCACAAAAATACATTTCGTCGCACGGGGATCAAGCTTGCTCCGGTGTGGTTTTGGTATGTGGACATAGGCTGTGCACCCAAACACTCGGGGCTCCAAATTAGGCATAGATGGGATGGACAAAAGTGTATGAAGCTTCTGATGAGGATTCTTGAACTCAATTACTCGTGAGGGAGTACGGTTGATAATATATACTGCAGATTTCACTGCTTCACCCCAATAGGATCGAGGTACATTCATGCCAAACAGGGAAGCACGAACAACTTCCAACAACTGCTTGTTCTTTCGTTCTGCTAAACCATTTTGTTGAGGAGTATCAGTATTGGAGGTTTGATGACGAATTCCATTTGACCGGCAAAATTCAGATATAGGGCCATTGACAAACTCTCCACCATTGTCAGATTGAAACACTCTGATGGATTGTTGGTACTGTGTCGCCACCATTTTGTAAAAATCAGTAAACCTTCCAAATACCTCACTCTTTCGTTTCAGTAATGACACCCAGGTCATCCGAGTGCAATCATCAATAAAAGAGACATAATATCGAGCTCCAGACAAAGAAGGAATTTTTGCAGGACCCCAAACATCTGAGTGAATTTTCATGAAGGGAACAGGACATCTATGAATACTTGGCGAATAGGGAATATGGTGGCTATTGGCCAGTTCACAAATGTCACAATGAAATTCTGAATCACTAACAACTGAAAACAAATTAGGCTACAACTTCTTAAGATAACGAAAAGACAGATGTCCTAAATGACGATGCCATAACCATACTACCTCCTTCACCTTGTCGACCCTAATGACCTGATTAGCTTGCCCCAAAAGATTCCTGCATTTCTCTCCCGTCTCTGTCAAATCCAAGTAGTACAATTTCCCCCTTCTAACACCATAACCAAGAATCTGTTGAGTCAGAATGTTCTGAAACACACAGAAATATGGATAGAACGTCACAATACATGCAAGTGTTTGAATAATTTGACAAACAGACAAGAGGTTATAAGACAATTAAGACGGATTCAAGAGTTAGGGTATCAGATAACACAATGGAACCTTCGCCGCTAACCAGAGTTGGAGTACCATCCGCAGTAGAGACAGCATTTTGAGAGGAAGCTCTAAGATTTACCACAAGGTTAGGGTCATTTGTCATATGATCAGATGCACCTGAATCAATTATCCATGTACTATTCGAAATAACTTTATCATTCATACCTGATTGTGCTATATTAGCAAAAGCACTGTCTAGATGTTCATTCCCAGCAGTAGCAATGGCAGCCTTGCTTATATTCTTTTGTGGCTTCTTGGTGAAGTCCCACCAATCAGGGTAACCAATCACTTCATAACATCTCTCCTTTCTATGGCCTAATTCGCCACAAATATTACACTTCTTATTTGCATATGGATTTGACTTACCTGTAGGGCGACGAGAAGGAGGACCGGAGAAGCCTGGAGGAGTAACTGCCCTGCTCTGAACAGCCAAAATAGAGGATTGCATGGTGTGATCGACTATTGGCTGGGTTGTGAATAGCATAAGAAACCCTCTTTTTTTTGCTTGTACAAACTCTGCAATAGAGTTCTTCACAAATAAAACGACAGGACTAAAGTTGTTCTGGACGAAATGTGACACACACGATGCTGGACTGAATCTGGGAGGGGGTTCATGCCAGGGAGTTCACGCCTGAAGTCGATGCTGGGAGGAGACACCAGCTTGCGACTGGTCGAGGCGGTTGCGACACCGAGAAGGGGTGATAGAGTCGATCGATCCAATAATGCCTGATCGATGGACTGTTGATCGATTGCTGGTGGTTTTCGAAAAAGTAATTTGATTTGGGTTTCAGATCTGCAATTCGATTTGGGTTTCAGATCTACAATTCGATCTGCAATCTGGTTTTCAAAAAAGGGGTTCAGATTTGGGGTTGTTTCGGGGTTTGATTTGGGGTTGATTCAGGATTTGATTCAGGGTTGATTCAGGGTATGATTCAGGACGTATTCTGGTTTGTTTGAGGGTTGATTCAGGTCATGATTCAGGTCGTGATTCAGGGTCTGGACGACGATGGGTGAGATTGAGGTGATTTGTGCGATGGAGTGTTGTTTGTGGGTGGTGCGATTGTGTTTAGATGGTTTGTGGTTTACTGGCGGATGGAGGCAATGAGGGAGGAAGGTGATGTCTGTGTGAACTGGGATTGCAGGCTGGGTTTGCGAGAATGTGTGTCCTCCAGGATTCGAGATTCAAAAGAAAAAAAAATATGCAAAACAAGTTCAAAGTATTGATCCTGCTCTGATACCATGTAGAAAGAAATACTTCAATTGTTGCAATTATTGTTTTTTATTCATCCCCCAATAGGGGTATATATACAATAGGGTTTCTTGTCTTACAAGAAACAATATTACAGAATATAGAAACTAGGTTACCTAAATATGAATTTAGAATATCCTAAATATATATATGTTTCTATAATCCATAATTAGAATATACAGCTTTCTATAGAGCATCTGAATTTTCAAATTTTCAGCTGATTTTCCAGCCAAAGAGAAAAAATTTCTCTATTTCCTTCACGCAATAGCCAGCAAGAACAATTCTTCTTCTCAAACACAGTAGCCACCAAAATCAATCGTAGCCAACACAAATAGAAGATTGCAGCCACCAGGAGAGTTCACGCCAGAGTAGCAAGAGCGAAATCACAGCAGGAAGGAGGAGCAATCACGCCCTGCTAAATTCTCAAACTAACAGCTGTAAAGCAAAGCAAACGATATGTTGCTCTTCTACAAATCCTTGTGAGAAGAGATCCTTCTTCAAGATAAAAATAAATAAAAAAATTTGTTTTCCTTTCCTGCTTCTTTCTTTGATTATAAAAATAAAAAAAATAAAAAAAAATCATATAACTCATTTCTCAATTTAAGTTGTTTTCTCAATTTATAAGGATACACAGAGAATCCTAACTAGGAAAGGAAAACTAATTCTAATCCCGATTAATCGGGTATTCCTATAACTACATTCATTGTTAAATAGAAACTAATTCTAATCCCAGTTATTTTAGTATTCCTAAATAACTACAGCCACTATTAAATAGGTAATCCTAATTGTATAGGTATTTCTAATCATATAACTAATATTTCTAATTATATAACTAATATAATTCTTAACAATTTCTTCCTTGACAACCATATTCCTTCCCATATAAATTTCACACACATTGCTATCATTCCCAAAGGTTATAATCCCACCCAGGTTTCTCACTTTCGACCTATTAGTCTTTGCAACATGTCATACAAAATCTTCTAAAAAAAGTCACCTATAACATATTGAATCATCTTTACCTAGATTTATTTCCCCTTTTCAAGGGGCAATTATTCCTAATAGGCTGATTGGCGATAATACTAGAGTAGTGCATGAAACTAGATATGGCTAAAGCCTATGGTAGAGTGAAATGGAGCTTTTATATGATGTTTTTGAGGCTTTAGGATTTTCTTCTAATTAGATTAACTCATTAACCTGCTGCATAAATGTCTTACTTCGGTGTCTTATAACACTCTCATAAATGATTCCCTACAAGCTTTTACTGCCTTTACTATAGGAATAAGATAGGGAGATCCCATTTCTCCCTTCTTGATCATAGTAATGGCTAAAAGCTTATTCAGAATGCTTCAAAAGACACAAGCTGAAGGAATCATTTCAGGCTATATTAGAATAAATAACCATGAAGTTAGCCATCTCATATTTGCACATGATTTAATCTTGTTTTGCAAAGCTTCATTATCCTAATGCCATCATGTGAAAATGGTTCTTTAGACTTATTATGAATCTTGACATCAGAAAGTCAATTATGATAAATCGTATGTAATGTGCATCATAGACATCAAAGTTAATTATCAAAATAGTGGGTATGAAAACTTTAAATCTAAACATTCAATACCTCTTAGATAGGATTAAGGATCACTTAAGAGGTTGGAAGCATAAATGTTTGTCTTAAGTTGGTCGTACTACTCTCATTAAGTTTATGATCGTTTCTTTGCCCATCTACCCCATGAAATTTGTTTTACTACCTTCTACTATTTTGGATAATGTTGATTATATGATAAAGGAGCTTTGGTCAAAAGGAAGTTATAATATTAAATTGCCTTACATTGCTAAATGGCTCACTGTTATTCCTCCAATGCATCAAGGGGGTATTAATATTCCACTAGCTAAGCCTAAAAATCAGGGGCGGATCTACCTTATGGCTATGGGGGGCAACTGCCCTCCTTAGCTTTTTAAGAAACTCCACCAAACTAACAATATTTATAATCTTGCCCCCCTTTAAAATTTTATATTGCCCCCCTCTTATAGATAATGGAATACAAATATACACAAAATTGCAAACCCTTCACAAGTTCGCAAGCTTTCGCAAGTTCACCTCTTCGCCTTCTCAAATGCCCAAAACGATTTCGACAAATATCAATTTTCTCCAATCCCCTCCAATCGCACAAGACGATTTCAATGGAGATCGATTTCTCCAATCACATAATACGATTTTGATTAGACATAGATCGATTTATGGAGGTGGTCTTACTCTCTCTTGCTTGTTTGCACCTCATCGACACTCTTCATTCTTCACAGTGGCCTGTTTCAGCTAAGCAATTGGAAGGTAACATTCTTAATATTACCAGTTGCAACTGCCAGTGTTGAGAGAACTTTTTCTGCTATGAAGATTATCAAGAATTAATTACGTAATCAGATGGGGGATCAATGGAGGCAGATAGTTTGATTACATATGTTGAGAAAGATACATTTAATGGAATCAATGATGAGGTGATTATACAACATTACTAGAACATGAGAACTCGCAGAGTTCTACTAAAATCCAATGTGCAACAACATTGACACATAAAATATGTTTCTCTTGTACTACTTTTAAAACTTTGTTTTAATCATATTTATCTATTTATTTTAAGAATTAAACTATCTGTGATTTATTTGTTTGCCCCCCTTTGTCTGCAATTATGGTTCCGCCCCTGGCTATCACGATATATATCGATGTGATGCACAATAAGATTATTAATTTTCAACTTTATTATTATATCCTTGGAATGGTGGTCAGTTTGGAGTATTCCAAAATATAATGATAGTAAGTTCATGATATCCAAGGCACAAAACTTAATATCTTTGTTTTAGATCTTTGTTGTTTTCATTATATATTTTTATTCTATGTATTTATCTCATACGCATCTACTTATAGCTATCTGTCTCCTACGTGAGAGTTTGTATTAACAATAAAGAGTTTCTTAACAAACATATCATATCTTCTACCAAGATTGTTTACATGGCAGCAGAAGACAGAGTAGTGCATTTGGCAATAAAAAATGGAGCGGCTCCTTTAGCAGCAAATGACGAAGTAACGCATTTGGCAGTCAAAGATGAAATGACCTATTTAGCAGCAAAAGGAGTAGCGCATCCGACAGCCAAAAGCGGATTGGCCCATTTAGCAGCAAAAAACGGATTAGCGCACCAGGCAGTTGAAGGCGGAGTAGCTTATTTAACAACAAAAACCAAAAAACACGTGGCAGTCGAAGGCAGAGTGGCCAATTTGACAGCAAAATCCAAAATGGCTCATTTTGATGTAGCATTGAAGTCATATTTATTCACCAATGAAGACGAGGACTACAAATGGATGCCAAGTGGTTGGACTGCAGAGGAAAGGACCCGACTGTCTGGTATCATTGACAAGGTAAAGATTCTTATGTTTTAGTACTACAGTTTGTCTATCCGCATTTATTTGTTATACTTTTTATTTTATTTACTTAGTGGTAAGTTTATTTCAAGTGAATACATTATAGGCTGGATGAAAGAGGAATATCATTTACTAGGGGGGGTTTATTTGCAAATGGGTCTTAAGATTTGGATAAACTTAGAGACCCAAATTCTAAGCCATTACAATCTTGGGACCCATTTGCAAATTAAATCTATACTTAAGCCTTCAACCAAAATCCACGTGAAACATATAAACATATTTCCTAAAGAAAACTAAGATCACATCTTTAATTTATTACGATATAAAAAAGGTTTTTCATCTCGTTGAGTCATATTTTGTTAGTTACGTCTAAATGAAAGTAACACTCAGACTTAATATATAAGGTACCATTTCTGACATAAAAGTTAACACAATTTGAGTAGTAGTTATTGTTTAGTGTTGAATAAAAATGAAAAAATTAAATCGAACCAAAATAAATTCTAGGTTTTATTGAAGGTGTGTTAACAAATGATGTTCCTATTTAAATTGATTTTACAAGTATTATCTATTATCACAATTCAAATATTAATCACAATATTTGTGCAACTTGGTATTTTGCAGTTTTATTATAATCCTAACAGTGACCGATATCGCTCAAAAAAGACAGAGGTCGAAGCCATGAGAGCGTCGGGCTTTGAAGTCGACGAAAGCCAAAGAGCCAAGAAAAAAGAAAAAAAAAACTAAAACTGTGAGTTCAACGTTAATATTCTATTTTAGTTTACGGAAGTTGTTCCTTTAATTGTCAATTTGTTAGTTTACCAAAGCTGTGAAGGTTAAAGCTCTTACCTCCTTACTATAAAGTAGTATAAGATGTTTTTTAAGAGCATAAAAGTAAGTTTGATAATCAAATGTATTTTTTTTAAGAGCACAAAAGTACCTTTCTCTCAAGTTTGAGATAAAGATTCTTAACTAAATTAATTTGAAATTTTCTAGAAATTTCTTAACTAAATTAATCTTTTTTTTTTGAAAATTTCTAGAAAATATTGATGTATAGAGTACTTCTACTCTTACTCAATTTTTGTACTAAAACACTTATACTCGACGATATGGTAAATCTGTGTCATCATCATAATAGCATTGGATACACAATGTTTAATTGTGTGGTACACGTGCTGCCATATCATTGAGTACAAGTTGTTTAGTACAAAAATTTGAGTAAAATAAAGAGTTTATGTATTGTATCTTTAGATAGAATAATATCATGTTCATTTGGTACTTTCTATATTCTTGATTGCATTTTCTTGGGTTTGACTGAAAATTATAATCTTCTTTGTGCAGTATAAAGAACCTGGTGAAGGAAATGAGGACATGTTTTGCCAGCAACAACATAACCTATGATGAGTTAGTTTTAAGAGTTGTTGAGAGCATTAGTCTTGTTTTTCCCCTCATTTCTTCAAATGAACATGTTTTGTTATTTTACTTGAAAAAAGGAAAATTAAAAATACAATTGGTTTCAGTTTTGCTTATTTATGTTTGGATTGTTAGTTTCCTAATTTTTCTAGTAAGTTAATGAATTTATAGTTTGAAGTATCAAGTACACAAGTTGAGAACAATGTCAAGAAAACAATTGAAAGAATATTCTTATATTGAATGTTATTTCTTCAAGCTTACATTGAATCCTATTTATACATAAAGAATACAATCAAGGAGAATACAATTAAGGAGGAAAAAAAGGAGGAAGAATAATGAGAAAATAAGGAGGATTCTAAGGAATGAAAAAAGGGAAAGAAATATGAGAACATAATCCATAAATATGGAAACAGAATCTTATAATTCTAACACTCCCCTTCAAGTTTGAGCATGGATATCGCACATGCCTAACTTGTCTAAAGAGTCGTCAAACGCCTTGTTGGCTACAACTTTAGTAAGGACATCAGCTAGTTGATTTTCGGACTTCACAATGGAAAGATAATAATTCGCGCTTCAAGTTTTTCTTTGATGAAGTATTGATCAACCTCTACGTGCTTTGTCCGATCATGTTGAACCGGATTATGAGAAATCTCAATAGCTAATGTATTATCACAGTACATATTCATTGCATATTTGGCGTTAACACCTAAATCCCTCAACAAGTTTCTCAACCAAAGTAACTCACATACCCCAAAAGCCATTCCTCTGTACTCAGCTTCTGCGCTAGATCTTGCTACTACCGGTTGCCTTTTACTTCTGCAAGTCACAAGGTTTCCCCCTACAAATGTGAATTACCCTAAAGTAGATCTTTTATTATCTGCTGAACCTGCCCAATTTGCATCAGTATAGCCTTTTACCTTAAAGTGATTATGTTTGGTGAATAGTAACCCCTTACCCAGAGCAGAATTCAAATAATTCAATATGTGTTCCACAACATCCATGTGAGGTTTACGACGATCATGCATAAATTGACTCACTACACAAATCGCTAAGCAATATCTAGCCTGGTATGAGACAAATAAATTAATTTTCCCACAAGTTGTTGGTACTTCCCTTTATCAGTAAAAGGTGTATCCAAACAATGAAATAGCTTGTGATTTTGCTCAATAAGAGTATCAACAGGCTTACATTCAAGCATCCCTATTTATGTTAATAGATCGAGAATGTATTTTCGTTGAGATAAGAAAATACCATGTTTCAATCGAGCTACTTCAATCCCAAGAAAGTATTTCAAATCACCGAGTTGCTTCATTGCGAATTTTGAGGCCAAGTGTCATAAACTATCAATCTCATTATGATCGTCACCTATCACCACCATATCATCAACATAGATAATTAAAGCAGTAATTTTACCCTTCCTATGTTTTAAGAACAAAGTATAATCAGAGTTTTTTTGTTTATAGCCGAAATTCTTCATTGACTTGGTAAATTTACCAAACCAAGCTGTTAGAGATTGATTCAACCCATACAAAGCCTTACTGAGTTTACAAACCATCATTGTATTTGAGTATTTCGCTAAACCTGGAGGAGGATCCATATACACTTCTTCAGCAAAAGTGGGCAATCTCGATTGACTGCCAATGACAAAATCACTCTCACCGTATTAAGTTTGGCAACCGGTGCAAAAGTTTCTTGATAATCAACCCCATAAGACTGTGTATACCCTTTTGCAACAAGTCGAGCTTTGTATCTATCAACGGTCCCATCTGCCTTGTGTTTGATAGCAAATACCCATCTACATCCCACCTTTTTTTTTCCTTTAGGTAAAGGCACAAGTTCCCAAATAGCATTTTTTCAAGTGCTTCCATTTCTTCTGCCATAGCTTTGGTCCATCTAGTATCTGCTAAAGCTTCCTGCATTTTACTAGGAATAAAGAGAGATGATAAGACGCATATGACATGGACAACTCTTGGGAAGATACATGATTACTAATGGGATATCTAAGGTTTTAGGATCAAGTTCATATCTAATAGGTGGTATGCCATGGTTAGAACAGGGGTGGATGGTGATATTGGGACGATTGAGACTCAAGATCAATACTATCATCAAGATTAGGATTAGAAAGTACCTCTAATGGATTTTCAGGAGAAGATTGATTCAGTGGTTTTGGTGAAGTGTTAGGAGACGATGTACTATCATGGAGTGGATTTGCTTCAACAATTGTGGGTGTTGAGCTGTCTTCGGCCACCAAAGGATGGATTTCGGGAGAACCTTCACTTGTTTGGTTATTGGGAAAATCCGAATTCAAAGGGAAAAAAAATCCAGGTCTTCATGATAAAGCACTCTGTCTCGATTCTCCCCCTGAAGTGATGAATCAGTGGTCGGTGGTGTGTAAAAGAGTTCTTACTCATGAAAGACAACATCCATGGAAACATAACATTTTTTCGGAGAAGGATGATAACACTGATAGCCTTTCTAATTCATTCCATACCCAATAAACACACACTTCAAGGTTCGAGAATCAAGCTTAGTACGTTGATGTGGATGTAAGTGAACATAGACTACACACCCAAAAACCCAAGGAACCAGAAAAACAACTGGGGGAGGAGTACAGTGATAAGAAAGAACATCCAACTGTTTTCTAAAATTCAGGGCACTAGAAGGTGTGCGATTTATCAAGTAGACTACCAAATTTAAAGCCTCGACCCACAAATAAGACAGGACATGACCACCAATTAATAGAGACCGAGTGAATTCCAATAAATGCTTATTTTTCCGTTCTGCGATACCATTTTGTTGAAGAGAGGAAGGGCAGGTTCTTTGATGAATAACACCCATCGAATGCATGAACTCTGTCAATTCTTGTTTGAGATATTCACCCCCATTATCAGAATGAAAGACTTTTATTGGAAAACCAAATTGTGTAACCACCATCTGATAAAAAGGACGAAAGACTGTGCAAACATCACTCTTGTGTTTCAATTGGTAAACCCATGTCATCCTAGTACAATCATCCACAAATGTAACAAACCACTTCATCCCATTATTAGTAGAAAGTGGTGCCGGACCCCAAACATCTGAATGTACTAATGAAAAAGGAAGAGCTACTTTTTTAGAACTCAAATGTAAAACAGTACGGTGGCTCTTTGCCATGACACAAGTTTCACAAATAAAATCTGAAACACTACACACACTGAATAAAGATGGAAACAATCTCCTAAGATATCTAAATTATGGATGTCCTAGTCTTCTATGCTATAACCAAATTTCTTCTTTTTTCTTGTCAACCAAGTTTTCATTTACCAAGTGAGTTTGCCCTTCTATGTTAGATCGTTTGAACCCATCCTCTAGATAGTACAATTTGTCACTTTGTTTACCACTGCCAATCTTCTCTTGGTATGGATGTTTTGAAAAACACAATGAGTAGGAAAAAATAGAGGAACACAATTATGAGACTTGGTTAACTGATTAATAGAGATAAGGTTGCAATTTAGAAAGGGAACAAACAAGACATCTTTGATAGTTAATGTAGGAGATAAATGGACTGTACCAACTCCAACAATTGGAGATGATACACCATTGGCATTAGTAATGGTAGTTTTGTAATACTTAGAAGATAAATAACTAAACCTATAGCGATCACAAATCATAATCCATTGCACCAGAGTCAATTATCTAATCACTATTTCTAGTAAAAGATGAAAGCTTACTAGCAGGGTTATACGTACCTGACTTGGCAACAAATATGGTAGTTGTGGTTAGATTCCCTTTTGGATTAGAGTCATATACCTTAGAATTGGACACCTGAGACACCTATTTGCCATTTGAGTGCCAATCCGGATATCCTTGGAATTTGAAGCATATATCCACCACATGAGCGGTAAGTTCAGTCTTCCCTGTTAGAGAATCCTCACTACTATTTTTTGAATTAGTCATAGTGATATAGAATTAAGAAAGAACTATTGCAGCGGAATAAACGGTATAATATGATCAGAAACAATAACTAAGAACACGGAACCAAACTTTGATTCCTATGATGAAGAGAAAATCAAAGGAGGCTCTAATACCATGTCAAGAACACAAGTTAAGAACGATGTCAATAACACAATTGAAAGAGTATTCTTATATTGAATGTTATTTTTTCAAACTTACATTGTATCCTATTTATACACAAAGAATACAATAAAGGAGAATACAAATTAAGGAAGAAAATAATGAGGAAAATAAGGAGGAAGAATAATGAGGATTCTAGGGAATGAAAAGAGGGAAAGAAATATGAAAACATAATCCATAAATATGGAAACATAATCCCATAATTCTAACATAAAGTACCATCGGTCGAGATTATTTCACCCTGTGTTGTGGTTTACCGACAAATTACCCCACAAAGAATGTTCCATAAAAAGACCCATATACTAGATACACCTTGGATGGGTTTTACCTTGGATGTGTTTTGAATGTTCTTGAAACAAGGTTGAAGGGAATATACATGAAATTTTATTTTATATTATAATTGAAGCATACCCACCCTCTTTTGAACTCTTTGACACAGTTCTAAGATGTTTTGGAAAATGTTATATCAACCTCAAGGCCTGCTTTGGATAATGCTTTCTCAACCTCAAGGCCTTTTTCCCTCTACTATGATTTTTTTTTTTTTTTTAAATTTGGGTCATTGACCTTTTTATTTATCTATTAATCAATGTCCGAATGCTACATGATTGACCCTCTAGGGTTAACCAAACCAGGCCCGAAGGCCATAATATTGTTGCCACTTAATATCTTCATCGCCTCCATCTTGCATAGAGACTTGTTTTCGCTCCGGTCCATCGCCTCCACCTTGCATGAAGACTCGCTCTCACTTTGCTCCCATCTAGTCCATCTAAGCAGAAAATCCTAACTGGTGAGTCTCGAACCCGCGACCTCTCACAAGGAGAGTGGATGTCCAACCAACTGAGACCTCTACTATGAAATCAAAATATACTTCCCTAATGTTAATTTTTTGGAAGCAAACTTTTAAAAAAATAAAAGGAATTTCTCCCATTTGAAAAGGTTTAGGAGCTGCTTTGAGGTGTTTAAAGAAGTTATGTTGACAGTAGATAGTGGCTTAGACTTTGATATTTGGACAGATAAATGGTTGGAGTTCTTCTACCCCCTTAAGGATTTTGTTCCACCTAATGTTGTATCCTTGTTTGATTCAATTTTTTATTTAATTATTGAAGAACACAATTCTAGATATTGGGATTTGGATACCATTGCCATGTTCTTTCTCTAAAATATTGCTCAAGCCATAGCCAACACACCAATCAAACCCTCTCACCAACCTGACTCCCTCACTTGGAAGCATTGTAAAAAAGGCAACTTCAGTACCAAGTCTGCCTATCAATCCTTTCTTCTTTCACATCCAACATAACTAACTTTCTTCATCCACTACTAATCAAACCCATAACCCCACTCTCCAACCAAAGATTCTCAATACTGTTTGGAAGACTCCTATTCCGATAGGACGCAAATGTGATTATGGAATATATATATATAAAGGTATACTCCCTATTCGCGATAATCTTAACACACCTTATGGTAAGGGACAACACTTGCTCTTTTTGCAGCATTGAAACCATTTGTATGTCTTTGTAAGTGCAACTTTTCAGTCCAAGTTTGGCTACAATCGAACATTCCTTTGATATGGAAAAAATAATGATTTAGAAATTTTTGCATATATTTGGAACTTGAATAGAAAAAATAATGTTTTAGAGCTATTTATTTTATTGTGTTGTAGCATTTACTCTCTCAGTGATTTGGAAAGCTTGAATTGAGCATTTTTTCAACACCAACAATTGAACTCAAGGGCGTTAGCTAATGACACGTCATCTCTTGAATTATCATGGCATACTTTATGATGAAAAATCGAACAGTCGTCTAATTGCAACCGTACACATGGCACAAACAACCCTAATGGAATATGGCATAGTCAGACCAGGATCTAATCAGGTCCCAGTCAAGCCCAATCAAACCTATAAGTCAGAAGATCAAGCACAAGCTCAATGTGGAAGGGATCTAGGAGCTTAGCCAATGACAGAAAGGCCAAAACACAGACCCTTGGGCTAGAATAAGCCCAAGGCTCGTTTGGACCACTCCTAGTCCAACTAAGGACATTGAGTCCAAAATGGAAACAAAAACCAAAGAAGATCAAGTCATGGGAGGCGAATGACCCTACAAGGATATAACTTGATAAAGGGAACACTTGAACAATATTTTCTCCCTCTATTGCGCGGTCAAAGGTAGAGTCAAGGAAGGATATAAACTCTCTCATTATATAAGGTGAACAAGGGGAATGGCTAAGGTATGCAACCCTAATTATTTAATTAGCCAAATTCAACATTCTTGTTCAGAGCCTGACTTTACTATCGGAGTGTCTTTAGCTGCCACACAATGGTCCTTGACTCATTGTTATTCATTTTGTAGGTCAAAGTCAAGGAGGACAAATTTGCATGCATCATTTTAATTACAAACCCTACTTCTAATCTATGCTTGAATGATGTATCAAAATGGAATCGTTTTATGGACTCGCAACTTGTGATTGTATTCATGGACACATCTTTGGACAGAATCTGGAATAAAGGTACAATGTGTTTCATATTTTTTGACGCAGTAGGAAAAGTACAAAAATTCTAGAGAGCCTGGGTCTGCTGCTTGGTTTTCATGTCTGGCTGGGCGTAATTACCCTTTTGCCCCTCCTTTGTTGTGGTTATATTTAAAGAGTGTTTAAAGGGGAGGGGCAAAAGTGTAACAATTCCACCCAGGCGTGAAAACCAGGCAGCAGACCCAGGCCGCCTAGAAGGGTTCGAAAAAGTATTAGCAGTCAATGGATGTGGCATTGAAAGTAAAGTGTATTCTAGCTTCTAAGCAAAGATGGTGTGTGGAGGCCTACAAATAGTGTGTGCAACATCAAAAAACAGAATGTTGTGTTACTATTAGATTCCTTGTAGGTGATTAGAGCGCTGAAATACATTACATACCATTTGGATGGGAGACATCTATCCTATGGAATAATGTAATTAATATGACCATGTAAGCCTGAAGCGGATAAAATGCTACCATGTTGTAAGAGAAAAGATCTTTCTAGCTCACTCACTTGCCTAGTCTGCCCAAAATTCTGATATACCAATCCTGCCAATTATAGTTGATGTCAAGTTTAGTTATTCATTTTCAACTACTTAGTAATTAATAGTCAGAGTCCTAGTTGGACCCGGGGGGGCTCCTGCGCACAAATCGTATCCGTAGGATCTGATCCAACGATCCGAATCGATGGACTTAAAAAAATTGATTTCACATGCGATTTTATAATTGACCCCGCGGGTCCCACTTCTTCCATCTCTCTCCAAACTTCCTTCTTTTTTCTTCTATCTTGTTCTTCTTTTTCTTTTCAGCTCTTCTTCTTCTTTTTGAGATGTTGTGTTTATTTATCTTCTATGGTTGGGGTTTGTACAGTGTTAATGTTTGGTTTCTGGGTTTCTTCTTCTGGATTGTCTTCTTTTTCTGTGGTGTGCGTTGCTTTTCTTTTTCCAATTTTGCTTGACTTGTTGAAGAAGTTAAGATTTTTAAGGAAATCAAATTCCCTTAGTATATGTGGTTTGGGGTTGGAGCATCAGATAAGATCTCGATTACACTTTTTGTTTGGTGAAAACCCAAAGTGCAAGTAGAGCAAAACATTCATAGAGTTGATTTTTGGAAAACATTGTTCTGATCTTTGGTTTCTCTCTCAATATGGTTGTTTATTCACTTTAAATTTTATTAAAAGTTCCCAACAGCAACTTTGGTCATGAAAACCAAGGTTTGGTATTTAAGCATTTAGACATAAAAACGGTTATAATCTTTGGTAGGTAATGTTATTTACCTTTTTTTTTTGAATTTTTTGGAAGGTATAGATAATTAACTTCTAAGGACACAATTAGGCATTATAGCTAGTGGACACAACATGTAGGGATAAGGATTGTCCCTCAGCCTCAGCACACGGACTGTCCCCTGCTCAACATTCCAGTTCCATCCTCCTAACTTGGGCCTCTCTTCATTCTTGGGTTCTCATCCAACCATTTCAGCAGAGGGTGGTGAAGAAGAATAAGAGCTGAAACATATGAAGAAGAAGAAGAGCTGAAAAGAAAAAGAAGAACAAGATAGAAGAAAAAAGAAGGAAGTTTGGAGAGAGATGGAAGAAGTGGGACCCGCGGGGTCAATTATAAAATCGCTGTGAAATCAATTTTTTTAAGTCCATCGATTCGGACCATTGGATTAGATCCTACGGATACGATTTGTGCGCAGGAGCCCCCCCGGGTCCGTCCTAGTTAGAGTGGTAGTTATGTTTTGATAAACTTGGGTGATGTACTAGATTTTCTGTTTCTTTCTGCTTGGTACACTATAAAAGAATGTTTTTTTGCATTATTTTACAGACGGTTATGCAAATGCCTGGCACTTGGTTGGGTTTGCAAAGAACTGTGTATGGAATTCAAATTCAGAAGCCCTACATCTTTTAGTTATAGGGTCCCACATTTTTTACGGGAGAAAATGTCCCGAAAAAAGTGTTGCTCTTTTTTAAACCTTCCCATATCTATTATTTCAACTTTGTTATCGTTTCAAATTTCTTTTCCTCGGTCTGCTTCATCCCATGTGTTCATCATCTTCTCACACTTTTTTGTATTGACAATCATTCATTGATCTCGATTTTGTAATCCTAATTCTTTTATTGTGATCTCAGCAAAACACAAATAATATTTCTTGGTTGATTATTTGCTTATTTGGATTTATCTTATCAGTCTTCATTCCTTTTCCCCGCATGTTCTTTGTGACAAAATTTTCTCAACCCATTTTGTTAACAACTGGTTACAGTATTCAACTCAAAATTAAATAACTTATTTTAGAGAATAGTTGACAAAAGACAATAATAACCGACAAAGTGAATAATTGGATTGGAAATGTTTGTTTACCTTTGGCCATACTCCTCAAGATGTTTGTTGTTCTCCACTATCAAATTCCCTCATTTTCTAATAATGTCACCCTGTTTTTTTATTTTTAGCTCAAAAGCCTTAGTAATGAATATGTCAATTACCATATGAATGGTGATTACCATTATACATGTTGATGCCAATTAGGCGCAATACAAGGTCAACCAAGCAAATGTTGAGCTTTGCAATTGTTTGATTTGATTGCTACCAAGCAACGATAAAATATTGCATCGGAGACTGAAGTATATGTAAATGCAAAAATTTGCAATACACAAAGTTTTATGGTATACTAAGCGGAGCCTAAGTGGGTTATGTCATCTTGGGCTTTAGGCATGGTTTAGTTTTTAGAAATTCAAGTGTTATATAATAAAGGCCCATTATCTTTAGTAGGCTCATATGATTTATGGCTTGGGTCGTGGGGCATCAACCGAATTTGGATATCTTCTGATGCAGTCCAAGCAATAAAATTACATCTTCTACTAACAAACATTTAACTGCTATAAATATTTATTTTAATAAAATTACATCTTCTACTTTATACCAATGAAAAGATTCCCCGCTATAAATATTTATTTTACTAAGGGAATTTTCCTTGCTATATAGGAGAGTAAGCTAGAAAATTTTCATCCCATATTTTTTTCCCATGATTTTGAGAGAAGATAGTGGTGGACGATCACAAACACACCCCTCATTTCATTTCTTTCCCTTCCACTATATTTTTATGATTTTCATAGAAAAAAATTAAGTCCAATAAAATAATGTTTTCAATCAAACTTTCTGTTTACCAAATATATATATAGACACGCTAAAAATGACCTTTTTATGGAAATATTTCTTTAGAGGGGTAAAATTTTCATTTGATTATATAAATTGGATATAAAATTAAAATAACGACAATATCATGTGGCGCGGACAAGGACAAGCTTAATAACTTTCAATAAAACCTAAGATATACTTAACCTTAAAATACTATTTTCAATTGGGGTGTAACACTATGTATACTTATATCCTTCACATTCATTACTTTTCCAAACAATTGGTATAAATATAACATCAAATAATCACAAAATACACCACTTCGTTCACTCGAATGCAAAAAAAAAAAAAAAAAAAAAAAAAAAAATCTTCAGTGATTGTTGCAGTTAAAGAGGTCGCAAAATATCTCAAATCTCAACAAAACCCCAGAAACCATATACAACCACCTTAAAGAAGTGAATAATCCAAGCCTAATGTTCTTGTTTAGTTTGTTTAAAATACTAGTTTGAGATAGAAAAATTATTTGTTCATTTGAAGATCAAGTCTGGGTATGGGTGAGATTGACTTTGCGAGGTCCCTGAAGTAGTTCCCAAAAAGGAGTCATCGATCGAGTGTATTTGTACATTGGTTCAAGACAGACTTAGTAACAAAGCCAATCAAACTTCAGTTTTGGTGAACCTCGTTACATCTTGTCCTCGGTTTGCATTTTTCTATCTTATTTCTTTTAGCAATTATTTGTGTAATTTTTGCTAGCTAAATTAAGTTTCATTTATCTGCAAAAGGCTTTAGTTTTGCACAACTTTGATCGCCCAATTATTGGTCCTTTCAAACTTTGCTTATTTGATCAAACAAATTTGATGGCATAAATTGACTACAGTGAACTACAAATAGTCAAATTTTTTAAAGTTACAACAATGTTCCACGATCAATTTATTAAAGCGAGATTGTTGAACAATTATTCGAAAGAAAAAAATGCTAATGGAAATTAGTCTAATAGGTCAACTTTCTATTTTGACTTTGTAAACCCATTTTCTTTTCATTTACAAATAAGGAATCCTACATACACATGACTAAAGTCTTGTCTATATCATTTAAGCACGTAGTTCATATTCTATTGGAGGCTCTGAGGCGATTTTGAGGGACATTTTGGGTATTGCTTTTCGGATCTGATCTTTAGATCCTAGCCGTCCCAAGTTTGTTGGAGTCAATCTGAGCCATTGAGCATAGTGGCGGCTCGAGTTTCGATTTAGGTTTCCTAGCCGTTCTTGGCCGGCGTTGCTAGATCACCAACCGCCTAGAGTTGCTGCACTGCGCCGACACGTCCGACAAATCGCTGACGCTACAGAAGTGATTGTTTTTTTGTGTGGTGGGCGGTTCCTGTTTGATTGCGCGAAGGATCTGTACGGTTATGATCTGCTACCCATCTCAGCAGCCGATTCGTATCAGCCACCGATACAAAACAACCGTCGTTACAATATCTCAGCACAAAACAGCTGACACTTTTGTTTCGCTGGTTTTTGACGCTGAACACAAAATACACACCGTCCTCTCGATGTGATGTCGGAGCCTCCAGCCGCCATCCCTCCTCCCACGGCGGGAGGACCTGGTCATGGATCGGCTAAGCCCTATTTCGCACAGATTTTGGGTAAAATTTTGGTGGACGACATAGTGGAAACTCAGGTTGAAGGAACTCGCTTCCGCAAAGAGGGAGCTCCAGCAATCGGACTTACGACATCGGATGAAGTACGAGGAGAGGAGTTTATGGAAAAACATGTGATCGTTTTAAAATTCTCTAGTTACCGCCCAACTTTGGAAGATATCCGAGATTCGATTCATAGGACTTGGGGAATTTTAGGCGACTTTTCGTTTGGTTTACTTAATCAGCGGCATGTGTTAGTCCGCCTTCAATCGGAGGTGGAAGCAAAGAAAGTCTTGTCACGAGATTCCTTTCTGATCCGTGGAGTTCGGTTCAAAGCTTTCCGCTGGCATGATGGCTTCAGTTTGAAAGAGGACCCGATCTCGATGCCATTGTGGGTTGAGTTGCCTAACCTCCCTTTGCATTTATTCCATCCCCTATTTTAAAGGCAATTGTGAATTCTTTTGGTGATTTTCTGCGGATGGATGACCATACTAGGTGCCTCTCGCGCCCGGGCTTTGCCCGTGTTTGCGTGGAGATGACTTTGGCGGAAAAATTACCCACTCGAATTTGGATTGACAGGGCTAATAATTGAGGATTTTGGCAGAAGATTGAATATTCAGGCTTCAAATACTGTGATTTTTGTTCCTTGATAGGGCATCAGGAGGAGTTTTGTCGAAAAAAACTAAGTCTTAAGGGCGGGGGGAGGTCTTCGGATCTAGGTAAAGCAGAGAATGAGGTCAAGCCCAAGGCCGGCACCAATTCCGTCAAGCAACAATATGTTCCAGTAACCAAAAGAGCGAATTTGCCCATTCCAGATGTGGGTCCGAGTGGTGTTAAAACTGACAAGGGCGCGGAGATTACAGAGAAAGCTGGGGATAAGAGGTCGGTGGCCATTGATCCGGTAAAGGTGGGGTTGTCAAATAAATTTGATTCACTTTCAGAGAATATCGAGGATGTTGCGGATGCTCAAGCGGATGAGCAGCTCGTTGGCAAACCAATGGCCCATGCCAATACCGAGGTTGTGCCAGAATCAACGGAGGATTGCCTCCTGGAGGCGGGGTATACAATCTCGGAGACTGAGAAAGCTATTGGACACAAAGAACAGACGTTGTTACAAGAGGATGCGGCCGATTCTGGGGACTCCAGAAATACCATCAGTCCTAAGGTTATTCATGCGGCAGCGCCGCGCGGGGTGGTAAGCGAGACTGAAGGCGACATTAAGGACGAATTTGCTGTTACAACTGTGGAGCGCCGCACCCAGACAGACCCCGACTCGCCCAAGCCAGTCTGCACCGAAACCAGGGACGTGATTTCTCCACAGCCAGCTCCATGCATCCACTCAGCAGACACTGATGCGATCCAGGCAGCGCCCTGCATCCACTCAGCGGACACTGCTGCGATCCAGACTGCACCATGTCTCATAACAGGTGCCGTTATGTCGTCCCAGACCGCGCCCTGTATCCAACCAGGGGATTCTGTATCGACACAGAAAGCGCCCTGCCCCAACACAGGGGATGTGATCTCGCCCCTGGCAGTGCCTGCTTCGCTCGCCTCGGCAGAATTCTTTCCGGTTCAAGCCAAGGTTGTGATTCCTCGTTCTATTCCTGCTACTACGCAGACCATGATGACAGCTCCGACACGGGTTTCAGGGGATGCTTATATCCAGCTGCCAGCATAGGACCAGTTGACGGATGTCCCTATTTCGCATGATTATGCTCTCAAGTTGGTGAAGGAGGGACATGATTTGCGGAAAAAGAAAAAGACAATGAATATCAATACTCGTGATAGCGCCACTGAAGATAGCGATGAAGCGGATTCGGATTCGGCGATAGAGCATTGGGGGCGCAGTCCGATGCGGATCTAAAGAAAAAAGTCAAATTGGCGATACCTCCGGGCAATCGTCGAAAGACCAATAAGGGTAAATCTTTCTCCCGAGTTTAAGATGATAGAAAATTTTATGTTTTGGAATGCTCGTGGAGTTGGCAATAAGGCCACGAGAAGGAGGTTAAAAAAATGGTTGTTGAACATAAAGTCAGAATTCTTATGATTGCGGAACCTATGATTGATGCTAGCAGACACATGGAGATTGGGAACAAACTCAACCTTGGCAGATTTGCCTCTAATGCCATAGTTGGAGGCAAGATTTGGATTTTGTGCGATACCGCTCTTGTTCTTTCGGTGGTGGATATGTCGGATCATATCATTCATTGCCAGGTAACGGACTCTGCTTCTAACACTTTTTTTATTTCTTTTGTTTATGCTAAATGCTCTGTGGATGAAAGAAGGGATCTTTGGTTCAATATGGTCAATTTTGCTGCAAATAATGATATTCCATGGATGGTCGGCGGCGATTTTAATGCATATTTACATTCAGACGAAAAAGTCGGGGGTGCTATGTCGTCTCTGGCAAGCATGACACATTTTTCGGATTGTATTGAAAACAGTGGCTTAGTTGATTGTGGGTTTTCGGGCCCTCGACTCACCTGGTGTAATAATAGGCGAGGCAGTGAGTGTATTTGGGCCAGACTTGATAGGATCTTTGTTAATTCGGCATGGTTGACAGTTTTGGCTTCTCCTAAAGTGGAACATCTCAGTAGAACATTTTCTGATCATTCTCCATTACTGGCATCCATGCCAACTCAATCTAGAACCGATTTTGCACCTTTTCGGTTCCTAAACATGTGGACGACTCATCCTGGTTTTCTTGATCTGGTTAAGGAGACGTGGCTGACAGACATGGGTACCATGAGACCCATTGATAGAGTGGATGCCAAACTCAAACTGACCCGCCGAGCTCTTATCCAATGGAACCGGACGGTCTTTGGAAACGTGTTTAGCCGACTCCGAGCTTTAGAGGATGAAATGCAACAGTGGGAGACTACTCTTTTGGCAGGTTTTACTAATAACAGCAGTAATGGTCTAAATGTTGATGCCAACTGGGATGTTGCTGCTTGTTGCAATTTACATCATTGTCAGGCAGAATACAGACTAGCTCTCAAACAGGAGGAACTCTACTGAATTAAAAAATCAGGTGAAAAAGAGTTTAAGGAGGGGGATGCATGCACCAAATACTTTTTTGCTTCCACCAAGTCCAAACAAAAGCGACGAGCCATCAACCAGATCACTTTAACGCCTGGTACGGTTATTTCGGAACCTGGTGAGATTCTTGACAAAGTCAATGAGTTTTTTGCTAATTTGTTGTCTTCTCAAGGAACTTGCACGGTGGATACGAATTTGTTAAATTGCCTTCCGATGTTGGTAAGCCCCGGTCATTGTGATAGTTTGGTCCGAAGACCTTCTTTGGAGGAAGTGCGAACAGTTGTTTTCGACATTCCCAAAAATAGTGCGCCAGGTCCGGATGGTTTTACTGCTTACTTTTTTCAGTCTTGTTGGGAGGTTTTGAGTATGGATATTTGAGAGGCAACTATACAATTTTTTGAGGGGGAGGCGATGCCGGCTTCTTTTTCGGCTAACTTCTTGGCTTTGATCCCTAAAACTGAGAATTCAGGTTTTTTTTTCAGAATTTCACCCAATTAGTTTGTGCAATGTGATCTATAAGATTTTCAGCAAAATCCTTTGCAATAGATTGGTAGATCTTTTGCCAATGCTGATTTCTCAGGAGCAGGGGGCTTTTGTTAAAGGCAGATTCATTGGTGAAAATATTGGCCTGACGCAGGAATTGATTCGGGACATTAACAGAAAGGTTTTTGGCGGCAATGTGGTGATGAAAATTGATATGGAGAAAGCATACGATAGAATGGAATGAAATTTTTTATTCGCGGTGCTTAAAAAATTTGGCTTTTCTGGTAGATTTTGCCATCTCATCTCCAACTGTATTGCGTCCTGTGGCTTTTCCGTTTTGCTTCAGGGAGTCTACAAAGGTTTTTTCAGATCCACTAGGGGTTTAAGGCAAGGCGATCCTCTTTCTCCGTTTCTTTTTATTATTGCGTCTGAAGTGCTGAGTAGAGGTTTGACAGAGGCCTTTGCAAAAGGAAAAATTGGGTATTATTATACACCTAGGGCCTGCAGTCCTATCTCACATCTTCTTTATGCAGATGACACCCTCATTTTTTTAAATGGACGAAAGTCGTCAATTAGGGGATGCATGGATTTCTTGAAACGGTACTGTGAGACTTCAGGGCAGAAAATAAATGAAGGCAAAAGTTCTTTCATTTTGGACGACAAGGGAGTCGCGGAAAGAATTGTGTTGTTAAAAAGTTGTACTGGTTTCCAGTTTAAAGATGCTCCGTTGAAATATTTGGGCGAGCCAGTGTTCCAAGGGAGAGTTAAAATTTCATATTTTGAAGATCTGATTGATAAAATCCAATCTCGTATTCAGGGATGGAAGGCAAAATTGTTATCTCCGGGAGGAAGATTAATTTTGATTAAACATGTCCTTAGCTCGATCCCAGTTTATATTCTTAGTACCATGTGTGTACCTAGGACAGTTCTCTCACGGATTAATTGTTTGTTGGCGAATTTCTTTTGGGGGGATTGTGAAGGCAGACTGAAGAAAAAATGGGTGTCTTGGGAGAATATATGTTTCCCTAAGGAGGAACAAGGTTTGGGAGTTAGAGACTTGATGGTGGTGTTGTAGGCTTTCCGGGTCAAGGCTCTATGGCGACTGATTAATTCGGACTCCTTATGGGCTACTTTTATGAGGAACAAATACTGGTCGCATGGAGTTGCGTTGCATTGTCAACTTGTAAAAGGTGGGTCTTCACCTTTTTTCAAGGAGATCATGACTGGCAAGTCTTTTGTCTTGAGCAATTTCCTTTAGCGTATTGACAAGGGAAATATAAGTTTTTTTTTAGGAAAACTGGAACACGGTTGTTTCATTCAGGAGGTCGGCGGCTTTGGTTAGCCAAGGATTCTGGCCTTCAGTTAGCGAGGTGATTTCAACGAATTTTGAATTGGTCCACCCAGATCTCAGAAACTTGGCGCAGACTCTTTTTGCTGATAGATTAAGTGGTGAGGACAAGTGTGTATGGGTTTCAAACCCGAATGAGATTTTTTCCCTTCAGTCGGCCTATGAAATGTTACGAAGATATGGGAAGGTCAATGAACTAAGTAAGGCGATTTGGCACAATATTCTTCCTTCAAAAATATCAATTTTTGTTTGGAAGTTACTCCGTAGAGGGGTGCCAGTGGATGGGGAACTGTACAAATGCGGTTTGAGTCTAGCCTCTAGATGTCGTTGTTGCAACTCGCCAAATAGCGAATCTTTGAACCATATATTTCTGGACGGGGATTTGGCGATGCAGGTGTGGCGCCATTTTGAACGCATATTTGATGTGCACATAAGGAAACCAGCAGAAATCTCCACGGTTCTCGTAATTTGGTTCAAGAGAGGCACACGAAATTCGCAAACAGGTGTGTTATTCCTTCTTACTCCTATGTTTATTTTATGGGAAATTTGGAAACAAAGGTGCAAGTGTGTATATGAAAATGCTTCCCCAAATTCGGCGTTGGTGATTTTGAATGTTAGGCGTAATATGCGCTTGGCAAACAGTTTTATTAATCCAAAACAAGTTAGCTGCAACACCATTAAGGGCTTTGGGGTTACAGGTGCTCCTAGTTAGAAGGAAGTTAGTCAGAGTTGTCTTTTGGCAACCCCCTCCATCAGATTTTGTTGCTATCAATGTGGATGGTTCTTCCTGTAAGAACCGGGTATCTGGCGGTGTGATCATTAGGGACTCTAGGGGTCACTGTGTGATGGGCAAACAACTATTTTTCGGTGCAGGCTCCAATAACAAAGCGGAAATTTTGGCTCTAGCTGAGGGCCTCCGCCTTTGTCTCTCTTTGGGTTTCAACAAGGTGATAGTTCAATCGGACTCGGCTCTGGTTTGTGGATGGTTTAAATACACTTTTAAAATTCCTTGGCACTTGGAGAATATTTTGAAGGAAATTCATTTGATGGTGGCAACAATGACGTTAGATTGCCTTCATATTTATAGAGAAGCGAACGCGGTGGCGGATGCGTTAGCGGACCGAGCACAACGAGACCATAGGACTATTTCTTTCCGTGCAAACGAACTTCCTAGGAGAGTGGCAGGTTTGTTGGTGCTGGACCAATGGCATACGACGTACATCCGCCACGGGGAAGTGTAGAGGAAGACATGAGCTGGCTGAGTCTTCGCGACAACGCGGGCATGGATCAGCTGCGTGATGAAGGTGAAGTCTATCAGTTGGGTTAGTCTCGCTGGCGATTGGGTTGTTTTGCGCGCAAGGCGAGTGCAGTCTGTGACCGGGTGCTGTATGGGACTGGATGCTATCTGCAGGAACAAAATTTTTGCTCCCTGTTTTTCTGTAAAACAGGGGATGCTAGGCAGAGCCAGGCCCTGCGAATGGTCGGTTTTTGCTGGCGGTTCAGCTGCGAGGCAAGAGCAGCCAGATTCGCTCTTGTTGTCTGGGCACGGCAGGGAGCGGTGGGATGCTTGGTGCGGGAGGTTCTGCAGGCGCGCGGTAGCAGTTTGGGCAGGGGGTGCGGTGCTGCTTTCCCTGTCTAAGTTTTGCTTGCTGTGTTTTATTTTTTCTTATGCAATTGTGTTTTGCCTTTTGGTTTGTTTCAAGTGTTGATTAGTGGTTGTTTAGGTTTCAAGTCTTGTTTCGCCGACAGGGTTGCGGTATTTTGTTTGGGCAAAATCCATAATTTTGTTTGATTTTTATACGGGTAAAGTCGTCATGTACCCCCGTTTCATTGTAAATCAATTTTTTTTTTTGATAAATAATAAAGGTCTGACATCCCATAGTTGCCCCTCCCCACTGGAGGTTTATTTAAAAAAAAAAATCATTTAAGCTCCAATTAAGTCAAAAATTTGTGGAAAATTATGAATTTACATTAGAAATAACATGTTAAAGTTCCACTCAATTTCGAGATGTGCTCCTTGAGATACGTGTTAAAAAGTGAAATGGTTAGATTATTCTATTGTAATCCTGGAGCAAGCGAATTTGAACTCATCGACCCTCCCAAATCCAAGAAAGTGTGAAAATATTTCTTTTGCATAATTTGGTGAGACGAGAAGTGAGTGGGTGCACATAGCAGGGGACAAAATTAGTATGGACCGCCGGCTGGCACATTGGAATGAATTTATTACTATTTTCAACCCAACTTTCCAAGTCAATGGAAATGAAAACATAGAGATTCTGGATCTGCCGAAAAAGAAAATCGTCGTCATTTCTTATTAGAAATAAAGAAGAAAGAACCCTAAAATTGCAAAAAGAAGACAGAAACAAATGTTGAATTGGGAGAGAGGGAGAGATTTGTAGACGAAGAAGGCGAGAGAGAGACAGAGAGATGGAGTTTGTGAACAAATTGAGGAACCTAGATGCTTATCCGAAGATCAACGAGGATTTCTACAACAGAAGTCTCAGCGGAGGTCTCATCACCCTCGTCTCTTCCATCGCTATTTTCCTCCTCTTCTTCTCCGAGCTCAGTAAGTCATCAACTTTCTATATTTTCTCAATTCTATTGTTGTTTCCATTCATGAAATGTAAATGTAATTGAAAATCGGTTTCGGTTGCAGGGTTGTATCTTCATGCTGTTACAGAGACTAAATTAAGTGTTGATACTTCCAGAGGAGAAACTTTCCATGTTAATGTTAGTACATGTCAATTCAGTTTTGATTTGATTCGTTATTTACTAAACTTCCATCTGCTGCTTGTGTTAATGTATGTGATTCATTTATAATTTAGATAACACTTTTTAAAGCGTTATCTAGTTAATCCATAGTGTTTGGAATTTGTTTGCTCATACATTGCATACTCGTAAAGCCCCAGGATATTGCTCAGCTTTGTCATGTCAATTCTGAATTGAGTTTAGGGAGGGATACTGTTGTTCCATTGACTATGATATACAAATGTTTTTATTAGTTTGATGCAATCTTAAGCTGGGTTTGTTTGTAATGTGAACATTTTCTTAGGAGACATAAATCGTCCCTAGATTGTACAAGCAAATTCTAATTGAAGCTAGTGATATGAAAAATGACTAATATCATACATAATCAAGTCCATCATCTTGCATCGGCCTCTCTTCTCCTTTGCAACCTCTCTCTCTTTGATGCTCTCTCATATCAACAATTTTGCAACCCCACTCATATCTAACATCTTCATCACCTCAAAGAGGCCTCAGAATGAGCTATTTCTCTGCATTCTTTTGACATCTATGTCAAGAAAACCAAATATACACGGTTACTGCATGAGATGAATATAATGTCTTACATTTGCTTGCATTGGAAGTATTCAACAGTTGGTATACTCGTATCCTGTTATATTTTATGGTCGATTAAGTTTGGTCTTGTATGATTGCAGTTTGATGTAACTTTTCCGGCTCTTGCTTGTTCCGTTCTTAGCATTGATGCAATGGATATCAGTGGGGAGCAACATTATGATATAGTAAGTTTTGTAGATTTTAGCATTAATTATGTGCTTTTTGCATGCTCATTCTGCTCACAATGCTGGTTTTTTTAATTGCAGAGACATGATATAATCAAGAAAAGATTAGATCGTCATGGCAATGTAATTGAATCAAGACCAAGTGAAATCGGTTCTCCAAAGGTTTGAATCTCCTCTTACATATGCAGGTTTCTTGAGTTTGGATCTCTTCAACGTGTCACTTTAATATATCATTGTTTAGGATATAAGATCGTGTGTCTATGGTTACTATCTAGTTTTTTGGACTACATTTCTAGTTATAAGAACTCTAGTTTCTAGGCAGCAACAAACATAAGGCACGATATAGACACGGTGACATGAGAGATCCAAAAGAGTGACCAGAACACGACGTGGATAGATAAGTATTTATCATTTCATATATATATATATATATATTGTTTTATACTATTGTGTTCCTCAAGTCATATTATAATATTATTCTTAGTCCTCTTAATTCCTTAAATGACATTCTTTTCAAAAAAACTCCAACTCAAACTCTTGACTGGTTGGTTTGACATTCTCAATTGTTCAAGTGTTATTAGACTTTATCTCTGTGAAAAAATGGAGTCAACTTCACAAATCTCCACCTTGTCAAGTTCCCATACTAGTCTTTGCGATCACAATCTTTGTAGTTGATTTTTATTTAGTTCACCCTGTTCTGAAGTTGCTCGTCTTAGTTATAAGAATCTTGCTCTTTTAACCTTTTATCTTGACCCTTGTACTTTGGAACCCCACTTTTGAAGCTTGGTTTCCATCATTTAGACCCTTCTCTCCAATTTCCTAACTAGTATGAACCTTATGAATTCTACTTGACATCAGAAATCCAAAATGTGTTTTCCCCTTGTGCATTTTTGCGCAAGAGGTTTGAAGTCACTGTCGTAACATTCGTGGAATGTCCGGGTCCTTCTATTGGTGGATCCTTTTAAGTCATGGAAGTGTGTAGTCTGTGCTGGAGAATTTTAAAGCTTATATGAAATTTAGCTGATATGTTGTTGGGTAATTTGAATGAACCATGTTTGCTCAATTTAAAAATAATTATATGAAAATAGAATGGACTAATGAATCTATCATCTCAGCATTATAAAACCTCAGATGCCAAGCATTGTAATTCCAGTGGATGACTATAATTGCTGGATCCTATGGGTACAAGGGATGAAGCAAACTCATGGGTAGAAGCAACTAGGAAGGAGGGGTTATGGATGAGTTTCATGGTGGGGCTGGTGGCCATCCACAACGGCATCGTGGTGGTGATTAGCTCTCACAGGATGAGGCAGACAAGAGCAATATAGTCGGCGCAAAATCCATCCTTGAAAAAGATGGAGCAAGAGTGGGCAGCTCAAGGTACTAAATGGGTTGATATGGTAACAGAGGAGAGAGAGAGGATGAGGGCATACATCAGAGATCCAGTTTAGTGAACAATCGTGTTCCAGAAAATCATTTCTTGTATGATGTGAAGATGGTTCTCCAGATGGTACTTTTGTAGAAAAAGTAACATTCTATGGTATTGATGGTGATAGAAAGGTTTTCAAGATCATTTTAAACATTGGGAGCCTTGTATTCCATAGTTGATGAGTTAACCCTTAAAGAGTACTTGGAATTGAATGGGTGAGTCCAAAGCTCTGCATTGGAGAGTTGGAAGGCGGGCTTCCTTTGTTAATACCCAAAGGTAAGAGAGGTCAGAATAAAACACATAGAGCCTAGCTTTGTTGTGGGCAGCTAGCCATCTTAAAGGCCTGAAGTTCAAGTCCGGAAAGTTATAGCTAAAGCTAAGGACATGGGCTTTCAATTGGGGGGAGGGGGGATGGGAGCCCGTTTATTTGCTTTATGAATACGGAGTCTGGAGGATATGGTGTTGGCATCTCGAAAGCATGGTAGGATGGGCACTTTAGGCTTAATCAATTAGGTTAGCGAGTCTGGCAGGGATTCCGAAGGCTATCCAGATGACATGGGGCTTTTTGACAGATGTATGGGCTTTAATATCAAAACAAAGGGCTGGCTGCAATGGAAGTGGGGTCGGAGGACCTTGAAATGAAGCATGTCACACCTGATAAGATCAGGCTGAGACTGATCTGGGGTTGGTTTTGGTTTTGGTTTGTGGCAGGTGCTATGTCGTCAGGGGCAAAGCGATGCGTGAGGGCTAAGGTCCACCACTATAGCCTTGCCTCGAGGTGTCGCCGTGATGAATTTTTTTTTTTTTAAAGAGTAGAGATTTTAGTGTGGTAGCTCTTATCTAGACTAGTGTATAGCCCTGCGACTCTCTAGGGTTGGAGACGAGCTGCTTTGAATAAAAAACGAATCCTTGAGAGCCTTGGCAGAGCCCCTGACAATATAGAGCAGGTGGTCTAGCATTGGTTTTGTATGCTGCTCGTGTTCTTGTGTGGGTTATGTGGTTTTGCTGTAGGTTGTGTTGTTGTGTCACCCTGTTGTTTAACTTGGTGGCCGATTTTGCTTTATGAGGGTGTAGCTATTCCGTGTCTTGTTGTGTCAAACGGTTCTTGCTCAATACTTGGACCTCCGTCTCTCGTATCCCTTTCTCTCTCTCTCTCTTTATCAATGTATTGCCATTTTGAATAAAAGGGGTGTGGCTCTTCTGTCCTGTTTGAGAAATGGTAGTTGTGAGGTGCTTGAGCTCAAATGCTGCTAATCCTTTTGGTGTGAAGAGACTCCATTACTGGAGTCTTTATCGGTCCTCATGGTAATCATATTGGATTATTAATGAATTTTGTCCTTCAAAAAAAGTAAAATGAGAATGAACTTGTTTAAATCAAGGACAAATTTCTAGGTATTATCCTTAGAAAATGTCATTGGCCTCCTGGGGATACAATTTTGTAAATCTGATTCACAATTTCGTTAGGGGATTTGATCCTTCCTTTTATGTAAATCTTTGTAGTTTTCCATTAACCAAATATTGTGCTCCTAAAATCCCAAAGCCATTTCAGACAACATTGTGCACCTCTACGTGAGACACATGCAACACACTTTTAATATGATTGGTAGAAACCAATACTCTTGTCCATGCCTTTACTACATGATATTTGGTAGACATCCACCATATCTCAATTTGTATGTATAACTTTTGTAAATGTCTAAGATCAAGTTTTTAGAGTCTCTGAAAGCTTTTCCCGTGCCCTTCCTCTAGCGACGTTGATTTGATTAATATTTTGGGTTGAGATATGGTCCTCAACAAATGTTGGGAAACTTAACTTGTCCTTGGTTGAAAATGGGTGTGGGAAAGAATCCTCCATGTATTTGCTTGTTGGTGTGGAGGGAGAGAAGCAACAAAAATTTCAGAAATCTGTCGAAAATATGTTCTTTGTGGAAGTTACCTTATTGGTTTGGGGTCACACATGGGGTGTATTTAAGGATACTAAATTCTCCTCTTGTACTTTCGACTTTTTTTTGTTTGGGGGGGGGGGGGGGGGGGGGGGGGTGAAATAGAATGAAATGATATATGATGTATACTTTTGCGCCTCTTGTTTTCATTCAGTACACTTCCCATGTTTTACTGATAAGATATCATAAGGGTTTGTTCTACTTTTAATAAAGTATGTCATTCAAAACTTCAGCGGTTCAACTTTCAGTCAGATTATTTTTCAGTTATATTCATCTCTAATTGATCAGTAATCTCTAAGTATTTGACTTAACCGGTGAAATTTGGCTTCCTTCGTGTTTCTTTTGTTTTTATTGCCATATCATCCAAAACTCATGTTCTCCACTTGTGATTTCACTTTGTTATTTTCAGATTGAAAGACCTCTACAACGGCATGGAGGTAGGCTTGATCACAATGAGGCTTATTGTGGTTCTTGTTTTGGAGCAGAAGCGGTACTTCCTATTCTAACTGCATATGCTTTTTCACTTACCAAAATGATCGTCACGAAATTCGTGCTTTTCATTCTCTCTTTCTTTCCTCCTTCTCCCTGCTCACTTTTGGCAATCTTTAAGTCATTTGACAAGGAAATGAGAGTAGGGCCCAAAAATAGATCCACACAGTTATTGTGGATGGAGATCCCCATAAAACTATTATAAACTTACTTCAAATTCAAATTTTACTTCAGTTATTTGCGTTGTAGGACTATGACTGTAGTATGTGGACATACTAGGAAGCATGGATGCGGACGCACACTCGATAACACGAGGAATCTTAAAAAATTAGGACACATAATTAATATAATCTTATTATATATTAAAAAAATTATTGAATGTATGTAAGACCTTTAAGCATAATGAACAATGTTTCAAAACTAAAGTAAGATAATTGTTAACTTGTTAAATCCAAAACATGCAAATAATTAACATAACTCAATTTGTAACTCATGTCATAAGTCAAATTTTTTGGCATCAACGTTCAATTTTTCATCTATCAAAATGCTTCATTCTTTCAATTGCATAATCTACTATGCGAGCCATATCAAAAAAGGTAAAAAAAACAATGCATGATGTACATGTCTAACTTTGTTAATTGCATTTGACAATCACAAGTAAAAAATAATATCCAAAAAGAACCCCAACAATCTTTCATATTCAAATTTCAAAGAGTTCATCTTCATCTATTATGTTGTCGTCACTAGGGGTGGGCATCCCATCCCGCGATCCCGTTCCTGTCTCGATCCCGTCCCGATTTTTTCGGGTCTTAATGGAATTGAATAATTCCATCCCGATCCCGTCCCGTCCCGATCTAGAATGGGATGAGATGGGATGAAGATTTTCAATCCCGCCAATCCCGAACTAATTTTTCAATATTTATTATTAATATTTATTTATTTTAGGATTGCAATATTTGGATGCCATACAAATTCCCTGATGCATATAACATTTTAGCATCTAAAATTCTCAATGTCGTTAGGCTATCAACTCATATTTGAAGGCCAATTTGTTTAATTGTATTTAACTAGGGTACATTCGATTTCATTGAAAACTTTGGATGCTCAACCTATAATACAATTTAATGGGTTCCTAGTATCATTTCATTTGCAAGGATAGATATGCATGAAAATTAAACTCTGTGAGAGATTCCAATGACAGCTTCATGTGCTTATTTTGGCATAGGTTACATTATGTTTAGTTGATTGCATTTTGGTTTATTATTTCATTTTCAGCATGGTTATGTGTGAACATGCAATTTGCTGAAGATTTATTTTAGTTATTGAAATTGCATGGTCAATTTGAAACACGCTGATCCCGTCCCGTCCCGAACCCGTTTGGGATGGGACGAGGTCGGGATGGGATTTATCTCATCCCGTCCCGATCTCGTATGAACGGGATGGGATAGGGATGGGTCTATCTCGTCTCATCCCGTTTCGTGCCCACCCCTAGTCGTCACCGTTGGTGAATAACAAACTTCCATAACCGGTTCATCAAGAGAGATTCACAGCAAGTATTCTTTTATCTAATTTTCAAATGCATAACCTCCAGTATCTCACATTTCAATCTCTCTTTGAATTATTCATGGGTTTTCCTTGATAAAAGGCGAATGTTGGAATGCACATATACTAATTGAGTCTTCGCCTCTTTGTGGTGTTACCTTTTTCTCTTCAAAGAGTTGATAAAAGAGTATGTACTTCAATAGCTCTCAGGTTGTATTTATTTACTTATTTATACCCATTTTTTAAATGTGTTAAACAAAATGTTTTAAATAAACAATGTCCAACTAGTGTCCGACTTGACCAAACATTCCAGACACGTTGACCAAGGGTCTGACACGTGTCTGAGGCATGTCCAAGGAATTTCGGTGTCCAACAGTGTCTGACATGAGCAGTTTGGAAATTTGGACAGAATAAATTTACATGTAGGTATTTGGATACTGGTTTTGGTGAGCCAATGGAACTTTTACTCTTCAAAACTCAAAAGTCAATGTCTTGTGATTAAGGATGCATGGACACGGACACACATGTCGTGTGGACACGACGACTCAACAATTTTCTAAAAACTAAGACTAGAATCGGGGACATGTTGACGCATCATACAATTTTTCTTTAGTAAGTATATAAACATAAAGTGTCTTCCTGAAGTGTTTTGAAGGAGACGACACTAATAAGGTAGAGAAAAGTATACTAGAGAAGAAGCATAGACTACCTTTATGCTTTAGTGGTTTTTTGCCCTATTTGTCTTAAATCACAATTGAAAGAGTCGTTCACTTCAGATGGATCAACAACCATTAATTTAGGTGGTTATTTGCACACATCTAAAAGTAAAAAATAAAACAAAGTTGGTTGTTGAGTCTTGACTGTGTCCTGACCAAGTTCTAGATGTATCAGAAACGTGTTTGACACGTTGATTATATTGACCATATGTCTGACACCTGCCAAACTTGAGTATGGCCAATGTCCATACTTAAATCTCATAACTCTAGCACAAACATATGTTGCGAACTCAAGGAGTTGAAATTTAAAACATGCGGAAATGAACGAATGTTATAGATAGGATTGTGGAAATTGATGGGCTATAAGAGATGGTCACTTTAGGTTAGTTTCTTTTAAAGAAGGTGGAGTGCTGGAAATTTTCATGTGGATGAGGTCATGGTAAGCAAAGATCGCAAATGAAGTTGTATTAGAAAAGGGATTCCAACACTTTATTATTTATTTATTTATGCGTAGGTAAGTTAACAAGAAAAATAGATGATCTCTTAGAGATTAATACCAAAAAAAAAAAAAAGACAAGACCATAACATGTGCGAAAATAGTCACTCCATATCACTTTTCGCAAATTTTTTTTTTTTGACAACATAGTCTATATTAGATGGGGAGGAGCGAGTGGAGATCTACAGTAGATAATGTCCATTTTTGTGCCATCATTTAGGGGCTAAATTTTGATTGAAGAGGGGGTTTGGTGAGGCTGAAGTCAATTGTGCTATTGATAATATTGAAGGTGATATATCATTAAGGCTCAATAGATTCCCACTTAATGCTTCAAGAGATGTGGGCATTTTGTTTTGCAACAGGAGTTTCAAGATAAATCTTCAATACATTATTGACTTTATTATCATACTCACCATGGACCTTGCAATGCCATGGAATTTATGCCAAACCCATCTCTTTGCATAAATCACAAGAAAGTCCTAGCTACCAGTGTTGTATGAATTGGTTAAAATCGCGAGTCAAATCGCCAACTCGACTCGGCATGCAAACGATTTGAATCGATAAACAAATCAGATTTCACCCAAATTGGAGTCAATCGTCTCCGATTCAGGAATGAAATCGTTAAATCGCGATTGAAAGACAATCGGTCGATGTATATTCTTCAAACAAAAGGAAGAAAATCAACAGAGAAAAAAAGGAAGAAGAAGAACAATAGTTAGGAGACATACCGGCTCAGATCAGGCTAAAATCCGCTCTAACACGAGCTATTTCGCTCGGTTCCAACTCAGATCCATTCCTCCTCGAGGCCAATTCCTCAGATCCGGTTCAGATCCACTCGAATATGCTCCTTCTCGAGCTGTTTTTGCCTCATATTGGTTCGAAAAAGAAGCTATTTCGATCGATTGTTGAAGGAATTGTTCATCAAATTGACTCATCAGATTGGTTCGAGACAGACTCGATTTCTTCCCTTCAAACCCCTTCACGTCTATTTGAGAGAACTTTGAGAGCTCCTTCACGTGTGTTTGAGAGCTCCTTCACGTCTGAACTCTACTGAAGTAACATCTGTTTGAGAGCTCCTTCAAACCCCTTCACGTCTGTTTGGGATTGAGAGCTCCTCTCCTTCACGTCTTTTTTTTTGTGTTTTTATTCTTTATGAAGGTTCATATGTCATGGACCCCTAAACAAATTCATCTTATTAATTATTATAATTAAACCCCTAAAGAAACAAACAAATTATTCTTAAACCCTTATTTTTCAAACTCTCTTATTCTCTTTTAAAGTGAAAACAATATCCAAAAGTTCTCCCTATAACTATTTTTTTAACATTTCCCCCAAAATAAATGATAAATTCCAAAATAAGGCAAATATATATATATATATATATATATAACATATAATATATTTATTATAATTAAAAAATCTTACGATTTACGATTAAATCTAAATCTTACATGTTACGATTCACTAACACTGCTAGCTGCCCTGGCAATTGGTCAGTGGTCGCATGCTTTCCTCATTGTCAACCTTGCAAAATCAACCCTTATACCTTCCCACTTAGTCTCAATCAATTTTTGTGCAACGAAGGAGAGATGGTGGAAGAGGAGGAAGAAACCCCCTTAAGTCCCAAAGACGAGTGCATGGACCCCACTATCTTCACCTCACACTCTTCTTGTTCTTCCAACTGTGAATCCTTTGAAGCTATGGGGTGTATCAATGCTGGTTTTTTGTATGTGGGACTAGAATTCCTTCCTGGGAAGGCAAGTGATGCA
The DNA here is from genome assembly GCA_963556465.1 of Berberis vulgaris. Classification (NCBI taxonomy): domain Eukaryota; kingdom Viridiplantae; phylum Streptophyta; class Magnoliopsida; order Ranunculales; family Berberidaceae; genus Berberis; species Berberis vulgaris. The sequence continues at coordinate 25,521,482 of OY747127.1, forward strand.
CCAATCAACCTTTTAGTGAATTTTTTATCCATTAGATAGGCTATCTGTAGCTAAATCAGCAATTTTTCTCTAGTTTATTAAAGCACTGACACTCCAAGTTGAGAGTTGCAACTCAAGAGAGTCAAATACGATGAGCTTCTCTCCTTGCTTATGCTTCTAGAAGCCATTCAATATATTTAGTTACTGGACAGAGAGGACAGATGGAAATGGAATGACAAGTCAGGTCAACTGACTGGGCTTGATTCCCACCTCAAACTCTTTACTCATCCATTGCAGAGTCTACCTTTCCCTTCCCCCTTTAGGCACAAGGCCTTTTGGAAGAAGGAAGTTCCCCCAATCAAGGAATGTCATTTCTTGAAAAATGTCGAAATTGCATGAAATATTTCTTTTTTTTCGAGTTACCAAAATTTCTTTCAAAATTTGAAATATTCATTTTTTTTCGTTAGACCAATCTCAGTTTCTGTACGTTTTAACCCGTTTAACCTTAGTTTAGTATTAAATGTTTGTTATATAAGTGATTCTTATGTAATATATTGATTGTATGACATTACGAGTCTTTTGGTAGTCTTTATGTAGTAGTATATAAGAGTTTAAAATGCTTAAATTATATCGATAACTTCAAAATAACAAACGAAATTTTTACTTTTTTTCTATACACAATGAAATATTTCACCTAACATTTCTTAAAATCAACTTACAAAAATTATCTCAAAAAAACGAAATCACAATCCTTGCCCCCAAGATTCAATTTCTTTGTTTGGGCTATGGAGCAAGATAAATTCCTTACTATAGACTGATAGGACTCCTATCAGATTTACTTATACAAGGAGGAAGAATGTATCAAGCAATCAATAAGTGCTAGTTGCTGTGATGAGAATATGCAAATGCTGCTTGTGTAACTTGTTGAAGATTATGAGAATGTGCACTCTTGCTGTTTGTGTAACTTGCTGAAGAAGAGTGCAAGCTGTGCTAATTGATGTTATGGGAATGTGCAAGTTGTGTAGCAGAATGCAAGAGGTGTAACTGAATACAAGTGTTGTAAATGTGGAATTAAAGTCAGAGTGATGTAAGAGACACTATCTTATAAATAGGCTTAGAACAGGAGGAAATAGAATTCATTCATTTGGTAAATCAATTGTACATTGAGCGTTGGATCTTTAGGAGATTGGGGCATCTCGAATAGCTCTCACTTCACTCAATACAATTTCTTTGTTTCTATAGCACTTGTGTAGAAAGCTTTATGTTCAGCATTCTTCTTTGCTATTTCTTGTTCAGTACTTTGTTTGTAGAAATAGCAAGCTTCAATTCTTCAGACATTCTGACTTTTATCAAGATTTATGGATAGTATTGCTTCCTATCTGCATAACATAGCAAAGCTAAGTCAGTTCATAACAAACTTGGTATCAGAGCAGTCTGATTCTGAGGAATAATGGTTGGAAAAGGGGCTGGATCAAGTACTAATGCAAGAATTGAGGTAATGGAAGAAATTGTGGTAAATGTTCAAAAGCAAGTAGAATCTTTGAAAGGGGGTTTTCAAGAAATTATACAAAGGATGGATCAGATGATGAAGTTGCAACAAGAGGCTTTAAAGACTGCTTCTACTGCAGAGAATGATCAAATACCTCCAACCAATCTTGATGCGCAGAGTCCAAATGGTGTGGTAGGTGGAGGTTCATCGTCTCAAGGGTATCAATTTGATAGGAAACCCAGGAGGTTAGACATGCCAGTTTTTGAAGGATCAAACCCTGATGGGTGGATCCTCAAGGCTGAAAGATTTTTTACTTTACAGAGATACACGAATGAAGAGAAAATTGAAGCCGCAGTTATTTCCTTTGAAGAAGATGCACTTCTTTGGTATCAATGGGAAAGTAAACGACGTCTGATCTTATTTTGGGAGGAACTTAAGGGTTTGTTGTTGAAGCAATTTCGAACTACTCAAGAAGGATCCTTGTGTGAACAATTTCTTGCTCTTAAGCAAGAGGGATCTGTGGCGGAGTACCGAAAACAATTCGTCACCCTTGCTGCGCCAATGGAGACACTCACTGAGGACATCTATTTGAGCAAGTTCATCAATGGGTTGAAACCAGCAATTCGGGCGGAAGTGAGGATGCAGGAACCGGATCAGTTGGGTCAGGCTATGGATCTGGCTCTCAGGGTGGAGGAAAAACAGTCTTTAATGGACTATTTTAAAACGGGCTTTCAAAATCAATAGCATCGGCCCATGGGAGGGCACAAAGGCTTTGGATCGGGCCCATTAGGGCATCAAACTCTTGGCTCCTCTAGAGAGTTCGATAGAAAGCCAGAGAGTGATTACTTTAATCGCTATCACAAACCCTATTCGAGAGACTTTGAGAGAGGCTCGGCTCCAGGAGGGGAGATCAGGAGGATATCAGATGTCGAGTTCCAGGCCAAGCGCGAGAAAGGCTTGTGTTTCAGATGTGATGAGAAATACTCGCTGAGTCATCGGTGTAAAAAGAGGGAGGTGAGTGTACTTATCGCTCATGAAGAACATGAAGAGGAAGAGGAAGGTAATCAGGAAAGTGAAGAACACAAGGAATTGGAAGTGGCGGAGATAAGCCAAGTAATCAAGGTGTCGTTAAGCTCGGTCATGGGACTCACTAACCCAAAAACTATGAAGATTGAAGGGGAAATAGCGAGCCAGTCAGTGGTGGTTCTTATAGACAGTGGAACGACCCATAATTTCGTCTCCCAGAAATTGGTCGAACGCGTGAAGTTACTTGTTATGACCACGGGGGTGTATGGGGTCACCATGGGGTCAGGGGACTCAGTTCAAGGGAGTGGGATCTGTCGAAAGGTGCAATTGATGTTGCAAGGAGTTGAGATTTTAGAAGATTTTCTTCCATTAGGGCTTGGAAGTTCGGATGTTATTTTGGGTGTTCACTGGTTGGAAACACTGGGAACGACCTCCATTAATTGGAAGGATCAAGTTTTGCGGTTTAGGAGGGGATCAGACACCATTACTCTCAAAGGAGACCCTTCTCTAGGGCGGAGTTTGGTATCCTTGAAGACAATGCTTTGTACTATGCAACATGAGGGACATGGATTCTTGGTAGAATTGGGGAATTTGGAAGCTCCTTTGGTGGATGCGTCAGAAGTTCCAACAGTGGGTCGATGCCAAGATGTGTTCCAAGTGCCATCGGGACTGCCTCCGCGAAGGGGATACGAGCATTCGATCATCTTACAAGAAGGCTCCAATCCGGTAAATGTTAGACCTTATCGTTATCCTCAATTTCAAAAAAATGAAATTGAAAGGTTGATTACTAAGATGTTGGAAGCGGGGATTATAGGCCAAGCGTGAGTCCGTTTTCAAGCCCAGTTTTGCTTAGGGCTGAAAACCAAACCGACGGTTCGGTTTTTCACCTAAACCGTAAACCGAACCGACTTAGGTCGGTTTTAAAATTTTCAAACCGAAACCGAACCGATCATTAACAAAACCGATCCGAAACCGAACCGATTCTAATTTATGCAAACCGTAACCGAACCGAACCGACTAAAATCGAACCAAAACCGAAATAAAACCGAACCGAACCGAATATTTAAACATATTATATTATTTATATATAAAATATATTTTATTTTTATATATAAATAATATAATATATTTAATATTCGGTTCGGTTCGGTTTGGTCGGTTAAAATCACATAGAAACCGAAAACCGAACCGACCACTTCGGTTTTGCATTTTTTAAAACCGAAACCGATCCGAACCGAATTTAAACCGAACCAATCGGTTCGGTTTTGATCGGTTCGGTCGGTTTGATCGGTTTTTTGTTCAGCCCTAGTTTTGCTTGTTAAGAAAAAAGATGGGGGATGGCGTTTCTGCGTGGATTATCGAGCACTAAACAAGCAAACGGTACCAGACATATTTCCCATTCCCATTATCGACGAGTTGTTAGATGAGCTTCATGGGTCAGTTATCTTCTCAAAATTAGACCTTAAGTCGGGTTATTATCAAATTCAGTTAAGAGAAGGGGATGCACCCAAAACGGCTTTCAAAACTCATAAGGGGCACTATGAATTCTTGGTGATGCCGTTTGGTCTCACGAATGCACCCGCGACCTTTCAGGCGTTGATGAATTCCATTTTCCGTCCCTATTTACGTAAGTTTGTACTGGTCTTTTTTTTTTCTATATCTTAGTATACAGTAAAGGGCTTGAGGCACATATGGAGCATCTTGAGATTGTATTGGGGGTACTACAGAAATATCAGTTGAATGCAAATCAGAAGAAGTGTGAGTTCGGTTGCTCTAGATTGTGTTATTTGGGGCATGTGATTTCGGCGGATGGGGTTTCGGTAGATCAGTCCAAAATTCAAGCAATGCTGGATTGGCCACAACCTCGAAATATTACTGAATTAAAGGGTTTTTTGGGACTCACGGGGTACTACTGAAAATTTATGCAAGAATATAGTCAAGTTGCTTGGCCTCTGATGTCACAATTGAAAAAAGACGGTTTTGCATGGAATCAAGAGGCGAAGGTGGCGTTTCAACAGTTGAAGCAAATAATGACTAAGGCCCCGGTGTTAGCGATGCTTGATTTCTCCAAAGAATTTATTGTGGAAATGGATGCATCTGGGTTTGCAGTAGGAGCTGTCCTAATGCAGTTACATCGACCGATAGCCTTCTTTAGCCAAGTGTTAGGACAAAGAGCCAGACTAAAGCCCACATACGAGAAGGAACTCATGGCTATAGTACTGGCGGTGACAAAATGGCGTGCTTATTTGTTGGGGCGCAAGTTCGTGATTCGAACTGATCAAAAAAATTTAAAATTTTTGATGGAGCAGAGAGTGATTGGGTCAGAGTACCAAAAATGGGTAAGCAAACTCTTGGGTTATCAATTTGAAATTCAGTACAAAGTAGGGGCCGCAAACAAAGCAGCCGATGCTCTCTCCAGGATTCCTTGTCCACCATCTTGTTTTTCACTCAGCTTGCCCACTTGGCAAGGCTGGAACACATTGCAGTACGAAATTCTGAATGATTCCACTCTAGCGCAAATCAAACAGGCAGTACTTGAGGGCTCTTGTCGTCCTGGTTTCAGAATTATAAATGAATTGTTACATTACAAAGACAGGTTAATCATTCCACCAAATTCTTCCCTTATTCCCATTCTATTTCAAGAATTCCATAATTCTTCAGTGGGAGGCCATTCTGGGGAGACCAAGACATATCAGAGGATAGCCAAGGAACTTTACTTGATTGGGATGAAAGCAGATGTTCGGAAGATGGTCGGTGAATGTGAGGTGTGTCAACGAAATAAAACGATGGCCGTCAGTCCAGCTGGTCTTCTTCAACCTATTCCATTGCCTACTCAGGTATGGGATGAAGTGACAATGGATTTTGTAGAGGGGTTGCCTACTTCGAGAATGGTGGACACTATCTTGGTTGTTGTGGATCGTCTCAGTAAGTATGGTCATTTTATAGGGTTGAAGCACCCATTTACTGCCAAAGAAGTTGCATCAGTTTTCTCTAGGGATATTATCAGACTCCATGGGACGCCTATTTCGATTATTTCGGACAGAGACAGGATATTTCTTAGTAATTTTTGGTGTGAGCTGTTCCGTTTGCAAGGCACAAAATTGAAACATAGTACGGCGTATCACTCGCAAACGGATGGCCAATCCGAGGTGCTCAACCGTTGTCTTGAAACATATTTGAGGTGTTTCACTTCGGACAGACCTAAGCGATGGTCCAAATGGTTACCTTGGGCCGAGTATTGGTACAACACGTCCACACATTCAGCCACTGGGTATACCCCTTTCAAGGTCCTTTATGGAAGGGAGCCTCCACCATTATTACGTTACACTACAGGAAGTACAGCCGTTTTGTCCATAGATCAGTTGTTATCAGCCAGGGACAGTGTTCTGGAGAGTTTACGGGTGAATTTACAACAGACTCAACAACGGATGAAATGGTTTGCTGATAAGTCTAGAAGAGATGAAGCATTTGAAGTAGGCGACAAGGTGTTTTTAAAAATCAGGCCATACCACCAGAAATCATTGGTTAGGCGTAAGAATTAGAAGTTATCACCCAGGTTTTATGGCCCTTATGAGATTTTAGCCAAAGTCGGATCTATGGCTTATAGGTTGAATTTACCTCCTTCCCAAATTCATTCCGTATTTCATGTGTCTCAACTACGCCGAGCTAAAGGGCGTTGTTCTCTTCTGACTCCCCTCCCTTCTCAATTAAATGATGATATGGAATTGGTGGTGCAACCTGAGATGGTATTGGTTGTCCGACAGGCTCTTAAGGGTGAACCAGGTACGTTAGAAGTTTTAATTAAATGGAAGGATTTACCTGCTTATGAGGCTACGTGGGAGGAATTTGATTTGTTAGATAACAATTTCCATCTTTCCACCTTGCGGACAAGGTGCGTCTTTGGGGCGGGGGTAATGATAGGCCTCGTATCAGATTTACTTATACAAGGAGGAAGAATGTATCAAGCAATCAATAAGTGCTAGTTGCTGTTATGAGAATATGCAAATGCTGCTTGTGTAACTTGTTGAAGATTATGAGAATGTGCACGTGCTGTTTGTGTAACTTGCTGAAGAAGAGTGCAAGCTGTGCTAATTGTTGTTATGGGAATGTGCAAGTTGTGTAGCAGAATGCAAGAGGTGTAACTGAATACAATTGTTGTAAATGTGGAATTAAAGTCAGACTGATGTAAGAACACTATCTTATAAATAGGCTTAGAACAGGAGGAAATAGAATTCATTCATTTGGTAAATCAATTGTACATTGAGCGTTGGCTCTTTAGGAGATTGGGGCGTCTCGAATAGGCCTCAGTTCACTCAATACAATTTCTTTGTTTCTATAGCACTTGTGTAGAAAGCTTTATGTTCAGCATTCTTCTTTGCTATTTCTTGTTCAGTACTTTGTTTGTAGAAATAGCAAACTTCAATTCATCAGACATTCTGACTTCTATCAAGATTTCTGGATAGTATTGCTTCCTAACTGCATAACATAGCAAAGCTAAGTCAGTTCATAACATAGACCTTCTAAACTATAAAGATGTCACCATCCCAAACAGATGATGTGCTCTCTATCAGACCATGGAACACATCTTCTTCTCTTGTCCCTTTACTAGAAGTCTCTATCAGTAATGAAGCCAATTGCCTATCTCCCGTTACTCATTCTCTTTTCCATTCGGTTGCTGCTTGAAAAAAAAGAGATTTGTGGGATAGAGTCCTTCTAACGACCATCTGGGTTATTTTGAAAGAAAAGAATGCCAGAATTTTCAAAGGCAAATCTAAAGACACCACTCGACTCACCAACCTGATTAAATCTCTATTATGGCAATGGGGTGTCACATGGGGAGTTCTCACTAATCAACCCTTTCATCTGTGTATCTTTAGTTGGGATAGAATTTTCTATTTGTAAGTGAGGGTTGTAAATTTGGGTTGTGAGGTGCTTCTGTTTGCTAGCTGATCTCCTCAGCCATTAGCTGTCTTTTGTAATTCCCTTTGTTTTCCTTATAAATTGCCCATTTTTATTGATAAAAAAATGGGTGCAGTGAGTGATACAAACTAGGATATCAATATCAAGCTGATCACTGCACAAGCTGAACCTGAAATTATTATTGCCGCCGGACTCGATTAGTTGCAGGTTCCAATCATTTTATTTTTGTTGAACTCGACACACAGGAAATGAATTGAAAGAAGAAAGGGTGCTACAACAGTGAGTGCTCTCACTCAAAAAACAGAAAGAAAGAAACCACAACAAATAAAAACTCAAACAACAAATACAAACTCATTCCAACTCATGAAGGTGTCTAACCTGCTTCCTAGAGTAGTTCCAAGAACTTCCTCATCTCCAAAGAGCTTACTCCAACCCGCCAAGAATTTACCTCTACTGCCTTGATTTGTTTTAATAATAAGGGAGTTACTTCCCTTTCAAATGCACCACATTAAAGTATGTGTAACTCTTTTCCAAAGACATTCTCCTCCTGACATAGCACGAGCACTTCCATCCTGCTAAACCAATCTCCCAAATTGCCCTCTATTGGTCTAACCAACCCAAACTCAGCCAAGAAAAGCTTCCAAAGAGATCTTGCAACCACACTTTTAAAGAGCAGATGTTCGATTGACTCATTCTTGAATTACCATGCTGCATGTAGAATCAACAACTACTCTTTCTTCCTAGATTGTTCGTGGTCAAGATGCAACCATACAGAACAGTTAAAACAAAAATATTCCGATGAGGACGGAAATGGTCCAGCCAAATGCATTTGTAACTGTGAAAACACGAAGTTAATGTTCCAATCATCGATATATAGCTTTACATAAGGACATACCTTATTACAACTTGTAATGTGAAAACATGAACTCAATGTTGGTAATGATTTGTTTCACTTCTATCCCTTTTTCTTGATTCCTTTGGTCTTTCTGATAAGAGTTGGTCCATTCTTTCTGTTATAGAACAAAGGGGATATCCAAAATTGCTTGAACTACAGAGGGATAAAGCTTATGAGTCATACGATGAAACTTTGGGAGAGGGTTATAGAACAAAGACTTAGGAGTTTAACTACGGTTTCAGAAAATCAATTTGGATTTATGCCGGGTAGGTCTACTACGGAGGCCATCTTCCTGCTTAGGCAAACTATAGAAAAATATCGAGAGGCACGTAAGAGTTTGCATGGTTTTTATTGATCTGGAGAAAGCATATGATAGGGTCCCCAGGGAGTTAATTTGGTGGGTGCTTGAAAGGAAGAAAGTGTCTCAATGTTATGTCGATATCATTAAGGATATGTATGAAGGGGTTGTAACAAGTGTCCGCTCAGTAGGTGGGATGTCTAGTGAATTTTCAGTGTCAGTAGGACTACATCAAGGGTCGGCGTTAAGTCCATATCTCTTTGCTTTGGTCATGGATGAGTTGACGAGACATCAACAAGAAGATGTACCTTGATGCATGTTATTTGCAGATGATATTGTCTTAATGGATGAGACTAGTGCAGGTTTAGGTCAGAAATTAGTTAAGTGGCGGGAGGCTTTAGAGAGTAAAGGTTTTAGAATTAGCCGTTCGAAGACGGAGTATCTAGTGTGCAACTTTGGGTGTGAAGCAAGAGGGAGAAGTAATGCAATTGAGATCGAAAGTGTCGAGGTCCCAGAGTGTGAGGCTTTTCGATATCTAGGATCTATAATTCAAAAGAATGGGGCTATTAGAGAAGATGTAGACCATAGGATTAAAGCTGGGTGGTTGAAATGGAGAATGGCGTCAGGAGTACTATGCGATAGAAGGATGCCTGCAAGGCTAAAAGGGAAATGCTATAAGACAATTGTTCAACCAGCCATGCTATACGGTTCAGAATGTTGGGCTACTATGGGACAACATATGCATAGAATGGCAGTAGCAGAAATGCGTATGTTAAGGTGGATGTGTGGTAAAACTCGTAAGGATAAAATTCGAAATAAAATAATTAGGAGATACTTAGGTGTAGCGCCCATAGAGGACAAAATTAGAGAAAGACGTTTAACTTAGTTTGGTCATGTGCGGAGGAGACCAAGCACGACGCCAATTAGAAAATGTTTAGATTGACAAGTTAATGGAGGGTGTAGACGGAGGGGACGACCGTTGAAAACTTGGATGAAGACGGTGAATGAAGATATCATTAAGCTTGGATTAGACGAGGAAATGTGGGAAGATCGCATTGCTTGGAGAACCAAAATCCATGTAGCCGACCCCGAAAATCTCGGGAATGGGCTTTGATGATGATGATGATGATGATTCCCTTTCCATGTTAAGTTTTAAAAGTGAAATAAGAAACCTTCAGAAATTAGATTATAGTCTAGTAAATACCTTAAAACTGTTTGGTGAAAATGATTGTCAAAGTCATGTTGTATTGCAACCATTGAATTTTTTTAATCAGCTATAGTTATCAGATTTTTCTTTCTTGTTGCAGTCAGATGATGATTGCTGTAATTCATGTGAAGAAGTTCGTGAGGCATACCAAAAGAAAGGATGGGCAATCACAAATCCCGAATTAATTGACCAGGTATCCAAAGAAACTCATGGTTTCCCTGTCCTTTTCTTTTAGTTTTGAGCAGGATTTCTCTAGGGTTTTTTTTGCCATAAACACTCTTATGTTTCCCATTTGAAATAAGTTTGACATGAGCTAATTTATCATGTACGTGCCAATCTTTTTTGTCGATGCATAGATATTGTTGAGGTTTCAGCCAATGGTAGCCTGGTTGGATGGTTAAGGCTGTGGTGGTTTAATCCCCATGATACCCACCGGCGGCACGCTCGCCTTTCAAAAAAAAATGTTGAGGTTTTTGACACATTCTGCTTTGGTCAGAGTAAAATGTCTTCTGTTAGTTGATGTTTGTGGATTTAGATCCATGACTTTCTTTGTAATTTATCTGAAATGGATTTCAAGATGTCAAACATCAATTTGCTTTTTTTTTGCTAATTAACTTGCCTATCAATATGTATTCCAGTGCAAGAGAGAGGGATTCGTTCAAAGAGTTAAAGATGAGGATGGTGAAGGATGCAACATCCATGGATTTTTGGATGTCAACAAAGTGGCTGGTAGTTTTCATTTTGGCCCTGGCAAAAGTTTTCACCAATCAAACATTCATTTGTTTGATTTATTGGCACTTCAAACAGAAAGTTTCAATGTGAGGCACTGACTTGAGATGGTGGATACATTATGATTTGCCAATTTATGTTATCATGGGAAGAAAAAAAATTTCCACCATGGGCTAATTTCTTTCTTGAATTTCCAGATAAGCCATAGAATAAACAAACTATCTTTTGGTAAAGAATTCCCGGGTGTGATCAATCCGCTTGATGGGTAAGATTCTTGATATTTAAGATATCTAATGTAGCTGTTTTATTTTTGGATAAGAGGCGTATTGGCACTTGAGCCCCTTACGATGTAGTTCACTTCATATCTTTACTTTATCTGATGGATCCATAATCTGTATGTTTACATCCTACTTATATGGTAAAAAAATTCCAGGGTATGGTGGATACAGCAATCATCTTCTGGCATGTACCAATATTTTATTAAGGTGAATGTCACTCTGTTTGCATGGTTTTTCTTTCCTTGGTTCATAATTGTCCAAATATTTCTCTCAGCAACATGAAGCGTTGGTACAAAGTTCTTGTGAACTCCTAAATGTTCTTTAAAGAGTATTATAGCATTACCTCTCTGTTAAGGTTCCCAACAAAAATTGGGTTTAGGTTTGTCCCATTGACTAATACCTAAAAAACACCCTTCATAAACAAAAAGTGACCATAAAATCTTCATACGGTTTAAATCTAATAAATCTCTGAGAATTATTAAGGCGTAAGCCCAATATGGCCCATCCCCTGCATCTCATCCCAGAAGACCATGACCACGACCATCACCCTACAGGCACTGCCACCCTGTGAAGCCATGTACCAGATTTTTTTTGTTCTTTTTGTTTGTTTTGAATTTAAACGCACACTGAGATATTATTAATAAATAAAAAAAGGATACAAAAGTAAGTGAGCTGCTCACATAAGTAAATGAACAAAAAAAAAGAAACAGACACGTACTCTCACTTATGAAGCTTAGTGAGGAATTCAAACTAAGATAAAACATAACCATATTTGACCCATGGAATTAATTTGGGCAGGTTCACAACAAAAGAAAATCTGTGTCTTCTGAAAAAACAAAGTTACTTTGCAGTAACACAGAAATACAAAATGACAGACTGAAAAACCGGACTTTGCAACCTGTTCAATGGTTTTGTTGCGACCGTTTTCTATGGGTGCTTTTACAAAAGATAAAACATATCTCTTCTTATACATCCAAATACTAAACCTGCCATCTGAAATCTTGATCTTCTAATACACCTTCAAATTCATACCTTATCATGGTACCGTCATCACATGAAAATGCTAGGACCCGCGGGGGGGGGGGGGGGGGGGGGGGGGGGGCTCATGCGCACAAAGCGCAGGAGGGAGTCATGTGCACAGATCTGGACCGTTAGATCTATTGGACGGTCTAGATCTGTGGATTTGAATTTTTTTTATTTCACAGTTTTTTTTTTAGCAAAGAGGAGACTTTGCATCCATTACATGGTCCATCCCACCAAACCCATCATTTTACTCTAATTGGTGTAATAACCACCATTTCCAAATTGGTGATATTCTAGTTTTCAACTTCAAGTCAGAGTTCCACAATTTGATCAAGGTATCAAGAAGAGATTATGATACATACAATGGAGACCGTCCCTACCAGGCTTTCTCTAATGCTCCTGCGACCTTTCCTTTGATTAAGCAAGGCCTCCACTTCTACAATTGCACCGTCGCTAACTTCTGTCATTTGGACCAGAAACTCACCATCACCGTTCATCCCCATTCCCCATCTTCAAGTCATCACCCACCATCCTTGCACCCACCTGTTAGACATGCTTCCCCACAATCATCTGCTCCTCCACATGTTGAAAATATTTCTTCACCATCAACATCAACTGCTTCCTCGATTCAATGTTCTTCCATATGTTGGGCTTCAAGTTGTATACTTTTCCTTCTCATGTTTATGGAGTGAAGGTCTAGTAATATCTCCTTCAACAAGACATCATGGTCATGAGCAACTTTTCAACTGCTGCTAACTCACTTTTGCCTAAAGATCTACATATTTAGTTGAAGACGAAGCAAAAGAGAATCTGAGCTTTTGCAAAATCAAAAACCAAAAACCAAAAACCAAAATCCACATATCCGTTACTAAAAACTGTGAAATAAAAAAAATTCAAATCCATAGATTTGGACCGTCCAATAGATCTAACGGTCCAGATCTGTGCGCATGGCCCCCTCCTGCGCTTTGTGCGCATGAGCCCCCTGGGTCCGAAATGCTAGGCATCAACACCATCACCCCTCTTATCATACACAAAGGGAAGCTCACCATCCATCTAACACTAGTTTTTAGGGAGAGTCTATTTAAACAAACTGAGGATTTTTACAAAATCATTATTCTAGATTAAAAGATGGACTTTGAGTGAAAACAACTCGAGCGCCGGACTTATCATGGAAAGGATTTTTACTTTTAGGTCATTTGAGAAACACAGGAGCAGCACATTATGGAGGTTATTTAAGTTGTTAGTCCGTAATAGTAAGATTCTAAATCTATAGAAATAACCTATGTTGTCAGTGGTGCGGAGTGCTAAGGAGGTTTCCTAGCGCCCCGGCACCTTGGCGACACTTCGGGAGCACCTCAGGGAACAAAAAAAAAAGAAGCTAAATGTTATTATTTTTATCTTCAAGTAAATTTCATCATTTTTATCTTCATCCCCCAAATAGCTAAATCCTTTTAGTAAGTGATTAGATAGTTATTAAATAACTAAGAAATAATTTAAACTGCTGTATTAACTTAAATTTTTTTTTTTTATTAAGAAATAAAGTGATATTAGCACCCCAAGCGCCTTATCTGAGGCGTTGAAAAGCGTTTTGAGGCGAGGCTAACCTGAGGCGTGAGGCTTTTGAAAAAAATAGCACCTCAGCAACCCTACAGTGTAGGAAATAACCTCAAACAATAATATACTAACAGTTTTTTGTAATGTATAAAGACAGGGTGAAGAGCATCCATTGATAGACCTTGAGTACGCATGTTGAAATCAACGGGTGTTGTTCAACCTGTCAGTAAACCCTTAAACCTATTGTGGAAAATCTGTTAAGTAGCCTTTAACACCTAAAGATGGCTTTTGGGAAGCACAGGAATAGTGATCAGTTCCTCTTCCCTGTATGGTTCTTCTTCCCATGGTTTTATAATCATCGCTTCTTCCCTTGGCTCAGGTTGTCCCAACGATATACACTGACATAAGAGGCCGGAAAATCAACTCAAACCAGGTAAAACTAATTAGCTACACCTTCATTTCTGTCTATGTTAGCTTTCTATGTTATGATGATGCTAGCCATAAATTTGTCTCTGCAGTTTTCTGTTACTGAGCATTTCAGAAACGATGATGGTTTTCAACAAACTCTTCCTGGAGTTTTCTTCTTTTATGACTTCTCTCCAATCAAGGTGAGTTGATCCAAAGCTACCCTATCAAGGCTATAAGTATGTTGTGCCGCTATTAGTATATGATCAATTGTTTATGCATTGTAAGCTTTTTTGACTTGGCTCGTCTCTTGGAAGATCATGTTTCATGGCTTGTGGAAACTGATTAAATTAGTGATATGTAGAGTTGAAGTTGAGCTACTTTCCTCACCACATCGATATTTTGCGTTGAAAATTAGGGATATGTTGAGTTAGAATCTTGTTATTTTCTTCATCACTTGGGTATTCTGCATGAAGATTTTTTTTTTTTAAAAATCAGAAAACAAATGTTGTACTATATCAACTCAAAGAGATGAGAGGATCGCAATATTACACAGACCTTAAAACTAGGCATTACATAATGACCGGCAACCAGAAAGAAGCAATAAAAGAATCAAATGTGTCGAGTATTACCCCCCAACATGATTGATCCATAAAAGAATAAATGAGAGTGCACTAATACTCCAGTCAGACATTCAAGAAGAGAATTGGATATCTCTATACCCAACTAGTGCTCCACAGCCAAAGGGTCTTTGATGTCTGTCCATATGCTATCTGAAGACCCTATTGTTTCTCTCCCTCCAAAACACCCACATAAAAGTATGAATACATCCTTTCCAACCCCAAAATCCAAAGTCAGAGAAATTGAGAATGTTCAAAAGAGACTCATTCCAACCCTCCACCCATGCCAAGAAAGAAGAGGCAGAAAGCTGCACATTGAACTTAGACAAGGCTTTACACCATAATTCAGTCACCAAGGAGCAGCACAACAGAAAGTGATTAATGGACTCCTCAGCTACATTACATAATATGTAGTGGTTAGGGATGATGATGCCCCTCTTAATAATGTTGTCTACTGTGAGAGTCCTACCATGGAGGACAGTCCATAGGAGGAAGGTTGCTCTAGAGAAGATTTCAATCATCCAAATGAAGAACTACGCGCTGAAGCTCGCTACTTCTGTTGTCCAAACTAGGAGCATGTGTGTGTGGCAAGGGATTGTTACCAATCTTTCCCAAAGAACTTATTGTCCTTTGCATGGAGAGTTGGTGATCTTTAGAGTTTACACACTTATTTTCTCACCACTTTAGTGCATGAATACACTTGCATGTACAAATCAATGCCATAACATATTTTCCATTATAATAACACAATAACACATTAACCATCAGTTCTAAAGCAGCGTCAAGATGACTCTGCTTCACCAACTGCCCTTATGATCCTTGATATATCACTTCAATGGTACTAGAGGTCTTGGGTTTGTGAATATATTGATGGATAAGAAAAGCAGAGTGAAATATGCCATTATCAGGATGAAAATATATTGTTCACATTAACTATATCTAAACAAGCTTTGTCATTGCTTCTCTTCTCTCTCCTTTTTTTTCTTTTTTCTTCTAGATTTACATTGTTATGTTGCGTGTTTCTTCGTTGCTATGAGAGTGCTTAGGATGTGATTGTAGATTTTGGTCGTGCAAATTAATTATTTACCATATTATAATGATTTTTGTTGTACAATTTAGTTAACCTTAAAAAGTATTATTATTATTATTATTATTATTATTATTTATTAATAACAATAAGTAATATTAGTATTTTGTTAAATATGAATGCAAATGGCGGTACTTTTTCTGAGTTTCGGGCTTCTAAAATATCAGAGCCAGCCTTAATCAGGTTTTGATTTGGGATTCAAGGGAGACCTCGTGACTAGTGAGGTTGAAGATCTTTCCAGGTGATTGAATCAAGGTGATCCAAGGGGTTAGTCTGAGCACATCTCCACATTGGTTCAGTGAGGGTTAAGGATTATTTAAATGAGCTGATATTCCTTTGTCTACTGATGACAAATTTGATTATTAAGTTGGAGTAAACAGAAGTGGGGATCCACAGTAGGAAGCAAGAAGTAAACATGGTATCGAGTCTTCTGCTAACAGCATTGTAGTTAAGCTGAGTTTTTAGATTAATGAAGTAGATTAATAGTTATGAATAGACGTGCCACTGAGTTGTCTTGAACACATTTTCTTGCCATGCATATGCTAAGAAGTCTACGCGGATTTCAAGTTTTAAAAGTTTTGCCACCTTGTTAAATCATTAGTTTAGTAACTTGCAACACTCTGGAGATGAGGCTCGAAGGATAGATAAGTTGATTAAGTTCTCAGCTGCCGGTGTGGTATAAGGAGCTAGGCTACGTGGTCAATGACGAGCCCAAAGATGATGACATTGTTGATGACGAGCCCAAAGATGATGACATTGTGTGGAAAACGCATATGAATGTCAAGAGGAGAGCAATGCTAGGGATGGACTCCATGCACTTTGATGAAGGGTTTAATTGCCAACTCCCCTATTAGTCTCCCTCTTGGGAGAGAAGCAACCAAAAGTTTGACTTTAAAAGGAGAAGGAAGAAAAAGCAATCCCACTAGGTGTAGGGTGGCAGTGACGGCTGATTTTTGTTTCAATTCCCCAATCCAATTGGACTAAGGCCCATAAACTGAAAGTATAAGTGTCTATTCCCCCAAATTAGAGACAGAAGTTACTCCTCCAGTATGCCTGCTAGAACATTCTCTGAAACCCTTTTGCCAATTCCAGGTTCGCAACTGTCTCATCTCCTGGTTACAGTCAATGCACTAGACTTGTGAACAGACAATTAAGATGATAGTGGCTATGTACTTGCAAGGGTTTAGAACAATGAACCTTTAAAAAAAAAAAATTGGAAAAAGAAAACCAAGGAAAATAACAGAAAATAATTATTTTTTCTGCTTAACATGAAATAGCCATTTTGAAAGAAAAAAAATTTGAATATCAATTGTTTTAGATTTGTAGTAAAACCCAATGCTTTGAATTAACTACTGATTACATATTTTCATCAACTTATCATTTCTCGCATTCAGGGTTTTACTCGTTAGCAAGGTACTAACATGTAAGGCTAAAGTTGAACTTGTATTGAAGGCCATGGATTGATGAAGAAGAATTCTCATGTGTGCCAGTTTTAAAGAGACGGTCTTCTTTGGGTGAGTGGGTGTATGGATTACTGAGCATAGTAGACCCACATTACCCTTCGTTACCTGGAGGGATTTAAGACAGAGGAACCTATTCTGTCTTTGTTAGATTTTACATAGGGGTTGGGGAGGAAACTTACAGTTCACAAGGAAAAGGAGTGAGAAATTCATCGGGTTATTCCACGACATTATTTTAATATTTTTTTTTATTAAAACGTGATTTTCATTTTAAAAAGACCCAGCTACAGCTGCAACAGTTCATATTTTTGAAATACACTTTTCAGAAAATTATGCTAGAGATGTTCGATACATACCTCCACATACGTTAAGGATTTTGCTGTTTCATTTTAAACAAACAAAGTTTAGTTGTTTATAGACTTTTTATCACCGATTTTTCTTAGCTCATTTGAAGGGAAATTAGTTAATTTGTTAAAAAAAAATCTTTTAGTTTCTTTCTTTATACTTGTGCAGGTGGCCTTCAGTGAGGAAAGGATATCTCTGTTACACTTCTTGACAAACATCTGTGCCATTATTGGAGGTAAAGCTAGTATCATCTCGTATTATGAGCCTCTTCAGACAAGGCTTATTGCAAATGTTAAATTCGAATGTCACAATAATTCATGTTTCAGTTCTCATAAAATATTGGATATGAGCATCATTATCGTGCATTGACTATTCAGTATGCACCTTTTTATCGTGAACTTTTCTAATATAGAGAACGTAGTGATTCCTAAATAGGTCTTATAATTTCACCTATTTCCCCAAATGATACTCTATATAGATTAGGTTTGGCTTGTTCGGGATTATCCAGCTTCCTTGACCATGACAAACCCAAATTTCTTAAGGTTTGATAAGTTCTTTACTGTGACCAACCCGAACCTTTCAAAAACTTCCATACACGACCAACCTTGGGTATGGAACAGGCTGGACAGATTCAACCTGCCCAAGTTGCAGATGGTTTTGTTATCTGGGCTAATATATGGTTATTGAACATCCACATCTTGGGGGCAGGGATAGAGCAAGGCTATTCTTTACAGCAGAGTAGGGAAAAATAAGTGCATACAGATTTCAATGTTTTCCTCTTTATTTGGTGCTGCAGGTATTTTCACAGTTTCTGGGATAATCGATGCTTTCATATATCATGGTCACCGTGCCATCAAGAAGATGGAAATTGGGAAGTACGGATAAATTGAGTGATGGCAGATACTTGTGCTTCTGATTTTGGACCACAATAGAGTCAGTTGCAACAAAGAGGAGATGAATTTCAGATAGAAAAAAGAAGTGTTTACATTTGATGAGGATATGATGGTGATTGCATTGTTTTTGGTGCTTGCTTGCTACCAGAAATTTTGTTGATTAATAGTTTATCGTCACATGTAACAATTATACATGGTTTATCAGCTATAGTTGGTTGCGGAAAAAAAAAAAAACATGGTGGCCAGCCCTTTGTCTTGATGCTAGCATTTCATGGTTAAGCAATTTGTTAAATGCACAGAAGTTATTTGACCCCTTTGGGCATTCCATGTCTCATTTCTGACTACTGACACCTTTCCAGTATATCCTCTATTTTGAAGCTCTGTATGGAAGAACCCAACCACTAACATATTTCTTTTCTCATCTTTAGTTTGTTATACTTGTCTTTTCTAAAACACGAAATCATATTTGCAGCTTGAGTTATCACCAAGTGTTAGCAACTCTTAAGTGTAATAAAAAAAAAAGTTATTAAATGTGTTCTTGTCACTGTTGACAGTTGAGGTGCCAAAGCGAAAGAAAAATGGTTTAAGGAAAAGATTATGAAAGTCGACAATGAACAGCTTTGCCTTTGGAAAAAGGAATACAACACATTTTATTACATTACTATTCTAGAACCTCAAGTCAGTTATTTTGCTCATATAAGAATTGCACCATTTACCCTAGTCAACAGCTTCTGCCAGCGGAGGGAATTTCAGGAAAGCTATGCCATTAATGACCCCTAAAAATACACTATGAATGCCTAGAAAAAACACAACAGAGGATTTCCACAACCTCACCTCATTTTTTTTTAATTATAATTTTTTTTTCCCATTGGTTTAGAGTGTATATGGCCACCTGTAGTTTAGTTTTTTTTTTTTTTTATTTGAAAGGCGAGCAGGGTTACCTGTGTATATGGCTACCTGTAGTTGATAATTGAGAAATACTAAATGCTCTACTTGATCCAGAGGTGGATGCCACGTTGGACGGATGTTTGCATAGTAGACCACTTTAAATAAAATTTTCACCGAGACTTTGGATCAATCAAACACAACGAAATATATTAATGAAGGCCAAAGTGACTGAGAAGTAGGTAAGAGGATCTTGGCTTTCAAAGGCTCGAACCAAATTAGTCCATCCCTGCTCCCCTCCCAATCCATACAGATTTTCTGGAAAATGCTGGCGGTCAAAAGCATTGAAAACAAAAACCCTGAATTTCGACCATGTAAGTCATATTCAACATGATTACCCTGTTGCACATAAACTCATCTTGCCACTGTTCTGCTTTGCTGCCTCCAAAACAGCCAGCCACTCACCTCTGCAACAGTCACCACAATCGCAATGTGCAAATGAAGCATAGAGCCCCTATTTTAGATGTTCTATTTTTCGTTTTGTATACATTTTCAATGGGTCTAAATTGATTTCAAATCTTACCAATAAAAAGGGAAGACTTACAATGCCAAAAATTTTACTGACAACTAACTACACTATGATCAGGAATGTAATGATTCAGTGAAATGATAGAACAATTTCAAGGAGTGGGGGAAAAGGGAGGCTAAATTAAAAGCATGTAGGAATCACGATTCTCTGAAAAAAAACGCAAAATGACAAGGTGTAAGCGCACAATTGGAGGAAGGCAAGTGTACGTATCCAATGGAAGACGAGATAAGAGGAAAGGAACGAAATTTCATTGGAGCAAATCTCCAATTTGAACAGATCAAGATAAACTGAATAATAAAAAAACTTGCTTAACCATGAAAACATAGCACACAATTGTCAACGTATAAGGTACAAAATTCAATGGATAATTTTTTGAAAACATATAACATATATATATATATGCATTATTAAAGCTATTCAGTCCTAATAAACTACAACCTGAGTGCTATCTCAGTGAATAACAGCTTAAAGAATACAATTGAATAAACTAAAACCTGAGTGCTAAACAGCTGAAAGGAAGAATTAATGTTATTGTCAGCTAACTACACAGAGAAATCTTCTAAGAATTATTTCCTAAATGGTACAGACAATTCAGTAATTTCAAGACACCGACCAACAAATATGTATCTGAACTTGAAAAGAAGATTGATAACTATCATTGGAGGGAGCAAAATACTTCATAAGTTCACCTAATTATACTTGAGAGAAATACAACACAAAATAGATTATGAAGTTTATATACAAAAAACGAAATCAGCAGAAGGAAGCCAGAGCACCTGCCCAGCAGATTTGTATCTGTTTTTTCATATACAGACCAACTTTATCTCTTCTTCCACAGTAGAAGTATTTCATGTTAAGATATGATTCAGTTATCACTTAATTAACCACAACAAGAAGGATACAAAGCAACAACAAACAATCCATCTGAAGTGTTAAAAACCATTCATCTCCAACAGATAAGTTCTTCGCTTCACCAATGCTTTTGCAGCTGCCTTGAAAGGACCATCAAATGCCCCTGAAACAAATGCCTCAACCTCTTTCTTACTCCCTCCATAACCTTCTCCTGATGGCTTTATTGCGACCAATGTTGCCCCTTGCATCCCCATTCCTTCGGGAAGCTCCAGATATGGTGCATATCTCAACTTCATGTTTGAGGCTGGCACCTGGGTCCTTTTGGATGAAGCTGAAGCAGCAAATGGTCTCTCCCTGAACTCCCTCAGCTGTTCCCGACCCATGCTCAGAGTCCCCTGCCCATCCGCATCCGTTAAAACAACATTCTTCAATGTAGGATGATCTTTGATTATTGGCTGCAACAAGTGATGTCTGGTCGAAGCAGCAATGAGGGAGCTAATTGTCCACACCACTCGCAGTTTGAGACCCCCATTTGTGTAAAAGGATTCGGGTATGCTCCCATTGTCTTCAGTGGATCCTTGATCCCCAACCGGCTTCTTATCAATTTGAGTGCCTCCCAAGATAACACAAGTTTGGAGCGTGCTCCCAAATTCGGCTTTCCATTTCAACAAAACCCCATCTTCTGTGCCTACATCCCCAGATGGTAATTCAATCACAAGGTTGTGAATGTGATGGAAATTCTTCAGAACTTGATCGGGCGTGTGCGAAGTGTGTTGAGATACTTGGGGAAGCAAGGTTTTGTTCGAGTAGTTGGCATTATGATGAAAGGGTTTAATGAGGGTGAAGAAAAGCTTGAGCATGTTGGACAAGAAATTGCGAGGCTTGTGTGAGTAAGAGTATGGGCTCTCATCATTGTCCCCATCAATGGTAACAACCTTGTCAATCTTAACATACACATCATGAACAAGAGGGACAAGTGAGTTGAACCGTTTTGAGACAGCAGAACAGCGACCAAGGGATCGAATATCAGCAAGCTTATTAAGCACAATGAGGAGAATGGAATCTGGGATCCGGTCGAAATGGTCCACGTAAAGATGGGCATCGTGAATTCGAGGTGATTGCATTGTGATCGAAATTGGAGTGTGAATTCCAATCTACTACAAAATCGTGAATTTGGGTTACCCCTAATTTGTTCAAAACAAATAGTAGTTTAAACAAATTAAGAGAATGGGTTGGAATTGACGTGGGTGATGGTTTAAAGCTTTGTTTCCAATTGGGCAAGTCTCCAAATTGAGAAGTGAAGTGAGATTTTTCTAAAATCTGAAGCTAAAAGGTAAAACCCACCCAGATATTCTCCTTCTCCTTCTCCTCTCCTTTGTTGATGGTGGCAATAATAAGTGAGAAATCAGAGAAAGGTTCCTCCTTTATTCCTCTTAAATTACTAGAAAAATGTAATGTAAAATCTGGAAATCTTCGCTTCTTAGCTTTCGATCTGGATCCAATCAAGTTACCCTCCTAGAGATAGAGAAAGAAGATGAAATAAAAATTAATTCTTAAAATGTAAAACCTTATCTCCATCCATTAAATTCAATATTAAAAATGAGACACCTTTACTTGGAAAAAGGAAAGTAAAAACAAGAGAAACAGAAGAATCGGAAGAAAGAAAGAAAAGGGTACCTAGAAACAACGAGGAGGACGAATCTGGTCTGGGAAACGCACGCGAAACTCGGTCTGGTTTGGTTTTGTCTGAGGAGACTTTCTTCGTCAAAATCAAAATGAAATCTGAATCGAATCGGTCTTTACAGAATCAACAACACCTCCCCTCCCCCTTCTAAGCGGGAAGGCAAAGACTTCCTCCCTCTTCTTCAATTCAATTTGGAGAGAGAGAGAGCGAGAGCGAGCGGGTTTTCCTGGATTTCGGCAAAAATCTTTTTTGGGGTTTTTTCAGCTATTTGAGAGAGACGCGTTTTTGCTTTGTTTGTCGTCCTAATACTAGAGAGAGGGAGAGAATCGAAGCCCTAAACAGCAAAATTCGATGAACCGCTTCACATCTAAATCAATAGTTATTTTGCTTAATTTACCAAGATAAAAATATCGATAACGGTACCGTCACCGTAACTTCTGTCGCAAAGATTAAGAGAGCGTCAGTCACCTAAACTAACACGTCGGTGGGGCTCGCATGAGAGAGTACCTTTTGACACCACCAATTTTGCTAAAGAACCCTATAGCTATCTATTTAATTGTCGAATTTTAGTAACTTACTATGGTTGAAATATATATATTTTTAATATCTTTCCAATGAAACCAATCATTAATACAAACGCTTAAAGTTTTAAATATGAGTTTCATGCCGTATGCATTTTTTTCAAAAAATTATTGTAATCTAATGCACTTTACGTCGTAAGTATATTCAATATTAAGACACATTGAAAATATAAAGATCTAGCGAATCACAAAGAAAGTGGGGGGAATGTGTTTGGGTGAAATTTTTCGCATAAGACTTAAATACTCCTGGCCAAAGTAGAAAATTCTCCTCTTATCAAACAATTTAGAATACGTTATTCTATATATATATATATATATTCTCTTTCTCGAGGAGGTCATAATTCCATTTCACCCTTATCCACCACACGTATATACATAAATGTAGGGGAGAGCACAGACAGGATGAACCTCATCCTTACCCCATCTCATTTATTCGGGATCAGGACGGGATAGACTCATCACATCCCAAACGGATTCGGGACGGGATGAGCATGTACTAAATAGTCCTTCAATGAAAAATAATAAAAGAATTTAATGTCACATTGTTCAAACACCAATAATGTCAAATTTATGTACATATAACTTTCATCCTAACCATAATAAATATCATATAAAATTTATGATCCAATGATGTTAGAATATGTTGGGCTTGGCTACTTCGTTTGAGGAGGTGAATTGTTGCGTTGGCTGTCTCCTTGGTGGTTGCGTGAAAGAGTTGAAGAAAATGTAGTATTTTTTTAAAGAAAATTTCATGTTGCTCGAGAGTTTGTTAAGTAGATTGGAATGGTTCTTCTTGTTGTGAGAGTGCGTGTTGGTTTCAACGCTTGTGTGACGATAGAGATGATAGGGTGAGTGTGCAGTGATTGATTGATAGAAATTTCTTGTTTCTTGTGCGTGAACTATGTTGCAGAGTGTGATTTCCCTTCAATTTGGATGAAATTGCTATTGAGGATGTTGTTGCTGATGTCATCTTTTCCTCACCTTTTGCGTCTAGCGTAGTCGTCGAAGGCGGGGAAGAGTTTGAATCCCCGGAGTTTAGATGTAAAGAAAATAATTGAGAATTGTATTATTGTTGTTCTTATTCATTGATTGAATACCTTTTACCTAACCTTGTGAAAATAAGAAACTTAAACTTGTTATACAAAATAGAGTAATTTCCTATTCTAATTTTCTTATTATTGTACATATTCTTACTTTCCTATTCCGACATTTTCTTATTTTGTAGATATTCTGACTTTCATTCTTGTATAGGTGAATCAATCTTAGACTTGGACTTGGGCTTGGGCTTGGCTATGTTGAGTACAAGCCCTATATATTCTAACACTCCCCCGCAAGCTGGAAATGTAGACGCAGATGAAATGTGCAACTTGGAAAAGAAACTTTGAAGTTCAATTTGGAGGAAACTCTGAAGTCGAATTCTGGATGAAATCCTGGATAAATTTCTGAATGATTCTTGTATGAAGAAATCATGACTGTCGAGTGAATGGTTCATGGTTCAATTCGAGTGGTCAACATGACTATCCAATTCGGAAAATTCTGGTGTGAAGAAAAATTTTCAATTCGAGTTAACACAAATTTTGGTATTGCGCAATTTAGTCAACACAAATTTTGGTATTGCTCAATTCGAGTCAACATAAATTTTTGGTATTGCTCAATTCGAGTCAACACAGATTTTGGTATTAAAGATGAAGGCGAAGTTGCAGTGATTGATAGAAATTTCTTGTTGCTTGTGTGTGAACTCAGTTGCAGAGCGCAATTTCCCTTCAATTTGATTGAACTTGCTGTTGAGGATGTTCTACTGTTGTCATCCCTTCCCCGCCTCTTGCAACTAACATAGTCGTCGGAGGAGGGAAAAAACTTGAATACCCGGAGTCTTAGGTCACCAAAGAAAGTTCCTCTGATACCATGTAAAGAAAATAATTACAACAATAAATACAATTCTCCAATTATTTTATTTACAAATGGTTTTACAATTTTTTATGTTAAGCAACATATGTGTGATACACTAACCAATAGTTGTACATATAACTAGGGGTGGGCACGAAACGGGTTGGACATCATCCTTATCCCATCCCGTTCGTTCGGGACCGGAACGCGATGGACCTCATCCCTATCCCATCCTATTCGTTCGAGACCGGGATGGGATCAATACGGGATAGACTTCATCCCGATCGACCTTATCCTATCTCAAACAGGATAAGATGAACATGTACTAAATAGTCTTCCAATGAAGAATAACAAAAAAAATTCATCTCACATTGCTTACACCCCAATAATGCCTAATTTATGTACATATAACTTCCATCGTAAGAAATATAAAATGTCGTATAAAATTTCATCTCACATTGCTCCTAATTATAACTTGTATAAATGATCTAAATTCTTAAGTTGTCATAATACAAGTTCAAAATAAAAAATATTGCTCATTGAGTTTCTATCTAAACAAATAATACCAAATCAAGTAGGGTTGAACTAAAAACTGACCAAACCGATTAAATCGACCGAACCGATCGATTCGGTTTAAATTCGGTTCAGTTTTAAAAATTCAAAACCGAAGTGGTCTGTTCAATTTTCGGTTTCTATGTGATTTTAACCGACATAACCAAACCATTCGAATATATAATAAATAATATATATTTTACATAAAAATAATAAAATATGTTTAAAATTTTGGTCGGTTCGGTTACAATTTACATAAATTAGAATCGGTTCGGTTTCGATTCGATTTTGTTAATGGTCAGTTTAGGTTTGAAAATTTTGAAACCGACCAAAGTCAGTTCGATTTAAGTGAAAAATCGAATCGTCGGTTCAGTTTTCAACCCTAAGCAAGTTTTCAAACAATAGATGTTTTGATTTAATTTTAACACATCCTAAACTTTCTTTTAGAATAGTTGTTTGATTAAAATTAATAATAATAAATATTAAATAAATAAGTTCGGGACGGGATAGGCGGGATTGAAAATCTCCATCTCACTCTAGATTAGGACGGGAAAGGATCGGAATGAGTTTGATCAATCTTAAACAGACCCGAAAAGATCGGGATCGGGATCGCGGGATGGGATGCCAAACCCTACATATTACTCATATTGCAAAACTAAAATAAACCATCATTTGCCTTTATTTTTCTATAAGAATAATTGTCCTATAATTAATCTAAAATGTGAAAACATAAATTTTCATGAGTTCTATTTGATCTAAAATTTCCAAATTGAAGTTTCTATCTAAACAAAGAGTATCAGATCAAACAAGTAAATTTTTTAGATGTTTTGACTTAATTTCAATACATCATAAATTTTCCTCTATAAAGTAGTTTGATTAAAATTAATAATAATAAATATTAACTAAATAAGTTCGAGATGGGACATGATGGGAAATATTGAAAATCTTTATCCCGATCCTGTACCATTTTAAATCGGGACGAGTTTAATCAATTCCAAAAGAACCTGAAAAAAATTGGGATGGGTCGAGATTGGTATCACGGGATGGGATGTCGACCCCTGCGTATACATGTATGCATAGCGCATCACCAACCACTACTGGTATGAACCAAGTTATGACACATGTTTGGTTGAAGTATTTTGGAGGGGCTTCGAGTCTACAAACAGGCCCAGAGAAATTTCTTGGTGGGCTCAATTGGAAAAAGGAAATATCTTGGGGAGTTTCAGTTGTTAGCTCTGACTCCTGATGTTGGCTTTGATGGAAAAATAATACTCACTCTACTACTTATTATTACTACTAAAGTATTATTCATCGTCAGTCGATGGATGACGATTAAGATGAGTGTTCAGTTGTCGTCTGCAATGCAGAGTATCACATTCAAGGCAACAACTCATTTCTTTTATTCTTTGTGAAAAACTTGCATTTAATAGCATGATTCGTTCAGGTTTCAATCCAACGCTCTCTATTCATTTCATGCATAATGGCATTTAATGTGATTTGCATTCCTATTGCTCGCTATAGTGATACCTAGTAGTACGTGCATCAACACCATTTTCAATTATTTTCCTTCTAGGACAAACGGGCTATGAATTGATAGATCACAACATTCACCAACAAATTACAAGTGCGTACTCTGTTCAATAATTAATAAATCAAGGTTCTTTTGTTAGTAACACCAAGGGGAAGATAAAAAGGATGTCAATGTACACCTTTTTTTTTTTTTTTTGCAACGACGACTCCACACCATAAAAAGCGCTTTCTCACACCACTATTGAATTTTTTTTCCTTACTCACCACCAATAAATATGCATAATCTAACAGAGAAACCAAAACTCAAAACGAATTCAACCAATTTAAACCCTCAATTGAGACCTATTCTCAAACACATCAAAATGCAAAAATGGTAGTACTATGATCTAATAAGCACAACTTGAATCACTTAAAAATGTTTTGAAATGAATAAGTTATGGTCATTTTACTAAAGTCGCGCAAATCTGTATTGCAATGAAAATGAGATAGTGTCCCTGACTTTCAGCCAACATATGTGCTCGATCAAGACCGATTATCAAGTTGATCAAATCACAAACATTGTATTACTCTGGGTTATCTAATAAACAAAACTTGAATCACTTGAAAATGTTTTGAAATGAGCAAGTTATAGTCATTTTACTAAAGTCGCGCAAATCTATCTCGCAATGAAAATGAGATAGTGTCCCTGACTTACGGCGAACTTATGTTCTCGATCAAGACCGATTCTCAAGTTGATTAAAACACAAACATTGTATTACTGTTATTTATCTAATAAACACAACTTGATTCACTGGAAAATATTTTGAAATGAGCAAGTTATGGTCATTTTATTAAAGTTGCGCAAATCTGTCTCGCAATGAAAAGGGATAGTATTCCTTATTTTCGGCCAACTTATGTGCTCGATCGAGACCGATTCTCAAGTTGATCAAAACACAAACATTGTATTAATCTGAGTTATCTAATAAAAAAAATTAATAACTTGAACATGTTTTGAAATGAGCAAGTTATGGTCATTTTACTAAAGTCGCGCAAATCTGTCTCGCAATGAAATGAGATAGTGTCCTTTACTTTCGGCCAACTTATGTGCTCGATCAAGACCGATTCTCAAGTCGATCGAATGCAAAAATTGTATTACTCTGAGTTATCTAATAAACACAAATTGAATCACTTGAAAATGTTTTGAAATGAGCAAGTTATGGTCATTTTACTAAAGTCACACAAATCTGTCTCGCAATGAAAACGAGATAGTGTCTCTGACATTCGGCAAACTTATGTGCTCGATAAAGACCGATTCTCAAGTTGATCAACACACAACAATTGTATTACTCTGAGTTATCTAATAAAAACAACTTGAATCACTTAAAAATGTTTTAAAATGAGCAAGTTATGATCATTTTACTAAAGTCGCGCAAATCTGTCTCGCAATGAAAATGAGATAGTGTCCTTGACTTTCGGCCAACATATGTTATCGATCAAGACCGATTATCAAGTTGATAAAAACACAACAATTGTATTACTATGAGTTATCTAATAAACACAACTTGATTCACTTGAAAAAGTTTTGAAATGAGAAAGTTATGGTCATTTTACTAAAGTCGTGCAAATCTGTCTCGCAATGAAAACGGGATAGTATCCTCTACTTTCGGCCAACTTATGTGCTCGATCGAGACCGATTTTCAAGTTGACATAAAAATTGTAGTAATCTGAGTTATATAATAAACAAAATTTAAATCATTTGACAATGTTTTGAAATAAGCAAGTTATGGTCATTTTACTAAAGTTGCACAAATCTGTCTCGCAATGAAAACGAGATAGTATCCCTGACTTTCGGCCAACTTGTGTGCTCGATAAAGACCGATTATCTAGTTGATCAAAACACAAACATTGTAGTAATCTAATTTATCTAATAAAAACAACTTTAATCACTTGAAATGTTTATAAATTAGCAAGTTATGGTCATTTTACTAAAGTCGCGCAAATCTGTCTCGCAATGAAAATGAGATAGTGTCCTTTACTTTCGGCCAACTTATGTGCTCTATCAAGACCGATTATCAAGTTGATCGAATAAAAAATTGTATTACTCTAAGTTATCTAATAAACACAACTTGAATCACTTGAAAATGTTTTGAAATGAGCAAGTTATGGTCATTTTACTAAAGTCGCACAAATCTGTCTCGCAATGAAAACGAGATAGTGTCCCTGACATTCGGCAAACTTATGTGCTAGATAAAGACCGATTCTCAAGTTGATTAACACACAAAAATTGTATTACTCTGAGTTATCTAATAAAAACAACTTGAATCACTTAAAAATGTTTTGAAATGAGCAAGTTATGATCATTTTACTAAAGTCGCGCAAATCTGTCTCGCAATGAAAATGAGATAGTGTCCTTGACTTTCGGCCAACATATGTTCTCGATCAAGACCGATTATCAAGTTGATAAAAACACAACAATTGTATTATTATGAGTTATCTAATAAACACGACTTGAATTACTTGAAAATGTTTTGAAATGAACAAGTTATGGTCATTTTACTAAAGTCACGCAAATATGTCTCGCAATGAAAACGGGATAGTATCCTCTACTTCCGGCCAACTTATGTGCTCGATCGAGACCGATTCTCAAGTTGATCAAAACACAAAAATTGTATTATTCTAAGTTATCTAATAAACAAATCTTGAATCACTTGAAAATATTTCGAAATGAACAAGTTATAGTCATTTTTTACTAAAGTCGCGCAAATCTGTCGGAAAAAATTTGCTGAAATTTCTTGTTTGCCCAAAACAATGAAACCTCACATTGTTCCAGTAAAAATCTCGCCTGGGGTGAACTGGAAATTTCAACAAATTTTTTTACTGTTGCCCAGATCAATGCGATGTTTTGCATTGTCTCAGGCAAACAAATTTTTTTTTTGTGATTTCTGAAGTATACTTTGTTTTGTGGTTGAAAATATTTCTAAAGTTTCCATGAGATTACTTTGTTTTTTTGAAATTTTTTTTAGAAAAATGACTTTTAAGGTATAGTTTTTCACAAAATAGACAATTTAGATACCGTAGTTGATGTAATGACTAATTTGTACCTACTTTTATACTTTCCTTACCAACAAAGACTATTTTACTAACCCATGTTAACTCATGAATTTATATGACATATTTACCTTTCCTAAACAATGACTTTTTTTATTAATGAATTTAATTTTTATTTTTTTTATGTTTTTATCCTTAACCCCTCCCACCCCATTAATCATTATTTTTTTTGTTAATTTTTATTTTTTATATTATCTTGTTATTTAATTGTAGTTTGAGCAATTATTTTATGACATTTGTTAGCTAGAAATGACTGCATTAATATTTTCATGTTAGCATTTTTTAATGTTTTGTCACTCTGAATGTGTTTGATTTGACTAGTTGTGAAGGTATATCTGAGTTTGAAGACCAAAATATTTTTTTGTTTCAATTAATGGTTGCTTCAATTCTCTGTCACTATTTAGTTTACATGAAATTATCTTATTCAATATTGGTTCTCATTTTACCTCTGAGGTAGATAGCTTGTGACTAAATAGCGACAGAGAATAAAATATATTACTTTATAGATACCCATGCATTGAAGAATAGGAAATCAAATTTCGATAGTGGGAAAATTGATTTTATTAACTACATTATGGAATAAGAAACAATGATAATTAAAACCAAATTTCTAATCATCATTAAGAAAGGTAATGCACGAGTACCTATAAACTTTTCTAATCAAATTTATGACAAGATCAAATTGATTTTATTAAATAATTAAAACCAAATTTCTAACCATCATTAACTACATTATGAAAAGTTTACCAAACCTTAGCATAATAATTTGAATAACTTGTCAGTTAATGAAAACTTATAATTGGTTGTTCATAATTAGAAGCATTATGGATACCTACCAGCGGCATGGGGTGTGAGGGGTTAAAGGTAAATTTTGTTTTTTAAATTATTAATAAAATAGTCATTGTTGGTCATAAAAGTATAAAATTAAGTTTTCTATTTGTTTAGGAAATGTAAAGATGTCCTATAACTTTATGAGTTAACCTAAGTTAATAAAAGAATTCTTATTGGTCATAAAAGTATAAAAATATGCACAAATTAGCCATTACATCAACTACGATATCTAAATGGTATATTTTGTGAAGAAGTAAGCCTTAAAAGTCATTTTTTGAAATTTTTGGGGAGGTTGTGATTTGGGGTTCGATTTTTTTGGGTTTTGATTTTAGGGAGAGGGAATAGATTTTGAGGGAGAGGGAAGAGATTTGAATATGGAAAGAGATTTGTAAGAGATTTAAATGTGGGAGAGGGAAGATATTCAAATGGGGAATGGAGGAATCACGTTTCGATTTGAATGGGGAGGGGGAAAATGTTGATTTTTTGTTTATATAGGTGGTGTGAGAAAGCCTGATGGTCTGGGACAAAGGTAGGTGGTGTGAGAGAGTAAAATGGTGTAAAAAACACTTATAGTGGTGTGGAGTAGTCGTTTTTTTTTTTTTTTTTTTAATTTTTTTTTAATTTTTTTATTTTTATAACCTTGCTATAAATGACTAACTTAAATATTTTCATTACCAGTAAATATATCACACTTAAAACCATCATATATCTTTATCACACTTAAATGACTAACTGAAATATTGGTCTTTATCACACTTAAAACCATCACATATCTTTTCATAACTCAATGTCAAGAGAGTTAGAATCGGTAGGGTGCTAAAAAGGATTACATTATTATTTTATTTTGGAGTGTGGTGGTTAGCATTCGTTTTGGTTGTTAACCGATTTATTTATTAATTTCTCCCTCAATTTTGGGCCATCACTCTGGTGTTATGAGAAGTCTTCAAACCCTTTGAAAAGGCCTCGCTTTGCTCTTCCAAATTAGTGTCAAGTAGGGGTGAGTATGAGACGGGATGAACCTCATTCCTATCCCATCCTGTTCAGGATTGGAACGGAATCGAGACGGGATATAGCTCATCCCGACCTCGTCCCATTCCGGTTCAAGACGGGATGAACATGTATTAAATAGTTCTTCAATGAAAAATAACAAAAGAATTTCATCTCACATTCCTCACACACTAATAATATCAAATCTATATACATACAAATTTCATTATAAATAATAATAGATATTAAATAAATAAATAAATATTAAGTTTCATTTAGAATTTCATCTCACATTGATTTAATTTCAACACATCCTAAATTTTTATTTAGAAGAGTATTTTGATTAAAATTAATAATAACAAATATTAAAATAAATAAATTCAGGAAGGGACGAGATGAGCAAGATTGAAAATCTTCATCCCGATCTCATCATCCCACTCTAGCAAGATTGAAAATCTTCATCCCACTCAGGATGGGATGAGATCGGAATGAATTTGATCAATCCCACAAAGACCCGGAAAAAATCGAGACGAATAGAACGGGATCGCCGGATGGGATGCCCACCCATAGTGCTTAAAGTCAAATTGATGGCTTGATTAATATATGATTGAGAGAATTTATTTGTTTTCCCCCGTTGTCTATGCTTTTGTAGTTGAGATTTAGCAAAACTTTTTGAGAAATTAAATATATTCCTTAATATTCAAGCATCAGAAATAATTTTCACCAGTTTTCAGGATTCCCAAAGACACTAATTAAGTCACAATTCATGATGATACAATAACTAAGCAAACCATTCTTTTTTGCTTTTAATGTTGAAAATATCTATATATATATATATGTATTTCATGATGATTTGGTCATCCTACCAAGAGCAACAACTAAGCAAGGAAGAAGACTCGTGAACAACGACTAATACACTAATCAAGGAAGTAGACACCACAACAAATTATGGAAGAAGGATGTCAAGTAGCCCATCCCAATACAAAGATATATGGCAGCAGTTTGGTTAACCAAGTACACCCATTGACCATTGAATTGCATTCTGTTTAATCACTGTAGCAAACCTTTGATTTCTTTAATATTATTATTTCATTAAGGGTGTGCTCCACCAGGAGAAAAAAAAAATTATAGAAAACCAATAGAAAGAGAGGAAACCTATAGAAATAAACAAAATTTGGGCACTTGATTTTGAGAGGAAGCCTATGGTTGAAGCCAAGGTCATCTTCACCCTACCTTCTCTCTCCTTTCTCCATTCTCCCACTTTATTTTAACCATTTTTCCATCAAAAATTCTAACTGTCGAGGGAAATGGCGAGGAAAACAGCGAGGGGGTGTCCATTCCCCCGGGATGCGTGCATTGAAAAGTCAAGCGCGTAAACGGTCCCCCCTACCTGTGAGGTCCCTCACTGTTTTCCTCGACACTTAGGAGGGGTTCTTTTTCCATGGAATTGTTTCCTTCTACTAAACAGTCAGTCAGTGTCAGAGACTTGATTTCACTGCTTGTAAGTATAGAATTGTCTGTTCGGATGATATTAGATCTGTGTTAGTAAGGTTTTCATTCCTTTTTAAAACGATAAAAATAAAATGAGAAGCATTCCACTAAAACAAGGTGTGCAGTACAATTTCCAGTTTTTCCCTCGACTTGGAAGTCGGATAATACACAAGATATTCTTCTCTAATTACAAAAGAAATTTGCAAGTTCCTACCATTTTCCTATCAATAATCAATCTGGCCAAATAAAATATACACATTTCAAAAATAATTACGCCCAAAACGCTTATCCCAATGTTTCATAAATCACATACCCATACACTGTAATCAAATCAGTTTGTTAGTGAACAACAAATCTTGCAAACAAAACATTGACCTTTTCAGCCATCCGTGTGTGAAAATACTACTTTGCCAGTGAGTATCTGTCCCTGAAAAAATGATACAATCATTATCCCATACTTTGCCATCGAAGCCCTTTGCAAACATTAACATTATTCAATTACATCACAATTCACATCACTAGTTATATAAGTCAAATCTAGAACTTCAATGTGAAAAGAGTTGGGCTGATATAGACAATGACAAACATAATCTTACTGAGATCAGACCGTTAATTTTTCTATAAGCAAAGTACTCAGTTCATATGATATGACAATGATTAAAGTTGTTTTTACTTTAGTTTAGCTTAAGTTACAACATTCTTTTCCCTAACACCATGCATTTCTTACTACACAATTCCCATCCCTAACAGGGAATATGGAGCCAAGTAACATGACTTTCGAGTTATTCATTAAAGCCCTATCTTAACATTTTAGATAAGATCCTAGCTTAGGTGTAATGCAAGCATAAAACAAGGGGCTCTTCAGCAATGAAGTAATGTTTTATAATGCAGGTTGCTACACATCAAATTAGAACCTTGCATCTCTGTTCCGATTTCATAAACATAACCTTTAAATTAAATAAATAAATAAAAGAAGCACTAGTTCAGTAATAACCATGTATGTCCCACAGAAAAATTCAAATGAAATGACTGTCACAGTCATGCGCTAAAGCAGAGCAACACAAATATTGTTTGTTTGTTTTTACTTTAACTTTCCCCTTTCTTCCATTCTCTAATCCTTAGCTCCAGCAAGTACCAGTTTTCTTCAAACTTAAGATTCTTGAAAGAAACTCAATTGAATCATTTTTCCCCTACACGAAATTATAGCGGTCCATGCAAGATCTGTGCCAAAATAGATCCTAAATGAGGTTAGTTAGGTAACTTCTGTCTGGTGATTGCTAATTGGACCTCCTACATAGCATGGTCCTAGAACACTAGCCATGGCCTCGCTTGTGGATCATAATGTTGAAACATAGTAATATATTCAAAAGTGTCTTGTGATGACTATGCCATGGATCTCCTATCCTGTGTGCAAAGTCAAGTCATGCCGCTCAATTAAAATCCAGAATTAATAAATAAGGCACTGCTAGAAAAAATGATAGTTTACCTTTTTATGAATATAGGAGTTGTTTAACCTTGATTGTTGTATCGACTCTGCTGAAATTGAAAAAGTATATATTTTGACTTAACAGAACAGTTGACATCGAAATCAAAGCCAAAAGAGAAATCTAGTCTAACCTTTGAAAATAATTATGAAAAAAAATGTTAATGAGTAGAAAAATAGCAACTAAATTTTAATGCTGGCAATATCATATACGCTATATAAACTTGAAATGAAAAAGTAAAAGTTATGTTAAAAAAATAAATAAATAAACACTTTTGAGAAGAATGAAAGAAGCACAGGAAAGTAAAAGTAGCAACTACATATTTTAACTACTTTGTCAACATAAAAAGAACATGCACAATTTATATGTTAACCACATTCGTACTAGAATCTGCTTGCACCTAGAAGCCAAAGTGGAGTGGATACATCTCCACCATGTCCACTTTTTAACTAGCATCTGAGTAAATTTTGGCACAAAGCTTCCCCCGAGACAAAAGCAAGATTTACTACCAAAAAAATTTAGTGAAGAGATAAAATATATATGAAGGAACAAGGTTTACCTGCAAACTTGTAACTATGCTGAAGAAAGTCCTTTATAGCCCTCCTTCTCAAGCAGCTTTGCAATTGAGATATCCCCAGTCTTGACAATTCTGCCATCCTCCTGGGCAAAGCCAAATTAATGAAAAGTAACACCAGTTAGAATTAGTAGTTGCCCAACGTATGGAGGAGGAAGGAGATCACCATCTCCAACTTAAAATACATTTAACACTCAATTGCGTGTCTGCTAGGCTCAGTAAGCGCAATCAATCAATTGAGTGTCTGTTACGCTCATTAAGCGCAATCAAAATACCATCGTAAATCGGTTTTGGCATCTTCTAGGATAGATTTTTTTTTCCGATAATTAAAATAAAAAAATCAATTACAAAGAAAATGGTGAACACATTGTATTACTTTGCCAAAGACATATGGCTACCTCACGTCACTTTACCTCAATTGCCTTCCAGATCACTTTACATTCAAGGTGGGTTCGCACAAATAAATAAAATAAGGGGCATGGGACAAAAAATTGTTTTTACTAACCCAGAAGGACCCCATAGTTTTTATTATAAATTAAGGACATTATTCAATTAATTTGCGGATTAACACTAGAAATAATGTGCCAAAGTTTCAGTCAATTTTGACACCATTCCTTGAGATACCATTAAATATCTTGATAAACAGTCTTCGCAAGTGTTTAAGGACCACCCGAAACGGACAACGGGCACTAGCCGATCTTTGTGGATGTTTAAGGACTAGCTTGTGTCGCGCTTAAGGTAGGCCCTCGCACGTGATTATGATAGAGAAGTTCACTTTCACAATTTAACGCGTAACTCAAGGCACGCATGTTGAAATGAGCTGAAACTTTGACACATTATTTCTGATGTTGCTTTTTAATTTTTCTCAAAATTTCTCAAAATTTCTGAGCTCAAATGATATAGTTTTATTTAGTCATGTGTATGTAGTGTCCTTAATTTACAATGACAACTAAGGGGTCTTAAATGGGCAGTCAAAATGCATTTTTGTCCCTAATGTGCCAATGTATAATAAAATGGAAAAAGGAACATACTGATATTCAAGAAGAAATAGCCATAAATAGTAAGAAAAAGAGATAAATGCTTTTTACTTTTAAAGAGTAATACAGATAATAAAGACAGCAGAAAAACAAACATCTGCATGGGAATTTTAAGGTATCTAATACTGAACTTTCATAACGAAAAATCAATCATAGTATTTCTAGCTTTTGCAACCACCACACATCATGACAACAAAATGTGGAAACATTTCTTTCTATGTCTATTATGCTAAATAGCTGACCAACAAAAATATAACACTCCCTAGGGCACTCTCATGGTTTAGATTTCGTGCAATTCCGTAAAACTGATAGACTGCGGAACTTTCTGAAATATAAAGGTCAAATATAAGCTAAGCAAATAACAGTTACACAACACAACTAATTACAAAGGATGTTGATGAATCATGGTATCATACCAAAGATCAGGTCAGATTCACTGACTTGCTGAGAATAAATGCACTGCAATCTGGATTCTATAGTCAGTTTTGTGCTAAGAAAAGGAATCAGGCATGTCTTCTAAGAGGTAATTGGTAACCACTTACCATGATGTGGACGTACTTAGGATTGATACAATCCAAAAGTCGCTGATAGTGAGTGACCATTAGAACAGATCTCTCGGGAGACAAAAGTGCATTCACTGCTCTTGCTACATCCTGAAGTGCATCAACATCTAATCCAGAATCAATTTCGTCTAAGATGGCAAGATCTGCTCCAAGTACCTGAAATAACGAAAAATACAAAAAATTGTAAGAAATGACAGATGCCAACTCTAAAAAAAAGTTTCAGAACCAAGAACAATAAAATCTTAAAGAGTTTCTGATGAAAAGAACATTTACATGTTATTTAAGAATCAAGAGACATTATCAAAGAGCATCATATCATCTTAAAAGCTCATCTATAGAGTGCAATACTCATAAAAAAATTTCATTTCCATTCAACAAGATTAACACTTTGCTTATTGAAATACGAGGTATATCGGTTTTACTGAACCAAATGTATGAAGTACTAATGAAATCTAACTACGAATTAAACAAATCTACACAAAGGATAAATAAAACTAAATAAACCTAAATAATCTCCATGGGAGTTTCTTCATTCATCAAAAACCAATTACAACTAATGGCCTATAGGCCCTATTTATACTAAACCTAAACCTTTGATTCTATTAGAGCCTTATCTCCAATTATTTTAATGGGCTTACTTAGGCTTCCCCCAACAACTAAACTAAAATAAAACAAATAAACTAAATCCTACGTTACATCAAGTACATAAAAAAATGTCAAGCCCGAAACGGTTGGTAACTGTGAATTATTGAAAAAATTGTAAGGATGGCATTGTGGAAATGTTGAAGTTACAAATATACACATAGACATAGTGATGATAATAGGCATAAGAACAAACAAAACAATCAGGGATCAATTATGCTTGAAAATCATGTAGCAAGACATTTTACATCTTTCAGAACTTTAACCGATTGATACTGAATAGACAATGTATTGAAAAACATTGATTAGAGAACCCCCTCAAATGGGAACATTAATTAAAAATCTTCCTTTTGGAGGAAATTTGTAAAAAGAAAATTCATTGAAGAAAATAAAGGTTTAAGAGCCAGAA
Organism: Berberis vulgaris; assembly: GCA_963556465.1. Lineage (NCBI taxonomy): Eukaryota > Viridiplantae > Streptophyta > Magnoliopsida > Ranunculales > Berberidaceae > Berberis > Berberis vulgaris. The sequence goes on from OY747127.1 coordinate 25,559,355, forward strand.
ATTCGCTGGATTGGTCACTGGAATCAAACTCTATCAGGATCTATCACAGGTGTTCAAACACATCCTAGCCTGTAGAAAAAGTCAATGTTGAGCAATTTGGAATATCAACCTAGGGTCACAAATTTTCAGGTGGTACAATCATTTTCCTTGGATGGATAATAAATACACAGTACAAACTATTTTCTGCAGCTAGTGGATATGCAAGCTCTACCTCAAGGTGAGGCTCCTAGAGGCACCAAGTGACTAGGTAAAGTTTATATATCTGCATAATGCAGCTATTTTTGTGGTTTGTTCTACAATTTAGTAAGAGTAGATTCAGATTTCAGACGCTCCTTTGAAATAACTAGAGAACCTAAAAGCCTATTCGGCTCTTCGCATAAGTCACTGGATTGAGCTTTCCAAAAAGAGAGATTAGAAGTCAAATTAACACACCCAATACAAAATAGACAATGCATTTTCTCATTATGTTTAGTACCGCAAGTTGCAATATCTCATTGCGCTTCTTTTCACCACCACTAAATCCTTCATTAACATTTCTGTTCAAAAAGCCTGTGTCCATCTTCACAGCTGCAAGCTTGGGTATGAGGAAACTGTAAAACTGCAAGAAGAAACAAGAGCAATGATTAAAACCCCTAATGAAGCTTATATTTCTCGCATGCATTACAAAAGAAAAAACGAAGTCAGTCCATGCATGCACAAAGGATTCAATATTTTATCCTGACAAATATGAGAATTTTTTTTTTTTTTTTACATATATGTCATATTGCGCAGAAGTTGAGAACAAAGATCAACAGTAATGACTTCTACTGAAATATTCAAGTAAAGCACATCCTGGGTTGTTCTTACTTCTTTTTGTTGCCCTTTTCAAGTATAGCTTTAGTTCATCAATGGTGTTATTAGAGATCTATGTAACATAATCCTCAACATGTAAGTCAGTATCCGACACGGATACAAAGTGTCTGTCATGACTAAAAAAAAAATTAGTATAGGGACATGCCTTTAACATTACCATATATATTTTTTACAACTATAAAATTTATTTTATCGTATATTGTTTACCTGTAGATCAACATAAATACATATGTATTACTAACTCGCAATAAAATACGATAGAGTTGAGAGTTGAAACCTCAAAAGATATGTAAAATAGTTGAAAAACTAAGCATTGTGTATCTATTGGAGTTTTTGTCGTTACATAGGTAAAGATAAAGAATAAAAAATATAAAAATAAAATAAAAATACCACATTTGAGTTAAATGGAGCAATAAATTTGAACAAGTTGGCTATTCTTTCATGATGTTCTAGATGTATCACATATGTTTTCATGGATGGTTTTATGTTCTTTTCCAAGTTCTTTCATTCAATATTTCATGCATTTGGGGTAGTTAGAAGAACTGACTAATGAGATCATTTTAAATGTCTTATCCAGCAATGATGACTAAGGGAGATTGAAGAACAACATATACTGCATTGGAGATCTATTGTTGCGGGTGTCCCATAGTTTGTCCATCAAGAGGATCTTCTTTGAGATTTTGACTGTTCATTGAGTTGTTTTAGTTTCGGGACCTTAATTATTTAAGGTCACTGTATTGTAATACCACAAGTATTGCTCAATAAGAGTTTTACCATTAAATGCTAAGAAAAATCATGTACTTTATGATCATCAGAGGGTTCTAAAGTCAAATCACGGAAAACGTAGTGGATGCCAATCCATAGTGCTGCTGGGAGTTTAATATGGATAATGAACTTCAGCACTTTCATCAATTAATTAACATATTGTTTAGGTTAGTGGTTTTTTGTTTGTTTTTAAAGGTTTGATTTCATTACAAAACAAGTGACTTACAATGACATGCAAAGATACAGAAAATAAAAATTTTGAGGGCGCCATTCCCACATCAACATTCAGCCTACATCTCTGCAATCACCCTCCTAGTGTCGTCACCCAAACCCATGGCATAGACATGACTCTTCTTGACGCGTTTAGTTCCACCAATTCCCTAGGAATGTCCTCCCAAAACAAGGAACAAAACAAACTCATCAAATTTGTGTTGGTCGCTTGCTGTCAGCTAAATGTTGCTTTTCTTTTCTTTTTTGTTTCCTCCTTCAGGGTTTATCTCAGGTTTAGACTGCTTAACATGGCTATACTTGCTCCTTACGGGATTGATCTCAACCCTGAAACTCCATCCCAAACCTTCTTAAGCCTTTTCAAACCCAAACCTGAGCACCAAAATTAATCTCCCTGATTATAGTGGTTTCAATTAATTATAGACTCTGGATTCTTTGGGACTCGGTCGAGGAACCTGAGAAGTGTCATTTCGATGGTCGTGCATGCAGTTAGGGTGGCAAATCCGAGCTAGCCCTGGGATTGGTCATTTGAGGAAGATCCATTGTGAGAATACAGCAGATTGACACTTCTAATTTTGAAGGTGGATCTCAAGACTTCCAAACAACTGAGATCGTGGAAGATGACAGGTCTTGTTACGTCTTTTCGCATGGGATTTAGTTACTGTCTCAACTCTCAAGGAGATGATGTCTCTCTGCTAATGCTAAAGAGTAACAAGTACCTTGGCAGCAGTGGAGTCAGCAAGGTGTAAGGCTGTTGCATCAAGGGATAAAGAACAATTACACAAAATCTTCTTTTACTAACAGAGTAGATCAAGATCCTTTGGCCATGTAAATGAACAAATAAGTACTGCTGGTGAGACAGTTTTGGGGTCCAATGTTGACTCAGTGAATCTGTACCCTTTGGAAATTGGGTCAATCTTGGACTCAAACGTCCAAACTGGAGTTCAACCCAAAGGTGGATCAACTGGGATAAGTGATATTAAGGATCCTATGTTCAGTAAGACTTATGTTTAAGGAGCATCAAAATGATGTGAGGAGTTAGGGGTGGGCTTTAATTTGGTGGAAGACGAACTTGTGCAGGTGGGGAAGTGACTGGGTTTGAATACTAGAGGAAACAAATATAACTCTGGTATGAATGAATAAAAGGTTGTGGCATCCCTAAATCATTCATGTGATGATAGTAATGGTACTAAGGAGGTTGAGTCCTCTTTGCTAGTCAAATTTAAAAAAAAAAAAAATTCAAAAGGTAAATATTTTGTTAAGCAATACTCATGGTGTTAGAAAACAGAAACTTTAAATCGTTAAGGACTAATCCCAACTAACAATCAAATTCTCAACAAAAAATCAAAAATCAAAAATCAAAAATCAAAAATCAAAAATCAAAAATCAAAAATCAAAAATCAAAAAATCAAAAAATCAAAAATCAAAAATCAAAAATCAAAAATCAAAAAATCAAAAAATCAAAAATCAAAAATCAAAAATCCCTTTGAAAGATGCAACACCATCCCTAAAGAGTGATGAAGACTCCACAATCACCGATCCAAAATCATATGCCTCGTTACAAAACACCTTACTATTGTGCTTGTTCCATACTGTCCAATATATTGCATAAGGTAGTAAACTCCAAATCTGTTTTCCTTCAAAAGACAGATAATTCGGCATATTCCAACTTCTTAACAACGTGTCCACAGTACCAGGCATCACCCAACTAACACCAAACATTCCACAAAAGTGCATCCATACCTTATAGGCTCATCCAATGCATTAGCAAGTGATTTCCAAATCTACCACGCAAAAATTGCATTCCACTTGAATATCCATTCCCCTGTGAGCCAATTCTACCTTAGATGGTAGTTTATTACATACAGTTGTCCACACGAAAAAAAGATATCCTTGAAGGCAATCCCTTTTTCCGCACCAGACTAGTTGGAAAATCTTGAATCGTTCTTCCAAGCAAATTATCCATGGCCAACCTCAAAAAATATGCACCAACCGAAAATCCTCTTTCTCTAACCCCTTTCCACACCCATCTATCATCTTCTTAACCCAAAGTAACACTCTCCAAGGCATGTGACAAAAAGCAAACACCTCCATCTCACCCACTGAAAGAGTGCTCCTATGTAAATGAAGGTCCCAATGCAAAGAGCTATTATCCTACCTACGAAAATCAACCACTCGACCTTGCTTCCTCTCACACAATGCACTCGACAATAGAGAACCATTGAAATATAGGTGTCCAAGAGTGCTTCTTCTCACATAATGAGATATAATAGATAAGCATATTCGTCAATGCACTCCTAATGAGAACCATTCTACCACCCTTTGACAATAGTTTGGCCATCCAAATAGCAAGTCCCTTTATATCATTTCCACCACTGAAATCCATAAATATTTGCTTCTATTTTTAGCACCCAAATAGATGGCTTGTAGCACCCCTACCTGACACCCCCAATAATCTTGCCCCCAAACCACTATTAGCACCCTCATAAATGCCATAAACTACACTTTTGGCAAAATTTATCTTCAAATCTCTTGAAAAACCAGCTCGAGAAAAAATAGTCATCTGCAAATTGAAGATGCGCTACCATCGATTTCGACTGATGAAACCAAATAACAACCCTAACTCCAAAGCCTTCGCAAGCAATTTACTAAGAACCTCCACCACAATGGTAAACAAAAATGGAGAAATAGGATCTCCCTGATGGATGTTGTGAAGAACCCAACTAGCGACCGTCTAACACTGAAAAATGCACTATCGACATATAAGTCTTCACCGACTGTATCCATCTCTCCCCAAACCCATCTTATCCTTACACCACTGCACAAAATCCCAGTTCAATGGTCATATGTCTTTTCAAAATCAATTTACACATCAACATTTTACACCACTTCCTAGCCTGCCACCATCACACCATCAAGGATTTGTCTATCTTTGACAAAAACCCCTTGATTTGGTCCAATAATAGAATTCAAACACGTTTAGCGCAATCCCTTCAACATGTATTAGGTTTAATCTCAAGTTGGAAGAAATATGTAAGGATGGTAAAGTAGTTTTATAATATGATGATATATTCGGGGGGGATGTATAATTTGATAAATTTAAGGAGCCTTTGTTTGAAGATTACTTGATATTCCATTGTAATCAGTGCATCCGATTAGTACCAAATAATTTTTTATAAAAAGAAAAATAAACAACTAAATAAAAAGTAGGAAATACATGTACCACCACACAATAGACAAAAAGGGATGAGAAAGCTCATATTCCCCTTTACCTTAGGGTCGGGCAGGGGTGGAACGTGGTTCTTTGAGTTTATAGCATGACTTTCAACAATCAGTCCAACCAAAAATTGTTTTTCTTCGATAACTGGAATCGTAGCTATGACTAGAGTAGTTTTCTTATTTATCCTTTCCTGGCTAGAGCAAACTCCTATTTATTTAATTATTAAGGAATGTTGGCTTTATTCAAAGCTCCTCACTCTTGGCATGAAAAGCAGAAGCATAAGTACCTTAAAGTGACATCCAAATAGCTCTATGCTTAACACATGAGCTTTGGCAGCCTTTGAAGCTTCCCAATCACATTTTCCTGCCTGGTAGTATCCTATCTGTGGGATTGGGTCTTAAATCAACAAAATAGATACCCTTTCTATAAACTTTTACATGCAGCCTAAAAATTGCTCCTCTTCTTTATAAACTTTTACATGCAACCTCCTAACCATTACAAAAGAGCTTGAACGCTAATAAAAGTTATGATTTTGTACACTTACAAAAGAGCTTGAACTCATAACATTAATTTACTTATCCAGGCTAGATGGAGCCCGACTGTCTGGCCCCTCCATCTCATTAAGACAACATATATAGGCTTGTTGCCAATGTCCCCTGCCTCTGAAGCATCTATTTTATACAGAATTCGTTTGTTTGTAGTTACGTGGAATAATGATAAAGAAAAGAAAACGAATAATTTAGAAACTTCAAAAAAAAAATTATCCATATCCCTATATTTTTGTTTCACAACCTCGTACTTATAATCTGATTGATTTGTATTTTATTTTTTTGTGAAAAATATATCAGTTGTTGCAACGATACGTCATAACCCAGTATAATGGTTAAAATAGGTAGGGTATGCGTACGATAAGGTCTTGAAGTGAGAAAAGGGTTTGGATACTTAAGACACATGGATCAATTACTTGAGTCGACTTCCATCAAATGATGAAAGAGGAATGTTGGACAGTGGCTCAACATGCGAGACGAGCGAATACCGCTAGCGCAAACAAAGAATGTCAAAGCTGCAAAGCCTTTTCATTTTTGAAACCATCGGATCCTTACTTTTTCTCATCCTCATTACTATTTTATAGGAAAATAAGAAGTGAAAGAGTTGTGCTCCGGCATTTTGTTGTCCAATCACGCGTCCTCGTGGTCCTAAAAATGGTATCGCCATCTAGTTATGACATTATTCCTTTCTAGTCGAGCCAGTCTGGGTGGTCCTAGTACATTATTCGTTGTTTCCCGCCATGTCACATTGTCATATTAGCCACCTTTATGAGTATATATATATAGTTTTGATTATTATTCCTTTAGTCGTTCTTTCTTCTCTTCATATATATATATAATCTTTCTTTCTCTAGCCTCTTCACACGTTGTTGGTATTGGCTTATGGGTAGGTATTGATGATGTTAAGGCAAAAAAAACCTTGATTTTTTTCTAATTTGTTTATAACATTGCCATTGACCAATTACTCGACCAAGGAATATTCAAATGACTAATTAAAAAATCGTAATACTGAGATTAATCGCCGATGAATCACCTATTTAATAACATAACCTCCACATTACTTAGTTTCTTAAAATAAATTTTTTAAAGCACCGCATCAATCCAATTTCTCTTAGTTAGGATCAGTGTTAAAAATGTTGATATATTCATATCTCTTGGGCCTCAACTTACGGATATGTCGTGGATAAACCGGCCCTAGGCATAGATATTTTCATGTTTTAAGGTGATATTGATTCAACAAAAATTATTAATTTTGTGGACTTTAGTTGGAAAAATTAATTTCAAAAATTGCATATGGGATATACCACGAAATATTGAAAATATAACTTCTACATATCAACTATTGATGGAAATCTTGTGTCGTGTCATGATTTGATTGAGTGTTTAACTTATATCTATTTAACATTGGAACATCAAATCAATCAGGATTGATTGGATAAAGCAATATATATCGTGGACTCTTAATGTATTTTTAGTTTAGTCATATATCCTTCTGATATATATTGACAATATCTCACATCACCACTAGTGTAGTCAAGGTGACCGCTTAGGCCCGCCTCAAGGTGTTTTTACAAAATTGTGCCTCAAAGTGAGGGAATGCAGAACGGTGAAATGAGGTGTCTGCCTCGGACTGCCTCAGCCCAAAAACTGGTTGTAGCCAGCCCATTTGCAATCTAATTGTAGCAAAAAGAGGTTGTAACCCACTCTATAATAAGGTTTTATGTTTCTTGGTGTAATATTTGATCAATTTGATAAAAACAAGATAAAACGTTTTTAAGTTTTGATAAATTTGTCACACTTTTTATATTATTTTTTGGAGAAAACATACCATGTTTTGATCATATGTGATCAACATCAATCTTGATTTTTCATAACTTATTTCAATGATTTTTATGCTTTTGAAATAGCAATAGTGATTATACTTGTGAATTTTTACCAACCATTCCAACAATTTTTTTTTAACAAATGTTCAATATTCTCAAGTTTCTATTCTTTCAAGATTATTGATTTTTAATGATTTAGTGAATGTTTGCAAGTTACTTGACACTTATGTAGTGCATCTTTTCGCTATGCTATGCAACTTTATTATATTTCCATTTCGATTCTAAGTAGTTGTGTCACTTTTTGAACATATTTACTTATGATACTTATCAAAATGATGATGTATATACTATCATGCTGATATGTTTCAATTTATTATAAAAAATAATATTTACAAAATATTTCGATTCTAGGTAGTTGTGTTACTTTTTGTACATATTTGCTTATGATACTTATCAAAATGATGATATATACTATTATGCTAATATGTTTCAATTTATCATAAAAAAATCTTTATAAAATGTTAAGACTGCCTCAATGAAGTGGGGCGTCCGTCTCAATGAAGTGAGGCGTCCGCCTCGCCTCACGCCTAAGGCATTTTTAGGTCCGTCCGCCTCAACGCCTTAACTACAATGATCACCACTAAAAAACCAGATAGAAATTGAACACATTGGATATATCTTGGATATTTTGAACACTGACTACGAATAAGTAATTAATATTCTAAAGTTTTGACTTGTTAAAACGCAAATTGACTAGAATCCACCTCATTCCAAGTTTTCTGCGACAATGTTCAAGCACGTAACATTCGCTAAAAATATTTAGCTTGGGTCTAATTCAAGACATTCAAGCAACTTTGTATTCCTAAAACTTTACTACTGAGTTTTGACTTTTGAGTATATCTTGCACAGTTCCATTGGCTCTTGAAACAATTAACTCATCAAAAAAAATTTCATATAATATACATCAACAAGGCTCCAGCAATCTCATAATGATTGCAATGGTTAAGAGACTCAATGAACTCATCACATCCTAAACACCCTCCATCCATTAAAACCTCTTTGTCTTTAGCTATGGGATTCCACAGAAATATGCTTGCTCAGAGAGGCTTCCTGCCATGTCTCATTATTTTTGTAAATGATGAGTTGCTGTCAAATAGTTATGGACACAGATTGTCTGATATTGTTATACAATGCTACAACCTGACAACCAACACACATGCTATGAGCAAAAAATGGGCGTCCACTGATATCTCATACCCTGATTGACAAGGTTATACATTTAGCTTGCAGGCACGAAATAGGACAAAGCATATATGACCATGGTGATGAAACAAGTCCAGATATAATGACCATACCCTGCCTCTGACATAAAAACTAAGGTTGTTTTTCAGACTGATCGTTTCGGAAACATGTGTTCCGATTTCCGCTCCAAAAAATTTTGAAACCGAATTTTTTTTTCCAATTTCCATTCCACAATTTTGGAATCAAAATTGGAAATTTTCAATAACAAAAAACAAAAAACAAAAAACAAAAAACAAAAAACAAAAAACAAAAAACAAAAAACAAAAAAAAAAACACAAAAAACAAAAAAACAAAAAAACAAAAAAACAAAAAAAACCAAAAAAAACTTAACTACGACTTGCCAATGATTATATATGTGTTCTTACTTTATTGGTATACGATAAGTGCAAATACATAAATATATAATCTTACTTTATTAATATGATGAATGCAAATATATAGTTATAACTAAACACTATAATATATGAAATCCTATTTATTTAAGAAAATCTCTGAAATTTTCAGATTGGAACACTTTTGACAAGATTGGGAATCACTCAGATTGGAATTGTATTAGAATCGGATATTTCAGAAACATTCCAATTCCATTCATAAATTTTCAGAATTATTGAAATTTGGCAGTGGAATCGAATTGTTTTGGAAAATTTCGACTCGGAATTGGTCGGAATCAGATTTTCCTATCCAAGTTGCAGCCCTAATAACAACCAAATATAATAAAATAAAAAAATGGCTCCAAACCTGTATAGGATCAAGCTCTTGAAGGCCAAGTTTTTTTCTTCGAGCATTGTAGGCCATTTGCAGAAAGTCCATATTACTAACACCTGGAATCTCAACTGGGGACTGGAAACTCATAAAAAGCCCAGATAATGATCTCTCCTCTGGCTCCATGTCAAACAAGTTTTCTCCTTTAAAAATGGCACTTCCTCCTGTAACTTCATAATCTGGATGGCCAACAAGAACCTGAAACAAATGAAAACCACACTCAAAAAAGTAAAACTTGACTAAACCACTATTTTCTATTCTTAACTACACCAAACTTGACTCTCTATAGGTTGCTCTTGTTGCTCAGCTGGACTCTAATGAGTTTGAGTTTGTTGATCATGTACGCTACTATCCCAAGTAGCTTAGTTGGGAAGGTGGGGACATCCTCCAGGTACCCTACTCTGTCTTCCATCCATCTCTATTACAACTGTTTGTAGCATTTTACCCCCATTGAATCATTCTGATAAGATGGTGACCTCCAAGGAGAGGGAGGCACTCCATGGTGAAGGTGTTTTTAGTCTACTCGAGCAAATACAAGGACTAAAAGCAGTCACATTCACTATACGTAAGACGTTCCCCCTAAATGCAAACATGATCATAATTTGACAATTGTATACCAAATAACAGAACGAAATACAGACCTTAGATAATGTGCTTTTCCCAGAACCATTCTTCCCCATGATTGCATGAACCTACTTAACAGAAAAAAAATAATAAATAAATAAAATTAAAAATAAATAAATATAAAAAAGTTATCTGCATCAGAAATATATCAAGAAAAAAAAAGGTTAACTATATCAGAACTACACAAAAGAAAACTCAAAATCCGACACTGGCCAAACAATAATCTAAGAAACTTATTTTATTCTTCTTAATAAATTTTTGAATCACCAACTAATGAGCATACTGTACTGGTGAGGCCAGATTCCTTCCCTATTGGACTGTTTACATGTACCCGTCAACAAGTAATTTAATCAACTGAATTGGGGTGGATAAGGTTTTGATAGGGGTAAAATGAAACAGGTTTCATTTTAAGGCTCCGATTAAAAGCGTTCAGGGTAGGTCCCATAAACCGCAGTTATAGGACCTTGGAGTTGCATTTAACTCTTTGTTACTTTGATCCACCAACCGTACATACGCATACATGAAGTTATTTCATGGGATAGCGGAAGAGATTATTTTCTTTCGTCATTTCTCCCAATATTGGCAATTGGCTCTCCACTAAACTCTCCCAAATCACCACATTTCTTGATTGATCAAGCTTGCAATTGATAAAAATGTAATATGTGAGATAAATCAAAAGTCTAGAGTTTGCCGTTACGAAATGAAAAGAGTCAATTGTTGGTTACTCTAAAGACCTCAAAAGTGTCATTTTGAAATGTATCTAGATTGAGATGGATCGGTGGTTATGGTCTATACAAAGACCAAACTCTTTTGTACCCAAATTATAAAATGTTGAACTTGCTTTAAGAAACTATTTGGGTTTCTTTTTGGAACTAGAAATGATTTAGTTCTCTATAGTACGATAGTGTCACTGTCTAGATTACTCTAGATATGAGTCAAAATCTCTAGTATACTGTTGTGAAATCAAAAAGCTGAATATTGTTGGTTGTGAAGTTATATTCTCTAAAAGTCATTTGGTATTTGTAAATTGTAATGAGTTACTGAGATGTGGGTTGGTAACTATACAAAAAGTACAACTTCTTATGAGCATAAACATCATTATGAATGGTCACTAAAGCAAATTCTTCCAATCTGTAACGCACCCTAGGCCATGCATCTCCCACTTTTTCTCTTCAATTTATAGATTAGTTATACAATTATTTTGTGCGTGGGACTTTTGTCGCTTTCACTTGTAAACTAGATTTTGCAACAAGAAACCAACAATTGCACCAATGGATTAGCACCACCAACATTAGTCTGAATATAGTTGATTTAGAAGGTAGAGGTAAACTCGTATTGATTATGAATTCATAATCTATGCTTTAGGCGTTGATTGTAACATTAAATTAATTGCATGGTTTTAACGATCGCATCATCGATGACGCAAGCAAGGGATTGTTCATCCCTAATGCTTCTCATTTTATGAAAACAATAATTTAAGTTGAAACAATTCTCAAAGAACCTATGATGGATTCAATGTCTTGGTCCACTTTCCAACCAACTTTCTCAATTAAAATTTTTTTGTTTTATTTTATTTCATAATAGTATAGAATCTACATGTTGCAACCCCCTTTCTTAAATTAGATTAATTAGAATCTAAAGTTTGTTTGTAACCTCAATTCTTGTGGATTCGACCCGTATTTTATCTGTTTGTTCGTTATTAGACAACTGTGCACTTGCGGTTATTTAAAACTAGATTTACTTAGCCAATTTATTTAGGTTGGTTAAATCTACATCAAAGGTAAGATCATATCTAGTGGGATTTCTTACTTCATTTGTTGAATTATGCTTAAGGATGTTCGATTTTGTGATGATGAAGATTAATGAGAATGAGAATGAGAATAAAATGGGTTAATTTTGATTCATTTGATTGTTCAATTTCCCCATATAGTGGTAAATTTGTCATAACATTGTGCAAATGCTTCAAATTAAGGTTTATATGTTTTGCATGGAGTGAATGTTCAATTAAAGTTTTGAACATAAGTTGCTATGACGAAATGGTTGAAAACCCAAAAATTAGCCCAGAATTATATTTGATTTTGTTGTTTGCAGTGAGACAATAAATGTGTTGTGTAACCTTTAGATATTTTGTCGCGTTACTGTGAAATTCAGTAGTAATGCTATATATGGTTGGATTCCTTATTTTTTTTAGTTTCTTATGGTTTTGAAAAATAAAAATTGGAGTTTTTATGTAAATTTTACGTTCATTTGAGTAACATGTTATCAATTTGTCCATAATTGTAGTACATCTGATTTGTCGTCAGACTGGTTACTCGGTTATAGTTTCAATATGAACCATATACGGTTAGGAGAGTAGGAAAGTTTAGTTTCGATGATGTCAGTGGATCGTAAACAAGTCCATCTCCCATCTTACGTTCGTTCTTAGTCAACATAAACAATTTAATGAATAGAGACTAGTATTTACTACAAACGATACCCTGTTTGGGAAACACAATGTGCTTAGAGTAGTTATTTGTTGTGTGAGTCGGGTTGAGACAATTTTGGCACGTTGCGTTTTGTGCGATTGTGGGCATGATCAATATTGTTATTTAATTATTTGTTTTGTTTATATCGGTATACGCTTGCAGCGAGGTAGATCGGCTAACAATCTTATGCAAGTGATGTTCTACCTCGATATGTTGTGACGATCAGTGTTTTAAAAAGCGCTAGGCGGTGGGCGGGCGGCAAGATACATATGCAAAATTTATAAACATGAAAAATTAACAATCATGAACAAAATTTATTAAAACTCAAATGACTGAAGTTGGTCATAATGAGTACTTTATACAAAGTTGAATTTGTGGACAAATATTCAAACCTACTCTTTTATTTTTCTTCAAATTGCATGAACGACCTCAGTCATGTTTGATAAAATCTACATTACTAAAATTGGTACCGGCAGATCCTTCCTTTGAGAATTCCATTAAGTAATCATCAATTGCTACATTAAGACATAACTAAATAAAAAACAATTAAATTGTTTCTTTCCAAAAAAAAGGAAAAATAAATAAAATAAGAATACAATCAGGCTTATTTAAAAATTAAAAAAAACCGCCTAGGCGCGTACCCGATTTTTCACACCACCCAGCCATTAATCTGGGCGTTTCTCTAATGCCTAACGGCGGCCGCCTAGGACGTTTTTAATAACACTGGTGATTATGCATGCATGACATACTTTATAGGTCATTATACACCTCTCTCCGTATGCCCTACATCGTGATCCTAATATTAGATAGCAAGACTTGCGAGTACTTAGATTTGCTTGTGATAGAGAATCTAGAAATATGACACTATAAGGTCAGGCCGTTTTGTTTGAGAACTTAGAAACAATGCTTAGGGTCGTGGTTGTCCATGGGTGGTGGTTAAGCTTGATTTTGCTAAGGCTTTTGATAATGTATCTTGGAAATATGTAGACTTAATTTTGCAGCAGATGGGGTTTACTCTCAAATGGAGGTAACCAAGAATAAGAACTTGTAGAGAAACAAGAAATTTATTTATGAAAATCAATGGGGACACTCAAGGCTTTTTCTCAAGCTCTAAGGGGTTTTGTCAAAGTGACCCCACTCTCCCCTCATCATCACCATTGCCTCTGAAGGGTTATCTTTCATGATCCAACAAGCTTGCAACAAGGGCCTCCTCAAGGGTTTTAAGGTAAAGGAAAATAGCATTCAAATCCGAATACTCCAGTATTTTGATGATACCAATCTTTTCTGTGATGCCAAGCATGAGGAAATGAATAGTCTCAAAACAATCCTATGGTTTGAGGTGGTCTTTGGTATGCAAATGAACTTCCATAAATCTTCTTTATTTGGAGTGGGTGACATCCCTTCTTTAAATTCTCTTGTTGGAGTGGGTGTAAGAATATACCTCCTAGATACTTGGGTGTTCCTCTTAGTGCAAACTACAAAACAAAGTGTATTTGGAATTATGTGATTGAAAGAATGGAAGGAAGATCGTCCACTTTGAAAACCAAGTACCTTCCAAAAGCAGTGAGAGTCATCCTCACTCAATTTACCCTTGTTGGCATTCCCATTCACCTCCACTCCATGTGCTCCATCCTGTTCCTATTAGCTTCACTAATAGAATGGAGAGAATCGTGAGGAAATTCTGTGGGGTTCCTAGTAAGAAGGCTATTCATTTTCATTCTTACGACAAAGTGTGCATTCCAAAGGAGAAAGGTGGCCTAGGCATAAGGAGAATCAAAGCTTTCAATGAAGTTTGGCAAAAGGTTGTAGAGAAAGAGATTTGAAAAGGAAAAGCAAGTCTTATGAAGAAAATTAATACCTGTTAAGTATGGAGACAGTATCAGAGCAGCAAGTACAACACATATGGTTACGGAGTATGAAAGAGGTTGTTGCCATTTCTACACTTTCACCTCTATTAGCTTGGGCAAAGGTGACTCCATTAGCTTTTGGGAGGATAAGTAGTGTGAGCCAGGCATACTTAAAACCATCTTCCCAAACTTGTTTAGTAGGTGTGAGAATAAAAAGGGAAAGATGCTGAGTTTTGGGACAGGTCCAGTGATACTCAAGGATGGAAGTTCAACTCTAGAAGAGACTTCAATGATTGAGAGTTGGAGGAGCTGGGAAACATGTTGTCCATTCTCCAAGACACTCAGCCTAATAACAATAATGATAATCTGTTATGGGAAGGGAGCAAGAATGGCTTCTTAGTTAAAAGAATGTTTGACTTACTGTTGGGGATACGAAGTGACTGCTCTTTCATTGTTGACAACAAAAAAAAAGGGTCAAAAGTTAAAACAATGCCATCCTAGGCTCAATTTATTTCTTTGGACAGTCATATAAAGAAGAGTATGGATGAATAATCTGAAACGAAGGGAATTCAGATCACAAATCCCAAACCATCGTGTTCTTTGCAAGCAAGATGAACACAATTGTAGCTACTATGGAAAAGTCTTGAATGGCTTCCTTTGAGAATTCAGGGTGAGCTAGCCATTGCAGCGTCCATTCAAAATTGGTTATCTAATTAGAAGCATGTGAGTTGCTCACAAACGGGGAGATGGATTTGAAGGAGAGGGATACTCTACGGAAAGAAAAACAAAAGAACTTCCGTTCGGAAGTTCTCTCTGATCTCTCTAAAGGACATATGGCAATGGAGGACCTATCACAAAGTGATTGAGAGCATTGTTTTGGAAGTATTTATGTTTATTTGGGTATTTCCTTTTT
The DNA here is from genome assembly GCA_963556465.1 of Berberis vulgaris. Taxonomy (NCBI): domain Eukaryota; kingdom Viridiplantae; phylum Streptophyta; class Magnoliopsida; order Ranunculales; family Berberidaceae; genus Berberis; species Berberis vulgaris. The sequence goes on from OY747127.1 coordinate 25,574,704, forward strand.
AGTGTAACTGTTTTCTAGTCCCCTTTTTTGTAATTTGAGTTTCCAGCTCACCTTTTCATCAATAAATTAATTGGTGAGTGTTTGAATCAATAAAAAAAAGAAATGACAGCTGAAGATCTCAACAGTCTCAATAGATCCTGACTGGATCCTCTCTTACAAACTTCCTCAGGTTTCTTTCTTTCTTTCTTTGCCTCTTCTCACTGTTCTTAGACCAACAAGTATTTTATGTGAAGCTTTTCTCCTTTGCTATATGTGCCAAACAAAGAATGCGTCAGTGTGGCCCAACATGTTGATACCACTTGACAAGTATATATATATATATCTCCCACTTCTGATCCAATTCTCAGCAAGTCTAGAATTCATACTTAGCTCAGAACCTCAACGAAACCCTCCCAATGTGCAATTTTCTTGCCTCATCAATACTTAAACATAATGAAAAGTAGACATGATGCCAACCATTTGTGTCTATATTAAGTATAAGATATCTCTCAGTCCATCTTTCTTCAAGCAACAACCAAAGACATGAGTAAGGACTCTCTGAGTCGATCATTTCATCATTTAGAAATCAATAAACACCTAAACTCCAGAAGATTACTCCTTTCTCTCTAAACTCAATATTAATCTTTAGCTATTTATAAGCAATCTATAAATTAAATGTGCTAATTAGTTAGCTCTATTACACATAAAAATAAAAGAAAATTACACAAATGAATGAACTTTTTTTCCACAAATAATTACCTCTCCTTGGCGAATGACGAGATTTACACCCTTGAGAACTTGTTGCTTTGACTCTGCAATCACAGCAGTGAGATCCTTAACTTGGAGCAGAAGTTGTGGAGAAGACTCATCTCCTTTACTTCTGGCGCTGTCCGTGGGAGAAAGGGCAGGTGGAGAATCGACCGCAAAGCGAGGCAGAACACAGCGACGATTGTTGTTGTTGCGATTGCTATTGAAACGGAGAGAGATGGGTGAAGATGGTAATGGAAGATGGATGAGAGGACCAAGGGTCGTTGGGATTTGAACTATGGAAGAAGAATTTGAGGATGGGGAGGGAAGTGGTGTTTGGAAGTGGAGACGACTGAACGCCATTATTGCACACGAGAGAAGAGACAGACAGACAGACACACACAACACAGTGTCAAAGAGAGCCAAATTTGAGTTGAGTAGCCAACGAGGAAAGGCTTCTCTTCGAGTTATCTAGACGAATCAACGTTTCATTTTCATAGCTTCGCTCGTTTCCTCGCCAATTAGAATTTCCCTTTTATCTATTCTCTAACGAGAGAGAATTCGGGTCGGTAGGGTGTAAGTGTTCCAAATTTCTAAAGTGCCCCTCCCTGCATCGAAAAGTCACCAAAGCCCTCTGTCGCCAAACAGTCACGAACACACACATTTTTCAATCTCCTCTTACACCTAACCTAGAGAGAGAAGTTTCAGAGTAGAATTCGCATCGGTAGCGTGTAAGTGTGTTTCCAAATTACTGAATTGCCTCTAATTTTGTGTTCGAAATCCACATTTGCCCCTGCTTCTTCGACTTCACCTTCTTCAATTTCTCTGTCCTTCATCTCCATCTCTGTGTAACTAGTAACCCCTCTCCCCCTTTGCTTCTCTTTCTTTCATCTCCATCTCTGTCGGACCACCACCGAATCGAAGACCGCCTCCGACTCGAAGCTTTGTTTTTTAAATAATCAAGATCCCAAATTTAGGGTTCTTCAAGACCAACCAAGTACTGAGGAAAGAGGGACGAAACTCTAATCCTAAGAAACATTGATTGATTTCCTAAACAATGCCTGAGATATCAGATACAGGAAACCCTGTTTAATTCTGGTGTGATCACATAGTGGTGGGGATGGATAAAAGTAGTTACCGCATCCCGAAGCGCATGAAGAAAATAAACAGATGAAAACACATGTATCTATTTGGAGCTAACCCTCCAATCCTTTTATGTTCTTGGTCTAAACTAAAGCCATGGCTATGCTTTCGGGACTATGATTGCAATTGGAATGTGGATGAAGTTTGCAAGCGATGTAGCACACAGGATGGTGCAACTTGCAGAAGTTGAGGTCTAAGCAAAAGGCTGCATTGGAGGGGGATCGTAGGCAAGCTGAGAAGGAAAATTATACAGATGGGCATTGGAAGATTGAGATTAAGGATTCACGGCTAAAGACATGCTTTGAGAATTTTTGCTTCGCTATGGCATTGTCTCACCTGCAATTACCACAGCAAATCAAGTTTTAACTAACAAAAAAATTATAGATTGAAGAATATGGGTACTTTTTGATGCATTAGTGTGGGTAATTTTGCTTAAACGAGATCTGGTTAACTATAACAATATTCATTGCCTACATGCAGTTTATTCACTAGCCAAACTAATGAATGTGAAAGAAGATCTCTCTGCAATTGCAAGGTAAGATGCCAGTGGAATATTATAAGCTTGACATGACATGGTTTACAAATGCAGCTCTTGGTGCTACCTTGAATGTTGAATCAACTCATGGTTGTGCTTTGAGTTATTGCTATCGGGAGTAAATTTTACATGTATGGTTGTGTTATGGTTTCTTGATTGTCTCTTTACCAATTTATCTTTCTTGCCATTGAATTTTACTAAGAAATTGCTCCAAAAAATCATCATACAAGAAATGAACTCGATTGTAAGGCAAGTTAAGTTCTAAAAAGTTTTTAGATATATCTATCTGATGCACGCACTCGGCTGACAGATATATCTGCAAAAAAGGTTACTTCTTTTATATGTCTGTGTCTGGACTGGAACCCATTGGCTGCATCCATTTCAGATGGTTTTGTATCTATTGTCACTCTTAGCTTCATCTGATTCACATTCTGATAACAAGAGTAATTTCAGGTACCCTCTATTTCCAATTTTTTGTTTATTTATGATTTTCTACTACAAATTTGGAAAATATAACAACTTGATTTCGACTTTAATCTGTTGACAGGCAATTTATGATGAGAAATGAGATCAAGTTGACAGAATCTGTCAATAAGTTCCCAAACCCCACACCAACAAGCATAATGTTGATGATGTTCTTACTGGTCTAAGACATCTGCAGGAACAACTACAAAGCTAACAAAAAGGAGATGGTGTTATAAATTATCACTCCGTTGTGTTATATTCTGGTTTCTGAGGTTATATTTTCGCAATAACTTTTGTCAATTGAACATATGTAACATTAAGTAGTCGATGTTAATAAGGATCCAAATGAAAGTGTGGTGTACTCATCCTGTGTAACTGACCATTTCATCATATTAATAAGGATCCAAATGAGAGTGTGATGTACTCGTTTTGTGTATACAATTGACTCCCAATTTTAAGAAAGAAAAACAAAGAGAATAAATTACGAAAGCGTGACCAATGAGGGTGTCATGTCGAGGCATGACACAATACATGTGTCGTTATGGGGCGGCATGACACCGGTACACATTGTGGAGAGTGTGCGATTGTGTCGGAGGCACGGTTGATACACTAATATATATAACAAAATAAAAACTTGAATGTATATTTTCAGTTTCTATAACGAAAATCAGGCACTTGACTCATAATTCCCCCTTGATTTAGCCACCGCCACCACTCTCAAGTACCCTTGCAGCACCATGATGAACGCTACTATCAATTGTCATGTCTACTTCATAATCCTCAGTAGCATCGAGAAACATGTACTAAATATGTACCAGGGCATGTACTAGACAAGATAAGCTGGAACAAAAGAAAGAAAAACTTTTTTTTTCCAATATTAATGACCAATACCTACTTTGGAGACGGAAATAACGATATTAATAGCATGTCGGATTCCAAAAATTAGTAGGCTAAGAATATTTGTCCAACTGTAATGAAAATTACATTAGTAGGAATATAAGCTAGAACGTCTCCCAAATTCTCAACTATTGGTAAAGCAATCATACTTCTTTCACCTAAACGAAAACTAATTTAGCAACACTTTCCAAAAGTCGTCAATGCAAATAAAAATATTTTCTGGGTGGTCTTCATAATAGAATAGACATTTGGCGATAAGCTTGTGCCTATTTGAAAGGATCGTCGTAAATTATTGAAGCATGTCGTTAAATATTAAACCAGAGATGCTCCTCTATAAGGTGCAAGGTATTGTAAATTTGTAATCTCAAAATTTACTTGCACATGACTTTTAAAAAACTAGAGACTAAATAAACATTAAAGATGTCTTTGGAGTTTGGACTATTTGTCTATTTAAGTTTCATGAAATGCCCAATTACCAAAAGCTTATTTTTCTTTTCTTTTTTCTTTCTTTCTCAATAACTTTGTTATATGTTGGAAATATCTTTTTAGAAACATAAGAAAGTCCAATCTACTTTAACTAGGATTTAGAGTTTTGTTCTTACAATAATTGCCTATTGATTTCTTTTGAAGAGATAGAAAGTGTTACCTTTTTACTATTGTCTCTTAAGGGAAGAAGCAAACTTTTGAATCAGAGCTTTGACCTATTTAGACAGTTTGTAAAACATTATTGTTGTTGTTAAAAGGTGTATATGGTAGCACATGGTGAGACTAGAGAAGCAAAAAATGATTGGGTAGTGGCATAAAGTGACAAAGGTTTTAAAACATAAATATAATAATTTTTTGGTACAACTTAATTTGAGGTCTATTGTCATGGGTGTTAAGAAACCACAACTAAAATTCTCCCCAACCTTTATTTTATTAATGTGCAGTAGTTAAATTCTCAAAAAGAGCATTAGTTTTATATTCATGGTTAATTACACAACTATTTTTAATAATCTCCGAGTGATTTATATTTTAGTAATGAAAAATGCAACCAAATTAAAAATAAAAAAAATAAAAAAAAAATAAAAAAAAAGTATGAACATGTGGATGCAAACTACTAGGTAAACCCATGACATTAAGAAAATTTATCAACTAAGAATAGAACTTAATTTTAGGGAAAAAAAAAAGGGAAACGAAAAGAAAAACATATTAAAAAACTTGAAAAAGAATATAAAATTTTTCAAAATCCAATGATCTAAATAAATGGATAGTCACTTTTAAATATCAATTCAATTTTTTATAGCAACCAACATTCTCAACTATCAACTATTTTTTTACTACAAAGCTCCATAAGGAGCAGGCTCATCAGCTATTAGATTTGTGGAATCCCACTCTGAATGCAACTAGAGATGCAGTTCCTAGAACTCCAATACCATGCGAATATATGCCTAGATATCAGAACTCCAAGCAAAAAAATACCTTACCTATTATTACCACAACTCCAAACGAGAAGCGATTTGTTTGTTTGAGAGGTCAAACCTCTTAATACAAGAGCATCATAAACTCTTACCAATAGGCTCTAATTGGAAGGAGGAGGAGGAGGATTAAAGTGTTTGTTTAAACTCCTAGCGGGTAATATTCAAAGAAAATTACTTTTTCACCTGCAATGGACAATTCACATTACCGGACCCTCAATGTAATTATGCTACACAAAAAAGACAACCTAATAAACATACTTAGAATATCTAATCAAAACCAAAGGTAGGAGAATATCTAACTACCATGTCTTATTTATAGTGTATCAAAACAAACACCAAAACAGGGGATGCAAACAAACACCAAAAACTGGGGGGGGAGGATGTGACCTCAGACTCGGACATGCCCTTTCAATCAGAGCACGCAAACCCCCTAAGTAAGCCAAACAACCTAAACGAAATTCTACCTATATGAAAAGCAGACACCCCTAACGCCCTATCCATCCTTCCCATTTTTTAATTCGAAAGAAAATGCTCTTTTATTTTATCAAACAATGAAAAACATGCAAGTTGAATAACAACAATGCAGATCTTAAAATGAATTCACACAACTTCAAGAGTAATAGCAACCCACCCGAAATGTGAACCAAGATGGCCATCATAATACTCCTACCCAACAATACCTTACAATTCAAGTGCCCTTTCACTTCCTTCCATCCAAATACCTCAGCAGAATGGACTGGATGAGATGACTAAAGAAACCAGACCACAAACTCCTAAATAGGCTATACCGATTCTAAGCACTGCATATCTATAGCCTAAAGTTTCAGATGACAAGTAAACATAATAATTAAGAAGGAAACAATTAAAATTGCAGTCGAAAGAAACTTACCAAAAAAAAAGACAAAACATTTAGGCAATCCGACATACTAGAAAAGTAATTGTAAATGACAAATGTCATGAAGCAAAGGAAGAAATTCAGATAGTCCCTATTTCAGTTTCTGCAGTTTCTGTTTTCAGTTTCACTTCATTCTCAGTGCCCTCAGTTGGTGTTTTATCTGTCACAAGTCGCCCAACCTTTGCATACTTTTCCATGAATTTATATTCCCAGTCCTGCAAAACTTCAAGCTCTGACCGACTCAGACCTTCAATATTTCCAGTAAGGTCATTGGGGTCGAAAGACATAAGAGCTAAAGCTCGACTTGCATCTCTACCAGCAAACAAAGAATAAGGCCCACCAGGACCATAAAACATCCTGCACAAAGAAAGAGAAATATGTCACCAACTCTCATATAATCAATAATGTCAAGTCCATACACACTAGAAACTTCAAGCAAATCTTAAAGAGAAGCACCAGCAAAAAATGGGCAGATAAAGTTTCCTCATTACGGAAGATGGCAGGTTGTGCTCTCTTATAAAAGTGGCAAAGAAACACTTATGTGTGGTTGATTTTATTTTTATTTTTTTCATAGAGAACCACAAAAGTGGTGAACGCCTAGTGGAAGAGAGGGGAGGAGTGAACATAGAAGTTGAGCCTTCCACCACATATCTCAACCCAAAATCATGGGGGAAATTTTTTCTTTTTCTAAGGGAGCCTAAGAATATTTCTCACTTGTTATCTCATCTCCATTATTTTTATGGTTTTCCATGAAGAAAAAAAAAATCAAGGACATCCTAGGCGGCCACCTAGACCGATTTTTAGAACACTCATATTTTTTGAGTATCTAAATTGTTGGGCGTTGTTGTTTGAATGTAATCCTGTCAATCCCAAGACGATTAAATCAGTGTTGCACATCCTAATCCGCAATTAATGTGGTTTTCCATCATTAACCTTGTAAGTCGGCCAACAATACTCTTAGCATGTCTGGTTTCATTATATTGAGACAGAGGCGAGCTATTGTATCCAACACTATGCTAAACTGAACTACAGTAGAACCTTCATAAATCAATAACCTCGGTTAAACAATATTTTTGACCGGTCCAACTTGGGGATAACATGCTAAATTAATTATTCGCAAAATTTATAAGATAATACATTATAAATAATTCATATAGGTCCCACGTAATATATAAATTAATAATTTTATAATACATAGTGCTTATGATTCGACTATGAAGCCTTCCTAAAAATATGACTCAATCATTGTTGTTTCTTCTTGAAATCGATGTCAGCTTGGATCTCATTTCTAACTTTTCTTACCATGGCAAGAAGTTGATGTTGTTTTCTCATGCTGCAATAAAAAATTATTTAATGTCATCACCGCTTTGAATGTACCAGGATTATCTTTATTGTACTCATACAATGCTTTACGCATTTCATCTGTCATTGTCGATTTCTTTACACCTTTGAGATGAGTAGCCATTGTATGTATAATGTGTTGTGTTACTATGACTTTTGTTATTTAAATAGAGTTTTTTGCTTAGTTAAATGTTCATAAACAATCTATTTTTGGGAAAATAAGTAGATTCATGAATTTTACTTGGTTAAACAAATACATAGAATTGTTAGTTCATAAAACGAGAAACTAAATATAATGTACAATATTAAGAAAATAAGGAATACCTTGATAAATTAATATTAATTTATTGATTACTTAATATTTGCTAAATTAACAATTTTCCTTGGTCCCAAGGCTATTATTTTATAGAGGTTTAATTGTAGATGGCGACTCTTTTGTTGATTTACATCATCCTATGTGAAAGTTGTCGAGGCATGTTTGGAGAATACAAGTCCAGCTAGACAAAAGGAGGCGAATTTTCACATAGGATGATGTAAATCAACAAAACAATTGATGAAGGTGGCAGCGCCAATCGGAATGGTTGCAAACAAAATCATGCAGTGGCAATCAGTAGATTTATGGATGGGTTAGGGGAATGGATTGGATCAGTTCGATCTCAATTTTGGGATTGAATCATTTTTTTCCGTTCTGCATCTTTGTCTCTATATCCATATGATTCAAATCCGCTCTATTACCAATTCCTAAGGTAACTAGGTAAGTAAAGGAAACCTGAGGTTAGATCTGAAACAAGCAAATTTGAAAAGTAACCCTGATTTTTCATTACTTGAGACAATTCAACAAAAACATAAGCAACGGACCTTATTTGTCATCAATTAGAAAGGCATGCAAAACCTAAACAATAATGATAGCCTAATCAATTGATGTTGGCCCATGGATGTGACACCCCAAGTGAAGACTGGACTTTTGCTTTTCATTCCATGAATCTCCTATGATTACCCATGGCAAGTTCAATCTCCCAACTTAGTTGATATTCAATGATCGTCATGGATGGGAATGACAGAAATCCCCTCGAACATCTGCCCCCACCCCCCCCCCACAATTTCCTTATGACCTTATGTTGTTTTGAAATGTTCAACATACGCAATAAATGTTAAATAGAGAGGCGTGTTTTGTCCTTTTTTTTAATCTTATTTTTCTTTGTTTTAATGTGAGCATGAACATCCTATTCTTCATTGTCTAATATTCAACCCAACCTCACAAAGTAAATTTTTTCCTTTTTTTTATTAAGGTCTCATTTCATTTATAACCATCATTAGTAACAATGGAATCAAAAAAAAACAACACACCCATAAGAAAACAGTGAAAATTACATGTTAGACTCATCCCCAACCGTGAAATTTGCCTTGAAACAGAGGGCGTGATTCCAAAGGAACAATACCTCAGCCACTTGAACACACCCAGTGAATCGTTCCAAGTAACCACCCTAGGCCTTCCTCTGAAGAGACCTCCATTTCACTATTTCCCTTTGGACCGAGCAAGTCTTCGGGTCCTGCAACCACCCCAGCTCTTCCATCCAGTCTCAATCATAAATAACTGTCAAAACAAGGATCAAGTTCTATTTCTCCCTTTGAATTTTACACCAAAATATCTCCAAATCAACAGTCTCTTTTCTAGCATTTTTCATTATAAAATGTTCACTTCCCACTTGAGATCCTTAAAAGACTATGTGAGCTGAGCTTGCTACTAGAATTGTTAAAAGGGCCCACATCAATTAAGTTGCATTTAACCATGATTTTAGAAACATTGAGGGCATTCGTCCAAAGGCGAAAAGGTGTGTGGTATGCGTAGGGTATTTTGGGTTTTAAACATTTCCCCTCAATTTTATTTACCTCGTTTTTATGCCCTTGGGGGCTTGGCCCATGGAAACTATAAGACTAAGATATGAGGAAGAAGGGACTGTAAATGCAAATGAAAAGGAAGATTGAGAGCAAAAAGGAAGAAGAACTAGAAGCCATACTCAGTATTACATCATCACGAAAGTGTGCAATCACAAATCTCAACCCACTGAATGCTGCTACAAATTCAATAATTAAGGCTTCCATGGCTGAAACTCAAGAATCGATATTTAACAACAAATTTGTTGATTGTACGTGTTAGACTTCAATTCTAAGATCACACCTAATTAAATTTGAGTAAAATAAATGGATATTTTGACTTACCTCCTCGGTATTGCTAATGCCGAAACATGGATTGCTCCACCATTGTTGATTATTTAGATCACCTCCCAAAAATCTGAGGTCAAACTTAGTTGAACAACTTGAGTCAAGATTTTGGTGTTTTTAAGACGAAATGCTTCCCACCCCCAACACTCGTCACGTGGCTAACTATAACCTTATTTTAAAATACATCAAGATGGTATGCGTGTCTCGAGGAAGCTTTTTTACTCGTTGAAAAAACACAATTCACGTCATTTTCATCCACATGTCAAAACACCTAAAGTCCAAAGACGGATCCTTCTATAAATTTAGCTAAAGATAGATAGAGAAAGAAGAGAGTTTGCTTGTTGGTTGTGGAAAGATAATTCTAATATAAAAGTATCAAGAAAAAAGTACCTCCCTTCCCCCTCTCATTCCATTCCAATCCAATACAAAACCAATATGATGGGAAAACGGAAGCAAACAAAAATCTGCTAGAAAAATCCTTTGGGTAAAACATCAATTCCAGCTTCATCAAAACCAATTCGATATTATGTTGTTCAGATCCCGAAAGGCCAAACCTACCGTTATCCACCATTTCATATGAGAAAATCCACTCCCATGGGTATCGAGGCTCTTATTGCTATGTCTCTCCAGGATTTTCACTCTCTGGTTTCATGCTTACCTTCATTATCCTTATTGCCAGTGGTGTGTTTTTAGTATTTCGACCACATGTTCCCAAGTACTCGGTGGAGGAGTTCACCATTAGTGACTTCAACCTCATCATGGATAGTTCATTTGAGATTTAGATCTGGTTTAGAGAAACTAAGAGGACATTTAAGAAGTGTCTTAGTTAGACTTGTGAGGGATGTGGGGGCATTTTTGTCTTAACAACGCAAACCTTGATCAACGTTGGTGTAGTGATACCTAATTCGACATTAGTGATGGGGAGGTAAGTTAAAATATCCCTCAAATAGATTGTGAAGTCCATGGTACAGGCTTCTCATGGTTTTATTTTAATCTTGGGAGTGCATAGGAAAGGAAGAGAGAATGTTAGACGATATTCAATTCCCATTAGCGTGGCCCCCCCCCAAAAAAAAAAAAAAAACCCAAAGAATCTGATTTGCATATTTTCATAAGAGATGGGAAAGTGATCAGCACTACACTCATGGAAAAGCCTTTACGAGGGTTGATGATACATATTCCATGCAACCAAACATTATGTGTTCTTTCATTAAACCTTTCTATTTTATTAAAAAAATTTAGTTTACTATATTATTATTTTTTAAAGTAATATTTCATTGAAATCTTTGACAAGTTACAATGAAGCCCAAGATGGTGACAAGCACCATCTTTTAACATTCAACAGTTACATACAAAAATTCTCCCTCCCTCCAACACGCGCCCTCTACCATATTCATAGTCAGTCCTCCCTGCTTGGTTATCTTGGAGTTCTTGCCCAAGATCATAACCTATGACTTCTTGAATGGACCCAAGAGGATCCTGTGAGCTGCTGCAATCAACAGGAACATGCAAACAAACAATGGGACCAAGAGAAATATCACGGTCCTCCACAAAGTTGGCCCACTTTTGCTTAACTTTGCACTTGATGCCAAGCTGATTTAGGTTGTCAGTCACAACAGAAACCCCAAGTTTCTTAGCAATATCTAACATTTTGTTCAGATCAGACATTGAACCACCTTCACTGCCACTCCCTTGGACTACTTTACCCACCTTCCACTTGTACTTGTTAAACCTATCCACCACTTTGCTTTTAAGCCCAAGCCCATGTCCACTAGTTCAATACCTCCATTGTCCCCACCTAGCACATCATGTTGAGTAATGCCATCTTTTCCACCCATAAAAACTTCAATCCCACCATTAATGACAAAACAAGAAATGAAAATGTTCTTATTCTTTATGGCTGGGCTATTTCGTTTTCTAATCCCAGGACACCCATACATGCCCATGAGCGAACTGCCTTCTTTGGTTTGCATAATAGCATGTTGCCTTTGCTATTCTCCAGAGCCACTACACTGTCCTATTCCCAAATTGTCTGGATCCCGATTGAGACCATCCTAGGAAGATTTATTGTCAGTGGAAATGGTCCCAGCTTCCTTGCATGCTGCATTATCACCAGTTTGCTCAAAGCCTCCATCTGGTTGTTGGCCCACATGTCTTCATTTTGAGAAATATTGACCCAACAATAGGCACAATATTGATGGGGTGATCAAGAGCAAGAATGGCTCCAAATGCTCATATTTAGCTGCGCAATTGTTCCCTGGAGAAGCCACCATAAAAAATGGTGTTTTTTTTTTGGAAGTCTCAAGCCATGGATTTAATCTTCCACCTTGTTTCTATCAAGAAGATCATCATCCTCAAAGAGATAAGAGTGCCATCTTTTAGAAGCCTCATCATCTCATCACAACTGAGATCATCAAGAGAGTCCCGGTGTTTGGAGATCCTTCCTGAAAATCTGCTTCTCTGGAACCTTATCTTTCAACTGAAGCTGATCTCCAATAGCACAAGTCCTAAGGTCATGTACAAACTTCTCCATCCAATGGAGCCATGACCTTTAGGAACACAAAGATGGATGGAAGATCCACTCTTACCCACCATAACTCATGCATACACTCCTCTCGTATTCTCCCTCTGCTCCACCATTAACCAGTCCTCATCTCTCTGCCGTTTCCTTGTTGCTATTTGACACCCCATTTTAATGGCCTTGTACAGCTCACTCGCCCATTCATGTAACACTACCTCCACAAACATTTTGCCTCCCACTTCTTCCACCGTAAGACATTCTCCCAAGTGCTAACCCCTCTCTCAAATACAGAGACCTTGTTCTCAACCATAACTTCCATTACTAACCCGCTCTGGAAGAGCACTAAACCACCCATATCACTCTCACTCACTACCTAGGAAGAGAAACATATCCATAGTATGATGGAAGAGACCATAAACAAAGCAACCAAAGCAAGCACAAGCTACCGACAGCAAGAAGAAGTACATAAAATAAGGGGATAACTTCACCTGCATCTCCTACCCTAATTTGATACTTCAACACTGGCCACTTCTCCCCTCCCATCACCACCCTATCAATCATTAACCTTGCCCTTAACTTCCTTTTGCCTAAGTGGATATCTTCAAGGGCTGACTTTCAGATCTTAGTACATGCTTTAATCCCATTAACACTAGAACTATGCACAGCCTCGTCATTTCTCCGTTTAGGACATACAGACCTCATATTAATAACATCTACCACATCCAACTTTGGGGTAACTACTTATAATAAATCAAAGGGAAGATCTTCCCACATGATGATCTCGTGCAAGAAAGACTCAAACCCTCCCTATTCATCCCCATTTAACTCCAACTTAAGCCTTCTCCTGATATCCTTCTTTTAACTGGGCCATCTCCTCCTCTTCATTGCCACTGCTCAACAATTTGTGTCTATTGTTAAGAAGCTCTGTATAAAAACTAACACTTAGCATGCTCCTCTCTTTGGCCATGCAAATTGCATCCCTGCCCAACCTATTGACACCATTTATCTTATCTTTTACACCTCGTTCTAAATGTCAAACCACCCCCAGCCCCAAGATTAAGGTATCCCCCCAATACATCTACCACCCCACTTGGTAAATTAGACGAATCCAAACACCAGAGCTTCCGGGCTCGCCCAACCTCCCTACAAATGAATGCCAGCATGTTTCTTCTATGAAGTACAAAGACAAAAAAAGACGGACGTGCACAGTACTACTGCACACAACCACTACCAACTAATACATATAACCACTGCAAAAAGAACTAAAACGGGAGACATACTTACAAAACACCTCACCCCTTACACAACCGACCACTGACCACCAACCCCCCCAACTGACCACACTGCCAAAACTCATACAAACACTAAAGATTACATCACAACAGCAAAACGACACAGTGACATCCCAACAACTTAAAGAAGCTGAAAACAAATCTGAAGAAGAGACATAGTAGAGAGAAGGAAGACAGAAGAGAGCAAGAGAAAAGAAAAGACTCGCACAACACCCACACCACATCAAATTACCAACCACCATTCCTCCCCGTAGCATCTACGCAAGCAAAAGTAACGTCGAGCCTCATCCTCTGCTACCATCACATTGGCATGCATTTCATCGAAAATGAATGTTGTCATCATGTTGGCATGCATTCAAAGCTTCACTAACCCCCCTAAAGGTTCTTATGATAGACCTAATAATTTCCAACCTCCGACTCGGTATAGACCTTTCTCCATCTCGAGAAAACTCCTCCAAATGGAACTTTTCCTTGAGGCTTTGCCTCAATCCTTAAAGTTAATGCCACTCGTCACAGGCTACTGAAACGCCTCATACCACGCCTTTAAAATCCTTGGATTGAACAACATTCAAAAGCCTTTGATGGTAGACCTCGAGCTTATGGCCCCCAAGCAATGAGTAGGATGGATGGGCTTGGAAACGTTATAAGGGAGAATCCTTTTAGGTTTCTATCATTCTATAACTACCTGGTGGATGTGAACTTAGTCGCGGGGGCTAGATCTAATTTCCCTTCCGTGATGGTGTGGAGGAAACATGTACCTCCCAAAGTATCTTTATATGGGAACTCTTATAGAATCATATCACTACTAGGGATACCTTGTTTCATAAGAGGTATTCGCGGTGGAGACGGAGTGTGAGTGTCCTATCAGTACCACAACGCGCAATCTCGAGATCATCTTCTCTTTCAATGCGACTTCAGGGACTCTATTTGGCATCACTTTATTTATGCTTGCGAGGTTGATTGGATTATACCACGCTCAATTTTTGTCTTTCATGGGTGCAAGTGCTTTCTCCAAGAATGAGGGAAAGGTTGGTTGGTCTGATGTCCTATGCTATTGTGTGGGTTATTTGGCCAAAAAGGAAAAAGGTTGGTTCTTTATAATCTATAGACCGGGTGATCATGGACCTTATGAGTTTTCGCTTAGTATTTGTATTTCTTAATTTTGTTTTGAAGCATGTGTGATTCCCTTAATTTATGCTAGAGAAGTTGGATGTTATGAGGATTCATTAATGCCATATTATTATTGCTCCGAGGAAGGTGTCTCATTATTACTGTCATAATGGTCAAGATAACACTGTTTTAATAAGAGTCTTAGTGAAAGACGACAAATGAATAATCCACCCATATCCCACATTTACTATCTGAGGAAGGTAGACTTCTAATGTAGTCTCAATTAGAGACTCTTCAAAGCAGAATCTTTTATACAATGTGATTATTACTATTGAGCATATACTCAATAGAATAGCACAAGGAGCAAAGTCTCAAACAATTTTCTTGTTACATCAAGCAAAGTCTCCATTGCGCCTCCGAATCTGAGCAAGAAGCAACTTGTGAAAATTTGATCTTGCCATTCCAACTCACCATTAAATCCCACACATCCCAAATCAATCCCACACCTCTATGAATAAAAAAATCCCGAGTTGCAATCTAACAAACTAACTTCCACAATAAGAAAGATGACTCGAAAAGCTAATTCCTTTAGTAGCACAAAATTAAAAGATCATCACACGTCTAGAAAGACTCATATAAAACCTAATGTAGATGTAACCGATATATTTGCATTCTTCATAATGGTCCATGATAATGAAGGTGAGATCAAAAACTACAAGCAAGGGGAAAATCAAAGGGAAAGTGGTCGTGTTCAACCAAGGAAGGAGAGGCCCATGGGTGACAATTGCAGAAAGTAAGAATCACATGGAGATAAAGGTGCATTAACGAGAAATGAGTATTATGGATTTCTGAGCCTCTACCAAAATCCATCTTGTTTAATGATTTTTTTATATATACATATCAAACAAGCAAGCAAATATAATAATGGAAGTCAAGGTGGCTGAGAAATACAACTGCAATGCATAGCTTACAAGGACAAACACTCCCAATCAAACATACAAACAAGAAAATCCACCACACAACCCAGTGCCACAAACTCTGCCAATCTTTTTTTACCTCTCTTGAAAGGGTTGTTTCTCTCTTACCAAATAGAACAAATAATAACCAAGAGGGACCCCATCCCAGAACCATTTACCTTTCAAATATGGTTGATCTCTATGCCAATTAGAGGCTATTGGGTTTGGGAGTATGTTTTCTGGCAGACCATGGGTGAGAGAATCACTAAAAACAGAGTACCAAACTTGATTGAAAAAAGGACAATTAAATACCCCGTGATTGATGGACTCCTCATTGGACTCACATACAACAGATTTCTCCTTTGACCATTCTGTCACGTCCTACTAGAGTCTAGCTGAAGAAGTCGTCTCTGAGAAATATTTCTTTCTTCCAAAACAAATTGCAGCCAAATTGGGAAGGGAAAATAGCTTCACCAACATTTTCATTTTTCTTACGTGACTAAAGGCAAAACCCTTCTTTGCCTTCAAGGAACTAAACAAACTGGTCATCCGTGCAAAGAGAATTCTTTTGGTCGTGTGTGACAATTGCGATCTAAGACTTTAATTCAGTTGACACGACATCTTTTGATAGGCCTTAAACCTTTAATACAGTCAATGTAGAAGGATTTTGCAGCTGATTCTTGTAGCATGACGCTTCAATTTGGGGATTCATCCAACCTTAACTTCGAATTTTTCTTCTGAAAGTTTAAAGTTAGATCTTCAAATAGGTAAGTTCTTCAGTACTTCTTTCTCATATTTCTCCATCTTTCATTCACTTCTCCATCTGTTCTTCATCTCTGATTAACACGTTAACCCTCTCTTTTTCTCATTTTTCTTCTTCTCCATCTCTTTGATCGTATTCACCCTCACACTGTCTCAAAGTATCAATCCCCCTCAAATTACATTTTTGTTTACAAATATATAATTTTGACAAAGAAAAAAGATGCAAATTTTTCGCCAGAAAATCCTAGACGTCCAGGGGTCACCTGTCAATTCACCCCACCTAACGCCCAAGATAACATAGATACATTCTCCCAACAATATCGTAAAGATATTGCAAGATCCTCAATTCCTGGGTCACTTTCGTCACTTTGAAAATGACTAACCCTATAGCCAAATAAAGATCGAATTGTGTACATATCATACAGTACATATGATCAAACTCCAAACCGCACTACGACGAGACACAAAATATTTCCTCCCAAATATTACAACGTAAGGCATATCCCTTCTCAACAATGTTATTTACGGACTTACATTTGTGCATCTGACATCTGGAATTACTCGAAAACCTAAGTTCTTAAAACGGTGTTAAACTCCAAGTACAAAACTGTGTCACTCAATTTACAAGCAAGGAGAAGATAGAACGAGAAAAATAAGGGAAAAAAGAATGGAAGAGGAAAGAAAAATAAGAATGAGAAAAGAGGATAAAAATTGATAATACCTAGCTGAAGACAAAGTGAGGGAAGCCAAACTTTTTTTATACTCCTATGATGGTGGTCTTATTATATGCTACTTTATAAAACAAGTAAACTGAGCAAAAACATAAACTCCTCATTAATCGATATGTACACCAAAAAGTTTAACATTCTTTTTGGGAGGACCCGATGCCATCACAACCTTCTCTCCCTCAGAGCGTTGTCCAAATCACCTTCAAAACTCCCTCCAGAATCCAGGTGTTGCCTCATAATCCTCCTCGTTAACGCAGCAGGCTTTTCGACAGTGACATTATTGGTATTAGCTGCACTCTTCTCGACATCAATCACAAAGAAATTTTGGTGCTCTTTCGGATTCTCACAATTGTAGAAGGTTGCAACCTCATTGGCTTGAAGTTGCTTCTCTCCAACAAAAGATTTCCAACCTTTAGTAAAGACAAAGCTCTGACTACTACTCCAATAACAGTATTTAAACTTCCATGACATCATTTTCCTGTCAAAAAATTCTAGTTGAATGTGATTCACCTTACTAACATCTTTGACAGGTGAATCAAATTCAGGAATGGGAGGAAAGTACTTGATCGCACTTTTCTTAGGAATGACAAATCTATTGAGATCCCCAACATCACTAGGTGTCAAATTCTTTTGAAAGAGTTGTTGACACAAATATCCACTGTAATTGCCAAGCCCCTCACCCTGATTGAGCTCAACAACGTTTTCCATCATGGAACGCCTAGTCCGAAAAAAATCTATGAACGTCAAATGATTGGATCTATCCGCCTGTCGCTTGAGCGCCGCACTATCAAAAGCCATTGTCGCTTCCTTTTCAGATCTCATATGCTAGGGTTGGGGATAAGTTCTAAGATCATTATTTAGGATTCTCTGTAAGCATTTTATTTTATTTAATAATTGGGCCTGGACCAAAAATGTTACGTGTAGGGTTTTATTAAATTTTGGGTTAGGGTTTCGCATTTTAGGTCCATTAGAGTTAGCTTGCAAACAGAAAAAACAATGTTTTTATTATAAATAAATCAACTGTAAACCTTGTTTGGCATAGTTGAAATAATTGAGATTCAATTTCTAAAAGCTTTACTAAGCAAGTTTATATATGCTCAATTTTTCATTGTTATTATCAGTTTGATGAAGGAGATTTGATAGAGCTTACATAGCTGGCCCAAATCGCTGTGGATGTTGATGTGTTGAGTAGAAAGCTAAAAGAGGAAGGGAAATTTCTTTAATTAATCCCGATTAATCATTGAGTGAGTAGTCTTACTTGCTAGTCACTCCAAGCGAGTAGCACCCAGAGTAATGAGTTGACTTCCCAGATGTGTTCAATCTCTAGTCCAAGAATAAACATCATATTCACGACTTAAAGAAGTTTCTGTCATTTTCACATAAGTCAAGATGTAACTCTTCTGAACCTAAAGTTTTCTTGTTTTAAATCCATGGTAAAAAATAAATAAATAAATAAATAAAACAATGTGGACTTCTTATGAAAATCTATTACTGAATGCCAATGGCCTCCATATTCTCTCCTTCATAATCAGGTCATTCACTATCTTTTTAAATTGGTAAAAGATGAGAAAGTTTTATCGTAGCATTATCACCTTTATTTGCCGATTTCACCACAAGTATCAGTAATAATCTATCAATTTCCTTTCTTCACCATGAGTATGAGTAATAATCTATGAATTTCCTTTCTTCGGCCATTTCACCCTGTTTCTTTTAATGAGAATTTCAACCTAAATCTCAGTATTAGTTTATGAATAATTTTGTTTGCCTTTTTAATGTTTTTTTTACCGTTGTCACACTATTTTATTACCACATTTCCTCCTACTCATCTAAAACTCTAACTTCTTCCATCATGCTAGTTAGTTTCTTTATTTGAAATCCCAAAATGATATTGACTCCAACTTTAAATTCCCCTTTCAATGCGTTAGTTTATGCCCAAACTAAGACCAGTAGACCCTTGAAATGAACAAGAAGCTCATAAATCTTAGCCTTTTCCCAGTCTCTGCAAGCTTATATACATTGCATAATATACTAAATGAATCACCATATATCCTGTTTGGGGCTTAATTACTGCCTCGTGTTTCTTTCTTTCTTTCTTTCTTTTTCTTATTAAGACGTCCTACTTCCTATAGATATTAGGAAAGGCTACTTTCTTTAACTGATCGTGTTTATCACTTCTAAGATGAAAAAAGTCACTTCTAAGATGAAAAAAGGAAAAGGAAACAAAGAAATATAAAGAGATGGGAAATCAAGGCCTACAAAGGATGCCAAGCAAAATATAAGTAGAACATAAGCCAAAACTACCAAAACATAAACTTGCACTATCTGTGACATTGATCCTTTGAACCAAACACACCCTACGCTACACCTTCGGGTTAATATAGAACCCTAGTCGACTACATATGGCCTGGAAAGTACTCCCTTTGCTCAGTGCATGACCTGGTCTGGCAAAAACAATAAACCTTTCATATGTAGAATGAAAATTTTCATTACTCCATTGAGTTCTCTTGTGCCTCTACTTATAAAAAATCCCCATTTAACAGAAAGGATTATCAAGCCTTTCTACCTATTAGACAAACATGTTAGTCAAAAATAGCATTTTGGCTAACACCGGAAAGTTTGTAAACACAAACTGGTGTTTGTTTAACAAGTAAACCACGCTCTTTCACTTGGAACAAGTCACGACGAACGAATGACCTTCTCTCGCAAACATCCAAACAATGAAAGATAAAACTGCAATTTGAACAAGGCAAAATCCACAGGTTAATATTATGACTCAACTTGTAACAATTGTCTAAGAAGAAAACAAATACGAGACTGCCCAAATTTTCACTTTTTTCTCCTCCTCCCTTAAATACATTGTACAAACAATTGAAGAACCGTGATTAGGCAAATTAAGAGTTTCCACAAAAATACACACTTTTTCCAATTGTTAATCCGCCTAGGTTTCATGCTACCCTCCGCCCATTATTTAAAACAAAATCATTTGGGAAAATCTCATCTTTTAACCTCCTTTATCATTGTGAAAGTTCTTGCACACAAGTATTGTTAACACCTTATCAAGAAATGGTAAAGAAATCAATATTAAGCTAATTTGACAGGGCAAATTCAAGATGCAATAATAATAATAATAAATGGATAAAAGAGATACCCTGATCGAGAAACATCATAGATATGACCTTTGATGGCCATTAACAAAGGTTTCTTGGGGTCAGAACCATCATAAGCCCTCAATTGCTCTTCAGTGACCTCGTCGCCTAATTGAACTGGTTCAACAGGAACTGTGGGTTGTGGTGTAGAACCCATGTGCTGATGAAGATGAGTTTCACGTAAAGCCTTGAAATCTTCGGGGACGACGAACATCCCAGAGACCAGTCGATAGACAGCAATCATGAGAGCTAAAATTGTGAAGAAGGCCATCGAAGACAGCCCTGTGTAGGCCTCAATCGCCTCCGTCACCACTGCATATACCCCCATTTTATGATCCAATTACTCGATCACAAGATTGATTGATGTCAAGAAGAAGAAGTGGAAAACACTCTCCAGTGGTAGTTGGTAAGGCAAAGGTCGACTCTAACAAATATATATATGGTCAAGACTCGAGAGAGAGAAGGGGTTAGGTGAGTGCTTTCTTTGGGGTCATGAGTGACTAGACTACTGCCTCCAATTTCCCTGCCCCTACTTCTCATTAGGGGTGGGCACGGGACGGGATGGGACGAGATATACTCATCCCTATCTCATCCCGTTCATACGGAATCGGGACGGGACGGGATGAAAAAAACCTCATCCCGACCTCGTCCCATCCCAAACGGGATCGGGACGGGACGGGATCAGCGGCATCCAAAAAATTTAACTATCATTTAACTGCAGTGCACATATATGCATACAACTATCAAAAAAGGTATAACTTTTATATGATACCTTTTTTTACTCATCCAAAAAATGACTTCTGGACTACAGCCAGAATTTAACTATCATTTCTTAGTAATCTTTATGAACATTGTAACAAAGAAAAAGATGTTTTCAGTTATTCAATCAACTAGGAATTTATGCCATCCTTCAGTATCTGTTCAGCTACACAGCAAGCACACCAAGTTGTCAACTATTGAATGGAACTTACTAAGGGAAGCTTCAGCCCAAAGTCTCTATCTGACTGAACAATCCTAAACCTTGACCACATTCAACTCTAGAGGAGTTTTAAAAGTTACGCTACTTAATTTACCAACGTTGTGTATAAAAATCAGTTTTAGCCATCTTTTGAGTTAGCTTAATTATTTTCCCAATTTGGACATTTATCTATATAATTTGAAACATTGCAGGGAAGTAATTGTTGGATATGGAGCCCAAAATGATTAATGGTATTCAAAACAGTCAATATCATAATGTAAAAACATATTTGTGTTAGTAAATAATTAAATAAAAATATTAATAATTAATATTAATAAATTAGTTCGGGACGGGACGGGATTGGCGGGATTGAAAATCTCCATCCCATCCCATCCCATTCTAGATCGGGACGGGACGGGATCGGGATGAAATTATTCAATCCCATTAAGACCCGGAAAAATCGGGACGGAACGGGACGGGATCGGGACGGGAACGGGATCGCGGGATGGGATGCCCACCCCTACTTCTCATCTTCCATTCTCGCCTTGACTTTTTATTTTTCTCCAAAAGTCCAAATACGTGTTCTTAATTTCACTAAAAGTCAGTCAGATACACAATTGAAATGCACCCCTTTTTTAAGTTTACAAATTTGTGTGCCTTCTCTAAAATTAATCAAAACGAAGATGATTGTAGATACACTACTTTGAAATGAAGTGAAACCAGATTTTTCAAAAAAAAAGAAGAGATCTAATCTAAATCTCTCCCTGCAAGAGAAAAAGAAGAAGAAAAAAAAATTTAATAGGAGGAGAGAAATAATACTCTCAGGTGGCAAGAAGCTGGACACGTCCTCCTTGTGAAACGTGTACAAGCCATCGACCATTCCTTCCTTGTGACTAGGATGCCTAATTTAAATATAGGAGTTTCAACATGTATTTCTCCCCGCATCTATTTTATTTTCTTTCTTTTTTTAGCTTCTCATTAAACTTATAATCCATTTTTTTTCCTCCGTTAATATATTAAATTACAAAGGCCCAACCCCTGCCTTTTTTTATTATTATTAAAAGCATATAGCATATATTACTAAATCAAATACAATATTGTTAGGCTGCTGCAAATAAAATTACAGTACCAAAGGCTATGAAAATAAAGTAATCTCTGTATGTTGCTAATAAGGGGTCATCATGCCCAGCCCATGGCTGGTCTAGATTGTCGTTGATCATCATGTAGGATAGAGTGAAGGGTTCCCGAGTCTCCCATCAAAAATCTTGTTCTCTGTTGCTTAGCGTGGATTAGAAGAAGAGCCACTTCAGCTGCATAGCACCCCGCCATGGTGCTATCTAGCACCTCCCCTGTGATCGGGTAAGTGACCCGTGCTAACACCTCACCATGCATGTCGACCGCAAAAACCCTGACTGCTCCCTGCTGAGATTGGGCTAAAAAGCTAGCATCATATGTGACCACTATCATGTCCCTCTACCTGTTAGGAGGGAGAAAATGAGAAAAGAAAAGTTGGGAATACTTGGTGTACATGTTTTGCTAAAAAGGAGGGACAATTGATACAACCAAGTCTAAAATCTCCTTAGGCTTGCTGAATATTCTGTGAGTTGTTTCCTCTGATAAGATTATCATACTGCGACTTGCTTTGTAATCTGCACAAACAACCCACAACTTTTTTCATTGATACCTGATGCCATAATCCAAAAGATGTTCTAGGGCTACTGCTCTTGCATCATTGTTCATATAATGCACCTATGTAGCAACTGAAAAAACAAATGAAACATTTATGTCAACAGAAGCTTGCAAATATATGGTTAAAACATGGTTGTGGGAAATCGTAAATCCATTGAAAGATTCATGATGGTTTGTAATTTGATTTCCTGACATGAAAGTATCCACATTTTATCTATACTCCGAGCCATGAGAGTCTCTCAGAAAGGCTGACATCAAATTTCCAAAGGGCTCCCATGAACTGAAAAATGAAATCAAAGTTGCATTCACCGATCCTAAGAGTGTCCACAATACTGCGGTCATCCTTTGAAAGTGCTCATAAATTATCCATAAGGAACTGAATGACTTGTTGTCTTACATTTAATTATTTGCACCCAATTAATAGTTTTGTGGAGAACCTCGTGGAAAGTGTAAGATCATAAAAAAAAAACCATGTCTCAAACCAAATGCCAAAGGAAAATTACTTTACATAAGCTGAAGTTGTTTGAGTGCATTTAAAGGGGAAGGCGGTCGTGTTCATTTGAAAATTGCATACCATTCAAGCGACTACTTATGAATACATTGTAATGCATGTGTCAAGTGCCTTGGAACTTCTGTCAAGGTGGGTGGACCCTTCAACTTCTATCCTCCACCCGAGAAAGTGTACCATCAATTCACCATTTGGTACAGTAAATCCATCTACTTTTTATCATCTGCATGTTGAAGCCATACCACCAGGCTGAACAGAATACAGCTTGATAAGGAACCTAAAACTTTGATCCATAGCTGCAAGCAAAGGTTATTTGATAACTGAATAGGAAAGGTTTCCATGAAAACGCTACCAGAGAAAACCATTGACAAATCACAAGAATGAGAAAAGAAACAGCAAAAGGACTCTATTTGTTTTCTAAGTGGTCATAAACTACGAGAAAAATGACAAAATTCACAAGGTGAAAAACAAGAGATATTTGACCGATTACAACAACATTCCAATTAATTAGAAACTCTTCTAAGCAGTCTTTTTTAAGGTATGCAAAGTTTAAAAACTTTAAAAGGCTATGGTGAAGCCTGAAATGAACTTAAAGTTAAAAAATGTTATATCAGTTCAAAGCAGTCTTTTTATACGATGTGATTTTCCATGTGAATTCATAACAATTTTATTGCTAAGGCAAGAAAAAGTAAAAGTGACGCGTTTTCACTCCAACAAGCAATCAACCACCCATTTAGGGAAGCCCGTTGACCTTCGAAACTGACCAGAAGGCAAGAAGCAACCCACAAAATTTTGATCTCACATTTCATCCCACACATCCCCACTCAATCCCCACACCTCTATGAATGAAACATTCCGAGTCGCAAGCCAACAAAACTAACTTTCACAAATAGAAATATGGCTCAGAAAGCATATTCCTTTAGTAGCATAAGGAGAACAAGTCTCTGCACATCTAAATATATCTAATCAAAAGGAACATATGAGATTGAACAAATACTACTAAAGGGAAATCCAGTGAAGCTTATAGCCATACAATGCTTAGAAGTATCGTGAAAAAAACCACAACAATGGTGGAAATCAAGTTATATACAAAACTCATACACGATCAAGTCTAGAAAGCCTCACATAAAACCTAATGTAGATGTGATTGATATATTTGTGTTCTTTGGAATGATCAATGATAGTGGAGATGAGATAGAGGACTACAAGCAAAGGGAAAAATCAAAGAAAAAAGTGGTTGTAATCGGCCAAGGAATATGCGGACCATGGGTGACAATTGCAGAAAGTAAGAAATGAAAAGAGGTGAAGGGGTGCATTGAGGAGAAAGTAGCATTAGGACACCTGAGGCTCTACTAAAAGCCATCTTGTTCAATGAAATGTTGCAATCACAATGGACAAAAAAACTCAATGATTTAGGAAAATTATGAGTATGGGTGCAATGATGAAGGTGTCTATCCATCTCTTGCACATTGTGATAAGATGGTTAACCACGATATGTATAAAAGTAAACAAACTCAAATCACATAATAAAGACCTATGAGCCTATGAGAGGTGTTAAGAAAACTAAGTCAACTGGCAAAACAAATATGAATTACAAAATTACAAAACGTTTCAAACTCCAAACATGTGCATCAAAAGGATCACTTGCAATAGGCAACTCCAAACATGTGCATCAAAAGGATCTCTTGCAATAGACTCGATCGAGGGATAAACCATTATGTTGCTTTAAAGCTATGTTGTCGGGTAACTCCACCAAGGATCCATATGCTCTCTTTTTTCTTTAAGTGTTTCACCATAACCTTAGAGTGTGCCACAGAGTCATACATTAGTCGGGTGAGGGCTACCACACTAAAATTTCTACCCTTTGGAAAAGGCTCTCGCGCAAAAGCATTGCGCCTTGCCAAGGCTTTAGTTGCTGATCTTGGCACCCATGCCTCGCCACACCCCTGACAACATAGCTTTTTAAGTATGCATCAATAATGCCTCTCCATATGCAATTTTATATGAAACAAAATTACAATGATCCCAATATGCTTGGTTTTTATGGTATATAAGATCCTTTAGGTATGTTGATGCATCCATGACATTACAAAGAATGATCATCGATAAAAATCTGTTCAACCATATAACCTCCTCAACATATTCCTACTGTACTGTGGATCATGCTCTACATATTGTTTACTAGGTGAAAAGATGGCTCAAGCATTAAGTATGAACCAGAAAGGCATGTCCAGAAGTAGATTGTGACAGACCTAAGTCACTACACCAATCTACATTGCCATACTGTCATGGTTAAACGCCTTCCTATGTAGTCACGTGTGACCTTGAACGCTTCTAAAAGATATCCGTAAGCCCCACTTTGCCTAGGATATGGCCACTAGGCTATAGTCAATGGCGGGTAAGATCAACAAAAGCACATGCTAGGCACGTGCTTGGTTACAAAATCTATTTTTCTTTATTTCTTTTTTTGTTACATGACCGAAAGATCAAAACCCTTCTTTGATTTTAATTAAGCATGGCATGATAATCTTCGACCACCTTTGAAAGATTGCAATTCATTCTTGAAGCTTTGAAGCTTCATTTGAGACAATCCTATTTGTAGAGAATATGAAGTTATCAATCCGGTAATTTTGGGCGCATGTTAGAAAGTGACTAGGTTTTTGCTTTTGAAGTAACATTGTTATCGTGCACCTTTCTTTTTTGGTTAGTTTTTTGTGCTCACGGTCTCACCGAGAAAGATTGTCTTTTCCAATGAGTATGCTTTTTAGTATGTTCTTCATTACTACTACCTCTAATGTACTCTTTCTATTCTACGATCTATCTATTTTGGTTTACCTCTTGCATTTCTCTTGTTCTTTCTTCTTATGTTAGTTACATAAACATAAAAGAACAGGATAAATTTACATCTTCATAATCACAAAATCAGTTTTCACCAAAATCTCAAACTAACCTAACTCAGTTTTCACCAAAATCACAATAAACACGCCTCCTCTTCCACTCCACGTCTACTCTTCATCTTCTTCTCATCCTTCATTGCTATATATCCCTTTCATCGCTATCTATCCCTTTTCATATTCCTTCCTCTTCTGTGTCTATCGGTATCATCTCATCTCGTCACCAGGCAAGCTTCATAATGTTAGTCACATACCAAAAACCTTTTTTCTCTCATTCTAGCATGTTGCTCCTCTCCTCACCAGTTCCATATAAGTTTGATGACAGTGTGTAAGGGTGTTTGTTAAGGAGTGTTTGCTTCTTCATACTTTTCAAAAAGCCCTCATTTGGTGCCGATCTTGATCTCCAACCGGTCAGTGACATCTTATAATACTCAGTTTGGTAGTTTTGAACAAGGTGCAATTGGGGTTTGTAGAGGCTAGTGAGCTTTCTCCTTGCGAGTGCAACTACAGGGGTTTTGCTCATCTGCTTGAATGGATTTCCTGCAAATCAAAAAGAAAGTGTTTGGCGGTATGCTCTCCACTTAGTGATGGAGAAATGGGGATATGCAACCATTGGATTTACAGGAAAAATCAATCAAATGAACGTTTAAAGTGTTCAAAGTGCTTGAATGGATTATGTTGCACATCCTCGCTTCTCCACTTGGTGGTCACAAAGAGAAACCACCAAGTGGAGAAATGGGGATGTTGGTCAATCATGGAGATTGTTAAAAAAAAAATTGGTACTTTCGCCAAAGTTCGTTTTCAATGGGGTAAATTTCATCGTAATCTATTGTAGTGAAGGGTGGGTGGATCTTCAAGCTCTTATCCAACATAACTTACTAGAGAAAAATGAAGGTTTTATTAACTTAACTCACCAAAAGCAACAACCACTTCTTCATCATAGATGTGAACATCGGGCCTCTTCTCAAAATACCTACGTTTTGACCCACACGTCAAAATTTTTGATCCACCTCCCACTCATCTTCCTCAATCTCATTTGCCTTCTGCTTCCCCTTCCTCACAACCTCCTCATCCTCTTAATCACTCAACCTCTCCTTTGTTGGCATCTCATAAACCAATGTGTCTTCCATCTCCTTCTCCTCTTCCTCAACCTTTTCTGGGTGGATCTCTTCATCAACCATTATATGGCTCAGACATCAATGCTTGGGCTACTCTTCTGGGTTGTAGAATTGGGTCTCTCCCTTGCTCTTATTTGGGTCTTCTTGTTGGTGCCTAATTCAGTTGTATTAAGGTTTGGGATGAGGTTGTAGAGAAATTGACAGAAGTTGAGCAACTGGAAGAAAATACATCTCCAAGGCTGGTAGTGTTACTCTCATTCAAAGTACAATTGTATTCTTGTTCATATGATGTCTTTGTATATCATCCTTGCTTCAATGGCCAACTACATTGAAAAATGCATGAGAAGGTTCCTTTGGAGTTCTTATCCTATTTCAATGAAGATCCACCTGGTGTGCAACCTAAATATAAAGGTGGGTTGGACATTAAGATGATCAGAGAATTAAGATGATCAATGAAGTGAATTTGGAGGTTCGGGGCTGAGAATGAGGCATTGTGGAGACAAATCTTCGCAGAGAAGCCTCAGCTTGACTTGGATCACTAAACAACCAACTTCCTCTTTTGGTGTTCCTTGTGGAAAGGGATCATGCATCTGAGACAGTAGGTTCATGCCCACTTTCTTTTAAAGTTCTGGGATCATATTTGAATTGGAGATAGGGACTTGAAATCTACTTGCCTTGTTATTTACAATGTAGCCTCTAACATAGCGAGGAAAGTTTGTGATTAGATAGTACCTCTAATGGTTGGAAGGAATTTCTAACTCAGAAGGAACCTTAATGATTGGGAAACACAACAAATGGCTAATTTGCTTACTCTCACAGATGGCATCTCGCTTGTTTTGGAGGATGATAAAATGGATGTGTAAAGGCAAAGAAAGTGACTACTCTGTTAAAGACTGTTACAAATACTTGACTCCCTCTTTTCCTAACTCTAACATTCAAGAAAGAATCAACAATCTCATTTCTTTCATATGGATGAAGGAAATCCGTCCTCGAGCTACCTTTTTATGTTGACAATTCTTCGTGGAAGGATTCTCACTATTGACAATATTGATCAGTGTTCTGAAAATCGGCCTAGGCAGCGCCTAGGCGCTAGAAGGTAGAAAAATGCCCTGATGAATGGCTGGACGGGTTCTGGACAGTCTGGGCGGCCTAGGCGGTCTGGGCGATTTTTTTTTTTTTTAATAAGACTGATTGTGTTTTTATTTTATTTTTCTTTACTCTTTTTTAGAAATAAACAATTTAATTGTTTTTTTATTCAGTATATGTCTAAATGTAGCAAATGATGATCACTTAATGGAATTCTCAAAGGATCTGCCGGTACCAATTTTAGTAATGTAGATTTTATCAAACAAGACTAAGTTTATTCATGCAATTTGAAGAAAAATAAAAGAGTAGGTTTGGATATTTGTCCACAAATTCAACTTTGTATAAAGTACCCATCATGACCAACTTAAGTCATTTGAGTTTTAATAAATTTTGTTCATGATTGTTAATTTTTCATGTTTTAAAATTTTGCATATGTATATTGGCATTAATTGGATGTAATTGATAAGGTATTATGCTTAACTTTTATAAATAATTAAAGTTATAATACAAAACCTAAGACCGCCTAGACATATGCTCGCCCCCCGCCTAGCACTTTTTAGAACACTGATATTGATATAAAGGATTTGCATCCCCCTAAACATTGTATGATGTGTGAGAGTCATGAAAAATCTATTGATCATTTGTTTCTTTTTTGCCCAGTCTTTAGGTAGCTTTGGGGAATGGCCTTTATGTTTTTCATGTTCAAGCTTCCTTATCGGACTCTTTCCTTGAATGGGTAGAGTTGTGGCATTCCACTAATCAGCCTCCTTCCAATCAAACTCTGTTTGGAAATGGACGAGACTTTGTTAGGGAAATGGGCCTGCGATAGGCTATTTCATGCTTTCATCTAGGTGGTTTGAAGGGAAAGAACCAACAAAATCTTTAAAAGGGTCGGAAAAGAAGTTGTCGGTCTTTGGATAGATGTCAAAGTCACTATTTGGTTGTGGCCTTCTAATTGGGAGAAATTTAAAGACACCCTATTTTCTTCTTGTATGTTCAATTGGGATTGTGTAGTCGCTACAAAAAAAAGCTTCAATAGCTACAGATACTAGCGACGGTATGCTAATTAAAAGATTTGCGACGGCAAAAAACCGTCGCTAATGCTTTTGATAGCTGACTCAACCCATAATCATAAAATCCGTCGCTAATTATTTTGCGACGGCAAAAAACCATCGCTAATTAATTTGTGACAGCACAAAATCGTCGCTAATTATTTTATTAGCTACGGTTTCTTAGCCGTCGCTAAGTTTTACAAAGAAAAGTTTGTAGCTACGGTTTTTGCCGTCCCTAATAGATTTTTTTTAAATAACTTAGCTACGACACATAAGTCGTCGCTAAGTTTTACAAATAAAAATCATTAGCTACGGTATTCTACCGTAGCTAATGGATATTTGAAAAATATATATATATACACAAACATTTAGCTACGGCATAAGAGCCGTCGCTAAGTTTGACAAATAAAAATCATTAGCTACGGTATTATACCGTAGCTAATGGATTTTTTTAAAAAAAATATATATATATACACAAAAACATTTAGCTACGGAAAAACACCGTCGCTAATTATTTTATTAGCTATAGTATCGTAGCCGTCGCTAAGTTTTACAAAGATTGTTTTTATTAGTTACGGCAACAAACCGTCCCTAATTGATTTTTTTGAAAAAAACATTTAGCTACGGCAAAAAACCGTCGCTAATTATTTTATTAGCTACGGTATCGTAGCCGTCGCTAAGTTTTACAAAGATTTTTTTATTAGCTACGGCAAAAAACCGTCCCTAATTGATTTTTTTGAAAAAAAAAAATTATACACAAAAACATTTAGCTACGGCAAAAAAACGTCGCTAATTATTTTATTAGCTACGGTATCGTAGCCGTCGCTAAGTTTTACAAAGATTTTTTTATTAGCTACGGCAAAAAATGTCCCTAATTGATTTTTTTTGAAAAAAAAAATTATACACAAAAACATTTAGCTACGGAAAAAAACCGTCGCTAAGTTTTACAAAGATTATTTTATTAGTTACGGCAAAAAACGTCCCTAATTGATTTTTAAAAAAAACAATTATACACAAAAATAAAACCTCATCTCAACCGTCAATAACACCTAAAAACTTTAGCTCAATCCAACGCACTAAACCAAACCACGTCACCGATCCGCGTGAAACCAACTCAACAAATCCTATTCAATTACCTTTTTCTCTATATAAATTTTCTCTCAACCAATCCCCTTCAATTTTCTCTTTCTACTCTCTTTGTTTCTAAAACCTTCAATCCTCATAAATTTTCTCTCAACCAATCTCATTGCTTTCTAAAACCTTCAATCCTCAAAAACGCATCACTACCAATGGCACCCAAAGCAGAGAAGAAGCCCGCAGAGAAGAAACCCACAGAGGAGAAGCTCTCACTCGACACCCATCCCGGCCGCCTCCCTCTCCCTTCCCTTCCCCGCCTTTCCCTAGCTGCAAGAGATCTCAGATCTCGGAGATCAGATAGATCTGATCTCAAATATTCTATAGATCGAATATTTTTTTTGTATGGTTTTTTGTAATTTTTGTATGGATTCTGTGTAATTTTTTGTTATAATTTTGATCAATTAAGTCTCCTGTGTAATCGTAGCTCAAAAATAAATTGCAATAGTTTAATTACTTATTTAACTAATATAAATTTATACTTATGTATGATTTATAACAAAAAAATATTTAGTGTAAATTATAACAAAAAATTACTAGTTTAGTGTAAATTATTTGATAACACCCCTTTAATGTGTTGAATGCAATATTTAGCACTGTTTGGAAATTCTAAAACCATTTTTTTAACAAGGTATTCATGGCCTAAAATTAAACATGTTGATTAAGCATGGCCTAAAATTAAACCTTTCATTTGTCAATATTATTCAACTTAGCAACGGCTTCAAAGTTGTCCCTAAATAGCCACGGCAAATACCGTGGCTGTTTTGTCAATTGGATTTGCAACTTAGCGACAGCTTCCATGCCGTCGCTAAATAGCCACGGCAAATACCGTCGCTATTTTTCAATTTGCGATAGCCGTAGCCGAAATTTTAAACAGCTTTAGCGACGCAAATTTTCGAGTTAGCGACGGTTTTTAGCCGTTGCGAATTAGCTACGGGATAGTTTACCGTTGCTGATTCAAATAGCGACGATTAAAATAGCTACGGTATTGCGATGGTTGTTGAGCCGTTGCTAATTCATTTTAGCTACGGTTTTTTGACAATTAGCAACGGTTTTTAGCCGTTGCTGAAATGACTTATTTTTGTAGCGAGTGTTGACCTAATACACATGACCAAAGATTGTTATTTCGTTTTTTAGTTAATTTCGGTCTCCCGATTTTAAGAAATATTTCGTTGTGTAGAAAAAAGGTAAAATTTTCGATTGTGATTTCGAATTTAACAACATAAGTTATGCATTTTAGATTCTTAACACTAGTAAAAACGATTTGTAGTGTCATACAAACTACATATTACATAAAAAGCACTCACATAACACACTTTTGATACTAAAAAAACATTATAGCATCTTAAAATATACGGAGATTAAAATATTTATTTCTTTTCTCAAATTGTTTTTGACATATTTCGGATTTCGAAAGTGATTTCGGTAAATTCAAAATAAGAAATATTCCGTAAAATTTCAAGAAATCAAATTCCTTGCACTTGACAATGTATATTGTGTTGGTTCACTTACCTTCTTTTTTAATATTTCAATACAACACCTTGTTTTTCTAGTACAAAAATTGAAAGACGGTTGCCAATGGTTGTTGATGAAGGTGCCAATGTCCCCTGTCACTCCCCTTATCATATCCTCCATATTGATCTAAACCTACAGGAGGAAGAAAACTAAGCTTAAGGGTTCTGTGGGTACCAAACATGGAACTTGTGTGAAGCTAAAAGGAGAAAATAATGGGTCTTTCGATTACTTCCTCGTCCCTCACCGTTGGGTCTCCTCCCGAAAACCATTAGGAAAGGTCGGACTCTTTTTGTCACTGCTAACCCCAACCTACAATGAAAGATTTGAGATCTGCAAATTGACTTCTCAAGCATAGCTTCCGGTTCGAGTTCGAGTTAGAGTTCGAATTCGTTCCCCAGATTGAGAGGTAGAGTACTAAAACAACCACAATATGCACCACTTCCAATTGAAAAACAAATTATAGTCATTCACGTTACCATCTAGCTCGCTCATCGCTGTTGCAAGCCTCCGACCTGACCAAGAGAACACACGGTCAAGCCAAGCCATCGCGTCTATCTGTCTGATTCACTGCTCATAGGGAAAAGTGGAGCAAAAAATCCATTTTGGATTCAACCAATTGCAAGAGGAGTCGGCCTTTGAAACTGTCTTCAGCTCTAATGGTGGTGGCTTGCATGTTCAACAGGTT
Organism: Berberis vulgaris; assembly: GCA_963556465.1. Taxonomy (NCBI): domain Eukaryota; kingdom Viridiplantae; phylum Streptophyta; class Magnoliopsida; order Ranunculales; family Berberidaceae; genus Berberis; species Berberis vulgaris. The sequence continues at coordinate 25,607,540 of OY747127.1, forward strand.
GATACTTATAAGGAAATTTGCATTGCATTGATCATAGAGGCGTGTCCAATGAGAATAAAGCTCATGGTATGGCTAGTCAAGCGAAGAAATATTTTCAAAACCATCACTATGCTTCTCTTGATCAAAGGAAAAAGGGCAATGATGGTTGACAATTAGGAACCGGTGAACAATCCCATCACTACGAGGAATCACTTTGATCCACTCTCCACTACCGTGGAGAAGGATAGACATGGGTTGTAACCCAAATGCTCCTCGAGATGGGAGATTTCAAAAAGTGAGGGAGTTGCAACTGGCGTAAAGCGGAATCTTTGAAAATGGCACGTGATAAGCATGCAAGTGTGCCATCAATCCTCGATCCTTCCACGCATCTTTGGGCCGGAACTGTGTCTTTCATCTTCAGCCACATTGGTACATGTGGTGAGAGAGTTGACCCACAGAACGTGAGGCACGTGCATCAAAATGCCTCGAGATCATCTTGAATAAGGAAGGAGAATAAGATCAAATCTACAATAATTCAGAACCCTGTATTCAAGCTTCACTCAAAACAGTTCACACAACTTCAGGCCTCCTTCCTCCTTTGAGACGGAAGCTTAAAAGTGTTGTGGTGGTGCCTGAGAGTGGCTCTGAATTTCTATAGGAGGAGGCGTCTCCCTTGGATTTCCAACGTTTGACTGCTCAATCGCCTCTTCCGGTGCAACTTTGTCTGGGTGAATCGAGCATTGTTGGTTCCTAGTTGAATCCTATCTTGGGCCTCCCTTGTTGCTTCTTTACCTCCTCAACCTGTTGATGTGTCTCCAAATCTCGTTGCCTTGCCTCCCAATGATAGAATCTCTAATCTCTTCTCTGGGAGCTCGAATTGGAGTCAAATGGGATTATAATCAGTGTTTGGTGGCTCAATTGTTATCAAAAGCTGATGCTAGAAGAGACTATGAACGTAATGATTTGTTGTTGCAATAGAACATGGTGGGCTCCTTGGTGAATGATGAATGATGTACAAATTTTATTTTGGAATTTACAAGTCTTGGGTCTTATACAGAAAAGCTAGTCTTAAACATTTGATTTCCAAATATAAGCCTCACATCTCTCCCATTCAAGAAACCAAGTTGACTTATAACGGGTGTTGACTTATAGGTTGTCCAGATGATAGGTTATGGGATCCTTAAAAACTCAGCTCGCCTTTCAAAAAAAAAAAACTTTAGTGGAGTTCTCTCAGTCTGGGACAAACATAGATGGGCATAGAATGATACTCTGAAAGGTGCACTCTCTTATTTGTTTATCAAGAGTCTTGTGATGATGATTGGGAATGGACTTTAACTAATGTGTAAGGCTCCTTCGTATTTGTCTCAATTCTAGGTTGAGCTTCATGATACTAGGGGATACTAGGAGGTGATTTTAATGTTATTAAAGATGTAGAAGAAAATACTGGGGCTAGTAGTCGGGTATATAGAATAAGGTAGTTTGCAGATTTCATTAAAAAACTTAGTTTCTTTGATTTCATCTTAAAGCGGGATCCTTTACTTGGTGCAAAATCCAGAGGCAACCTTCCCTTTCCAAGCTAGATAGATTTCTTTGTAGCAATTGGCATGAATTTAATGAATTGTTATTGAAGGAAGGCAGTTTTGATCACCATGCCATCTGTTTGAAGCCTAATGTCAATCTGTCTAGTCCTAAAACTTTTCAATTTGAGAGGAAGTGGTATGAGAACCAATCTCTTATCCCTGATATTAAAAGTTATTGGAACTCCATTACCTTTCATGGGAGAGGTGGCATGTCCTATGGAAAAAGCTAAAATTGCTCAAAGCTTTTCTAAAATCATGGAATAAAGATGTTTTTGAAAAACTTCATACTCTCATTGATGATGCCCAAACTCTGCTTCACAATCTTGACTTGCTCGAGGAAGAGAGTGAATTGAAGAACAATGGATGAGCTCAAACAATTGATCTGAAACTGATTTGAACAAATTATTTAAGAGGGAACATATTTTCTGGAAAAGGAAGGTTGGGCTAAGCGGGGAAGATTTAGTGACCATTGCTCCAAAATGTTTCACAAGCCTGCTAATCATAGAAGAGTGTCTAACTCCATTTTGCATTGAAGGGCGAATGGGAAAGTGTCTACGAGTCAACAATTGATTTTTAATCACATCCTGCAATTTTATTTTCAATTATACACTGAGAAATGTGGATGGAGGCCTTATAATGATCCCATCTTGTTTAAGAAACTGGAAGAAACCTCTGGTTCCAACCTTCAACTCAACATCAATGAAAATGAAAGTATCTCTGCCATGCAACAGCTAGAAGGGGATGTGCTCCTGGGCTTGATGGTTTCCCTAGTGATACTCTCTGAAGTGTTCGAAATTTATGAAGATTGATGTGATAACGGTTACAAATTAATTCTAGTGGTATTTTGAAATGGAGACTGAACACTACTTTGATTTCCCTTATTCCTGAAGTCAAAGAACTAGCTTCTATTGTTGATTTCAGACCTATTATTTTGCCAACTCTATCTACAAAATCATTTCTAAGGTCCTCTCTAGCAGACTTAATGAGGTGCTTCCACAAATCATCTCCCTTTTTCAATTTGCAGGGATTGGCAAGAGGCAACTTATTGATGGGGTGTTTATTGCCAATGAGATCATTGATTCTAGACTAAGGGAGAAGAGACATGGACTAATGATTAAAGTTAATTTTTACAAACCTTTTGAATCAGTCTCATGGAGCTACTTACAAAATATGATGGGAGCTTTTGGGTTTGGTGGGAAATGGACGGCTTGGATTCATAATCTCATCTCCACTGCTTATTTCTCAATTGTTGTAAATGGCTCCCCCACTGGTCATTTCAGATCTTCTATAGGGGTCAGGCAGGTGGCCCTCTTTCTCATCTTCTCTTCTCCATGGCAATTGAAGGGCTCTCTCTTTCTCCTCTCCTCTTCTCCATGGCAGCTGAAGGGCTTTCTGCTTTGGTTCTCAAGCTCAATCTGTGGGGGCTATTCATAGTTTTCAAGTTTCTACTGCCTCTCCTTCCATTGCTATCGTTAATATGTTAATGATTTGATGCATTTGTTGATGATGTGTTGGTTGTGAGAGATTTTCTTTTTGGTGATCTCCGTCTGAAAGTTAAATTTTGTAAATCTCTCATCTACCCTATTAGAGATGTCCTTGCTATTCAAGATGGGCCTCTATGCTAGGATTTTGTGTGTGCTAATTACCCTGTTCTTACCTTGGCTCACCTCTTGGAGCTAAATTCAATAATATCATAGTATGTACGCTACTATTGATAGAAGTAAAGGCAGACTTGCCAAATGGAAGAAAAAAATATATTGCTAAGGCTGAAAAAACTACTCTTCTTGTGAACCTTCTTGCGAACAGCTTGATACACTCTCCCTTTGTCTCGACCATTGTAGCACGTGTGTCGCCCAGGGCATCAGGGGCATGATGACTTGACGTCATCCTCACTTTCCTCCAGCAAAGCACCATAGCCTCTTCCTGTGCACATGACGTCCCTGTGTGTGATTCCTGCATCAGTGGCTAATCAAATTGAAAAATGTACGAGAGACCTTCCTTTGGGAATCTTCTCCATCCAATAAGAAGGTCCACTAGATCTAAAGGAGCCTTGGCATTAGAAGAATCAGGGAATTCAACAAGGCTATCATCCTCATATGGATTTGGAGGTTTGATGTAGAAATTGATACTCTGGTGACAGATTATTGTAGATAAATATGGGGCTTCTCGGCTTCATTGGCTCACTAGGGAGCCATCTTCCTTTTGTGAGTGCTCTTTGTGGAAAGATATTATGAAATTTGAAGCATTTGGTACAGTCTAGCATCAGTTTTCAGGAATAGAATTGGATTGGGGATCAACCTTTGAAGTTATCTTTCCTGCTATCTTTAATATTGTTCAAAACAAGCATGTAAAGGTCAAGGATTTTTGGGACAGAAATTCTAGTTGTTGGAATTTCCAGTTGAGAAGAAACCTAAATGACTAGGAGCTCCCCCAATTGCTTGAGCTATTTGCTATTACTGACTCTAGTCTCTTTAGAGTTGGAATCAGACAATTGCCTTTGGCATGGTAAATATTCTAATTCAAAGAATGCTACAAGCCATCATCCCCCCCCCCCCCCCCCCCCCCCCTAATATCTTCAAATTTTTGAGACAAAGTGTCCAAGCTTCACCCCTTTATTTGGATGAAAAAAATTCCCTCCAAGAGCTAATTTTTTTGTTTACACAGTATTTCACTCACTGTTGACAACTTTATTAGAAATGGCATCTTGCTATCAAATCATTGTGTGTTTTGCCAATAGCATGAGGAGTCAATTGATTATCTATTACTATCATTTCCCCTTGTCAACCAACTATGGATGTTTGCTCTCTCTGAGTTTCATGCCCAAGCTATCTTTTCTCCATCTTTTCTGAAGTGGGTGGAACTTTGGCATTCTCTTTCTCTTATTCCTTTCAATCTCTCTTTGTTAGGAAATGGCCAATGGAAATAATAGAATTTTCAGAGATAGTAGGAAAGATATTGATAATTTGTGATTTGATGTTAAAGTCGCCTTGTGGCTTTGGGCCTCTAATTTGGGCAAATGTAGGGATATTCAGTTCAGTTGGGAAAACATTATTCACGGAATCATGGCTGATATTTGTAAATCTTTTGTATTGATTAGGGCTTGAACTCTAACCCTTTTGCCTTTTGGCCCATACTGAATACTGATATATATAAAAATAAAAATAAAAATAAAAATAAAAAGCTTCATTTGAGGTTCACCAAACCCTAACTTCGAATTTTTCTTCCTTTTCTTAAAAGTTTAAAGCTAGAACTTCAAGTGGGTAAGTTTTTTGTTTCTCTTTTCACTAGTTTCTCCATCTCTCATCCACTTGTCTCTCTTCTTCTTTCAATGTCTCAGTTCTCAACTCTCCATATCTTCACTCATAGTCACCCAAATTCTCGATCCCTTTAAACACATTTGCTTTTGTTTACGTGCATATATTTGAATAAAAAAATAATTGAAATTCGCTACCTAGGTCATCCTATCGCTTCACTTCACCTCACCTAGCGCCTAAGATAACATAGATACCTTCACCCAATAATATCAAGATATTGAAGATCCTCAATTCCAAGTTAACTATGAAAATGACTAACCTAATAGCAAAACAAATATCCAATCATGCACACATCATATAATACACAAATAATTTAACTCTAAACTGCACAGGGATAACATATGCAATGGAAGCACCGAAACTTCAAAATATTTATTAAAAGTTTAAGTTAGAATTTCAAGTAACTTTAAAAGTTAGAACTTCAAGTAGGTAATTTCTTTGTTTCTTCTTTTTCTACTTTGTTCATCTTACATTCACTTCTTCTCGATCTTTTCTTCATTCATCTTAATTTTGTTTTTAAGTATGTGTGATTCCCTTAATTTATGCTAGAAAAGTTGGATTTTATGAGGATGCGTTAATGCCATATTATTATTGCTCCGAGGAAGGTGTCTCATTATTACTGTCATAACAGAGGGAACTCTACTGGTCAAGATAACACCGTTTTATTAGGAGTCTTAGTGAAAGAAGACAAATGAATAATCCACCCATATCCCACATTTACTATCTGAGGAAGGTAGACTTCTAATGTAGTCTCAATTAGAGACTCTTCAAAGCAGAATCTTTTATACAATGTGATTATTACTATTGAGCATATACTCAATAAAATAGCACAAGGAGCAAAGCCTCAAACAATTTTCTTGTTACGTCAAGCAAAGTCTCCATTGCGCCTCCGAATCTTAGCAAGAAACAACTCGTGAAAATTTGATCTCGCCATTCCAACTCACCATTTCATCCCACACCTCTATGAATAAAAAAATCCCGAGTTGCAAGCTAACAAACTAACTTCCACAACAAAACTAACTTCCACAATAAGAAAAATGACTTAGAAAGCTAATTCCTTTAGTACCACAAACATAAAATTAAAAAATCATCACACGTCTAGAAAGCCTCACATAAAACCTAATGTAGATGTAACCGTTATATTTGCATTCTTCAGAATGGTCAATGATAATGAAGGTGAGATTAAAAACCACAAGCAAGTGGAAAATCAAAGGGAAAGTGGTCGTGTTCAACCAAGGAAGGAGAGGTCCATGGGTGACAATTGCAAAAAGTAAGAATCACAAGGAGATAAAGGGTGCATTAGCGAGAAAGAAATATTATGGAATCTCTGAGGCTCTACAAATCCATCTTGTTTAGTGATCTTTTATATATACATATCAAACAAGCAAGCAAATATAATAATGGAAGTCAAGGTGGTTGAGAAATACAACTGCAATGCATAGCTTACAAGGACAAGCACTCCCAATCAAACATACAAACAAGAAAACTCTTAAGGCCCACGATCACCCGGTCTATAGATTATAACGAATTACTAGAAAGCCAACTTTTTTCCTTTTTGGCCAAATAACCCACACAATAGCATAGGACATCATAGACCCCCTTTCACTCATTCTTGGAGAAAGCACTTGCACCCATGAAACACAAAAATTGAGTGTGGTATAACCCAATCAACCTCGCAAGCATGAATAAAGTGATGCCAAATAGAGCCCTCGAAGTCGCAATGAAAGAGAAGATGATCTCGAGATTGTGCATTGTGGTCACTCATAGGACACACACACCGTCTCCACCTCGAATACCTCTTCTGGAACAAGGTATCCCTAGTGGTGATACAATTCTATAAGAGCTCCCATATAAAGATACTTAGGGAGGTACATGTTTCCTCCACACCATCGAGGAAGGGAAATCAGATCTAGCCCCCGACACTGAGTTCACATGCACCCGGTAGTTATAGAATGATGAAACCTAAAAGGATTCTCCCTTATAACATTTCAAAGTCCATCCATCCTACTCATTTCTTGGGGGTCATAAGCTCGAGGTCTGCCATCAAAGGCTTTTAAATGTTGTCCAATCCAAGGATTTTAAAGACGTGGTATGAGGTGTTTCAATAGCCCGTGACGAGTGGCATTAACTTTAAGGATTGAGGCAAAGCCTCAAGGAAAAAGTTCCATTTGGAGAAGTTTTCTCGAGGTGGAGAAAGGTCTATACCGAGTCGGAGGTTGGAAATTATCAGGTCTATCATAAGAACCTTTAAGGGGGTCAGTGAAGCTTTGAATGCATGCCAACATGATGATAGCATTCATTTTCAATGAAATGCATGCCAACGTGATGGTAGCAGAGGATGAGGCTTAACATTATTTTTGCTTGTGTAGATGCTATGGGGGAGGAATGGTATTGGTAATTTGATGTGGTGTGGGTGTTGTGCGAGACTTTTCTTTTCTCTTGCTCTCTTTTGTCTTCCTTCTCAATACTATATGTCTCTTCGTCAGATCCGTTTTCAGCTTCTTTCAGTTGGAATGTCACTGTGTGGTTTTGCTATTGTGAATTAATCTTTAGTGTTTGTATGAGTTTTGCCAATGTAGTCAGTTGAGGGGGTTGGTGTTCAGTGGTCGGTTGTGTAAGGGGTGAGGTGTTTTGTAAGTATGTCTTCTGTTTTAGTTCTTTTTGCGGTGGTTATATGTATTAGTTGGTAGTGGTTGTGTGCAGTAATATTGTGCGCATCCGTCTTTTTTTGTCTTTGTGCTTTATGGAAGAAACGTGCTGGCATTCATTTGTAGGGAGGTTGGGCGAGCTCTGAAGCTCTGGTGTTTGGATTCGTCTAATTTCCAAAGTACGTGGTAGATGTATTGGGGGGATACCTTCATCTTGGGGGTGGTTTGACATTTAGAACGAAGTGTAAAAGGTGGGCCAAATGGATGTCGATAGGTTGGGCAGGGATGTAATCTACATGGCCAAAGAGAGGAGCATGCTAAGAATTAGCTTTTATACAAAACTTCTTAACAATAGACAAATTTTTTAGCAGCACAAGAGGAACAGTGGCAGATGGCCAAGTTAAAAGAAGGATATCAGGATAAGGCTTAAGTTGGAGTTAAATGGGGACGAATAAGGATCATCATGTGGGAAGATCTTCCCTTTGATTTATTATAAGTAATTACTCCAAAATTGGATGTGGTAGATGTTATTAATATGAGGTCAGTATGCCCTAAACGGATAAGTGATGAGGTTGTGCATAGTTCTAGTGTTAATGGGATTAAAGACTGTACTAAGATCTGAAGTGATGGAGAAGTTTGTACATGACCTTAGGACTTGTGCCATTGGAGATCAACTTCAGTTGAAAGATAAGGTTCCAGAGAAGTAGATTTTCAGGAAGGATCTCCAAACACCAGGACTCTCTTGATGATCTCAGTTGTGATGAGATGATGAGGCTTCTGAGAGATGGCACTCTTATCTCTTTGAGGATGATGATCTTCTTGATAGAAACAAGGTGGAAGATTAAATCCATGGCTTGAGACTCACAAAAAAAAACACCATTTTTTTATGGTGGCTTTTCCAGGGAACAATTGCGCAGCTAAATATAGCATTTGGAGCCATCCTTTCTTGTGGCCAAAGGCACTTCGATGCTAAGGTTAGGTGACTGAGTAAGGATGGATGTAAACTGTAATTAGATTGTAAGTTTGTATATTTCTTATTCCATTTGTTCATCTTATATAGCGAATATTGTACTCATAAATTGATTCTATCGTCGAGACGTGATGGAGGGAGGAGATCTTGCTGAGGATTTTACTCATCCATGACTGAGTTTCATTCTACACTTGGCTCTGTTTGAGACCCAATACTTAATTGGATCAAAAGTTGTACAAAATAAATCTTGAGCTTGTGACAGCCCAGAGATCTGCGTTCGGGCCTCATTGTCTTGAGCCAAACTTCAAGATTTGCATCAAGTTGGTAATGATCTGGGCTTGGGCGTCTGACTTACGGGTTGAGCGGTGACTTGGCCAAGTCTGGGCTGAACCGTGCTTGGGCATGCTCGAGACCGCATCAGGGCCTTACTATATTAGGATTGGCCTACTCGACATGTCTGGTTGTGACTGAGTGACTATTTTTTGTCTCATCACATACTATGTTGGGTCAATATTTATCAAAATGAAGACATGCGGGTCAACAACCAGATGGAAGCTTTGAGCAAACTGGTGATAATGCAGCTTGCAAGGAAGCTGGGACCATTTCCACTGACAATAAATCTTCCTAGGATGGCCTCAACCGTGATCCAAACTGTTTGGGAAGAGGACAGTGTAGTGGCTCCGGAGAATAGCAATCGGAACATGCTATTATGCAAACCAAAGATGGCGGTTCGCTCATGGGCATGTATAGGTGTCCTGGGATTAGAAAACGAAATAGCCCAGCCACATAAAGAATAAGAACGTTCTCACATCTTGTTTTGTCAGTAAGGGTGACATTACTCAACATGATGTGCTAGGTGGGGACAATGGAGGTATTGAACTATTGGACATGGGCTTGGGCTTAAAACCTAAGTGGTGGATAGGTTTAACAAGTACAAGTGGAAGGTGGGTAAAGTAGTCCAAGGGAGTGGCAGTGAAGGTGGCTCAAAGTCTGATCTGAACAAAATGTTGGATATTGCTAAGAAACTTGGGGTTTCTGTTGTGACTGACAAGCTAAATCAGCTTGACATCAAGTGCAAAGTGGGCCAACATTGTGGAGGACCATGATATTTCTCTTTGTCCCATTTTTTGTTTGCATGTTCCTGGTGATTGCAGCAGCTCACAGGATCCTCTTGGGTCCATTCAAGAAGTCATAGGTTATGATCTTGGGCAAGAACTCCAAGATAACCAAGCAGGGAGGACTGACTATGAATATTGTAGAGGGTGCGTGTAGGAGGGGGGACTAGAATTTTTGTATGTAACTGTTGAATGTTAAAAGATGGTGACAATTGGGCTTCGTTGTAACTTGTCAAAGATTTCAATGTTACTTTAAAAAAAAACTAATATAGTAAACTAATTTTTTTTAATAAAATAGAAAGGTTTAATGAAAGAACACATAATGTTAGGTTGCATGGAATATGTACCATCAACCCTCATAAAGGCTTTTCTATGAGTGTAGTGATGATCACATTCCCATCTCACATAAAAATATGCAAATCAAATTCTTTGGTTTTTTTTTTTTTTTTTTTTTTTTTTTTGGTGGGGGGATTGGTATTGTAATTCTCACGCTAATGGGAATTTGAATATCATCTAACTTTCTCTCTTCCTTTCCTATCTCATCCTATGCACTCCCAAGATTAAAATAAAACCATGAGAAGCCATACACTGTTCCATAGACTTCACAATCTATTAGAAGGATATTTTAACTTACCTCCCCATCACTAATGTCGAATTAGGGATCACTACACAATTGTTTATCAAGGTTTACGTTGTTACACATCCCTCACAAATCTAACTAAGACACTTCTCAAATCTCCTCTTAGTTTCTCCATGATGAGGTTGAAGTCACAGATGGTGAACTCCTCCACCGAGTACTTGGGAACATGTGCGAAATACTAAAACACGCCACTGGCAATAAGGATGATGAAGGCAAGCATGAGACCAGAGAGTGAGAATCCTGGAGAGACATAGCAACAAGAGCCTCGATACCTATGGGAGTGAAATTTCTCATATGAAAGCGTGCCGATGCGTGAACTAACCCATAACACCGGCGGATCGTAACCGGCCACAACATCATAATATAACACATTCTTGATACGAGAATGAAACGGAAATAAAAACTACGATAAAATTTGAACAAAATAAGTATATTTGATTCGCCCCGCCAGAGTCATAAAGACAAACCAATATACAAGCATCTAGTATAGCAATATAGTACACTTGATAACACAGAGGAAGCAAAACATACCAGTACAGGGTGGACACGACCAAACACCACAAAACGCGCCTACAACGGAAAACGGGGCCTACGCGCCATGCTCAGCAGGAACGATAACACTGTCTGCACTCCAATAGAAGCACACCCCTTGCGGGGTCAGCAAAGCACAAAGCTAGCTGGTGCGAGCGAACTAAATACAAATAACAGAATACTATACAAGGAAAATTCATGTCAGACAATAAAGGATAAGTAACAAGTTCTAAAGTCTAAATCACACCGTGTCTCTAAAGATAATATTTCTAAGTTAAGGCAACAACACAAGAATTTCAGATTCAATTTTAACTACAAGTTTAGGATATATGCCGATCATTACACGTGATTCAAACATGGTAAATATCAAGCGATGAAAATAAAGACAATCTCATAGTTCTTCCTAGTCTCCTAGGTATAGCAATCAAGTCGAAACCAAAAATTCTGTAAAATTCTGTATAAGTGTCTCATATCGTAGGTATCCGCATACCCTACGAATGTGTCTCACCCAGACACATCCCACAACGTGCACCAGTACCACTTCGGGCTCGTTTGTATCCTAATGGGGTGCCATCTGCCAAGATACAAACTCAAACATCCCGAACGACTGGCCTAACACGACCAACCTAACACAATCAAACTCAAGCGCGCTGGGAGGGAAAGCGAGTAATCTACAAAGCACGTCCTCCGGGACCCGTCCTACTGCACTCTATAGTGGCAAGTGCGTGCGGGAGCTCACCGCACCTCGGCAAGCTTGCCACATGCAATAGCGTCCTCAATGTCAGGTGTGAGTCATCTCAAGCACCATCCAACTCACGATGCAAGTAAGCTCCTAAGCATCGACATTATGGGCATTATAGCAGGGTAAAGACACTTATACTAATATCCACATGCACAAATGACGAGTCTGTACATAAACAAAGGTAACAGTCGTGCAATCATAATCAATTCGACAATTTTTATAAAACCACGCCTATGCCAGGGTCCCAACATGACCCAATTCACCACCATAAATTTATTCGAGTCGATTATCATACATGCTCAAGACTCGGCAATCCACGGTAAAACATGACATACTATGCAAACTCGAAAACGAAGCATACAAGTCCAATGTCATTACACCAAAGCCTAATCACACCAAAATTCATTCACTATTCGTGTAACGACCCGGTCCACATGACACCATATTGTCCGCTTTGGGCTACCAACCGGCCCGCACGGCTTTAAAACGCGTGTTGTCATGTAGAGCGACCTCGCACACTTAAAGCACATCCCCCTCCCGCACCCAGGCGATATGGGACTATGATTCCCCTTGTAGCTCGTCCAACCCTTCTTAGCCTATTGGGCCTGTTGGGCCCTCTACCCTCACCCTCACCCTCACCTCAGGTCCGCCCACTTAGGGTCTCACAATCCACCCCCCTTAAGGCCAAACGTCCTCGTTGGCCACACAGGCACCCACAACGTCCACGTCGCCAGAGGGCCCACCAACACGTGGCATACTTCCGGCTGGGTCAGGCTCTGATACCAACTGTAACGACCCGGTCCACATGACACCATATTGTCCGCTTTGGGCTACCAACCGGCCCGCACGGCTTTAAAACGCGTGTTGTCATGTAGAGCGACCTCGCACACTTAAAGCACATCCCCCTCCCGCACCCAGGCGATATGGGACTATGATTCCCCTTGTAGCTCGTCCAACCCTTCTTGGCCTATTGGGCCTGTTGGGCCCTCTACCCTCACCCTCACCCTCACCTCAGGTCCGCCCACTTAGGGTCTCACAATTCGATTTCATTCAAGTATATCATGCTTTCAGAAAACCCAATACGTAATTCATTCACAAATAACCAACACAATCATCGAAATATCTGAAAACCCCGAATTTCGAATTTGGATTCATTTGTACACAATCGATGGTATGATGTAAAACTTAAATTCAAGATTTCAAATAATAATTTCTTAAAATAAAAATTATAGTTCCACTCACCTGAGCGGAATGGGTTTTCAAAACCCAATTCCTACCGGTCGAAGCTCCTAACTCGCCAAAACCACGAATGCGGGACCACGAAAATTTTTAAAACTGCAAGGCGGACTCGAAGGTGAGCAAACTAGCCGAAAACTATAAAAATAAATAAATTACAAGTGGCGCGTGACTGAAAGAAAAACTTACAGGCAATAAAAATTCGGCAAACACCCCGCTGAAACCCAAAGTTTGGCGAAAACTCGCTGAAACCCTCCCTACTCCGGTCTGATCAACTCCAAACCGCACAACAGCCCGGAAATGGGTCTAAGAACACTCGGAGTCACGAATGTGCGGCTCACCCATGCACCCAAAGTCCGGATTCACGCCGAAGAATCCTCAAAACGAACATGCACCCTGATTTTTTTTGAAAAATGCGGCCAACACCGAAACCACCCTTGCATGTGGGGTCTAAGGGCTCCAAATGACGCCACCAAGTCCCCTCAACGGCCGATTGGACCTACGAAATCCGATCAAACACAACCAACACCAAACCCAAATGTGAAACTGATTTTTTTTTGGGAAAAACCAACAGAGAAACGAAGAGGGAATGAAGAGAGGAAGAAATGAGGAGGAGGTGAGATTTGGGGGAAGAAATCAACAAAACTGCCGACGAAATCTCGCTGGAGACGAAGAGTTGAAGAGGAAACCTCGTACTATAAAAAAAAAAAAAAAGGAAAGTGAAGAAAGAAAGAAAAAGAGGGGGTCGTCTTTTAAAGGGTGGGTGGCTATGTGCACCCACCACATTAACTGAGTACACCCCGACCAAATCTTTTTTTTTTTAAAACACAGATATTACATCATACACACCTTAAAAAAATCTCATCCTCGAGATCGAGCAAAGCCACGACAAGAAAACCTAGGCGAAAAGCTCGGGGTATTTCTGTCTCATCTGGTCCTCCAGCTCCCAAGTCACGTTACCCGCTCGGTGGCTCCAATGAACCTTCACTAACTTCACTGTCCTCCGATGAAGTTGTTTCACATCATCATCAACAATGACTACTGGCCTCATTGGATACGTCAACTCATCCGAAATCTCCACCTCAACAAGCTCTATAATCTGTGACGGGTCTGCCAAACACTTCCGCAACATGGATACGTGAAACACGTTGTGGAGACTTGACATACTTTGCGACAAAGCCAATTTATAGGCCACTGGTCCAATCCTCTCAGTAATCTCATATGGCCCTACATACCTCGGTGCAAGCTTCCCTAGACTTCGGAACCTAACAACTCCACGCATTGGGGAAACTTTCAGAAAAACCCTGTCACCAACATCAAACGCTAACTCCTTACGCCTCTTATCAGCGTAACTCTTCTGTCTACTCTGGGCTGTCAACAAACGCGCTCTAATCAGCTCAATCTTCTCAGTAGTTTCTCTGATCACATTCGGCCCCATCACAACTGACTCTCCAATCTCTGCCCAACAAATAGGGGACCTACACGGTTGTCCGTAGAGTGCCTCAAACGGTGCCATGCCAATACTTACGTGGTAGCTGTTGTTGTATGCAAACTCGCATAACGGTAGGTGATCTTCCCAATTGCCCCCAAAAGTCTAAAATGCATGCTCTAAGCATGTCTTCCACTACCTGATTCACTCGCTCAGATTGGTCATCTGTCTGTGGATGATAAGCTATACTCATGTCCAATCTAGTACCCATAGCTTGCTGAAAGCTCTGCTAGAAGTGGGCTGTGAAAAACTGATCTCTGTCCGATACAATCGAAACAGGCGACCCATGAAGGCGAACTATCTCCCGAATGAACAACACCGCTAGATTGTCTGTCGTCCGATTCATACTAACAGGAATGAAATGTGCACACTTCGTCAACCGATCAACAATGACCCATATCGACTCATTACCTTTCCTCGACCATGGAAGTCCATCGATGAAATCCATAGTGATATACTCCCACTTCCACTTCGGGATATCCAATGGATGCAATAACCCAGACGGTCTCTGATGCTCGGCTTTCACCTGCTGACAAGTCGCACACCGTGCCACAAACTCTCCAATGTCTTTCTTCATGCCACGCCACCAGAAAGAACGTCTCAAATCTCGATACATCTTTGTTCCACCGAGGTGAATGGTGAAACGAGATCTATGAGCTTCCTGTAAGATATCTCTTCGCAACTCCTCATCAGACGGAACACAAAGCCGCCCACAAAACCGCAACCCTCCATCTGAACCCACCGACCAATCGGTAGGGCACTCATCCAATGTGTCAACTACCAAATCTGCTATCTGCCTCGTAATCACTGGATCAGAGGTCTGTCTCTACACCACTCTACTGATCAACGGCGGATAAACTGCTAAACCCGCTATCATGTTGCCTTCTGTACTGAAAGTAGGCTGAACTGCAAATGAAACCAATGTCTCAAGTGTTCGGTACTCCTGAATCATCATGGTTGCCATCACTGCATGTCGCCTACTCAAGGCATATGCAACCACATTGGCCTTACTAGGCTGATATTGTATCTCGAAGTTATAGCTGCTAAGAAAATCAACCCATCTTTGTTGCCTCATATTCAATTCCCTCTGAGTGAATAGGTACTTCAAACTCTTGTGATCTGTGAACAACTCGAACCTCTCACCATACAGATAATGTCTCTAGATCTTCAAAGAAAATACTACGGCTGCCAACTCTAAATCATGTGTCGGATATCTCCGCTTGTGGGGTTTCAACTATCGAGACGCATAGGCTACGACCTTCTTGCCTTGCATCAACACTCCACCCAATCCTGTACCGCAAGCATCAGTAAATACCACCAGCCGGCTACCAGGTGTCGGAATAGTCAACACTGGTGCTGAAGTCAACCGAAGCTTCAAAGTTTCAAAAGCTTCTTCACACTTTTCTGACCATACAAAAGGAACATTCTTCCTAGTTAACTGAGTGAGTGGTGCTGCAATCAGGGAAAATTTCTCGATAAACCGTCGATAATAACCAGCCAAACCCAGAAAACTACGAATCTCCGTCACACTACTCGGTCGTCTCCAAGACTTCATTGCTTCGACTTTCTCGGGATCCACTGCAATACCTCCACTAGAAATGACATGCCCGAGAAATTGAACTTCAGTCTCCCAGAAGTGACACTTACTAAACTTCGCATACAACTGATTTTCTCTAAGTGTCTCCAAAACAATGCGAAGGTGATATCTGTGTTCCTCTAAACTCCTCGAGTACACTAAGATATCATCAATGAAGATTACCACAAACTTGTCCAAGTATGGACTGAACAATCTATTCATCAAATCCATGAAGAAAGCTGGTGCATTTGTCAATCCAAATGGCATGACTGGAAACTCATACAAGCCATAACGGGTCCGAAAAGCGGTAATTGGAACGGAATGTTCCTCAACTCTCATCTAATGATACCCGAATTGCAAATCTAACTGTGAAAACACTACGACTCCCCTCAACTGATCCAATAGATCATCAATTCGAGGCAATGGATACTTATTCTTGATGATCACTTTATTCAGATCTCGATAATCTATGCGCATCCTCAATGATCCATCCTTCTTGGACACAAATATTGCTGGAGCTCTCCAAGGTGAATTGCTCGGCCGAATAAACCCCTTACGAAGCAACTCATCAAGTTGTACTTTCATCTCTTCCAATTGCTTAGGTGCAAGCCTGTACGCTGATTTAGATATAGGTGCAGTACCAAGAACCAGGTCAATCCGAAACTCTACCTCACGACGAGGAGGGATACCAGGAATCTCCTGAAAGACATCAGGGAACTCACACACAACCTAGCATCAGGTGGTGCTAACATCACTGACCTATGCAAGCAATCAATGATCACCGAATGACTGGACAACCAATCCATCCCTAGAATCAAATGATAGCCCTCAAAACCCAATACAATAAAGTCAAACACGAAGTTGTACCCCAACAAGGAAAACTCGAAACGGAGACAATATTCCCACAACCAAATCGAACTGCCCAAGGGAGACACAACGCACAAGGGCTTCGGCAAAGGCACTACCTCAAGGTTGTCTCTAACAACCAACTGTCTAGAAATAAAAGACCTAGATGCTCCTGTATCGAAAAGAGCCCTCAACAGAGAAGACGACGAATGCACAAAACCTGGCACACAACACATGTATCCTGAATCACATGACAGCACACTAACATGCAATTTTTCCTACGCATAATGCACATAACACAAGTCTTACTACATCTGGCACACACAACTACAACAAAAAAAATAATAACATACCCTCAACATTTCCCTGACCGGGAATAGCTGCTAGGCGAACAGGCGGTGCTGGGAGAGGGACTCTTTGACCAATACCAGGCGCAGGTGCTAACTGTCCCTGAGGTGCCCTCTGCTGTGCTGGTCCATACCTATTATGAGGACAAAGTCTGGAAAAGTGCCCCAATTGTCCACAAGTATAACAAACTACATGCTCCCATCGATTTGTCTAACCTCTTGGACAATCACGGGCTACATGTCCATCCTGACCACAAGTGAAGCAATCGCTCCTAGTTCCTGTCTGACCACCCCACCTAGGTTGTCTCTGTTGTTGCTGCTGTCCATGATCTCCTCGGTCTCTGCCACCTCTGCGGTCTCTGACAGTCCTAACTGGTCCCCCTCTACCAGGTCTCTCTGCTGGACAGCGACACGCTCTGGCTATTGTGCCTGCTCAATTGTCTGGCTTTCTCGGCCAAACCTCTGATTGCGTTCTGAACCTCTAGCTCGTCGAACCAAAGTCTCTTGTCTACACTCGGCGTCCACTCGCTCCTGGCTCAAAGTGACGTCCACTAATCTATCAAAAGGACGCTCGATCATCACCATCAACTGTTTCCTTAGGAACGGGTTCAGACCACTCAAAAACTTCCTGTTCTTCTTCTCTGGAGTATCTATAAAACAAGTGGCATAGTGGCTCAACTGTGTAAACTCGGCCAAGTATTCAGAAACAGATCTAGAACCCTGCTGTAAATGTAGAAACTTGTCCACTATCTCAGCTCTGGCAGAATCAGGAACAAAATGTTGTTCAAACACCTGGCAAAATGTATCCCACTGCATCTCTGACACATCACGGCTCTGCCTCACTGAATCCCACCAGTACATAGCCTCTCCGTCAAACTGGTGTGCCTGTAACTCAGTACGCTGTATAGGTGTCAGCACCATCCTCTCAAATATGAGCTCTACCTTATGGATCCACCGATCCGCAGGTAGAGAATCTCCAGTACCATCAAATCTTTCACCCCCCAAGCTGACGAAATCCATGTTGCGCCGAGTAAACGGATCCTCTGACTGACTGCCCTGCCTCATATTTTGTGCCAATTGGGTCATCATTTCCATAAAAGCCTGAGAGACATCCTCTCCAGCAGTGTCTGATCCCTCACCCTGGGATCTCTTACCACGCGTCATCACCAAACAACCTCTACGTAAAAGAAAACACACATACAATACATCAAACAACACAACAAAAGTCCTAACTCCTCTACCCAAGTCACTCAAGGAAGTGGTATACGATGATGTTCTATGTGAACCGGTAAACAATGGCTCTGATACCAAGCTCTATCACGCCCCGACCCGCCACGGCAATCGCAGCGTGCCGCTGCGTGAACTAACCCATAACACCGGCGGATCGTAACCGGCCACAACATCATAATATAACACATTCTTGATACGAGAATGAAACGAAAATAAAAACTACGATAAAATTTGAACAAAATAAGTATATTTGATTCGCCCCGCTAGAGTCATAAAGACAAACCAATATACAAGCATCTAGTATAGCAATATAGTACACCTGTTAACACAGAGGAAGCAAAACATACCCGTACAAGGTGGACACGACCAAACACCACAAAACGCGCCTACAACGGAAAACGGGGCCTACGCGCCACGCTCAGCAGGATCGCCAACACTGCCTGCACTCCAATAGAAGCACACCCCTTGCGGGGTCAGCAAAACACAAAGCTAGCTGGTGCGAGCGAACTAAATACAAATAACAGAATACTATACAAGGAAAATTCATGCCAGAGAATAAAGGATAAGTAACAAGTTCTAAAGTCTAAATCACACTGTGTCTCTAAAGATAATATTTCTAAGTTCAGGCAACAACACAAGCATTTCAGATTCAACAACAACTACAAGTTTAGGATATATGTCGATCATTACACGTGATTCAAACATGGTAAATATCAAGCGATGAAAATAAAGACAATCTCATAGTTCTTCCTAGTCTCCTAGGTATATCAATCAAGTCGAAACCAAAAATTCTGTAAAATTCTGTATAAAGTGTCTCATATCGTAGGTATCCGCATACCCTACGAATGTGTCTCACCCAGACACATCCCACAACGTGCACTTGTACCACTTCAGGCTCGTTTGTATCCTAATGGGGTGTCATCTGCCAGGATACAAACTCAAACATCCCGAACGACTGGCATAACACGGCCAACCTAACACAATCAAACTCAAGCGCGCTGGGAGGGAAAACGAGTAATCTCCAAAGCACGTCCTCCGGGACCCGTCCTACTGCACTCTATAGTGGCAAGTGCGTGCGGGAGCTCACCACACCTCAGCAAGCTTACCACATGCAATAGCGCCCTCAATGTCAGGTGCGAGTCATCTCAAGCACCATCCAACTCACGATGCGAGTAAGCTCCTAAGCATCAGCACAACAGACATTATAGCGGGGTAAAGACACTTATACTAATATCCACATGCACAAATGACGAGTCTGTACATAAATAAAGGTAACAGACGTGCAATCATAATCAATTCGGCAATTTTTATAAAACCACGCCTATGCCAGGGTCCCAACATGACCCAATTCACCACAATAAATTTATTCGAGTCGATTATCATACATGCTCAAGACTCGGTAATCCACGGTAAAACATGACATACTATGCAAACTCGAAAACGAAGCATACAAGTCTAATGTCATTACACCAAAGCCTAATCACACCAAAATTCATTCAATATTCGATTTCATTCAAGTATATCATGCTTTCAGAAAACCCAATACGTAATTCATTCACAAATAACCAACACAATCATCGAAATATCTGAAAACCCCGAATTTTGAATTTGGATTCATTTGTACACAATCGACGGTATGATGTAAAACTTAAATTCAGGATTTCAAATAATTATTTCTTAAAATAAAAATTATAGTTCCATTCACCTGAGCGGAATGGGTTTTCAAAACCCAATTCCTACCGGTCGAAGCTCCTAACTCGCCAAAACCACAAATGCGGGACCACGAAAATTTTTAAAACTGCAAGGCGGACTCGAAGGTGAGCAAACTAGCCGAAAACTGGAAAAATAAATAAATTACAAACGGTGCGTAACTGAAAGAAAAACTTACAGGCAATAAAAATTCGGCAAACACCCCGCCGAAACCCAAAGTTTGGCGAAAACTCGCCGAAACCCTCCCTACTCCGGTCTGATCGCCTCCAAACCGCACAGTAGTCCGAAAATGGATCTAAGAACACTCGGAGTCATGAATGTGCGGCTCACCCATGCACCCAAAGTCCGGATTCTTGCCAAAGAACCCTCAAAACAAACATGCACCCTGATTATTTTTGAAAAATCTGGCCAACACCGAAACCACCCTTGCATGTGGGGTCTAAGGGCTCCAAATGATGCCCCCAAGTCCCCTCAACGACCGATTGGAACTATGAAATCGGATCAAACACAACCAACACCAAACCCAAATGTGAAACTGATTTTTTTTGCGAAAAACTAACAGAGAAACGAAGAGGAAATGAAGAGAGGAAGAAATGAGGAGGAGGAGGAGGTGAGATTTGGGGGAAGAAATCAACAAAACTGCCGACGAAATCTCGCTGGAGACGAAGAGTCGAAGAGGAAACCTCGTACTGTAAAAAAAAAAAGGAAAGAGAAGAAAGAAAGAAAAAGGGGGGGGGGGGGTCGTCTTTTAAAGGGTGGGTGGCTATGTGCCCCCACCACATTAACTGAGTACACCCCAACCAAATTTTTTTTTGTTTTTTTTTTGAAAACACAGACAACCCTTAATCCTTTGTAGCATCCGAATTTAAATTTAGTCCGCAATTTCCTATTTGTTTTGTGAAAAAAAAGAAGAGAAAAGACGGGTTGTCTAATATCATTCTTATTTTTGTAGCTTTAGTTGATACTTCAAAGTTTTATTTAGAATGAAAGAAGAAAATTGGATTTATGAGGGTTTATATACGGAATCACTTCCCGATGGTATTCGAGTTCGTTTAGATAATGACGAAATTAGGCATGGCATATAGAAGAGAAAACATGAAGAATTGAAATAATGACTCGGAATAAAGAAAAAAAATTGGTGTCTTGTGGATTGATAAAGACTCCAAGGATAGGAATTTAAAATGAAATATCAATGTAGTTATGATGATTCAACAATCTCATTACTTTAATTCTTAGGTCTTAGCTATTTTGACTGGATCAACTTTAGTAATGGAAGGAATAATAAGTCGGAATTCATTGGTTGATTGTATTATTAACTAGTGGAACACAATAAACCTTTCATATAAAAAATGTAATTTTTTCCTTTTTCCATTGAGTTCTCTTGCATTTCTGATTACACAGAAAATTTCCCTTCTTAACTGAGTTTCTTCATTGAAGTTCTCCAACAGAAAATATTATCAAGCCTTTCAACTGTTAAGCAAACATATCACTCAAAATTAGCATTTTGGCTAACAATGGGAAAGTTTGGAAATACAAACTGGTGTTTATTTGACAATATAATAAGAGCATCTCCATTCATGAGTGGAAAGCAAAAAAAATAATTTTTGAGGTTTTTCATCCTCAAATTTGCATTCCCACCCACCCCCCTCAAAGCATTTCCACCCATGGGTGGAAAACAAAAGCTGAAATTGAGATTTTCCATCCTCAGATTTGCATTTCCAATCACCCCCCTCACAATGTGTAAAATTTGCTATTTTGTGAAGAAAAGTCAAGAAAGTTATTTGACTTTTGCTTTTGAATGTGGAAAATATCTTACCTCCCTCTACTTTGAATGGAGGGATGCAATCAAAGTGGAGGGAGATAAGGATGAAAATTTTCTTCAAAGTGTGGATTTTTCCACCCTTGGCACGTGTGGGAGCAAATTTTTTGCTTTTTTCCTTTATGAGTGGAGTTGCACTTTGGGTTGGAAAGCCAAATTTTTTGCTTTCCACCCATGCTTTCACAGTGGTAGGTGTGGTAATTTTGCTTTTTTGTCATTTTCTAAAGAAAGGTCAAGAGATTTGTTGGACTTCTGTTTTTGCTTGAAAGTGTGGATTTATCCACCCTTGGCACATGTGTAGGAGCAAAAAATTTGCCTTTTCTCCATGAGTGGAAAGCCAAATTTTTTGTTTTCCTCCCCATGGGTGGAGATGCTCTAAATTATGCTTTTTCACTTGGAACAAGTAACTAAAACCTGACCTTCTCACTCAAACAAAAACACGTAAATGAGAAAATTGCAATGCAAACAAGGTAAAAACTTTAGCATTAATGTGATCGCTCAACTTGTAACTATTGCCTTAGAAGATAGAAAAATATGAGACGGTTTAAATTTTCATTTTTTCATCCCGTAGCTCGATAAATGGTACAACAATTGAAGAAACATGATTAGCCAAATTAGTTCCTTCTTCTAGCTGTTAGGTATATGTTAATTCACCTAGTTTCGAACAAATCGTGCATTGATTTTATTAAATTGGGGAAAGCTTAAGTTTCTCATTTGAGAAAATTAAACCACACAAGTATTTGTACTGTTAGCACATTATCAAGAAATGGTAAAGAAATCAATATCAAGCTAATTGGGCAGGCAAATTGAAAATGAAATAATAATAAGAGGAGGATAGAACAAAATTTATAGTGCATAGAAGTGATACCTTGATGTAGTTCATTTATAAGGGTTTCTTGGCATCAGAACCGTCATAAGCTCTGAGTTGCCACCTCTTCACCTAATTGAACTGGATCAGCAACAGGAACCGTCGGCAATGGAGCAGAACCCATTGGAAACAGCCTATGTAGGCCTCAATCGTCTCCACCACCATTGTCTACACCCCTAGCGAGATTAATTTTCCAATTAATCATTACTCTTCCTGATTTTATGATTTCGGGAAGAAGTGAATAAGGAGTAATATGAACGAACAGTAGGCTTTGAGGTTGTTCGTTGAAGCTATAAGTTAATTTAAACGATTGACTGACAAAGTATGTGGGTAGTTGGCCTTGTTTCTCTATGGTAGTTGTGTGCCATTGCCTTAAACTAGCCTCAGCTTGTCGACTCTCACCCAGGGAGTCTTGAGACTTCTATTGAGGTTAGGTGAAGTGGTGAACTCTCTCACTGCCCCTGGGTCACCTACCTCATTCCTGCCAAGTTTGACCCAGACCATATAGCATTTCCAATAACCTCCATAAGAGAGGTCTTTATTGGTAAATTAGACTTTAGTCGCAAATTATAATTTGAAATTAGAGTGTAGTTCCTTTTGGGCGAAATTAGAGAATGGTCACCAAAGTCACAGAAGCATTTAATGCCCTCACGTGTTGCTCGTGTGATAGTAGAAAAAGACCAAAAAAAATTTCCCATCCCACACCCCATGCACATGACAATGTTTGAAACAATTTTCGATTGTTTCCCATTATGCCCCTCCTTATATCCTACCGTTCGTCACAATGTAAGGCTACATGGCCGGTCTAGATGCAAACATGGCTAGAATGGAAGCCCCCATCCACAATCGATCGAATGGGAGAGTGAAAGCCCTCTTCCATAGTCTCCTCCACAACAAATTGAATTAACCTCCTCACGTGTCGCAAAATCCAGTTAATGACTTTCCCTGAAATTTTTCCCTCTACTCCATTAAATCACAACCATCATCACCATTGATCTCCCCTCCACGGCCAAATATTGTCGCAACCTGTTGCACCACCACCAAATCTGCCCATTGCCATCCATTACATCACCACCGCTCTTTCCCCACCATATTTTGAAACCCACTGTCATGACTTTCTTTTGAAGCTCAACAATGGCATGTCATACTCCTTCCACACTTATCGCATCACATTCTTTAATTGCCCATTCTTTTGAAGTGCCTACTAAAAACAAGGTTAAAGTGTACATTAATTGATGAGGTTGTGGAGAAAAACGAATGAGATGTAAGGGCATTAATGAAGAAATTAAGTGGTTTAGGTAAGACGTGATTGAGAGGTAATTAACTTGCTGGTGGGGGAGGAAGTGTAGTAAATGAATGTACAACTGATAAGAGGTTGTTAGGAGATGAAGTGAAACTAAATCTAGTCGTAGTTGGACTAGAGCTAGAAGTGGGGCATGGGCAATAGAAAACGAAAACGGGTTGTGATGAACCATAGTAATAGCTAGTGAGGTGGCAATCGGACAAAGGAGGCGGGTTGACCTGTGACCCAAATTGGATACTTAGTTGTTTCAGATTATAATTAAGCCTTCCTTTCGTCTAATAAGCCTAGCATCTCAAATGACTACATTGAATTAATGTATTGAATTCTAGTGCCTATTCAATTATCCCCGGATTTATCTATAAAATGTACCGATGATCAGTAAACAATCTTCACCATTTTTCTGATCTTGTTTGACAATCACCACTACTTCATTGTTTCACTGCTTTATGATCCTATTTGACAATAACCATTGCTAGTTTCTGGTTTGACAAGTGTTGTTTTACCCACTTAAAGTTCTTTGTAGATAATCTAATCATGTACCAATCATCATTATCATCTGGCAAAAATATTATAGATATTCCATTGTGCAGAGATGGCTTGGGAGGATCTACCTACACATGTGCTCAATGAAATCGCTCATCGAGTAGATTTGCTCGATAGTCTTCGCATGAAACACGTTTGTCACAACTCGCACCATCAGATCGACTTGTCTTTTATGAGGGAAGTTGCCTAGAGAACAGACTTGGGAATCGGGAAAGATATGTTGGAAGTGATTGAAACAGTTGATGCAGTGATTATTGAGGTGAATGTCGGCCTACATCTCGGTGTATCTATGGAACTCGTGCAGCAAGCTGCAGTGAACACTGCACGTCAACTGTCTGAGCGTCGGTTGGAGTTTTTCCACGGCTATATGGCAGCCTATCAATGCCACTTTTGGAAATATGGTCTCTGTAGAGTTTTTTTTTGACATTTAAATGAAGATTAACTGTTTTTTTAAAATGTTGTCCTCTTATTAACTAATTTAATCTCCTCTAACTACATTATCAATTAACTAACACCTTGTATTATAATACTTCAAATCAAGCAACAAAGATTAGAACCCAATACTTGTAGGCAACTAAAACTATGTTTGCTACTTAATTGCATTTTACATCAAAGAGCTATAATCAAAGAGTTATAATCAAATATCAAGTATTGTTATAATTGTGTTTTACATCAAAGAGTGTATTATTGTTGGATTCAAGACATGCATATCAAAGCCTAATTGAGAATATACAAGAGGTAAATTCCCCAACCTAAAAAATGGAGACAGAGGAACCCACTTGTAATCCTTCGTTAAGGTTTGCATCGTTGTGTAGCTATTTCATGCGTGCCTTCATGGGACACTAGTTGATTCGTTATTGTATTGCATTTTCTTAATACCCACAACTCAATAGTGGACCTTCCTTCAAGCTCAAATCTCCATCAGAATCATGTGTTCTTTGTTTGTAGCTCCAATATAAACGCAACCATTTCAACCTTGCCTTGTAATACACCCCTATTATACCGTCATAGTTAATTCTTGGAGGATCCACTCCTAGATAGATTGCAATAAACTTCCTGAGGGTACTCCTACCATCATAAATAGTGATTTCTAATGTTGTTCTCAGTTGCCATTTCCTATCCATATCAACTTTCTATCAATGTTTTTTTTTTTTTTTTTTTTTATTTTTTATTTTTTATCTAAGGTTGTAAACAAACAAATGGAAGTAGATAACATGTGAACAATATGTATATGAATATTAGCGGAATAGCCAGAACATGACGACCTGAGTATGTGAAAGATATGAAACAAGGTATCCACAACAAATAAACATGTTTATAGTGGGCAATTAACACTCTGTTTGCTACATCAAAAAGCTATACTTAAAGAGTTATCATCAAGTATTGTTATAATTGGTGTTTTACATCAATGAGTGTATGAATAAATAGAGACCACTCGGACTCCAATTCCAAAATAATCTAGTGTCGTTGCTTCACTTTCTTGTAACTTTCTTGTAACTCTACCACCACAAAAAAGTCAATACACATACAAAATATCGACTGTAATAACAAAGTTTGATGAACCAAAATCAAACACGAATTTGTGCTTCTACCTTCGAAAATGAGCTTGTTGAACCATTTTCATCCCCCGTTATAGAATTATACTTCCACTACAATGAGCTTGATGAGGTTTTTGGAAGTGAGACAGTAACAAATAGGGGAATACTCGATTGAAAAGAAGATATTAGACTTTCATAGTATTAGGGAAAAAGGTTAATTGGTGGTAATAGTGACATGGAGTGAGAATAAAGGAAGATGTGAGAAGAGAGGACAATAATTTACATAATGAACAAAGAGG
The DNA here is from genome assembly GCA_963556465.1 of Berberis vulgaris. Classification (NCBI taxonomy): domain Eukaryota; kingdom Viridiplantae; phylum Streptophyta; class Magnoliopsida; order Ranunculales; family Berberidaceae; genus Berberis; species Berberis vulgaris. Next base: position 25,633,863 of record OY747127.1, read on the forward strand.
TGTCGATCTTTATGGTGTGTTGAGGAAGATGAGTAATGATCGAGTCTAACAATCATTAGATACAACGTGGGCCAAGTGGACGGTCATATCTGAATAGGGGTAAATGTGAAAGAAGGGTTTCAAGCAATATCACGTGCATGGGGCGTGATATAGAAAAAGCTTTTTGGGTCATTTTCTACCATTATGTTAATAACACATGAGGGCATTAACGACTTTCGTGACTTTGGGACCATTCTCTAATTTCGTCCAAAAAAGGGACTATACTCTAATTTGAATTATAATTAGCTATTAAAGTTCAATAACCCATAAAATAATAGCTTTTAAAGAGATCCTTAAGGAAAAAGTGGTGGTTTTAATATTGTTCCTCCAAAAGACTCCTTAATATGTATTTATTATTGATTTTCAAAGGGCGATAAAAGTAAATAAATAAATAAAAAATAAACATAGAGGGGTTGAGAGTTGTGTAGAAGTGGTAGTTTCAATAAAGTGGGTGTTACTGGAAATAATAAAATAGTGTTTAACGAGTTAAGTTGAACTCTTGAAATTAACGAGTCGCAGAAGACTCTTTCATGCTCACTATTGTCATGTAGGGAGTTACTAACTTTGTTGGAGCCATGATTCCTTGAAACCCTATTTATTTTATGTCACATCATATTAAAGAGTCTCCTTGTGAGATTGTTGGTGGAGCATCAAGGGGTAGTTTTGGCACTTTGAAAAAAATACACACTGGATTATAGGTACAAATTTTGTTGAACCATAGTAGTGCGCCTTATTGGATAACGTTGGATACATAGACATTTTAAATTCATGTCAACATCTATTTTCACCTTGTCCTTTTTCTATTTAGTGTAATCAGACTTATATACATTATCTAAGATGGCGCACTTGCGATACACATCACTAATAATAACAAAAGTTTTGCATATTCATGCATTGGGTACAAAATTAGGTCTCTATTGTTTGTTCAATGACATTGACCAAGGTTTGACATCTCACATTCAATACAGACCCAATATCGCTCAGCAAATGAGCTCTTGACTTGCAATATAGGTATTAATGATGCAAAAGTACTAACAATTTGTTCTTTAATGAAAAATTGGAGATTTGATTACTTGGCTTTCTCTAGAGGAATAAGTCATACTCTATATTAATTAAAAATTAAAAAAAAATTAAAAAAAGGGTTTAACCCATTCCCAACATATCCATTTACAGAAAACCCAAAATTTTCTCATACACGAACACCATAAATCACCCCCAAGTGTTGATTTTTCTCAATCTCTACAACACAAACACAACAACTTGGCTAGAAGCACTAATTTCTTTATAGTTCATTGCAACTCGTGTGCGACTATTTCTCAATTCAAAGTACCAACCATATGGTAACAAAGGATTTTGAACTCGTTGTCAACCTCCACTGCAATTTTGTTTTCATAGATTTCTGGTTACACAATAAAATTTTGAAAATGTTGTTGAATTTAAAGATCTTTGTCGTGAAATCCTGAATATCTGGAAGTGGATTAAGAAATTACGCCCTAGCCAAAATTGTTCTTACCTGTATCTACATTGAGAATGAGATGGATAACATTGAGTATTTTTTTATGCCATTGGCAGGGGACTTTTGCAAGTTTGCAACATTTAAGAATGGTACTAGTGCCCATCTATGTAAATGCACGTGCGCGTGCTCAGCAGATTGCTATTCAAGAGATAAAAGGATAAATGAGTGATAATGGGTGTTAGCGTCATTTTGATAAAAAAACAACATAAGTGGCATTTTTCCGTAAATACGGAACGATCCAGTTCCTCCCAAATTAAGCGCGGTGGCCGATACGACTAACAGTGAACGCTGAGACGGTAAGAGAGAGAGAGAGAGACGAAGAAGAAAAATAGAGAGATAACAAACAGACAGATAGCAAGAGAGAGAAATTGAATATTTATCCTGTTAAAAAATCTCGTTAATTAAATTTGCTTTTGTTGCTGAATCGAACTTTCGATATAGAATCTCTTCCATTCACGTTGTTCGAACAAATCTTGATCTGGTGTTTTGAAAACCCTAGAAATGTTCAGATTCGAGCAGGATAAGATTCGGAAACGAAGTTGTTGATTCTCTCCACCTCAGCATCTCGGGGATCCATGGCGGATGCGCTCTCTATAATTCCAGCAGGGGTTATTCGGAACCTCGCGGACAAGCTCTACGAGAAGCGCAAGAATGCTGCACTTGAGGTATTATTTTTTAATTTCTTTCAAAATTTTGTGAATTGGCCTGTATGCGTGGTGAGATGATGTGATTGTTGTTATAGATTGAAGGAATTGTGAAACAACTCGCCACTGCTGGAGATCATGATCGTATAACAGCTGTGATCAACCTGCTGACCACCGAATTCACCTACTCGCCACAGGCGAATCATCGGAAGGTATTTTGTGTCATTTGTTATTGTGATGAATTCGTGCTTACATGGATGTATTAATATTTTGGTGTGTGAATTTTCTTTCCAGGGAGGGTTGATAGGACTTGCAGCTGCTACCGTTGGTTTGGCTTCAGAAGCTGCTCAGCATCTTGAGGTATTAATCAAATTAAGATTTTTTATGTTGATTTTCTTTATGATCAATCACATATGGAATGTTACTTCTCTAATGAAACAATCAAGTAAAACATTGTAGTCGATTCCACCTTTATTCGGTTCACGGTTAAGAAGAATCTTATTTTTCTTAGCTTCTAACCTGGGATAACTCGCATCAAAGTTCATGGCTAGTTGTTTCGCTTGAAGAATGCCATTTGAAGAGTGACAGTGACACGTTTTCGTTTCCCATCATCCCATGTTGAGGTGGATAAATTTTATCTAATGATTTGGAACTTGTGAGCATCTCTCTTGTCCACTTCTTTGATACATGCATAATATGAAATTCTAAACCCATAACAAGAGGAAAAAGATTAAGGTGATTTAAAAAAAAATGCAAAATAACAGATGTGCGCCCTTATAAAGGTATGGTGAACTGACTTGTTCGCGGATCCATATGACCCTCAACACCCTATCCGCTGAGGAGTGAAGTACCAACTATCGACCCTATGCATTTTTCGCATGGTGTGGCTTTGTCCCTCATTAAATCAATGCAATGGGCTTCAGAGGGTGATCAGTAGTGCAGCCAAATGAAGCATCCACCTATTTGAACGATCACCTCAACATGCAGCAACAAGTGTGGTTTCCACCAAAGGAGAGGGAAAGCTCCATAATCTTCTGCTCCCAGGGCAATAAGGATACAAAGGGTCGTCCAATTGGCCAAGTGAAGATCCCTTAGATATGCTGGTATGTGACAACGTTAAGAGCAGAAACACAAATCAGGCAATCGATGTCAATAGGTGTTGGGTGGGCACAGACCCTGTTTAGTTGTTGTGTTGGAAGTTTTGGTTGTCTTGTGATGAATCTTTGGTTGTTGTGTCTATGGAGTACCGGCTCAGTGGTATGCCTATGGCGGATGTAATCACAGGTTTAGGAGGGGTTAAGGGATTACAAAAAAAGGATCTTCTCGTGCATAAACAAAGAAAAAATTGTCACAATGGTATATGTGGCTCAACAATGCCTATGCCCACAAGTGATACATCTACTGCAAATGCACTATTATGGTGAAGAAGATGGCATTGTCAATGTTAGTGAATCGTGAATCGTATTGTAAATCGTAGTGTGTAAGATTTAGATTTAATCGTAAATCGTAAGATTTATTAATAATATTATATATATCATATGTTATATATTATATACATGTATATAACTAAAAATCAAACTAAGTAACTTTAAAACCAAAATCTAAATTTTCTAACACATCTTAGAATTAATGATTTGGTTACCTATTTCTATTCCGAAACCCATAAGCTACATCACCATGGCCTTAGCATGTGCCAAGATCAATTGACACCGTTGGAGGTCTCGATGATATATTATGAGCAGGTATCGTTCACATTTCATGGGCTCCATCTAAAGATGGAAACATCATCCTAGTGGGTGCCCAAATGACAGTAAAGTGTCACATTTGACAAAAAGAAGACCACTTTTTAGTTGTTTATGGTTTTGCTTTAATCAAATAGAAAGAGAGATGATGTTTGACTGGCATCAGACACGAGGAGTGTGTTTTTTGTGTTTATGGCTTTGCTTTAATCAAAGAAAAAGAGAGAAAGAACTTTCTTTACAGGTCTTGGGATCTCCATCAATCCACCAAACCTCTTTTTTTTTTCTAATCTGTTATCGAGATTTAGTTCAATGTACAAGAGTTGCACTGGCTGGATGAGTCAATTTGCATGCCCTTTACAGAGTTGTTGGTTCAATTCTGAAATGAGAAGAGAAATTTCTTTGCTTTCTACATAGTTGTTGGTTCAATTCAGAGACTCAGAGTCTAGAGAGTTCTCTCAACTTGAAGGGAAGAATCTGTCTCGGTCGAACTCAACCCTTTCCCTCTTCAATAACCTAATGAAACAACTTGAGAAAGAGTGGATTCGAGGCGGATCTGAGCCGGATCTGAGGGAAAGAGCTCGAGAAGGAGCGGATCTCAACCGGTATGTCTCTGACAGACTCCTATTGTTCTTCCTTTTTTTTGGTTGGTTTTCTTCCTTCTATACCAATCATATAAATCGAACAATTTTATATCAATCGCGATTTAGCGATTTCAACCTTGATTCGGTGACGATTCACTCCGATTTCAATGAAATCCGGTTTGTTGGGCGATTCAAAATGTTGGCATGCCGAGTCGAGTCAAATCGGCGCTTTGACTCGCGATTTTAACCGATTCATACAACACTGGGCATTGTTATCTATTTTGTGTTTTCCCCTCCATCTTTGAAACCTTGATTAGAACAATTGAGGAAAAACCCTTAATTGATATTTTATTTTTTGGATCGGGCAAAAAAAAAAACACAGAGACGAGTTATGTCATAATAAGAAACTTAGTAAGGTGGGAGAGGGACTATTACTACAAAAACCATTAATAAGTTAGACATTTAATTTTTTTTTACAATTAAACATAAAAAGTCCCAATGCTAATTCCCCTCATCAGGTTGCTATATACTAAGAATTTGATATCCAGCAAGAACTGCTTGCAAGTTCCTCTGCCTGCATTCAGAAATTCTCATATTTCTTTTAAACCCTTAGACAAGAGAAAACCCCTAAACATGTCATACAATCATAGCAGTATGTTTCATTTGTAGTGGTATGCCTATGTCCACTTGCTTTGTAACACTTCATTGAAGAATACCAACCTCGACTTCCTGATTCATAACCCACCTTGTTTTTAGGAATGCACACCTTTTTTTTTTAATCAGAAAATTAAAAAAAAAAAATTATCCTTAAATGAGAAAACTTGTTTATCCTTCAATGATCAAGGGAAAGTTCAATGGTAAGGAATGGTGCAAAGGGATGATACGAGGTAGATGGGGGATGTTAGCTATGTGGATTGGATGAGAACAATCCTTCCAGCCTAGGAACGATATTTAGTTTCCAAGTTTTGGAAGTCTGTTTAATGACTTCATCCCAAGCAGGCTTGGCTTTGTGGTGAGCTCCAAGAGGGATTCTAAGGTATTTTGTTGGAAGAATTTTTTCACAACCCAATATGTCAGTAAAAGTGTCCAGGCTATTTGGTTCACCAATGCCAATTAAAGATTCAATGCAGAGAAGGCAAACTCCCACCCAACTAACAAATACTTGGGCATTCCTCCCTTTAGCAAAATCAGGCAAGTTTTGAAACCAATTATTAACCGAATTAGCTGCAAATTTGCGCTAAGGAAGAGAATATACATTTCAAAAGCTAGGAGAGTAGACCTTATCAAGGGCACCGTTGCCATTATACCACTATTCTTGATGTCAACATTCACTAGGCCTTCTTCCGTTGCAGAAGGTAAATATATAATTTGCAAAAACTTTATGTGGACTGATGGATCCTCCAAGAACTCCCATCTTGCAGGCTTGGCTTTGTGGCGAGCTCCAAGAGGGATTCTAAGGTATTTTGTTGGAAGAATTTTTTCACAACCTAATATGTCAGTAAGAGTGTCCAGGCTAATTGGTTCACCAATGCCAAATAAAGATTCAATGCAGAGAAGGCAGACTCCCAACTAACAAATACTTGGGCATTCGCCCTTTTAGCAAAATCAGGTAAGTTTGGAAACCAATTATTAACCGAATTAGCCGCAGATTTGCGCTAAGGAAGAGAATATACATTTCAAAAGCTAGGAGAGTAGACCTAATCAAGGGCACCGTTGCCATTATACCACTATTCTTGATGTCAACATTCACTATGCCTTCTTCTGTTGTAGAAGGTATATATATAATTTGCAAAAACTTTATGTGGACTGATGGATCCTCCAAGAACTCCCATCTTGTTAATCGGATGGATGTATGCAAGCTCAAATCTCTTGGTGACCTATGTATCATAGGGCTCAAACAGTTCAACCAAGCTCTACTCTCTAAATGGCTTTGGGATTTGGAGATTTGGCAAGGAGGAGACACTACGGAGGGTATATTCCTCAAGGAAAAGTATGGTTACACAATATGGTTTGGTTAACAAATCCAGCTCGTCTCCATATGTGTGCATGGTGGAGAGCAATCATGAATCTCAAACCCTGAGATGACAAACACTTATGGTGGTGGGCAGTGTAGTCTAAACAAATTTTTGGGAGGACACTTCGGAAGGAAAAACATGGAAGGTATTCTCAGTTTTTCATGGGTGTTAAGATGATAACAAGTGAAATTCTGCACTAAGAAGAGGAGTAAGAGACTCTGAATTCTCAAACCTGCTCTAGTTGGTTGAAATCTTACATTTAAAAGTGTTGAATGAGGAAGATGAGTGGAGGTGGGATGCAAAAAAAGGGCATTTACGAAAAGGGATTCAATCTATCTTTCATCTTTTATAACAAAACTTATTTTCCTTTCAAACTGGCAATAGATTATTTTTTTGAAGGAGGTGCCCCAAGAGTGAACTTTCTTGTTTGGGCTTATGGTCACGTGCTTATGACAAGATATTCAGTGGCAGATAACCAATCTTCTTCTCAAGGGGACTGTTCATAATCAATAGATGTAGTTTGTGTGAACTAGAGGAAGAAATGATTGACCATTGGCGAGCAAATGGTTAGGGTTTGTAGGTACAAAACTCTCCACCAGAGCCTAGAGCCTAGGCTTTTACCTTACTGATTTTTAGGAACTTCATTGCTCTGTGATCGTGTTAGCCTTTGGGTTTTGTTTCACTATTATGTTTCATTATCCTTCACCTTGATCAGGTTTGACTGACCTAGTTGTTTAGGTGGATTGTCGACATGGGTTCTCTGGTGGGCGGTTTGAATGCTTAGGCGACAAGCTATGTTATTAACAGTGTTCTAAAAAGCGCTAGGCGGGTGGCGAGCAGGTGCCAAGCTCTCAGGGGCCTAGGCGGTCTTAGGTTTTGTATTATAACTTTAATAATTTACAAAAGTTAAGCATAATACCTTATCAATTACATCCAATTTAATGCCAAGATACATATGCAAAATTTAAAAACATAAAAAATTAACAATCATGAACATAATTTATTAAAATTCAAATGGCTGAAGTTGGTCATGATGGGTACTTTATACAAAGTTGAATTTGTGGACAAATATCCAAACCTACTCTTTTATTTTTCTTCAAATTGCATGAATAACTCAGTCATGTTTGATAAAATCTACATTACTAAAATTGGTATCGACAGATCCTTTGAGAATTCCATAGTAATCATCATTTACTACATTTAAACATATACTGAATAAAAAATAATAAAATTATTTATTTCTAAAAAAGAGGAAAGGAAAATAAAATAAGAACACAATCAGCCTTATTAGAAAAAAAAACTCGCCCAGACCGCCTAGGCTGCCCAGACCCCGCCTAGGCCGCCCAGATCCCGCCTAGACCGCCCAGACCCGCCTAGACTACCCAGAACCCGCCCAGCCATTAATCTGGGCCTTTTTCTACCGCCTAGGCCGATTGTTAGAACACTGGTTATTAATGCGGCGATTAATTGTAATTCGGGGTTTGATCGAACCGAACTGGGTGAAACTTTTAGCGGACTCCGAAAAATCGGCGAGTCACCGATTAATCGGCCCAGTCGACTCGCCGATTTATCGTTGTAACTTATTTTTACTGATATAACTTGTAACGATTTATTTATGAATGATTGAATGCAACTTATTTTTACAGATATAACTTTATATCGATTTATTTTTTAATGATTGAATGTTAGTTTTAGAGTTTACATATTGCTATTTACTGGTAGAGAGATATTGCTAAGTGCTAACTTGCTATCACTTGTTACTTGTATTGTTGTGCCGTGTTGGTTGTTCCTAAACAAGTCTAGGTACCTGCAAAATTAAATTCAGCTGTAAATTAGTAAAAACTAAATTATATATTAATATTTAAAGTTGGCCGATTAAATTCGATTAATCTTGATTAATCCTGCTTAATCGTAATTCGGTCCTGGACCGCACTGCGATCGCTTTCCGGTTTAACTGCATAGGCGACAAGTAACACGGAGAATACTCCTCTGGGCTGGTGATCATAGCTTCTAGGCCCCTTTTTCTAGAGCCAATAATGGCTCCATATTCGATTTCTTTTCATGGCTTGTAATAGATAGTCTTAATTTTTATAAAACCTTAATACAAAAAGCGGCTAATTCTCAATTCCACAAGCATTTTAAGTCATAGAGTCTCTCTCCCTTTCAATATCATATTGATGCTTTATATCTTTGAATGTAACAACACAGCAAATTGTGCCACCTGTGCTGAATTCATTTTCTGACCAAGATAGCAGAGTTCGCTACTATGCTTGTGAAGCGCTGTATAACATAGCGAAGGTAAAACTTGATCATTTCACTTCTAGTACTAGTTTTTTGTGTTGACATAGATATGTTAAGCTTGGCCACTGTCTGCAGGTTGTAAGAGGAGATTTCATTGTATTCTTTAATCAAATTTTTGATGCACTGTGTAAGCTATCAGCAGACTCTGATGCGAATGTTCAGAGTGCTGCACACCTTTTGGACCGGCTCGTAAAGGTAGAAGCTTTATCTCACTGTTTGAATTGAACAAATTAAGGGGGTGTTTGGTTTGAACAAAAAATTTCTCAAGAAAATTTGCCGAAACTGAGAAGTGAGAAGGGAGAGGAGAGCATGAAGAACATATATTTTGTGATGATTTCCATTCTCTTGTTTTTTTTTTTTTATAAGAAAACATTTATCAAAACTTTCCCCCACTCTCTATCCAATCTCTTCTCATTTTATGAAGTTTTTTCATGGCAAGTTTTCTTAAAACCAAACACACCGTAAGCAAAAATGAAATATTTACTCTGATCATTTCCTTTGCTGAGCAGGACATTGTAACTGAAAGTGACCAATTCAGGTACTTGATCTTCCTTCTATTTTTATGTTTGGTACTTCGATTTTAAAAGTTGATATTTGAGCATATTTATATTTTTTTCAAATCACTATGCAAATTCACACCTCTTTCTGGTTCACCAGCATTGAGGAATTCATACCATTGCTGCGGGAGCGAATGAATGTCTTAAATCCGTATGTCCGGCAGTTTTTGGTAGGATGGATCACTGTACTGGACAGTGTTCCTGATATTGACATGCTTGGTTTCCTTCCAGATTTTCTTGATGGTAAATTTGGTTTGGTTAGAACACCTGTGTTAAGTTAAACCTAGTTATGTTGTTATGAACTCTACAATAATAAATGTCCAACTTTGTTCAGGTTTATTCAACATGTTAAGCGATTCTAGCCATGAAATAAGACAACAAGCCGATTCAGCACTTTCTGAATTTCTGCAAGAGATAAAAAATTCACCAGTAAGATTTATGTTATGTCAACTTGTTAGTAATTATTTACAGTTTTTTTTTCTTCACATTTTTTGTTAGAGCCTGTTATGAAACCTTTAATTTGTCTTTGTCATTGGTTTTGAGTATATGACACTTCAATTCATTCTTTAGTTTGAAGACGAAAATAGATCCTATGCAAATGCATTTGATGTGGTTCATCTTTCATTGGTTCTGACACTAGCTCTAATACTCTGAAGTCTGTAGATTATGGTCGCATGGCTGAAATATTGGTACAAAGGGCAGGTTCTCCAGATGAATTTACCCGTTTGACAGCCATTACGTGGGTAAGAAGATTCTCATGTATTTTTTTTTTCTGTCAATAATATTTTTCACTTGATTGTCTTTGTGGTGTGTGTTTGATTGTGGTCCTCGAAATATGATGTTTTTCTGTTCTTTGTCATTGCTGCTAACCATAGTTGTTAGAGAAATGAATTCCTGTAAGGTTATACCCTCTTGTATGGGATTCTGCAGATAAATGAATTTGTGAAACTTGGTGGCGATCAACTTGTTCCGTACTACGCTGATATATTGGGAGCTATTTTGCCTTGCATTTCTGACAAGGAGGAAAAAATACGAGTGGTAAATTAGTCTTCTTTCTTTGGTCCAAAATGGTTCCCATTTAACTACTCAATGTGTAACCATGAAGTTCATCGTTATCATTGCCATTACCTGTTTTGAATTTCTAAAGAATCACATACACTTACACATTGTCGTTTAACTTGCCACCAGGTTGCTCGTGAAACCAATGAAGAGCTCCGTGCATTAAGGGCTGATCCAACTGAGGGCTTCGATATAGGAGCAATCCTCTCCATTGCAAGGAGGTGCATTTTTGCAACTGGAAAAACAACTAGGTTTTAAAGGTTACTGATACCTCTGTAATCTATGGGTTATTGTAACTCTTAGGCTTCTATGCGAGCAGTTTAAGAAAGCTATAAAGGGTTCTTTGTTGTAGTATATTGTATATATATTGTAATGGTTCTACTGTTTGTCTGCAAAATATGACTTGACAGGGTTTACTGGGTCATTTCTCTTTCATCAGGCAATTATCTAATGAGTGGGAAGCAACACGTATGGAAGCATTACTCTGGATTGGAACCCTTTTGGCAAGATATCGTGCTGAGGTAGTGTTCATTATTGTTTGAATCTTTTTTTTCTGATATTGTCATGTCATATGGCTGTACTTACAAACGGTTAAGCTCGCTTTCAGTATGATGTAGTTATCTCTGTGCAGGTAAGTTGTAGGTATGAGTTCCACCTTTTAACTATAACAGATATTGTTAACCTTTGACTTTAGAGCGAATAACAATTGCTATGAGATCTACAAAGTCTCAGTTAATACCTTTTCACTTTGTTTTTTTTTCTATTTCTTGTTGTCCTTCTGTCTTACTCTCCTCTACTATCTCTTGTCACTTTCTCCAATGGACCTTTAGATCAATAGTTCTTAATTGTTTTAACTTGTTAACATCTTAGTTCAATTAATTATTTATTTATCAATATTCAAATAAGTTAGATATTTATGCCGAAGCCTGCCAGATGTTGAATGCCAAATTTCCCAGCTTTGATTTGGTCTCATGCCACCAGCTAGGAAATTAGAAGTCAATTCTAGGGTCAGTGCTGGTTGTTTGTTCTTGGGCACGCATCAAACACATAAAGCTTTTTTGTGCTGGCATGGGTATATATACATATATGATCAATCACCTCTCTCCATATGGTTTACAGTTTTGTCAGGCCTGGCATCAATATCAACAAGACCACTCCATATCGTGTTACGGAAGATCTTAATTCTTAATTTTGCAGGGGCTGGTGGATATGCGGCATTGTCGAGAGAGAAGGTTGCTTACCAAGTACTTGGGCTGGGAGCTAAGTACAAGAGAAAGTAAGATTTGGGAACCAACTGTGGTAGAGTATATCCAATGGAGAGCTTAACCCTTAAACTCAAAAGTTGGACCGATTTGAAGTTGAGGGTAGGTGTATTCCAATTGACCATTCAACAAAATTTAAAAAAATGGTCAAATAAGTTATTTGGATTGGGGGCGGGGGTGGGGTTGTTAAATAATCGCTTTTATACCATTTGCCTGATGATAGAGGGAGGGTCAAATTAATCATTTGGGCTAGGAAGCAGAACAATCTTGCATGCCCAGGTCTATTTGGCATGCTTGGCTTTGTCCAAATTCAACTGGCTCATACCTTTACCTTTTTCTCGCAACAGGTTGGGATTAAACCTCAGAACCATCAAGCTTTGAACTTTCCATTGGAGAATGAGGTCCACACTCAAAGCTCAAACAAAACTCATATTTGGCTTTTGAGCTTGTATGGGGATGCTTTTAGCAGTGGGGAAGACAAAGTACACCTTAAAAGCTGTCAACATAAAAAGCAGTTTAGCAAGTATCCCAGTTCACATTCCCAACCTTAGTTGCTTAAGTGAAAGAATTAGCAAAGACTACCTTTGGGGGACAAATGGCAATAACAAAAGCTTTCACTTGGTGAGTTGGAAAGAAATTTGCAGGCCTTATGGCATTGGAAAGCAATTGGAGGTTTAGGAATCAGAAGAATTCAACATTTAGACAAAGCTTTACTCTCTAAGTGGATGTAAAGATTTGGCTAGGAAGAAAGATTTTTATGGAGAGCTATCATTGGGCTTCTTGACAGACAGCACAACACCTTATGGCTGTGCTTGGTGCAGGGCTATAATGAATCTGAAGCCTCTATTTGAGAAATAAATATATTATGTCCTTTGTAATGAAGAAAGGATAAATGTTTGGGAAGATGTTCAGTGTACCACTTAAACACAAATTTGGAGCCATCTACAATGTGTCTCTTAGAAAAAACAGATCAATTGCAGAGATCGTTGTGGGAAAAAAGGAAGCACAACATGTTGGAATCTGGGGTTAAGAGCATCGACATCCATTTTGAACGTCAATTGCAAAAATGATTTCCAAATTTGGTTTTGGTGGAAAACCTCACACTGGGAATTGCTTAAAGCCAACTATTTGCAATTATTTTATTTTTAAAACTCATTTAAGCCCACTATGTAACTTATTTTGATTCAGACAAACCTTGTTAGTATGTCTGACTATGAGATTTTAAGCAGACAGACTTGCTATCTTCGTGTCACCACACGCCGGACTTGCTAACTCCGCCTTGTGAATACTTTTTGAATTTCCATTCGATTTCCATGAATTTATTAGTTTGGTGTTAGAGTGGTCGAAATTTGATCAATCTCCTTTTTTGCAAACTAGTGTAGAGATTTTTTTATCGGCCTCCTTTTTTAGCAAACGATTGTGGATGCTCTAAGAAGAGCAATCAGAGGAATGAGTTCCCTTGGCTGCTTCTACCTTTTTGAGTTCTTCCCACTCAAGATCCCTAACAGCCAACCTGTTGAGTGGAGATGGGATAATAAGTCAGTCTGCTTCCGTGGAAACCAACCATTTGAAGCAATTGATATCCTCTGATACTGCAGAAAATCAGGTATTGTTTCCCTCTCACTTTGGTTATAATTTCTTTTGGCTCAAGGAAACCTCTCAATTTCTTCATATGGGCTCATTGAAATATTCTTACAGTTAACAATCTAGTCGGAAGGCCTCATTCCATAGGTGCAGTCTAGGTGAGTCAGACGAGTAGTCAATTGATCTGTTACTCAAGTGCAATGTCTCTAAATAGGTGTCGCAATCCATTTTTGGAAGTTCCCGCAACTTGAATGTTTCCCACTTTCATAAATGGCATAGGAATGAAGGAATGAAGAGTCAACTGCTCATCTGTTCCTCAAGTGCAGTTTCTGTAACTAGGTGTGGCAATCCATTTATGGAAGTTTTAACAACAACTGAATGTTTCCAGCCTTATAAATGTGATTTGTGAAAGAGAGTATTTCTATCAAGCATGTGGATTCCGTGGAAAGAAAGGCAAGGAGGGTGGCCTAGGCGCCTAGCACCCAGGGCAGGCTTTTTAGTCTTTCTAGGAATATTTTGAAGCTTCTATATATATACATTATTTCACAAGTCAATTTCACACAAATTTAACTAAAAACATGAATTTCAACATATCAATAGTCATAATCTAATAACAAGCATGAAAACAAGTCAAAAGGCAACAATCCAACAACAACCATAGGGGTCTAAAGTCTGAACATTCAAAAGAAACCCAACCCAAAACAAAACAAAACAAAACAACCATAAACATAAACATAAAACGGAATGATCATAGATAATCATCATCTTCACCGTCTAAGTGTTGTGGTGGTTCAAGCTCCACTCCATGATCTGTTTCACTAGGATTCATCCACAAGTGTCGACCCCTTCTCTCACGCTCAACTTGTAAGATGTAGATGTACGTTTCCTCTTGTATTGCCTTGTGCCTTGGCTAGGGCCTTGGGGCTGATCTCATTGAATCTTCTCAAACTCTCTATAAGTGAGGTCCATATCCCCAAAAGATCATCTTCCTCATGCAGGTGGAGCTAATCACTCTTCACACTCCTCAAATATATTCAACGGTATGGGAATTGTGGGTCGAGGGCCTTTAGTGCAATTAAGGTGGTCAATTTTTTTTTTTTTTTTTTTATAAAAAACAAATTCAAACGATTTCACTAATGAAAGAGAAATGTGAGAGATCACAATACAAGGGAAGGAACCATAATAAATAACACATGATTGCATAAAAAATGAGATTATACCAATTGAACATGAAAAGATCAAGTTCTAGATGACACTCTGAGCTAAATCCCACTGCTTTGACCATTGTTAAATGAAAAACTGTGGTAAAGGCTCCCGCCTGGCTCACCTAGGCCAACGCCAGTGACCCAAATAATTATTTTATTTTGAAGTTATGGTGCTAGGAGTGTTGAGTTGTTATACAAAGGAGCGAGATTGGTGCTTATTAGGACTGCTTTGTCCAATATACCTATTTACTATATGTCATTTATGTCATGGTTCCAAGTGTCGGTCTGTTAAAATCAAGAGGATGATCGATGATGTGAGAAATTTCATGGAGTGATTTTGGAGATAACATGTATGCCCAGGGAGAGAGGTGCTTTGGGTATTCAATATCTTTATGATGACTAAAGCTCTTATGAACAAATGGTTATGAAAATATGCTACAAAGAATAAACGATTATCAAAAGAGGTTATTAAAGATGCTTACAATCCTTTGGGGTCTAACTTCTTTCCTATGTATCCTTGTGCTCTTATCGTACCAGTAGAGGGAGATCTATATTCGACCACAAGGATTATTTGGAGCATGGTGTTGAGATAGTTCTGCGAAGAAGGGAGAAGATTATCTTTATGTGAATAAAGCGCTTCTGAACAAATGATTATCGATGGGCCAGGGATGCTTTGAGACAGAATTTTGAGGTTATTTGCACTGTGTAACAAGATGCGTAGAGCAATGGTTGGTGGCGTTACTTCATGAGATCTGCCCGACTGTTCTTTTTAGGAGGTAATTGAGGAAATTCATGATGGTGTGTTAGATCATGTAACTTTAGGGGTGATTGTTGAGGATAAATGGACCTGGAAAGAGAATAGGGACACGAGTTTGTCAGTGTGTTTTTATTTTTCAAGGGTGGCCATGCACATAACATCTTTCCAGTGAGTTTGGTTTGGAGGAAGGGAGTGCCATCTAGGGCATCCTTTTTCATGTGGTGTTGACCGTAGTTAATGTAAAGAAGTATGCATTATTGACAAGGTTTGCCCATTATGTGGGATAGTTTTCGATAGTTCGATCAATCTTCTTCTTGATCATAGTGGGTTTCATACTTTGCATCCTTTTTAGACTTATATTAGTTTATGGCAGCTTTGATAGAGGATTTGTTAAGATGCTGGAAAGTTTTGTTTTATATTTTATCTAAAGGGTAGGCCTTGAGGTCTCCTTTGCTTTATGGTGGGCAAGCTTAATAATAATTTCAAAACAAGCTGGTCAATTTTGGTGGTGGTAACGAGGTTTTTGATTATTACGTGGGTTGGTTTGTCACCTTCCTTATTTCAATCGATGCTTTGTGTTGATGTATGTAAATTGGGATAGTGTAATTTTGGGACCTTGGCTTTGCCATGAGTCGTATGGGGACTTTAATATGCCGCCACTTTTGCTACTTTTGGAGAACTGGTGCAGGAACCCACACATTTTGGGTCGAAGTTCCTGGAATGCGGGTCGAAGGTGGGGGTGAGGAAATTAGGTAACTATGATTAATACACTAAGGAATCCTCTCAAAATATAACCGTTCCAGAACCACAACTTGTGGATGTATTATGATGAAAACTTTCAACACTTGGAGTAATCTTCCAAGTGGTACATCCATATGGGTGGTACTTAGTCTATGGTTCCTAAGCACCATTTATTGGAAACAATGGATTTCCAAATCCTCCGGCTCCTCCGCATATCTTTAGAACCATTTGCCTAAAAGAAAGAAAGACCGAATTCCTAGCTGCCATTTGGTTTAGAAGGGGGATGAGCCCCATCAGAAATCTCATACGATCTTTTCTATGCTAGTGCCAACAGAAGCGGGGATTATGAAAAGAGAACATATACACGGGATGCTTGCCAAGGTGGATTATATGAGTGACATGCAACCTGCCTTCAATAAGAATCGACAGAATTACTTGATTCCACATTTGCTTATAGTTATGTTGTTTCCTAGCCTTGTAAGAGAATCCCCAAATGTTTCCAAGGGAAAGTACCCGCTTTACTTCCTAGAATGCTTGCCAGACCATGTAATTAGGAACCTGTCCCACTGGCAACTGGCAAGATGACTGACTTGTGATAATTTATGCAAAGTCATGGATCAGCCTCAAACCAAATGAGAACACGTTTGATGGCTATGACCTGTTTAGCGTTCACACCACAAAATAAAGGTGTATCTTCGACGTTTTGTAATATGGGATTGAAAAATTACTCTTTGTTACGTGGAAACCAGTTATCAAACCTTTGCCTGGCTGCAAGAAACATCTGGTGAGACCTTCCCCCGCAATTGTGAAGAGAAAAGGCGACACTAGGTCGCCTTTATGGATACCCTTGGAGCTCTTGAAGAGACCCTCCACCCCACCATTCTTTTAATGGAGAAATTTGTCGATATTACCCACCCAATCCATTTGTCTCTAAACCCATCCTCGCCAAAACAAAATCCAAATAATGCCAAGAGATGTTATCGAAAGCTTTGGAGAAGTTCAACTTGGTAAGCACTCCTGGTTTGGCTTGTTTCTCGTGGAAAAGAGATAAAACATGCTCGAGGGACCTTTCAGTCTAGTCACAAGCTCCTTCAAAGTAACCCATTGAATAGGCTAACAGGTCTGAAATCAGACACTGACTGAACTCCTGCGCCCAGCCTCATTGGCCAAAGAAATCAACGTGGTGTTCAATCTCCAATCCGAAAAGTTACTTTAATTGGGATTCTCACTTTCCTCTTGTAATTTGTATATTCTACTTGAACCATCACCTTTCCAGTAGGTACCATGCCATTCTTTTTAGTATTGTGGAGATTCTTTTCAGACCCTTCAATTGAAGAATTGCAGTGTTGTTATACAAGTAGTTGTAAAGGTATGGCTCAGAAAGGGATTGCCTATGGTAGATATAACAATGGTTAAAATATGACCCTTTGGGGTCAAGTTGAAGGCATCCCATGGGATCATATGGTTAGAGTACATGAAAGACAATGTCTAATTACAATGATTGTTTTACTCAAGCTGTTGAGGTGGAGTTGGATGATGATAAGGTAAGGTTTTTGGCATGATGTATGGGTGGGAGATGGAGGTTTCGACAATAGATTTCCTAGCCTTTTTTGCTTTGTTTAATAGAAAGAGGGGTACAGTGGTCAAGTTAATGGGGTTATGAGTTGGAATCTCCATCTTCGTAGGCTAATATTATCTATTTGGAATCGAATGAGCATGTGCTGCTTATAGGGTATCAGAGGGTGTGTAGCTGGGGAAGACAAGGTTTGGAAAGATGACCAGGTCAAAGGTTTTTGAGTTTGTGTCTTATTTTGTGAGATTACTGATGAATCATTTACCGTCAGGCATTATAACAACTTTCCAGCTAGATCTGTATGGAAGAAAGGGATCCTATCTATAGTTTAATTTTGTTTGTGGATGGCGGTGTGGGATACTTTCTTCTAAGGTTGAAGTGAGGTGCAGTCTTTGGGAGGGAGAGTGAGAGAGTTCTATCGATAACTTTCACTGCAGGTAGGTACATGGTGTGTGGAAACGTTTCTTTTATTTAATAGGGATGTATTGAGCAATGCCACGTTCTATGGAGGATATTTCTTAGGTGTTGGAAGTCTCCAGATTACCTAACTTTTAAGAGATCAGGTGAAGGAAATTCCTTCTTGTTTTGTGCTGCATAATGGAGAAAGAATGTGATTGCAGGATTTTTTGAAGTAAGGCTGTGGATGTGAACTCGATGAACATGGAGGTTTTGGTCACACTTTGGTGTTAGGTTTTTCATTTGCCATCATTTTCTAGGCCCAACTGCCTGCATGCTAATTGAATAGCTTAGTCCGAGGATTTTAATGCCTTTAAGGTTCCATCTTGTGTGATAGCTATAGTGAGTGTCGATAAAAAAATACTTATTGGAGAACACAAAACATGCCAAGGCTTGTGCACTGCGAGCAATGTTCTAAAAAACGGCCTAGGCGCTAGGTGTTAGAGAAATGCCCAGATTAATGGCTGGGTGGGTTTTTTTTTTTAATGAGGCTGATTGTGTTCTTATTTTATTTTTCTTTCCCATTTTTTGGAAATAAACAATTTAATTATTTTTTATTCAGTATATGTCTGAATGAATGTAGCAAATGATGATTACTTAATGAAATTCTCAAAGGATTTGCCGGTACCAATTTTTGTAATATAGATTTTATCAAACATGACTGAGGTCATTCGTGCAATTTGAAGAAAAATAAAGAGTAGGTTTGGATATTTGTCCACAAATTCAACTTTGTATAAAGTACCCATCATGACCAACTTCAGTCATTTGAATTTTAATAAATTTTGTTCATGATTTTTAATTTTTCACGTTTTTAAAATTTTCATATGTATCTTGGCATTAAATTGGATGTAATTGATAATGTATTATGCTTAACTTTTGTAAATTATTAAAGTTATAATACAAAACCTAAAATCGCCTAGGCCCTGGGCGCTAGGCACCTGCTCGCCGCCCGCCCACCGCCAAGCGCGTTTTAGAACACTGACTGCGAGTCGTGTCCGACTATTTACATCATTCCCGGAATATATTTAGACTACATTAGGATATTTAATTTTGTTATTTGCAACTAGAATTAGGGTTTCCTATTTTTGAATGGGACTAGTTTATTTCGTTGCACATATTGGGTGTATAAATAAGAGGCTATGTAAATGTTTTTAGTTAGTTTTACATTGAACTGGAGTTGAATAAGAAATGTAGTTGTTGATATTTTTTTTTGTGCATTAGTGTTTTACCTTTGGACCCTAGATTGTGTGAGATGTGTGATTGGTTGTGCTAAACAATATCCATCAAAGGGACTGCTAACTTCATTTTTCATTGGAAGCATTTGAAATTCATGCTGTTCTTTGACCTAAATATACCTGAGGTCATATATGTTCATTGAGTAGTTGCCTTAAAATAGTCCCAAAATGCATTTGTTATACTGTGTAATATCTCCAATTAGCAGTTTTTGGTAACTGGAAATACTTTTAAGTAATGTACTGATCAATGGGCATTTCTAAATTCTTTCCCATTGAGAATGTCATTATTATTTTATTTCTTGATGAAGTTCTTTGATGAATATTTTTGTACCCACTTCTGATACAGGTCTTAACTGTCTTGGATGACATATTTGACACCCTTCTTAAAGCACTGTCTGACCCTTCTGATGAGGTAGATGCTCTTCTTTTTGTATTATTTTCCTTTCTTGATAGGCACCTAATGCTTCTTTGTGGTACTTCCAAGTTTATCATTTCTTTATGGTATAGAAATTAATTTCATTGTTGTCTTTGTTCTATTCCTGCACTATACACTCCCAGTATAAGCTAATGTACATTGCATGGCCCTATGAGCATTTTAGCTTTTGCAAGAATGTGTAATTGTTCTTGTTTATGTGAAAATGTGATAGGCGTTCATTTAATATGCTATGCTCAATGGGTTCCATAAGAAATGCAGCAAAACTTATAGCTATCAAGTTGTTAATTGTGCCAGTTAACCTGAGTTGAGTCTTCTATTAATCTTTTTAGTATTTGGTTGCTTCGCTTTTAGTTTTTTCCCTCCTATCTGGTATATATTTGTGATTATAAACTTGCGAAATGCATTATTGTTCCATCGTCGAGTTTTATATGGTAGAGATTCAATATAAAAAAAATTTTAATTTCCATCGTCGAGTTTTATATGCATTATCTATAAAAAATTTCTTTGATTATGTTGGATGTTATTTGGTCAATTGCATAACTGCATATATTGCTCTGTTAGCATATTTCTCTTTTCTATGTTAATTTTCTCTGTGATCTTCCATATCCAAAGTGACCTATTCCATTTTCCACTTTCTTGTTGCTCTTCCTAAACAAAAAATGAGGAAAGGAAAGAACAAAAGCAAGGAATATGGACTTTGTTACAAGCATTCATCGTATGCTCAAGTAGATTCCCACTTCGCTGCCAAAATTCATATGCTAATGCATGCATGTTTAATATGATGACTGGAGAGCTTGTGTGTGTGATTGGATGGAATTTTTAGTATGACAAGTCTCTCATCATCGTGTTTTGGGTTTCTTTAATACTTTCCTGTATTCCTTTTGTGGTGTTTTTTTTTTTTTTGGTGGGGGGGGGGGGGGGGGGTTGGTATTGGCCGTAAACTTACTAGCATGATGATCTGAAGAGTTAATTGAGATTGCCAGAACGAAAATCAATTATAATGAAATACACAATCAATGGTCATTTATTAATTTTATAAAAAAAGACAAGACACAGCGTAATTATTCTTACGAGTAACAACTGTCACAAGAAATGGTTTTCAGTTTGGTAGTAATCTAATCTCATCTCCAGAAATGCAAAAGAGAAATGTATCATCGACAGTAGAAGCTTTATTGATTTAATATTTCCCATTCATATGATAATTCGTATTCTGAAAGTTTAGACCTGAACAATTACAATCCGTAGAACCAGATTCAAACAAATTCACATGAATTTCAAATGTTTTACTGGTCTTATGTATGATTGAATCTCACATGTTTGTTGACTATGATCAACAGTTGATCTCATAAGAGTAACAACTGAGAAAACAATTAGATGAGTATGTCTGTTAAAAAATCACATCCCAGTCACACAGAAACATAAAAAGCTTTGTTGATCAAATCTTACCCGTTGGTCTGGATGACTTAAATGATCATATGAAGGAATTTGGGCCATTTAATTTCCTACTTAAACAAGCCAAAATGGTTGTATAGTAATCTGAATGAAATATGGTGAATCTTTCTAATGTGAACTTCTACCTTTCAACAATCGATATATATATATATATGTAAAATAATTTTAGTGTTGTACTTAGTCATGTATCTTTAAAACTTAGTTTCTTATGGAACCACTTAAATATAACACTTAGGTGGCTACCGAGGTTACAGTAATTTGTGCAGGTTCAACCCTCCAACTATAGTAGGCATACTTCCTGTCTTAATTCAAGTGCAAGAAAAAGCTCCTAGTTTTAAAGTATGTATAGTGGTACTATTGACCATACATTTAAATTATCACATCGTTGCATTCTTGGATCTGTACATTAAAAAATTGTACTAACGAAAAAAACCTGCTACCACTGAACACACTATTTTCGGAGAGGATCCTCAGAAAGTAACATTATGGCAGAGAAATCATTTGGTCTTTTGAAGTGGATTGGTAGTCTGCCCAATATATCTTATGCTTATTTAATAAAAGGGTCTGCTGTTTTATATGTATTCTAGTAAACATTCAAACAATCAAAGCGAGTGATATCTATTGTACTTATGTTAGGATAACACAACCTTCATAAAGGAAGCTCAAAACTCATCACATGTTTGGTGCGCCACAAAGGTGTGACCAATGCTCATATTTTCCAGCAATTTTGACAATTATCATTGGGCCCTAGTTGGATTATTAGGGGTTTCATGTTATTGTGGTAGAGTCAAAACCAGTTTTTCCTTAAAATTAGTATTTTGGGCAGGATTCTTAAAATTATTATTCAGAAGCGGACAAACATTTTGTAGTCACTTTTGGTGGAGTAATTATTTTGGCCCTTTTTAGGGTTGTCTACTCTTCCAGAGCTTTCTCTTCCTTTCATCTCAACAGCCCTGGCCTCTTTGTTAGTTAAATATGCTAGATGGCCTGGCATTGTGATTTTTCATTAAATTAAGCGTGTCACAAATCTTTAGGTATGGATTATGTATTTGATATAGATTCAGTTCTCTATTGAATAATAACAAAAATGAGTAAGCTTGAAGATCAATGACTATTTGCATGGAAAAGTAAAACTTTTAACAGTAGTCATGTTTTTTTCTCCCCGGATCTCAGTGTCTGATTGTTGGGTCGGACTCTAACCTGTATATGTTGTTTGTCAATGAGATACACAACTATACTCCAAACATCAAATAGGTTTACCACCCATGATTGTGAGAAAGTCCTGTGAATAGTAGAAAGTTGGAGTTTCAACGTACTTTACCTCTATTCCGTTGTATCGAAGGGGAAGAAAAAAGAAGAAAATTTCTCAGTTGGTTACAGTCTCGTGATGCTAACTGATAACAATGTTTTAAAGTATAGATTTAAATTCAACATTTTTGGTATTAAAGAACCATAAAATATAGACAGAAGAGATAATAATTGTTCACATTTCTCTCATGATATTAAAGACCAAGTTACGCACGAGCACACATATAGATGAAGTAGGGAGTGATATAGACAAGTGAGTAAGCACTTAGGTGTGACTAAGCATATGGGTGGTAACTGTATGGCAGGGTGGACAACCACCTGCCCTGTCCCATGTAGTGAGAAACCACATTCTTGTGAGTTATCAAGAGATATGCCTCATGCTTGTGACTCATAAGGTGCAACGACCTTTGTTGACTAGTTTAGTGAAAGGGTTGAGCGAAGAAGGTGCTACCAAGTTGTGCTTCTGGAGATGTAAGTCATCAATGCCTCATGCTTCACAACAAAAAAGTTAACATCTTGGGCTGACGATCACCAATTTAAATTGTTGTTTAGATGCATCAACTTTTAACTCATGTTCAAAAGTTTGGTCCCATAGTATAACTCACATGAAGTGTGAAATATACTTGAAGTGCTGACTGGATAGATGCTATAATGTTTTTTCATTTACATCATTTATTGGGGAATTCCATTTATGCATCACTCTGCGATTCGTTGATGAAAATCTTTCCTTTCTAAAAAGGGAAAAAAGGGAAGAAAGAAAAGAAAAGGTTGATTGCGAACAGCTGTCCACTTTCTTGTGAGATTATGAATTTTTACTCTATTTAACTATGGACAGTATTGATGACAGGTAGTGCTCCTGGTGCTCGATGTGCATGCATGTATAGCAAGAGATGCACCTCAATTCTGCCAACTTGTTGTTTTCCTAGTGCATAAATTCCGAGTTGACCACTCGCTTCTTGAAAAGTGAGTTTTTTATGTTTGAAAATCAGGTTGAACAACTTCATTGCAGTTGAAAAGTAATTAGAAAAGTTCAACGTGTTTTTAAATGCAATGCTTGCTTTCCATTTGGAGTAACTCAGTTTGATTGATCTCAATTTAATGTTTACGACTTTCCTCAGGCGTGGTGCTTTAATCATCCGTCGGCTTTGTGTTCTTTTGGATGCGGAGCGAGTTTACCGAGAACTGTCAACAATCCTAGAGGGAGAAGCCGACTTAAATTTTGCATCGATCATGGTTCAGGTTAGATAATTTATACGGCAAGAATGCTGTCATGTGCAATTAGACATAAAATGTGGTTCTTTTAACTTATAAGTATTCCATTGTTTCTATATTTCAGGCTCTGAATTTGATTTTACTAACTTCGTCTGAGTTATCGGAGCTGCGAGCACTTTTAAAGCAATCATTGGTGAATCCTGCTGGGAAAGACTTATTTGTTCATTTGTATTCTTCTTGGTGCCATTCGCCAACAGCAACAATCAGTCTTTGTCTATTGGCTCAGGTTAGCTCATGTCATTGTCATCCTTTAGGCAAAGCACGTAGCTCCAGTTGTGTTTTAGTGACATTGTGCTGTCTTTTTAACAGGCTTACCAACATGTGAGTACCGTGATTCAGTCACTTGTAGAAGAAGATATCAACGTCAAATTCTTGGTCCAGCTGGACAAGTTGATCCGCTTGTTGGAGACGCCAATCTTTTCCTATCTTAGATTGCAGGTAAGATATCCCCAACCACATTGCATATGCGCTTAGTTTATGTTTGGCTGAGGCTAAGGATTTTCTTAAACAATATTAACACTTAATTAAAGGAAAATGATTTGTACGTTGTAGTCATGATTTTTCGTTTGAGACTGTATCTCAAGTCTTCTAGGGTTGTGGCTTCTAGGGTGAGATTGGTTGTGAATCCAAGAGAGAATTATTATTTTGAGGGAGTGGCTTAGAGGTTTGTAAAAGTCAAAGTACTCCTTTAAATGTAGATTGGGGAGGTTGGTATGAGTCTAAATGCATAGATAAGGATTTGGACCCGGCTTCAAGCTCTTGGAGGATGGAATATCTACTTTTAGTGCCAGACGTTAGACTAAGATGTGGGCCTTCCAACTTATTTTGTCATGAGTATGCTATGGAAGACTGCAGGTCATATGAATTAGTTCACGTCAATTGGCATTATTTTAGTGGTTTTAAGACCTGTGTTGTTAGGGGCGTGAAGCGCTGCGAGGTGCTAAGGAGGTTTCCTAGCGCCATGGTGACGCCTTGGGAACGCCTTAGGCGCCTCAAAACCGTGCTGGAGAAAGAAAAAAAAAATCCCTTGAGCAAATTTCATTATTTTTTTATCTCTGTCATCCCACAAATGGATAAACCTTTGTAGTGGCTTAGATATTTATTCAATAAACTTGTTAATAATTTAAACTAACTTAAATAATTTATTTTTATTTTAATGAAAAAAAGTGATATTAGTGCCCCAACACCTAGTGCCTCAGCTGAGGCGGAGCGTCGTGGCGCTAAAGAGCGTTATGACGCGAGGCTAGCATGAGGCGGGACACCTTTTGAAAAATAAGTAGCACCTCGGCGGCGTCCCTGACAACATAGTTTAGACAACGGAAGAGTGTGAAGGTTAGCTGGTGGTGTTTGATTGCCATACATTCAAGGTTCATGGGATGCGAATGCGTGGTTTACCTTTAGTCTCAATATTTCTCGTTTGCGATTATGTGCTGGGCAAGAATCAAACCCACGACCTCCTCAAATCAAAACTCAGAAACCATGTTAAATGTGATTCTCTAAAAGCTTAAGCTGATAGAGACGACAAATTTCACTATAGTTTGAGAAAGTATATCGTATAGATCGTCGTAAGATATGGTGCAACTGGGATCCAACTCTTCGAAAACTATAGGATCATATGAATCACCTTCTTGCGTCCTCTTTAAGTTATATTTCAGAAATGCCGAAGCATTGAGTTGTTCCAAGAGATTTCTTTTTTTCGTGAGCTTTACTATTTATAAATCATGAATATTACCTTAATAACTAGACTAATACTAAAGTACAAAAGGTTCAATTATAACTTGAGAGCCGAAAACATACAACATCAGATTTGCTCCAATTTGTTTAACATTCCGTGGTACAATATTTTAGGCTTAGGATGTGAATCGCGATCGACTTAAGAGTTCAAGAGTTGTGTGTCCATAATCATCACACGGTAAAGCTATAAATAGGTAGCAAACAAAAATAAAAGTATGGAATAAACCCAAAAGGTTAATTTCCTATTCTGATTGTTTCTTATCCCTCAAAGAGTATGACTTGAGATTTAGTAAGCATGCCATAAGCTTTTGAACTTGTAAGTCGGTTGTCTATCTTCACGTTTGTGATGGATCTGGCTGTGTTCTCTATTGTGTTCTCAAAATGCATTGTCCCAATCTCTTACTGCTTTCTCTCAATGTATTGTCCCAATCATTTCCTTTTTTTTTAATCAATAAAACAGAATATATATCATTGCAATAAAAAGGGGACCAAGTGAGCAAGTCACTAGGAACAGGAAATACAAGACTAAGACTGTAGCTACAGATAAAAGAGGCTTTCTCACTCAAAAAACAAGTATGGAATGGAATGTTAGAGGATTCCCCAGATATTTCTCCAGTGCCAGACTAAGGCCTTAATGTCAGTGCATGTTTCTGTAGTGCATGTTTCTGTGTGAGCCTTCTTCTTGTCCTTGAAAATTCTCAAGTTTCTCTCTTTTCCATAGCAGCCAAATTCCTTCCAATGAATTTGGGTTAGAAAATATAAGAATGAAACTATTAAACAACAATGAAAGAAGCTACCTTTGTTTATTCTAGAACAATTCTCAGAGCAGAAGAACATTTTCCTTCAAAATAAAATAATAATAAATAAATAAATTACACAACCAAACATGCAAACACACCCTTAGCACTTAACGTGTTTAAAAACTCAACGTCGCTCCTTATTGGTACTGTCTTAGTTAAGGAAATTTGGAGAAATACTGGTGAATGTCCACTCTGAGGATAATGGAGGATTTTGCATTACTTGCAAATACTATATTTTCAGTTTTCTGTAATTATGTGCCTCCCAAGCCCATCCATATGAAGCCAGACCAAGAATGACCTGATGTCAAGTGGGCCCTAAACATGGATCAGGTCAAAACCTATATTCTTCTTGCATTACTATTTTCTCATCTTTGAGGTGGGTGAACCGTTATTCTAGCCAGGGATATCTCAGTAACTCCTACTTAATTAATCTAATGAACCATGTTTATAGTACTGGACAAGTTTCACAAAGAATGCATTTTTTCGTCCATGGTTCCGAAGAGCTCACGCAGTGCTAATATATCATCAGTTACTAGTTGAATACTAGGTGTGGATGGCCATTATCTACAGCGACTTCTATAGATTCAGTGTTTTATTGGTGCTGGATTGTTATATTAAATTGCTCATGCGATGTTGTGGTTCTTGCAGCTTCTTGAACCTGCAAGATATATGTGGCTGTTGAAAGCTCTGTATGGTCTTCTAATGTTGCTACCTCAGGTGAGGGTTGTCTCCTTTGTTTTTGTCTGCTTGTATCAGATTGTGTTATATTCCTAATGATTTATCTATGTACTTGTTATAAAATTAAACTACTCAATATTTTGTATTTGTTATGCTTTGCACTAAAATGCAAATTGTAAAGCCATACTCTAGGCTATCTATAATGGAAAGCTCGAGCTATGCCAGGTGGATCTCATGTCAGGCTATTTGCATGGTCAAATGTATCTCAATCACATGCTGAACTGCAACATATTTGCCATAAAATCCATATTGCAAACTGTGAGAATGTCAAACTCATATGCCAGCCACTATTCAGCTAATTAATGAGGTTACAAAAAATTTACAAATAAGAAATAAAAAGTAAATTGATGAAGCAATGATTTAGTTATACTGTTTTAGGTTCTCTTTTAAAAAAGTAAAAGGAGATTGTAAAGATCGAGTTGGGAGTTGCCTAAACAAACACTCGTGTGTTTAAAAACATACATAAATAACTGATTTTTAATTTTCTGGAAGGCCTACAATTCAAATAACGTAAACAAGTAAATAGTTTTTTAAAGAAAAATTATTTAATTTCCAGAATACCCCTTTTATTCTATCTCGATAAATTTTTTAAACATGCAGTAAATCATGAGCAAATTTCTGCTCATCTTGGACATCAAGTTCACACAGTAAGCCGCACAAGGTGTCCCAAAATTCTTAAGATGCCGCGGCTTTTAATTGAATCCATTGTCTGTAACAAACTGCAATAAACGGCAGCTACAGCTCATTGGTTCATGGGAGAAGGCTCTAAAAGTGGACTAGGAATATTGCATGTAGCTAGTGCTTTTACTTCTTTTTGGGGGAGGGAGAAAAAAAATAAAAAATATATATTTTTGAGGTTGGAGACAAAAGACGGTTGAGATTTATCCAACTATAAGAATCTAACGGGTAACATAGAACTTAAAGCACCAAGAGTGCATGGGTTCGATTCTCATACTCGACATTTTGATATTTTTATCGTAATATTTATAGACTAAACTCTATTTATCATGTTAAACTTTTATCGTGCCAACGGCACGGGGAATACCCTAGTATATATATATATATCACATATGCGTGTTGAATAACTGAATCTGAATCATGTTGCTGATAATATTGCTGAAACCAATAACTGGGATGGGTGATGATGTGATCCAAGTTAAGAGTTTCTGGGTAGGATGAACCGAGATGCTGATTAACTCGCAAAAGTTCTCTATTGTTTGGTAGTTTTCAGGTTGCGATTCTTGCTGGCATCTTTATTCCCTTTCTCCCTGTCAGTAATTTTACTTATCGATGCAGCAAAGTGCCGCATTCAAGATATTGCAGACTCGACTAAGAACTGTTCCGTCCTACTCCTTCAGTGGTGAACCACTCAAGAGAACACCATCAGGAAATACTTATTCACAGATTTTGCATAACATGCCAGGTGGATCACAGATCACCGAAGATGGTAATAAGAATCAGGATAACGATAATATGCATTATGGAATCAACTTCGTTTTGAGACTACAACAGTTCGAGCATATGCAACATCAGCACCGCATGCATTCAAAATCGCAGTTGATGTCCCGCACATCCACTTCATCCACCTTATCACAGGTATGCAGAGATACATGGTGATCTAACTCATATATGAGATTTCTTTTGGCTCTCTTGGAGTTCTTAGGATGTAAATAGCTTTGTAGGACTACCTCTGGTTTAATTTGGTCCCTTCTTCAGTATCTTAGGTAGTCTCAAAGTTTTGATGTGCAGGAAATACAAAGACTAGAGGAGCCTCGGCGACCTATTCCTGTACCAGATCTGGCCCGTCCTCCATCAAGAACATCATGGAAAGGCCCAGGTCAATTGTAACATTGACACAATTAGCTCCCGACCGCTGGTTTGAACTATTAGTTTCCTCCTCTCTCCACATTTTGGAGGTATATTGTGAATCCACATTACTCAGCAAGAGTCATGTACAAGTTCTGTAATTGTAAAATTGTATATCATAGGGATTAGTATGTCCTGGATTCCTGAGCTTAGGGTGGTGGGGATTTCTGGGGTCAATCAATGAGACGGGCTTGGATTGTTTCTGAGCTGTTCCTTGTGCAAGCGGAGCGTGCTCATTTGGTCCTGTTATTTTTTATTGAAGACCTTATGAGCAGGACGGAAGATCTCAGGGGAAAGCTTTTGGATTAATTATTCAATTAAAGAATTTTAAGGAATAAATCAGTGAATATACTTCTTTCTTTTTTTGTCCTTTTTTTGGGGGGCATGATTCAGGTGTATTTGCAATGTCCATTTTCAATTGTATGCTTATGTGTGCAGTCCCATTAGACAATGTTCTTGAAAATAGTTTGTTGAACATCCCAAAGTGTTTAACTTGTCTCATGGAATGTACATTTTCTTAATTATTTATGCTATCTGTTATGATTTTCATTTTTATTTTTAGTTTTCATTAAAAGGGTTTGCAGTAGATTAACCACTGATTTTGTGTTAGCTTTGAGGGCATGTGGTATCTCGTTTCAATGTATGTTTTAAGAGTATCTCCCATGGGGAGCTCAACCTGCTGAAAAGGTGGAGTAATGCGAGGTTGAGGGTGGGTGCATTCAAACCGGTCATTCATCAAAGTCTAAAAAATTTGGTCAAAAAGTTATTTTGCGGCATATATGACTGTTTTGCATGCTTGACTCCGTCCAAATCCAAAATTGAGGTATGAATTGGCCCATACCTCTTTCTAACTGTTTGGGTTGAAACCCCAACTTATTGAGCTTTGGAATTTTACATTGGAGCATGAAAATTCACCCTCAAAGCTCAAATAATACGTATATTTGGATTTAGAGCTGGAATTGCCCATGGAGATGCTTTGTAGCACATTAATTTGTGGATTTTCTATAGCAAAAAAAATCTCTTAATAATTTTTATAGTGGATAGGTTCAAAAGGAATAATTTTGATGT
The DNA here is from genome assembly GCA_963556465.1 of Berberis vulgaris. NCBI lineage: Eukaryota > Viridiplantae > Streptophyta > Magnoliopsida > Ranunculales > Berberidaceae > Berberis > Berberis vulgaris. Next base: position 25,663,804 of record OY747127.1, read on the forward strand.
TTTCATACTCTACTTAAATTTATTATTGAATACCAACAACAGCAATAATAGTAACAAAAACTTTGAAAAATCAAACGAGAAGCAATCTGTCCCTCATTGTGGATCCGGCGAGTTTGTTTGTCTTACTTGGTTTTTACATTGAACGGACGTCTAGTATGTCTAAAATCTATCACTCTACAAAAAAAAGATGGAGAGAGAGAGAGAGAGAGATTGAAAGACATCTTCAAGCTCAATTCTCTGCTTTTCCTTTTTTTTCTTGAATTTTTTCTTCAAAACCAAAGCTCAAGTGTGAAATCCGTCACCAAAACACTTGAACCAAATGAGAAAGTGTAACATTTTATACACTATGTAGCTTTGGCAATTAAAAGCATTAGCACTTGTCTTATATATTGTGTATACTCTTGAGACAAATAATTAATTATGCAGTTAATTTAGTTAAATAATGTTAATAGATGTGAAATTTATCTCAAATACTTGAACAAAATGAGAAAGTATAACATTTCATAAATTATTTAGATAGCGTTTGGCAACCAAAAGCATCAGCAGTTAATACATATTGTAGAAGCACTTATGCTCTTAGACAAGCAGTTAATTTCGTAGTTAGCTTGGTTAAAAAAATTTAACAACAAAGATTCGAAGTTGAGGTCATGTGTGAAAAAAATATATGAGACATCAGAAAGGCTAACTGTCGAGGAAATGGGCGAGGAAACGAGCGAGGGGGGTGGTGTGACCGCTCATCCCCCTCGAGACACGCGCTGCTGTTCATCTCGAGGGTGCTGCTGCGCATCTCGAGGGGGATGAGCGGTCACACCACCCCCCCTAGCTGGTTTCCTCGCCCATTTCCTCGACAGTTAGCCTTTCTGGACATTGAGATATTAATTTCAGATACCTCTAGGAAACCAAAACTGTATTGCATGATAGTTGATATCAGGCAACTAAGGATAGTCTTCTCAACTAACCAACTCTTCCTATTGCACAGAAACAATTCCAAATCCAAACACCTTTACAAGATGTCGTCAGCCATACTCATATAATATAATTCACAATGCATAGATCTTTTCATGCTCAGAGTCATATGCTTCGAGATCTGAGATAGTGGAGTGCATGGACCAGGAGAGAGATTTGCTGCCACTCGGCCTCCTAATCCGTCTTTGAGAGTCATCGCCAAAAATCCTGAAATGTTGTCGGAAAACAAAGTAGCACATGCTGGTGAGTGTAGCAACGAGAATGGGCACACCGACTATTGCTATGGTAATAGCCATCCATGAGGATTTGTTACCAACAACTACGAAAGCTAATGAAAGAAAGGCACCGCAAGTAGTAAGGCAGGCTGCCCACATGAGCTTGTTTACCACAGACACAACCTGTTTCTGAGCCCTGGTATCCCAGGCAACTAAGGTGATCTGAACCACAACAACAGCTAGCGATATGAACAGAGATGTGGCATTTAAGAGACAGAATGCTTGAAACCCAGGAGTGTCAGCTATATGGGCTTTTCCAGCATCTGGTCCAATCTGATAGTACTGACCTGGTAGATTGAATATAGCCATGAAAGCAATGGACGCGAATAGAACAGCAACAACAGTTACAGAATTTGTGGTGTTTTGAACAGCTTCTCTGTGCAGTTTTTGCAACTCTTTGGCAATACCAGACACTCTTTTGTGGGTCTTTTCGTTCTGTATGAATTGCGAGTGCACCTCATGCTTTATGTCACTAACAGTTCTTTTCAATTCCGTTGTTTCATCCACTTGGTTGACATACCTGGCATGCTTGGCACCAGCCTCAGCTAGAGCTTCCTTGATTTCCAGGGAGGATGCTCCATATTGTAGTTTATCTGCCAAATCCAGTGCGGCTTCTTTTTGATTATTAATAGCGTTGACATCAATACATACATATCTAAGTAAAAGGTTCAGTATCTGCACGAAATGAATAACTACTCAGTACGGAAAGAAAACAAATACTCAAATGTATATCACTGGTAGTGCAGCCTTCCTGCAGCTAATGAGAAATAAAAGGGAATTTTATGCACACGAGCTAACAAGAAATGGTCATGTGGTACAATGAAAGTAAGGCAAGCTAATTCTGTTTTGGAGGGAGGGGGGTAGCAGGGTTTATATTACAAACCTGTGGACGGCATTTCCTTGTGGCTATATGTAAAGCGGTATTTCCCTTCTTGTCACGTGCATTGAGTATTGCGGAATCAGGAAGCAATAACTCCTCTACAACAGAAGTGTCTTGGCCTTTAACAGCCATGTGCAAGGCAGTCTGCCCTTTTTTATCTTTTATGGAGACAATTTCTGGATCCTTGTCTATAAGTGCTTTTACTATCCATAGAAGTCCATATCTAGCGGCAGTATGTAATGAAGTCTTCCCATTTTTCCTCACAATTCTTATGGAGCTTGCATCCACATCCAATATTGCATTCACCACATCCAAGTGGTCTTGAACAGCGGCAGCGTACAGGGGACTAGTGTTTGTCGCATCACATATCTGGCAAAGTACTGGCCACAACTTCAAAAGTTCGTTCACAATCCCTGGACACATTTGATTTACATTTTAACTGCTGATCATGATGAAGAATAAGTGGTTCATACTAAAATAAGGCTGAATTGCCAAAACTTGCAATTGTGTATATTCTAAAACATGACGGTTTTACTAGTCATCTAATTTTGATGAATTAAATACTGATACATACAGCTTATCGAGGAAACCTTGCTATAGATTTTTTGCAGCCGAGTGTTATTCATCGTAGGATTACTGGCTAGCACAGGTAAGGAATTGATATCGTGTAATGTTTAATGACAGATCTCATTTCAAACATGCAAAACATCGTAATATATATATACAGGCATCCAAAAAACAATTGGAAAATATAGATATCATATCCGTTTATTGAGCATAAGTTACTTGGAAGTGTCATTGCATGGTCAAATAGAAACAAGGACATGAATAAGAAAAAACACTAAAGATCACTGAAATAGGACTTATTAATATATGATTCCAAACTTGTGAAGGTGGGAGGGCAATCTTTAAGTAGATAAACACCATTGACGATGGATTTAGAAGAAAATATAGAAAAACAAAAGCAACTGTTAGTAAATCATGTAGGAGTTCTCTGGTACAAGACGACGTTATTTATGCTCCAAACTCAAACATTGTCTAACCCTCATAAATAAGGGTTGACGTACGACAGTCTCCATACGATGGGTGTGAGACACGTGATGTGCTACAGGAAGGATACACTATGCTTATTGAAGATTACTCCCTGATGCAATGTCATGGACAATACATTAGAAAACATCATAGCAAAAAGATGTTGAATATTGAGTGGGTAATTATGCAAGCTCTCGTCACTTCTGGGAATGGGTGTCTCATTAGCCATCTTTCAAGGTGATATTCTTTGAGACATGGTTGTTAATAGGGTTTCTTTAGTCTTAGTATCATAACACTTTTAAGGTTACCGTGTTGAAATACCACGAGTATTGCTCAATAAATCCTTACCTATTATTATGAAGATTATTATTATTCTTATTTTTTTATAAGCAAGACCAGGGCTAAAGTTCGTTAGAAACGAAGAGAGCTATGAGTCAAACTCATAAAGCTAAAAAGGGAGAGTACATACCAGATTAACTTGCGAGCACTTCAGCCCCAATTATAGAGATTCAAACTTTGTTAAAAAGAGGGGGGAAAAGGGGCTTACAACAAAGGATTATATAGCCAAAAGGCTCCAACTATCTCAGTACAATAATAAGACAATACGCTGTCAGGAAGGTTTCCCACCCTGGCAAAAATTGCTGAAACCGAATCCGCTTAAAGACACGCTAGCAAGAACAAAAACGTATACCATAGGAACCCAAGATAATATGGTCTCTAGAAACGAAGGAATCTTGGAGCCCGATTGTTGCTCTCGTAATTGGTTAGGACAAGGTTTGTAATACATACTATGACATAGCTAGACTTGTGACTTATGCATCTATGGTAATCAGTAATTATGATAGGATTATATAAGCTTAATTAATTTTCTTTTTTAGAAGTGAGCTGATTTATCAGTCCCATGTTTAATAAAATAAAGCAAATCAATGAGATAGTAGTGATGACATTTCCCATTCAGTTAGTTTCCTTCTAAAGGCAAGGTCCCAAGCACCATTGTTATCTGGAGGAACAAAAAATTGAGAGATTGCTCCTGCCTACCAAACTCTTCCTGCTGTGGCTTCCTTCAAAATCCACTTGTGAGCCAAAAATCAATTTGGTTTCATGACCTGCCCAAATTCTAAGCGATGAGATGATCAAATTTCATTTTCAGGTTCATAACTGACCTCCATATCATCGACTTTGAATACCCCATGCATCCATATAGTTCACTGCCATATTTCTCTAATTCTCTTCAATGATTCTTCTCCATAAAGCATGTTGGACTGAGCCAATACGCCATAGCTATTCCAAGGACAGTGGTTAATTGAAGGTTTTGAGATGCCTAATACCCAGGCCACCTTTTTTTTTGTATTGGGCATACACACTGATTCCCAATTTATGAGATGAAACTTCCTTGAAGAATCAGAATCAGTGGAACCCTGAAAAATTGTCCAAACCTTTAGCAACTGAAATACATAAAGAAGGGATGACATCGGGAATAGGGGGGCACACGTACACCAGCCCGCCCAAGTCGAACACTGTTTGATCACAGTGAACAATAAGATGCAAAGTTTTTCCTAGTTGAACTACTAATATTTCATGAAGGGGTGTTGTGTTTCTTTCTCCTGCTAGTACGTACTTTCTCTTGGAACAGAGATGGTAGTTTTGAGTTGTAGGTTTGGCTTCAGTTTGTTTCGCATACATCAGTAGAGTTGACAAAGCATACACAGTTGTTCAATCAATCAATCAAATTCAAGGAAACAAATTGCACAAACAATAAAGGATTAAATTCAAAGCAGATACATACACACACACCTAAATGACCGCGCTTGCAAGCAACATGGAAGGCATTCATATCAGAGTTGGACCTAATAATGGCCGAGTTGAGATGAGAGAAGGGGAGAAGATAGGTGAAGACATCCTGGAGATTGTTGTCAGCTGCCATGTACAAAGCAGTCTCACCTGCTTCGTTCTTCAAGGACAATAGAGCAGCTCCTTGTTGTTCATCTTCTTCTTGTTCTGAAAGCAGCAATAATTGTTTGAGCGCATCAAGGTCAGAGGAACGAACCGCGTCGAAGAATGATTGATGAGAGATCCGCCGAAGATACGAGAGAGATTCCATCAAGTTTCCGTTGGTTGGTTGGTTTGTTTCTGCTAAATTTTGTTTATGGTGCTGATGGCTAGGCTTGGTTGGGGATGGATAGATGGATGGATGGCTTCATTGGTAAGGAGTAAGTAGAGTAGAGTGTGGTGCTAATGGCTAGGCATGTCGTGTCTGTTGACTAACTCAGATTCTTTCTTTTCATTTCATTCATTCATTCAACAGTGTCAGTGTCAGTGTCGGTGTCGGTGTGGTGGCTAATTCTGTTTTGTTGTTTTTTTTACCCTCTCACTTTTGATTTCCACTTTTGATTCTTCTTTTCCACCTCCTTTACACACTGTGATGCAAATAATTTTATTGAGCTTCCATGTGTCAAAGGCTTAAACCACATAATCTTCCTTTTAGATACCTCTTTTGATTATGAGAGTTGAATAATTCTTCAGAGCCCGCTCTTGTAGTCCGCTAATGGTCTGGAGCCTCCCAGGCACGTGCCATAGGGAGGGTCTCTCGCACGTGCCCGACCGAAGTTTCAAAAAAAAAAAAGCGAAAAATATTTTTGAATTTCGTTGTTGAAATTTAGGAAGGAGGGAGGGACCAAAAAACAAGGAAAACAGAGAGAGAATGAATGCTTAGACCCAGAAAATGCTTATGAAGCTACAAGGATTGTGTTCACAAGAATCCAAAGCTTAGACCCAGAAAATGCTTCTAAGATCATGGGTCTTCTTCTCATTCAAGACCATGGTGAGAATTGGAAGCATTTTCTTGAATGAGAAGAAGACCCATGATCTTAGAAGCATTTTCTGGGTCTAAGCTTTGGATTCTTGTGAACACAATCCTTGTAGCTTCATAAGCATTTTCTGGGTCTAAGCATTCCTTCTCTCTCTGTTTTCCCTGTTTTTTGGTCCCTCCCTCCCTCTTAAATTTCAGCAACGAAATTCAAAACTATTTCCCGCTTTTTTTTTTTTTTTTTTTGAAACTTAGGTCGGGCACGTGCCTGGGAGGGTCCGGATCACGAGCAGGCTACAAGAGCGGGCTCTGTAGAATTACTCATGAGAGTTATATAAGAGTTTTCCGGGGAGTTTTGAGAGTTTTCCTATTCCAGTTTTGAGAGTTGTCTGAGTTTCAATTTCAAGCAAATTCGAATCCAACTTTATCCTTCTTTCTCCTTATCAGCTTTCAATCCACTTGTAATCGGTTTATTACTCTTTTTCCTCTATTTATCTATTCAACCGTTTCTCTTCATCAATGTTACCCTGCTAATCCCGTTTTAAACCCATTTTCTCTCATTTTCCCCTCATTATCATTCCCTTCCTCTTCCTCTTTCCTTTGTGATTCTCCCGCCTGTTTCTTGTAACTAGTTTTATGTTTTCTCAGTGTTTGTGTTGCAGGTCTCGGGCGTGATGCAGTGTCCATCTTCCCAGTTTCATCAAATCAAACCATACTTTTTCACAACCGTGAAACCCCCAATCCTCTTATTCACATGCAAAGAATACATCCATCAATCTAGGACTGATTATGCAAAGTTCTTCTAACCCATCCAAAACTCCAACCAATATCACCTTCATTTAAATCCTGCACCATCAACCCCACGTATCTCACACATCCAAATTCATTTTTGCTTCCACGCCATCGTCATGGGTGTTTCAAGACAATCTCTAGCATCGGTCCCTTTACTCCTTCATCCTGGATCAACTCCATCTCATGGACAACCAAATCGACTGAGTCGCCCCTTTACTCTTATATTACAAGCCTTAATCAAAAAAAAAATCTCGGGGACAAAAGCAAACATTCATTTCATGAGTATTGGCTGAAGCAATACCCAACACTAGATCAACACACATATCTTCTCACTGTTTTTTACGCAGGCATGACGACAGTAAAGTTTGATCTTCGGAGTTGTTCTTTTTCCTCTTTAAGCTACAAACAGTTTATTGGCCAGTCAAAGGAGATTATTATGTTTGCTGAGGTGGGTGACGCTATGGGTGCTAATGAAAGTACTGGTTTTTCTTCCCCTTTGATCTCAGTCAGATATATGTGTCCAAGCCAATGTTACACCTACAAATCAATCATATCGGCGACAAAGGTACCGGTAATGATGTCGTTGACACTCCTCTCCAACCATCTGGAAGTGGTCTGCAAAAGCAACAGCCATATCAACTTGGTAGCCCAATTCTTCCCAGCGAGCTAACTGAAGGAGTCTGGTCGAATCTTCAGGGGCTCACCCCTGTCGAAATCGTCTTCATCTGAACCTTCTCTGGTGGTTGGTCGGACTGGTAGGATAACATTTAATGGAACATTTAAGGCAGGCACAACTACCATGGCAACAGTCATCATGATGACCGTTATGAAGTCGTTTATATCAATTAAGTTAAGCATTGTGATTTCAATTGCAAGTCAATTGTTGCTGGCTGAGTTAACAATCGTTATGAAGATAATGTTAACGGCTGTTATGAAGTCAGTTATGACATCAGTTCTGAATGAAGAGTTGACAACCTATACGAAGGAAGTGTGGACAGTTAGGGGTGCGCACGGGACGGGATGGGACGAGATATACCCATCCCTATCCCATCCCGGTCATACAGGATCGGGACGGGACGGGATGAGAAAAACCCCATCCCGACCTCGTCCCATCCCAAACGGGTTCGAGATGGGACGGGACGGGATCAGCGTGCTAATCTGGAGAATACATTTTGAACATATTATCAACAATGCCATCCTAGCTATGGACCTTTCAACTAGAAGTTATTGAGAATGATGAGAAAGCCAATAATGCCATCCTTGATCATTTATGCAGCAATGGTAAATTAAGCAAAGCATCATATCTGATTAGTGTGATGGCTAGCGTAAGCCAGATTGCAGACTTCCAAAATTGCATAAATATAGTTCGAGGTCTGATTAACAGTGATCGGGTTGACATGGCTTATGAAGTCCTGAAGATCATGGTCATGTCTGGTAGGATTCCAGATATCATAACTTGTGGTCTCTGTAAAAAGCGACAGTTCATATCTGCTAAAGATCTCTTGTTAGACATGAGTTTTAGTGGCTGTCCTCCTGATGTGATTACATATAACACCGTTCTCAGATGCATGTTCGAACATGGTCTGTATGACCAGGCAATTGGTTTTTGGAAAGATCAGCTGAGGAAGGGGTGCCCTCCATATCAGATCACGTGCAGTGTTCTCATTAAGCTGAGTATGCAAAGTTCGTCAATGCTGCATTAACCAATTCTCCAATGAATTCAACCACACAATAGCACCATTACCCAGTCAGTTCGTCATAATTTCAAGATCCCATTTGTATGGGCATCCACAATTCTAAAATAAATAATTAAATAAAAATATTAATAATTAATATTAATTAATTAGTTCGGGACGGGACGGGATTGGCGGGATTGAAAATCTTCATCCCATCCCATCCCATTCTAGATCAGGACGGGACGGGATCGGGATGAAATTATTCAATCCCATTAAGACCCGAAAAAATCGGGACGGGATCGGGACGGAAACGGGATCGCGGGATGGGATGCCCACCCCTATGGACAGTCGTCATGAAGCCAGCTGAATTCAATTCATCCATGTTTGTGTTGTTAGATTATCTCTCAATTCTAACACCAGATAATCTATAATATCTTCTAACGGCTACAGGCAACGCCGATATGACGGTTAAGTGTCCTCTTTCTTTTATTGTCATCGCCCACACCTTTCACCCTTTTATTGTCAGCGCCTACACCTTTGCCACTCTGTTTGCTCATGCGCTAGCTACGCATATTCACACCAGCCTTCCCAGCTTTATTGTTATCCAGTCTTACGAGGTTGCGGCGATCGCTGTTAAAGGGTTGTCTTCTCATCCATGATGATTTCATGGAACGCTCGAGGAGATGTTTTGACGTTACAAGTCTGGTTCTTCCTGGCTCAGAGACGGTCACAAAAACACCAAATTATTTCACCTTACTTCTTTGCTTCAGAGGAAATGAAACTTGATCCTTCGCCTTGAAGATGCCAATAATGTGTGGCATTCCACAACGGAAACTGTCGGAAACACTATTAATGACTATTTCTCACGTACTTTCCAATCCGACTCTTGATCCGGAGAATTCACGCCTTATTTAATCTGATCATCTCGGAGGTGGCTAATGCGACACTGCTAGCTATTCCCTGCTGCAGATATTCAGGTGGTGGTCTTCGATATGGGCAGCCACAAAGCTCTTGGCCCTGATGGTTTTCACGCTTTCTTCTTTCAAAATTACGGGGATATTATGAAAATTGATGTCATAAAGGTTGTTACGCATTTCTTCACTTCCAAGCAGTTAAACCCTAAGCTGAATGAAACCTTCATTGTTCTGATCCCTAAAGTGGGCTATCCTATCTCGCCGGATAAATTTTGCCTTATAGGCCTCTACAAGGTTATTTATAAAGTTATCTAAAAAATCCTTGCTAATCGTCTCAAACATTTGCTTGATAACATTATTTCTCCTAACCATCTCATGTTTTCTCCATAAAGTTGAAACAGAAGATAGAATTCAAGGTATCAAGTTCCGGAGACATTCCCCTTCGTTCAGTCATCTACTATATCCGGACGATCTGATGTTTTTCTACAGAGCCTCTTTAGCTGAAGCCCATTCAGTCAAATATTTTTCAGCAGTATTGTCTGGCTTCAAGTCAATTATGACAAATATTCAATCTATTACAGTTCCAACGTGCACCCTAAACATACTAAAACGATTAATAGAATCTTGGGCACTAGGAGCTATAATCCTAAAAATAATTATCTTGGATCCCCCCTTCTGTTATCCAAGAAGAAAGCTGTGAACTTCCAATTCCTTATTGATAAAGTTGATGCTAAACTTTCTTCTTGGAAAGCCAAAATCCTCTCTCAAGCGGGTCGCACTGTGATGCTTAAATTGGTTCTCAACTCGATCCCCATTTACATTATGCAAACTTTCCTACTGCCTTGCACCGTCTCAACAAATTTGGACCACCTATTCAGGGATTTCTGGTGGAATGGGGCGATAGAAAGTAAGGCCAAACGTCTTTGTACTTGGAATCGAGTTTGTTTGCCCTAAATTCTCCGGGGTCTCAATATTCCTTCTTGTAGGAACATAAATCTTACCTTATTGGCCAAGAATATCTGGAATGCCTCTCATTTCCTCAACACCATCAAACCTGTCAATTCAAGTCATTTTATTTCTGACACGAGAGTATCTTCCAGTAAGGAAAACCCCCCTCCTTAGCTTCCTTCACTTTGAGGGGGAACCTAACGGTCATTCTCAAAATGAAGCGCTTTCTTATATGGAAAATCATGTCTGGTAATCAAACCAACCTCTGGCTGGATTGTTGGGTCAAACCAGATATTGTTCTTGTGGATTATGTCCCTAACCCTACCGATTCCAATCTTCATTGTTCTATCTGGGACCTTTGGATCTCCCCTCTTGGAGGTTCACTCCACTGAAATTCAGAACTTATCAACTCTCTTTTTTCGAGTCCGGTGGCTAGGGATATTCGAGACATTTTAATCATGCCCATTACCATTCTTTGGACTTTTGACAAAAAAAATTCGATCAAAAGTGCAATGCGGGCTTTCACCATAGGTCATTTGGAAAGCTCTACTTCCCTTCTCCCCCTCCCACTTTTGGATTTACACTTTTGAGATCCATTTGGAGAATCAAAGCCCCTCCCAATGCTTTGTTCTTCTCTAGAAGATTAGCTAGAATCTACTTCCCACGAGAGCCAATCTAGTTAGGATCCATATCCCCATTGAGGACAGTTGCACCTTTTGTCATGCCCAGAAGGAAGATGTGTTCCAATTTTTCTTCATTTGCTCTATAATTTTCCGATTATGGCTTTTTTCTCCTCTCCCTATTAATTGGACTGCCTCAAATCTCAACCCTCATTTTGTCCTCAGAGTCTTCGAGTTCATGTGGGATTCTGTTAAACCCTATCTAAAGAATTCTGATGAAATGTTTTCCCAGTTTACCGCCATTCTTGTGACTATCTGGTATTTGTGTAATCAAGTTATTTTCAACAATACCAAAGTCTCCCCAATGACCTTTGTTTTCCATTGTAATAATCTTTTGGACATGGTACAAGCAATTGTTCCTTACCAGATCAAACTCAACCACACCACATTTTCTATCGATCACCCAAATCCTGGACACATCCATCACATACAAACAACTTGCTTCTCGTTCCTCTATTAATTTGGCCCTAGCCTCAGCGTTCCCTATTCATGTTATTGTGTCTTCACCTTCATAGCTTGTCAAGGACCAGATCCACTCAGCCCGCACCCACAGGCTTAACCTCAAAGCAAACCACGCTCAACCACTTCCATTTTGCCTTGATAGAGATACGGTTATTGTCACTTTTGATGCTTGCTTATTTGAGTCTACCAAGCAGGGGGCGTGGGAGTCTTAGCAACCGACTTGGCTGGGAATGTTCTGGCTTTTGTTGTCTGTCATATAGGCAGCAAAATTTATGACAGCACGATGGCGGAAGGATACGCAGCTGAAGCGGCCTTACTGCTCATCCAGGCTCAACGATGGAGAACCGAACTTCTTTTTGGAGACTCTATGACCCTTATTGACCTCATCCAAGATGGAGAATCTCAACAGCTTTCTACTATGCATTAAGTCCGACGCCCTCTTATTTGTAATATTAAACGTCTGCTTCTTATGCTTCCTTTTTGGCAATGTAAGTATATATCTAGAGACCTTAATAGCAAGGCTCGTCACTTGGCATCGGATGTTGGCAAACTTGGTTGTAATAGTTCTTAGTTATTAATATATTGCCCAAGGCTTTTAACAAAAAAAATCTGAAAAAAATACTAGCAGTTGCTAATTGTTTTGATATCGAATAACAAACTCCTCCTGAATTGGTACTAAGACCCAAGAAAGACCCTGATATCTTTTTCCCGATTTGATATTAAGAGACAAATCTCCTACATGTAAGTGCACCAATTTCGATTAGAGATAAAAAGTCAATAACTTTCTCATATTTTTCCGTTTTCCTATTCCATTTGAAATTACTCATTCTCTCCACTGTAAAAGTTAGCATTCTAACCAATTACCCCAAAGTCGCTACACATAATATATTTTTCTTTCTTCGTTATCTCTTCACAGTGGTAGAACAAGTTTGGTACCAGGATGAAAGTTTAAGAAAAACTATCTTCATGTGATACTTTGGTGATAAAATTAAATGCATATGAAACAATAATTGAAAAAATCATTTATATATGTAGGAAGATCATTCTATGAGGTTTTCATTGGTAGTTGAATCCTAGAAAACAAATTATTATTGGTGGAGTTATCATCATTTGAAAAATATCATGTTTCAATGAATATGCTGAAATTTATAACATAATGTGTGGAATTAAATTGCTTTGTACTGGGTAATACTTAGTAAACACCAGTGACGATGCGGTCCTTTTTTCAATACCAGTATAGAACAGGACATAACTGGTTTATTAATTATTTGGTTAATCAATACCTGACACCAATAAAGATTTCGGTTTTCCTTGCCAGTTATTAGCCTAACCAAACCCTTCCATGACCAACATTAATTTTGCATTTTGGTTAATTTGCATATTTTTTCAATTTAGAACAAAATATCAACTTCGAGACGAGACCGACTTCAATTTTGTTGACCAATAAGTGATCAATTTAATTGTAATTACTGATCTAATTGGATATCTTTATCATTCCTTTATTTCAATGATGACTATAATATATTGATGACATGTGATTTCTTAGACGTGTGACTCTTGCAGATTAGTCCAAACCGAATAGCGTGACACTATCACGTTTGTAGGCCAGAGTGACACCTAAACTTCAAATTTCAGAGATTAATTTTGATGTCACCAGTCCAATCAAATTCACAACTCGAATTTAGTTAGATTAACAGTTAAGCAACGAAACCATTTCCTTTCAACCACAACTATAATATATATTGATGACAGTGACTTGTTGGATGTGTCACTTTTGTAGATTCAATTTAAAACCAAAATGCATGAAATTTCATCGTTTGTGGACCACGAGAAACATCTAAACTTCAAATTTCTGAAATCAACTTCGATGTCAACAATTCAATCGAATTCACAACTCGAATTAGTTACATTAAAAGTTGAGCCACGAAATCATTTCCTTTTTGCGACGACTATACTGATAACAGATGGTTTGTTAGACATGTCACTTTTGCAGATTTAGTTTCAAACTAAAAAACATGACAATTTTTTTTTACGATGTCAATATTGCTTGAGAACTTTGAGTGTTTGTAGAAGTTAGGTTGCAGTCCCCATATTTTGTTTTGAAGTAATAAAATGTGTGAAAAACCATAGCCTCGACTCCACATTTGAGTTTGATGACCAAAATAATCAAATGCTACAGCCCAGTAAAGATTTGGCAAGATTGCAACGCTTGCCTTGTACCAATATCTTGGAAAGAGAAAAGTCAATGCATTAGAATTAGGGGTATTTAGATATTAGATGTTAGAATCTAGATCTTTATGACTACCATCCATCTTCCATCATGTAAATAGACATTTATGTACCTTGATTCAAATTGACTATATGGTAACTAAAGTTGAACATTTGTAACTTTATAAGAAACCACAATCTTTGTAACTTAACTCTTTGATGCAATATAAATGAATCCCATCTTCCATGCAGACAATCGAGATCCAACTGTTATAACAACAAAAGTTATCTATTTCTTCACATTTTTAGAATTAGGGCTTAAATTCGAAAGAGCATAAGAACATCTCCAATGGAAAAGCTCAAAACCCAAATATGACAATTGTTTGAGCTTTGAGGGTGAATTTTCATGCTCAATGGAAAGGCTAAAGCTCAAACCGGGTTTGAGCTTTCAAACTAAACCATTCCCAGAAAATGGCATGGGCCGGATAGATTTGAGCGGAGCCAGACACACAAAATAGTTATTTGCAAGCAAGAGTATTATGCTTGCCTAGCTCAAATGACTATGTTGACCCTATATTCAAAGGCAAATAGTATAAAGACAAGTATACCCCCACCTCCACACACCAAAAAATAATAAATAAATAAAAATATTGGTCCATTGGAATACACCCACCATCAACCTCAAGTTGATCTACCTTTAGCTTATATCCGGGTCCAAAGAGGTGAGGTGGTTGAAGGTTCTATCTGTAAATGATGTATAATTAAAGACAAGGAGTATTTAGAACAAATTTCATGTTTAAAACAAGGAGTATCAAACCAGCCTGAGTATCTTACCTTTATCCATCATAGATGTAGAAGTTTTTAGAGTGAAACTAGGGAACGAGGTTTTGCAATCAGGATGATACAGCATCATCAGATGAGGTTTTTTACATCCTCGAGATAACAAACACTTTGGGAATTTCATCATTCTTTCAAGATCACGCCACGCCACTCTGATTGCAAAACCTAGTTGTAAAAACATAGTTTCCTAGTATTTTTTATGTTTCTATATCATTGATCTTCTTTGCGTCAAACGGCTTATGGTTGTGGTTCATTGAATGTCCACATCAACGTTTAGTCTGATGAGTATGCATGATTGAAAATTCTTAAGAGCCAGGCCTGGCGCGGGCCTGACTTGCTGGCCTGACTCTCTAGACAAGCTGATGCATGATAATCAGTTCTCCAAAATACCAACCCTACTTAATTATTCATTTTTATTTTCTCTTCCTTTGTATGTTGACACCATAGAACTATTCCATTTATATAAGTATTACATGATAGAATCAAGGTATCAAAGTCGCATCTGTAAAACTAATGAACAACATTAGGCAGAAAACAAGAAAACTGGTTTCGGTCAAACTTCTATGGTTCAAGGGGGGGAAAAACTGAAGGCGATGTAGGACATACATGCATATGATGGACTGCATTTCGATTGGTTGAACTTAAATTCATGCTGCGAGTGCTTCTTTTGACAATAGTATTTTTACCCTCCTCGTAAGGTCCTTCATTACATCTAGGATGAGAGACTTCTTTTGGATCCTGAATTGGACTGCTAATTCTGTCACCCCTGAAATACCGGATTTCAACAATGCTTCATCCTCCATTATTTTGGTTGGAAAGTGCCCCAATGCAATCACGCATAATGCAATAACTGTCCGCAGAGCAGCGACTTCAGTTGATATCCCAAGCGGAGCTTCAGCAGACAATGACTTGAGAGTGCTCAAATCATGCTTTTCTACTACTTCCTTGTCACTTGAAAGGAGTACTCGTAAGGCAGCAAGCAATCGATCCTCTACCAAATCTGGTCCTCCTAAACTTACCTGTGGCAACAAAACAAAAAGAAACACCTTAAATAACTGGCAGGACATTTTTGAAAAAAAATATATCTCAACCAACTGAATGGTTGAAACTCTACAGATTTGTCCTATGTAACAAGCACAGTTCGTTTCCCCAAAAACAATCTCGTCATATGATTGGGAGTTGGGACATTACCAAAAACATATCATTAAACCTTTCATACATCTTTTAAAGCTTCCAATTCTTTATACATGTGAATATTATTGCTGCAAGATAGTAAGGCCCTGCTTGGTTCACTGTAAATTGGTTGCAAATGCAAATGATTTTTCTCCAGAAAATTTACAAAATTAATTTTCCATAAAATATAGTTTATCTTGCTTGGTGACAATCTTAAGAGTCCCATGAGAATGACTTCCTCCCCTCACCACCACCATCCAAAAAACCACTACCACAATCACTGCAACCATCACCACAACCACAACCACAACCACAAACCTTAGTCAAATGAACCATGCACGAGGTAACACACTCCCATTCTAGAACACCAGTTCCACGGCTCGGAAGCTGATCCGCCTCAAAACCGCAGATTATAAGTTATGGAACCTCACTATTAAGTAACCAAATCCACATTATGCTCCATTGATGAGAAGTTCCAAGGTTCAAATCCTACTTGGCAACCTTTTAATAGTAAATTCTCTTTTTCAGTTATAAGAAAAATTGTCCAAGCAATATTTATAGTTTTGTAGAAGTCCAAGATTCCAAGGTGCAATCCTTTTGGCAACCTTTTAATATATATAATGTGTAGAAAAAGAACCCTTATTCTTGGGTATTCAAAACTTGATTCTAGAAACTGCAACCTACCAGAGAGGTTTGGAGAGGGAGCATTAGATAGTACACATGTTCTTCCATGTCTTGAATCTGACTATGCAGTTAAATTGAAAAGAGGCCGCAGCGGGGTATAGGACCGAATTACGATTAAGCGAAATTAATCGGATTTAATCGATCAATTTTTTCAAAGTATATATTTTTAAAATTTAATCATAATCTTAAATTGCAAAAATAATTAATTAATCAAAATTGTGTAAATTTGTAATTATATAACTTTATAATTATCTGCCAAGCTACTTAAAAAGAAAATTGTAGATTGTTTTAACATCTAAGCTACCAAGACAAACATTCAGAAGCAAAATGGATGTCATACGAAGAACCAACCAACCTATACCACTAACCCATGCAGGTAAATCATATTACTTTGCGCCGAAGATATTTCTGAAATGGCCAATTTGTACAAACAAAAATACTCCACATCCAGAGGATTATGCCAATATATTCTAGACCAAAGAATAAAGGAAGTCCTGACATGAGAATCTTGAGTTTAGGTTTTTTATTTTTATTGTTATTATTTTTTTTATACATAGCGATAAATCGGCGAGTCGGTTGGGCCGATTAATCGGTGTCCACCAAACCCCAATCGATTTCACCCAATTCGATTTGGTCAAACCCTGAATTGCAATTAATCGACGATTTTTCGCCGCATTAATAACTTAGAATCTGAGAGATCGTGATCAAAGCCCTTGCAAGAGAATGTTGCAATATTAAGGGTGGCCCGTATAGAATAACCAAGTGGGATGCATTGTTTAACCCAAGGAACGATTCCAACTGCAAAGCAGTATTGACTGAGCTGCTGGGACATTTATTTAGGTTAAGTTAATTTGGCACACTTTTATAACGGCCAACACAAAATAAGGGCCAGCATAATAGCACCCTGAAACTTCATTCAGACATTATCAACCATGACAAAAATTTGGTTGAAAGTCGTATGAAAATGGACGACCGAAAATGAAGAAATCAAGAAACATTCAAGAAGGGCCATCATAATAGCACCCTGAAACTTTGGCAATCTCAGTGAATATGAGATCAATCAAAACAACAAAAAAGAGAACAAAAATAAACACAAAACAGAGGTAAGGTGAAGTCGTCTCGACTGAACTGTGCTGAAACAAGGCACTCAGACAAGTGGATGTGCCTCCACCCCCCCCCCCCCCCCCCCCCCCCCCCCCTTCTTTTTCTCATGACACATTTGTAGATTTGCTTGTGATTGGCTGTGAAGTTTGAAGCTTACAAGGCATTGATTATCTGGGATTTGAGAGAAGTAACCAACAATATTGTGTACATATATGTTTTCCCAAAACCCTTTTTCTATTTCAGTCCATCTCATACGGTCACATAGTCGACGAATTTTGATTTTGTCTCTAATCCCTTTTTCTTTCCACTCTGTTGTGACAGAATCCTCCTTTTTGCTTTTACCTTATTATTAATTTTTGTTCTTTAGCTATTTAAAGACGTACAATTTATGATCTAACTATGCTATCAGATTGACGGATTTTTAATATGTGACATGCTTGTAACATTAAGAATATACATTAGATTCTTTAATTTTTATTTTATTTTATTTTCACCTAGCCTCTCCCTTCTATCCTCCTAAACCTTCCTTATGTAAGAGTCACCATTACCTTACTTCCCCAACAAGATCCACACTCAAAAGTAATGCCCCTCTGTTGGAAAATGATATAACCCCTCCTTAGTGAAATAATGATGCACCTGTCCCTTCCATTGATCTGTCACTCCATCACTACTCAAATCAGATTCCAAATGCTCCGTCAAATCAGAAATCCTTTTGTTGTGACGATTAATACCCGTTGCCTCTAAACCCCTTCAAACATATTCTGTGCACTTCTGATCTCGAATCTTCATCCCTTTGCCTCGGTGATGATCCTTTTACTTCCCCAATTCGATTCCCAATTCCTAGTGCTTATTTTCTGATACGGAGACTGAGATTGGAATGAAAATAAAAACTGTTGACTCCTACACATTCCGATCCCCCATTTTGAGAAGATCTTAGGGTGATATTTCAAGGATCCAGTTGTAACATTGGAAGGGTTGTTGAGCCTGAAAAGTAACGCCCCTATTTCCCATAGTGGACTTGAGTCTTGGGGCTTCACCAGCCTGCTACATCAGCATGGTTCCTAGAGTCCTCATGAATAGCATCTAGCACAACTAGGCTTAGATCATGAACCACTCAATCAGGCCCTGATATGATCCAGCCCATTATCACTTTTAGGTTCTGAAGACTAACGACATTATAATCAAAACCAAGCTCATGTTTCCTTGGGATAAGAAGCTATGCAACGAGATTTAATGTTGGGAAACATACAGTGACAAGAATCATTGTTGTCGAATCCCTGAGGAAACCTCATCCTCGACCTTATTTTCCCCAATTTTCACGCCATCATAGAATTGCAGGAGAGATGTAGATCCTGCATCCCACCCCAATCTTCTACTTCACCCTCTATAGTAGGATTGGAGGAAACATATCCAATGACCTAACCCTCAACCTTGTACAGTTTGTCTCTAGGTAAACATGCTAAAGGCAAGTGTCCTGCTTGGCATAAGTTCCCTGCCACAACTGTTTATTACTTTCCCTTCCATACTTGAATTCAAGGATTGAAGCTCAAAAACCACATCTCAAGGCAATAATGCTTTCATCAAACCTTGATTATCTCTAGACAAATTTAACAGGAACCTTTCTTACCAATTTTTTCCCTACTTCGAATCTAGGTTGTCTGGGGTGCGGAACGGGGCGAAATCGCTCCAAAAGCCCCAAAAAAGTTGTGGCGCATATGCAACAGAGCCATATAAAAATATATGTATTTTAGTGTTTGTGATTTAGTTGTTCCCTTCAATCTTTTTTTTTTAAGGAAAGGCTCAAACTTTATTCAAAAGAAAACCCACAGGAACAAAACGGAAGCCCAAAGACCATGAAGCAATAACAAGAAGCTGTCACACCCTCATAAAGTGCACCCAGTCCCTGAAGCATACACCCTAGAAATAAGCATTAGAATAGCACAACTACTAAAGAAACCATGTTACATCCATTACAGTGTGGTCTTCTATAAGACTCCTCAAACACCCTTTTTGTTTCTCCACATAACAGTTAACACCCATACAATCGCACAAGGGATAAGCTTCCAGACCACCCGTCTCTTGCAATTCGAGTGGGCTTGACATTTCCACTCATGAAACACATCAACTATAGACCACCGCATCACCCACTCCATTCCACCAGCATATAGAAAGTGAGACCATATGGTGTAGCCACTCTTAATGAATAAGAAGCTATAGTGAATAAGATGATGATCCTGGGTTTCAAATTCTATCCCACACATGGAGCCCTTCATCTCTACATCCATTCCCCTGTAAATCAGGACAGTTTTTTTGTGGCTAGATGGTTTCACATAAGCTCCCACACAAAGAAAGAAAGTTTACGAGGGGTCCCTTTCCTCCCTACCAAGGAAATGGGAAAGCCGGCTTTAGCTTACGTGACCGTTCTATCATCCAAGTAGAAGGAAGAAACCGAAAAGGATCCACCTTTTGACCATAACTACTTCCACCCATCATCATCAGGACCCATGTCATCAACTCAAGGGTCTCCATCAAACTAACGGTCTTGATCTCCTTTCATGCGCTGAGCACTCTCCAAAGGTAAAGGTTCAACCTACTCATACCCTCTCAATTGACATATAAGTTTTTGACATGCCCTTTCCCAAAAAGGAAGACCTGATAAAGTCTAGGGAACTCCTTCATGAGAACAATGGACTCACGCCATCCAAAAGCTAATCTTATCCCGTCTTCCAAGAACATATGCCACGCCTAGGATAAACTAATCCCCACACTGGAAATGGCTTTCCATCGACTAATACCATATGGCCTAGGGGATGACAAGGAAGCCAACCATTTTCCATTGCATCATATTTGGCTTTTCTGATTTCCCCCATAAGCGTTCATTGTTCTAATTCCTAGTCTGCCACTCTCCTTTGGAAGCACCACCGACTCCCATTTCAAAGGGTGAAATTTCTTTTTGCCTTTCGACTTACGCCACATGAAAATTTTTAAAACGATAAGTTTAAATCTAAAACAGTGAGTTCATAGTTTTTAGTGTACTCTAAAACAATAGGTTTCATATTTTTTAGTGTACTTAGTATATGTACATATTGTTGGAATATTAAAGCCCACTCCAGGTGTCCATGGCCATTTTCCCATGTGTTTATCCACGGAAATCCCCATTTTGAGTTTACAGTGTAGTTGTGCTATTATCACCCACCCGCTATATGTTGTTATCCAATGCCTGCACTCTCGCTTCTGCTTGATATATGATTATATTCGCCATTTTTTACATGTTCGAGCTTTTAGAGAGAATAACTATTTATCATGGTATCACAACTTTGGTTCGAAGAGATCACAGGTTCGACTCACACCCAACCCAATGGTTGAGGTAATTTTCGGGCGTCGTGTTGAAGAGCATTGAGACTAAAAGTCTACTCCACCCATTCTATGGACTCGGACCCTTGATATGTGCTCTCTCTACCAACTTAAGCTTTTAAAGTGGATGGAAATTTAACATAATCCCCGTGTGAGTTTACGATGTAGTTGTACTATTGGTATCCACCGCTATATGTTGTAGTCTCACGCCATCACTCACTTTGCTTGGTATGTGATTATATTTGCCCTCTGTACAAGTTTGGGTTTTTCGAGAGAATGACAATATTATCATATTTTGTAATACCACATTTCAATTCATCACAAACATCTCTTTGGATGGATCTAAATGGGGCTGAATTATGCATTTGATAGTTTCCTGCAATCACGAGATTGAAGTTCACTCGAACTTTTCTAATGCATGTTGTTGGCGGAAGGAATAAAACAATAAGACTGTAAACACTCAATTTGGGGGTAAAAGTAGTAGCACCCCATTAATAAGCTTAAGGATAGTGGCAGCTCTTAGTAATATGATGTCCAAGCCACAAGATGACTAACACCTTACATGTCAATGGAGGTGTATACCTTAATTTAGACCATTCATAGATCAAATATTTCATCCAACCATACAACTTGGAAAAGGAAGAGGCTTATTTCTGGACTGAAGCAGCCTTGCATGCCAGACCATTGTTCCATAAGATGCCATGACACAAAATGCCAATAA
This sequence comes from Berberis vulgaris, assembly GCA_963556465.1. NCBI lineage: Eukaryota > Viridiplantae > Streptophyta > Magnoliopsida > Ranunculales > Berberidaceae > Berberis > Berberis vulgaris. Next base: position 25,685,319 of record OY747127.1, read on the forward strand.
TATGTTACTTTGGGAAGACTAAAAGCTGAAGACAAAGCATTTTTCATCATAATTGGTCCAAAAAAGTGGACCTCACTCGTCTATCGACCACAGACCAATGAGTCGGCCCAGTTGGATCCTAGATGACCAGCTCCAGTCTTCTTATTTGGTCATGCAAAAATTTTAATTAGAAATATTGACAATACCAACAGAACAGGCAGAGCAAATACCTTGAGAAGTGAGTTTTCTCCTTCCAAATTCAGCTGTGAAAGAATCTGCTGCTGCCATTGCGCAGGTGAAGAGAAATTTGGTGATGATATACCAGCAGCCATGCTTGCAGCATCTAAAAGAGTTCCATCATATTTGAGCTCAATGCAATCATAGGGGTTCGATGGGATCACAAATCCATAATCAAGCAGGAAGAAATCATTGCTCAAACAACCATAGTTCAGCATTATTGGATTATCCTGTTCGACATGTGTTTCTGCTATGACCTGGTATGAATACACCAAATATTTAAGTCCATTTACAGAGAAACTTCATTCCTACTTAATAATGAAACTAGATACTAGGAAGTTAAAGACCTACCTTCACTAACATGTTTGGGTTGCTCCTATCTTGGTCCTGAACAATAACGGCATTTGGGTGGAAGCTATGGTTGCACATATCAATGAGAGGAAGCATCATGGGAGCATTTGTGTGGTTACCATCTGAGAGCCTTTCCCCATGCAAGCGGAAGGCCCGGGATGAGACCGCTGACATGGCCCAGCCAAGGGAAGATGCATCTATGTCCTGGCCCCCAAATGGATGAGCAACAGATTTCACATTCTCAAGTACAAGTTTGGCTTTTTTCTCAAAGTCAAGAAGAAACCTGCACCTTTTATTCACCTGGTATAGTTACATTGTCAAATGCTCGACTATTAGTATAATGGATATGATACATATTAACTCTTTCGAAAGATTTTCGACTTTTAAAGTGATTTTTTATAATACCTGATGAAGCAAAGGAGCATACTGCAGGTTCTTTATATCATCCCCTGGGAAAAAGATTGGTACACTGTAAGCTTCCGGGAGATTACTGATGTATGGCCACCAGAAGGATCCAACTGTAGCTCTTTCTTGGAGAAGCTTCAAACCCAGTTTCATTGCCCACAGTTCCTCTGCCACATTCTCCCCAGAAGATCCAATTTACTCCTCACATTGAAAAATCACTCTAGCCCAGTTTCCAAAATAGGAGTCACCAAACTATATTGTTAAAGGAAGAACTACATGGGGTTTTATGCATGCTATGTGACAGAGGCTTTTACGAATTTATCTCTTTTAATGAAGCTAGTGAGACACATCACTGCAAATTTAGAACCTGGTGAGTATAACACAGTTTTGACTTATTTTATCACTAAGGGGGGTGTGATTGATTTCAAGGAAAATTGCCAAAGTGAGAAGGGAGAGGAAGAGAGATTGAAGAATATGATCACTATCCTCTTGGTTTGTTACAAAATTGTGGAAATAATTTTCTTTCCTCCCGGGGGTGGTGGGGCTAAGAATTTTTTTGCCAAAAATAGTCATCTTCAACCTCAAGATGGAGAATATCTCCCCACTTCCTCTCCTATTTCTTTTTCCTTTTTATAACTTTCACATGGAAAGTTTCCTTGAAATCAAACACACAAGCTAAAATGCCCTCAAGCTCCAGGGAAAACAAGAGGGGAAATGACCAAGCAGAGCTGCAGAGTGGCATGCAGCAGAACACTCAACCTATCTTCCAAGTTCCAACAAACTACTATGAGCCACTTCATTAAGCTCAGAAAAGAGGAACAGTGGCATCCGTTGAGTTTTTGAAGTTAGCAAACCAATCAGCAACTTGATCAGTTTCTCTGTAGATAAATGAGAATTTAACCTCTTGGGGATGAGACACCACCCTCTGTCCTGTATAATAAACCCCAGCAAGACCAAGGATGTTTGTAGTGATCATAAATAATGTCAATCGGGCCTTCTCAGGAATCAGGAACCCTAAGAAGGCCTAATGAATCTCTAAAAGCCACCCCCACCCCAACACACACAAGCAGCTCACTTTTCATGGAGAACACCATCTGAGTTGACAACATACCATCCTTCCTAGGTCACTGAAAACTTGACCTGAGCATATGTCATTACCAACAGTTTGATCTTCCACAGAAAAATGCATAGCTTGTCCCAAATATTATCAAGAACTTAATCTCAATCATTCAGCACACAAAGTCTTAAATTGTAATTGTGAGTTCTCACAAGATGGCTTTCTTCTTGTGGACCGGAAGTAATCACGGAGACTCATATGTCTTATATCCTCAATCAACAATTCAAATGAAGTCCCAAACACTTGTTAGCTTGCCGCAGTTAAAGCTTCTCAAACATTATGGTGCCCATGATTAGGCCGTCCATCTAAAGTTACTATTTATTTGTCATATAAATATGATTTTATTACTGCAAATACATAGTGCAATGGTGTATGTAAAAGTTATCGGTTGGACAAACGTGTCAAATAGCCTTTTAATTTAGATTTTGGGGCACCTCACCTATTCATTCCATTTTAGATACCAATGGCATTTGATACGTTTGGATGATAACAACAGATATTCTTGGATATATAATGAAGTAAAAGTCAGAACAACGGGGGCTTTTTCTCCAATTCAATTGATGATTAAAAATTAATAAGATAAGAAAGAGTGTCAAATTCCATTGTGAAGGGGGAGAATTCACTAGAACTACATTTCAGGAATTATCTTGATAAATAAGACATTATTCTCAAATTTTAAGCCCACGAGCATCACAATGGACAAGTGGAAAGGTGAAATAGTCACATTACTAAGGAATGGACTTTGTTATTTCAAAGTAAACTCCCATCTTGCTACTGGATTCAAGTTTTCCATAATGCAGCGCATCTTGTTCATCATGTTAATCCACTGCTTACCAAACTCTCACAAATTCAGTCTCCATTTCTTAATTATTTGGAGAATCGACTGATTATTCTAACCTACGGGTGTTTCACTGTCTTTGTTATCCCAATTTTACAGACTGACAGCCATCCAAGTTTGACTCAAAATTTCTTATAATTATTTCCTTGGATATAGTAACTATCATCGTGATTTCATTGCCTATATCCCCAACAGTTGTGTGTATATCACATGGCATGTTCATTTTGATTATCTTATTCCCATATAAATGTCCATAAGGGCCAAGATGATGCGTTTTTATTGATTATCTTTTAAAGATAAACATACATCTAGCAAACTGTAGGTGGTGGTGTCATTTAGCAAATGTCATAACAAAATTACACCCTGATGGTTCAATAGGCATTCACTTGTACACTCATTAAAATCAGAACCCAAGATGAAAGGTTTGGGTCGGCTGCATCACTTTTGGGGCATTGAAGAAAAACGCACCAATCTTTTCCTTTGATCAGTTTACTACATTGCTATATAATGACTGTCTAAATACTAAGAATTGTTTAATGCTACTTACTTGGTTTAAAAAAAAAAAAACCTGATCTTTTGTGTTCATCAATAGTTCATTTTGGTGTAAGTAAGAGCATGTGAAAAAATATCCCAATTTCACATAGTAGTATAGTACATTGATAATGATATAAGCAAGATTGAAACAACGGACATTATAAGAAGAGCCATTAAAAAAGGCACCTACCAGGCACTTGATGAGCAAGCTCAATTAAAACACCATCCCTGCCAATGCCATCAGTGGAAGAAGAAGGAAACCGCAGCGGCACATGAGGTGGAAGAGAGATTAGGTCGGACCCTTTAGGTATGTCTTCAGAAGCCACTAAGCCAAGGCCCCCCTGCTCATTTCCTGCCATCCTCAACCCCTGGTGAACAAAACCCCCTTCCCTCCTCACCCACTTAATCAAGTCGGGTGGGTGAGGCACCAGTCGAGTGGAGGAGGAGCATGTTATGGGACGGAAGTGGGTTAAGGAGGAAGATGAAGTGGAGGTTATAGAGGCTATGAAGTCTCTCTTCGCCATTAACATCTTTGAAATTGCCATGTTCAATGGCTCATCCTCACTTCACTGTCAAATGTTAAGTCCGGGGTTTATCTTTGAGACGGCCTCCTTACTAAAATCTGCTAATAGGATATCAATTTGGACCTACTGTACCCGTTACCCGGACCCTACCTATTTGTAAGAAGGCCATCCCGAGATCTCCGTCCTGATTTTTTTGGGTCTTATTGGGATTGATCAATCTCATCCCGATCTAGAGTGGGACGGGATCGGAATAGAGATTTTCAATCTCATCCATCTCGTCCGTCCCAAATTTATTTTTTAAATATTTATTATTAATAATTTTAATATTATTCGTGAAAATAATAACACATGGATTTTATTCTAGTGTGAATTTTTTATTGTTGTCTTATTCATTCAAATAATAACACATGTATTCTATTCTAGATAAATCACAAATTATCTACCAAATAATGTTCATTCACAAAAAGATCAATTTACTAAATTTTTCTTATAAAAGTTCACATGCTAAAAATACATAGCAAAAATATTCATATATACAATCATATGTATCTATCCTTTCATATGAGTGCTAGTAAAGCTAATACAGTTATTTGCTTTGAAAACAAATAATAGCATCAATGTGAAATAAACAAAATGTTTTATTTCCTATTGATCTCGTCCCGTCCCAAACCCCTTTGGTATGGGATGAGGTCGGGATGAAGTCTATCATGTCCTGATCCCAATCGAACAGGATGTGATAGAGATGAGATTCACCATGTCCCATCCCGTGCCGTGCCCACCCCCAGTAAAAATGGTTTGGGCTGAGGGCACTTTTGTCATCACTACCATCGGCATGACTCACAATACGAAGATACTCCGGCAACACCATGTTAAACCCACACATACAAGTGAAAGGGGATAAAAAATAATTTAAAAAAAAAAAGTAAAAGGGGATCGAAAGTCGATTATACACACCTTATTTCTAACTCTTATTTTCATTAATTTAGACATGAGAATCTCTACTAAATGCATCCATGAGTGGAGTTTTTGTAGGTACTAAGTCGATTAATGAGTTGTTCTCATCCCTATTAAGGTTTTGTGTGCATTTGTTACGATCCTCATTGAATAAAACTCTCATAAGCTTCGAAATTTCAACAAACTTTTTAAAAAGTGTATTTTTCATAATTCTCCAACTTGGGGATTTTTAGCCTTCTTAAAGTTTTCTCATTTGCTATCCATTTTGGTTTCAAGGTCTTTAATAGCAAAATAACAATTTTGTCAACAAATTGTGTTCGGTCACTTTTTTTCTTATCTATGACATTCGATTGTGGTTGTCACGACAGTTTTAGAAAGGCCTTTGATAATTGTTATTTTGTCAAGTCCTTCAACCACTACCGACCATGTGGTAAGTCACTCATGTCAATTTGCAAGCCTCGTGATAGTAAGCTTATTTTGGGACCCAATCTTCTACACGTCCAATATCGAAGAGCATCCACCATAAGTTAATTGTAAGAGAGGTCAAATGTGATGTGTCCCAAGACCCAGGGTCTTGACTCACTATAAGCTAATAGATGAGGGATCAAAGGTGGATCACAGAGAAATGTATTGAAGAGGTAACAAATGTGATACTTATAGAAACCGTGAGACTAAATATTTGGTGGGGCCCAAGTAAATAATAGCCATTGATTTAGCTTTTCAATCTCTCTATCTCTCCACGTTTTGTTTGTCATTTTATATTTTCTATCTTTCACTCTCATTTTCACTCAACTTATCTATGGCTTATAGTGGATGGTTAATTTGACCCCAATCCAAATCCGTTAAAATATTAAAAAGTTATCCAAACTCGATGGGTAAACGATTAGCTTATTGTGGGTGCTCTAACAAATCTCACATTAAAATAAATAGTAAACAAAATAGTATTTACATTTCAAATAATATAAGAGAACTAGCACCCACAAAATAACCTAAGAGCATGTCTGAAATTGGCCATCCTAAGCTATTTTTGCATTGTCTTCAAAGCCACTTGGCATTGTCCACTTTCTGGATTCAACCATTTTGGATTTGTCTTCTTGAAGCTTTAAAATTGTTTGACTTACTTGCATATCTTTGACTTCTATATCTTGATTTGACTTCGTCCTCAGTTGAATTTGACTTTGATTGGCACATGACTTGACTACATATTCTTGAACCGCTGCTTTTGGTTCAGTTTTCACGGTCACATTTGAATGATTTAATTTCATCGATCACTTATAACCTAGTGTGCATTACTTAATAATTTAATCAATACATTATTATAATAACTTTCCGCTTAAGCTATATTGGTTTTATAAGCTTAGCCAATATTGTTTTTGTACCAATTCACAAATAACATTTTCAATCATATATCTCCCCTTTGTGAACTTGTGACAAAAACATAACAAAGTCACAATTACAATCTCTCATATCACTCAGGATGAAAATTAGATCATTCAATGTACCCGATGAACTTGATTATACCTGCCAATAATTTGGAAGCTACAATTCACAGCTAACACATTAACAACAAAAGTATAATTTGAATTATTGAGAGATATTTGAAATTCATTTGACAATCATTCGTTTTAGAAAATATATTGATTCTTTTTTAATAACTTACCAATTTAGTCGTGGCTTTGTACCAACTTATAATTTCGGCTCTGAAATAACTTTGCATTAAGCAACAATTGTTTTGTATTAAAGATCTATACAAAAAAATGTTCAATTTCTTACCTTTATTGGATTTGATTACTTATTCCCGTATTTTCTACAAGAGTTCACAAGTCCAACGAGGGGCAAAGACAAGTAAATGCTCCCACTAAAACAAAAGTTAAGATTTTCCCTAAACTAAATGTTGAGACTCCTCCTAAAGATAATGATCAAAAGTTAATTGGCTCTCAGTTGGACTTGGCATTGTATATATGCCAACAAATTTTTTGCGTGCAAAACAAACCAACTAATGAGGAGTACCATTGTGACATTATCACAATCAAGGTAGTATGAGCATTTTCCACTCGTAATTCAACCCTTAATCCCCTGCAAGTTAGCTTAAAAAAATGTTGAATAGGTGCATCTATGATATAAAATTTATTTTAAGCAATAATTCTATAAAACATAGGAATCACAAACAGTTTTACATACTCAATGGACTGAATGCATGAAATCAACATAAGTGGTAATGTAATGCCACCAAAGACATGCAAAGTCTATGAAAGATTTTGGACTTATGAAAAAATTTCATACGAAAATCGACTCTAGCAAATGTTTGGTTGGAATTTGTGCATAGGTGAACTCGTCTTTGCTGCTTGTTCACTATGGCAGCAGACTGAAGTCGACTTTACTATGACCTGAAATATGTCGCACTCTAACAAAGTGTATTGTTCGCCCAAATTTTGACGTGAAACCACTCTAAACCTGCAAAGAGATATTTCTACATTCATAATAGCATTCCAATATACATAAATACTAACTAAAAGATCAAATGGAAACATACATCCCAACATTCCTTCCGCCGTGAACAATTGTTGGGTGGCGTACACCCCAACAACAACCAATCTAGGTGGTACTTCATAAAACTTCACTCTAGGGTCATGTAAACTCGCAGATCCAACATAATCTGCTTTACCATTCAGATCACATTCCTTAGGTGATCCAGATGTGAGGTACCATCATCAACTAAATCAAATACATGTGGTTGGTGTTAGGATAAATAAACTCTTTTGCACACCACCATCTTTTGCGTGTGTAGTGATTATAGTCTTTGAAACTACAGTTCAACATGATAATCAGAGGATTATAGGGTATGGCTATTTGCCAATCAATTGCTTCCAACATCGATAGCCTAGGTACCTAACAACTTGAATATTGAAATACAAATTTGTTATTCTTAGACATTGTCAAATGACGAAATATATAAATATGACAGAAAATAAAAATCAAGACACTTACCCGACGTGTGATGTCAATAAATATTCGTCTATAACATGAAAACTCACAAGCATGTTGACAGTAAACATTGTTTCTGGCAGTTTCACATGTTTGGTATATATTTCATTCCATTTTCATTTGGTTTTTTGCAGTGGCAAAATTGAATTTTATTTGGCCAACCACTTGAGTTATTTTACTCCTTATTATAAACGAAAATATATATATACATAAACTATAGTATATACAAATGCTTAACATGAACCATATTATAAACTATAGTATACAAATATGCTTAATATAATTACTATAGTATATACGTATAAATGATAGTATATGAATTTTCTTAATATGAACTATATTATAAGCTATGGTATACACATTTGATGACTATAATTACTATAGTTTACATATAAACTTTAGTATATGCATTTGCTTAATACAAATGAACTATATTATATACATATGCCGAATATATTTCCTATAGCATATACATATAAACTTTAGCATATGCATGTGCTTAATATGAACCATATGTATATACTATACTATAGTATATACATATACTTAATATCTATATAACAAATCATAATGGTGTTTTAGGTCGGCGATAAAAGATGGTTGAGATTTACCCAAACATAAAGATCTAACAAATCACACCGGGGGAGGGTGTTTGGCTGAAATTTATTTTCTCATAAGACTGAAATGCCCCTTGCCAAAATTGAAAACTCTCTTCTTGTCAAACAATTAGAGTGTCGAAGGCACGGGGAATACCCTATTACAAATCATAATGATGTTTGAGGTCGGAGATAAAAGACGATTGAGATTTACCCAAATATAAGAATCTCACGAATCACATAGAACTTAAAGCACCAAGAGCGCATGAATTCGATTATCATACCCAACAATTTGATATTTATTTATCTTGATATTTAAACTTTATCATGTTATTTTGATATTTAAACTTTAAATATGATGTATGGAGATGGATCGATTGGATGAGTATGATGTATGTTGCTACTTTTCCGACCCTTAATGAACGAGATATTGACGATGAAAAAGAAAATGGACTGGGGATCCATCTATGCATTTTATTACTGTTGTTGTTGGTGGTGGTGTTACCGTTAATGGAGATGAATGGAAGAGGCGGTGGTGGTGATACCAACTTGAATGATGGATCAAGGTGGTGGTGGTGATGAATGATCTAAACAGTGGCGAGGGGTGAGATATTGATTGGAGGAGTGTTGTTTGAGAGATGGGATTTAGCGATAGACAAAAAGAGGTGGTGATGTTGAGTGATCCGAACAATGGTGAGGTGGTAGTAGTGAGATCTTGATAAGAGGAGTGTTGTTTGAGGGTGGTGGTGAAAAGTGAGATATGTTTGAGAGTTGATGAGGTTTTAAATCAATGGAAGGTAATCACTGAATGAAAATGAATCTTGTAGAGGATAATCAAAGAAGGAGGAATAGGGTGAATTCACATGCGAGTAAGACAAACCCTGATCCATTTTGTAGGAAAACAAAGACTCGAGTCAACGAGATCCTTAAAGGGGCACGCCCCTTTTTAAGGGTTGCGTTGACCTGGTCATTTTTTAAAAATATTTTATTGGCTTTCCTAAAATTTTATTTTTTTTATTGGGGCACCCAAAATTTAGCATTACTTTTAAAGTATAAAGGAGAATAAACTAATAAACAAACTTGAGAATGTAAGAATGGTAGAGTACTACTGAAGATGCTTATGGCTTGTTTGGTTACTAAATGGAATGGGTTTGACCATTGTAATGGTTTAAGCCACTCATTTGTTTGGTTGGGTACAAATTTCATTGTAATGGGCAAATTTCATTACAATGCCCATTGTAATGGTCAACACTCTATTTGTCTAATTTGCCCTCCTTACCTAATATAGATTACTCCTTACCGACCGATCCAAAATCCATGGTTAATAATTGATGACATAATGGAAAAGACACAAATCATTATCATTCTCATTGTCATTCCCATTCCAAAAAAATTGAATATTCTCATTTCATTCCGATTAGGGTTTGTCTAAATGGCGAGGGAACCAGCGAGGGAGGGAGGTGAAGCCGTTTAGAATTTCCCTTCCTATTAACAGTCCCATTCCCATTCCCATTCCCATCCAGGCCATGTTTGGTTACTCAATGGAATGAGAATGGGTCATGGGCGCTAGCAGCATAAATGTCCGTCCACAAAGGACTCCCCCGTCTGTGCAAGAGGAACAGTTTTCAAAATATTTCCAAACTGTTTCCCGCCCACGATTTCCAAAAGAGACTATTCAGACAAAATTCCACTTCACTCCACCCATTTTTCACAACAAAAGCAAATCCAATCGACGGAGAGAGAGAGAGCAAGCTGGTGAATCTCTCCATCCAATCCAATGGTTTCGTCAATGGCAGCAGAGAAGGAAGAAGAGGAGATGCAGCAAGAATTGACAGTGAAGATAGCTAGGGTTTTGGACGAAAGCCGAGTCTCCAACGCCATACACAATCGCAAGCTCAAGGAGCTCTCCTCACTCGAATCCTCTTCACCTCCTCTCCAATTCTTCTCCGCCTTCTCCAAAGCCCTAATTCCTCTCTTCGATTTCCAGCGACGAACTTCCTTCGCCGAGCGGATCGTTAGCTTTGTTGCTACATTCGCTGCTTGTTGTTGTGTTGACCCAAGTCGTGACGATGATTCAGATTCTGATGCCTCCTTCTTTGATAACTTCATGCGCTTCCTTCTCGTCGCTTCGACTTCCGGCAGCAAGACTTGCAGGTTTCGAGCTTGCCAGATCATCTCTGAGGTAAGATTCAAAGTGATTTACTAACAATTCGAGCTATTAGGGCTAGGGGTTTGTGTGTTTTGCAACTAGGCAATGCTTTATCTTTAATTTGATTTAAAAAATTTCAGAATTTTGTGTCTAATTACAGCAAAAAAACAAACACTCATTCTGAATTTGACTTGGAAGTTATAAAGACGTCATCTTTCAAAAAGCTTCACTTATTGTCACTCGTAAAGTGGTATAAGCAAACACTAAAAATGGTTAAGTGCTTGTTTTCAGTGTTGTTATTTTGTGAAAGTTTGTGTGTTAGAGTGCAGGCATTTGATAGTTTCTATGTTTTTCAATCCAGATTATAATGCGCTTGCCAGACAATGCAGAAGTTACTGATGAAGTATGGGATGAAGTGATAGACAGCATGAAGTTAAGGGTGGAAGATAAGGTCCCTGTGATTCGTACTTGTGCTGTTAGAGCTCTTGCACGCTTCACAAATGATGCAGAGAATACCGACATTCTTGATATGTTCCTTAAGACATTGTCTCTGGAACAGAATGCAGTAAGTTCTCTGTCCAACTTCTTCACATAAAATCATTGGTAGGACAAATAAAAAGCTCAAGATTCTCTCTTAGGTCTATTTTTCTGGTAGTTTCTTCACATGCAAGCAGATGCATTCTTATTGTAATTCATTCCATCATTAGTTCAGTCCTGTGTGACAATTCCCTGATGCTATCCCCAACTTAATCAATCCTGAATCCTTTCAACTGTAAAAGTCTTGGTGCCCTTAGAGAGGAGTCGTCTCACATATGGATTTTACCATGTCTGTCATTTCGTCTTCAACACGGGACCAACAACACATACTTGCAGTACCTTGTTGCATGGTCATTGAGTGGGGCAAAGTATAGTGTGTCTAGACATCCTGTGTGTAAATTGTATCCAAGTGGGGAGAGGTAGTAAATTAGTGATTATTTTGCTACCATAGTGTGAAATTGTAGCCTACATAACTTGTACAACAACCAAAAACACCCTTAATGCAATTGTCTATTTCTAATAAAACAATTTTGTAAGTTATGATGTACAGTAAATAATAATCTCACTTTTAAATGTGGATTATTTTTATAAGTTTCTTAAATATTGATTTAGTAGTAGTTTGCCAATTGAACTTGTCGGTCAGAGTTTGAACCATTTTGATATAAACTTCCAACTCTTTTTTCAGCTCTTCAAATGACTTAAATCTTACCAAGATAGCTTTCAAACTTGGTCTTACTAATAGTGCTTAAGAAAAAAAAATTGTCACTGTATTTCAAATATACATAATTTTTATTATTATTTTGTTTGTTCTTTTGGGACAGGTTGAAAGATATATAACTAGACATTGATTATTGTCATATTTGAAGGAGGAATAAGTTTTATTTATCTTTTATTTTTATATCTCTCATATTTTCTTTGTTATATTTTATGTTATTTTTAACAGTGTGGTTTGGACCCGCTAGACCAAGGCATATTCTTATGTGTGTTTTTGTTCTGTTGTATATGCTAGAAGTACTTGTGAACATTACTATGTAACTTTTGTGTCAAACATACAATCAACGAAGGTATATGGTAATTGGTAAGTATATAATGGTATCGTGGAAGTAGTTCATCTTTAACATGGTCTTATTGTACTTGGATATTAGAGTTCTGAATTATGATACTTTGATAAAAAAATACCTTATTTTGGGTTTGTTTATTAGTATATTTGTTTATTTATTAGTATATCTAAACCACGAATTAAACAAATTTACACAAAAGATAAATAAAACTAAATAAACTTAAATAATCTTCATTGGAGTTCCTTATTCATCAAAAACCAAAATCACAACCAATGACCTATAAGCCCTATTTTTTATTAAACCTAACTTGCGAATCAAGCAATCTAAATCTAAATGCTATGGAGCCCTAATCTCCACTCATTCTAATGGGCTTACTTAGGCCGACCCAACATCTAAATGAAATTAAATAAATAAACTAAATCTTAGGTTATATCATCCTCCCTGGGTTAAAGAAGCTCGTCCTTGAGCTTGGAGTTGAAGAAGTCAAACGAACAAAAACAATCAATGATAGAACACAATGCGAAGCGTATGCATAGTCAACCGTGAACCTTACCACGGTACACATTTGCCATATATAGCACCAACTCAGAAAACTTGCAAGGTGACTCAAATAACCATAATTTGCAATAAGCTTGTTGAGAAGACTCCTGCGCATAAGCTTGTGCCACAAAATATTCCCAATATGAATCAGCATAATCATTGTCATTTGTCACTCACTGTGTCAGCCGCTGTAGAAACATCATCCTCTTGTCTAAAAATGGGAAAAAAATCACACAAGTCAAATGACTCACATGTAGGAAGAGTATGTGTGACGACGCCCTTAACTTCCTCAAAAAGCTAGAGAGACTCTAACAAATATAATGTCTCATCTTGCTCTTTTCGCATGTGTTCAAGTGTGTCTTTCTTCAATATTTCCTAAAGCGCTCTCATCCTGTCATCAATATCTTGATCATCTGCTAGTGCCTCTCCTCCTCCCTTGCTTCTTTTAGCTTTCTCCATGCATACACAAATCTCCAAAACTTCTCTATTTCCGGCTCAACTAGTGGCATAGTACATCACAAGTCAGTGGGGGTGGTGGTGGTGTAGGGGAAACATGTTCAGGTTGGGGGTGAGACTTGAGAGAGGATAGATGTGTATTGTGGTTGTGGATAGTAAAATTGGTTATGGGTATTGCCTATTGGACACTGCGGGGTATTGGATTGTATTTGGGTTTGGGCTATATTGATATTGGTATGGATATTGAGAACAATATGGGTATGGGTAGGGATAATAAGGCTATCTTCAAATGCATTGCTTAATGCCTCAATGCTCAGAAGCACTAGTTATGGCGATTCACATTTATTTTGTATATGTATCAAGGTGTTATATGACTACAACTATGTATTGGTTAAAGAGTGATTTATAATCTTAAATTTTTTCTGTATATGTATCTTAAAAAATGTATTGGTTAACTATGTGCAATTATTCTTTTTTATTTCCATCTTTTCCTGAATTTCGTATTGGTGTACTTTCTTGAGACCCAACAATGGAATGAATTTGTGCAGGAAGTCCGCAAGACTATAGTTCTATCCCTGCCTCCTTCTATTGTTACACTGTCAACGATAATTGATTGCACGCTTGATGTGAGTGAGGCAGTACGTAAGGCAACATATTGTGTTTTGGCAAATAAGTTTCCCCTTCAGAGCCTAAGGTAACTTATAGTACTTTCGATATGGTATGCAATATAATTTGCTTTCCTACATTAGGGTGAAATGAAATTGATACAAAATTTGAATAGGTATGATTCAAATTCTGTGATTCTCTTGCATCAAATACAAAGCATCATCTATATTCTTAAGCTGTTAGTTTTGAGCATGTGTATACATTGATGCACATCTCCACATATGCTGACTTGGTTCCTCAGATGTAAAAATAGATTTGTCAATGAAAATGATTGTGAAAAGTGTGTTTTAGTAGAGATTAGATATACTTTTCTTTGTATAAAGATAAACTATGTAAAAACAATACTGTATGAGGTGTCAGACACATAGATTAGAAAACCCAATAGGGGGATACGCCTGAATGTTACCATAGTACATTATTGGTCATTCTTTTTTTACTTGTAGATCTGTGTTTCTACATATGTGATATTAATTTTCCCTGAAAATCTTTTAACCTATATAAAGAATTGAAACATTTGAAAGATGAGTGAAGTAGTTGACTATCTAACTATCCAAGCATGAAGTGTTGGAATGTGCGCCATGCTGTACAATCATGTGTCCCACAGGGGCTTCTTTAAAAAAAGGTGTCTTTATTATATAGGATGTAAACATCACATAAATATAGCTATAAGATTTGTACAATGCATCTTTATTGGCATCAACTCCAGAATTCTTGCCAATATTCTCTATGTGTCTTCTGCATCTTTTATTAGCTCAATTTGTGACACACAACTAAAGAAAAACAACCCTGCATAGTCGGAGAAGGTATTTATATGACACGATTTGTTTGATGACAATTTGAAGTGATTTAACTTACTAATCCCAATTGGAAAGTAGGGCTCTAGCTGATTAATTTAATATGTTGTGATTTCCAGCATCAAGTTTCGGAACACTATTCTTCAGAGAGGGTTATCAGATAGATCCTTGTCTGTTTCAAAAGAATGCCTGAAATTAATGAAAGGTGAGTGGCTTCTGAAGTGTTGCAATGGAGATCCTGTGACACTACTCCAGTTTCTTGATGTTGAAACTTATGAATCCGTTGGGGAGGCTGTGATGCAATCTCTCTTAAAAGCTGGAATGGTGAATGTGCAAGACGACCAAAGTATTAGACAATATATAGTATCCAACAATGATGCACATGAAGGTTGGTCGAACTTATAGCTCTTGTTGCTTTCACATTATCCTTTGTCTTTCTATTTCAGACACGCCACATTCTATTTAATGGCCCTGTCCCATGTTGATATAAGCATGCTTATGTGACAAATGCATACTGAACATCTTTAATGTATACAGCTAATAGAAAATTAACTTTTGACGATATTGATATTATTATAGTCGATTTGCCAGATCTTTCTTCATGAACTATTCATACTGTCTTGATCAGGAGAATCTTAGTAATTTTCCATTATACAACATGTCCATATTAATATAAGGACCATAGTAGAAACTAATGAAATGATTTTTGTAATGGTATCAAGTGGCAATCTTCCATTTTTAAATATTATTACTATTTTATCTTTTTGAACGTGGCTGGGGATTTTAAGGATCCTGGAACACTGTTTACAAATGAGATATGTGTATAGTGGGATCATTCCAACTGCTGATTCTCTATCAAAGATCTTCCAAAAAGAGACTTTGATCCCCCGTGCACATACTTCGTCTCAAAGTGTTCACGGTCTGTGCTTCTCATGATTCTGCATTACCAAGAAGGTTCTTTTGAGCTGTTGAAGTACTGAGTTATCCCCTCATTATCTGTTGCATCACATGCTCTTCTCACATTATACTCAATGGCCAACTTGAGCCCCTATTCAACCACTTCTTACTCATATATAATGATGGAGCATGGGTAAATGAACCTGATCCATCTTGGCAGTGATGGGGGTCCACTTGCATTGTTGCATTTGAGTGTTGTTTTCACATAAAATTCTGCTTTGAGTCCCCATTGGTATACTAGCTGCCGAGTCTGAATATCATCTTCACATGCATCTCAGCCAACTTCATCCTCGCATGGTAAGATGCACGTGTGCTTTATAGAACAATTCACTTACATCTACCTCTCCGTGGCTGAAAGTACATCAGTTTCTCTTCTCCAAAAGGCCGAGATCCTGTAACTGTCCTTGCGATTTCTTTCCGTTGTAACCAATCTAGCTCATTGTCAAGCCTGTTTGCACTTCTATTGTAGCCCAGCACTTTGATGAATCTCGTTCATACATGCTTTGAGTGTGTACAGCTGAAAAAACAAGTGTTTTTCTTCCTCTACATTCACCCAACATGATACACATGCAGATATCCTCGTTCATCCCCACTGTAATAATTTGTCTTGCATTTTCAGGGCTCTCTTTGCATTGATCAGACCCAATTTGGGGTGGAATCTACAAAGTGGGCGGCATGTATCAATTCAAGAATATCCATTTTGTGGATGGTTATACCAGTTTCTAGCTTAGATCTCAAAATGGAACATACTGAATGGCACATTCTATCCGTACTGTTGGTTGCAAGCATTTTAGAAAAGGTGTTGAGGCGAAGGCGAGACGGCCGAGCCTGAAAACACCTGAGGCGCGAGGTGTGAGGTGATGCCTCAGTGAAGTGAGGCGGTCTTAACATTTTTTAAAGATTTTTTTTATAATAAATTGAAACATATTAGCATAGTAGTATACATCATCATTTTGATAAGTATCATAAGCAAATATGTACCAAAAGTGACACAACTACCTATAATCGAAATGGAAATATAATAAAGTTGTATAGCATAGCGAAAAGATGCACTACATAAGTGTCAAGTAACTTCCAGACGTCCACGAAATTATTAAAAATCAATAATCTTGAAAGAATAAAAACTTGAGAATTTTGAGCATTTGTTAGAAGAAATTGTTGGAATGGTTGGTAAAAATCCACGAGTATGATCACTATTGGTATTTCAAAAGCATAAAAATTATTGAACTATGCTATGAAAAATCAAGATTGATGTTAATCACAAATTGTTCAAAACATGGTATGTTTTCTCCAAAAATTAATATAAAAAAGTGACAAATTTATCAAAAATTAAAAACGTTTTATCTTGTTTTTATCATGTATTGTGATTTCGTTTTTTGAGGTAATTTTGGTAAGTTGATTTTAAGAAATATTTCGTTGTGTATAGAAAAAACGTAAAAAATTCGATTGTTATTTTGAAGTTATCAATATAAGTTAAGCATTTTAAACTCTTACATATTACATAAAGAACACCACGAGACTCGTAATGTCATACAAACTACATATTGCATAAGAATCACTTATATAACAAAATTTTAATACTAAACTAAAATTATAATCGGTTAAAATGTACAGACATTGAGATTGACCTAATAATAAAAATAAATATTTCGGTTTCGAAAGAAATTTCGGTAACTAAAAAAAGAGAAATATTTGGTGAAATTTCGACATTTTTCGAGAAATCACATTCCTTGTTTTTTTTAATCAAAGTTATCAAATATTACATCAAGAAATATAAAACCCTATTATAGAGTGGATTGCAACCTCTTTTTGCTGCAATTGGGTTGCAGCCAGTTCTGGGGCGAGGCGGACGCCTCATTTCATTACACCGCATTACCTCACTTTGAGGCGGAATTCTGTACAAAAGCCTTGAGCCGCGCCTAGACAGTTGCCTTGACTACACTGGTTACAAGCTAAATCCCATGGAGTAATAGGTTACAACTACAAGTTATCCAACCTAGAATAAAAATGATAAGTCCAGTGGCATAGTTCCTTTCTTAATCTATTGCATCTTTTGGTTTACTTATCCAAGCAGAAAGCGGCTAAGTGGTTGTTCAGCTCATGTGTTGCCACCCTATAGGCTACATTTTGCCTGTTTCTACTATGGAGCGCATTGAGTTTTTTTTTTTGGACAATTATGTATGTTGGTCTTTTCAACCATCTTGTATTGGATGACAACCATTTCTGCTAAAAAGTAAAAAACATATTTTCTACGAGATAATCAGTTACATTGTGTAGGAAGAATCTTCTTATTTCAGTCTTTGATACTTATCTTTTATGGTAGTTCGCAAGGCCTCAGACCTGGTCCTGTGCTTAGGCCAAGTAGGCAGCTGCCTAAGTCCCTCAATTTTTAGTCCAATTTTGGGGCCCTAAATTTCAGATTTAGATTCTAATAGTCAATCAAGTTCAAATTGTTAGGACTTGTATCTTGGTGATTGACTTTGAAGAATTTTGAAATGTGCACAGGATTGAATCCGAAGCGCAATTTTTTTTAAACACATTAGGATCCCATTTTACAAGTTTGCTTAGGTCCCCACAAATCTCGAGGTTTTCCCTGAGAGGCACATATCTATTTCTTGTCAAGTTCTCAATACATAATGCAAATTTCTTATATGAAGATGCGACAAGAGTCCATAACCAAGACTGCTTCCGCTGCTGCATTGTGGCGAATTTGTTTTGAGATTTCTGATCCTCAAGTTCTTTACCTGATTAGAGTTACGTAAGGAAAGTATCTTATATGAGGATATTACAAGAGTCTATAACCAAGACTGGTTTCACTGTTGCACCATGGTCAATTCATTTTGATTAGTGAGCCGTGAGTTCTTTACCTGATTAAAGCTAAACTTATTGTAGAAATAAGAATTTATAATTTTCTATTGAAGTAAGTGTTGCCTCACTTCTTTCTTGGTAATATTCATTTTCAGGGGAATATGTTGCCAAAGTTAAGCTAATGGAGGCTGAGGTTGCTCTTTATTGGAGAACTGTATGTAGTCACTTACAGATTGAAGCACAAGTAAGTAACTGTTTCCCTTACACAAGTTTTTCTGTTTACAGATATAATATATATTAATGGCCATTAAGTGCAAACTTAATTAGACCTGGCATCTCCGCAGCTCGATAATATTGTGTTATTATTCCAACTGAAATTAGATTGACATGTCAAATTGGTATTCTCTTTGCTAATGTCACTTGTCTAGTAAATCCTTGGTCATTAATTCTCTCATACAGTTTCCTGACTTTCTGCCAGGGGATCTCATTACTTCAGCTATGTCCAACTAGTCAAATTTCTTCTCATTTATAAAAAACACATATTCCAGAACTTGGGGTAGATTTTTGTATTTTCCAACCTAAAAGTTCATCAGATTTAGTACTTGCTACATAACAATGGCAATTCAGGTCTAAACTTCAGAATTGCCAGATTTCAGGTGTTTTGCCTCCAAAAGTGAGGTGGAGCCTTCAGCCTTTACGCACACTTCTAGTTTTGAACCCGTATCATCTCTTCATTCCATTACTGTGAGTAACCTGGCAAACTGATCCAACTGATCAGTCTTATCAAAAGGGCCACTATTGTTATCCTGCTCTCCCATATTAGGACGAGTTGAAATGGGAGTGGTGCACCCCGCCCCCGCCTCTCGTCCTCTGCCAAACGGCGCCACAGGTGAAGGCTATGCCTGCTGTTGCCATGGTGGATGTGGCTCAACCTGTTGTTCTTCTAATCAATGAAGAAACTGTTCATATGGGTACTCTGTCAGATCTACTACAAAAAGCTGGGGAGCCAACAACAAAATGCCCATTGACCACTTCGTAATGATAAAAAAATGTATATTTAGGTGTGGTGGAGGAACATTTGGAACCGTCCGTAGACATGGGGTTGAGGATCATAACATATATTATTATTATTATTATTATTATTATTATTATTATTATTATTATTATTATTATTATTAATTCTTATGATTTACGATTAAATCTAAATCTTACATGTTACGATTTACAATATGATTCACTAACATTGGTTGGCATCACTGCCACTTGTCGCCGGTGCTGTGGGTCCGCCTCATCATCTGGCACATCTCTTCCCTCAATTCTTTTTTATACCTAACCCAATAGTAAAATAAGACTTTGACTAAGCTGATAAGTATTACCAGCTAACTTTAGAAGCACTTCAAGCTTTCAAATGAGGTTCACACACAAAGAAACTTCAAATCTCTACCTTAAACAGATCCAAAACTCATGTCGAGCTTAATCATTTATGGTTTGGAGGGAGCTATATCTACTTCTGATTCAAGGGGGCCATGGCTTTGATATTGTATTAACTTTCAAGTCTAGGGTTAGGGTGTTGCTAAATAAAGAGGAAAATATTTAGAATGAGACGCCTTTAGATGCATACATTGAGTGCAAAGTAATAAAAAATTTCTTATTGATGTCTACCCCATAACTAATTGAAACTTGACTCTTTTTAAAACGATTATGCTCAGTAGTGATTCAATATTTTCTGCATCATAATGATTTTGCTGAACTCAAAAGAAGGGAAATACCAAATAAAACAAAATAAACTCTTTTTTCATCAAAATCCAGTGGCTGACCAACCTTATTTATAGCCTAATTTGCTTGCTAAGCAAGTCCTCTAAACCTAGTTTCTTGACGATACCCAGACTCTTCCTAATGGGCTTTACTGACCGACCCATCTAATGAATAAATAATTAAATCAAATAAAATCCAGTCTTTATTTCCATCAGAAACATTCAAGTTTGAGTTGGCTTTGTGTCGTACTATCATGCTAAAATAACCTAGTTAGCTCTTAGTTCTAATGTGAGCAACCGCCAAGGTTCAGTGGAAGTCATTAAAGTTAAAATTTGAAGGTAACAAGCTTCTGCAAGAAAATGGCATTATAACACTTGGTTAATCTTTTGGATGTTACCCATTGAGGTAAATGCATAGATGAACCCTGTGACTTCTGCCTCATTTGCAACTGTGAAAACTTGACCTCATCTTGAATATTGACACCACATATCTGACTATCCCATGAAGAAAAGGTGTATTGCGATTCTAGTTGAAGGCAAAAATTCAAGTAGAAGATGTTGTTCAAGAAAATGCCATCCAGATCCTACAACATTGAGGAGTCAGTTGCTCTTCTTCTTGGTGAGTTTGGTGGTTAGCTTTCGAATTCAATAACGAGATGGCTAAGGATGACTTAATGCATGGACACGTACGCATACATGCACAACTCCAAGGCTTTATTGCCACTGATTTTATTTTCTTTAAAGCCATGTGGCCTCACTTAATTATATTATAAATTAAGGTATTTTGCTCTAAGTCAACAAGTAGGCTTTGGAAGACGAAACTATTTATATGCAGGGGCGTATCTAGGATTACAAACAAACGGGGACAAACAATACACCACTATTTTACAATACAACTATTCAACTATAGAAATATACATGACATGATTAATTCACTTGTAGCTAGCAAATGAAGAGCTTACGTTTTTGAATAGGAGAAAACAGAAGCAAGCATGGTGACATAAGATGAGAGTTGGCGAGAAGCAGACCTCTGCTTTCTTTCTAAATTTTTGGCATTGAGGCTGGCATAACAGTACAATCTAAGTCCAAGTACTAGTAGCAGCAGCAATAGCCTAGGTAGTGTCTATTATCTGGACTGGATGGAGACCTTTCTCCTTTTGGGCTAACTTAAGCGAAGCAAACAAACAACAACTTTTGAAATCTTAAATTTATAATTATTTAATCTAAAATAAAGAGACTAAAAAAAAGAAAACAAAAATCTTTGAAATGTATAATTTCCTTTTCCCCGGTTCCCAACCTGCCAATTAAAAATGTTAATATGAATATGGTGGGAATTAAAATAGAGAGATTAAAAAAAGAAAAAGAGAGATGGTGGGTGGATTGATGGGAATTAAAAAGAGAGAAAGAGATTAAATAAAAGAGAAAAAGATGGAGTGAGATTGGGATTGGCGAAGGTGGAGTTTAAAAAAAAAGAAGCCTTTGTTTTAAAATGACCTGGAGTCAAGAGCCAAGATTGTATATGAAGAGGGACAATCTAATATTTTAAAGGTGGGCAAGATAAAACACATAAGTAACTTGGTGGGATTTTTCAAAAATATAAGGGGGGCAATTGACCCCCTTATCCAACACATAGATCCGCCCCTGTTCATATGTAGAACGTCACGAAGGGTGCCAATATTCTTCATCTCAAGCTGATGAACAGTAACTGAAGCTTTAGAGCAGCGACGCAACACTATCAAAATTAGTATATTCTCTCATTAGAAATCCAAACGGATATATAATTCTCAAGTGTTTTCAAACCAAGCACATGACACTTCTTTGAGGCCATATTGAACCTTGCGAAGTTTGCGGGCTTCACTTGGCTTGCGAGAAAGGAGCCACTCATTTACACTTAGTTATCATTTAGATTATCATTCTTTACATCCATGATCCATTATCCGTCTAGATAGTTCCCATGGACGAGTGGATATAACAAGAGCCAAACAAACATTGGTCCTTTTTGTAACGTGCAGGAGATTGTTCATAATGAATAGTGAATACTAAACTCCTATACAAATCCACGAGCTACAAGATGAGCTTTGAAACTTGCCAATGATCCATCAAAGTTTGAATACCAATTTTTATTAGCAACCACTTGTAGGAAAACAAGAGTTAAAAATCGAAACTTTTGATGAGGTGGCCGAGTGTGCACTAAGGACACCTTGAGGAGTTGTCTCAACAGAAGCTGCTTAAAACCTTCTGCTTGTGATACCTTGGATAGAGATATATTGGTGGATTTCGATGCGCCCGTGCTAGAGATATTTCGAACTGTGTCCTTCATGCTTTGGGTGTTTGGTGGGTTTGTTTCTCCATTATTGATGTTTACGGTGTATGTATGTGTCGAGCATTTTCGAATTTCGAACAGAATTGGGTTGGGGGGTTAAGATCACATGCATGTTCCATATGCAGATATGTTATCTCATGAGTTATTTGGCTAGAAAGGAACATAGAATATCTCGATCCTTCTTCATTAAGGAATCACCTAGGATGTTTTGGCTAAAATTTGGTACTTGTGTTCCACTCAGTTATGTTGTTACAGGTGGGTTCGATTCCAAGAGTTTGTTGTTAGTAGTTCTGTTTGGTCCAATAACTTTTTGTTGTAATTTGGAGGTCTTAGTGCTATGTAAATGTTTCACACCTGGAATGGTGCAGAATAAGTTGTTTGTTTTTATTTATTTTAAAACTAATCAAGAGAGATTGAGAGAAAGCGAAGCGAGAGAGAAACATGACTCAAGCAGTTAGAGGAACAAACTTCAGAAGATGTTGAACTAGATGAAGCACGGAGCTGTGAATCTGAAGCTCTGAATAAATTAAATGACAAAATCTCCCGTGCTGCTTATCTTAAGATTCTTCCAGCAAGCAATATATCCAAAACAGTAGTGAGATTTTGACTAAACTTATAAGTACTACCAGCTTACTTCACAAGCAGCTTGAGGCTTTCAAATGAGGTTCACGCACAAAGAAACATCAAATCTTGACCTTAAACAGATTGGAAACTCATGTCTAGCTTAATTGTTAGTGGTTCGGAGGGAGCTATATAACAAGGGGGCCATGGCTTTGATACCGTATTAACCTCACAGTCTAAATAAAGAGGAAAATATTTTGAAACTGGACTTTTTTTAAAATGATTCTGCTCAGTAGTGCATCAATCCGTTCTGCATCATCATAATGATTTTGTGGATCATGAAACAGGTTAAAGGTTCTGATGCTGCAGCGACAACAGGCGCAGAAGCTAAATTATATGCTGCTGAAGCCTCTGACAAAATTGATCTTCTGGAGAGAGTTCTTCCTGCAAGTGTTTCTGATTATGTTGAATTGGTAAAAGCTCATCTTTCTGAAGGTAGAGTAAAATTTGTGCTATTACACTGGGGCTAAGCTAATCATTTCAATTCTATATTGTAATACTTCGCGGGTTTCTCAGGACCAAATTATCGATTTACATCTCGACAACTACTGTTGCTTGGTGCAATGCTCGATTTTTCCGATTCTACAAACAGGAAGATTGCTAGTGCTTTTGTGCAGGAGTTGCTGCACAAGCCTCTTGAACATGAAATGGATGCAGATGGAAATCCGGTTATTATAGGTGATGGCATCAATCTTGGTGGAGACAAGGAATGGGCCACTGCTGTCTCGGAGCTGGCAAAGAAAGTCCATGCTTCTGTTGGAGAATTTGAAGAAGTGGTTGTTAGGGCTGTTGAGGAACTCGCTCAACCTTGTAGGGAGAGAGCTGCAGACTTCATGCAGTGGATTCACTGCCTTGAGGTGACTGGATTTCTCCTTGAAAATGTTAAATCCATTCGTTCCCTGCAAGGAATGGCCATAGAACCGTACAAATTACTACATTCTTTACTGCTTCCAGGTGTAAGTATTACAAGTTGCCATTCTGTTAATGATTACGTCTCTTGCTTCAGCTAGTTGTTTGTGCTTCAGACTTGATGCTTCTTATTGAAATCGTTCAGTTATCTCAGTCCTTTTCTGAAAGGCATGAAAAATGAATGCAGGCAAGGCATATTCACTTGGACGTGCAGAGGGTTGCTACAAGATGTCTTGGTCTCTTTGGGTTGTTAGAGAGGAAATTGAATGAAGAACTCGTCAAGCAGTTGAGAATTACTTTTGCTAATGGCCCCTCTTCAGTAAGCAGCATGGCTAGTAAGGCATTGATTGATCTTGGGCTGTGGCATGGTCCTCATGAAGTTGATAGAGCTACGGGTTATGACTTATCACAACCTAAGAGGAATTTTGATCTGGTCAACCTCAGTGACACAACTGGGGTTTTGAATGTTGAGTTGCTTGATCTCTTATATTCTGGACTGGACAAAGATGATTGGGGAGATGCGCTGCAACCGAATGATCATGAGTCAGTTAAAGCTATTCTAGGGGAAGGGTTCGCAAAGCTTCTTCTCCTTGGTGGGAATTACCCAAGCATGACTACTTCATTACATCCTTTGCTCTTGGCAAAGCTTGTCCGCCTGTATTTCAGTAGTGAGACAGAAGAATTGCCACGGTAACTGTTTAATCATAATTTTTTTTGAGCACTTTGCATTCTCCAGATTTACAGTAATTGAATCTCCTTTTTTCTTTTATCGTTCTCTCTATTACAAGGTTGAAGCAATGCTTATCCGTGTTCTTTGAGCACTATCCATCACTATCAGCTGATCACAAGGCAAGTATTACACGTTACAGGATGTGACATGTCATACCCTCTACAAAATTTTGATCTTGCATGTTTTAATGTATTTTTTGCAAACAAACAGAAATGCATATCCAAAGCTTTCATTCCAGCAATGCGTTCAATGTGGCCGGGAATTTTTGGCAACTCAGGGGGAGCTCCTGTCCTTGTGTCTAGTTTACGGAAGCGTGCTACCCAAGCAGCCCGTTTCATGCTTCAGATGATGAAGGCTCTTCTATACTCAAAGGAAGTGGAAAAGGATGATGACAATGGAAACAAGGAATCAGTAGAAAATACTGATAATTCTGGGCAACCACCACTTGATTTTGATTATGGGGAGGAAGGGCTTGCCATCCGTATTGCCACGGAGGTAACTCTCGAAATCTCAAGTTTGTTTTCAGATTATTGCCTTGTTTCTGATTTCAGTTACGAGAACTACCCATATGTTATTTTGATAGATCGAACTCGTAAATAAACGTGATTGCAATAATCGAAAGTAAAGAAATAGACAATAAATGAAATAAACTAATAAACAAAATAACACAATAAATGAAATAAATTAATAAACTAAATAATTTTTATTCAATCAACCGAATAACAATGGGCAACCTACGCCCCTATTTTAATTTACCTACCTTCTAAATCAAACATTAAACCTAATAGAAAACCAATTTCAAAACCCTAAGGGTGTGTTTGGTTGCATGGAATCCTAGGCTAAATTGATATATCACTCAACATCCACCATTTGATTTTGTGATCAATGGTGGGAATGAAAGTTTCATGAACATGAGAATTCCACTCCTTAGTCCCCCGAGACATGCGATTCTCATGTTCATGAGACTTCCATTCCCACTATTGATAACAAAATCAAATAGTGCATGTGGAGTTATACCTTAAATTAACCTAAAATATAGGGGTCCCCTCATGGATTCCCATGGCACTGGATTCCATGCAACCAAACACACCCTAATTGGAATCCCTATTACAAAAATAATCGAATTTTACAAGGAAGCACAAACTCTTCGAAAAACTTGCCGTATTCATATTTGTATCTGACATCGACACTCGCTCGACACACATCGGACAAAAGGTCAATGCGTCACCAGGTGTCGGACACATGGTCAATGTGTCGGACATGCCTCCGATACACCCTGAACTTGGTCAGGACACAGTCAAGACTCAACAACCAACTTTGTTTTATTTTTTACTTTTAGATGGGTGCAAATAACCATCTGATTTAATGGTTGTTGATCCATCTAAATGATTCTTTCAATTGCGATTTAAGACAAATAGCGCAAAAAACCACTAATTCGTAGAGGTAATCTGTGCATTTACTTCTTCTCTCCTATATTTTTCTCTAGTATACTTCATTTTTTTCTTGCAACAAAATGTCATCTTTTTACATACTAGAAAGACACCTTATTAGATTATTGTTTATCTTTATATGACATAAAAAATAATATGATGTGTAGTCGTGTCTCCGAGTCTAATTTTTGTGAAATTGTCGAGTTGGCGTGTCGTGTTCGTGTCCAACACGATGCGCGTGTCCATGTCTGTGCATCCTTGAATTTCTAATATTGCTAAAATGCTACTATTGCTAATATTAATAAGTATCCTAAGTACATCATATTTACTTTTAAGAATAGTTGTTAAGATCACAAAGCCAAAGTCAAGGTGGCCAATTCTACTTGCGGCATGCTCTTTTTTGGGAGGATTTATTTGTTGTTTTGTTACTTTTTGTTGGTTGTCAAACTAGTTACCAGCTCCCTTTTTACTGACCAGGCCTTTGCTAGTAACTTTACATTCTAGGATAATTTATTGAGCAAACATTTGTTTGTTAGCTACTTAGCTTTGATATATCAGCTCCCTTTTTACTGACCAGGCCTTTGCTAGTAACTTTACATTCTAGGATAATTTATTGAGCAAACATTTGTTTGTTAGCTACTTAGCTTTGATTTTTTAGTTTCTAAGTTTGGTTTTGTTTTTTTCAATTCATTGTTAGCTTATTTGAAGGCAAATGACGACATGAATATAATTCAATTCAAGTTAAATAGTATTTTTCTCTCTAAATTTTTAATGAGAAATTGAAAGTAAAGAAAAAGGTATGTCAGTGTGATTATAGAAAACTTTGGGAGTATAGAAGAAAATGGGTGGGAGTGGGGTTATATCTCCACGTAGAAATCACTTATTCACCCCGTCCCCAGTGAAAATGAATTTGACATGGATGGAGTGGAGAAAACAACACATTCATTCTCTTCCTGATAAATCAAATCAATGTTTTCACATGCAATGAGTTGAGTTTTTGATAATGATCAAGCCAAGTTAGACCTTTGCTAAATGCACATTATCTATCCCTTGAGTTACATTATGAATGCCAATGGGGTACCAGCTCAGCTGTAGGTCTGGCAGATGGAATCACACGTTCAGGGTTCGCATCTAGGGTGAGAGGGGTTAAGGGATTAAAAGAAAAGTTACATTATGAATAATGATATGGTAAGTTGCCAACTTCTTATTTTCTAGGTGGACATGAGCCATTAGTTTTTACTTACTATTGTTTTAGTGTGTCATGAAGGTTGCGAGCTTTCCGATGAAGAAGACTGCTGCAGGCAAATCATACATATCTGGATTGTGTAAAATAGCAGTTTTGCTTGATTTCCAATCATCAGCACAAGCAGCAATCAAGTGTATGAGAGGCCTTTTGAACCGTATGGTTGAATCTGTTTCATCAGAGAAGGAAGTCGTGAAGGATTTGTCCCTTATGGCTGCACGTCTGAAATCTCTGGACGAACATCCAGATCAAGAACTGTCACAAGATCAAGCTGATCATATTTTCAGTAAGGCTCTTCACTTGTTTTATGACTTATATTTTACTTCTTCCCCCCTAAAACATGGATATAAATCATAATGCAAATATTTTGAATGTCTTAACCCAACCTCATACTGTTACCCAGTCAACAAAATACTTTTTATTTTTTTTATTCGTATGACAGTTTTTTTTTTTTTGCTTTCAGAGAAGTTAGAATTGGATGGGGACATTGATATGCATACTTTGACAGTAGAGCTGCCAACACCAGCACCATGCTCAACCAGGCCCACCCGTTCAAGGAGAAGAGCAAGGCGTGAAGACGATTCTTCAGACGAGGGTGAAACTTCACCTATTTCTGTTGTTCCTGCCACTCCTAGCATGATAAACACACGGTCTCAAAGAGCTAGCAAGGTTGCAGCATTGAGTAAAATATCTGCCAAAAGAGTGCCTATCGTTGAAGAAGATGATGAGGAAGGTGACAACAATGATGAAGTGTCAGATGTTACATCTGAGGAGGATGAATATTCTGAATAGGTTGTTTTTGTATGAATTTTTTTGCTAATAAAGTCTCCATCTTTCTCATCATTACAACTGTACAAGTTCACGAGGGAGTGAACTATAGATGTGCATTATTTCTGTTGAGATTTGTCAATATGTTTAGTCTGAGATGAACTCTCTGCTGAGTTTTCCTGTATATGAGCATTTTGAATTTCAACTGTGGTATTTCAAATGATTCAGGAATTTTATATAAACCACCCAAGTTTGACTTGCCAGTTATTCTGAGTACAATACAATGTCTAGCATACTAATGGTTCCGCTTGGTACAACCTAAAGTAATGCTATTGCATTCTTTTACGGGCGGTTACACAAATATAGGCGCTTGGTATGATTTGCAAAAAGTAGTTTATGGAATTCAAATTCCACACCTCCATATCTTGTAGTTAAGTGGTTCCGCAACTCTTTACGGGTTAAAGTCTTCTGTAAAACTTTGCAAGTTTTGCTTTTTCCTTCAATGTCTACTTAGACAGTCCAACTTTATAAGGAAACAATTTTTTTTAAAACTCTTTCATGTGTTTGCTTGTGTAGTCGTGAACAATTATTTTTAGTTAGATTTTCATTAGTGTTTGGGAACATATTTTGACATTATATTATTAGTCATTAGTGGTAATTTTTGTCTGTATGTACATCTGTATATTGTCATTATTATTATTTAAGAAATCTATTTATAAAAATAATGAATAATAGTATGGGGGGAGAATGAGTTAATTAGAATTGTTTTTCAATTTTTATGTAGTTGGTGTTTGCATAAATGCGATATCCAAGTCAACAAAGCAAACATTGGGTGTATGTATTATTTTTCATTAATTGTTACCAAGCAATCGTAAAGTAATGCACTGCAAATTAATACATATGCAAACTAATGCAAATCTAAAATTTTGTAGAATGCAAAGTTTTACGATGTACCAAGTGGAGCCTAATATGTAATATCCACACAACAAACCTCCTCAGGATATTCATGGTTACTAATTACCTAAGCTCGTGCTCTAGAAATTCATGGATGCCTTTATTTCAAGTTTTAACATTTCTTGTTACAGTTAGTTGACATGAAAGGTAATATAGGAAGCTTCTCTATTCACCTGCAAGATCTCATTTCTTCATCCACGGATTAACGTTAGGAATAATGTGTTAAAGCTAGTCTTATCGTCCCTTAGAAATGCGTCAAAACCTGACAAGTCATTAGGGCTGAACGAAAAACCGATCAAACCGAGCTAAACCGAACCGATTGGTTCGGTTTAAATTCGGTTCGGATCGGTTTTGGTATGAAATAATATTTTTGGAGTCTGTTGAAACCTATTGCCTATTGATAAATAAAAAGTGAGAAATTTATAACTTTTTCTATTTTCTGCTAATATGTAGTTCTTATATTAGACAGGAGAGTTGCTAAGCAGTTACAAAGTTCAGAAGATCCATCAATAATACTATCATACAAACAATAATACTAACACCTATATCGGTAAACTCCCTCAGTATTGTATATATACCAAGTGAGTGATAATGAATGTTAATGTTAAAAATTCCATAATCAAATGTAAATGACCAAATTTAAAGACTTGTGCATGTTTACAGTGTTGTTGCACTATGTTTGAAAATTTTAAATTTTTTGAAAGAATAATAAACTTTTACACGGTGAAAAAGACAGAAGGAAAAAAAGGTGGCCGACCTTTTATAAAACATATAATTAGCAAATTGAGCATAAGGAGAAATTACTTATTATTATTATGGTGATAGCACACAAAAAAGGTTATTTACTACACAACTACTTATAAGTGCATGTGCAACCCCCCATACAATATATTGCCAAAACACAAATAAATTCTAGATATAGGCATTGCTAAATTGACAGGCCAACTTAAAAAAAAAAAAACCTATTATCAACGAGTAATTGTTTGCACATGTTCCTCATACTTGGTTGTCCTCCCTTGTTTCGCCAAATCCTCTTTCTATAACAATCCATAATTTTGTCAAATAAAAAGATATCTTATCCTCAACTTTAACTTAGCCTAAAAATGAGAAACAAATGAAAGCTTAGATTTGACTGGCAGCTTCAGAGTCTCCTCATGTTTGGAGTGTGAAGCTAAGGCCATGAAGGAAAAGATTATATACATAGGGACACTTTTATTTCACATGATCAACAACATCAACCACAAAAACACATTTCAAACTAGCTAAGCTTCTTCTTTTATCCATAAGGTTGATATATATGGTTCATGTCTCTTTCATTTACATATATGGCTACATGTCCTTGCTAGAGAATCGAATGGATCAAGTGGGGAACGAATTGCTATAGGAGAATGACTGTTTTTTTTTTTTTTCCTGTAAATAAATCAATATTTTAATTACAACCTCAAGTGTCGCTATGGATTTTGATCAAAATTCCTTATAGGAGTTAGAGATGTGATATTGACAGATTTTTGAGTTTCTTTTAATTATATGTTCCATAACATGGGCATTGTGTTTTATTGTTTTTGTTTATCTTATTTCCAACATAATGACACAGATCAAATACAGTTTATAATGTATGGCCTTTCAAAATAATAAGGGGGCTGTACAGATACAAGCTTTTATATTGAATCCATGCATGTAGCCTTAGTGGATATATAGAGAAAACCCAATCAAATAAAATTAATTATACTAAGAATAATAAGAGGGATGCATAAGCATTTATTCCAAATTAAAGATGTTTGATTCTTTATTCGTGCATGAATGGATACAATGAAGTAATGTTAGATGGAGTTGATAGAACAAAAAAGCTACTTTGTTTGTTGGGATGATATATTAATTGATTCTGTTTGCATGTTACACACACATATATATATATATATATATATATGGTTTAATTTCAGAGAATATGTTGTTTGGAATAATGTGGGTATAATCGAATTGCAGTCAAAGCAAGTAGCCATAACATGCAATGGCAGAGAATAAATACAGCTCCTGCTTCTGATGCCAATGCTGCAATGTAATATTGTATCATAATTAAACTAATTGTTCAATCTTCTTGGTTCATAATTTTCCTCCTAGCTAGCTAACTCCTACCTTGTAGTAATCGCGATCAACTATGCTTGTTTTTTCATAATATATCTTAAGTAAGCCAGTGACTATAACAAGGAAAGGACCCATGCATTGTGCTATATATGATCATGCTCATATCAGCATTATTTATATGTGTGGATCATAATTAATAATTAATTTGTGAATGTAATTGTGATTTCTTCTTTCCAACTTATTTCGGTCTTCTGATTTAAGAAATATTTCATTATATGTAGAAAAACTGTAAAAATTTCAAACATCTTTGAATATGTGAAAAAGTAAGATACAAATAAATTAATCTAATAAACACATTAAATATATAAAATGAATCTCAAGTACAAAAACATCATTATTATAAATGTAATTTTCTTCATAATTGTAGGGTTTTATACGAAAATATCCAAATCTACAAAAAATGAAGCAATATTTTAGGCCGAAAAAAATGTAAATTGTTTATAACTTTTTGGGTTTTACATGAAAATGCTAAAATTTATGAAAACACACAAAATATTTCGAAACAACTCGTTGAAATAATGTACTTTTCGATTGCGGTACTTTAATTTCGAGATCTAAAAAAATAAAATATTTTGCGAAATCAGAGTCCTTATGTATATAATTTAAATTATGAATAGGATCGCAGTCAACAAGGCATGGAGGGGTGATGCATTGAAGCTTTAGACAATGTCCAAAAGCCATACTGACTTTTTTATGATCTAGTGACCCAACAACACCACAAAAGTGTATGTCTTGTTCCTTGCCTTCATGGATGGATGGGTCTATATCACATAACATAATTATTTATTTATTTATTTATTTAATTGATTATAATCAAGGCATGGCATTGAATATCCCATTCAGATACAACTTAATTCTACTTTGTTTACAAATCAATGAGCTAGGTCTCAACACTAAGCTATATTAAAAGACGATGAGCTGCTAAGCGACCAATAATAATAATAATTATTAAAGATCAAGTGGTGTGTGTGTGCCCTATGCTTGATTTCATGAGACGCGGTGTGAAAATTGAGAGTTAGACAAACTTAATTAATAAAAAACACCTCATCCTATTATAAGTTGGCTTGTCTAATTGATAAACTTGTGTCTTATTCACCTTACATATATAAATTTCAGAGTAAACTATCTTAATTTGTAAGCAAAAATAGCATCATAGTTTTAGGTGTGATCATTCTAATTACCAAGTTAAATCTCCTATCACCAACCCCCTTTGAGCTTCAGATTTTGGCAGCATAATTGGAAGTTGGAACTCTGAAAAATATCAGATATAAGCCTCAAATTAATCCAGACAACTTTTCAATTTTATAATATAGTCACTTTTTCTTAACATTTTACTGCACCTAAGACTCTGAAAAAATAACCATGGAAATTAACTTCAGTTTATTAATGAAATTGGTGATGCAAAGCTATAGGTAATCTTGGTATTTAAGTCTAGGGCATGTTGGTAGAATTAGAGGGGCGTGACAGTGTTCATAGTCGAGCCCTGCTAGGGAGCGAGGGATTCATCCCTCTCGAGATGAGTGATGACACTTATCTCGAGAGGGATAAGTCCCTTCCCCTCGCCCCTAGAATTTCTGGTTCACAATCCTTTTTACTTGAGTCTTTACACAATTATTAGGGATCTGCAAAATTGCATAAGGTGGTGGGTATGGTAGATAATGCCCCCACACAGCCACATGCAGTAATATTAATGCTCCACCTCCAAGGACACCAAATAAACTTTTGTTTCCTTACAATATGAATACAAAAAATCTAGAGAGTCATGCCCGCGCGCCGAGCGAGCCCAATACCATCCATCATCCTAGAGATGCTGAAAATGGCACAATCTCTAAGATGATGGATGGTATTGGGCTGGCCTGACTCTCTAGAAAAATGGATATGAATATCATGCAACAATTTTAGCTAGTGTTGTTTGCTGGTCTCTTTAGGGTATTTTATTGATTTTTTTACAATTTCACCCATTCTATAAGTGGTGTTTGTGGTTGTCTTTTAAAGATGATGAGTAAAAAGTATATAAAAAGCCAAGAAACCAGTAAGCAAGACTGGCTAGACTTACTCGAATATCATGTCATGTGCGCCAAAAAATCTAGACAGCCAGGCCCTTAGAGCTAGGACAGCGACAAGGGGTTCTATGTCCTTGTGATTTGTGTTCGATTGGGCCATTATAAGCATATCTAGGATGATGGATGGTGTTGGTCTGGCTCTCTAGAAAAGTTCCATGTGCGCACACACATTCATATTTAATGAATACGCGAATCAAATTTTCTTCCCAAAACTCTAGAGAGCCAAGCCCGCGACAGGAGGTTCTTTGTCCGTCTGATTGTGTTCGATTGACCCATTATGAACATCTCTAAGATGATATATAGTATTGGACCTGACGCGGGCCTGATTTGCCTGGCTCTCTAGAAAAGTTAATTTTATTCTCATGGCTGTGTAATGAATAAGACACCACCAACACCAGCCCATCGTTAGAGTCAGTAGATGATAGATAGTAAATAAAATTACACAACACAGCAATAATTCCCATTTCCAATTACCCCCTTAAATTGTTGATGAGTGTATAACCTCAAGGGTTGAATTTGAGTATTTGAAGTTTGGGTTTACTCCTAGATAAGAAGATGAAACGAAATTTCAACAGTAAAGAGAAGAAATATTCATCTCAACCAAGTCTGCTTTGATTATTGAAAAAGAAAACAAAAACTTGTAATAAATTTGAAAAGAAAGAAAAGTCGAAAGTGAAGTCTCCTCTCCTCTTCCTCCATTTTCTCAAAAAAAAAAAAAAAAAAAAAAAAGTCTGTTTATTATCATTCAGTGTTAGATTAGATTCCCTACACATCACACCTACCCATTTCTGTTCCAAGAAAGTCTACCTACAACCACTACTCTTCTCTGAGCCTTAAAAATGATAATTAAATATTAAAAGGAGGGTGGGGGGTGGTTCATGATTATGCACGTCTAAAAGCCGAAGAAGAATGGGGCTATAAAAAGGGACAACTGAAATACCCACCCACAACCCAATCATCGGTGAGGTGCAACTCTTGTTCACTTCCTCTCTTGTCTATCCAAGTTCAAGGTCAATCAACCTGCCTGCTCGGGATGTCTCTGCTCATAGATCTTGTCAACTTGGATCTAAGTTCTTCCACTGAGAAGATCATTGCTGAGTACATATGGTCAGTTGAGACTTTATTAGCATCCGTTTCATTTCGTGTGTTTTCAATAATTTTATTGCTTCAAAGTTTCTTACTTGACTTTTTGGATCATTTTCACTTTTTTCTTCCTCTAATATGGATGTTGGATTTGTTTAAACAATAACAGGATTGGTGGATCTGGAATGGACCTCCGTAGTAAAGCAAGGGTATAATAATCTACTTCCAAAACTTATAAACTATACTTCAGCTCCCTCAATAATCTAATCTACACATGCTATTTTTTTTTTTTTTTTTTTTTTTTTTTGTTTTTTAATGAAACCTTAAATTTCTTACTTGGAAAGCTCAAAAGTTCTATATTGTTTTTAAAATTATTGGGTTAAGTAACATATTCTAGCTTTCCCCACCCCGCCTCAAATGAAGATCCTGGCCCCCGCCACTGATTGGGTTGTATTGGTTTACTTGATGATGATCAGACGCTATCGAAATTGCCGAAGCATCCAAGTGAACTTCCAAAGTGGAACTTTGATGGCTCAAGCACTGGCCAAGCTCCCGGAGAGGACAGTGAAGTCATCTTATAGTAAGATTTCATTCCTTGTGCAATTAATATTATTTAGATCCCGGATGGATCAGTGGATCGATTTCTAATGTATTAATAATCTGGGATGTTAATCAGTCCTCAGGCTATTTTCAAGGATCCATTCAGGAGAGGCAACAACATCCTTGTAAGCACCTACTTTTGTTGATTATCTGTCGGATATTTTTTTACTACTGGTTATATTTGACATATAATTTTCAATTTATGCTGATTTTTGGTCATACAAACCACTCTTTTGGATGGTTAAACTCTATTTCAACTTATGTATTATGCTTTAAGGGATTGAAAGTTTAGGTATGACCTGTATCTATGATTTTTAATTATTTATTTCTAAGTGGGTGCAATGAGTTTTGGTTACAGAATTTTTTTCAAAATCCAGATAACCTGAATTCACTTCAAATATGAGTGTTTTATATATTTTGTCATATCATAAATATTTGTGTAGGTGATGTGTGATGCTTACACCCCTGCGGGAGAGCCAATTCCAACCAACAAGAGAGCTAATGCTGCAAAGATCTTCAGCCATCCTGATGTTTCTAAAGAAGTGCCCTGGTACTACTTCATACTTGTCAAATGTGTTTCAACTTGTTTATTCCTAGTTTGATTCTTTGTTAATTTTGGAATGAGATAGGTACGGTATTGAGCAGGAGTATACTCTCTTGCAAAAGGGTTTTAAGTGGCCAATTGGCTGGCCTCTTGGCGGTTTTCCTGGTCCACAGGTAATAGAGTTAAACCCTCAAACTGATTTTATTTCATATGTTACTTTTGTATTCTATACCAAGTTAAAACATTCAAAATAAGGTAACTTGTGAAGGCTTTGACATACTCGAGTAAGGGTTCGATCATGTCGTACATGTACTGATTTTACTTTATCTAGGCTATTGACATTTTACTTTATCTGATTTTTTCTTTTCATTCGATTTTTGGCTAATCTGCTTAGGCTATTTTGTTTTACCATTACCTATTGTACTGTGGCTCATCTATAATGTAATCTATCATGCATAGCTCAACATTCTGTTGTTTTTTGTGTTATATTTCTTTCTAAATGTCATTGCAAATCCACCAATTTTACAACCTCCCAAACAAGAAAAACACTAAATTCTACTGATAGAATTTGAGTAATCCCACCCAACTGTGATCCAAAGTAAGTTACGCTACATCATTCAATTCCTGTTTTGCCGAGTTGCAATACCAGAAGACAAGGTTGGAAGTTTGTTCTGGTATTATTTGGATTTATCCATCTCTTACACTAAACTTTATCGGGATTGATTTGATAGACTTGCTTCTTATTTAGATAACTTTCTTCTTGAAAATAACTTGGCTTTCTTAGATCATCTGGAACAGCAAATATAGTTTTTTTATAAGATGTGTTTATCCTCAAAACAGGGACCATACTACTGTGGTGCTGGTGCTGACAAGGCCTTTGGACGTGACATCGTAGATGCCCACTACAAAGCTTGCCTCTATGCAGGAATTAACATTAGTGGTATCAATGGTGAGGTGATGCCAGGACAGGTAAAACTTTAGTATACGTGTTTTCCTCTAATTGGGTTTTGTTTCTTAAGTTTCATGTCCCACAAAATTTGGGAATTTAAGACTTGCTTTGTTGTTTTTAATAGTGGGAATTCCAAGTTGGTCCTTCTGTCGGCATTTCTGCTGGTGACGAAGTCTGGGTAGCTCGTTATATTCTGGAGGTAAAGATACATTTATTTTGTCACATGTCAATCAGAGAGTATTATACCCAGCAATTACAATATTATTCCATGGACAAATGATTAAGCACCGTATCAACTTTTTTTTTTCCGAGTCTAATTCTTTTCTTCTACAACAGAGGATTACCGAAATTGCTGGAGTTGTTGTCTCTTTCGACCCCAAACCTATTGAGGTAAAGTTTCCTATTTTCTATCACATTCTGCCTAGTCTTTGATCCAGTTGTCTCTGTCATGTTCTTATTTATCATTCTTTTATTTATTTATTATTCTTATAACCAGGGAGATTGGAATGGAGCTGGTGCTCACACAAATTACAGGTAGCAAATTGGAACTTGTTAGTTGGAACCTGGAAGGCTATTTCCCACTAATTTAGTTGCTTTTATTTTTTATATATAGTCCATTCAACTGAAAATTG
Organism: Berberis vulgaris; assembly: GCA_963556465.1. Lineage (NCBI taxonomy): Eukaryota > Viridiplantae > Streptophyta > Magnoliopsida > Ranunculales > Berberidaceae > Berberis > Berberis vulgaris. Next base: position 25,722,552 of record OY747127.1, read on the forward strand.
GACAAAATGTGTATTTTATGGTTGCAGCACAAAGTCCATGAGAGAAGATGGAGGGTACGAGATCATCAAGAAAGCAATTGAAAAGCTTGGTCTGAGGCACAAGGATCACATTGCTGCCTATGGTGAAGGAAATGAGCGCCGTCTCACTGGAAAGCATGAAACAGCTGACATAAACACCTTCAAATGGGTAATGACTTGTTAAACTTCTTAGACTACCATACTTTCTTTTTCCAGCTTGGGTATTTCTAATTTTCTCCTTAAACCTGTTCGTGTTATAGGGGGTTGCAAACCGTGGAGCATCCATCCGAGTAGGACGTGACACAGAGCAAGCTGGAAAGGGTTATTTCGAAGATAGGAGGCCTGCATCAAACATGGACCCTTATGTTGTCACTTCCATGATTGCCGAGACAACAATTCTCATAAAATGAACATAAGATTATCATAATGAGGCCAGTCACTCATATTTGGCTCTTTTTTCTAATTTTCTTTTACTTGCAATCAGTTTATGCGTGACCCATCCCTTTACCTTGCAATCCTGCCCTGTAAAAGTAGTTCAGATAGGAAGCTAGTTTACCTTTAGATTGAACTGTCGGCAGATAATAGTATAGTTTCCTGCCATTTATGGTTTATCCACTTTGTGAAACACTGTTGAATCAGTAACATTCAGAATAAATAATGTTGGAAAATCTATTGGGTTGATTGCTTATTGGTAAAGTGCATTTCGTCTTAGGGTTTGCATCATTTCCCCTTTTAATTCTCTGTATAGCATGTTTCTTTTATGCTTGTTGTCAGAAATCTCTTAGGAAAAAATGTGTCTACCAATCTACGTACAACTTCCAACTCCTGACCTGAAGTTTTCCAATTTACTGCAAGTTGATTTCTAGCACCTAGATTGATGTTTCAAGGCCAAGTTTCTAAGGTTGTGATTGGTTCACATAGTTTAGTTCATTTCCACGGAATTTGGTCAGTTTCTAGTGTTTGCTTGCATTGAGTTTCTGTAGAAAAAGACTTTCCCAGAGAACTCATTTCCTTGAAACGTGCCATAAAAGCCCATTTTCATTTCTTTCCCACCCACCAAACAAAAAAGGCAGCGACTACACCACACCACCATTAAGGGTTTTTTTTTTTTTTTTTTTTTTTTTAAATTATTTATTTATTTATTTTTTACTTTCCACACCACCAATAAATATGCATAACAGAGAAATAATATTTTTCCGTGCAGTTGGCACCCCCACAAAGTACTATAATTTTTTTTGCTAAGTATCATGTCTTGAACACACTCGTCACCATCCCCACCTTTGCTCTCAATCATTTTTGAAGTGCAAACACATTCTAAGGTAAAAATATCAAAAAATCTAACTGTCGAGGGAAATGGCGAGGAAAACAGCGAGGGAGGGGGGGGGGGGGGGGGCGTCCATCCCCATCGGGATGCGTGCGGCGACTTTTCTTGTGCGCATCCTGGGGGTGATGGACGCCCCCCTCCCCCCCCTCGCTGTTTTCCTCGCCATTTCCCTCGACAGTTAGACGGGTTCTAAAAATATATACTATAAACTTTAGAGTTAGACTCACTCGAGATAAAAAAAAACCCGTCAATAGTGAGTTCTCTAGAAAATGAATTCGCCAAAACACGAAGTTTAGGATTTTTGTTTAAATGTGCATTAAGATGCCCGTCTCAATTCTTTTCATGGTGTGATGCATTAGAAGTTTTTAATAATAAAATACATATATTTTAAAACGCTTGTAATAATCATTAATTTTGTTGGAAATATCTTCAAAAATGCATTTCAATGATACAAAATTTATCAAAATTTGACAATTACGTAGATAATTATGATATTTGTCATTTTGAGAAAAATAAAACGCAATGCTTTCTTTCCGCCACATGTACATTCCACCAATTTTTTTCACAAATTTTCATTTTCCTTGACCTTCTACATGTTTTGTATTTACAAACATGCTATCATAGAAAATGAAATTCAACCCTCAACACATTTCCCAACTTTCAATCCTAGGCATCTTTTATCTTCAATCCTTAGTTTGTCCCAATCGGCAATGAACAGTAAAACACCAATATAAATTGAACTCCACATATACTTTTTCTACTATCATGCACGGGACACCCTCACCACCATCCCCACTATTGCTCTCAATCGGTTCCATGAAAAGAAAATCATATTTTGGAATGTAAGCTAATTTTTTTTTATAGTCAAACTCGGTTAAAATTAGAATCGGTTGAATGTTAGGAATATTTGTTTGAATGTTCATTAAATTGCCCATCTGTTTCTTTGAGAAATATTATACTTAGGCATGAAAATATTAAAAATACTTACATATTTTAATAATAAAATATATATTTTGAATTTTTAAATGTCTGCATTGATAATTGGTTTTGTTGGAAATATATTCAAAATTGCATTTAATGATATCAAGTTTACCAAAATCCAACAGCAACATAGATAGTTATGATAATTTCGTTTTGAAAATAAATGAAAACACAATACTTTTTCTTTTTGCCACATGTACTGTAATACCCGACAAATTACTTGCCAATATAATGTTACTACTTTAATCTTTAATAATATTTATTTATTGGTAATATTTATTAATTGGTAGTATTTACAAATATGTAAGTACTTTATTATATGAATTTTGGGACCTAGGTTTAGATTGGTGGTTAGTGTGTTTAGCTAAAGCTAGTAAAACCCTAATTGAAAACTCTTTAAAAGAAAACCCTAGCCACCTCTTCTCTTTGGATACACAGAAGAAAAGAAAAGAAAAACCTACTTAGAAGAAAATGAGGCGAAGAGAAAAAGTTTGCTTCAACTTTGTGATTTTCGACAAAATAGTGAGTTAAACTCTATCAAATTATTCAATCTTTGATATTGATTATTATTATGTATGTTGTTAGTATTTTGGATATATAAAGGCGAGTCTTCTTCGTTCTCTTTTACTTTTTTTTTATTAATAAATTGATTAAGGTTAGGGTTTAATGCAAATATAAATCCTAAATATGAAATTTTTATTGTTTTTTCGTAGGAATTAGATGAGTTGAAAGAGAAAACCTAAAACTAGGTTTTTATTTAAATCCCATAATAAAGACAGCTTTGCGCAGTCTTAATATTTTTAATGGATCGAGACCGTTCAGAGGTCAGAATACTTTCAAATTAAATCCTTAGATTCATAACACATGTATGAAAAACATATCGTTGGTTTGGAGTTCATCCAACGGTCAGATCTCCCTCGAAGTAGAGAAAATGTCACTGATCAAATTTTAGAAACCCTTGCATACAAAAAATTTAGTAGTAGAAGTTAGTGAGTTTTTCCTCCATTCTCTTTTCATATATTTTTGTTTGGAAGAATTTTTATATGTGATATGAATTTCTTTATACCAAATAAATTTGAAAAAAATTATATTTGGGATGAAGAAGAGTTTGAGAGATCATGGTCAGTTGAAATGGGTAATTTTATTTTGATGGGGTTTTGGGTTGTTAGAATAAATCATGTCTTTTTGTGTAACCATCATGCATTGTTACTTGTTATTGTGTATCTCTGTTTAAAACTATTATGACCAAGTGAGAGGTTAAGTGAGTTTATCCTTTTTTTCTCTTTTAGATATTTAGGTATTTTTGGATATTCATAAATATCATCATAAGAAGAGATTTTTGGGTATTCGTATTATTTTGTAAAATACGTATTTGCATTTTTGTGTTATAATTTGAAATGCGTGTTTAGTACGTGATCATATTGTAAACTTATATTTTAAGGTTATGCAAATTGACATGTTAATCCTTATAATGAATAAATGTGAATCCATGCGATGTTATAGAAAATTGACTTATGAAAATGTTATTTGCTTCCCCAAAAGAAAGGGTGAATATTGTGGTTAATTTATTATAATTGACAAAATGTCACCGAAAAAGAGTTTTGAGAATTAGTTGATATTTTTTTTGTACTCTTTTCCACAACTCAAAAAAATAAAAATTGTATACAAACTTCCTTGTATACGTGTGATATAATTTTGTATATCGGTACGCCGTTTCATGTGAGTTCGGTAGTACGTGTAGTATTTAGGAAATGCTTGCCATGGATCGAACTTCGGGTGAGATGACATGTTCCTCGATGTTTCACCCCACTTGGAACATGTACGTTCCGAGTGGTTTCGAAGGCAAGGGAGACACATTTGCCTGAGGTCTGTTCGGCACAAGGAGGGTAGTGCGATTGTGGAAAAGAAGCGAAATTTTTGTGTATGTACATGATTGCCTTAATGGAAGAAATTAAATGCTCATTCGACCTTAGAATGAGAATTACATGTCTTCCTTAAGGTAAAATGTATTTGGTTGACATTTAAATAATGGTGATTATGAGTATGATCTGTATTTATTTGAAAATAATCGTATCTATGAGGACCGATAAATTAAGAATTTTATTCATTTATTTCTAAACATTCTGTACAGGATGGTAAGTCCACTAACATTTTTTTGTCAGACTTACCACATCCGACCTTCACTTTGTAAGTGTTAGTAAAATAAATATATATTTTAAACATGATAGAACTTTGTAGTATGACAGTTTGCCTCATGGAGAAACTACTAGTTAGTGATGTGTTATTTATTGTGTTGGAACATTTAATGTTAAAGCATGTAATTTATTTTATTTATAAGAAAAGTGAGATTACTCACACCAGCTACCTCGCTGACCCATGTAAGTTTATGCTTCTTGGGTACGTTCTTATTGGAATAGCCATTTAGCCTTTCACAGGTTTAGAGATTTATGAACAACGTTACTGGAGTTTCGTTAGTAGGGCTAGCGACGTCAGAGTTTCATGGTTGGATTTTTTTTTTATAATTTTCTAAATTATGTTTTAGTTGTTGTTGCTAAACGTTATGTTGTTATTAAATTTTTATGTCCTGAGTTTTGGGGAAACGGATAATCCTACGTGGAATTTAGGATATTCGTTTTCTCTAAAATCAGGGCGTGACATGTACATTTCACAAATTTTTTTCATTTTCATTTTCTTTTTACATGTTTTATATTTACAAACATGTCATCATCGGAAATATATCTTGACCCTCAACACATTTCAAAACTTTCGATCATAGCTATATTTTATATCCAATCCTTTGTTTGTCTCAGTCAACAATGAATATTAAAACACCATTTTGAATTGTAATATAGATTAGTATAATACCCATACCGTTGGCACTCCCCCAAAGTACATAATCTTTTTGCTAAATATCTTGTCCTAAACACTCCCCACACCATCCCCACTTTTGCCTTCAATCAGTTTTGAAGTGTAAGCCTATTCTAAGGTAAACATATATAATATAAACTTTAGGGTTAAACTCATTCAAATTTAAATTAGTTGGGGAAAAACAATTCATACATCAAGAGTGAGTTCTTTCTCAAACTTTGAATTCGCAAAAATATGAGATTTAGGGTTTATGTTTAAATGTACATTAAGATGTCCGTCTAAGTTTTTTTCTGAGTTGATATTGAAAAATACTAACGACGTGAAATACATTAAAATTTTTTAATAATAAAATATATATTAAAAATTTAGCGCTTGTATTGATAATTGGTTTTGTTAGAATTCGAGTTATTTGTTTGAATATGCCTTGAGAAGGCTTTTCATTTTTCTGAAAAGTTGAAAATAATAATGGCATTAATTTTTTTTTAATAATAAAATACATATTTTGAAATTTCAAGTGTTTGTATTGATCATTGGTTTTGTTGGAAAGATCTTCAAAATTACATTTCAATGATATTAAGTTTACTAAAATCCGACACCTATATAGGTAGTTATGATAATTTCATTTTGAAAAAAAAGAAAACACAATTCTCTCTCTGCCACATGTAAATTCCATCAACGTTTTAACAATTTTTTCATTTTCTTTACCGTTGTACATGTTTAATATTTAAAAACATGTCATTATAGGAAATTAATCTCAACCCTCAACACATTTTCCAACTTTTAATCCTAGACGTCTTTTATCTCAAATTCTCAAGTTCGTCCAAGTCAGCAATGAATAGTAAAACGCTATTCTGAATTATACTATAGACTAGGGTATTCTCCGTGTCGTTGGCACAATAAAAGTTTAACATGATTGGGCATGAGAATCAAATCCATGCATTCTTATTGGGGGTTGATTGAAGGTAAGACATAAATGCAAACTTTTAGTCTCAACCATTAGATGAAACGAATCTCAACCACGAACTATGTTTATCTACAAACTTATCTCTTAGTGCTTTAAGTTCTATGTGATTCGTTAGATTCTTATATTTGGGTAAATCACAACCGTCTTTTATCTCCAACCCAAAACACCATTTTGAATTGTAATATAGACTAGTATAATACCCGTGTCGTTGGCACTCCCATAAAGTACATAATATTTTTTCTAAATATCTTGTCCTGAATACTCCCGACACCATTCCCACTTTTGCCTTCAATCAGTTTTGAAGTGTAAGCCTATTATAAGGTAAACATATATAATATAGACTTTAGGGTTAAACTCACTCAAATTTAAATCAGTTGGGGAAAAAAATTCAAACGTCAAGAGTGAGTTCTCCCTAAAACTTTGAATCGCAAAAACATAAGATTTAGGGTCTATGTTTAAATGTGCATTAAGATGCTTGTCTAAGTTTTTTCTTGATATGATATTGTAAAATATTAACGACTTGAAATACATTACAAGTTTTTAATAATAAAATATACATTTTAAAATTTTAGTGCTTGTATTGATAATTGGTTTTGTTAGATTTCGAGTTCTTTGTTTGAATATGCCTTGAAAACCCTTTTTCATTTATTTGAAAATTGAAAAATAATATTGGCGTGAATGCATTAAATGTTTTTTAATAATAAAATACTTATTTTGAAAATTGGTTTTGTTGGAAAAATTTTCAAAATTGCATTTCAATTATACTAAGTTTACCAAAATCCGATAACTATGTAGATAGTTAAATAATTTCATTTTGAAAAAAAAAAAACACAATACCTGCATGTACATTTCACTAGGGCTGGGCACGGGACAGGATGGACCTCATCCCTATTTCATTCCGTTCATTTGGGATCTAGACGGGATAAACCTCATCCCATCCCAAACGGGTTCGGGACGAGATCATCATGCTCCATATGTTGATCAAGTATTTTGAAAATCACTGTGCAACTGTAACTGTATTTATCTGTTGTTCAATCACTGTGCATTCATAAAACAATCACTGAGCATTCATTTGAATTGATTGGGAAAACCATGTTGCATATAAATCATAACAGACTAGGTATAAATCCTAGCAACTTCTGCTGCATATAAATCAGCCGTGTTGCTTCTAACACAAGGGAATTGATTGGGTATCCTCAACTTTGATTGAGAAATGTAGTCCCCTTCCTGTTTTGTGGTTGGTTATGTTTACATTGATAGGTTGCTGTATAGACACCCTGAGTCCCTTGTGGTATCCTTGAACGTGCATAGATTGTTTGTTACCAGCGTTATGGTTGCTTCCAAGGTACTCGACAATGTGTAAGCTCTTCCCTTTCTTGCTCCCTCTCCCACTCTTTTTTTTTATTATGTAACCTTTGTGTCAGTCTTTAAATTGAAGTCTTTTATCTTTAAATTGGACTACGGATAGAGAAGTTCTATGGTTGATTTTGTTGAGGGAATTAATGTAGATATTGGATTTTGGTTTAATATTTTTCAACCTGATTTTAGGTTTAATGTGCTTGAGTAGGGGTGTCAGCAATGCATAATTGAACAGGCTTGAAGTGGAACTACTCTTCTCATTGGGATTTTGGGCATGTGTTTGAGAGCTATTGCCTGCACTTGGAGAAGGAGATGATGCTGGGTGGAGCAGGGCATAGGATTGAAAGGGCTCTTATGTCTTCCAGTTAAGTGGATGTTATGTTGCGACCGAGATATCAATTGAGATTATCCAACAAAGTTGTTCATCCACTTTATATAATTCCCTATACAAGGGAATTGCTTCCTACACAAGGGAATTGATTGGCTAAGATATCAACGATGTTGCATATAATTCGTTTTTTCCTTTTTTTTGTTTAATTTGCTCTGCTCTGCTTGAAATGAGTAGTAATGTGAGAGCAGTGGTTTACTCGTTGCAACATCTGCACCACCTCCCCTCTTTCCTTTTACTCTCCATCTTTTTTCATTTTTGGCGGAGTTAAAAAGGATAATAATAAAGTTATTTCCCATTTCTAACTATGGTAACTTATTATTTAATTCTGACTCATGCCATGCCTTCCTTCAAATCACACCCTCTCCCCTCTTTGGTTGGTTGCGCTGATTTTAAAAAATTACAATCCTAAAATATATAGATTAAAATTATTAATAATAAATATTAAAAAAATCAATTCGGGATGGGATGAGATTGGTGAAATTGAAAATATCCATCTTATCCTATCCCATTCTTGATCGGGACGAGGTTGGGATGAGATTGATCAATCCCAATAAGACCCAATAAAAAATCAGGAGGGATCGGGATGCCAACCCCTACAAAAACCAATTTTTTTCACAATTTTTTTTCATTTTCTTTGCCCTTCTACATGTTTTATATTTACAAACATGCCATCATAGGAAATGAATCTCAACCCTCAACACATTTTCCAACTTTCAATCCTAGCCATCTTTTATCTTCAATCCTTAGTTTGTCCCAATCAGGAATGAGTAGTAAAACACCACTATGAATTGTAATATAGACCAGCAAGTTACCCGTATCGATGACACTTCACATACACTTTTTTCTATTAACTATCATGCACGGGACACCCTCACCACCATCCCCACTATTGCTCTAAATCAGCTCCATGAAAAAAAAAACATATTTTGGAATGTAAGCTAATTTTTTTTCTAGTTAAAAGTAGAGTCGATTGAATGTTTGGAGTATTTATTCGAATGTTCACTAAAATGTCCATCTGTTTCTTTGAAAATTATTAATAATTTTTTTTAAAAGGCAAACGTGTCGTCAGTGGGTATAGAATCCAAGACGTGGGGTTTAAACCACCACAGCCTTAACCACCCAACCACGCTACCATTGGCAAAAAATTATACTTAGGCATGAAAATATAAAAAATACTTACATGTTTTAATAATAAAATACATATTTTGAAATTTTAAATGTTTGCATTGATCATTGGTTATGTTGGAAAGATATTCAAAATTGCATTTAAATGATATCAAGTTTACCAAAATCAAACAACAACATAGATAGTTATAATGATTTGGTTTTGAAAAAAAATGAAAACACAATACTTCATCTTTCTACCACATGTACATTCCACCAATTTTTTTGTTCATTTTTTTTGTCTTTCTATATGTTTTATATTTACAATTATGTCATCATCGAAAATATATCTCAACCCTCAACACATTTCAAAACTTTCGATCCTAGCTATCTTTTATCTCCAATTCTTAGTTTGTCTCAGTCAGCAATGAATAATAAAACAATACTCTGAATTTTAATATATACTAGTATAATACCTGTGCGTTGGCACTCGCGCAAAGTACATAATAATTTTTTTTTTGATAAGTATCATGCTCTGAACACACCCGCCACCATCCCCACTTTTGCCCTCAATCAATTTTGAAGTGAAAACACATTCTAAGGTAAAAATATACACTATAAACTTTAGGGGTTAGCCTCACTCAAAATTTGAATCAATTGGAAAAAAAAATTTAAACATCGAGAGTGAGTTCTTCTCCAAACATTGAATTGCCAAACCATGACGTTTAGGATTTTTGTTTAAATGTGCATAAAGATGTCAATCTCAATACTTTTCATGGTGTGATGCATTAGAATTTATTTTAATAATAAAATATATAAAATTTTAAGTGCTTGTAATAATCATTAGTTTTGTTGGAAAGATCTTCAAAAATGCATTTCAACAATAACAAAATTACCAAAATCCGACAACTATGTAGATAGTTATGATATTTTTCATTTTGAGAAAAAATAAAACACAATACTTTATCTCTCCACCACATGTACATTCCCCCAATTTTTCATTTTCTTTGCCCTTGTACATGTTTTGTATTTACAAACATGCCAACATAGAAAATGAATCTCAACCCTCAACACATTTTCCAACTTTTAATCCTAGCTCTTTTATCTCCAATCTTTACTTTGTCCCAATCAGCAATGGAAGTAAAACACCACTCTGAATTGTAATACAGACTTGCATATTACCCGTGCATTGGCACTCCACATACATTTTTTTCTACTAACTATCATGCACGGGACATCCTCACCACCATCCCCATTATGGCTCTCAATCAGTTCATGAAAAAAAAAATCATATTTTGGAACCATATTTATTTGAATGTTCATTAAATTATCCGTCTGTTTCTTTGAAAAATATTATACTTAGACATGAAAATATTAAAAAAACTTACATATTTTAATAATAAACTACATATTTTGAATTTTTAAATATTTGTATTGATCATTGATTTTGTTGGAAATAGCTTCAAAATTGCATTTAAATGATACCAAGTTTACCAAAATTCGACAACTATGTAGATAGTTATGATAATTTCGTTTAGAAAAGGCTGAAGTATTGAGGCTGGAAGCGCAAACAGATGAAAAAGAACTTGTTTTGAAGAGGCCAGAGCTAGAGGATATTTACAAGCGTACTCACATAATAGTAGAAGTAGATAGTGCAATAGAGTATGCAATTGAAGCCATGGAAACTTCTTATGTATTGGAACAAATTGAGCTTTGAATTGTGACAATCAAGGAGGAAGCTTTTAGCCGGAAATAAATACTTGATAAGGTTAAAATTGGCTTGCTGCATGCGAAAAATGCTGGCTTGAGGAGTATAACATGGATGAGAATTATTATAATGCTGGAAGAGGTGCACGACTGACATTGAAGCGTGTTGAGAGGGCTCATGCTACTGTTAACAATTTTCCAACAATGGTGGACGCATTAGCATCAAATACCAAATGGGAAAAAGAAAAAGGGGATACCAAGCGCAAGCGAGATCAGAGGCTTGAGATTAAATGGCGGTGGGTACTAATAGTACACTACGCCACCGTAAACTCACACGGGCATTGTCATGGATAGCACATGGGAATGACCCATGGACCACTAGAGTAGGCTAATATTCTAGTTTTGATGGATTATAATAGACCAATGAGACTAAATCAATGACTTTTTATTTACATTCCAATTTTTTAAAAATTTGAGAAAAAAATGGTTTGGATGTTAGCTATGTGAGATGTTTGTGCTGAGTTGGAAAGAAGATAGTGGCGTCGGAGGCAAGACGAAAATATAAAAGCCTTTTCATTTTCAAGTCAAAATTTTGTGGCTTTTATGTGTAATTTTTCAACTACTTGAGAGGATGGGTATAAACCAGTTTTGTTTTATTTTAGGTACATAATGCTAAACCTGTGACTAAGGAAGAGCTGGAAAGGACTACTTGGACTTTGCTTCACACTTTTGCAACTTAGGTAAGTTAACTAATTAACTGTTTCTTGAATGTAGATATATTCTTTTGATTTCCTTTTTCGTTCATGAGATTAATCTGATAAGTTTTTTTTTTTGGAAGGTGAACTGGATTTTCAGGATCCCATAACCTATCAAAGACCAAAATTGGTCAACAAACCATAAACTGGTAAACATGCCGTCGGCTGGGTTCGAACCCATGACCTAGTGGTACCATCCGCCAAGCTCTAACCATTGAGCTGTCATGCCATTGGCTTAATATCATAAGTTCATAATAAGAAAATGCTTTGTTGTTTCATAATGATAAAACCATTGAAGGATGTGTTAACACTTCACAAGAATGCAAAATATTCTCTAGAGAAAAAAAAATCTCCAGTGGCAAATTTTCTTTGTGAAAAATAAATCAAGAGAGGAGAAGAGATCAAGGGGTGAGTCTTACATTTCTCACGCCTTAGTTGGGGATTGAATTACACTGATAGTTGAGTCTTACCTTTCTTCTGATGTGATGCATTAGAAGTTTTTTAATAATAAAATATAAAATTTTAAGCGCTTGTAATGATCATTGGTTTTGTTCGAAAGATCTTCAAAAATGCATTTCAACGATACCAAATTTACCAAAATCCGACTACTATGTAGATAGTTATGATATTTTTCATTTTGAAAAAAAAACATAATACTTTCTCTCTCTGCCACATGTACATTCAACCAATTTTTTCCACAATTTTTTTTCATTTTCTTTGGCCTTCTGCTTGTTTTATATTATAAACATGCCATCATAGGAAATGAATCTCAACCCTAAACATATTTACCAACTTTTAATCCTAGACATCTTTTATCTCTAATCCTCAAGTTTGTTCTAGTCAGAAATGAATAAATAGTAAAACATCATTATGAATTGTAATATATACTAGCATATTACTCGTGTCGTTGGCACTCGACATATACTTCTTTTCATGCACTGGACACCCTCACCACTATTTCCACCATTACCCTCAATAGGTTCCATAAAGAAAATCATATTTTAGAGCGTAAACTATTTTTTAGGTGCTAGCCTATTTTACGGTAAAAATGCTACGTTAAAATTAGAATCGATTTGAATGTTCATTTAAATATTCGTCCATTTATTTGAAAAAATTATACTTTGGCATAAAATATAAAAAATACTTACATGTTTCAATAATAAAATACATATTTTTAAATTTACCGAAATCCGACAACTACGTGGATAGTTATGATAATTTTCATTTTGAAAAAAAGTAGAAAATACAATATTTTCTCTCTCCGCCACATGTACATTTCACCAATTTTTTTTTACCATTTTTTTCTTTTTCTTTGCCCTTCTAAATGTTTTATATTTACAAAGGAAATTAATCTCAACCCTCGACACATTTTCCAACTTACATTCCTAGGCGTCTTTTATTTTCAATCATTTGTTTGTTCCAACCAGTAATGAATAATATAACACTACTCTGAATTGTAATATAGACTAGTGTGTCTCTCGTGTTGTTGGCATGATATGATTTTTTTGAGTCAACCTCATGATATGCCAACCCGTTCGTGCCTACGTCAGCATGGACACACTCATTTTGCTTAGGAAATCAATTGGAAAATATAAAAGTTACAATACAAAACCACTTATTTCACAATATAAAATGTATTTCATAGTTGCCCGGCAAATTTGAAATTGCACACAATAACAAATATTCAAAAAACCCAATTGTAAATTTCTGTGTACAAATCAAAATAGATTTAGTAAAAAAATAATAAACATATACTTAACAAATAAGTAATTGAAAACAAGATAAATAAAAGAATGTAAGTGAGGGTTAAGAGAAATTTGTAAGAGATATTGAAATATGAGAAATTGTCTAGGATTGTTAGATTTGTGTGTTTGGATAAATCTCAGCCGTCTTTTATCTCCAAATCCCAACACCATTCTGAATTGTAATATAGACTAATGCGTCTCCCGTGCCGTTGGCACGATATGTTTTTTTGGGTAAACCTCATCACATACCAACCCGTTCGTGCCTACGTCACCATGGACACATTCACTTTGCCCAAGAAATCAATTGAAAAACATAAAAGTTGCAATACAAAGCCACTCATTCACAACGGCAAATACTCAAAAAATCAACTGTTAATTTATGTGTACAAATCAAAATAAATTTAGTAAAAAATAAAATACACTTATACTTGAAAGATGAACAACTGAAAGCGGGAGAGATGAAAGAGTGTAAATGAGGGTTAAGAAACATTGAAAGATGAGAAATTGAAAAAAAGTGTAAGAGGTATTGTCTAAGATCATTAGATCTTTATGTTTGAGTAAATCTCAACCGTCTTTTATCTCTAACCGAAAACACCAGTTTGATTTGTAATAGGGCTGAAAACCGAACCGACCATTAACAAAACCGATCCGAAACCGAACCGACTAAAATCAAACCAAAACCGAACCGACCGACTATTTTAAACATATTGTATTATTTATATATAAAATATATATTATTTATTATATATATTCGGTCGGTTCGGTTTGGTCGGTTAAAATCACATAGAAACCAAAAACCGAACCGACCACTTCGGTTTTGAATTTTTAAAACCAAAACCGATCCGAACCAAATTTAAACCGAACCGATTGGTTCGGTTTAGATCGGTTCGGTCAGTTTAATCGGTTTTTTGTTCAGCCATAATTTGTAAGACAATACTTGTCTAGGATCATTAGATCTTTATGTTTGGATAAATCTCAGTCGTCTTTTATCTCCAACCTAAAACACCATCTTGATTTGTTAGATAGAATTGTGTAGGTTGAAATAACACTCTATATGTATGGTCAAAAAGTTCATTTGAAAAATTCAAAATGGCTCATAGATGTGTGATCAAGAAGGCTATTTTTGGGTGATTCGGTCACCAAAATAGTGACATAAAAATTGGCTAATGGAAATTGTGAGTCCTAACTCCTAAGGAGACCCATCTATTTTCTAATTAGATAGGCAAATATCTCTAATTGACTATGATTTATAAGGAAGTGACTCAAAATCACCCAAAAACTAAATAAAAGAAAAATCGAATAACTAATTAATTCCTAAAATTTTAAAACAATTTGAAGCAACGGTATCTGAAAAAAGAAAAATCAAGAACATTTTAATTCGATTATTGTTCATCCGCTCTAAATTGTCTCATGAGCCATCTCTCTATCACATGAGTCACCAACTCATGATAATAGAGTGATTGTTAAGAGTTTAAGATGTTTTAGGTCTCCAAGGTTTTTGGAACTTTTGTCCCTTGTCTTGTTAGACACGATCTCAAGTTGGTTGTCCATGACCGTCCAAAAATTTTATGTTATGGAGTTTCGGATGTACTTGAATTGGTCAAGTTGTTCATATTAGCAAATAAACCAAATTTTATATCACCAATAAGTTGGTCAATGTACTCTTAAACTTCTCATTGAAGTTAAATTTGTTAGTTGTATTTTTCAAATTAGCAATAAATTGTTTTCCATGCCTAACTTAATTTCAATAACTCTTTTTATTAAATTAGCGATCTTAAATGGGCAGTCAAAATATTTTTAAAAAAAAAATTAAAAATCAACTGTCAACGCCTTTTATTATAAAGACACCTACATACAACCCCACTCCTATATATATAATAGTAAATAAACAAAGTTCATCTTCTTTCTTTTTGGATTACCTTCCTCACACATGTATTAGGAAAAATCCATGAAAAGGCTTACTAATCCTCACATTTTCATGGAATCCTCTCTCATTGGAAAGTACAATGGACGATGAATCATAATAAATGATTTAATCCTTGAATGTTTTGAAACACTATGTTTGAAATTGATTGAAGTAGTTGAGTAGGAGGATCATTTAGGTTACAGCTCTCAACCTAAATTTTGCAGGAAA
This sequence comes from Berberis vulgaris, assembly GCA_963556465.1. Taxonomy (NCBI): domain Eukaryota; kingdom Viridiplantae; phylum Streptophyta; class Magnoliopsida; order Ranunculales; family Berberidaceae; genus Berberis; species Berberis vulgaris. Next base: position 25,737,902 of record OY747127.1, read on the forward strand.
GGCAAATAGAAAAGCTTCACATGACTAAGTATAGATAGTCTAGATCGTTACGCCTTTCATGTAGGTCGGAAGAGAATCCCTTTCTAAGATTATCTCTACCTTCCAGTTCACTGAAGTTCGTAATAGATAATTAATTGACGGAGTTTTGATTGCCAACAAGATTATTGATTCAAGATTAAAAAACAAGAGGTCTGGTTTAATGTTTAAAGTTGACTTTTATAAAGTTTTTTTGACTGTCTCTTGAAATTATCTCTAAAATCTGCTCTATGCCTTTGGTTTTGGAGAAAATGGAAGGCCTGGATTCACACTCTTGTATCGACATCTTCTTTCTCCATTGCCGTCAATGGCTCTCCAGTTGGTCATTTCAAATATACCAAAGAAATTAGATAATGAGATCCTTTTTCTCTCTGGCTACTAAAGGCCTCTCTCTCTCTACTTTAATCTCTCAGGCCCAAAGTGCGGGTCTCAGTAATGGTTCCAGGTCTCTAGCACATCTCCCTCCATTACCATATTGCAATATGTTGATGGTACTGTTATCTTTATTGATGCTTGCATTGAAAAAGTGTTGGTTATTTGAGATCCGTTGTTGTGGTTTGAGGTGATTTCATGGTTGAAGGTGAATTTTTTTTTTTTTTTTTTTTTATCTCTCCTCTATCGTATTGGCACACATGAATGCTTTGGATGCTCTTTTGGGTTGTAGAACTAGGTCTTTTCCTTGTTCTTATTTGGGTCTTCCCCTTAGTGCCAAGTTCAGGTGTATTAAGGTTTGGGATGATGTTGTAGAGAAAATTGAAAACAGGTTGAATAACTAAAGCAAAGATGACGCACAACGACATCATATGAATAGGAGTTTCTGCAAAATATCTCAGGAGGTTTTATCCTGTAAACATTCACAGCTTTGCCGTCAAATCCCATAACCATTTTACTTGAACTCAACAAAACACCAAGATTTGCTGAACCATCAATAAAACGATCCAATAAAAAGATCAATTATTATTTGTTCCCTAATAGAGTTTTTAAAACTCACTGAATTTTCAAAAAAACAAAACATATACCCACTTATTTTATTTACGTCAATTATAGATGAACATATATATATATATATATATATATATATATATATATAATGTTATACTAACATTTATAACCACGGATAAGTGCCCATTTGTAACTGACGCACAAACACCTCCCTAATTAGGGGTGGGCATCCCATCCCGCGATCCCGAACCCGTCCCGATTTTTTCGGGTCTTAATGGGATTGAATAATTTCATCCTGATCCCGTCCCGTCCCGAACTAATTTTTTAATATTTTTATTTACTTATTTATTTTATGAACATTTGCATAAATTAATTACTGCTTACTTTTCTTGTAACAGTTTGGTTATATTAGTCCTAGCACTTGGGTGTTCTCAATAGAACATTTGCAACTACTGTTAGCTAACTTACTTAACAACTTTCTTTCCTTTTTTCAGGTGTTGTTTACAAAATATATTGTCAAATGTAGTCCAGCAGTTGCAAGTGCAACTTTCTTTTCTTCAATATTTTGCAGCTGCAAGTGTAGTCCAGCAGTTCCAGGCTTCCAGCAGTCCAGGCTTCCTTCAAAATATATTGTCAAATGCAGTCCAGCAGTTCCAGGCTTCTATTTGATATGTCCAGATTAGCACGCTGATCCCGTCCCGTCCCGTCCCGAACCCGTTTGGGATGGAACGAAGTCGGGATGAGGTTTTTCCCATCCCGATCCCGTATGAACGGGATGGGATAGGGATGGGTATATCTCGTCCCATCCCGTCCCGTGCCCACCCCTATCCCTAATCATTGGCAAGAAGACCTCAAATTTGGCACATAAGAAAATTATAATGAAAATTTCACAGCAGTGCAAGCTTTTGTACTATTATAATTATTCACTCTTTGGACAAATTCAGAAATATGCCAAGGCTTAACCACACATTTCAGGGTATAAAACTATACATTAAATTTTTTTTTTTTTTTTTTTCAAACTTCCGAATTCCCCTTATCGGCATTCAGAACTATCTATAAAAATGAGGCATTCAAATAGTACAAGTTAAACTCATATACTAAAAGCATTTACTCTGAGTGTTTGTCTAATTCCTTAAATACGTTTACATAATTAGAAGGATAAAGACATGTATAGGATATACATATAATCCCTGTTTAATCTTACCCATTTAGAGAATACAACATTTGAGCACCAATCCCTTCTGATCCAGCCTTTGCTCTTCAGTGCCTGTAAGTGTACATAATCTCATTTTAACTCCGTGTCACCACAATATATTAGATATTACGTTTGGTGGGACCTTAATTTTAAGCTGCTTTTCTACAGGGTTATTGTGTTAATCAACTAGCTGTAAATCGCATATTGAAGAAGTTTGTGGCATCTATCTTCATCATGACGAGATGAAAATTTAAATAGCTTCTTGTACAAAGCAATCCAAGGAAAAACAGCTTAAATTCAAGCAAATCCAAACAAAACCGAAAAAGGAAAAGCATAATTAACTAGTTACTCAAAGATACAAGATGTGTCACAGAATAGTTTTTATCCGCACTAAATGCACTCTCAGTTATCCATTTTATCAAATGGACGATTCAAATTAAAATGTTTTATACCAGTAGCACATATTTTGATGCAATCAATTACTTCCTAATTGATATATTACTTTTTTTTTTTTTTGAAAGGCAAGCGTGCCGCCGGTGGGTAAAGAACCCAAGACGTGGGGGTTAAACCACCACAGCCTTAACCATCCAACCAGGCTACCATATATATTACTTACTTTAGGACAACGGATGACATTTCAAATTCTTCATGAGATTTTATAACCTCTGTTGTCACAAGCATATTTCACCCAAGAGATGGTCCATGGATATAACCATCCCAAGAGAAAATGATGGGCATATGGCAGACATGGCTCCAAACAAATTGACAAAAACAAGATCAAGAAAATTTAGAAAAGAGGAACTTACCTTCAGGAGGTTGGGACAGCTTTCGATTTTGAGGAGACATCATATCTTTTTTCAACTGGGTCAGTATGTCCTCCATAGTGTACTCCCTCTGCCAATCTGCAAGCATTGAAAACTGGCTCGGGTCAACCTGCACACAGTAAACTGGAGCTCAGCAGCCAGTAAAAGATACATAGAAATACAGATCTCTTCTGAATTTTAGAACCTACCAATCCAGTTTCCTGGTTCACACAGGTCATGTTGATCCTCGTTTGGAACCTCACAGTTGGAGGCTTCTCGGGATAATCTGTGTCACAGAATAGTTTCAACTGATAGATACGCCCCTCATGAACAGTCTGGCAAGCAGAAGGAATCATATAAAAACCATTTAAAAAAACACATCTGGGGAGATAAAATCTTCTTACACGAAATGCTGCAAACATATTTCTTGTGTTTATAAATACACTAGTGCAATACCCGTGCAGTTGGCACAATCACACACACTTTTCTCTGATAGCATGTATACGTGTGCCACACAACTACTATGACATACTTACGGCATGCCACCTGAGTTATTGGGTCGTGTGTTCGATGTAAAATCCCCCCAAAAAAAGAGAGTATAATATTAAGAATTTTTTAATACGAAGGATGTTATAGTAAATACATAAATAATTCTACCTACCTAAGGACCTATTGATAATTTAGGAATGCTTAGAAAGGTATTAAATAATTATGGTGGATGATCTATTTATAATTATTAAATGCTTCGAGGGGTTCGTAAGTAGCACATATAGAATTATCAAATGGAGTTTTGTAAAAAAAAGTGCTAATTGAATAAAATTTCCACTTGCAATCCAAGTTAAAAAACTTTTTAATGAAAAAAACTAATTAGTGAAAATGACGGTTTTACCTTCCTTTTATTATGAAAAGGGAAAGACACCTCTCATTTGATGAAAACAGAGAGACACTATGGGATGCTGTTGGATTGTGGCCGGTGGCGGCGGTGATCTTGTTGTAAAGTTGGTCTGTGGCGGTGCAGTTTGTATCTTCTCTCTTGTTTGATTTGATGGTGGATCTTTGATCTAATAGTGTTGGTAAGGGTGGACGACGGTAGTGGTTGTAGGCAGTGGCTTGGTTGACGTGATAGTGGACAGTGGGTTCGATGATTAGGTGGCGGCCGGTGGAGGCTGTGGTGGCCTGATCAACCCTGTCCAGAATTTCCCAATTTTGAATGTAGGGGTAAAGATGGAATTACAAAAAAGTTTGTCAAGGTGATTGACTCTAAAAAAAATTGTTTAATTAGAATATTTTTTGTATAACAATATTAAATCAGGTTACAATCTATAAATAAGTTGGAACTATATTTTTTTCAAAAACCCTTTATGAATTGGGGCCTAGGATGAATTCCATATATCAAAATTTGGGATAAATGTTAGCGGTATAACAAAGTAACTTAAGGACTAAAAGCAAAATTAAATATGTACATTAGAAATTGGCGAGGGCATTTGAGATCATCAATAAAACTCGATAATTTTCCTTTTAACTAATGCACTTTGCTTTCTTTCAATGTACATATTAAGTAACAACATATTGTTTGTAAATAAAATATCACTAAAGGGGTAGTTGGGGAACATGAGTAAAATTCAATTTTGAACTGTGAATGGGATTACAAACTTTTTTATTATGGCGTGTACCTGTGCCTTCAGCATAACGAGATATATCCTCGGCATCCCACCCGATTTGTTGGGTCTTGACTTCGACACTCCATAATATAATAACTATATGCATATTATAATTGCGGGTATTTTTAATTTACCCTATTTGGAAAAAAAGAAAATAACAATATTAAATAATTCTACTTAAGGACTCATTTGTAATTGTAAAAGGCTTGGAGAAGTATTATATAGTTATGATGGAGGACGTAGTTATAATTATTGAATGCTTGGAGGGGATTATTAGTTGAATATGTAGAATTATCAAATTTTGAGGTAATATTAGTAATATGTTAAATTAGTTTAGGACTAAGAAATAAATTAAAAATTAAATATACATACATAACCATGCCATCTTTTGTTTTTATATGGGAATCATGTAGTTATTGGAAATTAGCAAGGGTATTTAGGGAACATCAATAAAATTCAACTTTTTCCCTTTTCAACTAATAGACTTTCATGTCATTTACATTCTATGAAATGACACACATAGGGTTTGTAAATAACATATAACTGAAGGGGTAGTTAGGAACATGAGTAAAATTCACTTATGAATTGCGAATGAGTAAAATGCCCTTGGATTGTTTGCTCAAATCTTCATCACCCTTAGATTTAGCTTATATGCATTATCAAACATCATCTCATCCCATCCTCTTAGAATAGTGAAACACCATTGTGTAAGTTATATTTGATTAACATAGTATTCGATATCAAAATGAACAAAAAAGCTTAACAAATTATAATATTCACAAATTAGTAAAATAATCTTCCATTATATTTTAGGGGTATTTAGTCATCCCCCACCCCAGCGGACCATAATAGCCAATTAGGTATACCACCCCAATTGGTTGTATTCCTATCTCGTATGTGAAGCATTATTTTTGTAAGGTCAAATTTGCCCTTTAGTAAAGACAAATAAATTACCTCATCCATACCACTTTGGTTATTTGCCTCTAAATACAAACATTCACAAATCTCAAAAATAAATTAGGGAACACGATGGAAAATAGCCATTCAAGTTCAACATGGTTAATGCAACTGATATTTTGTAAACAAATTTAAAGCTATTGAAGTTCAAATCCTCTAATGAAGTCTCTATTTGCAACAAATTGCAATCAAAGAAAATCAAAATCCATATTTCATCGGAAATTCCAATCACCCCTTTACATCTAACCAAAAAGCACATCAAAACCACTCGTCAAACAAATAATGCCCAAAAGGTAAAACACATTTTCATTTCTAACACCCAAATTGAGAAGAGCTAGCAAACTTTGTTCATCCAAGCTTTCATCCTTCACCAACCGAAAAGAAGAAGACAATCAATTCATCTCTCTTTCAATTTCTCCACCAAATGTCAATGCGTTGGCTTTCATTCATCTTTCCTACTTCAATTTCGGAGATTTAGTGTTTCCATTGGTACTTGGTTTGCTTTGATGTGATGGGATCAATCACAAACAACTTCAAACAAGGAAGCACAGACTCTTCGAAAAACTTGTCGTATCTGTGTCTAACACATCTGACACTGACACTCACTTGACATGCATCGGACATGTGGTCAACATGTCGACAGCTGTAAGACATGTGGTCAATGTGGTCATTGGTCAACGTGTCAAATACGCCTCTGATACACCCAAAACTAGATCAGGACATGGTCAAGACTAAGCAATCAACTTCATTTTATATTTTTACTTTTAAATGCGTGCAAACAATCACCTAATTTAATGGTTGTTGATCCATCTGAAGTGAATGGCACTTTCAATTGATATTCAAGATAAATAGGCAAGGAGCCACTAAAACATGGAGATAGTCCATGTTTTTATTTCATTTTCTTTTTCTTCTCTCCTCTACTATTTTTCTCTATTTTTTTCTTCTTCTTATAACAATGACATGCACTTTTCTGCCTTTGCACCTCGTCTTCTTCCCTACATTTCTTCTTTGTGTTTTTTCTACTTGCAACCAAGATGAAGACACTCTAGGAAGACACTTTATTAGATTATTGTTTATGTTCATATAATTTATTAAAAAAATAGTATGAGGTGTTGACGTGTCCCCGATTCCTAGTTTTTGGAAAATTGTCGAGTTGGCATGTCGTGTTCGTGTCAGACATGACGCGCGTGTCGGTGACCATGCATCCTTGATTTCAAGTGAACGAGTGGTATTCAGATTTTGATCAGTGAGTTCAATTTGATGGGGTGAACCGGAGATTGGTGGTGACAATGTTGTTGATTCAGGGAGGGTGAGGGTGGCGATGGTATAGTGAGGAAGGGGGGGAGGGTGGGGGTGGCGGTGGTTTGGTTTAGAGGGGTGGACGATGGCGGTTGTAGTCGAGTTTAGAGAAGAGGGAAGGTTGAGGTGGGTTTGTTATCTCTCTCTCATTCTCACTTCGTTTCTCTACTCTCTTTTAAAAGAGGGTGATTATTGAATCCTCACCATTGGTGGAGCTTAACATTTTACAAACAGTTTAATCAATCTTAAGGTGTACACTTATAGCACGTAACATTGATACTTTTTATCATGGTTATTTTGGTCCATATAAACTTTAACAGGGTTATTTTAATTTCCTAACTTCAATCGGACGGTAGGAATTGAATCGATCGCGAGGTTTCGACTGACAGCACACGTGACAAGGGTTGAAATATCTAAGGGTAATTTTGTCCAACCAAATGTTCACGAACGGCATGGGGACGAGCATCTCATATCTGGGGGTGTATGTCAAGTATTAATTCAAATTTGGGTGTATGTCTAATTTTCCACATATGCTGAGGGTTATGTCTAATTACCCCTATTTTAAGACTGAATGGATTATGATGGGTCCCTGCCTAGCTCACCATTCCTTTAAAATTTTCCATCATGGAAACTTATGCATAATGGGGCAGAGAATGTGATTGCATTATAAGGTTGCAATTGCAATTGATCAGATCGAACAAGTTCAATCCTATGTAACATTAAACCTATTAGTCCGAAAGCACCATGGAGAACAAGAAAAGTCAACGACCGCCTAATTAACACCAACGAGTCAAATATCCTTGTGCTTTACAACCCATAGTAGTAACAAAGAGTGTGCTAAACTATTAACAAGAGTAGAAATTGCGGCCGTCAAGAAATTGCATCCTTCCAAATAGGAGCCAATCCCATGGGTATACCATGAAGTGATAAAGGTTGTACCTATGAACCAACCCCCTAAAGCAAAATAGGCACTAGGAAAGAGCAATAGGCCGGACCAACCTACAAAAATGATACGGTCCCTCTGTAACCAATCATCCATAATATAAATCACTAGAATGCCATAAAACACGTCTCGTGGCCAAGGGCTACAACCAGCAACATGGACTTTCTTATTCGAGAGCACTTTCAGTCCTGCAATTAAACCTACAACAATTAGACAAGTTCTCTCCATTGCCAACTGGAGTAAAGGGTGGATTCTTTTTATAGGACTTGTAACCCTAACTAAAATGGAAATTTATAATAGGATTTTGCATTATAAAATTGGGTATGTATGGACAAACTCACTGGAAGACATGAATATTGTATGTTTAGTTGCTTATTTTATTGTAAAATGTCACCAAGGATAAGATGATGAGATGAAGGGAGAGTGGGAGGCTAGCCGATGGGGATGGGGAAGGGATTCAAGCGGAGAGAGATGAAGAGGGAGGAACGAATTGGTTTCGTTGCACAAAAGAGATGAGATTGGGTATGGACGTACCTGAGTGTTCTTTTCCCTGTTATACACGAGTATCCTCTTTTGGGAACTTGAGGTTTGGGACAGAATTTAAAAGGTTTATAATTCCGTTTTCTACTAGAAATAAGGACGCTCACCTTAAGGGATAAAGAAAGTAATATGGAAATGCTTTCTTCTTAAGAGTAGGTTTCCTTATTTGATTAAAACAAAAAAGTTATCCTTGTAGGAAAGTCAAAGAAATAATCGAAATACTTTTCTTTTAGAAGTAGACTTTCCTTGTTTTGTTAAAACAAGAAAGTTCTCTTTGTGGGGCAAGGAAAGTAATACGGAAATACTTTACTATTAGGAGTAGCCTTTCCTTGTTTGATTAATACTAGAAAGTTCGCTTTCGGGGACAAGGAAAGTAATATGGAAACACTTTCCTATTAGGAATATGTTTTCTTTATTTGGTTTGGACTTGTTTAGCCTATATATAGTATTAGTGTACGTAGGTTCTAGGCATCCAAAATAGCCTCTTAACGAGTTTGAGTGTTGTAATCTTTGTTGATTAATAAGAAAAGCAAAGATTGTGACAAATTGTCTTTGTTTTAGATACTCTGTATCGGCTACATAGGTTTCGCCACCAACGAACACATTGTAGGAGTATTGGTTGTCGAGATTGAAAAAGATGACAAAACATAAGGGTGATGCAGAGTCAAACAAAATTACAAAGCTAGAACATGACGTGAAATCACTCAGTCGTACCTTCGAGAAATTTATGAAAGACTTGGGAGAGAAATTTGTAGTATTCGAGAAGGGATTTTGAGAAAGAGAAACGTCTTTAATCCTAATGGGGGGATCCCCTCAAACGAAGTGGAGTGATCACAAGTCTGATAGAAAAAATGAATAAGGGGATGTGATTTCACTGTCAGGTAATTCTTCTGCGAGGAATCCCTTTGCTAGTTTGAAGATCGATTTCAAAATCGAGATTCCAAACAATGATGGTGCCATTGACGTAGAGAAACTGGACGACCGGATTGATTAGTTGGAAACCTATCATACAATGCATGGGTTAATCATATCTGAAGGATTCGCTTTGCAAGTTTGAAGTTATCAGATCATGAAGTGACTTGGTTTAAGTCATACAGCAGACACTGCAAGATTGAGACCCTCACATAGACGCACTTCAAGGTATCTCTTCAAAAACATTATTATCAATAAGGCATGTTGAAGAAAGGTGGTATAAGTGGCAACACTCACGCCAGAAGTACAACAAGAGCATGCAAGAGTACACGACAGAGTTCCAGACTTTGGTTTTGGACATACATACTAAGAAGAAGTGTTCATGAAGTACACCGATGGACTAAACAAACATATTTGTAGGGAGTTAAAGTTGTTTCCAGTTCGGACTATTGGGAAAGCAACAATAAATTGCCATTGAGGGCATGATCAGGAAAATAGATGAAAATGGTGATAGCAAGAAGTCTGGTAATAAGAACAAAACAGTGACACAAAGCTGAAAGCCGACTAGAACAAAGGAAAGGCAACTTCTGACAATAGAATTTGATATTCGATATGCGAACACTGCTAAGAGAAAGGGCACATAGGCGACAAGTGTTGGACTAAATATCTTGATCATAAACCTCGTAGGGTGATTGAAAAGGAAAAGAAGGTTTTTACTTTGACAGGTGCAGTGGGGACATTTGTCCCAGTGTTGACTGAGCTAATCTGAAACTGAGTATTATGGCTAGGTCAGATTCACCATATGAGGATGTCTGAAAAGAGCTTTTTTTATGTCAGAATACAGGTTAAGGACAAGTTATGGACACAATCGTGAATTTAGAAAGTCAGAAGAATCTGATTTCTCAGACATGAAGTCAGAAGAATCTGATTTCGCAAATCTGATTTCGCAGATGGGTTTGAAGACCATGAAGCTTCTGAAACCGTATTCTTTGGAATGGTTACAAAAGGAGGCGAACAAGGAAGTTAACAAGTAGTGTGTATTTAGATTTGCATATTCAAACAGCCTCATTGATGAGGTGGTGTGCGATGTGGTTCCATTGGATGTGTGCCAAGTGATTTTTAGGAGTTAATACCTATGAGATAGAGATGTTATACACTATCGTAGAAACAAACAGACAATAGTGATTAATGATTGATGATTGATGGCAAACCTTATGTGATCAATGCTTTGATTGCTTCGCCTACGAATTCTATTGTGTCTGCAACTCAGGTAAAAGGGACGGATGAATGCTTGTAGTAAGTTTTTGTTGTTTGTGAGGCCAATTACACAAACTCCACAAGTTGTATGTTTGGCATCCTTGACTTCTAGGCAGATTATAGAGCTTGGAAGCTTGAAAGGTCATGATGACTTATTTCAGGATGGGAGGATTTAGTGCCGAAGTGAGACACTGTGTTGAAGAAATCATTAAATGTATAAGTTAAAACATGAAGAACATTAGATGCCTCATAACTTTGGAGAAGGTGACTTGGTTTGATTACGCCCAAGTAAGGAACGTATTCATGGGGAAGGAATGAAGTTGAAACCTATTTGATTAAAGCAGATTGGTGACAATGCCTTCCAACTAGATTTGCCTCCTTGGATGTATTCGGTTGTCAATGTTGAATACTTGAATTTGTTTGAGCCTTCATTTTTGGTTGATGATGGTGATGATAAGGTTCAGTCGCCATCGATTGCTGACTTGAAGTTTGACTGGGAAGAGCCATTGAAAGAAGACTGGATTTTAGAACGAAATGTGACTAAGACAAATGGGGGAGAAAATGAGCTTTTCCACATTGGACGTACTGGTCAAGTTTCGTCGATGTCTAAATGGTTCAACAGGAAGAAGGTGACTCTCGAATTCCCCAACCTCCAGTTCTAAGCTTGAACGAGAGTTCAAGTTCTTAAAAAGGGAGCCATGCTACAGGAGTATCCTCCTTGGGAACTTGAGGTTTGAGGAATTTAAAAGGTTTCTAATTCTGTAAATAAGGAAGCTCTTCTTAAGGGACAAAGAAACTGATATGAAAATACTTTCTTATTAAGAGTAGGTTTCCTTATTTGGTTTAAAAAAAAAAGTTCTCCTTGTGGAAAAAGGAAAGTAATATTGAAATACTTTCCTTTTAGAAGTAGGTTTTCCTTGTTTGATTAAAAATAAAAAGTTCTCCTTGTGAGATACTTTCATATTAGGAGTAGACTTTACTTATTTGGTTAAAAGGGGAAAATTAAACACAAGAAAGTTTTCCTTGTGGGATACTTTCATATTAGGAGTAGACTTTCCTTATTTGGTTAAAAGGGGAAAATTCTCCTTGGGGACAAGAAGTAAAATGGAAACACTTCCCTATTAGGAGTAGGCTTTCCTTATTTGGTTTGGACTTGTTTAGCCTATATATATATAGTGTATGTAGGTTCTAAGCATCCAGGAAAACAACCTTTCAATGAGTTTTTTTTTAGAAAGTGTTGTAATCATTGTTGACTAATAAGAAAAACAAAGGTTGTGACACATTGTTATACTTTGAATCGGTTGCGTATCATTAGCTGAAGGTGAAGAGTTGTGAATGGGAATTTTAGAGAGATCGATGTGAAGAGGGAGAGGCGAGAGACCTTTACTCGCTCTTTGCGTGAGCATTTGGAGAGGCCAAGGAAAGCATCGGGCATATAATTTTGACTTTAAGTTGTGCAATCTTAACCGTTAATTTTTGCTAATGAGATCTCAAAAATATCTACACCCGCAGTTATCTTATAAACTATAATGTAGTTGTTTGAGATATAAAACAAGGTGAAGCAATCGATGTACAAATTCCACTTTTGCCTATGTTGTTGAAGGCTACAAATCGGATGTTTGAGAGCTTAGTCACCACACCTTGAAATGAGAGCGAGAGCGGGAGCGTAAAAGCGTTTAACTTCAAATTTTGTAAATGTTCAAAACGTTTGAAAGTACCAAGGAAGCACGGACTCTTCGAAAACTTGTCGTATCCGTGTCCGACACACGACACTCGCTCGACACGCCTCTAACACGTGTCAGACACTTGGTCAACGTGTCGGCAGATGTTAGACACATGGTCAATGTGGTCAACATGTCGGACACGCCTCTGATACACTTGGAACTTGGTCAGGACACAGTCAAGACTCGAAAACCAATTTTGTTTTATTTTTGTACTTTTATGTTTGTAAATAACCATGTAATATAATGGTTGTTGATCTATCTGAAGTGAATGATTATTTCAATTAAGATTTAAGATAAATAGGGCAAAAAGTCACTAAAGCATAGAGGTAGTCTATGCTTCTTAATCTTTGCTTCTTATTTTTTCTCTCATTTGCTTCTTTTCTCCTCTACTTATTTACTATACTTTTCTCTACTTAAATTTTTTTCTTGCAACAATGTCATCTTCTTCAAGACACTTTATTAGATTATTATTTATATTTATGACTTATTAAAAAATATTATGACGTGTCCCCGAATCCTAGTTTTTTGAAAATTGTCGAGTCGGCATATCGTGTCTGTGTCTGACACGACGCGCGTGTCCGTATCCGTGCATCCTTGGTGCCTACATATGAAATGTACTCTTACTAGGGTATTCCCTGTGTTGTTGGCACGATAAAGATTTAACACGATAAATAGAGTTTATCAAGATAAATAAATATCAAGATTTAAAGTTTAAATATTAAAATAAATAAATATCAAAATGTTGGGTATGGGAATCGAACCCATACACTCTTGGAACTTTAAGTTTTTTGTGATCCGTTAGATTCTTATATTTGGATAAATCTCGTCTTTTATCTCCAACCTCAAACACCATCCTGATTTGTAATATAGATAGTTAAATTCTTGTATATTTTAAAATATTAACTTTTTCACTATTTTTTCATATAACATTTACTAATTTTATTTTATTACAACAAAACTAATTATTTTAAAATTTGTTGAAACAAAACTAAAAGATTGTTGAAACAAAAGCTTTTGAACAATGATTCAAAATTTGGAAGTGCAATTTTGTAAACCATAAAGTGGAGATTCGAGAAAAATTAACTTCAAATCGTCAGAGTGGGGTCTAAGATTTTGGGAATGAGATTTGGTAAATTATAGAGCTGAAGCGAGGTTTGAGAGCTTGACTGTCACCAGAAGGTCCTGAAGTACATTTGATCAAGGATGACCAACATTAATGCAACAACAAGTCTCAACTGCAGGGGCAGAATTAGGGGACCGAGGGTGGCCATGACCCCCGTAAGATTTCTAAAAGTTTGTATACTAGAGATAAGAACTTGATATTGATTTCGAAAGCTAAGTTCTTGGCCGCCCTAAGGCTTTGGAATGAATTTTTACTATTTTTCAGCCAAATTCCTATTCCTTTTATGGTCTGTTTGGTAGGATGGAAAATAGACACGAGAATTGAAACTATTTCCAAGGATTATGTTTCCTAGTGGGGCCAAAGATTTGGTTTCCCATGAGAGATGGGAGAACTAGTTACATGTAGAATTCTTTTCCTGACATTAAATGCACAACCAAACAGTGAAAAATTAATTTCCCAAGAAAAATGGCCAACCAAACAAACCCTTGTTAAAAACTCAGAATTTTCGAATTTTAGTTATTTAAGTCAACCAAAACTCTTTCCTTCCTTGATTCAAGCCCATAATTGTCGAAGTTGAGAGAAAATTTCTATACACTCATCCACTATCCTAATTCGTTATAATTTCCAAATGAAACAAACTACTAAGGCTTTGTTTGGTTGGCTATTTTTCATGGCTTATTAAAAACTACTAAGGCTCTGTTTGGTTGTATATTTATGAGAGCAAAAGAATTCTGCACATGATTAGCTTTCCATCACTCATAAGAATCCAAATCTTTGGCCTCTCCTCAAAAATGGATTTCGCAAAAAACGGTTTCATTCCCAAAATGAAAACTCATTGTCAGAATATATGGTTTTCAAAAATAGGAAAAGAAATTTCTTAACTGATTTTTACGGTGTTGATCTATCCTGATTACTTATCTCTATGTTCTACCTTTTTTTATGCGAATACCTTTTCAAAATCCATATTTGAAAAAAGGAAGAAAAAAAAAAGCATTTGTTAATTTTCTTGTGTTAGATTTCAGTCATTTTTTAATAACCATAAAAAATTTATAATATGTATAATAAACCTAAAGTACAAAGTTATTATCAATGTACATGGTTTGGCCATCCTTGTGGAAAAGTCCTGGTTCCACCCCTGCTCAATTGTGAATTAAATTTGAATTGAAAAAAACAATGCCTTGGCATACAAGGTGTAAAATAATTACTAAGGCAAGAAACATTACCCCCTGAGGACCAATTATAGTGCCAGTCCATGATCGCATAAATATGTCATCAGCATCATCCATCCCATAGCTAACAGTTCCATCTCCAATTCCCTTCTCTCCTCTCTCAAGTTCCTCAAGCAATCTGAAATTTCTTGGTACTGCAGAAAAACCAGCATAAAATTCATCGCTCCTGAAATATTTGAACATTTTTTTTTCTAAATTGTGAAAATATCTAAATAGTCTAAGCAATTCAAGGAAGCCTAAACACATAAATATACACATTTGAAGCATGAAGATACACTTGCTTGAATCACAGTAAACCATATAAAATGTCCTTGAACACTAGATTTCATGGAAAAAATCGTTTAATGTAGTTTTACTTTTTTTGGTGAAGAATATCCATGATGTAGTAAATGCTGACTCTTATTTTCTGTTTTGTATTAAAACAAAATGATCAATTCATATTTGGCTACATTCTAGTTGCCTAGGCCACCAAATAAGCAGCTCCTGGAAGCATTCTCAAATCATATCAATGATCTCTATGAAAATTCCCCCTAATCATCTCTTCTAGGCTAGAGGCTCCATCGTCACCCTTGAACAATAATTTCTTCTGTTTTGTCATCCATGAATTTTTCGACAACTTGTCAGTTGGGAGTTGACAGATTAGGACAATAGATGGTTGTAGTTGTTGCCCAGGTAATGAAGTAAGGTTGGTTCGTCCTCATTGACATGATTCTGAGACAAATTTCTCATTAACTTTCGTTCTAGAGGTATACATGGCAGTGAGAAAATCAGGAATCTCCATCAACTCATCTCTAGTAGCGAAAACTAAATTTACAATGCGTACAAAATGAAAATAGAATATCAATGATGTGCCTTCACAACCATCAATCACGTGCCTTCACTCCTCCATGTTTAAAAGCCTCATGCACAACATGCGTAGATAATAGACACTAAATCAAAAGCAAGATTTACCATCCCCTAATCCCAAAATAAGATCAATGATATCCATTGTCATTTTCTACTAAATAAAGATAACAATAGGATGAAGAACACACTAAAAGTAGAACACTTCCATGCTTCAAAGACTAAATTTAATGTTATTGGAGAAATGACAGCGCAAGGCAGGTATATGTCACCTGAAGAACTAGTTCAAAGACTACATTCATCTCCCATCTTTTAACTTCTTCTCAACAACTTTCTTAATTATTTTAATTTTCACATGAGTTACTTTTGAAGAATAGTTACTTTTTGGGGTGAATAGTTGATGTGGCAACATGACATGACACAATGATGTGTCATCTTTTTAAGGGATGAACTTAGGATAAATACAAGGTAAGGGGTAGCTTAAATAAGGGATCCTTATAAAAAGGGGTGACTTTAAGGCTTCTCTTGCATCACACATTTCCTTTTTTCTAATTAAAAAAAAACAGAAATTTCTATTGATTAAGTGTAAAATTATAGATATAAAGCAACAATAATAAAATCGCACTACCTATACAACATATGGAATTAGGGAGACCTATAAAATCCCACTTAAACATATAAGAAGCAAATAGAGTAACTTTTGTATCCATCCACAGTTGCTAAACTGATTTATGCACATTCTTGAAAATTCAGCTATTCATTTTGCTCCAAATCACCTAGACAAGAGTATGGACTAATCTATCCTAATCCGGAGTAAATTATGACACATTTTGAAAGGCAATACTTTGAACACAAACCAAGAAAGAGGGTGCTAAGGGGGCTTGAAAGTGGAACTCAGAGAAAGCTAAAGGCCATGATTTGGATGCCGTAGGAGGGGGTGGTCAATGTACTCTTCCGTCTGATTACAAAGGATACCGTGGTTTGGATACAATGGTTTATAATGAAGAGCCCCTTTTGATGAAATTATCCACAACAGTCCACAAAAGGAAAGAAGCTCTAAGGGGAGGGCAATCTCTCTTAACCATACAAGATGCTGCAACTTGCAAATTCTGAGATGAAGAGGTGCAAGCTAGGGGCTAGAATTTGGTACCATTCCGTCTCAGAGAAATGAGTGCCTTTGTCATTTCACAACTACTTGTATTGCTGATACATTCTCAGTTATAGATAACAAATTAGTCATCTGGGGGATCTCAATCAATCATTCAGGTTCCTTCTCAATTGGAAGTTCCAACCTTGGGAGTGGTTGTTTCAACAGTCTTTAATCACCCTAGATTTATCGTTGGAAGCATTGAATATGGCTGGAAACTAAGGTTTAAGAAGGGAGGTCAAATTCATCTATCCCCAAATTTGATTATTTCATCGCTGTGCAGCTCAAAAATGATATTGTTTATGTTGATCAACTTTTCTTTTCATAATACCCTTCCATAATGACCAACCATAATTGGTAATTGGCTCAGAGGTGAACCAATCTAAAGGCCATGGCCCATACTTTTTTTTTTTTTTTTGAAAGGCGAGCGTGCCGCCGGTGGGTATAGAACCCAAGACGTGGGAGTTAAACCACCACAGCCTTAACCATCCAACCAGGCTACCATCTCTAAAAAGCCTATTTCTCGACCCCTAACCTCCAAATCCATTTGATAAGGCTTTGTTAAAACCTTTAATTCTTCTAATGCCCAAAACACCATTACACTTGGACTAACACACCTTCACCCAATTGAGAAAGTGGTATTTCTTGAACAATTAAGGAAATGGTATTGCTTGGAGGTACGAGAAGAGTCCCATAGGAAGTTTCTCATGCAGTCACTGAAGAGGGGATCACACAAAGGGATATTATATGAATAAACAGAGTAGTATGCTGAATGAGAGTGATCCTACATGTTGGGTTTCATTACTTAAAATGCATGGGCTGCACAAGTATAGGGGATTTTTTTGGAATGTTCTAAGCAGATTGTCCCAAAACAAACTAAATGTATGGCTTCGAGGTATGTGAGACAAAGGGTTGCTGGCACGAGTCATCTCCTAGTGTGGGCAGTGATAGTGACTATCATCTTGGGATATCCATTATTAGAGTTAAGCCCGAGGAGACTCATCATTCTCGTAAGAAGGTCACAATCACGAGAAGATTCATCACATTGAAGGAACTTTCACATATCCAACACCAATTAAACATTCCTATAAACCTTCATACAGTGGGTGGATAGAGGCAAAAAAATGATCATTGTTGCACATAATGCATCTGTGCCAATCGATGTTGAGCTCCTCCACCAACAATTAATTGAACATGAGGGCCACCCGTCCCTACAAATCTTGTGCTTAATTGAGTTGATCTCATTTGGCCTATCATATTTCAACTTGTCAATCTGTCACTAACATTGTACTACTAACATTGTACTTTTACAATTATGGGGACTTTCTATACCGTTTTTCTCTTCGTATTGTTTCTCGTCGCCGTAAAATTCGAGTCTAATTTTTCGGGACTAGATGCAACAAGCTTTGTGATATCCCTGCCATTAACTTGAGATAGAAGCAATTCTATTCTATCATCGTCGCAATCAGCTCCAACTGATCAAAGAATGCCCTTCAAATCATCAGTTGAGGGAGAGTTGTTTTCTCCCAACATGGCGAGGAAGTGAGCAACGACAAGCTTCATTTATTCTCTAAAAGCACTTCACAGAGGAACACACGCAGGGAGATAGAGAGGTATGCTAGTTTTCTCAAACAGACATAGAAAGTCTAGTGTTAGTAGTTCATACAGGTTTGTTAACTTGATGGCATCAAACACAATGGGACTTTCACATTTGTAGTCTGCCATCCTCCCACGCCATAGTCCATACCCATGCCTAGCCACAAACAACCTCACCCAAATAACTATTCTCTTCCTCACCAAATCTTCCCTCTTTTTGTAAAGGTATTTACTTCTCCAAGAAGCAACTCTGTTTCTGAAAATCTTCAAACTGGATCCAAATCGCCCATGATATGGAAGATCTGTCAAGTAGGAAACTCCCCAATGCCACACTCCAAGATTCTAGCTCACTCCTTGCTTATTACGGGTCCCTCTTGAGTGTAAACTTTCGAAGATTCACTCTCAATCCCGAGGTTGCTTGGTAGCACTATAACAAGCCTTTGAAAAAGTGTCATCAACAAACTGAAGGTAAGAAACCTCCACACTATTACCTATCTTAAAAGCCTCCACAAAGCCAAAACTGTTCAATCTGTGACTCATCCTCCCGAGCTGCTCTAACACATTACACCAAAATAAACAGAAATGACATAATGCTTTCCCTTTCGAAAATGTGATTGCCAACACAAAGAAGTTGAGGAAATATATCTCCTAATCTAGCCTCTCCAAAGTGAAGCCATCCTTTCCAGGAGATGCTCTAGGAAATCCCAATTAACAAGATCACATGCCTTCTCTATATCAACCTTAAAAAAGACCCAACCTATCTGAGCATTTTAGAATGTATCATAACTTTTAAGAATAAATATTAGAGTGAAACATATTGAATAGTAAGAACACGTATAAATGTAACCTGCATCTTTTACCATTTCAAGGATCATATCTGGCCCAAGTATGTATTGCTTGTTGAGGTTAAATGAGAGCAAGATTATTTTCTTCATTATCAAAAGAACTGCAAGGTTTCTTCCATCAAAACCTCACATGAACAATCCTCTCTCTCTCTCTGCCCTTAGAGTTTGAGAGTGTTTCCATTTTCCAAAGATGATTTATTCCACAAAAGTCTTTACAAATATGGCTAGTCGATTTCACTCTCTCAATCTGTTCTGCACCGTTTTCAGCTATTTTTTCTTAACAACAACAAAAACACAGTTTCATTGAAGATGTCAATTTTCTCCAAGATGAAGTTGAAAAATCTCCAACTAGCGGCCACTTTGATGATGACGAAGAAGATTTAGTAATGAATATCAGCTAAAATGTATAGCTCGAACACTAAAAAAAGAAAATATAATAATAAAAACAATACGGATAAGAATAAGATGAACATAAAAGTAGCTCAAACTCTATAAAATTAGAGTAAGTAGAATCATGTCCCATGTCTAGGTATCAAGAAATTTTGTGGCACCTTGTTATTTTATAATAGATCTACTTGCTACTTTCATTAATTGAAAACCCATACACTTCACAAAATGTGGGAATTTGAAACAATCATTTCGATCTAAATTATTGGATTTAAGATGTATCTAACCTTTCTTCTAGACCCAAAACATGGCAATCTGAACCCTAAAACACCATATCCCATATGGCCATAACATTATACAATGAAAACTATCTATAAGGGAGCCCAAACCATTGCCAGAAAGGGTATGGACCTGATGGATTTGGGCAGGGAAGACAATCAAAAGAGTTCGGCACACGCAACACTGTCCAACTAGTCTGACTTTATTTTCAACAGCAAATAGTATAAAACTGGTCATTTGCCCACAAAAAATGATTTTTGATCCATTTTTTTGAATGAAACTTGGAGTACACCCACTCTCAACCTCAAATTGGTCCACCTTTTGAGCTTGAGGTTGAGCTCTCCATTGGAGACGCTCCAAAACTAACCACCAGGTGCATACATCACATCCTACAGGCTTCAAATGCATATTCACAATCCATTCATTTCCCCCAAATGAAACTTGAACCGCTAAATCATTAGAATGTGACTGCAATTATATATCTAAAGCATCTGAAACTGCAAATTGCACTCAATGCATGCATTACCACCATCAATTAATCAACACAAGACAGTTAGAGTAAAAAATGAAATAATTTACAACCTAGGCAAGGAAAATGAAGAACAGATCGAGATCAAAACCCTAATTACTAAAAAGGCTATCTATGAATCAATTTACTTGCAATTTAAACATGCAAACTGATCAAAGTAAAGAGAAAAACAAAATCAATAAAATACATTGATAATTTATGGCGGTGATGATGGTGATTGACACTCACCGACAACCTTAGCCCCTTCGGAAGCCATGCTCAAGCACAGAAAGAGATAGGGTTAGTGATTATTCTCTGTTTTACTGATCAGCGAGCGCGGTGAGAAACAGATAAGAGTGAAATTCAGGTTTGTGGAAGGAAGGGTGGAAGAGCTAGGGAGTGGGGCAAGGAGGGAGGGAAGGTGAAGACACCGAAGAGACCAAGAGCAGTACAGAGAAGAGGAAAGGAGAGATTGTTGGTAGTCTATTCCATTCTATCCTGTGTAAAAGAGAGAGAGCAGTCAAAGGCAAGTAAACTTTCGAGGGATCCCACCATAATGTCCCAAATCAGGATTACCCCCTAAATTGTTCATAAATTAGGGGCACGGGCTTTTGGGTCAATAGTTCCGTCCTGACCGTGAAAAATGCATGTCACACACGGAGGTAACCTTTATGATTTTGATATTTTCTAAAGTACCCATCCCACGTTACTCACGCGTGTTGTGTAAATTAGAGTAACATCCACATTTGCTAGCTAAAATTAGATAGTGAACTTTCAGACCCAAAACATCATTCACCATCGTTTCAACCCTTTACTCCGAACGGCTAATTTGGACCCAAGTCAAGATGATCGTTGGCTATCAATTTCTCCCATCACTTGTTATCAATCATCTATTCATAGCTCTCCTTCTACCCATCCTTGGTCACAGTATTTCAGAAATTCAGCATAGTCTTGACTTCTTAGTTACAGTGATAACAATATCATTTTTGTTGAAGATGGAAGTGGTCAGAAATCGAGCCTATGTATGACGGTAATGTTCGAAACCTTCTATAATCATCTTCAATGTCACATTTTGGATTTTGAAGTGATATTTTCAAGCTATGTTGCCATTAGAAACAGTTGGCATCAATGGCAACGAATTTGGGTGGGGGTGACACTAAATTATCTGTAACAGTGGAGGGGCATTTTCTGTTAGTATATTAACAGTGTGGATACTATTCTAATTTGTTTGTTTGGGTTTTTTCTTATGTTGTTTCAGTGTGTTTGCAAAAAAATTTATGATTGTACTCACACAGTGGCGAAATGTCCATGGTTGTACACCAAATGCCTAATGCCAAACTGTAGGCACATTCTTAAAGTTTGGATTGCGAATACGGAAAATAACAAGGGGAGGAAGTTCTTCTGATACATGGGTTCTACTTGCAAGGGTTTTTTTTTGCTTGACAAAGCTACGTTAAGCAACTCAAATAACCCAGTCAAAACCCCACCTCAAGTTTCAACCTCACATTATGGTTAATCATCTTCAAAGGGTGTTTGTTTCAAGTGTAATGACCCGAACTATTGGATGAAGGATTGCCCATGAGTAGGAACTCCATGCCCCATTTTGGATTGTGATGGCATAATAGACATTGGTACTTCAATCGAGTCTAACACTAAAGGAAAGGAGTATGTGACATATGGGAAATGCAATAAAGGTTTTCAATGGATTGAACATGATGGAGAGAAGAACAATGAGAAGAAGCTCACATTTGAGATCAAATTATTTGACTTTCATGATGTGCTTGGGAAATCTGTAATTAAATAGTAGTTTGTTTAGTTCCATGCTTATATATGTTGTCTAATTGTATTCATTTCCATCTATCCCTATACGTAATGAGGTATTATTAAACAATTAATGTTTCCATTTATTATCATTTAGTAGTTGATTTACACTGACATCAACCTGCAACCTGCAGTAACAACTATAGCAACAACAACCATAGCAACTTATAAGTTGATTGCAATCACAACAATGAGAACAACATAGCACTAGCTAACACACATAACACCATTATCATACCAACATCCAAGCACGTTGTTTACTCCATAGTACTTCCTTCAAAATAACAGACCGTAGCAACTAAATAGCAAACCACAACTCTGACATACAACTAAGTAGCATCACACACAGATTGTATCATGACATATTCACTTGAATTGAACTCTGACATAGCAAACTATAACAAATAAATAGAAACTAAGTAGCATGAAAACAAAATTGTATCTCTAACATATTCATTTGAATTGAACTTAGCAACTAAATAATAATTAAGTAGCATGAACACATAGGACTATATCCCTGATATAATAAAACTTGAATTGAACTCTGACATAATAAGGATAACCTATCCAGCTGTTTTGGGTGCTTTAGTGGCCAACTTATCCAAGACATGCTTGAACCTTGACTTTTTGAAGGCATTGGAAGGATTTGACGCAGACTCCACCAAATGTGTTACCTTAAAAGTCTTAAAGTTTTGGATCACATGCCTGAAACAAAACATGTGGTAGCACCCAAGGAAAACATTTTGCAATGCATGGATAATACCTTTATGACTCTCTAACATAAAAGTAAGTGTCATATGGTGTTGGAGTAGATAAGGAGATGCAATTTCAAAGAATGTCTTCCATGTATCATAACATTCAGATTTGGATAAGTATAGAGCAACTAGGATCATACCATTATTCCCATCCAAGACAGTAATGACAAATATAACACCTCCATACTTACCCTTCAAAAAGGTCCCATCGAGACCAACAAAGGGTGTACAACCCTTAAGAAACCCCTAAAACAAACATGGTAGGCAATGCACACCCCTTCAAAATTTGAGTTAATATCATTCCTTGAGATTGCATCTATACTACCAGTATTCTTCAACAATACTTACCTAGCAAATTTATGCAGTTGACCATAAATATCCTCAAAACTCCCATACAGTGTGTCAAGTGCAATTGCTCTTGCACGCCAAGCTACGCAATAGGGCCCAAATATTCCAAATAGCAATGTGATAAGCTTGTAACTTGCATTGTACTCAATGATTTGCTTTTCTATAAACTGAAGTACCCATGCAGCATTGGCCATTGAGTTATTGAAGGAACCATCAGTGTTGCATGTATGCTTCTCACTCAATCCATTAATCCTCATTATGAATTCATTAGGCTAGCGCATTACATAAATCCTCCAACCACAACCCTTACCCCTACAAAATCTTATCACCCTTGGTGGTTCATTCTTGTCAAAGTAATTTCAACTCTATGTTGAATTGCATACATCCTCAAAGCTTTTATGAGCTCACCCATGGTGTTGCATTCATCATACGACTTCAACTCAATTTTCTTCATCATTGAACCATGTGGTTGAGTGTTAGCATCATCCTGACTCCTATATATGTCATCTCCATCCTGGAATAATAACTTAAGCCTTTGAGTTTCAGAAATTTCTACATTAGAGTCATAGTCATGTTCATTTTCTTGTGGTCCATCATCATCAAAAGACTCCCCATCATCTTCTAATACATCATGTGGATCAATTTCATCAATATTAACACCACTGACCACCTTCATAGACCCCTTTCCCCTACTTGGCATAAGTCCCATATTAGGTAGTACTTCAGCAACATATGATGGTGGTGGAGGATTGACTTGAACTAGTGGTGGTGGTGGAGTTTTTTGAACATCACATGGTGGAGGTTGTGGTGGTGGGTGGCTTGAACTGATGGTGGTGGTGGTGTTGGTTGAACAACATATGGTGGAAGTGATGTTTGAACTGATGGTGGTGGTAGTAGTGGCATTGCGCCACCATTACTTATTGTTTTTCCCCTTTTCTATTTGTTTTTCTATTTGTCTTTCTATTTTTTCTCTTTGCCACGGACTTGATAATTACTGATGAATTGCAAATTATATTTTCCTTTCCATTTCTTCTCTTTGCCATGACTTGGTAATTACTGATGAATTGCAATCTCAATTATCTTGGACACTACATGCACACTTGAAGACACCCCAACAATAGCAGGTTGTAGACTTGGAGATGCGTTCACTTGAAAATGAACTTGCACACTACTGAATTCTTTAACTTCCTCCCTTGCAGCTTCCCTTAAGTCCCTTGGAGGCTGATCACCTCCTAACCTTGCAAATAGTATAGCCTGAGACTGCAACTTCAATGCCCTCCTTTGTGTAGTATTCATATAATTTCTTAGAAACAATGTCTCATGGTTACCAACCTTGAGTATGTCATCCAACTTCTTGCATGATTTGATTATCTTAGGGTTGTTAAATAAATGTTTCTTTTTCCAGTGATGATGTGTGTTAAGGTTGGGAAGATCAGGTTGTGAAGCCTCAAAAACAACTGGTTGTGGAACTTCCTTTGTTGGGGGTTTTAACATCAAATAAATTGGATGACATTACATTGATTTGAGCAATCTCTAGGAAAATGTTCAAGAAGTCTTGTGCACCAGGCTTGCAACTACACCACATCTCACTGAACTGCTCCTCACTCTCAAGAGGTGTCATTCTTTTGCCCATCACCCAGTAAAATTCAAACAAACAACCATTCAAATCAGGATCTGTTTTAACTTAACCACACATGTAGACAATTCCACGACACTAGCAACTTCTGCGTCAAACCTCAATATGTTAATAGAAACCCCATTCTTTTACTCTTCATGACTTCCATAATCCTGAACTCTAGTAGTCCTCTAAACACCAACATAATGAATTCTAACATTCTTCCTACCTTCAAACTTCTTGGACCTACATTCAATACAAATAAAAGCATACTCCAATAACTTCACTAACTCTACATGCTAATACATTTAAAAAAAACATGGCCATAAATATGAATAACATGACTAATAACTTTACTAATTAACTTCAGTTCTATGCAACTTCAGTAGGA
The DNA here is from genome assembly GCA_963556465.1 of Berberis vulgaris. NCBI lineage: Eukaryota > Viridiplantae > Streptophyta > Magnoliopsida > Ranunculales > Berberidaceae > Berberis > Berberis vulgaris. The sequence continues at coordinate 25,763,058 of OY747127.1, forward strand.
TATCTTATATAATTGTTGGACAATCATGAAAATATATAAGTGTATGAATACCATGGGCCTCAATATGAATAAAATAACTAACTTCAGTTATTTGCAAACATGACTTGCTTTTGTAACTTAATTAACTTTACATGCCAAGTACATTAAGCATAAGTATAATATCATATAGCTATAGTTAATGAATACCATTTATTTATCCATGTCAATATTTACGATATTTATACATTTGTTGTAATGTAGTGTCCATGTCCATATTTACTATATTTCAATCCTTGATGCAGTGAAGTTTACAATGATATTTTTTCACTAAGAATATGCATATCAACTTACTATGTTTTCACATGAACAACTTACTATATTCTACAAAAACAACACATACTTAGGGATGACAATGGGGCGAATTGGAGCAAATCCATCCCCGCTCCGTCAGAAATAGCGGATCCCCAAATCCGCCTGCCAATCCTTTTACAATTTTATTTAAAAACCATAACCGCCCCACTCCGCCAATCCGTTTATAGGTTTGCGGTTCTGCTGGTGGGTTGTTGGTTCCCCCGCCCTAATCCGCCCCAGCTCGCCCTGATCCGCCCCGCCATGTTGTTTTGGGCCTGGAATTTTTTGTAGTTGAAAATTCGGGCCTGCAGCATGTTGTTTAAATGGCATGAAAGAGCAAACAAAACCCAATTACCAGAATCAGGATCTAAACAATCAACAAAAAAGGAGAAGATACGATGAAACAGATGGGGTATATCGCCCCTGAAATGCAATATTCCTCTCGCGTATTTCACTGTAATCTTAACGATGAAACAGATGGCCTATCAATCCGATCTAAACTCTGAAACGAATCTTGTTTTCTGGAACTTAACATGCAAGATTACAGTGAAATGAAAGCTATTATCTTCCTCTTGCGTCTATTTTCAAGAAGATAATACAGAGAGAGAGGAGAAGAGTCGAGAGCACCTGATGGCTGATGAAATATAGAAAGAGGAGGGAGCAGGGTTGAGCCGAGTGAGAATGTGAGATGTGTTTTTCGTCGAATCGAGCTTGATTGATCGATCGTTGAGCGTTGAGTAGAATCAGAAGGAGGGAGATAATCGATCGTTGAGTGTTGAGATCGATCGTTGAGCGTTGAGTATTGAGTAGAATCAGAAGGAGGGAGATAAGAGATCGTTGAGCGTTGAGATTGATCATTAAGGGAGATGAGATCGATCGTTGAGGGAGATGAGATTGATTACTGAGGGAGATGAGATCGATCGTTGAGACTGTGAGAGCCGCAGGGAGGGAGCAAGGTTGAGCCGAATGTGAGATGAGAGATCTGATTCGAGCTAGGGTTTATTTTCCCTTTATATAGACCAGGGTCATTTTAGTAATTTCCTTAGTTAAACGGATATCCGTGGGGCGGATATGGCCAAATCCGTATCCTCCCCAAGTAAGAAACGGATACAGTTTGGATATCTGTGTCCGCCCCAACCTCCATACAACCTTAGCCAAATCCGCCTCAAACGGGGCGAGTGGGGCGTATATCCGTGCAAATCCGCCCCACTGCCATCCTGCACATGCTCTTACTATTTTTTTACACAAATCTTGCTATGACAACATCTTAGAGACATAAAACTGATACTGACTTAAATGATTTTCCTAAAAAAAAACTAGACTCACTAAAACCTTAATCAGAGAAAATATATTGAAATCTATCATCTAATTAAACGAATAATAACAATGACACTGAATAAGAAAGAACATAGCAAAATAAGCTTTCATACACACAATTTTGGCCAAATCCATAAACAAACATATTAAATCCAATTGATTTCTTGCTATTCCACCAAGAAATACCAACAAAACAAAAATACCCCTATAAATGCACAAGCTAAGCTAGATTCAAACCCTAAAATGAGGAAGATCATGTAAGATAACCTATTTTTTCTTGCGATTTTAATTTTCAGCCATGGTAGCTTCAAATTTTAACTGTTTTTGCAGGATGTACTGCTTCCAACTTCATCTACAATTGCTCAATCTAGCTTTGAACCCAAATCTAAACCAATATGACCTTCTTCATCTCTCCTCCTCCTTTTTTTTTTTTTTTTTTTTTCTCTCAGTTCTGCTTCTGTCTGAAGATAAAACCAATTGTTATTGCTTCTAACTTCATCCATAGTTGCTCAATCCAGCTTTGAACCCAAATTTAAACCCATAAGACCCTTTTCTTCTCAGTATCTCCTCCTTATTTTTCCTTCTCCTACTTTGTTTTTTCTCTTTCAATTCTGTTTGTCTGAAGAGAAACAATCATTGGGTGGGAACTTGATTGGACGTTTTCTGACAATTAATTCCTAGTCGTTTATCTAGTACCTACTTTTATTTGGATGACAAAATTTATTTTACTTTATTCCAACAGCGGGATGTAAATCATGGGTAATATTGGAATTTGGCACTCAGTGTTTTCAACATAGCACATGCGAGTCACGTGGGATGAGTAATTCACGAAATATCAAAATCATGGATGTGACATGTGCATGGGGCGTGCGTTTTTAAAAGTGAAAACAACACGACCTGGCTTGACCCAAAAGTGGGGGTGCCCCTAATTTATGAACAATTTGGGGGTGACCTGTTTGGGCCATTATGGTTGGGAGGGGTTCCTCTCCCAACTTTCAAATTACACCTCCCAAGAGTATAAGTGCGAGTGCATCTCCAAATCAACGGATAATACATAAGAGCATCCACCTTAAGCTGCAGCTAGCTAGAGGTATCTAGGGTGACACCAGCTCTATGTGCAATCCACGTGTAACATAGTTATATATGAACTTGGGCATGAGTAAATGAGAAACCATTGGGATCTGGGTGACATTCACGTAGAAAATTAAGTTATCCAAGTAGGCACATTGAACCTTATTAATAGAGGTGGAGGTCAAAGGTAAATGCTCACGTGAGCGTGAATGAAAGAAAGTCCCTCATTTTGGGTTTGTAAGTTAATTCTTATAATGCAATTATAGGAGGTTTCCAGCCAGGCATCGATTATGAGCATAGTCATTACTTTAGAATTAAACTGAAGAAGTTAAATGTTGCAAGATAGGGAAAAATTTTCAACCCTCATTAAGTATAATTGTGCGTTACTTTAGATGATGTGATATGCCACACCATTTGAAGAGGCAGGCGCAAACACTTCTCTCACTCTCTCATTTCTTCTAGTTAACAACCTCTTGTTTGGGTAAACTTGGCCAATGAGTCATTTTAAATAGCTCCGGAGACTCTAATTATTGTTAAACTTAACAAAAACTATTGTGTTTACTAAGAGTGGTATGTGTTAAATTTAGTTGTTGAATTTTGTAAATTTAATACTCATAAGCTTACTTGGGATGGTCTATACTTGGTTTCAGCATTTATCTTAAATATGGCTTTTTCTTTTTCCTTTTCTTTTTGCACAACCAAACCACGTAAGATTAGCAAAATTAAAGATTCAACATGTTGCAGACCCATACAACTACTAATAGAGTTGTCTTAAGTGGCCATGCGATACATATCATCATACAAGAGTTGATTAAATTCAAGATTGGGATGAGACATAAGAAGACCAAAAGTGTCGTGGTCTGCAGCTTTGTGCGAGCCAACCAGCTGTCTTATTTACTTTTGTAAGGATGTTACATAGCTGGAACCTTTTCAAAAGCTCCAGGCCACATAAGATATGGTCTCATTCTCATTCTTGCTCAAGGCCACATAAGAAGATTACAGTCATTTTGTATTAGAGCTAGTTGAAGGTCTAGATATACAAACTATATCATTAAACCAAGGATCTTATAACAGCACCACAACCTGTAAAACCAATGCTATCTAACCTGGAACCACCCGTGTTAATTGGAAATCAAAAGCTTGATGGATTTGGGCGCCATCTCACTTATATATATATATATATTTATATATTTTAAATACCTTTATTAATGTTTAAAAGGACTAGAATACCAGAGGTGATATTACTATGTTAAAAACTTAAATACATAGGGGGGCATAAGTCTTTACCCTTGGAATTTCTAATGAATCATAATGAGAGTACAACACGAGGGAGCATGCCTATGGACATATCACGCTGTATATCCACATCCCACTTTCAGTCTCAAGGACAATCCACATGTTCGGCCATCTCATATTGATATATTATTGGGGATGCAGTTTTTGAAGTGAAGGAGAGGTATTAGTTTGAAATTCATAACATGCTTCTTTTATAAGCGTGTTTGGTGGCAAAGGTTTGTCATTGAAGGTGGGTTCACATATATTTTTCCATATTGACCAAAAATATGTATGACTAGAGCTAAATGGATTGTTTGTGTCAAGGTTGCAGCATGAGAGGAGTGGAAGTGTATTTTGTGACCCAAGCAAGAACCCAACTTTCAAAAGAGTCAATGTGGACACAACAATGGATCCCTTGTGAATTTAAATTTTGCCATACTTATTGAGCATGAGGGGAAATACATAGGCAATGACTACCTCACACCACCATATCCTCTTTCTCACATCATCATTGAGTTTTTTTTTTTTTTTTTACTATCTCACACCACCTATATAAACAAAAATCATCCATTTTTTCCCTCACCATTCAAATTGACAATGGTTCCTTTCTCCCCCATTCAAAATCTCCTCTTCCAAATCTCTCCCCCACACTCAAATCGCTTGCAAATCTCCTCCCTCTCCCTTGAAAACTCTCAAAATCCCTTCAAAGTCGCGCAAATCTGTCCGAAAAATCCCCATAACTTGAATCACTTGAAAATATTTTGAAATGAGCAAGTTATTGTCATTTTACTAAAGTCGCGCAAATCTGTCCAAATCTTCTCCCTCCTATTCCAAATCTGTTCACATTGTGCAATGCGAGGCATCCCAGATACCTCGCAGTGTACTCTGTGAACATAATTTTTTTTTCTATTATATGCGACTTTAGTAAAATGACCATAACTTGTTCATTTAAAAACATTTTCAAGTGATTCAAGTTGTGTTTATTAGATAATTGAGATTACTACAATTGTTTTGTTTTGACCAACTTGAGAATCGGTCTCAATCAAGCACATAAGTTAGCCGAAAGTCAGGAACACTATCCCGTTTTCATTTTTCGGACAGATTTGCGCGACTTTAGTAAAATGACCATAACTTGCTCATTTCAAAACATTTTCAAGTGATTCAAGTTGTGTTTATTAGATAACTCAGATTAATACAACTTTCCTGTTTTGATGAGCTTGAGAATTAGTTTCAATTGAGTGTTTAAATTGGTTCGAAAGTTACCCTATTTTTTATTTTTTTCGTTTTGAGTTTGGGTTTGTCTGTTATGTTAAGTTATAAATATTTATTGAGTTTGGGTTTAAGGGTTTCAACTTTAAGGGGATTTTGAGAGTTTTCAAGGGAGAGTGAGGAGATTTGCAAGAGATTTGAGTGTGGGAGAGAGATTTGGAATAGATTTGCAAGAGATTTCTAATGGGAGAGGGAGGAATCATTGTCGATTTGAACGGTGAGGGAGAAAAATGAATGATTTTTGTTTATATAGGTGATGTGAGAAAGAAAATAGGTGGTGTGAGAGAGAAAATGGTGATGTGAGATAGTCATTGCCAAACACGTAAGGCATGTTGAACATCTTCAACAAAGGAAGGACAAGGGCTAGAATAAGGATTTAGGATGCTTAAAATATTTAATAAGAACAATATTAAAAGGAGTCACTGGTCCAGACCAAAAAGATGGGATGAGTCATCATTAAAGGAAACTTTTCTCATCATTGGAGACTGAAATGATGAGCTCCTCTTCCTTAGTAAAACTAGGGTTAAAAACTTTTCACAAAGCTTGAAAAGGATGTGGTGAGGAAAAGAGGTTGTAACATATGAAAGTTCAATTGAGATTATCAACTCCATAAAAGAAAGCTACATTTTTATAAAATAAATCATAAGGAATAACATGCATAGTTGTTTGAGGTAAAGGATGATTAGGCATTCATTAGTCGTATAGTTTTATACCATCTGATGATACATCAAATAATACTCTAATCATGATCGTACACGTGGCAGAAATCGTCTATCACAAGGAACAAGTACTTCAACCTCGACACATATAATAGGTTCAGCCCAAGAAGCCCGAAAGGTCGACCCAGACACTAAAGCCCAAAATGGCCCTTGATAACAGATTGTAATCAAATGCCAAAATCCAAGCCCAACGAATATCTTCCATTAGAGAAGAGAGACGTTACAAAGGAGATAAGTTGTGGCGGGAATCACTCCCCCAAGGACGTACCTCCATGAAGGAAGAGACCGTTGCAAATAATGTCTACCCTCATCACGCTCTACATGCTTAAGTCACGCAGAGAATTAATGACGAACATTATATAAGGTAAAGGGAACATTCGACAAAAGGTATGCAAAAACAACGGAACTATACTCTGTCCAAATTTAGTTTTCTCCCACATATTAACTGACTTAAGCATCGGAGTGCCTTCGACCACAAAAAAGGCGGTCTTTGGCAATCTAACCTTGTTTTGCAGGTCAAATCTCTAGGAGACAGGATTTGGACTTATCACCATCAAAATGCACAAGTCAATGTACAAAATTTTATGTCAATACATCAAACTTTGAAGGAACGACCTTTCAAACACCGTCCATGGTTAATATCTAAGGGTATGTTTGGTTAGCCATTTTCCTTGTCCATTTCCCTTATTATGCAGATTTACGTTGTTTGGTTGTCTATTTACTAACAAAAAATTGAATATTCATAAGATTGTTTTCTCACTATTCATGGGAATCCAAGTCGGGGAGGTCTCAGATTCGAATTTACGGAAACAATTTCAATTTCCGTGTCTATTTTTCGTGCAACCAAACATACCCTAAAATCAACTGCTAATATAGCGTTGATGTTGTTTATTAACTATTGTGCGATGTTTATTAATTGGTCCACAAAGTGTAGTTCAGTTGGTCCGATATCTACAATCTTTGTGAGAGGTTGCGGGTTCGAGACTCACCAGTTAGGATTTTGTGAGTTTTCGTTCGATTATATGAGCGTAGGCGTTTTCTTAATGCGTGGTGGAGGCAACTTGGATGCTTTGGTTAACTAACCCTATGGGACTTTGTGAGTTTTCATCTGATTAGGAGCACATGTGTTTTCTTTATGCTTAGTGGAGGCAACTTGGATGATTTGGTTAACCCTATGGGGATAATAATGTAGTGTTCATGCATGATTAAAAATCAATAAAAAGTGTCTATGATCGATCGCAAAAAAAAAAATTGTGCAATGAGCTTTTTAATTGGTCCAACTACGTGAATGGATTTGAAAGGCCAAGTAGTGTTTCATGTATAGTGGTTGCTCAGTTGGTCAAACATCTACCCTTTTTGTGGAGGTTGCGAGTTCGAGATTCACCTATTAGAATTTTGTGATTACTAGAAGCACATGTGTTTTCTTTATGCACAATGGAGACAAGTTGGATGTTTTGGTTAACCCTATGGGGATAACAACGCAGCGCTCGAGCATGATTAAAAATCAATAAAAAGGGTCTATGATGGTGTTCCATGTATAGTGGTTGGATGCACAATTAGACACACTACACTAAGTTATACATCTGGTAGATGCTCTAAGGACTTTAAGTTTTAAACATTTGCAAATGCAAGGAACTTGACAACAAGCCTCCAGTTGGATGTGGCATATATAAAAGTGTATGTCTCGATACGAAATCTTCGAAGCAATAATAAAGATCTATCTTAGATCTTCAAATCTTCGATTCAACTAAAGAAAAACCTATTTCACATTGATAGAAGAAAACCAAAACTCCATCTTGGCTATGAGCAAGGATTGTGAGTTCGCAAAATTATACGAAATTTCGCCGAAAATTTTGTTTTTTTGAAATTACGAAAAAAAATGGCAAAAAAAAGTACATTTTTTTTGAAAAATTTCAAGGTTTTTTTTTTTTTTTTTTTTTTTTTTTGTAAATTTTGAGGTTTTTTTCATACAAATACAAAAACCAACTACTAAAATTTACATTTTTCGAGGATTTTTTCATAAATTTTGAGGTTTTTTTCTATTTCATTATTCTAATTATTTATTGATTTTTGAAACCACTCCCTAATTTCCTAATTAAATATAAACTACCCATTGATTTTCTAATTATATATATAAACTACCCATTGATTTTCTAACTATAGGTATTTTGGTTTCATTTAATGTGTTTAATACATTTATTTACTTGCATATTATTTTTTTTCACAAATTTAATATACCCTCGAAAGTCATTATATATTTCATTTATCCTCGAAATTTTTACGTTTTTTCTTTACACTCTGAAATATTTCTTAAAATTAGGAAAGCAAAATTAACTCGAAAACGAAATCACAATCCTTGTCTATGATAAACATAAAGTGAAAATAAATAAATCTATCAATGCTATAGAGATGACTTTATAAGAAAAACTAAAGACTTTACAAGTAAAATGAATAATAAAAACCATAAGATCCATGGAGTCCTATCTATGGAGGTGGTCATATGAAACTACATAAATAAATATGTCACCAACGTAACAAAGATACATGTACAAAGTGATGTGAATCACCCTACAATGTTCCTAATTATAGAATGTTCCTATAATGTTCCTACAATGTTCCTATCTATGGAGGTGGTCATTATAGAATGTTAAAAAAAATACCCATTATAGAACAAAATAAAATAAAATCGAACATTGTTCCTAATTTTATATGTTTTACTTGAAAAAAAAGTGTTTGTGCACGTAGAGGAGTTAAGTGCCTAGTTATTATCACTAAGTCACACTATCTATACTCGGAGCATAATATCTATGCCCGAAACACAATATATGATCATAACAAAATTAAGATATCCTAAAAAGTGACCAAAACAAAAAATAAAACCTTAAAATTCTATAGAATAGAAAATTACCAACCAAGACCATCAACAACTAAAATTCTAAACTAATATAACGACATAAGCCTTGGATGAATAGTGTTATGTCTTCGACTCTAACTTTTGATTTCCAATTTTCCGTCCCAACTTTATAATATTTAGAGGCAAAATCAAAAGGTGGGTAAAAAGTAACAAAAGGTTTTGATGTATTTTGAATGGAAAACACTATTTATACTTCACTATATTTTTTTAAAGTCTCAAAATGCCTCCAAAGTTCACATTTTTCACAATCCCAGCCAACATGGAGATACTATTGATAAAATATTTTTATGGGTATTTTAGGCATGTCCTGTGTGAATACAACTTAAAGAACCTCTCTATTTATAATGAATACCTCCAACATTGGTATATTATAAACAAGATCTTAATTAATTATGATGCGACCAAAAATTGTCTGCCTGTGAGTTTGATCTGCAAAACAAATGTTAGACTTCCAAGGACCACCTTTTTGGTAGCCGAAGGCACTCCGATGCTTAAGTCAGCAACTTTGTTTAAAGAAAGAAGTAAATTTGCACAAAACTCAGTTAAAGTTGCATATATGTGTCGAATGTTCCATTTACCTTTTATAATGGTCGCGGTTGATTCTCTGCGTGACTTAAGCATGTGCGTTGCGACGGAAGGAGACGTTTCTCGTAAAAGTCTCATCTTTGAAGGAGATGCGTCCGTGGAGGCGTAACTTCATCCATGATTCTTTTTTAGTGTAACGTTCATCTTTTTTATGAGAGAACTCGTGTCGAGCCTGGATTTGGGCTTTGATTTGTTTGGGCCTAGATTCAAGCTTTAATTACATCTTCTTATAGTGGGCCTTGTCTGAGCCTCTGTGGTTGGCTTTATTCTCTCTGGGTTTTACGAGCTGGCCTAGTAGATGGGATGCCAGATCTTCGTGATGGATATTTTTTGCCATGTGTATGGCTGCGACGATTGGTCTATTTTGATGTATCATCAGCTACTCCCCCTTAGTTAGTGGGTACGTTCATGTATCCACTAACTTCGTGGCGGTTAGTATTCCAATTGTCTCCTTGTTTTGAACTTAATGCTGGTAGCAACTTTCGGTGGGTCGATCGCCTCGATCATTTCTTCATTCATTTTTTTGCGCATATTTTTTTTGGAATTTCGCGCACCACTATATCCCAGACGTTACCCCACGACGGTTTTGTTTAATTCTTTACGCCATATTTGATATTAGAATTTTTTCTTTCTTCTTTCTATCATCTTTTTCCAACCTTTTTTGCCTATTCGCGATGTTTGCCAGTGACTTACTGGACGGTGAGCAGCTTGCTACCTGCGAATCTCATTTTTCTCCCAAGAAGGCTTCTCATGCGACCTTGGATAGCGTTCGTTCCAACTACTCTTTGTATGCAGACCTTGAGATCATTTTACCTCGTGAGAATGATAGTCATTGTCATCTGAGGAAAGAGTATATTGCACTTTACCCACGTATGCTTCACTCCGATTTTTTATTTTCGGCTCCAGAGTTATTCTGGTCTTATTTAGATCTTCTGGGTATTCCTCCTGCTCAGATGGGCCCGAATCGTTGGAGGGTTATGATTTCCACATATGCAAAGGCCATCCTTTCTAGTATTCATTTGACTGCTAGAATCTTGCACTCAGTGGCCGATTTTTTGGTGGCCAAGAGTACTTGTTTTCTTTGTGCTTCCGCGTGTTTTGGCAATCTTAACAATGACATCAGGGGTTGGTAGCGGGATTGGTTTTACACGTCTGCCCATTCTGGCTACTTCAACTTGCCGTGTTGGTAGATAGTAAGGTCTTTCCGGGTTCCCAACAACGGAGGAATTTGCAATTGACTGCCGAGGAATAGATTATCAGCGAGCGCTTTTTGCAGGTTCCTGTGGTTCCTTTGGACACTTTCCTTTATGATGTCATGGTGGAGCGCAAGGGTTTGTATAGTATGAATGAAGCCAAGCGAGCTCTGCTAACTGAGAGGCAAACTGCAGAGATTGCTGCTCGCGCTGCCCTTGTCGATGATGGTAATGTTGTCGTTGATGGGAAAGTGAGCTTGAATGTTACGAATCTCGATGATCCTATTAGCTTTGGCACTATCGGTTTGACTTCCACGAAGAGAAAAATTTCGAGGCCTGTTAGTCTGTCGAAGCAGTTGTTCTTGAGTTCTGATCGTGTTTCGAAGAGGAAACGACTCCTTGATTCTACTCGTCATGCTTCTTTTTACTCGATTTTTGTTGATAGAGAGCATGCGAGGGAGGATCGCTTATCTCTACAAGAGGTTGAAGAGATGAAGTTGGCATTGAAAACAAGTGAAAAAAAACAATCGCCCACTGGATGATGGCAAAAAATGCTCATTTCTACTTATGGTGGTCCTGACACTGCTAAGTGTTCTAATGAGGATCCTAGGGCCATCGATGATAAGATGTTCCAATTGGCTGTTGTCTAGTCTAAGGAACTTGGTAGTCATGATCGAGTTCCCGAGATGCAGTCTCCTCGTTATTTCTTTCCTCTTGTTGATGATGGGGTGGAGGTCCCACCTTCTTCTGCCCACTTAGGCTCCTCTGCTCTTGTTGGGCCAGCCACTTGTTCCTCTTTTGCTATGGTTACTACGCAACGAGAGGGTGAGGATGGTTTTCCTTTCGTTCTTTCTTCCTTCCTGGCTGTGGGTGGTGGTTCCTCCATGCTTCCATATCCCTGTATTTTACATTTGCAGATCAGTTGGACGAAACCTACCCTTGGCGAGATTCGGGTTAAATCAGACGGAAAGTTTTATTGGTTTTCCCGGCTTGACGTGCAGAATGATGCACATAAGTTGATCAACAAATGGCATAGACGATTGGTGGAATGGCCTCAAATGCTTGTGCTGGATCCGAGCCTTCATCTTGACAATGGCCTTAGGCATATAATGGATGGGATGAGTCATCTTGCCTACGCAGGGGTGATGGGTTCGGGTTATCAAGCTAGTTGTAATCTTGTGGTTTCTCTGGAGAGGAAGCTTGTTGTGCTACTGTTGGTGTTTTCCCATGTTCTTTATGAATCCGATGAGTTAAGAGCGCGATGCTCGAAACTGATCAAAGCGGCCGGGGTTGCTCAAGCCTCGTTGGTCGAAGGGGAGGGTGCACGGGATCAATTTGTGATCGAGCTCTAATATTTAAGAACCGAATTGGATGATGTTTATGCACACTTACATGATGTGGAAAAAGAACTATCCACCAAGAAGGCACTCCATGACGAGGCTGCACGTGGTCGAGAAAAGGGTGGAGCAACTAATGGTTGCACTTGACGAGGTCAAGGTCAAGGCTGATACCTCTACGATGCTTACTACTGCCGAGGGCCAACTTATAACGGCTAGGAATGAGCTAGCTAATGTTAAGGAAAAGATTCACAGTATGGAGGTGGCAAATTGGCAACGAATTGTTGATGGATGGACTGAGCTTTTCAATTATATCGAGGGTTTTGGTGTTAACTTGTCTCAATACCGTTACTTGGTTTATCAGACCTTTGAGGATGAAGATGGTGCTGAAGACTCTCTGGGTAATCTAATGGCTGAAAAGCCATTGCTTTCTTCTCTCGAAGAGAAAACTCTTGCCAGTGATCCGTCAGATGGTTGTTGACGATGTTATGGATCCCTCTCTTTGACCTCCTGTTCCTTTACTCTCCTTTCTCGAATGTAATAAAATAGTTTTATTAAAGAACATGAATTTTCTCTTTTACTTTTCTTCGTAGGTTGATCATTATTGTCGACATGACTTGTACTCCAACTTTATTTTTTATCCTGCCTGACTTTTGTTGATTTGAATTCTCCTACGCTCCGATACGTCTGTCTTAACCTCGTGTTGGTTATCTTGAAGCTTTTGTGAGAAAGTTGTTTTGTTTGTTTGTCTTCTACTTTGTCGATCTGGCACGTTAGTTGATCTAAAGCTCTCTTTGAGTTGTCTTAGCTTGTTTCTTCATCTTTTGCTTCGCTGGTTTGATACTCTAATCAAAACAAAATTTGCTTCTTTCAAGTTGGTTTATTCGTTCAACTCTTACTTCATTGGCTCGAAGATCCGGTTGACCCGAAGTCGTTTCATTCAAGCTTTAATTCATTGGTTCGACGTTCTAGTCGACCCGAAGTTACTTTTACTTAGTTGACTCATTCGTCCAGCCTTTACTTCATTTGTTCGATGTTTTAGTCGACCCAAAGTTGCTCTTAGTTGACTCATTCGTCCAACCTTTACTTCGTTGGTTCGACATTCTAGTAGACCCGAAGTCCTTTTTACTTAGTTGGCTCATCCGTCCAACCTTTACTTCGTTGTTTTGACGTTCTAGTCGACCCGAAGTTGCTTTTACTTAGTTGACTCGTTCATCCAACCTTTACTTCGTTCGTTAGACGTTCTAGTCGGCCCGAAATTACTCTTAGTTGACTCGTTCGTCTGACCTTTACTTTGTAGGTTCGACGTTCTAGTCTACCCGAAGTTTCTTTTACTTAGTTGACTCATTTGCCCCACATTTACTTCGTTGGTTCGACGTTCTAGTCGACATGAAGTTTCTTTTACTTAGTTGACTCGTTCTTCCAACCCTTATTTCGTTGGTTCGACATTATAGTCGATCCGAAGTTTCTTTTACTTAATTGACTCGTTCGTCCAACCTTTACTTCATTGGTTGATCAGACCAGAAGTTTATTATATGTATCCGACTTGCGTCCTGATTCCTTTTGGCTTTAGATGCTGATTGTTTTGCATGGTTGTATTTCAACGCTTTTATCCTTCATGGGATGATGATTCCAAATTTGTAATTTATTGATTTTCCCTTTTGGGGAGTTATGCTACATTGGGGAGTGATTTGATTTTTCCTCTTGATCATTGCTTGGTTGATGTCTATTCTCGTGTTGGAGGTTCACGCCTTTGTTGCTATTTCTCGTTTAATTCACGATCTCCATCGTTGGATCCGCTATTGCTCATGATCCCCGTTCATCAATGAAGTTTAACTGACTCGAGGTATTTTCTGATCCGGTAGCCAAGCAATATTGTTTTGACCGGTTACGCCCATATCAGTGTCAAATTGTCCGATCATGCTCCCATCAGTACATTGCTTGGCGTCACTTGTTGTGGTTTGATGGAGTTCGTTGTCGTTAATTCTTTCATTGGTTATTCGGATTGGGTTTGCATCTGTTGGTAGAGTCCTTGAGTCGATCGGTGCAAGCATTAGTTTTCCCGCTTTGATATAGATATGCTCAAGTGAAAGGTGATTCTTTGCTTGGGTAGATGCAATGTAAAGTGTATATCAGTTCTCTAGATTGTTTTTTCGATCCTATGGTGGTGGTATTTGCCTTTTCTTTCCATTTGAGATGCTTGTCTGGCATTCCAATGAATTCGTTGAGTCGTCCTCTTTGAATCCAATGCTCTATTTCTTTTTTAGCTTGTAGCAGTCATCGGTATCATGCCCGTGATCCTTGTGGAAGGAACAATACCTGCTTTTGTCACTTCTTTCTGGGTCTCCTTTCATCCTGGGTGGCCAGTTGACGTTCTCCCAGTTTGCCATGTACTTCAGGATGTTGGTCCGACTTGTCTTTAGGACCGTGTATGGTTTGTATTCATTTTTTATTACGTTTGTTATTCGCTCGTGATTGGGCCGTGCCGATTGTGATTTCCTGGGTTCCCGCTGGCTAGACTTGGTCCTTCCGTCATTTCGATGTTTCTTTGATTGTTCGCTATCTTCCCGTGGTTCATCGTCTCGCCTTTTTTCGTCATTCCTTTCCCGTTTCCTCGAATGATTTTCCCTTTCCTATTCATTTTTCCTCCTGGCAGCTTTCATCTCTTAAGGAGAAATGTGTTTTTGGGCTGTTTTCAGCAAGACTGTCATGTGTTTTGGAGGTTCTAAGTTGAAAGCGTGAAAAAATGGCCATTTCTTCAACCCGACGGTGAAAGTTGTGGCGGCTGTGTTATCGCTGCATCCATCAATCATTGTCGGTTCGTTGGTGAAACATGTGACGTATTCCCGTATCGTCTTTTCGGGCTTCTGTTTAACATGCAAAAGGTAGTGTGGTCATTTACTCATCTGTTGACTTCTGATGAATCTCGTGATAAAGGCAGTGGCTAACGCCTGAAATGAGTCTATAGACCTCGGTGGTAGGCTATTGAACAAATTCATTGCCGTGGAGGTAAGGCTAGTCGGAAATGTTTTACACAGGATCTGTTTCGTGGTCTCCTTCAGTACCATCATGTGGTGGAAGTGTCTCAAATGATACGTTGGGTCGGTGGTACCATCATATATTTCGAACTTTGGCGGAGTGAACTTTTTCGGCATGGGAGTCTTCTTGAGGGCGTCAGAGAATGGCGGCTTGGCTAATTCATACAACACGTTGGGATCAGTGACTCTGATTCTGAACGGGATCTCAGCAAACGTTCCATCTCACTGTGGAGTCTTGCCTTAGAAGAGTTCATTGCTCTCAAAGTTTCTCTGTTGGGGTTCTGCTGGACTTCGCAACTCCCTTGAGTTCGGTTGGCTGATGCGCTATTTTAGTAGCACACAACTTAATACCCTGCTTTGTGATTAGAGGGCTTGTCAATTAATACTAATAATAACTAAAAAACAACTAACAACCTAATTAATTAAATAAAAGGGGATTTGATTTTCTAAATTAAACTATGAAAATAACTACGAAAATTACTATAAAGATAATAAAACTAAAGGGATGGCAAAAATGAGAAATTAGCTAAAGGTTTATCTCCACACACCAAACATATGCTTATAAATCAATATTCAATAATCACTTGCTAACTCGTGAGAGACAATGCTCAAGACTAACCGTGACCGCACTGCATTAATCTTATTCTTTTCCCAAGTTCGTTGAATTAAACTAAGCGTCGCTTTCAAACTATTCTTATCATGCTATCTAAACAGGAATCACAAGTTAAATAACAATCTAAGATCATTAAGTTTTGTGGAAAATATGAACACTGACTAGGCAATTACAAGTATGATCAACATCTTGTTCTTGCCTAGGTTTTTACTTAACCTTACCAACGTTCCTTGGTATTTACTACTTGTGAATACATGACTATAACAATTAGGTGAAACTCTCTTATACTCTAGCCCCAGATCCTAGCATGCTTACTAAGTTGGCTACCTTAACAAACATACAAAGAAAAGTTATCTATAAAGCAGTTAAGCAAAACACAATCACTAATAGCAAGGAAGATTAAATTCAATTAATTTATAAAACACATGTTCGGGGTTTCGAATCCACCCCTAATTTTAGCTAGACATATTAATCATATTCGAATAGCAATACATAATTAAATATCAAACTAAAAATAAGAGAAAGAGTTAAGAGATGAAACAAAACACTGTAGCCTGATCCGTGGTGGTAGAGAGTGGAAGCTGGGGTGCGAATAGTGCAAAGACACTCATCTTTTTCCTTCTGCGATTTGTTCCTTCTTCGATCTCTACTTCTTTACTCCTCCTCTTCTTCTACTTGTGCGATCTGATCAAGAGGCTGCGAGAGGAATGTAGGCGAGGGCTTTGGCTAAGAACGAGAAGGGACGAAGAGGGAGGAAGTGAACAAAGTGGTGATGTGTCTCGATTGGGTTTAGGGTTGTGTGGTTGAGATCAGAGACAGAGATGTGAAGAGATGGAGGTTTGTGGTTGCGAGATTGAGTTGCAACTGTGATGAGGGATGGAGGCTATGGTTCTATTGAAGAAAAGAGGAAGATGAAGATGAAGGCAGAATGGAGGCTTGTTGTGGCTGCGAGGATGGGTGGAAGAGGAGGTTGTGGATGGATGCGTGGTTGTGGATGGGTGATGATGGGTGACGGCTTGCTGTGGTTGCAAGCTTAGGCAATGGAAGCTGTGGATGGATGATTTCTCAAAGCCAGGTATCGTCCCCTTTTTATTCTTGTTTTCTTCTTTCTGTGGTTTCCTTGTTTTTGTGATTTCCTTGTTGGTGTGGGTTTCTTGTTTCCTTGTTTTTGTGATTTCCTTGCTTGTGTGATTTCCTTGTGCAATTAGTATTTCTAAATTGCCAATTTGCTTCTATTTTAAAATATTGTAATTGGAAACTTACACAAACATGAAAATAACAATTAGTACCATAATTAACAAGTAATAGCTAAGAATATATATAGAAATATGGTACTAAAAATAGCGTAATTAGGCCCCTATCATTGGCGGAGTTTTGTTGGGGCGGTGCTTGGACAAAATCAGCTGGCTGGATGCGCTTCTGGGTGATTTTCTCTAGCATGATGCGGATATTGATTCTTGGGTGTCATTGGCCCGTTGATTTGGGTTGCATCTTGTTCGTGAGCTGCTTGTGATACGTTGTCGCCAATAGGAGAGTTCTTGTTATCGTCACTGGGTTGAGGATATGTAGGGTGTGTCATTTGTTCTGACAGCTTGTTGATCGTTTATCAGATTTTGGTGAACTTCGTCACTGTGGATCTTATTTTTAGAAAGGAAACTAGTCATTTCTCATAGACGACGCCAAAGTGATGATAACACCATACAGATCGTCCTCCTATGAGTTTGACCTGCAAAAAAAATGTTAAACTGCCAAGGACTACCCTTTTGGTGGCCGAATGCACTTCGATACTTAAGTCAACAACTCTATTTGAAGAATGAAGTAAATCTGGACAAAACTCAGTTAAAGTTGCATACCGGTGTCGAATGTTCCCTTTAACTTTTATAATGGTCATGGTTAATTCTCTGCGTGACTTAAGCATGTGAGGCGCAACGGAATAGATGTTTCTCGTAATAGTCTCCTCCTTGATGAAGATGCGTTCATGAATGCGTAACCTCCTCCACGACTCTTTTTTGGTGCAATGTTCATCTTTTTTATGAGAGAACTCATGTTAGACTTGGATTTGGGCTTTGATTCGTTTGGGTCTGGATTTGGGCTTTGATTATATCTTCTTATAGTGGGCATTGTCTGGGGCTTTATGGTTGGTTTTATTCTTCTTGGGTGTTACGAGTTGGCCCAGTAGATGGGATGCCAGATTCTCGTGATGAATATTCTCTGCCTTGTGTATGATTGTGATGATTGGTCTATTTTGATGTATCATCAAATTAGTTGGCACTCCTCCACATTTCATACTTTTTACTAGGTGTAGGCATGGGACGTGATGAACCTCATCTCACTGCTTTATCTTCGAGATAGGTTTAGGACGGGACGATTCGAGATAGGTTTAGGACGGGACGAGAAGAAACGAGACTACATGATAATAATAAAAAAAAATTATCTGTGAAATTTATTCAAGTCTAAAATTCACATAAAACATGATTCAACAACATAATACTACATGATTCAAGTCTTACACATCAACTACATCAATAATGAAGTTTGAAATAGTTAATACTACAAGTACATGATCATCAAGAATCAGGTAAGACTTAATTAAAATTAGTAATAAATAAGTTCGAGACATGACGGGATTGAAAATCTTCATTCGATCCCATCCAATTCTAGATCGAGATGAATTTGATCAATTCTAAAAGAACTCGAAAAATCAGGATGATATGAGATTGAAATTGTAGGTTGGACACTACTTTTTACAATCAAAACTAGTGATTCTCAACAATGATTAATTATATAATATAATTTATTTGAAGCTTCAAATATGTATAAACTATAAATAATCATTTATATCTAAATTTTGAATTTTTCATTCTACCTAAACATTTCATACTTTTTACTTATTATCAAAATTTTAGAATAAAATAAAAATAATGAATATACCAGTGTCCCTCCCTACCAAGACAAATGCAAATTGCTTTCAAAACCAAAATCTAAAAAGTGACCACGAAGCCAAACCAACCATCTATCCATATATCCGTCCGTCCTTCACTCTTGACCAATCGCCACTGGTGTCTGTTTCGAAGTAGCGTCTGCTATTTCCACCGTGGATTGTGTCTGAGCAGACCCCAGCATCATAACCTTGAATTCTTCAAAATTAATGGACCCGTCCCCGTCAAAATCCACCCCACTGATCATCTTCTTACACTCCTCAATGGAAGTATCATCTCCAAGACTCTTGAATACCTGCTGCAACTCCTCGGGCGATATGGAACCGTTTCGATCCAAATCATATATCAAGAATGCATTTCTTAAGTCCTCCATGATCTTCGCTGCATCGAGTTCTTTGGTGTTGAGCTCGATGAACTCTTGCAAATCGATGAACCCGTCCCCATCTGAATCGACCTCTTTCACCATTCTTCGAAGCTCCTCCTCCGTTGTGGATTGACCCAGACTCGACATCATTGCGCCCAGCTCGGACCATGATATCATCCCGTCCCCATTGACGTCGAACCTCCTGAAGACGTGCTCGAGTTCTTCGATTTGGGCTCTGGAGGTTGTCGAAGAAGATGAACGGGATCGAAATGAGTCTTCTGGGGTGTTGCTCTCTTCGGTGGATTTTGATTTCGATCTCGTTCTCGTTCTCATCTTTCGAGACAAAAAAGAACGAAGCCCCATTGTTGTTTGTTCGCAGGGAGTCTCTTATCAATCGATTCAATGAATTAGTTTGGCGAATTTTTTATTTTTTTTCTATGGAGATGGAAAAGGATATTATGGATCTGGGGACGACAGAGGAGAGGAGAGAAAGAGAAGAAGAATGGTTCGAGAGAGAGTAGTTTGATACGAGAGAACAACTCTCGGAGAGAAAAACTCAGAAATCTTAGGTTTTTCTGTTTGAAATCCCGCTGGAGTAGGCAACAATTTTGGTGCGATGCGGTGGAAAAAACGTGTTTATGTTTATGTTATAGTTGGATTTTACCTAAATAAATAGAGGGTAGTTTGATGCGCGTACAAACACTTTGTTTTATTTTGAATTTTTTGACTTTGTTGTACCAATCTAATTACGTAACAAACACTGATTTATCATTTTTTAATAAAACTTATTTGGTGATAAAAAAATTTCTTTTTAAAAGCGTCAATTGACTCTTGAATGAAATAACAAAAGTATCAATTATCTATTAAACTAAAATTAAGTCATGTATTTGTTCAATTTCAATATGTTGATCAACTATATAGATGGGTTGACAAATCCAATATGCATTAAAAATAAATTAATTAAAATTTTTAAATTAATACATAAAATTTTAAATTGTTGCAACTATTATATCACATTTGAAAAGATTGCATTTAATACCTAAAAAATCAAAAAATTTACATTATAAATCCTTCATAGAAAGTCTCCAATCAACAACAACATGAGTAATTTTTATTGAGCCAAACGGGGCAACTCCTAAATAGAGTGGAGATTCAGTGAGGTTAAGAGGTCACATGTTTTAACTATTCGATTTTAGAAGTATAGATAGGAAAAATAAGGGTAAATATTCCAACTTTCCTAAAACACTAACCAATGACCAATAACCACGTAAATAGGAAAGACCTGTGTTAGGTTCTCATTCTTTCACAGTTCTCTAAGCCAAACCCCAAAAAAAAAAAAAAAAAGTTTTGTGAACCATAACAACGGGATTTCTCAAAAAACACAAATTAAAAAAATCATATTTATGTGACCCAATGAAGCTATTTGATTAAAAAAACATTTAGTAGGAAGATTGTTTGTAGGAAGTAACATTGGCTCGTTGTTGATTCATTTTGTCTACCCAACCCGACTCCATTATTTGCAAATTCTCACGTAAAAAGCACCCCAAAAATATGAACATAGTTAGTTTATGAATTTTGATTAACAAAGATTTAAGAGTCGAAATCAAGTTTACAATTGTTGTAGTTATTAATTCTAAAAAAATATATCGATTTGGTGAAGAAGATACAAGAAAGCATATTATTATCCTATATATATAAGCAAACTTATAAATTTTGTAATGGAAGAAAATAAACATTAATAAAGAAGAGAACTAATCGATGACCTGAATGGAAAAAGGAAGGAAAAAAAAACAAAAAACAAAAAATTGTTGTTAGTCTATTACAAAAGTTGGAACATGATAAAATCTTTACTTTAAAAGAACCCATATTTTTTAGATCTATACATCTAAATTCAAATGCTAAAACATGTGACCTCACCGAGTGCCATGAAGTTAACTTCATTGAATCTCCACTTAAACAAATATACTAGTTGTGTAGAAGGAACGTGATTTCGCGAAATCTCGTTAAATTTCAACGAAAATTTCGCTTTTTTTAAATTACAAAAAGAAAAAAAGGGCGAAATAAAATGTTACATTTTTCGAGGGTTTTTTTTTCTAAAATTTCATGATTTTTTCGTTAATTTCTTTTTTTTTTTCCTTAAAATACAAACCCAACTACTAAAAATTATATTTTTCGAGGGTTTTTTTCAAAAAATTTCGGAATTTTTTTGTAAATTTTGGGTTTTTTTTCTTCTAATTATTTATTGATTTTTAAAACCACTCTTATGATTTTCTAATTCTCATTTCTTCTACTTATATATTGATTTTTGAAACCACCCCATATTTTCTATTTATAAATTGATTTCATGTTTGTTTTATTTCTTGATATTTAGGCTTCATTTAATATATTTAATAGATTTATTTAATTTCTTTATATTTTTTTTTCACATTTTATATACCCTCGAAATTCAATATATATTTTTTATGTATCCTCGAAAATTTTACATTTTTTATTTACGCACCGAAATATTTCTTAAAATCAGGATACCGAAATGAACTCGAAAAACGAAATCACAATCCTTGGTTGTGTAGCCATTATTTTTAAAGAGAAATAAGTAGACCCATATTTTAGGGAGTTGCTACGTGTACCCGACTATTTGGCTCGGTTGCACCAACTCTTTGTTGCACCTGTTTTTTGGGATGTTTCGCTTTGTTGCACCAACTTAAAACGCTTAACACCAACTTACTTTTTTTTATGAAAGCAATTTTATTGGGTGCCCTTATTTATTTGAGCAAAAAAATTTTAAAAAAATCAATGACATTTGAAATTGGGTTCATACCATTGCTAGATTTGGAGTTTTTTTATTCACAACTATTGCAATGTTCTTAAAAGGTAGAACTACATCTAGCTTTATATTTCAAAGGCATTTTTTATTTCAATAATTGGAGTTATGAATCCATTGTATGGTTGCTCGAAAGAATAACTACCAAGACGATGAATGTAGAAGATGGGGCGGAGGTTAGGAGTTATTTCTCTTACTCCTAGTAATTAAGTATTGTTGTTTTAGGATTAACAAATAGTGGTTGGGTACACTAAGTAACTTTTATAAGTTAAATATGTAAATTAAAGTTGGTGCAACCGAGCCAAGCAGTCGGGTACACGTAGCAATAACTCCCATATTTTATTATCACACCAAGGTTGTGCCTTGTGTTGATTGCATGAATAATGTGTTTGATTAAACTTTTAGTAGTAAACCTGCATGCGCATTGCGTGAATAATAAAGATGAAACAAAAACAGTTTAGGGATGTTTTTTTTTCCTTGTTAAAAATATATGTACTCATCAACTATATTTTGTTTGAACTTTTTGTTCCACCAACATCTATTAAGCAATCAATACAAGTTGGTTTTCTAAAATACCAAGTAACTTGCATGAGCGATTCACGTGTTAGAATATGTAAATATGTTACATTAGAAAAAAAAGAAGATAAAAAATGATTATATGAATGTCAAATAAAGATGAACTATTAAAATTTACGGTTAACATTATATAGCCAGACAATAAAAAAGGTCAGAATAAAGTTCATACTTTTTTTATTTTTATTTCGTTTCACATTTTGTTTAAATAGTGTTTGATGATTGTTTCTTCAACATGAAATTTAGAGCCCAAACAATTTTCTATTTTTTACAACATCATAAATGGAGACTTTTTGTAGTTTCATAAATCAAAGATGGAGATTTGAATGAATAAATAAACTTTTATTTAATTAAAATGACATAATAATTATTTTTTCTAATTATTAAAAATCTTTGATAGTGGGTTTGAGTAGTGGGCAGTCATTGACTATAAAATACTAGGGTATTCCCGTGCCTTTGGCATGATAAAAATTTAACACGATAAATAGAGTTTAGTCTACTTTTAAATATCAAGATAAATTAATATCAAAATGTGGGGTATAAAAATCGAAACTGATGATACATCAAAATAGATCAATCATCGCGGCCATATATGTGGCAGAGAACATCCATCGCGAGGATATGACATCCCATCTACTGAGCCAACCCGTAAAACCCAAGAAGAATGAAGCCAGCCATAGGGGCCCAGACAAGGCCCACTGTAAGAAGATATAATCAAAGCCCGAATTCAGGCCCGAACGAGTTCTCTCATATGAAAAAGGAATATTGCACCGAAAAAGAGTCGTGAAGGGAGTTACGCCTCCATGGACGCATCTCCATTCAAGGAGGAGACTGTTACGAGAAACATCTCATTCTGTTGCACCTCACATGTTTAAGTCACGCGGAGAATTAACTGCGACCGTTATAAAAGGTAAAGGGAAAATTCGACACATGTATGCAGCTTTAACTGAATTTTGTCCAGATTTACTTCCTTCTTCAAATATAGTTTCTGACTTAAGCATCGGAGTGCCTTAGGCCACCAAAAAGGCGGTCCTTGGCAGTCTAACATTTGTTTTGCATATCAAACTCACAGGAGGACAAGATTTGGACGCATCAGTTTGGCGCCGTCTGTCGGAAATGACAAGTTTTCTTCCTAACAAGAAGATCCACAGTGACAAAGTTCACCAAAATCTGATAAAAGATCAACAAGCTGTCAGAACAAATGACACACCCTGCAGATCCTCAACCCAATAACAATAACTCTCCTATACAATGTACCACAAGTAGCTCGTGAACAAGATACAACCCAAATCATCGGTCCAATGGCACCTGACAATTAAGATCCACAACGTGCAATAACCCAAACAACCCAGACTTCCGGTGACTGCCACAGATCCTCGGGTAGACCTACTTATGGTCTAGATGATTTATTGATGAAGATTCTAGAAAAAATCACCCAGGAGTGCATCCTGCCAGTTGATCCTGTCCAGGCACCGCCCCTACAAAACTCCACCAACGGAGTTCAAGGGAGTGATGAAGTCCTGGCAGAGCCCCAACAGAGAAACCTTGAGAGCAATGAACTCCTCCAAAGCAAGATTCCATAATGTGATGGGACGTTTTCGAAATCTTGTTCACACCACCGAAGTTCGAAGTATATGCTGGTACCACCGACCCAACAGATAACCTGAGACACTTCCACCCCATGATGGCCTTGAAGGAGACCACATAGTCGATCTTATGCAGAACATTCCCAACTAGCCTCACCTCCACACAATAAATTGGTTCAATAGCCTACCACCAAGGTCAATAGACTCTTTCTAAGCGTTAGCTACCGCTTTTATCACCAGATTCATCGGAAGGCAATAGACGAGAAAAGGACTAGACTACCTCCTCCATATCAAGCAAAAGGCCGAAGAGATACTATGGGAATATGTCACTCATTTCACTAACGAACTGACAACGATCGACCGGTGCAACGACGACACAACCGCCACAACATTCATCGCAGGACTAAAGATAGGCCCCTTTTTTATGCTCTCAACCTGGAACCTCCAAAAGGCATGATGGTCTTGTTGAAAATGGCCCAAAAACACAATTCAAGAAAATGGGAAAGAAAGGAAGAAAGAAAATGGGACGACGGATCAGGGAGAGGCATCAGAATGGTGGAAAAACCAATTCAAACCAGCAAGAGTCTGAAAAACTGCAGTCAACACGACCTCGACACGAGCGAGTAACAAGCGTGATGACGAAAACATACAAGCCATATACAACCTTGAAAACAAGTCGAGCCAACATACTGAAGCACATAACAAAATGGGATAACATCAACTGGACACTCAGGATGAGAGAAGACCTGGAAGAAAGAGACAAAGAAAAATATTGTTCTTTCCATAAGGATCATGGGCACGATACCGAAGATTGCTACAATCTAAAAGATGAAATCGAGCATTGGGTTCAGAAAGGACGACTCGACGAGTTCATCGAAATGCCAGACAAACAACTCCAATGGAAGGAAAAAACAGATATCGCTACAGGATCAAAAGAACAACCCAGATAACTAATATACGCCCTACACTGCATGGCCGGAGAAAACAAAACAGTCAACCCAACAGAAGCAACCAGAAATACCTCCAACTCGAGCTGATTTATATCAGATTTAGAATACTAACAAAACCAGACAAACCATTCTACTAACACATAGAACATGGAATAGTTTGCACTAATCAACTAACACGATTCAAGAACCCTACCGACGGATGAAACCTCAACCCGAATCACCAACGATAAAATTGACAGCAACAGACTCTACCAAACCTCGGCAGCTGACACCAAACAAGGAGCTAACATAAACATGATTGGAAAATTTAGTGCTGATGTGAGCATGATTGGATAGTTTGGTGTTGACGTTATCATGATGGGACAGTTTGGTGCTAATGTGAGCATGATCAGACAAATCAACACTGTTCAACTACTAGATCAAAAAACACCCCGAATCTGTTAGCTACGACAACATATACGACGAACGAGTAAAACATCAACCAAGCAAAAGAATACAAAACAAAAAAAAACATCAACCATGCAAAGGAAGACAAAGCAACAGAAAAACCAACCAAGCAAAGGAAGACGAAGCAAATTGCTCTTCAACCCAATATAAATGCTTCACCAAATTGAGGCTGGCCAGAACACTCAAAATGGAATATCAATAAAATTACAAATTAAGAGTCTCCATTTTAGGCATGGACAACAAGACAAATGTGTTATAGTAAAAAATTATTGTCTGATCAACCATGCAGTAAAAGTTGGACGAACGAGTCAACTTACACAGTAAACTTCAAGTCGACTAAGAAGTAAAAGTTGAACAAACGAGTCAACTTAACACAGTAAACTTTGAGTCGACGGAGACGTCGAGCCAACGAAGTAAAAGTTGGACAAACGAGTCAACTTAGCACAATAAACTTCGAGTCGATTGAGACGTCGAGCCAACGAAGTAAAAGCAAACGAGTCAACTTAACACAGTAAACTTCGAGTCGACTGAGACGTCAAGCCAACGAAGTAAAAGTTGGACAAACGAGTCAACTTACACAGTAAACTTCGAGTCGACTGACAAGTCGAGCCAACGAAGTAAAAGTTGAACAAACAAGTCAACTTACACAGTAAACTTTGAATCGACTAATACGTCGAGTCAACGAAGTAAAAATTGAACAAACAAGTCAACTTACATAGTAAAATTCGAATCGACTAATACGTCGAGTCAATGAAGTAAAATTGAACAAACAAGTCAACTTACACAGTAAACTTCGAATCGACTAATACGTCAAGTCAATGAAGTAAAAGTTGAATGAACGGGTCAACTTAACACACAATTTTGAATCAACAAAGTCAAATTGAAGGAATGAATTGACATGATTCAAGGAACTACGAATCGACGAAATAACAAGGCAAAAGTCAAGACCAAAAGTCAACTTTTCCACACAAACTACTATGCAAAGTCAATGCATTCCTAGACAATTATTGAGCCATACCATGAAAGCAGTCATAAAGGGATTCGAAGTAAAACCCAATACGACTACAACTGGACTACAAAGGAGCAAGCAACACAAAACGAGTCGACAAGATAAACTACGAGAACATGCAATACAAAAAAAATGTAGTTATTTTCATTGACAAATACTATTCTGCTACATCCAGAGAAGAAGATGGAGTAGGAGAAGAAATGGAGGAAACTACAAGATCGTCATCTACGAGAGAAGGTGAAGGTCTCTCTTCAGAAGAGGAAGGAAACAATGACTCTTCAACCACTTGGGCAATTTCTTCACTGTCATCATCTTCGAAAGCTTGATCAACCAAATGGCGGCACCCGGATAAGTCCACGCCAAGCCCCTCGATATAATCAAGAAGTTTAACCCACCCATCAACAAATTGCTTCCAATCTTTGACTTTCACAATGTGGAGCCTGTCTTTGGCATAAGCGAGTTCATTTTTGGCCACGGCAAGAATGTGAGAGAACACTAGCAACGGTGCTGCCAACCTCCTCTCCAAAGAAACCACCTGATCATGATCGGCTTGATAGATCGAGCCCATCACCCCTGCATAGGCGAGATGATTCATTCCGTCCATTATTTGCTCAAGATCATAATCAAGGTGATCACATGGATCCAATACGGGCATCGAAGGTCTTTCTACTGACCGCATGTGCCATTCATTTATCAACCTACGCCCACCGTCCTGCATGTCAAGATGAGTGAACCAACAAAACTTGTTGTTCGACTTGATACGGATATCCTTTGGGCTAGGCTCAGTCCAGCCAACTCGTGGATGAATAACACGAGGATCTCGAAGCATTGAAAAACCACCGCCAATAGTCAGAAAGACGGAAGGAACAACAGTGACAATAGAAAACCCGTTTTTACCCTCCCGACGAGGAGCAACCATAGCGAGAGCGGGACTAGTAGTAATGGCGGAGCAAGAGAATCCAGACGGGCAAGATAAGAAACTAGAAATTCTCTCACATCACTAACGTCAATAGAAGGAGAAGGAGGAGAGTGAACCTCAAAACTTTGACCACCACCAACAACCTCTTTAGACTGCTCCACTGCCAACTGAAACATTTTATCATCAATAGCCTGGGGATCATTGTTAGACAATTTAGCAATGTTCGAAACACCATAGGTAGAAAGAAGCCTATTTTCATTATCGTCCAGCGAATGAGTAGTCTTTTTTCGCTTCTCTCCAACACCAGCCTCATCTCCTCAACCACCTCGAAAGATACGTGATCCTCTTTTACGACATCTTTGCAGGAAGGACTTGGACAAGAAGTAACATCCTGACCAGGGCTTGGATGGGATGCAATCCGAGCAAAACCACGAGTAGAAAGCCGTCTCTTCCTCGGAACTTGACCATGATCTATTAGCAATCGCCTCGATGGACTAATTTGCCTCGTAAGCTTAATTTTTCTAGAAGCCGGAACTATGACATTAACAGGAGCATCGAGAGTCGAACTCACTTCCCAATCAATGATAACATTACTAACGCCATCACGAGTACTGCGAGAAGCAATGTCCTCAGCACGGGATTCAGTAAGCAAGACCCGCTCCGCTTCATTCATAGTGTACAAACCACTACGATTCAGGATATCCTCGGAAAGATATGCCTCCATAGGAAATCGGGGAAACTTCAAGAATTGATCACCGATCCTCTGCTCCTCCACAGTTAAATGAAGATTTTTCCGCTTGTTGGGAACTCGAAATAATCGAAAAATCAGATGGCCTCGCAGTTGGAGGTAGCCAGAGTTAGCAGAAGCATACAACCAAGACCTTGACTAATCACAGATATCATCATTAAGCTTCTTGAAGCAAACAGGAGAGCGGAGGAAGCAGATATCCTTGGTCACCAGCAGGTCAACCACCGAATGCAAAACCCTCACAGTCATAGGAGCGCTGGACAAAAAAGCCCTCACAGTCATAGGAATACCCAAGAAGTCCAAATACTCCCAAAATAGCTCCGGAACTGGAAATCGAAGGCCAGAAGAAAACACGCACGGGTACAACGCGATGTACCTAGACCTTGGGTTACAAGGACTGTTGTTCTGCCTAGGCAAGAAAATCTCGAGGTTGGGTGGCAGATTGTAGTCAGAACGAAGGTTATCCAGCGTTGCCTGAGAAGCTTTCTTGGGAGAAAAATGAGCCTCACAGTTTGCTAGCGACTTACCACTTAATTTATCATCAACATACATCGTTAAGGAACATAAGATCAAGGAAAACGGAAAAGGCGAAGTAAGAAACAAACCCTAATTTCAAAGATAGTGTAAAGAGGGAAAACAAACTCGTCACGTCCCTTTTTATAGAGCCAAACAATGAATGGAATGCTCATGGGACAGTGTGCTAGATATGATGGCTACGTGAAATCCCAAAATTGTGGGTAAAAACCAACGGGCAAGCAAATAATCGAGACACCAACCCACAAAAAGTTACTGACAACATTAAATAGAAGGCAATGATGGAATTGAAAGATAAACCGTCACGAAATTAGTGGCCACATCAGCATACACACTAAGGGGGAGTAGCTGATGATACATCAAAATAGACCGATCATCGCGGCCATACACGTGGCAGAGAACATCCATTGCAAGGATATGGTGTCCCATCTATTGGGCCAGCCCGTAAAACCCAAGAAAAATGAAGGGGCTCAGACAAGGCCTACTATAAGAAGATATAATCAAAGCCCAAATCCAAGCCGAACAAGTTCTCTCATAAAGAAGAGAAACGTTGCACAAAAAAAGAGTCGTTGAAGGAGTTACGCCTCCATGGACGCATATCCATCAAGGAGGAGACTGTTACGAGAAACATCTTTTTTCGTTGTGCCTCACATGCTTAAGTCACATAGAGAATTAACCGCGACCATTATAAAAGGTAAATGGAACATTCGGTACAAGTATGCAACTTTAATTGAGTTTTGTCCAGATTTACTTCCTTTGGAGTGCCTTCGGCTACAAAAAATGTGGTCCTTGACAGTCTAACATTTTTTTTGCAGATCAAACTCATAGGAGGACTAGATTTGGGCGCATCTGTTAGATTCTTATATTTGGATAAATCTTAACCGTTTTTATCTCCAACCTCAAAAATCATCCTGATTTGTAATATAGATTCAACATTTAAAAATGTCAAAAATTGGGAAAAAATCTTTAATACCCTTAAAAGTTTAAATAAGAATAAATTATTTATTAAAATAAATCGGGGTCCAAATTGTATAAAAAAAAATGAGGTAGCAACTCTAAGGGGTGTTGGTTTATAGATAATATCGTGGGGTTTTCAGTTTCTTTGTGACCTATCCCCTCGGAAAATCATTTCTCAGTAGGCATGAAATATAAAAATAAGTTTTTGAATTTTTTTTTCGCAAGCTCATGTCAAATTTAACTCCGCTTGTTGCTACGGCCGGTCCCAAGCCCGGATAAAGGAGGAGGGTTGGTGTTAGGCTTGTGATAGCCAACCGTAAAAAAACCCATCACATCCCTTTTATGGATATTGGTTCAAAAAGATTAATGCAGAAGGATAGGGCGTCCCCCGCTATAAGCGACGCGCTGCACCTACGCTCGGGTGTAGTGACAAATGAGCAAGGCGCGCTGCAGCGGCGCCCGGCTGTAGTGTTAAATAGGCAAGGGTTCTCGCACCATTCTGGACGGGGGCGAGTAAAGAAGCTAGTCCAGGTTAGAGCTAGAGATATAATGATTAGATTAACTTATTGGAACATAGGAACCTTGACGGGAAAGACAATAGAATTAGTGGATGCCCTGCGTAGGAGGAAAGTAAACATAGTTTGTCTTCAAGAGACAAAATGGAAGGGGAACAAGGCTAAAGATTTAGGAGGAGGGTTCAAACTTTTCTATTCTGGTAAAGATGGCACTAGGAACGGGGTGGGAATAGTGGTAGATAAAGTTTTTAAGGATGAAGTAGTCGATGTTAGGAGGTTTGGGGATAGAATCATAAGTATTAAATTAGCTTTAGAACTAGAGATAGTGCATGTTGTTAGTGTGTATGCACCCCAAGTGGGTTTGGACGAGGAGACTAAGAAGGATTTTTGGGACTCTTTAGAGGAGTTAGTTCTTGGAATTCCCTCTTCCGATAGGGTTTTCCTAGGCGGGGATTTGAATGGTCATGTCGGTAAGGATAGAGTTGGGTATGAGAGGGTACATGGAGGTCAAGGCTTTGGGGATCGAAACACTGCGGTGATTTCTATTCTAGATTTTGCTTTAGCTCGGGATTTTGGGATCGTAAATACTTTTTATAAGAAGAGGGAAGATCACTTGGTGACCTTTGCGAGTGGGCGTAATAGAAGTCAAATTGATTATTTTCTTGTGAAGAGACACGATTTAGGTAGATGTAAAAATTGTAAGGTTATACCAGGGGAGTGTCTGACAAATCAACATAGGCTGTTAGTTCTCGATTTTTGTCTTAAGAGTAGGGGTCGTATTGTTGTAGAACAGGTTAGACCGAGAATTAAGTGGTTGACCTTACAGGGAGATGTGTGCCAAAGATTTAGAAAAAGGATTTTGGATGGCCAGTCAGTTTCAGAGGGTTGGGAGAATCTAGAACCAAAGGATATGATTAGTAGCGCGAATCTTTTTGAACATTTGGCAAACCGAATAAGACGATGTGCGAAGGAAGAGCTAGGACAAGCCAAAAAAGGAGGTTTCTATGGTAAGGAGACATGGTGGTGGAACGCTGATGTGCAACAGACCATTGCGGAAAAGAAAAGATGCTTTAAGGTGTGGCAAAAAGATAGATCCCTAGAGTCTTATGAGCTTTATAAGCAGGCTAAGAAGTTGAGTAGTAAAGCAGTAGGAGAAGCTAAGAAGAGCGCGTATGATGCTCTTTATAATAGGCTAGGTACGAAGGAAGGGGAGAAGGATATTTTCAAGATAGCTAAAGCTAGATAACGAAAAACTAGGGACTTGAGTCATGTTAAGTGTGTTAAGCATGAGGATGGAAGAGTTTTAATGCAGGATAAAGCGATTTTAGATAGATGGAAGGATTACTTTTGGAACCTACCCAATGGAACACATGTAGGGGAGTTAAACTTGGAGGGGTATGCTTCACAGGAAGGGAGAGAGCGTGTGTTCCATCGCAGAGTTAGTGCCACAGAGGTGAGAGAAGCTTTAAAAAGAATGAAGACAGGGAAGGCCGTTGGACCGGATGATATACCAATTGAAGCATGGAAATGTCTGGGAGACGTTGGGATTCAATGGCTAACAAAGCTCTTTAATAGGATTTTGGAAACTAGAAAAATGCCAGATTCATGGAGGCATAGCATTGTGGTACCAATTTATAAGAACAAAGGGGATATCCAGAATTGCTCGAACTACAGAGGGATAAAGCTTATGAGTCATACGATGAAACTTTGGGAGAGGGTTATAGAACAAAGACTTAGGAGTTTAACTACGGTTTCAGAAAATCAATTTGGATTTATGCCGGGTAGGTCTACTACGGAGGCCATCTTCCTGCTTAGGCAAACTATAGAAAAATATCGAGAGGCACGTAAGAGTTTGCATATGGTTTTTATTGATCTGGAGAAAGCATATGATAGGGTCCCCAGGGAGTTAATTTGGTGGGTGCTTGAAAGGAAGAAAGTGTCTCAATGTTATGTCGATATCATTAAGGATATGTACGAAGGGGTTGTAACAAGTGTCCGCTTAGTAGGTGGGATGTCTAGTGAATTTTCAGTGTCAGTATGACTACATCAAGGGTCGGCGTTAAGTCCATATCTCTTTGCTTTGGTCATGGATGAGTTGACGAGACATCTGCAAAAACCTTGGTGCATGTTATTTGCAGATGATATTGTCTTAATGGATGAGACTAGTGCAGGTTTAGGTCAGAAATTAGTTAAGTGGCGGGAGGCTTTAGAGAGTAAAGGTTTTAGAATTAGCCGTTCGAAGACGGAGTATCTAGTGTGCAACTTTGGGTGTGAACCAAGAGGGAGAAGTAATGCAATTGAGATTGAAGGTGTCGAGGTCCCAGAGTGTGAGGCTTTTCGATATCTAGGATCTATAATTCAAAAGAATGGGGCTATTGGAGAAGATGTAGACCATTGGGATTAAAGCTGGGTGGTTGAAATGGAGAATGGCGTCAGGAGTACTATGCGATAGAAGGATGCCTGCAAGGCTAAAAGGGAAATGCTATAAGACAATTTTTCGACCAGCCATGCTATACGGTTCAGAATGTTGGGCTAGTACGGGACAACATACGCATAGGATGGCAGTAGTAGAAATGCGTATGTTAAGGTGGATGTGTGGTAAAACTCGTAAGGATAAAATTAGAAATGAAAGAATTAGGAGATACTTAAGTGTAGCGCCCATAGAGGACAAAATTAGAGAAAGACGTTTAACTTGGTTTGGTCATGTGCGGAGGAGACCAAGCACGGCGCCAATTAGAAAATGTTTAGATTGGCAAGTTAATGGAGGGTGTAGACGGAGGGGACGACCGTTGAAAACTTGGATGAAGACGGTGAATGAAGATATCATTGAGCTTGGATTAGACGAAGAAATGTGGGAAGATCGCATTGCTTGGAGAACCAAAATTCATGTAGCCGACCCCGAAAATCTCGGAAATGGGCTTTGATGATGATGATGATGATGAAGCTCATGTCAAATTTGAGCTTATGTTGTCCCATCCTTGCATGGATATAAAACACATCATTGTCTCGATTGTACTACCGGAGGCTATGGGAAAGAAATCAGAATACAAAAACACTCATGTGGGGGTGGGCGTACTACTTAGATGTTTTCCATTATTATTCGCTTCGCACATGGCTATCCAACGTTTACAATGGGCTTGATAATTTGTGCACCAGAGGTGCGTCATTTTCAGTCCTCTCGTACTAAGGAAAGGTCATTTCAGTGCTCTAACACACACATTAGATATGGACCGAAATGTCTCACGGTGTTCAGAACCCAACTCACATACAATTTAATTGCTTAAAATATAAAATATATGTGTCTAAGTTTGTAAATATGAAGTTGCTATTGTACCCATAACAAAAACATAGCATAATCAAATTATGACTATACGCATGATGATGAAATTATGATCATGCCCTTTGTCAATTGAATAGCATCAAGCACAACATAATTAAGTTTAGCTCGAGCTTTAGCTGACTAAAATCTCTATCGACTTAAAATACATAATACTTATCATCTAGATAAATCGACATCTCCAAAAACTAGAAGTAAATAGAGAACTTGTTGCCAACTTAGATGTTCAATCTTTCCGTGTACATGTGTCCATCATTTGTCATGTCTCCGCTAAAGTGTATTTGCACACTCTGATTCAAAACTAATTTGGATCTAGTTCTCGAGATGTCCACCTTTAGAATCTGAATGTTTTATACATCATTTACTATTACAAGAATAAATGATCCAACCCTCAACTCTTGTTTGTACCCATCATCCACCCACAGATAAGAATAAATTCTTCTCATTTTCTCGAACTCTGTCCAAGTCCGAATTGTGCCAACTTATATCATTCCTCACTGTAGAATTTGTTGGTTCCTCTAGGTTTAGTTTTTTTTCCCTGATGTTTGCACTAAAAACTCGATTCTAGGTTTGCTATCCTCTCCAACTACATTTCTACAATTGTGTATGCTTTGGGACTGATTATGTTGAAAATCGAAATATTTCTAGCTTACCATATTGAATCCACCTTTGTTTCTTTTTGTTCAGAATCTACATTTGCTTAGATCACATTCCTGATTCAAATGCCATGTACACAATATATATTTTGTATTAACTTGACAATTAGTGTGTTGTCATTGGATGGGATCAAATAATATCATGCTTTGTTCTAGAGAAGGTATTGATCTTACTTTTATTTCTTTCTATAAAAATTATTTTTACTGTGCAATTGCTAGTTATTATGCTCATGATACTTGGTCAATTATTTTGCTTACGGAGAACCAAATCCTTTACTCCGTACTATTTTCTGGAACACTCTTTATCAAACTTATGCACTTCAAGATATCCCTACCATGATTATATGAAACCTTAATGCCATTTCAACACCAGAGGTAGGAGAGTCATCTCATAAATTTTTTGACAACCCATAATTTGGTTGATTTCCCCCTCAATGGTTCTCAATTCACATGGAATAAAAAAAAGAAGAAAGGACCAATATGGTATTAAATCAAAACTGGATAGGATTTTAGCTCCCACTGAATGGATGAAACTTTTTCGAACAGCTATCGCTAGGACTATTCATGCTTCTTCCACGGACCATAGGGCCATCTCCCTCCAATTGACTTCTGGTGGTAACTCAAGTCCCAAACCTTTCAGATTCTCTTATATGTGGACCAGGGACCCGAGCTGTCGCAAACTTAAAAGATTCAAATACAAATTAACCCGCTGGAACAAACATGTCTTTCGCAATATCATTCAAAACATTAAGGAAACCCTTGCTACTTTGGACAATCTCCAAAACCTTCCACCATCCCTTAATAATGCTTCTGCCATCTTGGTATTAGAAGACCGACTTTCAGAGCTTTACCTTAGGGAAGAAATGTTCTGGAGAAATAAATTGGGTGAATCTTAGCTCAAAGATGGTAACAAGAACACCAAATTCTTTCATCGTTCATCTTTGATCCATCGCAAGAGGAATCTCATCCTCAGACTTCGTGATGGATCTACTTGTTGGCATTCGACCCAGGAGTCGGTTGGTCAGGTTCTTAATGCACATTTCAATTCTATCTTTCAATCTGATCATCTGGAACCCAATCCAGATATTCTCTCCCTATTCGCACCCACCATATCTGATCAAGATAATGAGGCTCTTCTCTCAATCCCAGATGAAGAGGAAATCCGAACCACCATCTTCAATATGGGCAGTCGTAAAGCCCCTGGACCAGATGGGTACCATGTTTTTTTCTTTCAATAGTACTGGGATATTGTTAAGCAGAATGTGCTCCAAATGGTAGGCAACTTCTTCACTCCTCATACTTTAGACCCTTAGCTCAATGAGACTTTCTTAGCTCTTATTCTTAATGTCTCTAACCCAACAACTCCTGATAAGTTTCGACCAATTGGTCTTTGCAATGTAATTTACAAGACTATATCTAAAATTCTTGCAAATAGACTGAATCCCCATCTTGAAAAGATAATTTCCCCCAATCATGTAGCCTTCCTCAGAGAACATTCTATTTCAGATAATGTCACTCTTGCCCATGAAACCTTTTTATCAAATGAAACATTGTCACAAAAATAAACAAGGTTGGATGACAATCAAGATTGACATAGCTAAAGCTTATGATAAAGTGGAATAGACTTTTCTTCTTCAGATCCTACGACAATTAGGGTTCGCGGAAGGTTGAGTCTGTATGATTGATCAATGCATTTCCATTTCCTCTTTCAAAGTCTTGCTCAATGGCACGTCAACAACAAATCTTCTAGGGGCATCCGCCAAGGAGATCCCCTCTCTCTATCTTTTCATCTTGGTCACCGAGGCCCTTTTCCCGAATGCTAGTAAAAGCTTAAACGAATAATATTATCAAAGGGACTTACATTCGGCGACACTCCCCTTCCAACAGCCACCTGCTCTATGTTGATGACCTTATGTTTTTTACAGAGCCTATTTATCTGAGGCACACTCTGTCAAAGACCTGTTATTGGCCTACTGCTCAGCCTCTGGGCAAGCAGTAAACTATGAAAAATCATCAAACTTTTACAGTTTTGATGTTCACCCGAAATATGGAAAAATGATCAACATAATACTTGGATCGAGGTTATATAACCCAAAAGACTAGTATTTTGGCACACCCCTTCTTCTATCTAATAAGAAGGCGTAAGATTTTCAGTTCACGGTGGATAAGATTAACACTAAAATTTCCTCCTGGAAAGCCAATGTGTTATCCCAAGCAGGTAGAACGATAATGATTAAAGCTGTCATTAATTCAATACCGATATATACCATGCAATCCTTTCTGCTCCCGTGTTCTATCACTACCAAACTTGACACCATAGCGCAAAACTTTTGGTGGAACAGGACAGACAATAACAGTGCCAAACACCTTTGTACTTGGGGATCATATTTCCCTTCCTCGTCACTTGGGTGGGCTTAATAT
Organism: Berberis vulgaris; assembly: GCA_963556465.1. Taxonomy (NCBI): domain Eukaryota; kingdom Viridiplantae; phylum Streptophyta; class Magnoliopsida; order Ranunculales; family Berberidaceae; genus Berberis; species Berberis vulgaris. The sequence continues at coordinate 25,799,495 of OY747127.1, forward strand.
TCCTTCAGCCAAACATAGAAATCTTGCCTTGAAAGCAAAACACATTTGGCAGGCAATCTTGATGCCGTTTAACCCCTGCACCATGCAACTTAAAACAATTTATTTTCGAAACAAATGTATTTTTCAACTCTCAAAACCTCTTACCTTGGCATTTTTTGCCTGGTGTGGAAGTCTCAAGGCTCTCACTAAAATGAAACGTTACCTCCTTTGGCAGATTCTCTCCGGAATAAAACTGATCTATGGCATGACTGTTGGGTCAAACCCGATTTGATCTTGACTGACTGTACTGCCCAAGCAATTCCCTCAGATATCATTGGCATGATACCTAATGTTTGGACCCACTCTGAAGGACATCCACTCCAGTGGAACGCTAACCTTATCAGGTTTTTATTTCCTCAGCCGGTGGTCAAAGACATTCTTGATATTGCCATATGAATTTCCCTGTCCCCAGATACTCTTATCTGAAAATTTGACAAAAAGGTTTGTTTTAAGTTAAGAGCGCTACTAAGGCATTTGTCCTTGATGAGCTTGAAACCTCCACTTTTTCTCACACTAGCCCTCACACCCGAGAATTTTTTTTGCGAGAATTGTGGAGGATTAAAGCCCCTTCTAGTGCACTCCCCCTACTTTAGAAAGTCTCCCAGAACATCCTCCCCACCATGAGTAATTTGACAAAAATTCACATGCATATTGAAGATTGTTGTGTCTTTTGCCATAATCAAAACGAAGATGCAGTGCACATTCTCTTCCTTTGCCCAATGATCCAGCGTCTCTGGCTCCTCTCCTCAATTCATATTAATTGGATTAACACCAATATGACAAATCACACCATATCTTGTTTCCTCCAATTTCTATGGGACACCATCTCAACTCATCCACTTATTAAAGATGAAATACTTTCACAGTTCACAACGGTAATTTAGACAATCTGGTTCATTCGCAACTGCATCATTTTCTCGACACTTAAGTTCACAACACAATTGTTCACACAAACCGTCAACCGTACTTGGTCCAACTAGCAAAAACAATGGTTCACACCTGCTCACCGTATCAGAGAATATAATGAACCGATTTCATTGCTTTAGGTCCCTAAAACAACAGTTAGAAATAATCATCATCTTTCACCCACTTACCCTTTGCCTCAGGACAACATGTCAGATCCTTTACCGAAAGACCAACGGTCTAGATTAAATCTTGTCCATCTGCAGTTTCAGGCGATCCAGAACCACCAGCTCAACTCTCATTCTAGAAATCCCCAACCTTTCCCCAACTTCCTTGATCTAGACATGGTAGTGGTTTCTTATAATGCTTGTTTATTTGCCATTTCTCAGCAGAGAGCTTTTGGAGTCATCGCGGTTGACGCTTTTGGAAGGGTTTGTGCTCGGATGGCTAGCATTATTTTGTGTTGTGTTTTTGATAGTACCATGGCAGAAGTTTTTGTAGCAGAAGTCACTCTCATTTTGATCCAGGCGAGGTAATGGAAGTCTTGTTTTTTTTTTGGAGACTCTGGGACACTTCAATCCATTTGGCAGGAGACGACAACAACGACATGACAGACGAATATGCAATGGATGTGGAAACTCATCATCAGAAGTATTAAATCACTTCTGTCTAATCCTTCTAATTTGTATTGTAACTATATTCCCCGCGAACTCAATGGCGAGGCTCATGATTTTGCTACTTACGTTGGACGTACTTATTGTAATCGTATTTAGTTCTATTAATGCATTATACTTTATTAAAAAAAATACATAAAATGATATGTCCAATGGTTTTGGGGGCATGGCTCTAAAAGGTGCATTAAGTGTGGGGATGTGTAGATAATGGTAGCTATACTATATCTAGTAGATAAGGCGCTAATGCAGATTTTTCAAATCATGAAGTGTACTCTTTGGTGATTTTCAGTTTTCACAACCCAGTTAACATTTCTCAGGGTTTGTGGGGCGATAGAGTATGAAGGTATGTCAGGGGGTCGAGAGTTTGGTACCATTTGTAAGTTGTTTTGACTTAAATGTATTTTTATTGGGCATCCAAATAATTGAATCATTTTCAAGGGGTGGATTAAAAGGTGAGTTAATAACAACTTGGGCAATGTTTGTGGGGAAAGCTTCCTGGGACATTCTGAGTTCTATTAGCTCTATTGGTGGTCCAAAAGTCCAAAGATCTTGAATTTCATTTACGAACGGTTTATTAGGATGTTGGACAAACCTATCTAATGAGGAAAGTTCTTTTGGTCACTTATCTAAAATTCGACCATAATACCATTACCAAGATTCCAAAGTGATCTGTTTTTCATAAGCCTCTATAATCAGCCCCAATTGCTAAAATGGTTAGCATCTATCATTCTTTTACAAAATGGGCAATGTTAAATAAAGAGGGAGTTTGGTTTCGAGGGGGATGAAGGGTAACACCCCCTCCCTCGCCCATTCCCTCGCGCGTTTCCTCGATATTTAGAAAAAGCGGACATTATAAATGAGTTGGGTCAAAAGTCAGTCGAGTCATTAAACTGAAAACCGAATCGACTTATTGGTTATTAAATTTTCAAAACCAAACTCAACGGAACCCGAAAAAGCTGAATCGAAATTGTCGGTTTGACTTGGTTCGGTTGGTTTGATCGGTTTTTTGTTCAACCCTAAGTGCAACACAACTACAACTTATCAGCTATTTGGGATCTTCTATGGCAATTACTTGTATGAATCCACTCCACCACACGAGGTTGGTTGAGTTTAGGCAAGCTAGGATTGAAAGAGTTTTCTCCAAAGATGTTGATATTCACGTAATTTATACTTAAATAACCTTATAATTTATATTTGTTAGTGTTTTGAATAGTGTATTTTTATTCTAATTATTTCATTTTTGCGTTTTTATAGAATTTTGAGCTTAAACAATGAAATAGCATCAAAGCGGAAAGTTTGAAGAACATTTATTTGACAAACTCAAATAGTGGTACAACGTGACGGTGATGGGTGAAATTGTAACAACCCATTCCCAAACCCATGTGAATCAAACCTAAATCTAAGCCCAAACCCAACCAAAGCCTATTTATTCCTCTTCTTGCCAAACAAAACACTCATTTCTCTCTCTTTGATGCCTCCTTGTCTCTTATTTCTTTTTCTAGCCACCAAATAACCATCGATTCATCCCCTTGCCGACGATTCTCGCTCGCTAAAAAGACAGGAAACCACCATCTTCTCACCTCCATCTCGTTTCGGCCACACACACACACACATACGAGCCACCTCATCATCATCTCTTCTTCCTCAGAATCAGCCACCTTCACACCATCACGCACGGCTCCACCCATATTAGCAGCCTAAATTAATAGGCTAATTTAACCTGATTGTTATACTGCAAGTGCAAGATTGTCTAACTAGTAGACAATAGCAAATACAAGTCGGTCCCACGAGGATTAAAGACACAATCGAAAACTAAGATCTACCTAAATTAATTTAAAAGGGGTTACTACAACCTTAAATTTCTAAACCAATGGAAAAAAATAAAACAATTAGTAGTGAGTTTGAAAATCAAAGAGAAAGATGCTAAGGCTTTTGAATCATCCATCATTTTCATAAAATTATACTAATGTCAATTATTGTCCCCTTTTGTGGATTGACTTTAGCAAAGATGCAAACCCCTATAATTAATTATCTATTTAAGTTGCAACTAATCACAGGTTTAAGTAATATGAATAAAACATGTTTAAACATAAACATAGAATAATTCTAGCTACAATGGAAGCATGACATACGCGGTGAAAGTATTTGTTCACAAATCAATCCAATGTGAAACTATACAATGCATCGGGGAACAATAAGGACAAGAAAATTCTACTAAGCTTGAGGAATCATCTACGCCTTAGTAGAGGGTTTAGAAAGCCATGGTGGTGGTTGTGGCAACAATGTGGATGAACATCTCCTCCTCAAAGAACACGATTCACAAAAGTACGTGTGATTGCTTAGTGGTGGTACAGAATAGAATGTGTGGTGTAAATAGCAGAAGGGAAATATTTAAATTTTCTTTCCCTCCAAAAATTCTTCTTCTTATCTATTTTAATGTGTTGTGCGATGTGTTGCACTTTATGTTGCTACGTCTGTAGCAAAATCAGGGAGAGAAGGAGGCGAGATGAAAGAGATCAGGCGAAAGAGAGGAAGGGAGTTCGTGAGGTCAAGTCATCATGCTCCTCTAAGACTTACCACCATGAACCAAGTATTCTGCTCCTCGAGTCTTACAAATACATTGGATGCAACACAACCAAGTCTCATGGACGTGTGCTTACGATTCTAGAGATACGACATGGTATTTTGTTCCTGCTCCGCGAGACTTATCAAATAACCAAGGATCACACCATCATGGAGTGCAATACAACCACAACTTATCCCCTGCTTGGGAAATTACTCATATAATTCCACTCCATGAATTCAAGAACCCACACGAGGTTGGTTGAGTTTAGGGAAGTTAGGACTCGGATTTTTCTTCAAAGATGTCTCTTAAATAGACGGTTGGGAGAAAGTTAAGCTCAGATCTCTTACTCTTTTATAGAGTAGAAGTGAGGTTCACCCTTACATCAATATTTGTTAAACCAAAGCCAAATCCATCCCATTAGTTGTGAGGCGGGGCAGATATCTACATAATTGCCATCCCTACCTCCCTCTTTATTTAACGTTGCCCCTCCCCTAGCCGCTTTCTCTCCATCTCTTTGTATCGAAAACACCACCACCCCCTTTCGGCCGCCTCCTTCTCCCCTGCCCTCTCGTGATGCCGACGACCCCTTGCCCCTCCTCATCCTCTTTGTTGTGATTTCCCTCTCTGCAAAACAAAAACACCCAAACACACATGCGACACCAACAACCATGTCTTGCCCCATCCGAAATATTGAAAAATTACTTACACTGACATGGATCCAAGTTTAAACACTGAATTTCCACTCCAAATCCCTAAACTTGATGTTTCAACTTTATCCTCAAACCCAACCATCCTCCAATCAATCAGTGATCCACAACAACAAAAAGTCAACCTTGATTCGTACCCAAAACTCGAAAATTTCACTTTTTTAACCCAACCAACCCCCAATTCAACACACCAAAACTTCAAAGATGAATAATTTGCAAATCCAAAATTGAGAACTGACTTCAACTCTAATCAATCACCAAGTCTCAATCCGTGAAGGATCTGTTAGCCAGTTTGACTGATCGGCAAACCCCCAAAATAAAATCTATGACAGACCCAATAATTGAAAGAGAAAACCCTCCAAAAGGCAGACCAAAAGAGAGATCGATAGAAAGGGGCACTGTAAAAGAGATAGAAAAGTCCAGAACGAGAACCTGCTGAGAACCTATAAAATCCCGATCTCCGAAACATAAGTAGCTGAGAGCAACTTCAATATGGCTTCGGCTCGGTGCATGATGTAAGGTGAGCTGACCTTCTTCCTCTTCAAACTCTCTTTTCTAGATCCACGAGTGCTTATCAGCGAAGGCGACGACAAAAAAACCTACTCACTCTCATGGGCAGCTGGCTTTGTGCGCCACTCACTGGGCTCATCTCGCTTGAGAGCGACGAAACCTCTGTGGCTTCCATTTTTGAAATCGCTTGATTTCTCCATATACCAAAGAGGTTGATTCGACTCAATTAGGAGTTGTAGACGGTTGTTCTGAGGGCGCAGACGTGGAGGAGAAGGTGGTGGTGATGGTTGGGTTCTAAGTAGCCAAGAGTGGTTTTGGTTATGATGTGGAGGAGCAATTGGTGAGTGATGGTGGTTTGTTTCAAAGAGTGGAGGAGTCGGGGATTTGGGGGCAATGTTGTCGCGTGTGACAGAGATGGAGAGGAAGGGCAGCGGGGCAGTGGTGGCGGGAATTTCATTCAGGGAGTGAGTAAAGAAGGAGAAGGTGGATTGGGGAAGGGGCAGGGTGGAGTGCTTTCAAAATAAAGGAGGAAAGGAAGGGGAAGTGGTGGTTTGAACAGAGTGATGAAGAAGGGGGAAAAGGGCTTTGATGACTTTTTAATATTATTTATGATAATTGTTAGATTTTTCTTGAGATACGATTATTTAATTGAATCACTTGATCTTCTTCGATATAAACTCTTTTATGTATAAAACATCTAGTCTCAGCCTTAGATTTCTTGAGGGTATTTTAGTCATCTAAACATGGACATTTTGAAAACAGACAGTCATGACACGTTGACTGCTAGTTCTGGAAGCAAACTAAAATAGTGATTTATTCTGGAGGTGATCTTGTATTAGTTATTTATTTTGGGGGGCAAATTGCAAATAACCCTTATTATTATTATTGACACATCAAAATAAACCGATCCTCACGACCGTACACGTGGCACGAGGACCCATCACGAGATCGCAACAAACAACCCACTGAGCCAACTTATGAAGCCCGATAGAAATAAATCTAATTTCACAGGCCCAAACATGGCCCACCTCTAAGGAGGCGAATCCAGGCCCAGACGAATCAAAGCCCAAATCTAAAGCCCATCACTCGTTCTCTTATTAAGAAGAAGAATGGTGTACCAAGAAAGAGCCATGGAGGGACCTACACCACCACAAACGCATCTCCATTAAGGAGGAGATTGTTATAGAAACATCTCATTCCGTTGCGTCTCACATGCTTAAGTCATTTAGAGAGTTAACTACGACCATTATATAAGGTAAAGGGAACTTTCGACAAATGTATGCAACTTTAACTGAGTTTTGTCCAGAATTACTTCCTTATTCCAACAAAGTTACTAACTAAGCATCAGAGTGCATTCGACCACCAAAAAGGTGGTATTTGGCAGTCTAACAGCGGTTTTGCAGGTCAAACTCACAAGAGGACGATTTTTGGACGCATTAGTTTGACGCCGTCCGTGGGGAATGACAAGTTCCTCTTTCCAAATACAAAACACAAAAGAAACAAAGCTCACCACAACCTAACAAAAGATCAATGAGACCATCAGAAGGAACAATGCAGTCTACAGATCCACAATCCAGTATGATCACAAAAACTCTCCCGCTGACGCATTACTGACGGCCCTAGGAAAAGATGCGACCCGAATCGTCGGACCAAGTTGCTGATGTTTGTAAGGAGCTGGACTCGCTGAACGAGTAGTTGGCCACTCGGGTTGATCTGAGGCCCAACTGGTTGAGGTCTAGAAGGATATAGCCAACACTTTGGCTGCTTAGTCATTCTTGGAATCCCCGGTGAAAGGGATCGAAGGGATTCTGGACGAATCCCAGGCTGCCTGAGTTGAATTGTGTTTTGTACTGTAGGATGCTCGAGAATGATGAGACATGGCGATAGATGAGCATGTTGTGTTTTCTAAGTGCATATCGAACGTCGAGATATCTGCTATTGACTCTCAGACTATGTTAGTCAGTGAGCGCGCTGAGGTAGTTCGCCTAAGGGGGCTTCAGAAGACCCTTCGAACGCAACTTTTTGATCTCGCTCAAGAGCGTGACTCTGAGCGTGCTCGTCGTGATGAGGTGGCTCTCAAGTTGGTGGTCTCTGAAGAGAGCTTGGCAAAACAATTAAGGAGCTGAATAAATCTAACGTAGAATGCGTAGATAGAGAGAAGGTGCTTCGTGAGGCTGTTGATAAAGCTCGGGCCCGTGATGTTGTTGATGGAAGGCTGGATCTAATAGATTATATTCAGGAGCACCACGGGGATTGGGATCTCTCCGTTTACCAACCTCTTGCTTATGCTCGGTTCGAGGAGGTGGACATCTAGACCACTAGGTGGTCCCGAAGCTAGTTCAAGTATCGCATAGACGATTGCCCATCCTGATGTCCCAGAGCCTGCTTCAGAGTGTGCTGCCCATGAAACTGCTTTTGATTCTATTCCCGCCGAATGAGTTGTTTTTGTAATCAAAGGAAATTTTTTATTAATGAGCGAATTTCCCTTTTGTTTTTCTTTATATCTATGTCTGTAACTGTCATATTTTCCATTTCTAATTCTTTTTTAGTTTAGGTTGGGTAGAGTTTGAGTAGGCTATTGTATCCACCCCCATCTGAAGTAGGGTTTTGGTGTGAACTGAAGCCATTTCTTTGTTTTTCTAAGCATATTCTGTCATAATCTGCTACGAGAGTTAGCCTATAGGATAGTCACCTTTTTTTTTTATGCGGGTCGTGTTCATTTGGTGACCTAATTATTGTTTCCCTTAGTTGTTGATACTGCATAGGAGTTTTCCTCGTGCTGAAGACTCCACTTCCTTGTTGGTCTCTGACATTTGTAGAGATTAGGTTGCTTGGTAAATCATCTCTTGTTAGACTGAAGTTCGGTACCATATACCAGCAGCTTTGTATGTCCTGAGGATGACTCTGAATTGAAGGGGGTCGCCTCTACCTTTCTGGTTTGGGCTCCCATAATATGCCTCACTCATCGGTAAGAGTTAGGTTGTTGAGGAGTCATTTTTACCCGAATGGGCTAGACTTCCTTCATTTATCTGGCTCAACCCTTAAGAGGTCTTGAGCTGAAAAGAAGTAGTTTTTGCCCATCAGAGCTAGGCCTTCTAATTTGACCCGAATCCTAAATAGGAGTTGGGTTGCGGAGGGATTTTTTTTCCTGAACAGGCTCAGTTCATGTGCATATCTTGCTCAATCCTTAAGAGGGTTTGAGCTGTGGGGAGATTTCATCTATCTGGCTAGATTTCATAATACGCCTCAATCCTGAAAATGAGTTGAGCAGCTGAAGAGCCATTTTTGCCTGAACGAGCTAGGATTTTTACTCCTCAGGTTCAGTCCTTGAGATGACATGGGTTGGGATAAGTCTTCAGACATCTCTAGCCTTTATAATATATCTCAATCCTGAACAGGAGCTAAGTTGTCGATGAATCATCTCTGCCCGAACGGGCTAGGCTCTTGTAGTACTCTGACTCAGTCCTTCAAAGGACATGCATTGGGAGAAATCTTCTAGGCTTGTCTAGGCTAGAATTCACAATATACCTCAATCCTGAACAGAAATTGAGTTGCTTAGGAACCATATTTGCCCGAACAAGCTAAGTCCCTATAATCCTCTGGCTAAGTCATTGAGAGAACTTATGATGGGAATAAGTCTTTATGCCTGTCTAGGCTAGACTCTATTTGAGTGGCGAGTTGTCCATGAACTGGGCTCGATCCGATGCGTCGTACCTTGGCTCCTTGGCGGACTAGGTCACTTGTATGGAGAGTTTTCGTTGCCTTCAGTGGGGCTAGGCTCTGCCGTTCGCATTCCATTTCGGTTCCCGTAGTTAGACTAGGTTATAGGTTATCTTAGGAGCGGTGTGTCATTCGGGGACTGGACTCGCCCGCTTGCAAAAAATTGTCCTGGGATTGGGTTTGCCCGCTTGCAGTGGACTGTCCATGGACTGGGTCCAATTCTCATATGTGTCATCGTGGTCCTGAGATTTGACTAGGCTATCTTGGGAGCGGTGAGTTGTCCGTGGACTGGACTCGCCCCTTTGCGGTGAATTGTCTGTGGATTGGATTCGCCCCTTTGCGGTGAATTGTCCGTGGATTGGGTCTAGGTCACATTTGCAATGTCTTGGCTCCTGAGGCAGACTAAGTCACTTATGCGGCAAGTTATCGTCATCCTGAATAGCACTAGACTTGGCCGTTTGTGAGCCATTTTGGTCCATGTGTTAGGATCAAGCTTCGATGGGTGATTCGATGTCTGGGGACTGGGCTTGACCTGCCGTATCATACCTCGGTTCCTTAGGCGGACTAGGTCATTTATGTGGCAAGCCATCGTTGCCTTCAGTTGGGCTAGGCTTGGTCATTGTGCACCATTTTGGACCCCGTATAAGGATCATTTCTTCCCCTAGAAAAGGAGTTAAGCATGGAGTAGAGTTGTTTTTAAAGAGATTACCTTTATTGATATGCTTCAAAAGTGCTACATGCTACCCTTACTGCTCCTTAGCAGTAAGGCCTGGGCTTGTTAGTCCATCTTTTTTTAGGGGACTGTCGATCTTAGTTACTTAATTGATAGCTTCATCGCCATGTAATGGCTTTCTCTGGTGGAAGACTGATCTCCCTGGATAGTTTCCGTCTCTCCATCGACAGAGTACTTGAGGCACTGGTGTAGTGTGGAGACCACTGCCCCCATATGGTGGAACCAAGGTTTTCCCAAGATTATATTGTATGCAGAGGGGGCGTCAACCACGATATGAACTCCCTTATGAGGAGTTTCACTGGTTCCCCGGCTCCAATAGGTAAGGTGATGCTCCCGACTGAATAACTTTGGGTGTCGCCGAAACCAATCATTACTTGGTTGTCCGACTTCAGTTCCTATTCTCTCATGCGTATCCTACGAAATGCTTCCTAAAACAAGATATTGGCTAAGCTCCATGTGTCCACCTATAACCTTTTGATGCCCTATTTTGATATAGCAATCGTGATAAGTAGGGCATCATTGTGTGGGGAGTAAAGTCCTTGCATGTCCTGCTCGGTGAATGTTAGGTTTAGAGTTGGGTGTTCCATTCGGGCATGTTGGACTGAGCGGTGTTCGCTGTACGGACCTGTCCGCAGCTCTCGGTGCCCGTTTCTTCAACCAGTTAGATTTTTTCGGTCCATTGTGCATACTGTGCAGGACGTAGGTGACAACTGTAACCTTTTTTCTGCCTCTGGGCCGCCTCTTCTTTCTCTTGGGGTTGTTTCTCGTTAGAATTTACGAATTCTTCGAGTCTTCCCCTTCAAACCTAGTACTTGATCTCGTTCTTGAGACTTTGGCAATTTTGGGTGATGTGGTCGTGATCTTTGTGATATACACAATACTCACTCTTATCACGCCTTGAAGGATCACTTTTGATCTTGAAGGGGGCACTTGATGTCCTCCCAGTTTTTCATGACGGGGAGGATTTTTGCCAAACTAGCTGAGTGGAGCAAACTCATTGAACCCATTTTTGTTGTCGTTCTTTTTCCATTTTGACCTATCCTCCTATTCGTGCCTTTTATCTCCCCTTGTCCCAAGCCCAGGGGGCTTGCTTGGCCTCATTTTCGCCCCATTTATTGGCGGCCAACATCTCCTCCAGAGTGATGTAATTTTGCGCATTTAGCAAGTCCGTCATATTGGTTCTAGGGTGAGGAAGTTGCAGAACTGACTTCCTTGGAGGAAAAAAGTGAAGGCGGTTACCAACGTATCGTCCTTGCAACTGGTGATTAAGGTCAGCTCGTCATTGAAACGAGTAACATACTCTTTAAGGGTCTCGCTCTGCTTCAGCTTGAGACTCAAAAGGTAGTGAGGCCCTTTTCTAATTCGCTAGCTCCCCACGAATCTTGTGATAAACACCTTTGCCAAGACCTGAAAAAAATTGATATATCTTGGCTGGAGACTTTTAGAACCAGGTTAGCCCAACCTTCTTCAAGCTGTTGGAAAAAGTCTGGCACATGATGGCTTCTAAACTTTTTTTAAGCGCATCACGTGATGGTAATGGCGCAAATGATTTGACGGATTTGATTTTCCATTTTATAACTCGAGTTTTGGCAGGATGAACTTATTTGGAAGTGGGGCGCTCATGATCTCCTCCAAGAACAGAGGGACCGTAAGGTCGTACAAGTCATCCAGATTGGTTGCCCCAGTCAGAGCAAGTTCCAGACCGCGATACGGTCTATTTTCGGGGCGTGGTTGATGCAGATTTTACCAACCTAAAATAATAGGCTAATTTAACCTGAGGCTAATTTAACCTGATTGTTATACCGCAAGTGCACGGTTGTCTAACTGATAGACAATGGCAAATACAGATCGATCCCACGAGGATTGAAGACACTGTCGAAAACTACAATCTATTTAAACTAATTTGAAAGGGGGTTACAACAATCGAAAATTTCTAAACTAATGGAAAGTAGAAAACAACTGAAATTTGAGTTTGATAGTCAAATAGAGAAATGCTAAAGTTTTCGAATCATCCATCAAGTTCATAAAATTATACTAATATCAATTATTATCTCTCAACAATGAAGTGGATTGATTTTAGCAAAGATGCAAACCTCTAGCATTAATTGTATGTTTAAGGCAAATTAATCACATGTTTAACTAATACGAATAAAACATGCTAAAAAACAAAAACATAGAAAAATTCTAACTACCTTGGATGCATGGCATACATGGTGAAAGTAATATGTGTTTGTTGACAAATCAATCTAATGTTAAACCATACAAAGCATCACATAATATAAAAGACAAAAGTAAATTCTACTAAGCCTGAGGAATCATCTACGCCTTAGCAGAGAGTTTAGCAGATCATGGTGGAGGTGTTCATGGTGGTTGCCTGGGTGAACATCTCCAGCTCTTCACGGACTCGCTTCCCCAAGAGGTGTAGATGCTCTGTGGTGGTACAGAAATAGTTTTAAAAATTCCCTCATTTTTCTTTTTTTTTTCTTCCTGTTTATCTGCGTGAACTGTTGCTTTTTTTGTGTTCTACGTAATTCTGAGTTGGGAAATAAGAAAGGAAGAAACAATCAAGATCAAAGGGAGTTATGGCTGGAGATGATTCATATCGTCGACAAGATGGAGGTTGCATGGAGATCACGACTACAACTAGGAGGCCAGATTGAGAGATTTGTGAGGTGATGGAGAATTCAGGGAAAGAATGGGGGAATGAGGAAGGATATCAGTGTGATCTTTTCCCTCTTTCTTCTTCTTCCCTGGATTTTGTCTGTGTGTGTTGTTGTGAAGTAAGAGAGATCAAGGTGGAGCAGGGTTGTGTTTGTGGTGAGAGAAAGACGAAGGTGCTAGCTGGTTCGTGGTGTTTTTGGCGAAGTGGACAGAAAAGATGAAGTAATTTTGTAATGAGAATGATTTCTTTATGTTGTGTATTGTGCAAAGTCTTACAACATATATATACAATTTGTAATGAGAATATCCATTATTCTAGAGCCTATTCTAGGTAATGACATCAATTACATATAATCAATTGCGATTCTTTCCTTCAGTTGTGATTTTTTGCGATTCTTTCCTTCAGTTGTGATTTTTTCCTTCAATACTCCCCCTCAAGTTAGAGTGGATATTGATCACACCTGACTTGTCCAGCAACAATGAAAACTGATTTGAACTCAAGGGCTTCGTGAAAATATCTGCTGGTTGCTCCTTGGTTCTTATATGTTCTGTTTGAATCAATCCTCTTTGCACTTTCTCTCTGACAACATGGCAGTCAATTTCTATGTGCTTGGTCCTTTCGTGGAACACAGGATTAGACGCTATGTGTATTGCGGCCTTGTTATCGTAGAACAGCTTGACTGGCTGCAAATGTTTAACATTCAAGTCTTTCAAAATGTATTGCAACCATGTTATCTCACAACAAGTAGTGGCCATAGAACGATACTCAGCTTCTGCACTCGAACATGAGACCGTACTCTGTTTCTTTGTTTTCCAAGAAATGGGAGCATGTCCGAGAAAGATGCAATAACTCGTCGTTGACCTTCTAGTGTCTTTGCAGCGCGCCCAGTCTGCATCACAATATGCTCTTAATTCCAATGACCCTTTTGAAGGTAGGAAAATGCCCTGACCTGGCGTCTGCTTGAGGTATCTCAACACCTTGTGAGCTGCATCTAAGTGAGGTTATCTTGGTTTATCCATGAACTGACAAAGTATATGAACTGCATACACGAGGTCCGGTCTTGTGATTGTCAAATAAATTAGGCGTCCAACAATCCTTCGATATTGAGATGCGTCTTCTAACAATCTTCCATCTTCTTGTGTGAGGATTATATTTTGCTCAACTGGAAAACGTGAAGGTTTTGCACCAAGGAATCCCGTGTCTTCAAGTATTTCCAATGCATACTTTCTTTGACTTAATGCAATGCCATGCTTGGACCTTGCTACTTCCAATCCAAGAAAATATTTCAACTGTCCTATATCCTTCAGTTTGAAGTGGCTTGATAGAAAGCTTTTGATCCTCATAATATCATCTAAACTGTTGCCTGCGAGAACTACGTCGTCCACATAAACCAACAAAGCTGTAAAGTTACCTTGATGGTTTCGGACGAACATGGAATAATCAGACCATGATTGCTTGAAACCGGCTGACTTGAGGGCTGAGGAGAACCTCAAAAACCATTGCCTGGAAGCTTGCTTCAAGCCGTATAATGATTTGTGTAACTTACAGACCTTATTTTCACCCTTTCGTTCGAAGCCAGGAGGAAGTTGCATGTACACTTCTTCATGAAGGTATCCATTGAGGAACGCATTATTCACATCCAGTTGGTGGAGATGTCAATTTTGTTGAGCTGCGAGACTGAGCAAGACTCGAACTGTGGTGAGCTTGGCAACTGGCGCGAACGTTTCCCTATAATCAAGGCCTTTGACTTGGCTATAACCCTTGGCCACTAATCTGGCCTTATAGCGTTCAATGGTTCCATCGGGGTTGTACTTGATTTTGTACACCCATTTACAACCGATTGGTCGTTTGTGGGCCGGTGGTGGAACTAGGCTCCATGTTTTGTTAGCTTGCAGCGCTTGAATCTCTAGCCGCATCGCTTCTCTCCACTTTGGGTCTTTAACTGTCTAAAAAAAAATGTAGGTTCTCTTTGCAGGGTAATATTAGCAGTAAAAGTTCTATGAGGAGAATAAAGATTGGCATAAGAAAGAACATGTGAGAGACTATGGGCCGTACCAGGAGCTGTGACCTCGTTTGAAGAAGACGACGGAGCGAGACGTGAGGGGAGGGCCGCATCAATGTGAAAGTCCTGCAATGTGGTAGGGGGCTTTGTAGCGCAAGAAGACTTGCGTGGTTGTGGTGGAGATTGTTTTGGAGGCAAATGTGATTGAATGTGATAAGAGGAGATGGTGTCCAGGTTAGGAAAGGTGATATCAGGAGATACAGGTTCTGTAGATGAGATAGATTTGGAAGGAGAATGATTAGGATGATGCTCAATGGAAGACGAGGGGTTTTGAGAGATTGTCGGTGAAGAATTATGTGTGGGACTTGAAGGAGAAATTGTAGGAATTGAAGGATTATCATAGTGGGCCAAACGAGTTAGAGAAGGAAACAAATTGGTATTTTGTGATTCGGTATTTTGTGATGGAAAAACTCCGAATTTTTCTGGAAAGGAAAAGCATTCTCAAAGAAAACCACATCCCTTGAAACTAGGGATTTCTTAGTTGTCAAGTTATAAACTTTATACCCCTTTTGGCCGTGTGGATAGCCAAGGAAGATGCACTCCGTTGATCGAGGATCAAACTTACTAGGACGAGTTGGATGTGTGGATACAAAGCATTGACAGCCAAAGACTCTTAAATGAGAATAACTAGGTTCCTTATGGAAAAGTTTTTCAAAAGGTGTTTTCCCTTGAAGAATTGGAGTTGGTGTTCGATTAATCAAGTAAGTTGCTGTGAGTATGGCACCCCCCCAAAAAGATTTTGGCAGATTGGCTTGGAAAAAAAGGGCCCTTGCCATGTTTAGCAAGCGGCGATGCTTGCGTTCAGCAACACCATTTTGTTGTGGTGTGTTGACGCAGCTAATTTGGTGGATAATGCCTTTAAAAGAATAAAACTGGGGAATCTTAAACCCCGGACCGTTGTCACTCCTAACGACCTTAACATTTTTACTAAACTGAGTTGTAGCCAAATGAATAAAATGGATGAGGAGAGTGCGTGCCTCAGACTTATGTCTCATCAAATACACCCAAATGCTTTGTGAATGGCCATCAACGATTGTTAGAAAATATTGTGCACCAGAAAAAGTTGGAACATGATAACCTCCCCAAATATCAATGTGAATTAAATCAAAGCAAGATGCACTACGAGTAATACTTAATGAAAACGGTTGTCTAGTAAGTTTGGCTAAAGGACAAATAGAACAAGAGTTTGAATCACAAGCTTTATTTGCAAGAAATGAAAATAATGAAGAGGCTTTATTTGAAGGATGACCAAGTCGTTGGTGCCATAAACTGTCCGAGTTGGTGTGTACCGTATTGCATGTTCCTTTCTGTGGTAGATTGAGTCGGTAGAGTCCCTCCTTCTCAGTTCCCGTCCCAATCATCTTCCCCGATTGTAGGTCCTGTATGACACAAATTTGTCTTAGAAAGATGGTAATATGGAAAGAGTTGAATGCTAGTTTGCTCACAGAAATCAAGTTAAGGTAAAACAAAGGGACACATAGGACGTTATGAAAAACAAAATGTGGAGAGAAGGCTACAGTGCCAACATGAGTAACATGTGCTGTGGTACCGTCAGGAAGCTTGACCCAACGATTAGAGACTGATTTGAATGAGGTAAGCAAGCTAGGATTACAAACAATATGATCACTTGCACCACTATCTAATATCCATATTGGCTTTTTACTACTCTGTGCAAAAAGTTTACCTGAAAGTTCTTCATAGTTGGGAATGTTACCGACCAAATTGGCTGAAACAACCTTCGTTTTGGTTAGGAGCTGATTGTGAGTAGGCCTTTTTAGGGTTCCATTAATAAAACCCTTCTTGTTTTGGATGGTGAGTGCCATGTTCATTGACTGCTCCCACGTTGTATAATTGTCTTCCATCAGTGGTTGTGAAACAAGGGCAGCACCTGGTTGGTCCGAATGATGAAGGAAAAGAGGATGATTGGAATTCTCCCATGGTTCTGAGGTATTGGAAGAGTTCGAGCCCTTTCCGGGTTCAATGAGTCTCCGCTCTTCGTCACCAGCCATGAGGTATTTGCTTGTATGAATTTCTAGGTTCTCAAGAGCGATTGCTCTGATACCATGAAGGAATTTTGTAATGAGAATGATTTCTTTATGTTGTGTATTGTGCAAAGTCTTACAACATATATATACAATTTGTAATGAGAATATCCATTGAGAATATCCATTATTCTAGAGCCTATTCTAGGTAATGACATCAATTACATATAATCAATTGCGATTCTTTCCTTCAGTTGTGATTCTTTGCGATTCTTTCCTTCAGTTGTGATTCTTTCCTTCAATAGAAGAAGGAAGAAAAAGAGTTAATAGTGGTGGAGAGATTGACAAGAGACGATAGAGTTGATAAGAAGAATATGTGATGATTCCAGTGAAGAGAGAAGGCAAGATGGGTATTGGCGAGATGAAGAGGATCTTCGTGAGCAAAGAAGAGGGAACAAAGGGCGGCGATGTCATGGCTGTGAGAAAGAAGCAGCGCATGAAAAGATTAGTTGCAAGGTGGTTGGAAGGTTGCGAAAAAAGCTAGATGTGGGTTGTCGAAGCGATGTGTGTGTGTGTGTGTGAAGAATAAGAAAAACAGGGAGACAAAATGGGGGTTGTACATGAGGTTCTATGTGAAAAATCAGAGATGAAGAATTGAAGGGGTCAAGATGATGGTGGTATGGTGGATGTCGGTCTTTCTAGCGAGAATCGCCAGCGAGGGGATGATGAGATGGTTCTTTGGTGGCTGGAAAAATATAGGAGCATAAAAAAAGAGGCGTGAAAGATAGAAGGGCGGAAGAGGATGCTCCAAGAGAGGGGAGAAAGAATTGATGATAGAGATGAGGAAAAATAAATAAATGGTGAGAGAGCCTTTTAGGTTTATTTTTGGGATTGGGTTTGGGTTTGGGCTTGGGTTGTTACAATTTCACCTGTCACTTTGTACCACCATTCAAATCTTCAAATAATTGTTGTCTGAGTTGCCGCAATTATACGATTTCATCGTTTAAGTTCCAAATCCTACAAAAACATGAAAATAAAATAAAATATAATGATCAAAACACTAACAAATATAAATTAGAAGATATTTTATGTAATAATTATGTGAATATCAAATACCCCCAAGCCTGTATTTTGCTAGTCCTCGAGCAAAACAAAAACTAAAATCCTCACTTTCACGGGAATCATAGGTTACACTTACATTAACGTGCAACAAGGCTTTGAACCCCTAGATTACCTCTAATGGGCGAGTTATAGTCTCATGAGTGTTTATAGAAATGTTTCCCACAAACATTACTGACTCAATAAAAGAAAACCTACTTCCTGAAAATTCAAAAACATGGTCACTCTTCTTTATTTTCCTCAGAGTAATTATCTAATTGCCAAATTTTTTAGAAAATCAACTAACAGTGTCACAGTTGTATATCAACAGATTTTGAAACAATTTGATAATATCAAACGTTAAATGAATTTCATCATCATTCTCAACTCGAAGTGTGTGTGTGTGTGTTCATAGCCTTATCCACATAACTCTCCATTTCACAGTAAAGACACGGCTAGATAACCTTTAGAAAATAAGCTTCGACTACAAATCTTTCATTTTACTTAGAAATAAATCACTCAGAGGTTGGGTATTTATATGTGAGAAAAATAATAAATTATGGAAACACAAACATCTCACATATAATTATCATGAAAAACGATTTTTTCAAAGAATGAAATGAATATGATCTCATAGACAGAAATGTCAATTACTTTTGAGAATGTTGGATCAAACACCATAGTTCATGTCTATTTAGTCTTCATATTAATGAACATAACCTTTACTTAAGATCAATTAGGTTTTCATAGGCTGTAATGAGGCTAAGAAGAATGAAAAATGATATACAAAAATTCTCTGTGAATGGCTACGCACTTTACTAACAATATAGGGCACTGAAGAATAAACCAATGTTGTTCACCATTAATTTTTCTTCCTTCCAAAATTTTCTTAATTTTTTAATTTGAAACATCATTTTGTTTATATATATTTTTTTAATTCCTGACATGTTTTTCCCTTTCTACACAATGAAACATTTCAGTATTGAGGAGTCATGGAATATTAAAAAGTGCTAGGAAATCAGGTTTCTGCAACCAGAGTGACGAGGCGTGATCTTCAAAGAATGATGAAATCCCAAAAATGTATATGTGTATCTCGAGGTTGTAAAAAAATAATATGATAATGCCACATCATCCTAGTTGCAAAACCTGGTTTCCTAGTCTCACTATGGAATATTTAGTTTTAGCACTTTCTATTTGCTCATTTCAAACATATATCTAATCGTACACATTCTCAGAGAAATTGGGTATGGATCAAAATAATATGGAGTATTACTCCATAACTGGAGTAGGTAATGGTGACGGGGTTAACAAATAAAAAGTTATTCAAAGGCTCAAAGGGATGCAAAAGATATTTATTACTGGATAAGCTAAAAGGCTAGAAAACGGTTCAAAGAAAAGTTCCTATATCACTTCCTAAATTCTAGTCGGTATTATGACATCTCAATTAAATAAACCAAGAAATGTTAGTATAATGATTCAATTTTAATGACATTCTCAAAGCAATCAATAAGAAAAACAAGAATAATGATCATCAACAAGATATTGCGGACTCAAGAAAAATTAGAGTTTATGACACAACCTCAAGAAAAATAGAACGGCTCAAAACTCACAAGGATTAAGTCTCCACTATTATTCTAAGGTTTTCTAGTAAATATCTCACTCGTCAACTTCAATTATGCTAACTTGGCTTATAGTGCAAGAAAAGTCGAGTTGAAAAATCTCATTAAAATATATTTAACTTAAAGATAATATCAAACCTTATGTCTTCCTATTAATATATTAATGTGACAAGTCATAGCATGTATTTTCTTAAATTTTAAAAGCATGTTTGAAAGTAGGTGTGTGCATCCCATCCCGCGATCCTAATTCGTCCCGATTTTTTCGGGTTCTATTGAAATTGATCAAACTCATTCCAATCCTGTCCCAATCTAGAGTGGGATGGGATCGGGATGGAGATTTTCTATCCCGCCCATCCCGTCCCGTTTCGAACTGATTTTTATATTTATTATTTATTATGATTTTAATATTTTGTGATCATGTTACAAATAGTTGCATTGCCCTAAGACTCCAATTTTTATGACAAAATAGAGTTTTATTACACTAAAATAATCTACTCAACCAGTAACCACACATAATCCTTGCTAAACCTCCCAAACAAGTGCCCCCAAAAAGTAAAATTCGAAGTCTTTTTTCCGACCATACCAAATGTTTGATGAGAACTTTTATGAGATGTGGTACAACTCAAAGATGTTGATTCCAAGCACCAAATCATCATCAACTCACAGAAGTTTGGTACAATGCACACTTTCTAGAACAAATACTCATTGACCTACCTCTGTTTACATCAACACATCATTTGCATCAAATCAACATCCTAATTAAACTAATCATCAATCAAACATCAAATACACCTCAACGTGTATTGCTAATATTTTCATTTTGTGCTTGATTGTTGATCCAGTCCCGTCCTGAATCCGTTTGGGATGGGACGAGGTTGGATTGAGGTCTATCACATCTCGATCCCGAAGGAACGGGATGGGATAGGGATGAGATCCATATCATCTCGTGCCCACCCCTACTTGAAAACATATTTTCTTTACTGAAAGGAACTTCAAATTTTGAATGCATTTTCATATCAAATACAAAATTATACAAAGTACCAGAATCATCTACATATTCAATGGATATTGAGTAGAATACAGTAATTAATCAGCATAGTTGTGAAATACATTTCAGCTCAAAATCTTGAAAAAATGCACAAAAAACCCATAATCTCCTCCCCCCAAACCTAAACTAAACATTGTCCTCAATGTATACAAAGAATAATCATGATAAATGAAGAAAAAAAAATGAGGAGTAGAATGATATTATCATGGTGAAGTTTGTACCAATTTCGAAGAGATCATCCACCAGTGAAAGCTCAAAAACATAAGAATTGATAAAACACATACCTGACACAAAAAAAAAAACAAAAAATAAATGAAAAATATTACAAGCAGCAGCTGTAAGTCAAAATTGTTACAGAGCTAACGAGTATGAGTGGAATGCATCTAGAAAGAACTCGAAAATTAATCCAAACTAACCATAATAACACAACTAAAGTTGGGTTGTATCCCAGGAGCGCTTGGTTTAACATCGTTATTCCGACATATAGTCTTCCTCACAATGATGTACAATAAAATGAAGAGGAAGAACATAGCGAATGCCCTCTTCCAAAAGTGTCAAAGAATTGTATAGCAACAACTTAAAAAGTTGAGGATCATTCCAACAAATAGTAGCAACCACATGCGGCACAACATATACTAACACATCCCAAAAGCTACGAAGGCGTCATGCAAAATCATAGAAAAAATGCAAATGAACTCGCATTCCTAGGAATTTCGTAGGGACATGGAACATAAAGGACATGCAAATAGATATGTCTATAGATATATCGGGTGATACGGGCTCATCATAAAAAATGAATTACACAAAGATGATGGGCTTGACAACTCAACAACACCCCCAAACCTAGACTTAGCACTACCTATAGCATGGATTTTCTCATTAGATGTTTTTTTTTATTGTGACAATAGTTGAGGCAAGACTGCAAAGAATACTGAAAATCAGATTTCATGCATGAGTCACTAGGAAGGTGTCATACCCGCCTAATTAAATAAATAGAAATATACTTATTATTAATTTGTGATATATACTATAATTATATATGGTGTAAAAGATTCTTTTGATTGCAGTTGATCAATAGAATAAAATGTGTGTGTATGAGTGTGTTTAGCCAAACCCTAAAACATAACCTAATAAAAAAGTCTGACTTCGTTAAATTAGTTAGCCATATTTTCTTATAAAAAAAGGGTGCACATATACTTTAATTAAAACCCTAAATTTGATTTTTTTTTTTTTTTTATACTCTATTTTTGTTTGGGTTTGTGTTGGTAGCAGCCAAAAAACGTGGCTTAATGGGAGAGAAATAGGCTTGATTTGATTTACATTACTTAAGAAAGAAAAGAGAGACAGATAGAGAAAATAAAGAGAAGATAAAGGGGGAGTACAAGAACAGAAGAGAAAAACCAAGAGAGAGAGGGTTTTCATCAAACAAACAAAAAGATAGAGAATTAAAACAAAGGATCTGTGTTGTTCTCTTGGCCTCGCGTCTCACCAAATTTCCCTGCTGAATCCGATCACAGGTGAGTCTTCTCTACCTGAACCCTTATGTCTTGAAAATTTGGTTTGTTGGGTAGATCTGAAAGTTGCGCATATTCCCTTTTTTTGTGTGTTCATTGTGTTTTAGAACTATTGAAGTATCTTTCCCTTTTCACTTGTTGAGTTACAGACAATCTAATGGTCTCTTCATGTTCTCTCTCATATTTGTTCCAGACAATACATTGCTCTTCATGTCCCATAATTTTGGGTTTCTTTTTTGGAAGTTCCCTACAGACCACCCGATCATCTAGTGATTGTTGGGTCATATTCCAATCTGTGTAAGAGTAGATTCATTTGGTTATTGCCTGATATGTGGTTTCTTCATTTTACTTTTTCTCATCTCATTGTTGTCTTTAAGAGGGTCTTTCTAATCTGTTTTATGTTTAGTTTAAGAGAATTATAGAAATTCTCAATGCCCTCTTAATACTTTTCCAAACAGCTCATTGATTTACTTAAATACTTCAACCCTATTCTTGTATATAAACTTGGCATAGTTTTATGTTGTCTATTTGGCAAAACCAGATAAAAAGAATGCACTCTGCATCAGTTTGACAAAAAAAATTATCCAAATTAGAGATCAGACATGTCTTATAGCTCACATGTAAACTATAATAGTATGAATACTTATGTTACCCTTTCTCTTAAATACTTGAATTGTGTTAGGTTGTCTTTGGTATATATATATATATATATAATAAAATCCATGATAAACAATGTGCACGGTTTTGCACGTGCCTGTGTGCGTGCACATGTTCGGTGCTTGTGGTTTATTTTTAAGATTTTCGATTCCAATTTGAAAGGAGCATTTTTCTCGAAGACTTTTGAAGTATTTCCTGCTAAGTGATCTGTGAGTTTTCCTTCATTCTCTTTTCGTATAACTTTGTTTAGATGAATTTATGTATATGATATGGATTTTTATACGGAAATAAGTTTGAAAATTTATCTTTGGGATGAAGTGGAGTTTGAGAAATCATGGTCAGTTGAAATGGGTAATTTTATTTTAATGGGGTTTGGTTTGTCAGGATAAATCAAATTTTTTTTTGTGTAACCATCATGCATTGTTACTTGTTATTGCGTGTCTCTGTTTAAAGCTATTATGACCTATTATGACCAGGTGAGGAGGTTAAGTGAGTTTCTTCCTTTCTCTATTTTAGAATAGTTATTATTGGAAGTTCGTAAATACCATTATAAGAAGAGATTTTTGGGATGACTTGGGTATTAGTATTGTTCTGTAAAATTCATATTTGCATTTTTGCGTTATTACTTGAAATGCTTGTAGTATGTGATCATATTGTAAACTTGAATTTTACGGTTATGCAAATTGACATGCTAATCCTTATAATGAATAAGTGTGATCCATGCGGTGTTATAAAAAATTTACTTATGAAAATGTTATTTACTTTCCCAAAAGAAGGGGTGAATATTGTGGTCGATGTGTTTATGGTTGACAAAGTGTCATCATAAAAGAGTCTTGAGAATTATTTGATTTTTATGCTCTTTCCCACAACTCCAAAAAAAATTTAAATATGTGATTTGAATATACAGACTTGCTTGTATACTTGGTATATAATTTTGTTATGTAGACTTGCTTGCATATCAGGCACGTCGTTCCATGTGAGTTCGGTAGTACGTGTAGTGTTTAGAAAATATTTTCCATGGATCGAACTTCGGGTGAGTTGACATGTTCCTCGATGTGGCACCCCACTTGGAACATGTACACTCTGAGTGGTTTCGAAGGCATAGGATGCACACTTGGGTGAGGTGTGTTCGGCATGGGAGGAAAGTGCTATTGTGGAAAAAGAAGCGAAAATTTTGTGTATTTGCATAACCGCCTTGAGGGAAGAAACTAAATGCTCATTCGATTATTGAATGAGAACTACATGTCTTCCTTAAGGAAAAAAAAATGTTAGGTTGTTGATATTTCAATGATAATGTATTAGGGTTATGAGTTGTACTTTGTTGAAAGTAAATTGCTCACACACATATTTAAATATTGTTAAAATAGTATTCATGATGAATACTAATAAATTTAGAAATTTCATATGCAGGATGGTAAGTCTACTAATATTTCTGCAGGTCAAACTTATCATGGTCAACCTTCACAGTGTAAGAGTTGGTAAAATAGATATTTATTATAGGTACGATATAACTCATTAGTATGACATGTTTGCCTCGTTGGGGAACTACATATTTTTGAGTTATTGCTTCCTTGTGTATGTAATATATGAAACTTATTTGATTTGATAGAGTTGAGATTACTCATACCAGCTCCCCCGCTGACCCAAGTGAGCTTTTGCTTCTTGGGTACGTTCTTATTGGAATGTAGCAATTTGCCCTTTCTCAGGTTATAGAGTTTTGAGGTGGCGATATGGGAGGTTTACTTGTGGGAAGGAATCTCCAAAGAATTAACCTGGTTAGAATTTTTTTGTTTATGTTAATTTTTTTATTTAATGTTTATGTTGTTAAATTTTTGCATCTCGAGTTTCGGGAAAACGGATAATCTTAATCCTACGTCGATATAAAAATTTTCGTTTTCTCAAAAATCAGGGCGTGACAGAAGGCATGTGTCAAATGAGTCAACGTGAAAATGTGACAATGGCTCATGAAGCAAAGTAGTTTCAATCACAATATCCTCAAAAACATCATCTGACTCGGGTTCCATTCTTTGGGTTTTGATCAAGGTGACTAGAAAATCTTCTTGGCTCTTTCTCAGATATTGCCTGAGCCATCTGACTCACAACTATCTCAAATTTATTGATTGCTTGAGACTGGTGTTGATTCGTGACTTTAAACTCTAATATAGCATGAGAATCCTCTTAAAGCATCATTCTGTACACGGCATAAAACGGTTAACCATTTCCTCTGAACTAGGTGTGTTGGATGGAGGAACTTAGTTAAATTGACGTATAACAGGGCTAGATGTCCCCCTTGGTGTGAGCCATGAGCCTATGAGAGATTTGGATGATTGGTGAAACTTGAGTTGTAATAGTTGGACTGTGGATTATAACTAGGTCGTCGAATAACATCAAAAGAATTGATTGGCTCAGCAAAATATGCAGGATAATCATATTGCAAATCACAGTCAGTTGTGGAATGACTAGGACTTGAACATGCGACACAAACCTCAGATGAAACAATCATGAGAGGTAGGAGTTGAGTTAAATTCAAAATTGCATATATTTTCTGAGTCAATAGTCATAACAACTGCTTCTAGCTTTGAGGCAGAAGAGAAGAAGTAATCCTTAAAGGCTTTCTCCTCAGCCATCTTCTTGGTCTCAAGAAATTTTATTTAATAAATGCAAGCCTAACCTCTATATGAAGATGATCTAACTCTAAAAAAATGACAAAACCTTAACTGACACCTAAATGATGCGCAAACAAGATGAATGGCAGACAACCCTAGAGTTTTATTACTAATCCAGGGTTGAAATTCAATTTAATTTACCCAACCGTGGGAGAACTACGATAATTTCGTATCAATCAGCTACTACAGAATTGATCCTATCTTTTTTCACATTCCAGTTCAACGTGAAATGCCAATTCAAGAACTATTCCAAGATAAGATATGCTATTTCACTTGACTACTTTAAACCTTCAAACTTCCAAATAGGGACCCTATGAACATCAAACATGTTCTAGATAATTATTTTGTTACAAAATTTAAATAGTGAAGGCTTAATCCTAAAATAGATGATGGTTAATCTAGCCGCTGGAGAGGGCGCGAAAGATGCAAGTCAATCATGACACTATTCAAATTTGCATGCAGTATTACCTAAAACAACCAAAACACAAGCGATCACAACAGAAACCATGCGCAATGCGGTGGGAAGAAGTTACCTTCGGCATGAACCTCATTCGGTTTACTTGTGACACCGGCTAGAAGTCGAGTTGTCGTCGATTACTCGTGTGAATACATGTGTATGATTGTCTCCGACATGAACCTCTTTCGGGTTACTTGCAACGCTGGCTAGAAGTCGAGTTGTTGTTGATCACTCCTATGAATACCTGTATATGATTGTCTGTCAAACAAATGCAAAAAAAAATTAAAACTCAACTACTAACAAATAAACAAGTGACTCCTAACATTGTTCCTAAACTAAGAAAATTATATCTAATCTATAAAACTAGTAAAAAAAATCCTAGGCTTTGATTGTACCATTGCAATCTTCAGCAATGGTGCCAAAAATTTGATGCAGGTTTTACCAACCTAAATTAATAAGCTAGCTAATTCAACCTGATTGTTATACCACAGGTGCACGGTTGTCTAACTGATAGACAACGGCAAATACGGGTCGATCCCACGAGGATTGAACACACAGTCAAAAACTACAATCTATTTAAACTAATTTAAAAGGGATTACAATAATAAAAAATTTCTAACCTAATCAAAAGTAAAATACAACTGAAAATTGAGTTTGAGAATCAAAGAGATGGATGCTAAGGCTTTCGAATCATCCATCAAATTCATAAATTATACTAATGCCAGTTATTGTCTCCTAGCAATATAGTTGATTGATTTTAGCAAAGATGCAAACCCCTAGTATAAGTTGTTTGTTTAAGGCACAACTAATCACAAGTATAACTAATACGAATAAAACATGCTTAAACAAAAACATAGAACAATTCTAACTACCATGGATGCATGACATACACGGTGAAAGAAATATGTATTTGTTCACAAATCAATCCAATGTTAAACCATACAATGCATCAGAGAATAGTAAAAGACAAAAGTAAATTCTAGTAAGCTGGAGGAATCATCTACGTCTTAGCGGAGACTTTAGCATATCATGGTGGAGGTGTTCACAGTGGTGGCGTGGGACATCTCCAGCTTTTCAAGAACGCGCTTCCCTAGTAGATGTAGATGCTCAGTGGGGGTACAGAATAGAAGACGTGGTGGTAATAGCAGAGAGAAAGAGTTGAAAAAAGTATTTCCCACATTTTTGTTCTTAATCTTCCCATTTCTTTGCGTGAACTGTTGCTCTGTTTTGTGTTCTGTGTAATTCTAAGTTTGGGGATGAGAGAGGAAGAAGCAAGCAAGATCAAGGGGAGTGATGGTTGGAGACGGTTCCTGCTTCCGACAAGATGGCGGATGTGTGGAAATCATGACTACAACCAGGAGGCGAGATGAAGAGATCTGTGAGGTGATGGTGAATTCAGAGAGAGAAGAGGGAATGAGGAAGGATATCAGTGTGATCTTTTCTTTCATTCTTCTCTGGATTTCGTCTGTGTGTGTTGTGATATGAGAGAGATTGATGTTGAGCAGGGTCGTGTCTGTGGCGAGAGAAATACGAAGGTGCTAGCTGGTTCATGGTGACTGTTGGCGAATGGAAAGGGAAGAAGGAAGAAAGAGAGTTGTTAGTGGTGGAGAGATTGAGAAGAAAGGAAAAAGCTTATCAAAAGATGGTGTGATGATTTCAGGGAAAAGAAAGGGCGAGATGGTGTCGAGATGGGTTATGGGAGATGAAGAGGATGTTCGTGAGCAAAAGAGAGGGAACAGAGGGTGGCAATGTCGTGGCTGTGAAAAAGAAGCAGTGTGTGAAAGAGATTGACTGCAAAGTGGTCGAAAGGTTCCGAAAAAGCTGGATGTGGGTTGTCCAAGCGATGTGTGTGTGAAGAAGAAGAACGGGGAGCAGGGATACAAAATGGGGTTATGCGTGAGCAATCCTTCTACGTATCGAGGGAGCACGTGATTCTTTATGCGGGATTCCCTTCGTCCAGGCTTTGTTTGTTTGAGTTTTTTGGCTCCAAAAGTGAAAAAATCTCCAATTTTTTTTTGCTCCAAAGCAAACCCCAGATGTAAACTCTTTCTCTTCTCGACCACGGACGCCCTATCAGAATTGTTCTCTCCAAATCAAAGCTCCCTCGACCCCTCCCTCAACTCCTTTCTCAATCTCTCCCACAAACCCTAGACCTAGCAAAGCTCCCTCGACTCCTAGCAAATCGAAGAAATCGAAGAATAATTGTGCCTGCTGAATGTTGCGTGTTTTTGTACTCCATAATTGCTTGAATGATATTTGCAGGCTATTGATCCAAGAACTCGAATGGTGTTATTCAAGATGTTGAATAGAGGCGTGTTTCACGACATAAATGGTTGCATTTCTACTGGGAAAGAAGTAAGTTTTGAAGTTGCACTCATAAAGCTTGTGATAGGAATATTGCTGCTTGTTTATTTTTTTTGAATCACTTTCCTGGTAAATGATTTCAAATTATCAATGTGTTTTAAAGACATTCAAATCAATTATGTGTATTTTTATCAATGTCTTATGTGGGCAGGCAAATGTCTATCATGCCACAAAAGCCGATGGTCAGGAATTGGCGATCAAAGTCTATAAGACATCTATTCTTGTATTTAAGTAAGGCTTTTGATCTCTTTTAGTTTATTCTTACTGGTTGTTGTTCTTTTGTTCATAAGCATTCAATTTCTAACTTTCTGTTAATGTAGTTTCTTCAATGTTTCTACGCTTTATTCTTACTTCTTAGTAATCTTATTAAGGTGTCGTACAGAGTGTGATTCAAACATAAAAAAAAAGTAGTTTACAAGTATATTTTTTGAGAGTTTCATAGAGGTATAATTTGCTATATGATGTTCTTGGATTATTGATCATCTACTTGCTTTGCCAGAGAGACTGATCCTATATGGTACATCAATATGATAAAACCAATCATTTTTCTGTCTAATTCAGGGATTGAGTTATTATTTTAGTTTTTCTAGTGCAAATTTACAATCTATGTAACATATGCATGTTTCTCCTAGTAAAACGAGTAGAATACTTGCATTAATCAATTTGTGTCATTTTATACAACAGCTGGCCAGTTGGAGAAACTAAAAATTGATCAATGCAAGGTTTACTTGAGGAAATATGGGTTAAGGTTAACGGGTACCAAGAGCATTCTCATAGAGCGCATCCAAGAGCATCTCGGGAAATTTTAGACATTTGTTATTTTCAGTTATTATTATATACTCTGCTTGCTTATTTACCCCTTTTTTATTAACTGTGATTTTCAGGATCATAAATGGAGGCGGAGAAGAGAAATATCCAGTATCCAGCTTTGTGTTAAATTGCAAAGGTTCCTCCAACACTGGAAGAAATAGATTTGTGTAAAGTTTGGTATTAGTTTAGATTTTATTGTTCCTTCTCTAATTGACAAAGTCGTGTGCAGGGGATGCGTGCACTGGAAATGTGGTTATGTTTGAACAGAATGTGTATGAAATGTAAGCTTTTACCCTGTTTCTTGAGAATTCATTACACCATGTATGCGTTTGTATGTGCATTGGTCAAGACATGTCAATTTGATCAATTTCATATAAAACATTTGATTTCACTTGTTGAACAGTCTAGGAAAAGTTCCACAATGCTTTCAAATTTTTTTGGGTACATTCTTCTTGGGCAATGCCAGGGTCCACCCTTGCCTACTAGATAGTAGATAGCCAATTGTATATTTGTCAAGATCCCGATATATCATGTATATTTGTCAGTGGTGTTGTGCATTTTGATGCACTACCGATGGTTCACATTTGGCTGTCGTTGTGGCATTTTCTTTTGTGGCTATCGATTTTTAAGATTCCTTTAAATCACAAAGATAATCATTATTGCCAAGAGTTTTTCTTTGTTCCTTTTAATTTTAATTTAGATTTTTTCTTTACAAAGGCATAATATAGCATCTAGGAGTGCTAGTGGTCCTCCCTGTGTTACTAGGATTGTGGCGGGACGAATTGTGAAAGAAAGCTATGGTGCTGCCAAGCAACAACACACATTCACAGTAAGCTGATATCTGGTATTCCATGTTTTGCTCTAACATATGAGTTAGTCTATATTGCAAAACTCTATCAAATTTTGTTAACGACTAGTGATTCTGTTCCATGTGTGACCCAGATCTTTTTATTGGTTTCTCAATGTATATGCAATTCAATTGCCCAAAAAAATGTGTTCACTCTATTTGCAGTTTCACTTTACTTACATTTTGCCAAACTGGGCTTAGCGACCTTAACTATAACATGTGCCAAAGTTCTGCAACACCAAAGAACTCTAAACTGCAAAACAAATCCGCTAAACTGCTTCTTGATAGACGTAGAAATAATCATATAATATGTGGCTTTGGAGAATATTAACAAAGTGTTTCATTTATCAAACCATCTTTATCGAAAGGTTACACAAGTTACCAAGTTACCACAATGAGTCGGCAATTTTCTGACGTGTTTATATGGGATCAGATTGAAGTGCTATGGAGCAAAGGAATAAAGCCATTCCCTCCACTTCATCCTCTCTTAATCAAGGGAAGGAACCTTTATCGGCTCAAGACAATGAGGCAGGTGAGACTTATGGAAACTTTTTGCAACTAACTTTATGGTTAGTGGAGCATTATCAGATTATGAGAAATCGAAGAAATCGTTTTTCAGATTCAGTTATAGATTCATTTACTGCAAATTCTGACTTTGTATCAATTTGAAGCAATTCATATTCGGTTTTTCAGATTCATTTTCTGCAAATTCTGACTTTGTATCAATTTGAAGCAATTCAGGTTTTTATGAGCCCCGGCTGGTTTTGCGGAGCAAAGTGGGTCTGGAACAGCAGCGCGTTGCAGGGGCAGTCCGTGGTCGAGACAGCGTGGTCTGGAACAGCAGCGCGTTGCGGGGGCAGTCCGTGGTCGAGACAGCGTGGTCTGGAACAGCAGCGCGTTGCAGGGGCAGTCCGTGGTCGAGACAGCATGGTCTGGAATAGCAGCGCGTTGCAGGGGCAGTCCGTGGTCGAGACAGCGAGGTCTGGAACAGCAGCGCGTTGCAGGGGCAGTCCATGGTCGAGACAGTGTGGTCTGGAACAGCCGCGTGTTGCAGGGGCAGTCCGCGCGTTGCAGGAGCAGTCCGTGGTCGAGACAGCGTGGTCTGGAACAGCAGCGCGTTGCAGGCGCAGTCCGTGGTCTGGAACAGTTTCGCCTTCATGCTGTCTGGGTGCGGGTGCTGTCTACAGGAAGTGCTCCCGGATTTCTGTAAAACAGGGGATGCTTGCTTGGTGTTGCGGATTGGGCAGATCTGCTGCGAGCCAAGGTGCAGTCAGACGCATACATGCTGCTTGCTTGGAGTTGCGGATGGGTCGTTTTGCATTTTGTTTTCTTTCAGGATGCAAAGGGTTGGATTCAATTATTTTTGGTGTTTTAAGTTTATCTTGTTCGTATTAGTTTTGTATTCTGGCAACTGTGTTAAGGACAGGTTTTGTTCTTAATTTTGTTTGGTTTTTAATACGGGTAACGTCGTAATGTACCCCCGTAGCGTCTGTAAGTCATTTTTTGATAAGTAATAAAGGTTTGGCAATTCAAATTCAGCTTTTCAGATTCAATTTTTCAGTATTTCAGCAAATTCAGATTCAGTTTTTCAGCAAATTCAGATTCAGTTTTAGAGTTTTGCATATTCAGTTTTTCAGATTCAAATTTTCAGTTATTCAGCAAATTCAGATTCAGTTTTTCATATTCAGTTTTTCAGATTCAATTCAACTTTCAGATATGCTGATCAGAAGCAATTCAGATAACCATCCAAAGTCATTTACATCTGTGAACAAATTCATTTACATCTCAAAATCATTTACATCTCTTCACCAATTCATTTACATCTCACATATTATCCAAAATCTTAAAAAACAAAAGTACAAGAATCAATAAAACTACCACTAATATACTGTTAATTAGGTCTTTTGTAAAAGCCAAAGGATCATTGACTTGGGTTTCATGAGCTTGATCACGACCGTTATTTGGTTGGTCCACTACATTTTCAGTGTTTGTTCTCGACTCGTATGTTCTTGAGTGGTGCTCTCTTCTCGCCTTGT
This sequence comes from Berberis vulgaris, assembly GCA_963556465.1. Classification (NCBI taxonomy): domain Eukaryota; kingdom Viridiplantae; phylum Streptophyta; class Magnoliopsida; order Ranunculales; family Berberidaceae; genus Berberis; species Berberis vulgaris. Next base: position 25,831,169 of record OY747127.1, read on the forward strand.
GCTCCTTCCACATTTCATAATCTTCGTAGGCTTCTTCAATTGAATTGAAACCCTTGTAGACAACACCATTGTACCCGTTTACTTGTAGTGCGCAACTTGGCCACGTAACATAAACACTAGGAACATGCCCACGATAAACAACGTAAGCTTCGTACGTCATTCCTGCGTTGACAAAAAATTAATATCAAGACCTTTCACAGAATCAACGTAAGCCTGCTTCATTCACATTCTATTCAATAATCTTGTTAAAAGCCAAGAAATTGTGAGTAGTATACTCGAGGAATCATGTTAAATAAAAGCTGCAGCATTTCGTCTAAACAAAGTGGTATTGTTATTTTGCTACTTATTTTTTTTACTTGCTTTATATCACAATTCGAATACAGCAACAATAAATTACAGCAGCAGCAAAGAAAATTACAACTGATTGGCTTGCTGTAAATTACAACTGAACAGAAGCAAGTGATTGCAAACAATAAGCAGCAGCAAAGAAAAGGACATGAATTGTTTGTATACAAAGGATAGCTTTCATCGTAAACTCATCTCCCATTGGTAACATCACAGACATTACTACTTTTTTTTTCTCTTCACTCCTCTTTCTATTTGGAACTTCTTCAATCTTCTCTGAAGATGTATAATTTTTCTTGACATGGGTACTTCTCAAAACCCCATTTTCAGTCTCACTTGCATTCCTCTGACCCTTCTTACCAACTACACCCACAGCATTCTTAGAAGAATTATGAGGTTTTCTATAATGGGTATCATTCAAAATTGAATTTTTCACTTCCCAAACTGTAAAATTTCTACTCAAACCTGTCAAACCTTGAACTTCCATGGGTTCCATTGTGAGTTGTTTCCTTAAGCAATTTCCTTGGGTTTGTAAAAGCCAAAGGATCATTGACTTGAGAAATTTATGCATAGAAGATGCTTCTGCAAATGCAAAACACCTAAACCCATACTTAATTTCTCTTTTTACAACAAACCCATCAGCCATGCACTCTTCTACTACAACTTCCATACTCTCCTCACCAGCATTTCCATGTAAGCTAAGCTCACTTTGTTTTTTTTTTTAGTTGATTTCATCAATTTCTCAAAAATTCATAATGGGTTCAGCCTTCCATTTCAAATTCAATCCACTCACCCAAAAATTCATAATGGGTTCAGCCTTCCATTTCAAATTCAATCTAGTTACTGCAACTCAAAATACTGATCAGTATTCAGATCAAGTAACAACAAAATTTTCGATTTAATACATAACAAACAAACAACAAAATCTTCGATTTAATACATAACAAAATCTTCGATAGCAAAGTTTTTCAAACTAAAAAATAATAAGACAGTGCAAGTAGCTAAAACACAAAGTGATAAAAGGGAAGGTGGTTTTACCTCATAAGATTTCTCATTTCTTTCTCAGCCCATGTTTTTACCATTTTTGGGGGATTGTGCTTACAATATCCATGTCTGAAACGATAATCTCCTTGTACGTAGCGATCTCTATCCCTGAATTAGACAGAAAAATGATTGGTTTTATCATATTGATGTACCATATAGGATCAGTCTCTCTGGCAAAGCAAGTAGATGATCAATAATCCAAGAACATCATATAGCAAATTATACCTCTATGAAACTCTCAAAAAATATACTTGTAAACTACTTTTTTTTTATGTTTGAATCACACTCTGTACGACACCTTAATAAGATTACTAAGAAGTAAGAATAAAGCGTAGAAACATTGAAGAAACTACATTAACAGAAAGTTAGAAATTGAATGCTTATGAACAAAAGAACAACAACCAGTAAGAATAAACTAAAAGAGATCAAAAGCCTTACTTAAATACAAGAATAGATGTCTTATAGACTTTGATCGCCAATTCCTGACCATCGGCTTTTGTGGCATGATAGACATTTGCCTGCCCACATAAGACATTGATAAAAATACACATAATTGATTTGAATGTCTTTAAAACACATTGATAATTTGAAATCATTTACCAGGAAAGTGATTCAAAAAAAATAAACAAGCAGCAATATTCCTATCACAAGCTTTATGAGTGCAACTTCAAAACTTACTTCTTTCCCAGTAGAAATGCAACCATTTATGTCGTGAAACACGCCTCTATTCAACATCTTGAATAACACCATTCGAGTTCTTGGATCAATAGCCTGCAAATATCATTCAAGCAATTATGGAGTACAAAAACACGCAACATTCAGCAGGCACAATTATTCTTCGATTTCTTCGATTTGCTAGGAGTCGAGGGAGCTTTGCTAGGTCTAGGGTTTGTGGGAGAGATTGAGAAAGGAGTTGAGGGAGGGGTCGAGGGAGCTTTGATTTGGAGAGAACAATTCTGATAGGGCGTCCGTGGTCGAGAAGAGAAAGAGTTTACATATAGGGTTTGCTTTGGAGCCAAAAAAAATTGGGGATTTTTTCACTTTTGGAGCCAAAAAACTCAAACAAACAAAGCCTGGACGAGTTGAATCCCGCATAAAGAATCACGTGCGAGGGCCTCCCTCGTTCCCTCCCTCGATACGTAGAAGGATTGCCCCAGAGAGAGAAATAAAATTGATGATGGATAGGAGAAACAATAAATAAATGGCGAGACAAACTTTTAGGTTTACATTTGGATTTGGCCTTGGGTTGTTACGATTTCACCCGTCACTTTGCACTGTCATTCGAACATTCAAATAATTGTTTTTTGAGTTGCTGCAATTATATGATTTCATCGTTTAAGTATCAAATTCTACAAAAAACATGAAAATAAAATAATTAGAATAAATACAATACCCGAAACATTAACAAATATAAATTAGAAAATATTTTATGTAATAATTATGTGAATATTAGTAGTTCTCGTGATTTCTATCGACCCTTAGGCTCTCATGCTGGCTAGTTTGATCCTCCTTGGGGAGGTTTTCACTTTCGTAGACACACTCTCGGGCGTCCTCTTTGGTGTGGGATCTCCCGAGATCTCCGACGTCTTCGTGAGGCTGTTGTTGATCCTGAGTGAGTTTCTCCACCACCTGCTCCAAATGATCGATATGCAGTAGGATATGGTCTATACGAGGATCATTCGTCGTTGCATCAGCGGTTGGGTCAAGCGACCGCTCTGCTCCCTCGGTTGGATCATTTCGACCCTATGGGGGGCTTCTCTAGCCGGATGGTTGTTTGGTTTGGCATTGTTGAATGCTCGAGAACTTTATATGTTCATTTCAAGAAAAATTATTGTTCGAACGACGCCAAGCTGATGCATTCATATCTGTCATCGCTGATCCTGATGATATCAAACCTGCAAAAATGAACAGCGGTTAAGCCAGGGACCTCCGTTGTGGTGGATGAAGTCACTATGATGCTTAAGTCAAATATCGATTCAAGGAAGAGTGAAGATTGTATGTAAATTGCAGTGTGTATGCATACATTTCTTCCTCCTTTCATCTTTCTCTTATAGCAAGTGTTCGCTCACCAATTGTCTCTGTGATCTAGGGCGTGATGGAAGGAGGAGATCTCATATAAGATCTTACATGTGCATGTCTGAGTCTCTTCGTCGCTTGCCTCTGCTTAGGACCCAATGCTTGATTGGGCTAGAGCTGATTTCGTTGTTCGGGCCTTATTGTCCTGGGTCAAGTCCTGAGGCCCGTGCCTCTGGGGCTGGTGTGTCTTGGGCCTGGGCACCTGACTTACGACCTGAGCAATAATTTGCGCATGAGTCCATTTGGGACTGCGCTGAAGCCTTTTACATGCTAGGGTTAGTAAATACCACGTGTACGACAGTAATTGAGTGATTGTTTGATTGTTTGATGTCTCATCAATTATTATTATTATTATTATTATTATTATTATTATTATTATTATTATTATTATTATTATTATTATTATTATATTGATGATACATCAAAATAAACCGATCATACGACCATACACGTGGCAGAGAACATCCATCACAAGGATATGGCGTCTCATCTACTGGGCCAACTAGTAAAACCCAAGAAGAATAAAGCCAACTACAGAGGCCCAGACAAGGCCCACTATAAGAAGATATCATCAAAGCCTGAATCTAGGCCCGAACGAATCAAAGCCCAAATCTAGGCCCGACACGAGTTCTCTCATAAAGAAGAAGAATGTTGCACCAAAAAGAGTCGTGGAGGGAGTTACACCTCCACGGACGCATCTCCATCAAAGAGGAGACTATTACGAGAAACATCTCCTTTCATTGCGCTTCACATGCTTAAGTCATCCAGAAAATTAACCGCGACCATTATAAAAGGTAAAGGGAACATTCAACACATGTATGCAACTTTAACTGAATTTTGTACAAATTTACTTCATTCTTCAAACAGAGTTGCTAACTTAAGCATCAAAGTGCACTCGACCACCAAAAAGGTGGTCCTTGGCAGTCTAATATCTGTTTTGCAGGTCAAACTCACTGGAGGACGATTTTTGGACGTATTAGTCTGGTGCCGTCCGTGGGGAACGATAAGTTTCCTTTCTAGAAATAAGATCCACAGTGATGAAGCTTACCGAAATCTAATAGATGATCAACAAGCTGTCAGAACAAATGACACACTCTACAAGAACCCCAACACAGTGACGATAACAACAACTCTCTTACTGGCAATGATGTATCACATGCGGCCCACGAACAAGAAACAACCCAGATTATCGGGCTAATCTCAGCCGAGAATCAAGACCCACAGCACACAATAGCCCATACAATCCAAACATTCCGTGACGCTGCCACAAATCCTCGAGTAGACCTGCTTATGGTCCAAATGAACTACATGACAAAGATGATAGAGAAAATCACCTAGGAGCGCATCCAGCCGGCTGACCCTGTTCAAGCACCGCCCCAACAAAACTCTGCCAGCCGAAATCAAGGAAGTGATGAAGTCCTAGAAGAACCCCAACAGGGAAACTTCAAGAGCAATGAACTCCCCCAAGGCAAGACTCCATAGTGCAACGGAACGCTTGCTGAAATCCCGTTCAGAATTAGAATCATGGATCCCAACGTACTGTACGAGTTAGCCAAGCCGTCATTCTCTGACGCCCTCATAAAAATGCCCAAGCCAAAAAAATTCACTCCGCTAAAATTCGAAGTATATGATGGTACTACCGACCCAACTGATCACCTGAGACACTTCTGCCACATGATGGCCCTGAAGGAAACCCAAAAATCGATCTTATGCAGAATATTTCCAACCAGCCTCACCTCCACAGTGATGAATTGGTTCAACAACCTACCACCAATGTTGATAGACTTTTTCCAAGTGTTAGCCACCGCTTTTATCACTAGATTCATCGGGAGCCAGTGGATGAGGAAAGGACAACACTACCTCCTTCATATCAAGCAAAAACCTAAGGAGACAATACGGGAATACATCACCCGTTTCACCAACGAACTTACGATGATCAATGGATGTAGCGACTACACAACCACTGCAACCTTCATCGCTGGGCTAAAGAGATGCCCCTTCTTTGATGCCCTTAATCTGGAACCTCCAAAAGGCATGGCAGTCTTATTGGAAATGGCTCCAAAACTCATTTATCTCGAGGAGATTAAAGTGTCCAGGAGGAAAAATGACCAAGAAAGAGAGAGTATTTCAAGGAAACGAGATAGAAAGGAAGAAAAGAGATGAGATGACGGACAATAGGAGGATAACATCCAATTGAAGAAACATCGGAATGACGAAAGGATTGATTCGAACCAACGAGAATTCGAGAAGCTACAATCAGCACAGCTCCGACATGAGCGAGTAACAAGCGTGATGAAGAAGAAATACAAACCATATACAACCTTGAAAACAAGTCGAGCTAATATACTGAAGCACATAGCAAAATGGGATAAATCAGTTGGCCACTTAGGATGAAAGGAGACCCGGAAGGAAGAGACAAAAGCAAATACTTTTCTTTCCATAAGAATCATGGGAACGATACTGAAGACTGCTACAATCAAAAAGACGAAATCAAGCATCTGGTTCAGAAAGGACGACTTGACGAGTTCATCAGAATGCCAGCTCGACCAGAATCACCAACGATAAAACTGACGGATGCAAGGACCCTACCAACGGATGCAAGCTCGACCTGAATCACCAATGATAAAATTGACAGCAACGAACTCTACCGAACCTCGGCGGCTGACACTAGACACGGAGCTAGCATAAGCATGATAGGACAATTTGGTGCTGATGTGAGCATCATTGGACAATTTGGTGCTGATGTGAGCATGATCGGACAGTTTAGTGTTGACGTCAGCATGACCGGACAGTTTAGTGATGACGTGAACATGATCAATGAAATCAACACTACTCAGCTACCGAATCAAAAAGCACCCCGAGTCTGTTAACCACAACAACATATACGACGAACAAGGATCGACATCAAGCAAAAAAAAACAAAGCAACATAAAAATCAATCTTTAATACGAGGATTGACATCAAGCAAAAGAAGAGAAAACAAATCGCTCTTCAAACCAACATAAATACTTTAATAGTTAGGGCTGGTGAGAGCATTCGAAAGGGAATATCAATAAGATTACAAATTCAAAATCCCCATTTTATGCGTGGACGACAAAGCAATCGGCACACCTAGCAGTAAGAAATAGAGACAAGAGTCAGATAGGTATAAACTTTCGGTCTGATCAACCACGAAGTAAAAGTTGGATAAACGAGTCAATTTAACACCAAAAACTTTGAGTCAACTAAGACGTCGAACCACGAAGTAAAAGTTGAACAAACAAGTCAATTTAACACTAAAAACTCCGAGTCGACTGAAAAATTGAGCCAACGAAGTACAAGTTGGACAAATGAGTCAACTTAACACAATAAACTTCGAGTCGAATGAGACGTCGAGCCAAGGAAGTAAAAATTGGACAAATGATTCAACTTAACACAGTAAACTTCGAGTCGACTGAGACATCAAGCCAACGAAGTAAAAGTTGCACGAACGAGTCAACTTAACATAGTAAACTTTGAGTCGACTGAGACGTTGAGTTAACGAAGTAAAAGTTAAACGAACGAGTCAACCTAACACAGTAAACTTCAAGTCGACTAAGACGTCGAGTTAATGAAGTAAAAGTTGAACGAACGAGTTAACTTAACACAAAAAACTTTGAGTCGACTGAGACGTCGAGCCAACGAAGTAAAAGTTGAACGAACAAGTCAACTTAACACATTAAACTTTGAGTTGACTGAGACGTTGAGTTAACAAAGTAAAAGTTGAACGAACGACTTAACTTAACACAGTAAACTTCGAGTTGACAGAGACGTCGAGTTAATGAAGTAAAAGTTGAACGAACGAGTTAACTTAACACAATAAACTTCAAGTCGAGTGTGATGTTACGTTAATGAAGTAAAAGTTGAACGAACGAGTTAATAAAAAAAACTTCGAGTCGACTGACACGTCGAACTAATGAAGTAAAAGTTGAACGAATGAGTTAACTTAACACAAAAAACTTTGAGTCGACTGAGACGTCGGGCCAACGAAGTAAAAGTTGAACAAACAAATCAACTCAATGCAGTTCACTTCGAGTCGACAGAGACGTCGAGTTAATGAATTAAAAGTTGAACGAGCGAGTCAACTTAATACAAAAAGGTCGAATCAACTGATACGTCGAATTGACTGATACGTCAAAGCGACTAATACGTCGAATCGACTGATACATCGAATCGAGTGATACATCGAATCGACTGATACGTCGAATCAACGAAATCAAAATTAAAGGAGCAAATCGACATGATTCAAGGAATTATAGATCGACCGAACCTACAAAGCAAAAGTCAGACCAAAATCAAATTTTTTGCAGCGCATCAAGAAGGATAAAGTTGACCCATCCCTAGTTGAATGATGAGCAAAAGCACTAAAGCAGCCATAAAATAATTCAAAGTAAAATCCAAGACAACTACAACTGAACTGAAAATGAGATAGTAACACACTACAAGTCGACAAGATAAAGTACAGAAACATGCAAAAAGGAAAATAATAACAAAGTTCTTTTCATTAACAATACTACTCTATTAAATCTGGAGAAGAAGATGAAGGAGTGGGAGAAGAAATGGAGGCAGCTACAGGATCATCAGTTATATCACCTATGGGAGAAGGCAAAGGACTCTCTTCAGAAAGGGGAGAAAACAATGACTCTTCAACCATTGGGGCGTTCGAGAGTAGAGGAAGCAATGGCTTCTCAACTACTGGGGCAGCTTCTCACCATCATCGTCTTCGAAAGATTGATCAACCAAGTCGTGGTACCCGGATAAATCGGCGTCAAGCCCCTCGATATAGTCAAGAAGCTCAACTTGTTCGTCACAACTCGCTTCAAATCTTCGGCTTCGACAATGCGAAGCCTATCCTTGGCAGTAGCGAGTTCATTTTTGGCCATGATGAGTAGTCCCTCAGCAGTGGTAAGCATAACGAAAGTATCTGCCTTGACCTCATCGAGTGTAGCAGTCAACTGTTCCACCCTTCTCTCAGCGATAACACGTATAACAGATTGTTCATTTTCAGCACAAGGAGCTTCATCACAAGCTTCCTTCTCAACGAATAACTCCTTTTCCATGTCACATAGATGGGCACGAACCCCATCCAACTTGGCTTTCAAAGACTCAAGCTCAGCAGCAGATTTATCCCGCATACTTTCCGCTTCAATCAACAAAATTCGAGCAGGCTTGGAAATTTTCTCTGACTTTGTGCATTGCACACTCAACATGTCGAATTGGGAAAGAATGTGAGAAAACACCAGCAACAATGTCGTCAACCTCCTCTCCAAAGAAGCCACTTGATCACGACCAATTTGATAGACCGAGCCCATCACCCATGCATAGGCGAGATGATTCATCCCATCCATTATCTGCTCAAGACCATGATCAAGGTGATCACATGGATCCAATACAGGCATCGAAGGCCTTTCCATTAATCACCTATGCCATTCATTTACCAACCTGCACACACCATCTTGCACATCAAGCTGAGTAAACCAGCAAAACTTGTCATCCGACTTGATACAAATATCTTTTGGGCAAGGCTTAGTCCAACCAACCCGTGGGTGAAGAACACGAGGATCCAGAAGCACTGAGGAATCACCCCCAACAGTCGGAATGGCGAAAAGGAATGGTAGTGACAACGGAAAAACCGTTGTTACCTTCTCGTCGAGAAGCAACCGTGGTAGGAGCAGGACTACTAGTAACAGCGGAGCACAAGAATCCAGACTGACATGAGAAGAAATTAAAAACTCGGCCGCATCGCTGACATCAATAGAATGAGAAGGAAGAGAGTGAACCTCGAAACTCTGACGACCGCCAACAACATCTTTAGACTGTTCCACCTCTAACTGAAGCATTTTATCATTGCTAGCTCGGGGATCATCATTAGACAATTCGGCAACATCCGAAACACCATAGGTAGAAAGAAACCTCTTTTCGTTATCGTCCAACAGACGAGTAGTTTCTTTCTCGCTCCTCTCCAACGCTAGCCTCAATTCCTCAGCCTTCTCGAGAGATTTGCGATCCTCTTTCACGACATCTTCGTAGGAAGGACTTGGATGAGAGGTAACCTCCGTAACATCCTGAACAAGATTCTGACAGGATGCAATCTGAGCAGAACCACGAGTAGAAAACCGTTTCTTCCTTGCAACCCGGCCAGGATCTACCAGCATTCGCCTCGATGGACTAATGGGCCTCGCAAGCTTCCTTTTTCTTGAATATGAAACTACGACATTAATAGGAGAATCGAGATCCGCAACACGTCTGTCTGATCTCACTTCCCAGTCAATGCTAACACCACTAACGCCAACACGAGTAGCGCAAACAACAATATCCTTAGCACGAGACTCAGTAAGCAAGACTCGTTATACTTTGTTCATAGTGTACAAAGCACTATGATCCAGGATGTCCTTAAAAAAAGCCTCCACAAGAAACCGGTGAAGCTTCAAGAAATCCTCTGCTCCTCAACAGTTAACTGAAGATTCTTTCAACTATTGGGAACTCTGAATGATCAAAAAATCAGACGACCTCACAATTGGAAGTAGCCAAAGTCCACAGAAGCATAAAACCAAAACCTTGGCCAATCACATATGTCATCGTTAAGTTTCTCGAAGCAAACAGGAGAACGGAGGAAGTAGATACCCTTGCTCACCAACGGACCAACCATTAAATGCAAAACCCTCACAGTCAAAGGAATGTCGGACATAATAGCCCTCCCGTAAGAAGAAACCATTAGGACCCATTTGAGAAGGAGGAATGCCCAAGAAGGTTAGATACTTCCAGAATAGCTCTGGAACTAGGAACCAAAAGTCAGAAGAAAACATGCACGGATACAACGCAATATACCCAAGCCTTGGATTATAAGGACTGTCATCCTGTCTAGGCAGGATAATCTCGAGGTCGGGCACAGATTGTAGTTAGAATGAAGATTGTCCAGCGTCACCTGATAAGCTTTCTTGAGAGAAAATGAGCCTCACAAATAGCTAAAGACTTATCGCTTAGTTTATCACCAACATACATCATTTAAGGAACAGAAAAGCAAAGAGAACGAATAAGGCGAAGGAAGAAACAAACCCTAATTTCAAAGATAACTTAAAGAAGAAAAACGAATTTGTCACGTCCCCTTTTATAGAGCCGAGCTATGAAGGGACTGTTCATGGGACAGTGTGCAAGATATGATGGCTACGTGAAATCCCAAAAATGAACGAGCAAGCAAAGAATCGAGACACCAACCCGCAAAAAATTTCTAACAGTATTAAATACAAGGCAATGATGGAATTGAAAGATAAACGACCATGAAGTTACTGGTCACATCAACATACCCACTAACTAAAAGGGGGAGTGGCTGATGATACATCAAAATAGACCGATCATCATGACCATACACGTGGCAGAAAACATCCATCACAAGGATATGGCATCCCATCTACTAGGCCAGCTCGTAAAACCCAAAAAGAATAAAACCAACTACAGAGGCCCAGACAAGGCCCACTATAAAAAAAAATCAAAGCCCGAATCAAAGGCCTGAACGAATCAAAAACCAAATCCAAACCCGACACGAGTTCTCTCATAAAGAAGAAGAATGTTGCACCAAAAAGAGTTGTGGAGAGAGTTACGCATCCACAGACACATCTCCATTAAGGAGGAGACTGTTACGAGAAACATCTCCTTCCGTTGCGCCTCACATGCTTAAGTCACGCAGAGAATTAACCGCGACCATTATAAAATGTAAATGGAACATTCGATACAGGTATGCAACTATAACTTAGTTTTGCCCAAATTTACTTTCTTCTTCAAACAGATTTCTGACTTAAGCATTGGAGTGCCTTCGACTACAAAAAAAGTGGTCCTTGGTAGTCTAACATCTGTTTTGCAGGTCAAACTCACAAGATGACACTTTTTGGACGCATCAATTATTAATTATTATTATTATTATTATTATTATTATTATTATTATTATTATTATTATTATTATTATTATTATTATTATTATTATTATGCATCATGTGAGAAATACAAGCACAAGATAATGGTTGACTAGTCAACTGACAGCGAATGACCAAAATCAAATTAGATTTTTTTTTTTAAATGAAAGTTATTTACCGTGTCACGAGGACCATAATCAAATCTACCTTTTTCTCCTTGAATGATTATTTTCCGTGAAATAAATGGAGCCTCGTTGAAATTCAATTGACATGAACAAAAGTCGAATCAACCAAATAAGATGGTGTATGACTTAGTGTCGTATTTGGTAGAGGTGGCCAGTTTAGCGGAGCTAGAATTATCATGGAAGGAGGCAACTAATTATTATAGGAATTATTGGAGTAATGGACCAACCATTTAAGAAAATGTGAGGGGGCAAAATTGGGGTGAAAAAAGAAATGCATAATGTTTAAAAGGGTAATCAGTAGTATTAACCTAGTGAATCCCACTATTCAACAGTGGCGGATCTATAGCTTGGGTAAGGGGGTCAATTGACCCCCTTAGGTTTTAAAAAAAATCAATGAAAGTATATAAAATTTTAATCTTGCCCCCCTTAAAAATTTTATGTTGCCCCTCTTGTCTGAGTTTCTCTCCTCTTGTCGGATTCCTCTGAGTTTCTCTCTTCTTGTCTGGTTCTTCTGAGTTTCTGATTTTCTCAGAGAAGAGTTTCTCTCCTCTTGTCGACTTTCAATGAAAAGCTCTCCTGAAAAGAGTTTCTCTCCTCTTGTCTTTTAGGAACTCAATGAAAAGAGAGAGATATGAGATGAAAATAGAGCTAAAGTGGGTTTTGAAGAGAGAAATATCAGTTTGGGTATTTAATAAAAAGATAAAAAACTTCATTTTATTAAATTTGTTCAAAGGTTTATTCTAATCAATCAAAGAGATAGAGAAAAAATCCAGGACGTAAATTCGTTTCTTTTATCCGAGGAGAAGGAGGTTATTTTATTGCAATTGCTCTTAAATCAAAGTTTTTTTCTAATGAAAAAGAGAGATAAAAAAAATCATACTTTGTTAATTGCCTTCATGTTTAGGTTGGGGGTATTTGTTGAATCACCTTGATGTTTAGATTGGTAGGTATTTGTTTAGTTGTTTAAATTTTGAGTGGGTTTCATATTTGTTCAAGTTTAGGTGCGGTATTTCATGTTTGTATAAGCATCTGATTTATCATATTTCTTTATACAGGAGAACTTCATATTTGATTTTTAATTTAATTTAATTTGTTTAGGCTTTGACAAAGTGGGTATTTGATCCTTGAAGCTTTTACCTAAATTTACTGTGCACTACATTGACTCATTATGTATGTTTCTCGTGTAATACTTTTAAAACTCTATTTTAATCATATTTATGTATTTATTTTAAAAATTAAATTATCCATAACTTTTTTGCCCCCCTTTGTCTGCAATCCTGGATCCGCCCCTGCTATTCAATAGGCAAATCAACAACATTTTCAAAGTTGGGAGTGGGGCAATTGCACCCCTTATCTCCATAGTGGCTCCGCCCATGCCAATGTATGCTTATTTTTTTCCACTAATTAATGGATTGGATGGCTTTAATGAATCAATTCCAACAATACAACGATTCTAGCCAGCCATGTTTGGTAGCCACTTTTGGGTCATGTTTTAGTTTTGTTACACTTTTGTTCCTTTTATAAATGGTGTTTGTAGTTGTGTTTTAAAGAAATGGGTAAAAACTGCAAAAAAATCAAAACTTGACTCAAAAGTAACTACCAAACCTGATTGGCTAGACTTACTCCCAACAATATGATTGGATGAGTTTGATCTTGGTGACCCCCTGATTTAGAAAACCAGTCATGAATTCTTTAGAAATATGAAGTCAAACCATAACAATTCATCAACCAACCAAGAAGTGTGATGCATTAAGGGTCTTGTCAACAAAATGAATAAAAATCATAATTTATTTCCTCACCTTACATAAGATCAGGAAACAAGTACTTATAAATAATAAGATGGATCATATGAGATCTCAACTTATGCTTATTCAAATCAAATTATTAGGTCAAGAGTTCTTTCTCTCATTAAGTTCAATGAAATACAATAAAACTGGAAATTTTCATTCTGGAAAATAATATGCTATGATGTTTCCTCACCTTGAGCAACAGCATCATCTCAACATTTAACTTGGACTCTGATTGACAACTGATCCATCCGCTTGAACATCTGAATGTTGGGACATGAACACAAGTAGCCATACTACTTAGACCCTAGGTTTAAAAGTCATTGCATGTTTATTTTTGGCCAAACATAGTTTTAGTCCATATGCATTTAAAATGGTTAGACCTGAATATGAACTTCATCATGTTGATCCCTTGTTAATGCAACTAGACAACGACTCCCACTCTTGAACTTTATTCGAACTTTATTCGAACAACTCCACCACAAGTCTACTGCAAAGATGGTACCCCATTGGCATATTTTAATAGTTCATTTTGTTTGCTTTAATATGATTTCATTTCTTAGAGTTTTGACATTAATCAAATACAAAATTAACCCTATATTGTATGCTTGCATATTTTTCTACTTAAGGCGTGTCTAACTTGAGTTTATGAAGAACATACCAGCTTCACCTTTTACCTTGGTTACGTAACTGAAAAATGTTTACATACATATAAGCATCAATGTAAATTTTGATTTTCGCAATAAGTTATGCGGGCGCATACACACTAGTTTGTTTAATGCTAGCCTCTTGATGTTAAAGTGTTAAAAAATGCTTGAAGAATATTTGGGACAATTATTATTAGGCAGCGACTACTCCACACCACCATTTTCGCTTTTTCACACAATTCTACTATCCCACACCACCTACTTTCTTTCTCACACTACCATACTTTCTCACACCACCTATATAAACAAAAACCTAAATTTTTTTCCTTCACCATTCAAATCGACAAACGATTACTCCCTCTCCCATTCGAAATTCCTCCCTCTCACACATTCAAATCTCTTCCATATCTCTCCCCACACTCAAATCTCTTGCAAATCTCTTCACTCTCTGATTGATGTCAAAAACCGACATTAATGTCGTTGCATGATTTTCGACATCAATAAAAGAAATATCTATTATTTTTATTTATTTTTTTCCTTCAACCTGCAATACATTTCAACAATGCACAGTGGAAGTAGGGGTTATCGACTACTTCATGTGGATTAGAAGACAAATCTGATTTTTAATTTAAAGAATAAAGAGACGAGTAAATTAATGGATAGTGAAAATAAATTAAAGGTTAAAGAAGAAAGAGAAACAGTTGAAAAAGAGAAACAAAGATAAAACTTCTTCATTGGAATTAAACTGTAATACATGCACTTCTCTACCAAGTAAAAATATAAAGCCAAGAACTACAACTAAAAAAAAAACTATCAAATAAAAACTATCTTTTATGAACTCCATGTATGGGGTATTTATAGGTAAAAATGATTTGAGTGAAATAAGAAAACATGGTTAAGCAAAACAAGGAAACATGGTTTGAGTTAAAAAATGAAACATGGTTGAATGAGACAAGGAATGGTTGAGTGGAACAAGGAATGGTGTTGGAGGAATAAGGAAACATGTCTTGTAGAGATTTTCTTTATGATAAAGTTGGCCATGTGGACGTCCAAATCTTCATATTGATTTTCTCGAGATCTGTAGTTGTTGTTTTGTGGGCTTGACTTCATGGGTCTTGGGATTGAAATTCTTTAATCCTAATGAATGCATTTGAACTCCCATTGAGCCTTCTAGTTGTTGAATTTAGCCTTATTGTGCCACTTTATGCATGATTTGAGATTTGTGCTTGAATTCCAACAAAATGCACAAAAAACACGTAATGAGATATTTTTATTTGATGATTGGACTTAACAATTGTATATTTATGAGTGTAAAATCGATGTTTTGGGTGATTTATCATTCTCCATAAAAAATCTCTCAAAATCGAAACCCTTACATATCGAAACCCTCAAACTCTCCAAAACGCAACAGCTTAAAAACGCCACCTCTCAAAATGCAAAATGCATCTCTCTTGCGACTCCAACTCTTCTGTAAGTGACCCATCCATTATATCCTTTTGTTTAGGATTTTTGTTTGGATTATAAGTGAGTCATCCATTGTTTGCTTTTGTGTATTTGAGTATTTGTTTCTATATTTAAAGTAGAATTTTTTATGTTTTTTGTGCATTAATCGTTTAGTTCGTCCCTTGGTAATGAAAGTAATTGCGAATACGGATTTGGTGGTCACTAGAGCTCTGAATTGGTATTTTTCTTATTAGAATGTAGGGAAATGAGATGTATAATGTTGTTTTACATCCAAATTGGCTAAAGTATTGCTTAAAATTTTGTAGAATTTATTGTACAAAAAAATTGTCTTGAAGTATTTGTTTCATTTTATTTGAAGGTTTATCATGTCTTCTATTGGTCGTGATGTTGGTGGGGATGATGGAGGTGATAGAGGTCAAAGACGACCCATGACAGTGTCTGCTAGAAAATAAAGAGTAGAAAAAGGGCAAAAAACAGGTAGAAGAATGAAAAAAAAAAAAAAAATGCAACAAAATACAAACAAAAAAGTAAGGAGAAAGATGAGAGATGAGCAAATGGGGATTCAAATAGATCCTCAAGAAGAGAAGATGAGAGATGAACAAATGGGGATTCAAATAGATCCTCGATAAGCATATAGATAAGTAATTGTATCGCAAAGTCAACCCCAATCAGAAGGGCAAACAGGTTGGAGTGGTGCGGGTATTGGACATGAAGGTGAGGAGTTAGAGGAGTGTGAAAACGTGTTTGTGGATGAGGAGGCAGGGGATGATTAAGAAACAGCTATAGAGGAGGGTAAAGAAAAAGAAGATGTTAGACGAGACTCTTATCCTGGTGGTCCTGTGGATTGTTCCACATTAGACGATTACTATGGCCATATTTCTCGTGCCATTTGGGATGGTGAGCCTGTAAGTTAATAATTTTAGTTGGTTAAATTATATAAACGTGTTATTTATATATATTTGGGCATTGAATTACTTAATGTATATGTTTCTTGTATTTAGGAACGAGACGCATTGCGGTGTCGTTATCAATATAGGGAACTTTATAGATTAGGTTTTGAATCATGAGCCAAAATAAGTAAAGAAAATGATTTCCCTTGATTAAATATCGTAAGAACGTCTTGATAAAGTGACCATTTGTGCTTTCGTGGAGCGTTGGCAACCTGAGACCAAAACTTTCCACCTACCTTTTGGAGAGATGAGCATCACCCTTGACGATGTATACCGTATAACTCATTTGTCAATTCTTGGTAAGTCGATTAGAACGTTGATGAAGATGACGGTAGATGAATGTATTACATTATTGGTGGATGGTTTGGGGATAGAAAGTAAGAAGCAAATGTCCATGTCAAGAAGCATGGGAGATCTGTGTAGGGGTTACTTATTGTTTTTTCTGGGTATGACTATATTAGCTGATAAAAGTGGAACAAAGGTTTATATTGAATATTTGAAGATGTTGATGGAGGTGGATGATGTTAACAAGTATGCATGGGGCGTAGCAGTTTGGCAGTTTTGTTTCGTCAGTTAGGCGGCGCTAGCAGAGAGTGAACGAGGCAAATTGTTGGATATTTGCCTCTTTTGGAGGTATGTTTCAAATTTTTTATTTTGTTAATTACCCTCATAATATATAAGAATTTCATAATATTTATTTATGTTATTTTCATTTTATGGGCATGGATATATGATCACTTTAGACTCTGGGGTAATGCAAAATTGTCGTGCGATGCTAGACTCCCCACCATGGCTAAGTGGGAACCCCCACAAATTCTAGGGGTTTTGAACGAACAAATCATCACTCTTAGGGAGTATATCGATGACATGTCTCCTGAAAAGGTAAAAATGCATCTTTAAGTTCAATAAAAAAAATTTGTATGTGTCATATATTAAAAAGTTTTAATTATTATAATTCGCAGGTACTTTGGGACCGTTACGTGGAATCCAAGGGAACCACTCCCCTTCATGGCATCACATGGTTCACAGGATGTTTGACATGCCTCGACATAGAAAAACCCTATCACTTTGATAGAGTTATGAAACAAATGGAAAAAGTACAAGTCATCCCAATTCTTCCAATCCAAGCCAAAACGAAGAATAGAGATCGATCTGGCAAACACTATTACGTGAAGTATGAAGTGTTGTCTTCGTTCGCTTGAAGGTGGCATTATCATGTCGTGCCAACTAACCAACAAGGTGCCCCCGTGAAGCTTCCATGCGACTGTACAACGAATTACTTGGATTGGTTTCACCGCATTAGCCATCCCTTCGTACAACCACCGAATAAGAAGAGAAGTCATCCCCTAAGAAGACATTTGTTTTTTTCAAATCAGAGGGCAAGTACAAACATTTTACACTTATATAATTTCAAAAATTAACATGGTTTGCACTAACATCTAATGTTTCCCTGTAGGAGATTGTCATTGCTCATGCTCGTAACTTGATCAATGCCTCTATTGAAAAAGAGGGGAACGTCGACAAAGTTATTTTGCCTACTCGGCAAAATAGAATACGAGATTTGCTAGATGAAATGTCTACTCCCATTACCTTGGAAGAAGAGGAAGAAGAGTCTGACGTACGCCCCAGTGTTGATAGTGGTGAAGTTGGTGGAGGAAGTGAGTGTCAAAGCAAATCGAGGCATGAACAAAGATTCTATGTTCAGAGGCGACAAAGATAGTGTCTTTATTTTGTAAATTTCGGAAACAAACATTTGGGAAATATTTGTTTAGAAGCTTTAAGTTTTGTAAACTTTAGAAAAAAAAATTGTAAACTTCATAAATATTTTTTAACGAACTTTATGTTTTTACTTATGTTCGATATTGATTGTTCATTTGTTAAGAAGCTTTTATATTTTTATTTTGTTACAATGAATTGAATGTGAGGCTATTGTTGTAACAAAAGAAACAAACATTGCGAAAATGACAGAATTTGCAGAAATGTTTTTTAGAAATGGATTGCAATGGATTGGTTTAGTTATGAAAATAATGTGACATCATGTCAAAATAATGTCTGAAAATAAAGTGAAAAAGTGTAGGTTCGATGCGACAATGCGAATAAGGTCATAAAAGAAAGATTGAGAAAAAAATTATTAGAAAACTCGGTTTCAGCAAAAATGTGCAGATTTTCTCTATTCGCATGGAACAATGCGGGCTATTTGAAAAAGCTCGTAGAGTTCTAGACGAACAAATAAAAAATTTCAAAAATTTTTACTGTTCGCCTGGAACAATGCGGACTTTTTTCAGAAAGTCTACAGAGTTCCAGGTGGGGTTTTAAAAAAAATCCCCTGGATTACTGCGGGATTTTTGAAAAAGCCTGCATTGGTCCAAGCGAACAGGAAATTTTTTTGAAACAAATTTTCTGTTCGTTTGGAACCCTGCAGACTTATTGAAAATGTTTGCATTGTTCTAGGCGAACGGTAATATTTTTTGAAACAAAAAAAATTTGTTTGCCTGGAACTCTACGGGGTTTTTCAAATAGCCCACATTGTTCCATGCGAATAGACAAAACCCAACACATTTTTGTTGAAACTCAGAAAAATTTTCAATTTGTCAAAAAACATTTTAAACTTAGTTTTCTAAAGTTTATGCGCATCAAACCTAAACTCAAATCATACAAGTCTTCCAAACTAATCTTTTATGTGAATTTCATACAAGTCGCATTGTCACATCAAACTAGATTTGTCTAATTTTTTCTGATATTATTTTCTGATTTCGCATTGTCGCATCAAAATAATCTTTTATCTGATTTCACATTGTCACATCAAACATAAAAAAAAACTCAAACTAAATAGAATCAAATTCCATATAATATATTAACAAAAACTCGAATCATACAAGTCTTCCGTAACAAAAAAAAACGGCGACTTTTCTAACAAAACAATGGTTCCTATGTCACAATAAATTTACATTTTCCATACATTTTTTTCATCACAATAATGATTAGCAAAATACAATATGAGCATCAGTCCAATATGGTCACCACCTTGTTCGACTTCTTCACATTCTTTTTTTTTTTCATTGAACTTCCTCACCATTGTCGCACCAATACCAAGCTGGACATCGAAACTACTCTTCAACGAGATTCCCAAAGGAAACATGCGACAAGACCAAGTTGGTACTATAAAAGGCAGTGGTGGCTTTGGTTGCATATGAAGGAAGATATAAGACTGCTCTGAGCCAAGTGTTCCACGAAACAAACGCGTCTTTCGTCAAACTATGGTGCCGAATAAACATAGGGAAAACATGTCATGTTTTGGTTCTCATAACAAACAAAGATGCATTGGTAACGGTTTGATGCTAGCTCTAACATATCAGGGTCCATAAACCAACTTTTCATGTCTATTCGCACCTGGCCCTCTAGAATTACCAAAGCGTCCTTCACAACTTTTACCCTTGACTCGTGCCACATTGCAAGCCACAACTCTTCATTACTTTGAAGCTCCATCAGCAGGTCTTTCCGTACATGTTTCCAACAGTTTTCATCGTCATAATGAAGGAATTTGGCTATGCATCGAA
This sequence comes from Berberis vulgaris, assembly GCA_963556465.1. NCBI lineage: Eukaryota > Viridiplantae > Streptophyta > Magnoliopsida > Ranunculales > Berberidaceae > Berberis > Berberis vulgaris. The sequence goes on from OY747127.1 coordinate 25,851,149, forward strand.
AGCCACAATTTATGTCGCCTAGAACATTGTCAATGTCGTAAATATAATCCCGTATCCAAAACGGAATCTGCCTCATTAATCTATTGTTATCAATTTTCGGCTTTCCCTTTTTGATTGACAACTTCTTACTTTTGTCTTTCATGTCTTCTTGTGTCACGGCGTATTCGTGTACCGAGGGATCCCTTTTTGTGGACCTCTCGTGCTTAGCCAACTTCTTTTTTTTAGGTCTCCCCTTTCCAGCCACAAGGCCTGTTGAGGTGGAGACTGACATTTCCGTCTTGGAAAAAGATTACATGTAGTTGGCAGGAGTCATGGACAGGTCGAACCTTAGTGACACGTAGGTCGAGGCCCTGAATGACCATCTGGTGCGGTTCGCAATGGTAGCTTCCGCTGGTGCTGATTCGCATGGGACCAATGTTGTAGGAGGCTCCTGTGAAGATTCTCCTGAGGTGGTAGAATCTGATCGACCTACTGTTGATTCCTCTGAAGGTGGTTGCGGTACCGTCTCATTCTAGGCCACATCTAGAAGTGTTGGGGGGTCCTTTGGATAATTCGTTCCCTTCTCTTCCTCTGATCCCATTAAGCTGCCTCGCAATGAAGGGTCGGTTGTTAACGACAAAGGAAGGCCACGGAGGAGAGTCTGAAGACGACGGCGACCACGAAGGGTGGTGCTGGTGGAATCCCTGATCCGGGAAAGCTTCATCCGGGTGCCCGGATAAACTTGTTCGCACCCGACTTGGTAAAGATGAGCTCACAAGTCTGGCACAAAGAGGTGGACATAGAGTATGCTTCGAGAAAGCATATAAGCAGGCGTCACAACTGGTTGATGGATCACGCTCCTAAACCGAAAGAGGATACATTGGGAAGGATGTATGGATAAGGGTCTAAAGTACCTTATGTTGGGTATGTCTCACATGAGCCACATGGTCGTTGCTGGAACGCAATTCAAGGCGGCTCGTGAGAGAGTATATACCTTGGATCGTGTCTTCTCGTACATGCAACTGTTGTATTTTGACACGCTCCGTGAAATTGAGCGGCTTAAGAAGCAGGCCGAGGAAAAGCGATTGGATCAGTCAGTTGTGGCCGCTGAGGCTCAAAGGGCTCGTATGGAACACCTCGAACATGATCTGACAGAGGCGATGTCTGAAAGGGGCGGACTTAGGCAGGAGTTTTGAACTGTTGTCTTTCGCTGAATAGAGTGCTTCGAAGGAAGCCGACTGGGCTGCTGAGAAGCAACATTTGGAATCTGATGTGGAGTTGTATGCTCGAAAAGTGAGGAAGGTCGATAAACAACTCGAATTGGGGCAGCATGAACTTAGTGCCATGAAGAGTAGTCTGGCCACAAAGTAGTCTCAGGTCGATGTGCTGACTAGCAAGTTGGAGCTACTGAAGCGTGAACTTGTTGATGCAAAGGTGCGGGAGAAAAAGTTTTTTTAGGAGCAAGGCAAGTGTGAGTTCTGTTGGGTTGTACATGGACGGCTGGAGCTGTTGGCACTGATGAAAGAGGACCACCCGGAGTGGGATCTCAGCCGTTTTATAGGAAGATGTCATATGTGGACCTATATGTTACCTCGACGTCATCGAGCGAGGAAGACAGTTTGAGGCCTGGTGTCCAAGCTGCGGCGTGTGTGGACACAACTTCTGCTCCTTCTTCCGCTAGGCTTAACTCTTCCATTTCTGTACCTTCCCCTGACAAGGAGTGAAAGTTGTGTGTTTGTACTCTTTTTGTCTTTGATCGTTAATGAGAACGGTTTTATCTGTTCTGTACTTGTTGTCTCTATTGCATGCTTTTCATTTCGCCTTGTCGTCTTGCTTTGGCATAGGCTAGTTGAATCAATAGGACGTTGACTGGTCTGTCTGCGGTAGAAAGCTTGACTGCTTTGTGCTGTGAATGATTCGGGGTCATTGCGGTGTAGTCATGTTTGGTAGTGGGCATGTTGTGAACAGTTTAGCTGGGGGTTGAGTCATCCGAGTTGTGCCCTGTCCTCAAGGTAAGCTGCTCGACAATTACTTTGTTTGTCTGATCGGTCGACTATAGTTGTTGTTGTGAGCGAGTTGTGATGGTCGAGCGTGCGTGTCAGAGCGTTCCTGAATGTTAAATCTCAAAGATAGCATCTACGTCTTACTCCATAATGGCCACCTCCGCCACTTCTCGATTAACCCTGTCGTCCGGCTTTGCGCTAGAATTCGGGATCTTGAGAGGAATAGGAGTTGGACATGGTCCATGGATTGGGTCGTTGACTCTTGGATGTCATTCTCATCCCCGCAGTCGGAAATTACACCCTACCTGTGTCGACCTGATACTTGTCCCAGGTTCACCGTTCCGACAGATCGAGCGTGTGGGCTAGCTGTATCTGGCAGTGGCTCATCGCGGGACTCCCGATTGCCGATTTTGTACCCCCACATACCACATTTGAGGGTCGCGTTTGCTGGATCATGGTTATGTTTGTTTCGGACAGTTCACGTCGCTTGTGCAATCAGACAGTAAGTCCTCACTCCATGCTGATCAGATGCCTTAGTATGCCATCTTGCGTATCCCATTCGCTTATCTTTGCTGTCACTGGCAGATTACTCACATCGGAGGGTTTGCAAGTCTTCGTCGATCATCGTCCATAGCAGAATTGTCTTAGCGAGTCTTTTACTTTAGTTCACATTGTATTCGGACGCTTATAGTGCTCAGTCTTTGTATCTGCCTCAAGGCGTTCGCGATATGTAGCCTTTTGTATTTGCCTCAAGGTGTTTATTGTTACATCTTTCCGATAATCAATAGAGTTTGTTTTTTGTAATTCTTCCTTTACATCTTAAATGATTACGAATCACATAAGCTTTTTAAGAACTAAAACTCAATATTGACTATGGAAAGGGAAACAAACAACTTAAAACAAGCTAACTGTTGACGGAAATAATTTGATCCCGGCCTTGAAGTGAATTTGGGTAGTTCTCGCGGATTGTTTAGCGAACTATCGAGGCGTTACATAGGTCACTGAAGAGTAAACCTTGCAGAGAGGCAGATCTCCGCGCCCACGGAATGTCAGGGGGATGTGTTCCCATTTTCCATGGCCTTTACGACTTGCTGAGCAGAAGAGCTGATTACTCTTGTATCGCTTGAAAATGACGTCACTTCTGTCTTTTGGCCTTGCACTGGGTCGGGCTGCTCTACATGATGTAGCTGAATCTGGGAACACTCTATTTGTTAGTGCGGCATAGTGGCAACCTCGTGTCGTAGGTTGGTTTCCACATGGTTCCTTCGGAGTGGTTAGCAGTATACTTAACACACTGGTAAAGGGTGGAGACACTACTTCCATTTGGTGGAGCCAAGGTCTTCCCAAGATGAGATTGTAGGATGACGGTGCGTCTACCAGCATGAAATTCAGAAATAGGACTTTCCTGAGTTGCGGCTCCCCTGCTACCGTAGCCAACCTTATCTTTCTGAGGGGGAAGTACTTCTCCCCGCTGAATTCGATCAGCCGGTGTTTTGAATACGTCGGGCTTTCCTCTTTGAGGTCCATGCTGCGGAACGCATTGTAGAACATAACGTTAAGTGAACTTCCTGTGTCCACCAAAACTCTCTTTACTTCCCACTTTGCGATGGAAACAGATATGACCAAGGCGTCGTTGTGCGGCGCTCGGACTCCATCGAGGTCCTTGTCCGTGAAAGTCAAAGTGGGAATGGTGATCTGAACCCATGAGTGGCAGATGTGCATGTCCTCACCCGCGGATTGTGTTCGCATATCCAGTAGTGTCCGCTTGCGGGACCTGTATGACTGGTCTTCATTCGGTATGACTCCATGAAGGACGTAGATTATCCCTGGAGTCGCCTTCTTTATTTCTTTAACTAACTCACCCCGTCCTTTGTTTGTTCCGTTGGCTTCTCAGACTTCAGAAACTCTTTCAGTTTGCCTTTGTAGATCCAGTACTCAACTTCATACCTCAGACTCTTGCAGTCGTTGGTGTTGTGGCCACCCTCTTTGTGGTACGCACAATATTTGCCGTTATGGTGCTTGGAGGGGTTTCCGTGTGTCTTTGGGGGCCACTTCAGGTCCTCCCATCCTTTCATGGAGTTAAGTACGTTCGACTGGCTGGCGCTTAGGGGTGTCACGGTTCTGGATCCAACGTAGTTAGATGATTTCTCCGGACTGGGACGACCAGGGTCCGGCCTGTTTTCACTGCGCTTCCTTTTGCTTTGTTCCTCGTCCTCGCGACTCTTTCCCTCTTTTTGTCCCTAAGAGAGGAGGGCCTCCTGTCGCCTTCGATTTCCCTTTTAGTTGTCCTTGATTCCTCTAGGGTGATGTGTCTCTGGACACTCTTGGGGAGCTTCATCATGTCCAGAGGTGGCTCCAAGCTGAGGTCCTCCAAAAGCTTTCCCTCTCAGAGGCTCGCAGTGAAGGTCATCACGGCTGTATCGTCGCTGCACTCGTCGATGAGGGTCAGCTCGTTGTTGAAGCGCGTGACATGCTCTCGGAGCGTCTCGCCAGACCTCTACCTTAGAGAGTATGTAGTGCGGGCCTTTTCTGAAACGCTGGCTTCTGGCGAAACGTGTTAGGAACTCCTTCTCCAGTGTTTTGAAATAGTCGATTGACTTCGGTGGAAGGCTGTGGAACAATGTCAGCGCATGGCCTTTTAGACTAGTGGGAAAGGTTCTGCACATGATAGACTCATATCCTTCTTTGAGGGCCATTACGTGTTGGTAATGGCGCAAATGATCGAAATGATCGGTAGTCTCGTCATAGGAGTCAAGCTTCGGGGGAGTGAACTTTCTCGAAAGGGCCTCGTTCATGATTCGATCCACAAATGGTGGGATGGAAAAGCGGTACAATACATCCCGATCGTGCGCCTCTCTACAGAAGGGGTTCCCAGGGCTGAGCCTCTTTGTCCTGGCATTGAACTCAGTGTTAGCCGCATAACCTCATTTAGTCCAATAAGAACTAGCGGGTGCTTGGCTTTCATGAGCTTGCTCCATATCATCTACTGGAGACGGAGGTCTGTGTTGTTCCTGGTCTCCATTAGTGGGTGGTGGATTCTGTCGCGTGAGAGCCTCCATTGCTTTGGAGATCCGTTGTATTTGGGATGCCAGCATATCGACTCTGGGATTTGTTGCTGCTGTCGTCGGTACAAGAGCGTGAGTCGGTTGCGCGTGCAAGATAGGAGATGTTGAAGGAGGTGGTATAAGGACACCCGAAACATTCGACGTGTCCCCAGGTTCTCCATTGTCACGTGACCTGGTGGTCACCATCTCTCTGTGTTTTGAAAGGAGACAACGATTAGTGTATGTAAGGTTAAGAACTATGTCGTCCCCACGGACGACACCAAACTGATGAAGTCATTTTTCACTCCCTGCTCTGACCCGGTTCTTGCTGACCTATTGACCTGCACAAGTAGCACACGTGAGCCACAGACCACCGTTGTGGTGGCCGATGGCACACCAATGCTAAAGTGTAAGGAAGGTGTAATGCTGCAACAGGGAATTTGTAGTGTACCTTAGCTTACCAACCTCATGTCTTATTTATAGTGCAAGGATTCTTGGTTAACCAGGCCATCGCAGACGTAGTTTAAGGATGAGATCTTTGTGGAGATCCCTCTCTAATTAGAAGTCGTGTTGTAGGATGGAAGTTCCATGTTAGCTCTGTGCTCCTAGATACGCGGGAGATAGTTCCCAATCCAAGAGCAATCTGTAGAAGGGAGTTTCCCTGTGTGGAAGATACTTTGGTGTTTGCTTCCTAGTTGGAAGCGGAGAGCAGCTGTAGTTGTCCGTCTGAAACTGATCCTCAAGATACTTGCCTAAGGAGGGCTAACGGGTATTGAGGACAACTATGAGGCGTGTGGGCCTAGCGTGCTGTGAGAGTCCGGGTCCGCTTGGCGGACTGAAGTCGAGCGGGCTTAAATCCCTTGGGTCGGATCAGTGTTGGGCTGATGTTGGGGCTTGTAGTTCCTCGAGATCATCATGACACGTGTACAGCTTAGGGTGTGACCTTTTTATGTATCATCTCCTGGTGAACATGTGTTTAGCCAGGTGGCTTTAGTAACAAACTATTACAAGATTACAAAAATACCCTTGCTATTTGAATTTCACTAATTTGAATGTGGCGCCATTTTTTATGCCCAACTGATAATTCACTGTGTTTCTTCTTCAACTTCATCTAGGAACGTGACATTGCCTTCCCCTTAAGACTAATCCTTGTCCTCAAGGATTAAATTTGGGAAACATGGCATGTATGTATTGCTAGTCCTCCCACGTAGCGTCCTTAGCTGAAGAATTTGACCATTGTATTAAGACTTGCGTGACTGCTCGATTATGTCGAGGAACAAGTCGTCGAGCAAGTATGGTCGTGGGTTCGGTTATGAAATTCCCTGAATTATCTACCAGTGGAAGCAGAGCAGGAATGGTGGTAGCTCCTAATTTCTTCTTTAGTGAAAAATAATTGTACGTAAAAACTGCTCCGATGCACTAGATGACTTGGAATGGTCCGTAGAAACGGGAAGACAGTTTGAGATTCCGGCGTATGTTCTCCGACATCTGCTTGTACGGTTGGAAACGCAGGTAGACCTAATCACCAATGGTAAACTATCTCTTTGTTCTGTGTTTGTCTGCTTGGGCCTTCATTATCTTTTGAGCACGATGTAGCTTCTCATTAACAATGCTGAGCATTTGGTCTCTGTCAGAGAAGTATTGTTCCACGTCATTTATGGATGTGTTTGTGAGATGAGGAAGGGCTAGCAGAGGAGTATACCCATATAATATCTTAAATGGGGATGTTTGCAGGCTGTAGTGGTATGATGTATTGAACCAATACTCGGCGAGATACAACCACTTAGACCATTGAGAGGGTGCGTCACTAGTCATACATCGTAGGTATGTCTCTAGGTAGGCATTAGTGCGCTCGGTTTTGCCGTCTGTCTGAGGATGGTAAGCTGAGCTCATACTGAGTGTTGTTCTTAAGGCGGTGAATAAGTCTTGCCAGAGGGCAATTATGAAAATTTTGTCACGATCAAATACAATGGAAATGAGAAGACCATGTAGCTTGTATACATTCAATAAGAATAGATTAGCCACTGTTGCAGAAGTATATGGATGTGACAAAGCCAGAAAATGGTTGTATTTAGTGAGACGGTCAATAACTACAAGGATGATTGTTTTGTGGTTGGATGGTGGCAAACCCTCAACAAAGTCCATTGAAATATGTTGCCAAGCTTGGTTGGGTATGGGTAAGGGTTTGAGAAGACTTCCATAAGAGGATTGGTAATGTTTATTTCTCTGACAGTTATCACATTCAGTCATGTAGTGGAGTACTGTTTGCTTCATTTTGGGCCAAAAAAAGTATTGTTGCAGTCGTTTATACGTAGTGGTTATCTCTGAATGACCACCCAAAGGAGAGTTATGGAGTTCTTGCATAATGTGTTGTCTGAGGTGACCAGCTGAACCAACATATAGTTGGTTTCTGTGTTTGAGTAGTCCATTCAGCAAAGTAAAAGAGGGTTTACCATCAGGTTGTACAAGTAGTTGTTGCATGAGCTGTTGAGCAGATTGGTCTGTGTCATAGGAAGAGATAATGTCTTGTATCCACTGTGGTAAGGCTATGGACAGAGCCAAACGATGCATTCCTAAATTAATGCACCTAGACAGTGCATCAGCAACCGAGTTGTCCGAGCCCTTTTTATAAAATATCTCATAGTCGAAGCCAAGTAACTTAGCTAACCACTTATGTTGAGTCATTGTAGTCACCTTTTGGGCCAAAAAATACTTAATACTTTGATGGTTAGTGAAGATTTGAAATTTGGAACCAAGTAGATAGGAGCTCCACCTATTGACAGCCATTACAATTGTTAAAAGTTCTTTCTCATAGGTTGAGAGGGTGAGGTTTCTTTGACTAGGGGCTTTGCTGAAGTAGGCTATTGGCCAACCATTTTGGGATAATACAGCTCCAACACCTTGTGTACATTCATCAATTTCAATGGTGAAAGATAGGTTGAAGTTGGGAAGGGCTAAGACGGGTGCTTGACACATGGCCTCTTTCAGTTTGGTGAAGGCTTGTGTGGCTGAGTTGGACCACTGAAGTGAATTCTTCTTGAGAAGATCAGTCAGGGGATGAGCTATTTTTCCATACTCTTTGATAAACTTTCGGTAATAACCTGTGAGTCCCAAGAATCCTCTCGGTTGTTTAATGTAGGTAGGGAGAGGCCAATTGGTCATGGCTTCTAGTTTTCTTGGCTCAGCCTCCACACCATGGTCACTGATTATGTGTCCAAGATACTCAAATTTGGGTTGGGCAAAAAAAACATTTGGATGATTTAACACAGAGTTGATGTTGCCTTAATATAGAAAAACATGGAGATGATCTATATGATGATTGAGAGATGGGCTATATACCAATATATCATCAAAGAATACCAGGAGAAATTTTCGTAAGAGATCATGAAAGATTTGATTCATCAAAGTTTGGAAAGATGCATGGGCATTTGTGAGACCAAATGGCATCACTTTGAACAGTGCCCATGATGGGTTTTCAATGCAGTTTTATGAATGTCAGGTGGGTGTACTAAGATTTGGTGATACCTTGACCTAAGTCTAGTTTAGAGAACATTGTAGGACCATGTAATTCATCCAATAACTCATCTATGAGAAGCATAGGGAACTTATCTTTGATGGTGATTTTGTTTAGTTTCCTATAATCAATATAAAATCTCCAAGGCCCGTCTTTCTTCTTCACTAATAGGATTGGGGCAGCAAATGGATTGTGGGAGTGTTGTATGAGCCATGCCTCCATCATTTATTGTATCAAGTGCTCAATGACTTCCTTTTGCATATAAGTCACTTTGTAAGAGTTTTGTGATGGAGGTAGTTGTCTTGGTTTAAATGGTATGTGATGGTTGAGTGTCCTATTTGGTGGTAAGGATGTGGGTGTTTGAAACAGATCAGTGAACTCTTGAAAAAACTCTTGTATTTCTGAGTATTGTTGGGTTTGAGCATTTGTAGTAGTTATAGAGAATAGGTGGCACATAAATGAATTGGCATGCTTTTTGAGAAGTTTAGAGATACCTTTAGCCTCCATCATGCAAAAAGTACTTGAGTCTGAGCTTCCCTATAGAGTAACAGTTCTGCCATTAATATTTAAGGTCAACTGGAGCTTTTGCAAGTTGAACATGACATCTCCAAAGAGTTGTAACCAGTCACTACCTAACACCATGTCGTATCCACCAAGAAGTAATAACCTGACTCTTCCTTCGAATGGTATGCCTTGCATGGTCCACTGCAACTGTTGACATACTGCATTGCTGGTGAGTTGTTGACCATTGGCAATTTTAACAACCATTTGTGGGGTGAGAGTAGTAGGCCACCTTGTTTCCTTAATCACCCTAGGATCCAAGAATGAGTATGTGTTTCACGTGTCTGTTATAATGGATATGGACCTTTTTTTAATCATTCCTTTAAGCAGCAAAGTGTTTGTGGAGCAGCTGTCATGTATGGCATGAAGTGAAATTTCCATGTCTATTGGAATTTCTTGCAATAGATTCTCAGTAACAACTTGAAGGTCTGGTTCTTGTTCTTTTACTATCTCTTCTTCAGGGATTAGCATGTATAACTGTTGTTGCTTACAGAGGTGGTCTGGCTAGTACTGTTCCTCGCAGTTATAACAGAGGTTTTTCTCTCTTCTAATCCTCATTTGATTAGGAGTCAACCTTCAAATGGGTGGAATTGTGTGGTTGGTTCTAGGGACTGTTGGAGTGAATGTAGTATAAGGTTGCCTTGAGGTATGCGTGGTGTTGTAAGTAAACGGTTGGTTTTGAGTATGAGAGGAGTAATTGGGTCTATTTGTTAGGGGAATGGTTTTAGAGTGTGTTTGTCTGTGAATGAAGGATGATCCAGCAAAGTGTTTAGGATTGTGATTTTTCTGATTGGAAGCTTTATGCATCTTGGCTAGAGATAGAGCTTGGTTGATTGTAGTAGGTTTGAACAGTTGCACTAAGGCCTTAATTTCATCTTTCAAGTCACTCAAAACAAAGTATGTCTCATCTAGATGACTATTATGTGAAAGCATCAACGACTTTAGTTCCTAAAACTTATTGCAATACTCATTCACTGATCCTTCTTGGCTCAGTTTATTAAACGAATCTACATAGTTATCCGAGACGGCTTCCTCAAATTGTTCACACAAATCATGGACAAAGACTTTCCACTGGAGCATTTCTTTGCCTACTTGATTGTCAAGGAACCATAAATCAGCTCTGCCAACGAGATGGATTGATGTCATATTCACCCTATTCTCTTCTACCACTTGGAAGAAGTTAAAATATCTTTTACATTTTTTTTTCACCCATGACCTAGGGTTGGTATAATCAAACTGTGGAAAATCAAGTCTAGGGAGACAGGGTAGCATACCTTGGTTTTCCCAATGATTTTGCAAGTTTGATCCATGATCGTGGTTGCTGAAATTGGAGTGGACAATGAACTTGGTTCAGCAGCTCGGGATGGTCCAGGTTGATTTTAAATCAATTGGATTAAGTGTTCGAACTTGTTCTCCACACGTTTCTTCTGCGTCTCGTTGGATTGAGCCAATTTCTTGAACTCGTTCCCCAATAGTTTTATCTGACCGGCTGTTTCACTATGATTCTTTATGGTTTCCCTCGTAATTTGCTCGGTCTTTTTTGCTCTAGTTTCCATGGTTTCAAGGATGATCAACTATTTCACAGATCCAAGGTTTCAACACTACTTTGATACCAAATGTCACGAACGTTACTTTCAGAAAGAATTCAATAGAGAATTTGAAAAGGAAATTGGAATTAGAAAGGAAGAACTGAAAAGTACTTCTCTTCTGCTCTCAATTTAGCAGAAAAGCCTAACTATTACAACTCACTTGATACTTATTTTTCTTTTCTTTTTATACATAGATATTATAATAGACTTTCAAACTTAAGCAATACCCGACGAACACGAGTTTACCCAAGTGGCTTTAGTAACAAACTATTACAAGATTACAAAAATACCCTTGCTATTTAAATTTCACTAATTTGAATGTGGCGCTATTTTTCGCGCCCAACTGATAATTCACCGTGTTCTTCTTCAACTTCATCTGAGAACGTGACATAAATATCGATGGGAAGCAACTTCATCGGATCTCATCTCTGTGAGAAGCTATTGTTTGAGATTGCTCACAAGATCATATGCATTGATGTCTAAAATGGCAAGTTAAACATCACCTCGAGTCGCCCACTTGGGCAGATCAGATCGACTTCCACCGGATCAACACCAAGCATGACTCCCGCCTCGAAGGTCTCGTCAAGATGACAGATCCGGTTAGCTTTTTTCCTCTTCGATTTCATGTATGTGCTGGTGGTTTCCATGTCTGCACTAGAGGGGTTAAAGAAGACTTGTTAACTTGGAGGGTAAGGAAACTGCACGGATGGTGAGGGGTTTTCTTGGGATTCATGAGGAGGATTGGGGAGTGTTTGATTTTGAAAGTGAGTGGGGATTGTTGAAGCGTTGCCATTGTAGGTGGCGAAGACGAGCAATAAGTGAAGATTTTTTTTGTGGTGGCTTTTGGAGAGTTGAGAGGTGGAGGAGAGGAGTTTTGAGGGGAATGGACAGTGAAGATTGTGGGATGATGGAGGATCTATGGTGGTGGAGGATTGGATTATCTTGTGGAGGGAGAATGGGAGCCTCTTGTCAACAGGTCCAATTCGAGTTGGGATAATAGAGGCTTAATTTGAGTTGGACTTGTGCTTGAAACAAGTCCATTACAGTAATCGGGACGGTCTGAGACTAAATTTGTGGATCCCAATTTCGTCCCGATTCGAATCAATCCGAGACCGGGACAAAATTTGGAGGAGTCAATTTGTCCTGGTTCGAACTAGATTAGGACCATATGGTCCAAGTAGAACAAGGTCGAGACTGAGATTGTTGCCCATCCCTAGAAATGCTCTAAAAAAATGGAGGGAAGTGAGGTGGCGGGGGTGGGAGCCGTTCACCCCACTCGAGATACATGCGTTGACTTTTTGCGCACGCATCCCGAGCGGGGTGAATGGCTCCCACCCCCGCCACCTCACTCCCCTCGCCCATTTCCTCGCTGTGTAGAATCACTCGCAAAAAAAATTATGGTTTTTTTGCCTTTGTTTTCCACTCATGGATGGAAATTCTTAGGGTGGGCACGGTCTAGTCGGTTCGAGAGAACTACAAAACTATTCAAAAAGCTTCATCATCTTCAGTGAAGTCAATGGCGCGAGTAGATTGTCATGAACGTGACTTTCTGAAAGAATTCAATAGAGAAATTGGAATTAGAAAGGAAGAACTGAAAGGTACTTCTCTTCTGCTCTCAAATTAGCAAAAATGCCTAGCTATTACAACCACTTGAGACTCTCTCTTTCTTTTCTTCTCTCTTTATATACATAGATTATAACAGACTTTCAAACTTAACCAATGCCTGATAATGCAGTCATTTTTCGCTCCCTGTTCTAACTTGGTTCCTGCTGACCTGTTGACCTGCATAAGTAGCACACGTGAGCCATGGACCACCGTTATGGTGGTCGATGACACTCCGAAGCTAAAGTCGGACAGGGCTCTAAGAAAGGTGTAATATCGTAATAGGAAATTTGTAGCCCATTAGCTTACAAACCTCATGTCTTATTTATAGTGCAAAGAGTCTTGGTTCAACCAAGCCATCATAAGCGTAGTTTAGGGAGAAGATCTTCGTGAAGATCTCTCTCTAATTAGGAGTCGTGCTATAGGAGGGAAGTTCCATGTTAGCTCTGTGCTCCTAGATACGAAGGAGATAGTTCTCAATCCAAGGGCAATCTTTAGAAGGGAGTTTCCTTGTGTGGAAGATACTCTGGTGTTTGATTCCTAGTTGGAAGCGGAGAGCAGCTATAGTTGTCCGTCTGAAGTTGATCTTCGAGATACTTGCCTAAGGAGAGCTTACGAGTATTGAGGACAACTGTGAGACGTGTGGGGCTAGCGTAATGTGAGAGTCCGGGTCTGTTTGGCGGACTAAAGTCAAGCAAGCTTAAACCACCTGAGCCGAATCAGTGTTGTGCTGATGTTGGGGCCTGTAGTTCTTCGAGATCATCATGACACGTGTACTGCTCAGGGGTGTGACTATTTTTATGTATCATCAGCTACTCCCCTCGAGTTAGGGTGTCGTCACATCGGTTCGCTAAGTCATCTCTTGAAGGGATGTGTCGCTCATGATGATTGAGTCTGAATCGTTGCTTGAGCCGCATGTTGCATTAATGGCATGTGCGTTGGTTCGGCGAAAAAAATGCGAGAAACCATCCTCTATTTAGGTCATTTGTGGTGTTGAGTCTAATTCTTCTACTTTGTTCGCTTTCGAAGATATTGTTCTAAAAAAATCGTTTGTCTTCTTCATGGCTCAAAAAAACCTTCTTGATGGTGTTGTTTTGGCTGAGGCCCTGGAGTTTTTTTAAGACATGTTGTTGTCCAAGCCTAGTCTTGCCGAAATCCGTACGAAGTTTGGAGTTCCTGAGGACCTACCATTGTTTATCCTAACAGGCGACCAAATGCATGTGTCACCTCCTGCCAGTTTCATCTGTTTAGATCGGGGGATGCTTCAAACTGGAGTGCATTTTCCGGTCCTGGACATGATTTGGGAATTATTGGGTCTCTTAGGGATTCCTTCAGCCTAGTTGGGGCCTAATGGATATAGGATAATTCTCATGATTATGCTCAGTGCTAAGGAGGCCAGTGTTAGCGTGACTCCACGGGTGATCCAGTTGCTGAGCTCTCCCTGGCTGAAGGGCAATGTTGTCTGTAAGATAAAGTCACCAAAGTGCTTCGGTAAACTGCCTGATGATTTCTAGTTCTAGTAGAAGTAATGCTTCTTGGCTCCTGTAAATTCGAAGTATTTCCGGTGCAAGGGTTGTCCGTTCGAGCGACAATTCAGGCTGCTCCGTAAGTTCAACCCTTTTTCTTGCGATTTTGATATGCTTGGTAGCGGGCTAACTGTTCATTACTTGTGTTCCCTTGCAGGAAGATTTCCTACAACTCATCTTACCTTAGAGGAGCAAAACACCATGGAGACATTCCGAGTCTTGTTGCAAATGAGAGGAGTTTTGAGGGGAATGGACGGTGAAGATTGTGGGATGATGGAGGATCAATGGTGGTGGAGGATTGGATTATCTTGTGGAGGGAGAATGGGAGCCTCTTGTCAACAGGTCCAATTTGAGTTGGGATAATAGAGGCTTAATTTGAGTTGGACTTGTGCTTGAAACAAGTCCATTACAGTAATCGGGACGGTCTGAGACTAAATTTGTGGATCCCAATTTCGTCCTGATTCGAATCAATCCGAGACCGGGACAAAATTTGGAGGAGTCAATTTGTCCTAGTTCGAACTAGATTAGGACCATATGGTCCAAGTAGAACAAGGTCGAGACTGAGATTGTTGCCCATCCCTAGAAATGCTCTAAAAAAATTGAATGGTTGCATCAAGGATAAACCCACCCACATACTTTGGGGTAAGAACTTGCACAATAAGGAGTAGAGATTCTTAAGTAGGGACTTGCATAATAAGGAAACTTTTACTCAATTGGTAAAGAATGCAAGAAAATATATGTATGTATCTTGAGTAGAATTGGATAAGCGGAAGGAAGACAAAAGAAGGAAATAATTAATGAATCCGGTATGAAATTATGCTTATGCTTGTGATGATAACACTAATCTTTTGATAATGACTTGGTTTTAGTTTTTATTTTATTTTTTAATTACATGAAATAAACACTGAGAAACGCGCAAAGTTGTTGAGGCGAGCACTGGTCCAAGTGGTATTTGTAGAATTAAGAACCACAGAATGTAGAAAGAGTTAAAAATCTCTGTATCTATCATGCATCTAGTAGCCTATATCCACAGAATTCTTGTTAACCCCCACACAACAGCTAGTATGAAATATTCCCTAGTCTGGATAACTTGTTTAAGTGAACACCCTAAGGGTGTGTTTGGTTGCATGGAATCCTATGTCATGGGAATTCATGAGGGGACCCTTACATTTTAGGCTAAATTGATATATCACTCCACATCCACCATTTGGTTTTGTGATCAATGGTGGGAATGAAAGTCCTATGAACATGAGAATCACATGCCTTGGGGGGGCCAAGGAGTAGGATTCCCATGTTCATGGGACTTCCATTCCCACCATTGATCACAAAATCAAATGGTGGTCAAATGGTAAATGTGGAGTGATATATCAATTTAACCTAAAATGTAGTGGTCCCCTCATGGATTCCCATGGCATAGGATTCCATGCAACCAAACACACCCTAAGTATCAAGCTGTTTACGCAAAAGTTATGTTATAGAATGCCAAGTAGCCTCTGCAGACATGACATCCCAAGTTCACTAGTAATTCTTGTGACATCTCACTCTCTAACCACACACAAAGCTATTGAACAAAACAATACTGAACTGATCGAAAAGTGAATAAGCTAAATGGTTGAACAAATTCAACACAATGATACTGAAATGGTCTAAAACACATTAGATCCATGACAATCACAAACCGTGATCAATAAAAGTGAAGGAGTTGATTTTAGGCCTAGAAAATAGTGAGACAGAGAAGCTGAACCTACTTTGCCATTTATAACACTAAACGCGTGCCAAAATATTGCAATAAATAATAATACCATCCAACAAAGGAACCTACAAAAAAAGGTCATTCCCTGGCACCGTCTTAGTTAACTACAAGCGGAAAATCAGTAGTTGCAGGAGCAACTAAAGACTGATAGTTGGGCCGAAACAGAACACGTACTCGACCTAATATCACTGAACTAAGATATATAGAAAGCCCTCTTTTGTGTGGTTAACAGATGGACAAACTAACTAAAGGTTTGAGAGTTGTCAGCAGGAAAGGTAAAACCTGCCATACAGCAGTAGAACTGCATTAGAAACACTGGTCTTCATTCTGGTCATGGTAAGCTGAGAGCTACAAGCAGGCAAGCAATAATTACATCGAACTATACATATTTACATTTTGAAGCTGTATCTTTCTCTTTGCTAATCATCTAGATAATTAAGATAAGATAAAATTAAGAAGCAGAAATGACATAGAAAGCAACGGGTACGTGTTTGTTTGTGTGCGTGCAAAGCGGTATCGGTAGCCGTAGTGGTAGCACACCCAGCGCGCCAGTCACAGGTACCTGATTAAAAAAAGTCAAAAAGGTCAGACAACACACGCCCACTCTCATCCATCTATATATATTTCTCTCAATTTCATTAGTATCAGTTTCAGTTTTTCTCTCTCAATTTCCCCATATAACAACCCAGACAGACAAGCCGTCTTTACAACTTCCATTTCCTTCTCATCCGTCCAAACAATAACTCCTTTTGACAGATAACATCATCATCTACACAATCCCCAATTACGTCTTTCTACTTTAAACAAACCTTCACAATTGTGGTGGATTAGAAGATTGTATTATTGTGTGATTCAAGCCGCTAATCCCTTTCAAGAAAAAGAAAAAAGATGACTTTGGTATCAAGATCAGGAAGGGAATTTCAAAGATACAAGAGTGGATGTCGCCAAGTCGTAGGGTATGTTCCTACATACATACTATACTTACTATGAATACAAAGGAAATCCCCTAATAGACACCCACCCTCTTCTTATTAATAATAATGATCTCAATTTTCTTCATGAACAGATGTATTCCTTATCGATTAAAGAATTGCACCGAAGATGAGGATGAAGAATTGGAGGTTCTTGTGATTAGTTCACAGAACAGAAAGAAAGGAATGTTGTTCCCCAAGGTATGTGTATGTCTTTGTTTCTCTATTATTAATTTATAAATGTTATTTAAAAGAAGAAGAAGAAATTAATTGATCATTCAATTTGCAATTACAGGGTGGTTGGGAATTGGACTTTTTTCAGAAAGTCTGCAGAGTTCCAGGTGGGGTTTTAAAAAAAATCCCCTGGATTACTACGGGATTTTTGAAAAAACTCGCATTGGTCAAGGCGAACAGGAAATGTTTTTGAAACAAATTTTCTGTTCGTTTGGAACCCTGTGGACTTATTGAAAATGTCTGCATTATTCTAGGCGAACGGTAATATTTTTTGAAAAAAAAAAAATTTGTTCGCCTGGAACTCTACGGGCTTTTTCAAATAGCCCACATTGTTCCATGCGAATAGACAAAACCAGCACATTTTTGTTGAAACTCAGAAAAAATTTCAATTTGTCAAAAAACATTTTAAAAAGTCTTCCAAATTAATCTTTTATGTGAATTTTATACAAGTCGCATCAAACTAGATTTGTCTAATTTTTTCTGATATTATTTTCTGATTTCGCATTGTCGCATCAAAATAATCCTTTATCTGATTTCGCATTGTCACATCAAACATAAACAAAAACCCAAACTAAATAGAGTCAAATTCCTTATAATATATTAACAAAAACTCGAATCATACAAGTCTTCCGTAACAAAAAAAAACGGCGACTTTTCTAACAAAACAATGGTTCCTATGTGACAAAAAATTTACATTTTTTTCATCACAATAATGATTAGCAAAATACAATATGACCATCAGTCCAATATGGTCACCACCTTGTTCAACTTCTTCACATTCTTCTTAATTTTTTCATTGAACTTCCTCACCATTGTCGCACCAATACCAAGCTAGACATCGAAACTACTCTTCAACGAGATTGCCAAAGGAAACATGCGACACGACCAAGTTGGTACTATAGGAGGCAATGGTGGCTTTGGTTGCATATGAAGGAAGATATAAGACTGCTCTGAGCCAAGTGTTCCACGAAACAAACGCGTCCTTCGTCAAACTATGGTGCGGATAAACATAGGGAAAACATGTCATGTTTGTTCTCATAACAAACAAAGATGCATTGGTAACGGTTCAATGCTAGCTCTAACATATCAAGGTCCATAAACCAACTTTTTCTGTCTATTCGCACCTGCCCTTCTGGAATTACCAAAGCGTCCTTCACAACTTTTACCCTTGACTCGTGCCACATTGCAAGCCACAACTCTTCATTACTTTGAAGCTCCATCAGCAGGTCTTTCCGTACATGTTTCCAATAGTTTTCATCGTCATAATGAAGGAATTTGGCTATGCATCGAAAGCCACAATTTCTGTCGCCTAGAACATTGTCAATGTCGTAAATATAATCCTGTATCCAAGACGGAATCTGCCTCATTAATCTATTGTTATGAATTTTCGGCTTTCCCTTTTTGATTGACAACTTCTTACTTTTGTCTTTCATGTCTTCTTGTGTCACGGCGTATTCGTGTACCGAGGGATCCCTTTTTGGGACCTCTCGTGCTTAGCCAACTTCTTTTTTTTAGGTCTCCCCTTTCCAGCCACAAGTGCTAATGGTTCAATCATCACACTGTCACCCGGGGAACTCAACTCTATAAGCTTCCTCTTCATATCCAACTTTTGATCATGAGTTGACTTATTAAACCTATTCATAAGGGTGTCAACCATTGGGTCTATAATCACATCGCCACATTCACGAATAGGTGTTGTGCCAAGTTGAAGCCAATACTTGTCTATGGTGCGTACTGAAATTTGTCCTGTTGGAGTTAGATAACCTGTAAGTTCATGAGCGCGAGGTAATCCATGAGTCGTTCGAAGCACACAACCACACTTGACAGGGTCAACCCCCACACTTTCACACCTCCGAAATTCTGAATTGATCAAATCAATAGCCATGTATGCCACCGACCCATGAAGTAAGCCAAATAAAGTGAAGTTATGGTTAGTCTTCACCTTCGTCAGACTATGCTGAAATGACGACTCTATTTCGACCAGTTGGATTTCGATCATATCATGCATCTTTTTCCAGACATTAAGGAATGTACCTTGTGAATTTTTGAAAGAGTGCTTTAACTTTGAGTGTGCACCTTCAACTCGACCCGTTGTTCATTGCCCAAAATGTATAAATTTATCGGTCCTTGCACTAACAAAGTACTCGTTATGGGGATACCAAACTGTCTTGAAATATTCCAAACACTTTGGGTATTTTGCCCGTCTTCTATCAAACTCAATTGTGGCCTTGTTCAATTTCTCTTATGTACTTGATTTATACAAATCTGAAAATGAATCTATAAACTCGGCCCATCGGTCAATGTTCTCAAAGTGTTTTTTGCAGTTTTTCTCAACATTTGCGTTGATGCACCATGTGCACCATAATCTCCTTGCCTTTGGAAAAACTCGCTCAGTATCATTGACCAAACTCAATTATCTATCGGTCACAAACACACTTGGCAAGTTGTCTGACTCGAAAATTCCTGCAAGTTTTTCCAATGCCCAAACGTATGACTCTTCCTTCTCAGAACACATAAAACAAAATGCAACATTGAAGGTCTTTCTGGTCGATGTCACACCAACAATCTCAAAAAACAACATCCTATAGCGATTTGTTTTATACGTGCAATCCATAAGCATTATTGGTGGAAAACATTTTGCTAACTGAATAGATTTAGGATGCGCCCAAAAAAGGTTGGTGACTCTATTCCTCTTATCAACCAAATGTCATTCTATGTATTTGTAGGACTTCAACAACTCTAGAGTACGTTGCAAAGTCGTTCTGCCTTTTTGTTTGAGTACCTTAAGCCGACATAATACATTGTCAATATGCTTCAAATTCGAGATATTATTCGGATACCTCTCTTTCAGTCGAGACAAGATGTGGCGAGAGTTCACACCGGACTTCGCCATATTCTGCACATAAATCATCTCATCTACATTCAATTTTCCAGCAAACGAATGACCAACAAGTGACTCTAATCGAGGATGATTGTGGGTTCCACATGTCATTTGCAACCTCCAATGGTCATTCTCCAGTGGGATCCCTGTCAACTGAAATTTGCAGCCACACTTCATTGTACTGCTTGATCGAACATAATTTTTTTAACCTTTTATCGGGCTTCCCTCCCTTTTCACAACCAAAATGGATCCTCCCCTTCCGTCTTTGATTAGCTGATTCCAATTTTGTGATAATAACAACTATGTTATTATCCCTACCGATGCCTTAGACCAAGCTATCAACGCATACCTAGATGAAAATACCTAAAAAAAATTAAAAACTTGTTAATAACAACATATTTATAACATCAAAAAATGGTGAAAACTAAAATAAGTAAAAACTTACATACCTCGTCCGTAACAAATAACTGACTATCATCGACTACCAGTACCAATGATCTTTCTTCATTGTTATTGTCACCACTTCCATCAACATTCTACATAATGATTCAATTTATAATTAGTTTAATTTTTTAATTAAAATTTTAATTTACTTAACAACAAAATGATGGTTACCTCTAAATGGTTCATCTCTGGGTTCTCAACATTATTAAAATGTATCTCCATATCTATTATATCCATTAGAAATGCATATGCATCAATGCATCATACAATAATCAATCAATTGTTTTGAAAAAATAAAAATAAAAATAAAATAAAATTACATGCAAATTAGATGAAATTTTTTTATGCAAATTACCTCCATTGAAATGGATTGCCCTTGTTATTTAAATTGCTCATCTTTTTCACCCTTATGTTCACCCTTAAAATCTTCATTTCTAACATCATCAACTTCACTAAACCCTTTCATTTTCATCTAATGAAATCAAATAAGTTTTTTCAAATGAAATGTAGTGGAATGCAATTGATGAGGGAGAGATAGGGAAGCGGAAGAGGAGGAGGGCGAGGAGACGAAGGGTGGGTTTTTGTTATTTCCCTTTGCGATTTTGGTGTTTTTGTGAAGAGGAAGAGATAGGGAAGAGGAGGAGGACGAGGATGACGAACCTTGCGAGGAAGTGAAGTTTGGTCGCCGAGTTTGGGACGACATGCAGCAAGGAGTGCGAGAGATCGAGGGAGGGAGATGTGTTTTTGAGTTTTTTGCGTTTTCCTTTTTCATTCTTTTTAGGTTTAGCATATTTATTGGTGGTGTGAGATAGTAAGAAAAAAAACGCAATAGTGGTGTGAGAAAGAGGAAATGGTGGTGTGAAGTAGTCGCTGCCTTATTATTAACAAACATTACTAATTACTAAGTTGGTGTGGTAATAATTGCTATAAATAATTTTCAAACCTATTTTTTTACTCTATTTATTATTATTTTTTATAATAAGATGTTATTTATTTATTTTTAATTTCCTAAACACAATAGGTTGGCCATTAAAAGCTGAGACATTTTAACTCAGTAGTTGTTAAATCAAACTAGCCAAATCAACCCCAAATCAAGGATTGTGATTTCGTGAAATTTTGGTTTTTCTGAAATTATTAAAAGAAAAAGGGTGAAATAAAAAGTTACATTTTTTCGAGGGTTTTTTTCGAAAAAAATTAATATTTTTTTTGAAAATTTTGGAGTTTTTTTGTAAATTTTGTTTTTTCGTAAAAATACAAAAACAACTACTAAAAATTAATTTTTTTCAAAAAAATTCGGGGTTTTTCGTAATTTCGAGTTTTTAATTATCATTTATTCTAATTATTTTGTGATTTTTGAAACCACCACATAATTTCCTAATTATCACTTCTTCTACTTATATATTGATTTTTGAAAATACCCCCTGATTTTTATGTTTAATTGGTATTTTGGTTTCATTTAATATGTTTAATACATTTATTTACTTGCATATTTTTTCATTACGTATTTAATATATCCTCAAAATTCATCATATATATTTCATGTATCCTTGAAATTTTTACTTTTTTTCTTTACACATAAAAAAATTTCTTGAAATATTTCTTAAAATCATGATATCGAAATTAACTCGAAAAACGAAATCACAATCTAGTTTAACTATCCTTCATTAGCCAAGTTCCTCAAAACCCACTCTATTCAAATTTCTTATATCTTGATATCTTAAGAGGGCTGATAAATTAAAAGTCGTTGATAAGAAAAAACACTTGATGATTTGTTTTGCGTATATATTTGTGAATTGCTTGAGAAGATATTCAAGTTCTCATTTATATAATTTTATTGCTCTATAGTTTTGTACATAAATAATTTTAAGCAATAACTTATGAGCTTAAAGTTACATATTTATTGTAATTTACATGTAAATATTTCGTATTTATTTTTTAATATTTTTATTGATTTATTTTTTTTCTTAGTATATTTAGGGTGGGTTTCTCTTAGCATGATGGATGGCTTATGATTGTGAGATTTTAAGTAATTTTATTTTTTTACAATTTTTTTGCGGCACTCTGACTCCTGAGGGCGTGTACCTACCTAACATCTCCACCAATGGGGTGGAAAGCAAAAATATCCCTGTTACACGCTTAGGGAGAAGTTGACACGCTGAAGCTATATCTGGCTTCTTATGTCCCTTCACTTCAAGTGCCAATAAGGAGTGGGCCCCCACAAAAACACATTTCCACTTATTTCTCCACTTTTAACTCAAAAGTTTTTTTTTTATGAATTTGCGTTGGCCCACACTTTAAATGCCATAAAATAAATTTTTACCACCTCTACGGTGTAAGGGCCGATGTAAGAAATTCTAAGTGTCGAGGAAACGAGCGAGGAAACGAGCGAGGGAAGTGAGGTGGCGGGGGTGGGAGCCGTTCACCCCACTCGAGATACGTGCGTTGACTTTTCACGCGCGCATCCCGAGCGGGGTGAACGGCTCCCACCCCGCCACCTCACTCCCCTCGCCCATTTCCTCGCTGTGTAGAATCACTCGCAAAAAAAATTATGGTTTTTTTGCCTTTGTTTTCCACTCATGGATGGAAATTCTTAGGGTGGGCATGGTCTAGTCGGTTCGAGAGAACTACAAAACTATTCAAAAAGCTTCTTCATCTTCAGTGAAGTCAATGGCGCGAGTAGATTGTCATGAACGTGACTTTCTGAAAGAATTCAATAGAGAAATTGGAATTAGAAAGGAAGAACTGAAAGGGACTTCTCTTCTGCTCTCAAATTAGCAAAAATGCCTAGCTATTACAACCACTTGAGACTCTCTCTTTCTTTTCTTCTCTCTTTATATACATAGATTATAACAGACTTTCAAACTTAACCAATGCCTGATAATGCAGTCATTTTTCGCTCCCTGTTCTAACTTGGTTCCTGCTGACCTGTTGACCTGCATAAGTAGCACACGTGAGCCATGGACCACCGTTATGGTGGTCGATGACACTCCGATGCTAAAGTCGGACAGGGCTCTAAGAAAGGTGTAATATCGTAATAGGAAATTTGTAGCCCATTAGCTTATAAACCTCATGTCTTATTTATAGTGCAAAGAGTCTTGGTTCAACCAGGCAATCATAGGCGTAGTTTAGGGAGAAGATCTTCATGAAGATCTCTCTCTAATTAGGAGTCGTGCTATAGGAGGGAAGTTCCATGTTAGCTCTGTGCTCCTAGATACGAAGGAGATAGTTCCCAATCCAAGGGCAATCTTTAGAAGGGAGTTTCCTTGTGTGGAAGATACTCTGGTGTTTGATTCCTAGTTGGAAACGGAGAGCAGCTATAGTTGTCCGTCTGAAGTTGATCTTCGAGATACTTGCCTAAGGAGAGCTTACGAGTATTGAGGACAACTGTGAGACGTGTGGGGCTAGCGTAATGTGAGAGTCCGGGTCTGTTTGGCGGACTAAAGTCAAGCAAGCTTAAACCTCCTGAGCCGAATCAGTGTTGGGCTGATGTTGGGGCCTGTAGTTCTTCGAGATCATCATGACACGTGTACTGCTCAGGGGTGTGACTATTTTTATGTATCATCAGCTACTCCCCTCGAGTTAGTGTGTCGTCACATCGGTTCGCTAAGTCATCTCTTGAAGGGATGTGTCGCTCATGATGATTGAGTCTGAATCGTTGCTTGAGCCGCACGTTGCATTAATGGCATCTGCGTTGGTTCGGCGAAAAAAATGCGAGAAACCATCCTCTATTTAGGTCATTTGTGGTGTTGAGTCTAATTCTTCTACTTTGTTCGCTTTCGAAGATATTGTTCTAAAAAAATCGTTTGTCTTCTTCATGGCTCAAAAAAACCTTCTTGATGGTGTTGTTTTGGCTGAGGCCCTGGAGTTTTTTTAAGACATGTTGTTGTCCAAGCCTAGTCTTGCCGAAATCCGTACGAAGTTTGGAGTTCCTGAGGACCTACCATTGTTTATCCTAACAGGCGACCAAATGCATGTGTCACCTCCTGCCAGTTTCATCTGTTTAGATCAGGGGATGCTTCAAACTGGAGTGCATTTTTCGGTCCTGGACATGATTTGGGAATTATTGGGTCTCTTAGGGATTCCTTCAGCCTAGTTGGGGCCTAATGGATATAGGATAATTCTCATGATTATGCTCAGTGCTAAGGAGGCCAGTGTTAGCGTGACTCCACGGGTGATCCAGTTGCTAAGCTCTCCCTGGCTGAAGGGCAATGTTGTCTGTAAGATGAAGTCACCAAAGTGCTTCGGTAAACTGCCTGATGATTTCTAGTTCTAGTAGAAGTAATGCTTCTTGGCTACTGTAAATTCGAAGTATTTTCGGTGCAAGGGTTGTCCGCTCGAGCGACAATTCAGGCTGCTCCGTAAGTTCAACCCTTTTTCTTGCGATTTTGATATGCTTGGTAGCGGGCTAACTGTTCATTTACTTGTGTTCCCTTGCAGGAAGATTTTCTACAACTCCTCTTACCTTAGAGGAGCAAAACACCATGGAGACATTCCGAGTCTTGTTGCAAAGGAGAGGAGTTTTGAGGGGAATGGACGGTGAAGATTGTGGGATGATGGAGGATCTATGGTGGTGGAGGATTGGATTATCTTGTGGAGGGAGAATGGGAGCCTCTTGTCAACAGGTCCAATTCGAGTTGGGATAATAGAGGCTTAATTTGAGTTGGACTTGTGCTTGAAACAAGTCCATTACAGTAACCGGGACGGTCTGAGACTAAATTCGTGGATCCCAGTTTCGTCCTGATTCGAATCAATCCGAGACCGGGACAAAATTTGGAGGAGTCAATTTGTCATGGTTCGAACCAAATTAGGACCATATGGTCCAAATAGAACAAGGTCGAGACTGAGATTGTTGCCCATCCCTAGAAATGCTCTAAAAAAATGGAATGGTTGCATCAAGGATAAACCCACCCACATACTTTGGTAAGAGCTTGCACAATAAGGAGTAGAGATTCTTAAGTAGGGACTTGCATAATAAGGAAACTTTTACTCAATTGGTAAAGAATACAAGAAAATATATGTATGTATCTGGAGTAGAATTGGATAAGCGGAAGGAAGACAAAAGAAGGAAATAAATAATGAATCCGGTATGAAATTATGCTTGTGATGATAACACTAATCTTTTGATAATGACTTGGTTTTATTTTTTATTTTATTTTTTAATTACATGAAATAAACACTGAGAAACGCGCAAAGTTGTTGAGGCGAGCACTGGTCCAAAGTAGTATTTGTAGAATTAAGAACCACAGAATGTAGAAAGAGTTAAAAATCTCTGTATCTATCATGCATCTAGTAGCCTATATCCACAGGTGATTATCTAGATGATTTGGTGAATTGGTAAGATAAGATAAAATTAAGTAGAAGCAGAAATGACATAGAAAGCAACGGGTACGTGTTTGTTTGTGTGCGTGCAAAGCGGTATCGGTAGCCGTAGTGGTAGCACACCCAACGCGTCACTCACAGGTACCTGTTCACACGCTTTTGCAGAATTAAAAAAAGTCAAGGTCAGACATCACACGCCCAATCCCGCTCTCATCCATCTATATATATTTCTCTCAATTTCAGTAGTATCAGTTTCAGTTTTTCTCTCTCAATTTCCCCATACAACAACCCAGACAGACAAGCCGTCTTTACTCCTCTTATCCAACTTCCATTTCCTTCTCATCCGTCCAAACAATAACTCCTTTTGACAGATAACATCATCTACACAATCCCCAATTACGTCTTTCTACTTTAAACAAACCTTCACACTAAGTTCTGGTGGATTAGAAGATTGTATTATTGTGTGATTCAAGCCGCTAATCCCTTTCAAGAAAAAGAAAAAAAGATGACTTTGGTATCAAGATCAGGAAGGGAATTGCAAAGATACAAGAGTGGATGTCGCCAAGTCGTAGGGTATGTTCCTACATACATACTATACTTACTATGAATACAAAGGAAATCCCCTAATAGACACCCATCCTCTTCTTATTAATAATAATGATCTCAATTTTCTTCATGAACAGATGTATTCCTTATCGATTCAAGAAAGAATTGGAGGTTCTTGTGATTAGTTCACAGAACAGAAAGAAAGGAATGTTGTTCCCCAAGGTATGTGTATGTCTTTGTTTCTCTATTATTAATTTATAAATGTTATTTAAAAGAAGAAGAAGAAGAAATTAATTGATCATTCAATTTGCAATTTGCAATTTGCAATTTGCAATTACAGGGTGGTTGGGAATTGGATGAATCCATGGAAGAGGGAGCTTTGAGAGAGACAATGGAGGAGGCTGGTGTTTCAGGCTATGTACAGGTTTGTGCATTTGAATATTTTAAATTCTACATGTTGCTACTTTTGTCACAATCACTAAATTCACATTGGTTTTAAAGAATTTGTCCTGAATTGACTCTTTCTCATATTTAAAAAATGTTCAAAAGCTTTTTATTTGGACCTCTTCTTCCTTCTTGCACGTGTTTTGTCTTTAAACCCATCACCAAATAAATGTTTAACTTTTTGTACAGTTTAAATTGGGAGATTGGAGATTCAAAAGTGGCAGACATGGTACATTTAATGAGGGATACATGTTCTCTTTGCTGGTTAAAGACCAATTAGATTCCTGGCCGGAGAAGAATGTTAGAACACGAGCATGGATGACAGTTGGAGAAGCAAAAGAGGCTTGCCAACATGGATGGATGAAGGAGGCATTAGATGAATTAGTTAGACGCCACGCACCTTCACTGGAATTGTAATGTAGCAGCGCCTATTTTGTAAAGTTAGATGCTTCATCACTGTTTCCACTAGGCTCATGTCTTGTATTTGTTTACACAAATTAGTTGAGAAAAACAATTCTTTGTCAAATAAATGAATTCAATTTATTCAGTTTCGGATGAGTATGGTCTTTATATTAGTATTTGTCATGACCCTTAGGTGCCTTATTTGAAGATCCGAGTTCAAGCCTGATGTTAGAAGGGACCTTTTCAAGTGGTGCTTCTAGCAGGATGGAAAGTTTCACCATCAAATTAGTTGAAAGCCTGAACTGGAGAAGAAACTTCTCCCTCAACCTTCCAGTCAGTCCAAAGTTTCTCAAAAAGATTTTGCATTTCAAATCCCTAGTCTGAGTCAAGTTGTGTATAGGCTAAAAGGGGTGTAAGTTTGATTGTGGATTTGAGTCTTAAATTTGTGTCTATCCATCGAATTAGAAAGGAAGAACTGAAAGGTACTTCTCTTCTGCTCTCAAATTAGCAAAAATGCCTAGCTATTACAACCACTTGAGACTCTCTCTTTCTTTTCTTCTCTCTTTATATACATAGATTATAACAGACTTTCAAACTTAACCAATGCCTGATAATGCAGTCATTTTTCGCTCCCTGTTCTAACTTGGTTCCTGCTGACCTGTTGACCTGCATAAGTAGCACACGTGAGCCATGGACCACCGTTATGGTGGTCGATAACACTCCGATGCTAAAGTCGGACAGGGCTCTGAGAAAGGTGTAATATCGTAATAGAAAATTTGTAGCCCATTAGCTTATAAACCTCATGTCTTATTTATAGTGCAAAGAGTCTTGGTTCAACCAGGCCATCATAGGCGTAGTTTAGGGAGAAGATCTTCGTGAAGATCTTTCTCTAATGAGGAGTCGTGCTATAGGAGGGAAGTTCCATGTTAGCTCTGTGCTCCTAGATACGAAGGAGATAGTTCTCAATCCAAGGGCAATCTTTAGAAGGGAGTTTCCTTGTGTGGAAGATACTCTGATGTTTGATTCCTAGTTGGAAGCGGAAAGCAGCTATAGTTGTCCGTCTGAAGTTGATCTTCGAGATACTTGCCTAAGGAGAGCTTACGAGTATTGAGGACAACTGTGAGACGTGTGGGGCTAGCGTAATGTGAGAGTCCGGGTCTGTTTGGCGGACTAAAGTCAAGCAAGCTTAAACCACCTGAGCCGAATCAGTGTTGGGCTGATGTTGGGGCCTGTAGTTCTTCGAGATCATCATGACACGTGTACTGCTCAGGGGTGTGACTATTTTTATGTATCATCAGCTACTCCCCTCGAGTTAGTGTGTCGTCACATCGGTTCGCTAAGTCATCTCTTGAAGGGATGTGTCGCTCATGATGATTGAGTCTAAATCGTTGCTTGAGCCGCACGTTGCATTAATGGCATGTGCGTTGGTTCGGCGAAAAAAATGCGAGAAACCATCCTCTATTTAGGTCATTTGTGGTGTTGAGTCTAATTCTTCTACTTTGTTCGCTTTCGAAGATATTATTCTAAAAAAATCGTTTGTCTTCTTCATGGCTCAAAAAAACCTTCTTGATGGTGTTGTTTTGGCTGAGGCCCTGGAGTTTTTTTAAGACATGTTGTTGTCCAAGCCTAGTCTTGCCGAAATCCGTACGAAGTTTGGAGTTTATGAGGACCTACCATTGTTTATCCTAACAGGCGACCAAATGCATGTGTCACCTCCTGCCAGTTTCATCTGTTTAGATCGGGGGATGCTTCAAACTGGAGTGCATTTTCCGGTCCTGGACATGATTTGGGAATTATTGGGTCTCTTAGGGATTCCTTCAGCCTAGTTGGGGCCTAATGGATATAGGATAATTCTCATGATTATGCTCAGTGCTAAGGAGGCCAGTGTTAGCGTGACTCCACAGGTGATCCAGTTGCTGAGCTCTCCCTGGCTGAAGGGCAATGTTGTCTGTAAGATGAAGTCACCAAAGTGCTTCGGTAAACTGCCTGATGATTTCTAGTTCTAGTAGAAGTAATGCTTCTTGGCTCCTGTAAATTCGAAGTATTTTCGGTGCAAGGGTTGTCCGCTCGAGCGACAATTCAGGCTGCTCCGTAAGTTCAACCCTTTTCTTGCGATTTTGATATGCTTGGTAGCGGGCTAACTGTTCATTACTTGTGTTCCCTTGCAGGAAGATTTCCTACAACTCCTCTTACCTTAGAGGAGCAAAACACCATGGAGACATTCCGAATCTTGTTGCAAAGGAGAGGAGTTTTGAGGGGAATGGACGGTGAAGATTGTGGGATGATGGAGGATCTATGGTGGTGGAAGATTGGATTATCTTGTGGAGGGAGAATGGGAGCCTCTTGTCAACAGGTCCAATTCGAGTTGGGATAATATAGGCTTAATTTGAGTTGGACTTGTGCTTGAAACAAGTCCATTACAGTAATCGGGACGGTCTGAGACTAAATTTGTAAATCCCAATTTCGTCCCGATTCGAATCAATCCGAGACCGGGACAAAATTTGGAGGAGTCAATTTGTCCTGGTTCGAACTAGATTAGGACCATATGGTCCAAGTAGAACAAGGTCGAGACTGAGATTGTTGCCCATCCCTAGAAATGCTCTAAAAAAATGGAATGGTTGCATCAAGGATAAACCCACCCACATACTTTGGTAAGAACTTGCACAATAAGGAGTAGAGATTCTTAAGTAGGGACTTGCATAAATAGGAAACTTTTACTCAATTGGTAAAGAATGCAAGAAAATATATGTATGTATCTGGAGTAGAATTGGATTAGCGAAAGGAAGACAAAAGAAGGAAATAATTAATGAATCCGGTATGAAATTATGCTTGTGATGATAACACTAATCTTTTGATAATGACTTGGTTTTAGTTTTTATTTTATTTTTTAATTACATGAAATAAACACTGAGAAACGCGGAAAGTTGTTGAGGCGAGCACTGGTCCAAGTAGTATTTGTAGAATTAAGAACCACAGAATGTAGAAAGAGTTAAAAATCTCGGTATCTATCATGCATCTAGTAGCCTATATCCACGGGTGATTATCTAGATGATTGGTAAGATAAGATAAAATTAAGAAGAAGCAGAAATGACATAGAAAGCAACGGGTACGTGTTTGTTTGTGTGCGCGCAAAGCGGTATCGGTAGCCGTAGTGGTAGCACACCCAACGCGTCAGTCACACGTACCTGTTCACACGCTTTTGCGAATTAAAAAAAGTCAGGTCATACAACACACGCCCACTCTCATCCATCTATATATATTTCTCTCAATTTCAGTAGTATCTGTTTCAGTTTTTCTCTCTCAATTTCCCCATACAACTCAACAACCCAGACAGACAAGCCGTCTTTACAACTTCCATTTCCTTCTCATCCGTCCAAACAATAACTCCTTTTGACAGATAACATCATCTACACAATCCCCAATTACGTCTTTCTACTTTAAACAAACCTTCACACTTGTGGTGGATTAGAAGATTGTATTATTGTGTGATTCAAGCCGCTAATCCCTTTCAAGAAAAAGAAAAAAGATGACTTTGGTATCAAGATCAGGAAGGGAATTTCAAAGATACAAGAGTGGACGTCGCCAAGTCGTAGGGTATGTTCCTACATACATACTATACTTACTATGAATACAAAGGAAATCCCCTAATAGACACCCACCCTCTTCTTATTAATAATAATGATCTCAATTTTCTTCATGAACAGATGTATTCCTTATCGATTAAAGAATTGCACCGAAGATGAGGATGAAGAATTGGAGGTTCTTGTGATTAGTTCACATAACAGAAAGAATGGAATGGTGTTCCCCAAGGTATGTGTATGTCTTTGTTTCTCTATTATTAATTTATAAATGTTATTTAAAAGAAGAAGAAGAAGAAATTAATTGATCATTCAATTTGCAATTTGCAATTTGCAATTTGCAATTACAGGGTGGTTGGGAATTGGATGAATCCATGGAAGAGGGAGCTTTGAGAGAGACAATGGAGGAGGCTGGTGTTTCAGGCTATGTACAGGTTTGTGCATTTGAATATTTTAAATTCTACATGTTGCTACTTTTGTCACAATCACTAAATTCACATTGGTTTTAAAGAATTTGTCCTGAATTGACTCTTTCTCATATTTAAAAAATGTTCAAAAGCTTTTTATTTGGACCTCTTCTTCCTTCTTGCACGTGTTTTGTCTTTAAACCCATCACCAAATAAATGTTTAACTTTTTGTACAGTTTAAATTGGGAGATTGGAGATTCAAAATTGGCAGACATGGTACATATAATGAGGGAAACATGTTCTCTTTGCTGGTTAAAGACCAATTAGATTCCTGGCCGGAGAAGAATGTTAGAACACGAGCATGGATGACAGTTGGAGAAGCAAAAGAGGCTTGCCAACATGGATGGATGAAGGAGGCATTAGATGAATTAGTTATACGCCTCGCACCTTCACTGGAATTGTAATGTAGCAGCGCCTATTTTGTAAAGTTAGATGTTTCATCACTGTTTCCGCTAGGCTCATGTCTTGTATTTGTTTACACAAATTAGTTGAGAAAAACAATTCAATCAATTCTTTGTCAAATAAATGAATTCAATTTATTCAGTTTCGGATGAGTATGGTCTTTATATTAGTATTTGTCATGACCCTTAGGTGCCTTATTTGAAGATCCGAGTTCAAGCCTGATGTTAGAAGGGACCTTTTCAAGTGGTGCTTCTAGCAGGATGGAAAG
Organism: Berberis vulgaris; assembly: GCA_963556465.1. NCBI lineage: Eukaryota > Viridiplantae > Streptophyta > Magnoliopsida > Ranunculales > Berberidaceae > Berberis > Berberis vulgaris. Next base: position 25,882,676 of record OY747127.1, read on the forward strand.
TTTCACCATCAAATTAGTTGAAAGCCTGAACTGGAGAAGAAACTTCTCCCTCAACCTTCCAGTCAGTCCAAAGTTTCTCAAAAAGATTTTGCATTTCAAATCCCTAGTCTGAGTCAAGTTGTGTATAGGCTAAAAGGGGTGTAAGTTTGATTGTGGATTTGAGTCTTAAATTTGTGTCTATCCATCGAGCTTTAAGTGCCCCAACCACGACGATCTGTCTCTCTCAGACGCTTCATCCACTCCAACCAGTCACAAATCACAAATTAGGCTCCCTTTCATATATATATATCAACAAAGGTCAAAATATGAGAAACATTCTCAAAGTCGAGATAACCCTCATGTCAAATATTGCGACATGGTAACGCGTGTCCTCCACTAGTTGCAGACCAAATGATGGATGACAAGAAAGGTGGAATAATATAACTACTATCCCAATCCAAATGGATTTTCAGGCATGAATTGTGGATTAGCTAATAGTAGGACATTTAAATTATTATGTGAACGTATCACAATCATACATGTTACAAGCAACAATTAACAACAACGAAGTTGAAACGGTTGTTTTAGTGTATGATCATATAGCGCCCCAGGAGGTAGCCCACAAATTTGTTGCACTAGGCACGCTTTTCCACCACCCGCCTCAAGAAATCAAATGAACAAATTAAATCATCCATGGAGCTTTCTACTTTATAACGAGTCTGAGATGAAGCGTACAAGCTGGAAAATTAAAAGGCATCACGAATGACACTCCTAAGGGTATTTATACTTTGTGTACCTGTTGCCCCGAGATGAGACAATGGCAATGGATGAAATTGTTGCCCTCGCTTAATTCAGAATGGCATAAAAAAAAATCTGAACAAAAAAAAGGTGATCCATCCCAACTTCCTTTATCTATTGGTAGCAAGTCCAACTGAACGTTGGTCTGAAATTTCTGAACAATGTAGACAACAATCATGATGGATTGCCAAACCACAAATAAGAAACAGAACAATATGTGAGCTTCAAGGATTATTCATTCAAGTTTACAATATCAACTCCTACATAAACACTTCATGCTTAAGGTTACAGACAATCCAATCAATGGACCCTTATCACATGATCCTATCGATCTGAATGACCCTGCCTCTTTTACACAGAAGATGCACTGCATCACAAAATGAAATAATCAATATTTTCCTTTATTTCAAACAACATTTATAAGTACGGAAATATTAAATCGAAACCAATCGTATAGAATTGGGTATGATAGTTTTTCTATTGTTTTAGTCAATTACGCTTTTTTATGAGTCGATGCTTTCTCCTTCTCCATCTGCTCAAAGAGGCTTCCATCATAAACAGCTCTAATTGTATCTTTGTGCAGCAAGCCATCCTTGTCCTTGCAGAGTATGTACAGAATTTTCCATTCCGTCCAGCTTGCTAACCTGCAGCCAATTTAACCTTCATACTGTAAGTCACAGTTTAAAGGTAAATAACTTGTTATAACACATTACAAAGATTACAAACCATCCGCCATAGTCTTTAGGATCTCGATTGGCCTTCAGTAGCCCTGACAGCTCTTCTGATGTCAAAGAATTTGAGTTTGTATGGGAATGTTTCTTAAATATCTCCTCGAACTTGGATGCTACGAACCTACATAATTAGAAAGAAAAAAAAATCATTGAAACACAATAGGATAAGCCATCAATGGAGCCTTGATAACGTGCAATGCGGTCTAAAGCTATGTTAGTTCTATCAGACTCCTTATTTATATGCTCCATTTATAATCTTACATGAATGTAAAAAGAACTTGTTAGCTTGATTAGAAATCTACTGTGACTAGACCTGAGAAAGAACACATTGGAAGATTCACCTTCTGAAAGACAATCCTAGAAATTATATCTACGTGACTACCTGACCCCATGCTTTGGTCGACCACCGATTACACACATAGAGATTTCTTCTTAATGTTACTTTAAAAGTAAAATGTTTAAAGATATAGAAATAGAAACAAGCTCTTCTCAGGGTCTGGATCCAAGTTCACTGCCCATATCTGTTCTTAGCAGAAGTTGTTAAACAGTCCAAGGTTGGTCATGTTTCTCAATATAAATTCTTAAAAAAAAGTAAGAGAAGACACTTTACCTTCCTTCTGTGTCGTAAACGCCAGAGTCACTTCCGTGTTTGGCTCTGGTAATATTTTGGACTTCAATTGGAAAAAGAAGAGAAAAGGACTTACCCTACACAAATATTTAAAAAAAATTAAAAATTAAAATTAAAAACCAAAAATACTAGATATCACTCTAAGATCAATCCAATCAACAAGCTAAAGATGATTGTATCGATGAAATTGCTGGAGTTGGAATTCTGACAATCCCATGCTCCTTGGTAAATAACTGATGCTTAAATAACGCAAAATGATAAAAGGGAAATTGACTCAAGATTTATCTATTATTTTATATTACATACATTTTACACTTTTGAATAGCAAGTTTTCAAGAAATTCAGATCTGCTAACTAGATTAAATTGATAAAATAATAAAAACACTAAAGATTCCTGATTGGAAATTAGTAATAGTATAATGGAAGCAATACGACTGTCTGTTGATTGAGCATCTTCTAACCGATATGAATAATTCTAGGGAGCTTTGTTTGGGGTATCTTTTGTGTCTTTTTGGGATTTTTTTCAATCTTTTACCCTTTCTATGGATGGTGTTTGTGGTTATGTTTTAAAGAGAAGTGGTAAAAAGTGTAAAAAAAATCAAAAGAGGCCCCCAAACAAGGCTCCCTAGACTTACTCAACAGATATATACATTATTACGTATGTCCTGCCCATTCTTGTCTTATTGTTTTTCTTTTTAAAGACCAAATTATTTATTTATTTATTTTTACCAGAGGAAAACAGGTGTACATAACAACTTAGTTGGTGAGCATGTTTGTGGCCTATAAAACGCTTTTTGGCAATAATTTATTACCATGATTATCATAATTTATTAGTGCGTTACGACAGGCAATATCACATAAGGAAAACACTGTTTATTAAAACATAAAAATTTCTGCTCATGTCAAGTCCTCTGGATCAAGATGGGTACTTTCAAGTTTAGATGGATACCAGTGAGCTAACAGGTCAAATTGCACCATGGTTTGAGTAGTTTTGACTTGATCAAGCGATGCATACCATCAATGGTATACCGGAAAATTTACAAAGAATGGTTAGGGTGGATGTAGAAGTATTTCTACAACTGTCCCAGCTGATGAAGCACAGTGCCTCTGGGACCAAAATATAAGAATTGCAAGTTACAACACTTAGGACTGCCGACACCTGAAATTTTCTGTTTGATTGTCAAACTATGCTGACTCTATGAAACTCCAGATGCATTAATCATATCAAATAGAATTGATACTTGATAACAATACAAACATCATACTACTTAGTATAAGAAAGTTGTTTGAATTCGAAAACATAAACGAACGAACATTCTGTAAAGATTAATATAGGTGCTAATCTTTTCTAATATTCAGGTAAATTTTTTGTTATTTTTCAATTCATAACTTAGCCACCTCAAATTCCAACAGTTTGGGTTTTGGAGCTAACCCTACCAGTGTTTGTACCTTGATCTACATGATTTGCATTGAGCCACTCATCAAATCAGTAAAAAAAGCCCACGATTTGTTGAAAATAGAACCAAAAAAAGAAGAAGAAGAAAATGGAACACATGTGGAGACAAATGGAATATTTTCAAATCATACTCACAAATTATAACAAAAGAAAATGGAATACAGCGTTGTTGAATATTTTATTGATTAACCAACAAACGAATAAGATTCAATCATCCAATAATAGTTTATTATTTCACAAATTATAATGAAAGCCTGACGAGGAATCAATGTTGTCTGAAGTCTGAACTCATTATTTGGACAAATCAGTAAGAGTTAAAAGTTCCTTTTTGTTAAAGAATTCTAGACTTCTCTGAATTGCCAAAATCAACAAGGTTCTTTTTATTAATTTTTCTTTTTCCCCTGCTCCTCCCTAAAGTAGTAAAAAAAAAATGCCAATTCCCTTGAAAGTTTCACATTAATATGGCACGATTTGTTATCTTATGATTAATGTCATTATTTAATCAATTTTTAACTAAGTTTTTCCATAGAACCAAGGAAGCACAGACTCTTTGAAAATTTGTCGTATCCATGTCTGACACCGACACTCGCTCGACACACCTCCGACACGCGTTGGACACTTGGTTAACGTATCGGCAGGTGTCAGACACGTGGTCAATGTGTCGAACACGCCTCCGATACACTCGAAACTTGGTCAAGACACGAAAACCAACTTTAATTTATTTTTTGCTTTTAGATATTTGCAAATAACAACCTAATTAATGGTTGTTGATCCATCTGAAGTGGATGACTCTTTTGCTTGTGATTTCAAACAAATAGGGCAAAAAGCCACATTCTTCTTAATCTTTGCTTCTTCTTCTCTAATTTGCTTATTCTCTCCTCTACTTTTTTTTACTATATTTTTTTTTTGTACTTTATTTTTTTTTTCTTGCAATGGAAGGAAGACGCTTATTAGATTATTATTTATGGTTATATGGCTTAATAAAAAAAATAGTATGACGTGTCGATGTACCCCAAGTCCTAGTTTTTTGGAAATTGTCGAGTCGGCGTGTTGTGACGCGCGTTTCCATGCATCCTTGATAAAATCAAACCAACCTTGGGTGATTTATAAACAAATTTTGCTTGCCAAACACAACAAATAAGGTTGTGAGGAACCAAAGCAAGTGTGATTACAAGAAGAGATTAGCATGCGCGATGCGCGACAAACCACTTTTGCTTTCCAAACACTTCAATTGTGGAATCAATTTAAATGAAATAAACTTGGAATCTAAACAGTCAAGTTACCCTACCAGGCCACCTTTCCACAACTTAAAAGGAAAGAAAAGAATCTCATCACCAACAACAACCAAGGCACACCAACATGAAAATTAAGAATCAAGTAGAGAGGAAACAATCAATAATTTAAAACTAGTAAATAACTTACAGGTCGAGTTGTTCGACTGAGACCCATATTGATGAAAAGAGCACTGATGGTGGATAAGGGTATGCCACAACCAATTGCCCGGAAACCTGTGACATCGATCAATGTAAACCATTAAATTTTTTTTTATTATGAAATAAAATTATGACAATAAATAATTGAAAGAGAAGGAGATGGAGGAAATATACAGACAGACAGATAGAGATAGAAACCAACCTTGATAAGTTTCCCAAGGGTAAATAATCCCATCTTTGTTTCTGTCAAAGAAAGCGACGTGCTTTTGAAGAACATTCAGTTTTGGTGGTGACTCTACACTCTCATCACTACTGCCACCACCACCTTCAATAAGAACACCCTTTTGTGGTTTTGGGTTAGAGAGAGATACTGATGAAGCAGAAGCCATAAAAAAAATTAAAATTAAAATTAAAATTAAAAAAGGATTTTTCTATAGCACTGGAGGAAAAAAAATATGGGGTTAAAGGGTTTGGTGTGGCTCTAATAAGAAGAGGAAAGGAAGGAAAGAATTGGAAGATATGAAGTGTGGTGAAAGAGGCAATTGGTGTGGTTGCCTTTTAAGCAAGGGAATTAGATTGAAAAAGCAAAATATTATGCTCTTGCTCTTGCTCTTGCTCTTGCTCTTGCTCTTGCTTGTTCCTTTGTTTTTCGCCTTGCCTACAACAAAGCAAGCAAGCATTGCGATCTGGTTTTGTCAGCCACGTACTTCACACTGAAACGGTTTTTATTTGATGCCAAAGTTAGAAGTGTCCATGTGCTTCTGATTTGTCCTATACTTTACACTTGTTTTTATTCTAAAATCAATGAGTTCATACTGCTATATATGATAGGGTAAAAGGTAATATCTAAATCAAACTCAGTTTTTTTTTTTTTCCTTAATTTGTGACTTTTGTGGTAAATGTTTAGTGTGGTGGGTCAAAATTTGTTGATTCCTTCTACATGGACCTTCTTTGAGTGATCTAATATTCCGAATTGAACAATTTTTTAAATAATAAATTAAAATTTATTAAGATGAGGGATTGGCTCTTAAGCCCGCCAGCATAATGTTCTCTCAATTAAAGAAATTTCTCGATCAAAAAAATTTAGGATGAGGCTCCTATTTTCAGTTTAAAGTTAAAAAAAATAAAATCTTATAACAAATTGTTTTTGAAAAAATAAATCTTATCAAATCTTTAAAAAAAAAACGTTTAATAATATAGTGGCATGACGTGGCGATGATGGAGATTCATAAGATCATCCATAATCGTTTTTCATCAAACTTTCCAAATATGGGTATGGAGAGCCATATCCCACACTCGTGACTTTCCAAAACAAGTTTCTATTTTATTTGGATGTAGTTTCTAACTTGGTATCACGACTCGTATGGTATTGATCTGATATGGGAGCTTCGTCTTTTGATTACTTTTCGATGAATTTCCAAAGTTGGTAGAGATAGGGTCCTATTCTGATCAAATCCAATATTTGACCACTATGAGAGTTTTGCTTTCCAAATACGAAATTTGGAAAATTAATGTTGATGCTCTAAGCAATAGGAGGCTTGATTTCTCATGCAAAGGTGGCAAATCAAGAAGAGGTATTGTAGTCCATTTTGGTTTTAAAAAACAAAAGCCAAGGCGGAGATTTGTTGAACTATTGGCCAATAAATGAAATGTTTTTGGTGACTATCCAAACAACCAAAATAATAGTCAATCTATGTTGTTGACTTCAACATATATCCATAAAATTGTTTCACCTATGTATATATTTAAAACCTTTTCATCCATGTGAAAAGCATAGGGAAAAACAGGATAGCCGATCTATGTTATTGACTTCAACATACACACAAAATGTGAAAATGTTTCACTTACATGAATATTTTAAAACTTTTCACTCGTGTGAAAAGCATAGTGACAAAGCAAAACCGTTTATTTGATAATGTTCAAAAAAACATGATGGAGTCTAAATGCCAAACATTGCTAATGTGTGAAAGGGTACGTCGGTTGCCATAGAAAATGCAAATGGTAATGAAAGGTGTCCAGTTAGACAAATTGTAGAACCACGTGTTATTTATAAAAGGTTTGTAAGGTTTAATGAGACTCAATGAGAAATGTTATCTATTATGTAATAAACTCAAGACAACAAAAATATACTCTTAAGCCACATGATATACTCTTTATCAATTTGAAGTTTGATAAACATACTTGCATTAAAAAAAAATTGACAATACTCTGTGGTTATCAAACATCTAAAAACCCTTTTAGTGACAAATAGTGGTGTCGCGATGAGGAGGATTGTTAATCATAGTTGGTTTGATTCCTCATGCATAGGTGGAGAACCAATAAGAAGTTATAAGGTGCTTTTTATTTTAAAAGTCAAGCCAAAATCGTGGATTTTGACACTATTGGACAATCAAAAATGCAAGAAAACAAAGTTTTTGTAACCATGGTGACGTGGTGTCATCTTGAAATAATGATGAAATCACAAAAGAGTTTATGTGTATCTTGAGATTGTAAAAAACTCCTCTAACGATGTCACATCATTCTGGTTGTAAAATATAGTTACAAAACCCGATTTTCTAGCCTCACTCATTGGACAATAAATGAATTGGCTTGCAGTTTACTTGATTGTACAACTTGAATTTGAAAGTACCCAATAACTCTTACCAAATCTTAGAAACCTTGAATGACACGTAGTAGCATGGTAGTGATGAAGATTGTTCCTTGAATGACACATAGTGGCTAGTTTGTGATGGCGATTGTTTGGTGTGATTTCTAATGCCGAGGTAGTGAAATTGCAAACAATAATCATCATAATTATGAAGAATATCGTCCTTGTTTGGGAATATTTTAGTTCTAGCTTCAACCAATTCTTCAGCATAACATTAATGCTAGGGACTATACTTAGATCAATTAATGTTAAAGATGAAAGAGAAAAGAGTCCTAACCAACCTGGCTAGGTCACCTTTAACAAATAAATGTGAGTTCTTCCCCCTCAAAGTTTAGTTGGCATGAAAGACATTTTGAAGTGGTTAAATTTCCAAGTTTCTTTATAGTTGCATGAATAAGGATGACTCCATGCAGCAATACCAACAAAAAATTGGAATTTTTGTAGGGATGAATTCACACAAGATGTGTTTGAACAATGACAACGATCTCTGAATTCTTGACCTTAGAGTTGTGTGTATTTATCTCCCTATTTTTTTTTTTATTGATTCGTAATTTTCGGATAAATAGATCTCTTAGATTCAATTTCAGTTGAATACTAATAGCTAAAATACTGAAATTGCATTCAACCCCATTTTTGCAGGAAAATCTACCAAGTGGAAGTTATCTTGTGAATTTTCAAGCCGAGCATGTCGCTCCTATTTTTGGACAAGTTTATTTTTTTTTTATTACAATCTCCAATTTTCTAGCAAATCATTCATGGAAGCCCTTGAAGAAATGTTCAACAAAGTGATCATAGTCAATTTTATGTATATTTATTCCTCATAAAGGTTACCCACAATGAATTTGAATGTAAAATCCTCCATATAGATTTTAGTCTGAAGCATTTAGTTAAATCTTCAAATCAAAGATCAACCTCCTCCACAGGAGTCAAGTTATGTTTATCCCGTTAGAATGGTGTCTATTTGTTCACCCGATAAAAAGTTGGTATTTAAGGACTAAAATAAAAATGTAAAAATCTTTAAAAAAGCTAAATTTAAATGAGACACCGATTTAAATTATTGGAAACTCAACTTAATTTGGAAAATTTTCCCATCCTTGATTTATCTCTACCAATTTACTTTCCATATATCCTTTCTCTTGGCAGTATTAATAGTTAATTTTCCACGTCTCCTCTATGGCAAAGTTTTTATGTCAGATAATCACACAAACACTAGTATACAACCAAACCAAATCAATGGATTATAAGTATATCTAAATAAAAACTAGTATTCAAAAGGGACTGGAAATCAAAGGAGTGTCACATAACAATGCAAATGTATTTTTCTGATGCTTGTGAATCATGTTGAAGAACAAAATTAGATGCACAGTTGATAGAGAAGATAGAAGCAAAAACGCAAACATAGAGAGGGATGATAACTAAATTGCAATATTGATGGAGAAGATTAGGGAAGGGAGTGGGAAGCTACTAAAATTTCCAAATGAGTGAGACTAGGAATCCATGTTTTGTAAACATGTTTTGCAACCAGGATGATGTGGCATTGTTAGAGGAGTTTTTTACAACTTTGAGGTACACATAAATCCTTTGGGGATTTCATCATTCTTTCTAGATCATGACACGTCATCCTGGTTGCAAAAACCTGGTTTCCTAGCATTTTTGATTTCCAAATATGAAATCACTCTTCCATATTTTTGTGGGCCTTTATGTAAAAGTTTGAAGAAGAAAAATAATTACAAAATTATATTTTAATAACAAAATACTGTAAGAAAAATAATTGTTACAAAATTATATTTTAATTCTGAAATACTGGAATGATTTTGGATGGACAGCTGGACATAGTTTCCACCACTAGACAACAAAATCGGACTCTCTTCCACTTGTAAGCAAAGGTAGTCCCAAGATACCCACCCATCTAAGTGTCTACCTTCAGTCTTATTCACAATTATAAATACTCTTTAATTGCGTAAAGATCCACTTGGTGATGTATGTTGAAGATAGCAAATAAATGGACACTATGTGAAAGTGTGAACTCAGCTTGAGAGAGAAGTGAATTCTTCTAGCCTACTACTTCACTTCTAGGGGGACTGGACATTTAGTAGGCTAGAAGCTTGTAGGGGGACATTTCCTAATTTGTGAAGGAAGAAGCAGTAGGCCAGAAGCTAACTCCCAAATACTAGAACGGATATGATTTGTGAGCAAAACTTGTTCTCGTCTGAATAATAAAAATCGAAGGCGAAGAAGCTTGACAACTCACAAACTCTTCTTATTCAAATAAACTATTTCACTCGTATATAGTCGAATGCCTACAATACTTCACGATGAAGTTGCAACATATAATGAATATTTTCTCCCAGAGGTCAAGATTAAGGTGTCATGAGAACTGCCATATTACTATTATTTATTTTTTTCTTTCTGTACAAAACACATATTTAACTCCCTTCCACCACTTCTAAGGTGATGATAAAAGAAAGTGAGACTTGAGGGTGGGAGGGGGACGGGGGTTCCATGCTCTACTCTTCTTGAACAATCCAAAAAAAAATCATAGAAATAACATCTTCAGATATAGTTGAAGATCTCTCGATATAAACTTATCTTAAAACCTAAAAATTACTTAACACTTGCATAAAAAAAAATAATCACATATTTATTGAGATGTTCCCCCCAATTTTCTTTTAACCAAATACTTTGCACCACAACCGCATATAAAACAAATTCGCTACCACCACCATAGTACATATCACTATAAGCACGACCATAACTAGTTGAATTGCAAATTCACATTTTCAATCTATTAATTAATCACTACCAGGCCACTATTTGCAACAAATATATATTTTAAATTTGAGAGATTCTACCTGTCGAGGAAATGGGCGAGGGAGGGTGGCGAGCACGTGCAAAGCTGATGTGGTAAAAAAAAAAAAAGGCGGGGGAAATCCAAATTTTGGGGGAGAATAAGAGGGAATCGAAACTTCTTTCTCCCCCATTTTCATTCTCTCTCCCTCTGTGGCAAAGATTCTCCCTCTCCCCATTTTCCATCTTGACACAGATAGGGAAGGCCCCCTCCCTCTCCCCCAAACGAAGCTCTCCCTCTCCCCATCATCGTCATCGACTGAAACGAATGAGAAGAGAAGAAGGTCAAACGAAAATTAGGGAAGAAGAAGGAAAGAATGAGAAGAGAAGAAGCTCTCCCTCGTCCCCTCCCTCTCGCAAAAGCAAAGGTAAGTCTCCCCTTAATTTCTAGATCAAGGGTTTTTAGATCTAGGATTTTGTCTTGATCCAGATGAAGGTCTATTCTTGATTTACAAATATGTCTCTTGGCAATGAATTCCTATTTATGCCTTATCTGTTTTCCCTTTCCACGAGTTTCTCACTCATGGGAGGAGCATGTTTTTCAGTAAATTTATTGTGTATATAAAACATTCATTTTGAATATTTTCAATTCAAGTGGGATATATTGCATCTGAAGTTACTGGAGCTAAGGTTGTGTTATTCTCTATATGAAAGGTGTGTGATATGCATTTTGTTGTTTTATGTGAACTGTAGGCATGGCTCCTACTTCATTTGTATTTGCTCTTTATTAATGAAGTTAGATTTCAGGTTCACCACTTTTATCATGGCAAATAAGATTCTTGGTCACATCATTTGGGATATAGCTGTAGTTACAACATAGTTCTATTATGTTTTTATTTACAATTCTTTACTCTATTTGTATTTTTTAACCGAGTGCAGAATTTGATACAGTTTTGGTATTAGTATTGCCTTCTCACTGTTGGTAATATTACAGGTTGGCCTCAATAACATAAAGGAGACTGATTTTGTCAATGTCACAATTCAATCTTTGATGCGTGTTACTCCTTTAAGGAACTTTTTCCTTATCCCCGAGAATTATGCAAACTGTAAGTTTACCCTTGTTCGTCGATTTGGAGAACTCACTCGAAAGATTTGGCATGCAAGGAACTTTAAAGGGCAGGTTTGTATTTGCCAAATCTTTCGAGTGAGTTCTCCAAATCGACGAACAAGGGTAAACTTACAGTTTGCATAATTCTCGCGGATAAGGAAAAAGTTCCTTAAAGGAGTAACATGCATCAAAGAGAAACCCTAGATCTAAAAACCCTTGATCTAAAATGAGAAACCCTAGATCTAAAATGAGAAACCCTAGATCTAAAAACCCTTGATCTAGAAATTAAGGGGAGACTTACCTTTGCTTTTGCGAGAGGGAGGGGACGAGGGAGATCTTCTTCTCTTCTCCTTCTTTCCTTCTTCTTCCCTAATTTTCGTTTGACCTTCTTCTCTTCTCTTTCGTTTCAGTCGATGACGATGATGGGGAGAGGGAGAGCTTCGTTTGGGGGAGAGGGAGGGGGCCTTTTCTATCTGTGTCGAGAGGGAAAATGGGGAGAGGGAAAATCTTCGCCACAGAGAGGGAGAGGGAGAATCTTTGCCACAGAGGGAGAGGGAATGAAAATGGGGGGAGAAAGAAGCTTTCGATTCCCTCTTCTTCTCCCCCAAATTTTGGATTTCCCCCGCCTTTTTTTTTTTTTTACCACATCAGCTCTGCACGTGCTTGCCACCCTCCCTCACCCATTTCCTCGACAGGTAGAATCTCTCTTTAAATTTTTGTTACCAACAACAACTTATGATTTTAAATGGGCAGTAAAAAAAACCTTTTTGTCCCTAATATATAGCTGTTTAAAAAAATCAAGGCCTTGCTAATTGCTTGCTTGCTTGCTTTTTTTTTTTTTTTTTTTTTGATAAAGCATGTTTGCATTCAATTAAATAACCTAATTACGATAACGGTGTCCAGCCATATTATGAACCGTACGATTGAGGCATGGAGGAATATAAACAACTTACATTACATTCTGAATTCAAAAGAAGGATAGATTTTAATATTACAGATAACCGCATCCAACAGCTAATTGCTTGCTATCCAACACAGTGGAGTGGATGCTATCAGAAGCTGGGTTTTATGAAATCCAGGGTTTAGGAGAGGAGAGGTTTGTGAGTGAAAAAAACCTCCTCTCTCCCATTCGCTCGCTCAGTTTTGTTTCAGCTATGCCCATAACTATCCTCCACAATCACCTGTACACAAACCCTACTTCATCTATTAGAAATTTAAAATTCTTCTCCAATCTCCAATCTCGTTCTCCTTCACTCATATGCAGAAGCTTCAGTTGGAGAGGTTCGAGTATTCATCAACAGATTCGAAACCCCAATTTTGCATCCATTGGTGGTCGGTCTCGTCGAGGCAGCTTCATTGTGGCGTTAAGTGGCAAATCTGATCACTACTCCACTTTGAATCTCAATAAAGATGCAACCTTGAAGGAAATCAAGGCTTCCTACAAGAAACTCGCCCGTCAGGTACTTCATTTTTTCACAAAACACCTTTCATGCTTTCTTCCTAACTTCTGTAAAGGTAGCTTTGCAAGTTCAAATTATGGAATGGGAGGAGACCCATTTTGAAGACGCAGCATAATGGTATGAAAATTGTTGGATTGGATGAAAAGGTGCATACAGAATATGTTGGTTTTTTAGTCATTGATATCCATGGGTTTCCTTTAAAATTTTAGATTCATGTAAGTCATTACGTGCAAGTATCAAGTATGTATTTATTCTTTTCCCCACAAAATGAAATACCAGTTGAAAACTGTATTATATGTATTTGGAAGCGATGTTCACTTGGATTAGCTTTGAGCTGCCTCTATAATGCCGATTTAAAAAAATGATATTTGCTACGAATGATGTCAATGAACGTCTTAAATGATCTAAAAACGTGGTAAGCACTCTGACTTATGAACTAACAAAAAAAAGTTGAAGTTCTGGTTTAGTAATGCCTTTGAGAATTCTTCAAGGTGACGATTGGTTAACATACTTAGCAACTGATCTCTTCCTTATGTATAATTTGTTAATTTTAATTAAATTCAAGTTGATGGAATAATAATTTCCGTTAGGAATTTTGGTTGATGCCTTAAATAAGGGGTTGATGCCTTGATGGTCATATTTTGGGGGATATTAAGCTCACAACTGCTGGGTATATTTACTCAGTGTTTGAGATTTGTTGTTGAAGTTTGATATTATTTCATTGTTTCCTCCTTCTTATGAAACAGTATCATCCAGATATAAACAGGAGCCCTGGAGCAGAAGATAAGTTCAAGGAGATCAGTGCTGCATACGAGGTGCTCTTTCTTCTCCACCCCGTACCCTCCCTTCATATTTCTCTAATCTGTTCTGTTATACTTTAGCTTTCAAAACAGATCGTATGGCATACTCGATTTGATTGCATTCTCTGCACTTTTTGTAACTATAGGATTTAGTTTATTTATTTTATTTATTTCATTTAGTTTAGTTTAGTTGATTTGAAAGCTAGGTTTAGTATAATTAGGGTCTCTAGGTCATTGCTTGTAGTTGGTTTATGATGAATGGAGAAACTCTAATGGATATTATTTAGGTTTATTTTAATCTCTAGTTTAGGTTACATTATTTGGTATCAAAGCTGATACTTGGATGGGGAATTCTAATTGTCGAGGAAACCAGCGAGGAAAACAGCGAGGGAGGGAGGACCCTCCATCTCCCTCGCGATGCGTGCAAGGAATGGGACGCACGCATCGCGAGGGGGATGGAGGGTCCTCCCTCCCTCCCTCGCTATTTTCCTCGCTGGTTTCCTCGACAACTAGCTTTACTCTACTTGGATTTATGGGTTTGATCGGAAGAAGAAGATTAAAGGAGAAAAGAAAAGAAACAAAGTTTGATTGAATATTAAAAAAACAAAACATAAAATAAAAACACTGTTCACCGTCACCGGTTATTTCCTCCCCATAACCACTCAGAGCACCCCACAGTGAAAAAATAAAATAAAATGAGTGACCTATGCTATTCCCAATATACATAACCCTATTATTCCTACTCATACACACATTATTCTCCGTCCCCATGCCAATATCCATATATCCCAAGTCCAAGTAAAGTCTAATACCACGCGATGTCCAATACCCATAACCAATTTTGCTATCCACAACCACAAACCACCAATGTCCCCTCTTACCTCCAACCTAAACCATTTTTTCCTATACCACCGCCCCCTTCCATCCTGCTAGTGATGTACACTCCACTGCTGATCCCACTATGCTACTAACTGGGAGTAGTTTTCGAGAGATTTAGCATAATGAATTGGTGTCCGCGCCTTAACCCTTTTTTGATGCATGGAGAGAACAAGAAAATGCATGGAGAAAGCAAGAAGAAGCGGAGAAGGAGAAGTAATGGCGGATGACCAAGATATTTGACGATAGGATGAGTGCTTCAAAAAATATTGGAGAAAGACGCATTTTGAACAGATGCGAAAAGGGCAAACGAGCCATTCTATTTGTCATAGTCCTTCTAGCTTTTTGTGGAAGTTAAGGCCCTTAAGGGTACTGTCACATATACTCGAATTTCTACACGTGGGCCATTTGACTTATGTGATTTCTTCCTTATTTTTGGTCAAGTGGCTGATATCTCTATAGCTACAAGCACAATGAGTGAGATTATGTTAATCCATATTGGGAAATTTTTGCGTTACAAGCTTATGCACAAGAGTCTTCTCAATAGGTTTATGGTAATTTATGGTTCTTTGAGTCACCTTACAACTTTTCTGAGTTGGTGCTATTTATGGCAAATGCTTATTGTGGCAAGGTTCGAGGTCGACTACTTCGAGTGCACTTCGCCTTGTGTTGTGTAATCGGTTGCTTGTGTTCATCGGACTTCTTCGACTAAAGCTCAAGGACATGCTTCTTTAACTCGGGGAGGATGATGTGACATAGGATTTAGTTTATTTATTTAATTTAGTTTAGTTGTTGGGTTGAGCCCAAGTAAGCCCATTAGAATTAGTGGAGATCAGGGTTCCCATAATATGTAGGGTTAGATTTCTTGATTTGCAAGCTAGGTTTAGTATAAATAGGGCTTCTAGGCCATTGCTTGTAGTTTGTTTTTGATGAATGAAGAAACTCTGTTGAAGATTATTTAGGTTTATTTATTTTTTATTTAGGTTTATTTTAATTGTTGTTTAGGTTACATTAATAACTTACACAATCTATCCTATAGGATGTGAAATCTTGAATTGGGCTAATTTATAGTGAATCACACCCAAGTTGAAATCTACTTTAGTTGATAGTGTAATCTCTGTTTATAGTCTTGTCTTGTAGTTGGTAAGACTTAAGAGGAGGAAGATTCTTTGAGTTTCCCTTCAAGCACTATGCTGACCCAAGTAATAAGTCTATTGACTTGACCAATAATGGGTTGGTGGATTATTTTTTGTGAATCCATTGGTTGGAAGATCCAGTTCGAGATGGTGTTTGTTGACATGATAAATAAATAGCTGTGTCCCTGTTAGATCTAGAGACCCACCTATCCGCGGTGAATGGTGACTGACACATAGTTTTAGTTTATGCTGAAATGACTCGTTCACCATAAATTATCTCCTTAATCGCTGCTTTGATTTCATTCATAGCAGATAGTTTAATTTTAGCGTTTTAGAGTTTTAGTTTTAATTTCACATTTTTCTAGTCACCAGTGTTGGTATCTCAAGTCATTCAGACTTTATATATGTAAGAGGTTTGTGCCATGTATATCTAAATAACATACACTGTATTGTTCTGATTTCCAAGTAAAGCTTTTCTTCAGGTCCTATCAGATGATGAGAAAAGAGCTTTGTATGATCGTTTTGGTGATTCTGGTTTACAAGGAGACTATGATGGATATGGTGTGGATCCCCAGGGGGTAAGAAAAAATTTAGTAGTTTGTTGTTCGTCATGTTTGAGCATCTTTAATCTATCATGCCTTACTGAATCCTACACAAACTATTATGGTATGTTTGATGACATGCAACTTGCATTTATAATTTTTAGGTCAATCCATTTGAAATCTTTGATGCGTATTTTGGAGAGTCAACCAAGTTTTTTGGAGGCAGCGGTTTCACGAACAAGCAAACCCAAAGTCTTAATATTCGGTATATTTTTCAGTTTGTAAGTTAAGCTTAAAATTACAATATGGAATCTTGTTTGGGTGATGACATGGACACGAGTTCATGGGCATATGAAACTTAACTTTATGCATCAAACAAAATAGTATCAATGTCATGGTGTTCGAGTTACTAATTGTTTTACATATTTTTTGATTATTTGCTGTCATAACTATGTTTGATTGTAGGTATGACCTGTCTTTGAGCTTTGAAGAATCAATTTTTGGAGGAGAGAAGGAAATTGAAGTTTCTTGTTTTCAACCATGTGATGGTTGTAATGGGACAGGTGCACAGTCTAGAAGCAGCATAAAGTCATGCGTTGATTGTGAAGGCAGGGGGCGGGTGGTAACATCTCAGAGAACACCATTCGGTGTGATGTCTCAGGTAATTCCAGGTTATGATATAACCAAAAGAAATTGACACATTATTATCGATGCATCTTGTTTGCACCTGGAACTTTGAAAAGTTGGAAAATCACATGGTGTTATTTGTAATTTTATTACCAAGGGAGAGTTTTGAGGAAAACTTCATTCTTGATATTAGGCTTGGATGCTTGGTGCAAAGTTAGGTGTGCAAAAACTTAGAAGGAAATGAAGTTGTAAAGAAATATAAAAAAAAAATGTTTGGATAGACTTGAAGTATTATGGCACCAAAGCAGATCAAAATTCATGAGATACATTCACCATTGCTTTGAAATCATGAGATGCAGCTTGTACTAGAGAGTTGCTATGGAAGAGAAAGATATAGAAACAATCAAACTTATATCCATTTCCACTATAACCTAAACAAATCGGCTAATTTTCGTAGTGCATCAGATGAAATTGTCACAAGAATTCAGTTCTTTCGTAAATATATAGCTATTAGAAACTTCAGTACTAACGCCCATAGGAACTTATAGATATCGTTATTTTTCTTCCATTATGCAATATAGCTTCTGTTCGCCTCAAATTTTGATATACCTATTTGGAGAATGGAGAAATGATTAGCATATGTTGAGATGGAATGTGGGAATTGTGGGGGGCGTAAGCATACAAACCCAAGTGGTGCTTAACATATTGTTGGAAAATTTAAATGCTGCAAATTAGAACAGGAACGAAGTTTTTAATTTTCTTGGGTTGAGTCGCGGACTAGGTCGCTCTCTTTAAGACGTTTCGTGGTTCTGCCCAAATTGTGCAAGCAGTCTGTAAGCCCCGTCGTCCCCAGGATAAAACAACCCAGAATTCTGTATCTGTCTCGTTCAATTACATGCACTGTCGACGAACGAAATTCTATTCACCCTTAACTTCCTATTGCTCGGAATCACGAAATCAATAAATAAAAGAAACTCTCTGAAATCTGAATTGTTTAGTAAAAACAAAACTCTTTCAAGTAGAACTCTGGAAGCTAAACAAAACTTTTAAAAAATAGAACTCTGGAAGCTATTGCGTTTTTTTCTAAAACAGAAACTCTTTGAGAATTGAAAGACTGAATTGTGAAAATGTATTTCGATGTTGAATAAACCCAGAGTTCGATTGTATTTATAGGCTGAGAGATGATCACTTTTGAGAGAAAAATCCCTGTAATGGCGGCGAAAATCGCGGAGAGAATCAAGAAAAAATCGTGGGGGACGTGGGAGAAGAGACTGGGTCTTCTCTTGACTCAGTCTTCTTCTTTTCAGCAAATAATATATTTTATTTTTATTTTTTTTTCAAATAAAAATTTCAGCAAAAAGAATGGTTTAATCTCGCGTGTGGTGTGGACCAACATTGGTCTAACTCTCCCCTCCTTCACAAAAGTGTGGGTACCCCTTGGGGTCCAAGCCCAAGTCCAAACAGTATCCTTATTAACTCCTCCACAGTGAGTTATATAGAAGATATGAGACTAAACAATAGAGAGAGAGTTTCAAAGTTAAGAAACTATTTTTGTTTTAAAATTCAAACTCATTTTTTTTCAACAATCCCTCACTTGAATTTAAAAAAAAACATTTCTCCATCGAGCAATCTATAAATATAAGACTGTGCATAAGTAAAAGTGTCTTTCAACTTGAACTCTTGCGTAGTGTTCATGATTTAGATTATACTAGAGTAACTCGTAGTTGTGAACTATATCTCTAACAACATTACATGCACAACCTTACCAGGGTGAAGTCTAAAAAAGCCCGTGCTTTAAGGCCATGCACATATATCCCAATATAGTGAAGGCTCTAGGAATTTTGCCCACGAATTCCATAGGAAGCGGCCAAACTTTCACAATCACTTAGTTGAGTCTATCAAGAGTACTCCTGTAGCTAGGTACTCCACTCCACATAGAGTATAGATCTCATTAAGAGTTTTTAACTCATCCTATTATCGCTTCAGGAACTCATGCTTCAAACTAGGAATGGAATTACTATTAGGTCAGCATGATTCATTTCATATCATTCACGACTTGTTATTACCCATTGAACCTATTTCTTGGGATCTCCATTCTATAGGTTGGGTTACCATCATGAATAACTCATCAATCTAAGGGCATAAGTCCCATTCCTGTTGAGGTTTTGAAAACCTTCTCTTTAGCTAATCCTTTCGTCAAAGGATCAGCCAAGTTCTCATCAGTACGTACATGATCCACTCTCACAGTACCAGTAGATAGAAACTCTCTAACTGTACTATACTTACGACGTATTTGTCGTCTCTTGCAGTTATAATAATGGTTCTGTATCTTTGCAATAGCCGCGGTATTATTGCAATGGATCAAGACAGTTGGTATGGTCTTTCCCATAGAGGGATATCTGATAGCAGGTTTCTTAACCAACCTGCTTCCTCACTAGCCGTGGCTAGTGCTATCATCTCTGACTCCAACGTGGATTGTGCCAGAATAGTTAGTTTCTTTGGTTTCCAAGAAACAACTCCACCAGCTATACTGAAAATATAGCCACTGGTGGCTTTGGAGTCATCTGAGAGGGTGTTCCAATCAGCATCGCTATATCCTTCAAGAATAGCAGGAAACTTATGATAGTGCAATCCGAGGTTCTTAGTCCTCTTCAGGTACCTCATGACCCTTTCAATAGCATGCCAGTGTTTTATACTAGGTCTACTGGTAAATCTGCATAGTAGTCCCACAGCATAAGCTATGTTGGGCCTAGTGCAATCGGTAGCGTATCGTAGGCTACCAATGATGCTTGCATACTCAGATTGTCTAACACCATTACCGGTGTTCTTGAACAACTTTACACTAGGATCATTAGGAGTACATGAAGGTTTAGTAATTATATTTCTTTAGGATCTTTTCAATATAGTGTGATTGATCCAAACAAATTCCCTTTTCAGACCTAGTAATCTTAATACCAAGGATTACACTTGCCTCTCCAATGTCTTTCATATCGAAGTTCGCACGCAATAAAGATTTCATTTTATTCACGACATGAAATATTAGAACCAAAGATAAGCAAATCATCCACATATTGACATATAATAGTGCAAATGCCTATTGACATATAATAGTGCAAATGCCATTTTCAAATTTATAATAAATGCATTTGTCACTTTCGTTAACTTTAAAGTCGTGTGATAATAAGATTATCAAATTTTTTATACCATTGTTTTGGAGATTGTTTCAAACCGTAAAGAGATTTATCTAGTTTGCAAACTTTATTTTCTTGCCCTGGAATCACAAAACCTTTCGGGTTGGTCCATGTAAATTTCTTCTTCTAAATCACCATTAAGAAAAGCTTTACATCCATTTGGTGCAATACTAGATCGTGTATTGCAGCAAGAGAAATTAACACTCGAATATATGTAATTCTGGTAACAGGAAAATATGTGTCAAAGAAGTCAACATTTTCTCTCTGTCTAAACCCTTTGGCTACAAGGCGAGCCTTAAACTTTTCAACATTTCCATCGGGTTTAATTTTCTTCTTAAATACCCACTTACAACCTATTGTGTTGCAACTTGGTGGCAAGTCAACTAAATGCCAGGTTCGGTTCTATTAGACTCAAGAGAGTCAATTTCATCATCAATAGCCTCTCCCCAAAAATTGGCATCTATAAAGGATAAAGCTTCTTGAAAGCTAAGGGAATCCTCTTCGACCGTAAAGGTATAGAAATCAGGGCCATAGTTTTTAGAAGTTCGGTTCCGTTTACTTCTCCTAGGCTCAGATTCTGTGGCTTTATCGTTTTCATTCATCCTGATCATAGGCACGTTATTAGAGGGTGTACCCCCACTATTCCTCGAGATAAAAGGAAATCTATGTTCATAGAAATCAACATCGTTTGATTCTATGATAACGTGATCACTAAGGTTATAGAATCTATAGGCTTTGCTGTTAACGACATATCCTATGAATACACACTCATGTGCCCTACTGGCAAGCTTGTTCATTTTAGGATCAGGAATTCTAACACAAGTGCAACCCCAAGTTTTGAAATATGACAAGTGCAACCCCAAGTTTTGAAATATGACAAGTGCGATCCTAAAAGACAAGTTTTGAAATACACACTCCGACTTTTCATAGTCTTTCCACTGGGTTTCAGAGCCACAGGGGTGGATTTCTTCGGATTAGAAATAATCAGAATTTCATCTTTCTGATCTTGTTTCCGGGCTTCCTCCTCAATCCGAAGTCGGGTAATTAGACTTTCTAGAGAGAACTCCTTGGTTTTATGCCTAAGTGCATTCTTAAAGTCTTTCCAGCTCGGGGGCAATATATCTATCACAATAGCTACTTGAAATTGCTCATCTAAGGTCATGCCTTTAGAAATGATTTCATGAGCAATTTTCTGTAGCTCATGAGATTGGGTTTTCACATTCACAGACTTATCATCAGTCATTTGGAATTTCACATAACGACTGACGAGATATTTCTTTGTGCCAGCCTCAGTGTCATATTTTTTCCTAAGGGCTTCCCAAATATCCTTAGAAGTTTTTTTCAGAACAGTAATAATCATACAGACCATTCAGAATTAAATTCTTACACAAGAAGTCATTTTCTATCCAGCAATCTAATTCCTTAGTGCTGGTTTCATCAGGTTTAGCAGGCAATTCGGGTTTTTCAGCATTACAGATATAAACTACTTTTTGCGTAGTTAAGAAATGCATCCTTTGTCTCCATCTTTTAAAATGTTGACCCTCAAAACGAAAGGGCATGTTTAGGTCCTTAGCAGCAAGTTCAGTAATAGCAGATATGTAGCGTCTTAAAATTGTTGGAAAATATAAATGCTGCAAATTAAAACAGGAACGAAGTTACCAATTTTCTTGGGTTGAGCCGCAGACTAGGTCGCTCTCTTTAAGACGTTTCGCGGCTCTGCCTAAATTGTGCAAGTAATCTGAAAACCCCATCGTCCCCAGGATCAATGCAAGTGTTCAAAGGAGCAACTGAGTATCCAAAGTGCTGTACTGTTGGTGTTTGGTAATCTATAGTCCTCTTTTTGTGCATTTTCTTGTTTCTCCTTTGCCTTCTACGTTGTGTTTATTTCTTGTCGAAACCTTTGCTTGTTGAATAACCCCACAAAACTAACCAGCACGTCTGTAACAGTTTTTAGAGTCGACTATTTTATTATTGTTAAATTATTTAGTTCGCATGTCCTCTTCAGGTAGCTCATCTTTAGTTATGTACTAAGTGTCTAGGTTCCTGCTTATGTATATGTGTTTGAGAGCTGCGTTCGAAGATTCAAAACACTATAAGGTTATATGCCTTTCTGGGCAATTATATGGTTATCTTCACTGACGTGCACAAGGAACATGGTTATCTAGTTGATGCATTTTCTTATTGGTTATCCTTTAATTTATTATTTCCATCTCTTATATATATGCTACTTGGTATCATGTGATCTCTAGGTATCTACTTGTGTAAAATGTGGCGGCGAAGGAAAGATAATAACCGACAATTGCAAAAGATGTGGTGGCCAAGGTAAAGTGAAATTAAGGAGAAGTATCCAAATAGTCGTTCCACCAGGAGTTGGCAATGGTGCAACCATGCAAGTTCGTGGTGAAGGGAACTTTGATAAGAAAAGGTATGATTTGGTTATAGTTATTGCACATCATCTATTCTTTTGGAAAATTTTGTTTTTATTATACAACAACAAATGTGGTTTGTTTTCTGATATACATATACTAGTTGAATACAAATTTCTTGCCTCTTTCAAAACCATGCTTCAAGTACATTTTAATGGTTTCACTCTTTATTTTATCATCTATTTTCTTGAAGCAATCTTGCACATAATATAAAGAATTTGAGAAAACATGAATCTGTGATTTTCTCAGTAACAAACAAAAAGGTACAGAAAACAAAATGAAACATAAAAATTATGATCGCAATTCAGTGTAAACCACCCCATGTAGTTGACAGCAGAACCAAAGGGAAATAAAAACATCAGTATGCTTTAGTATTAGTTTAAAGTACTTGGGTTAAGCAATTTATTTTTATTAGGGGCATCGCAGGTGACCTTTATTTGGTCGTTCATATTGTGGAAAAACCTGGAGTTTGGAGAGATGGTCTTAATCTTTACTCAAAGATCAGTATAGATTACACTGAAGCTATTTTGGGGACTACTGTCAAGGTATGTTACAAAAGCCTTTTATATGTAACATGCTGCATATTGTAGTTACATTTTTTTTGTCTTCCTTTAGTATTTGCATAATTAGGTTCCTTAGCTTCAATTCTTCTACTGTTTTAATCAAATGATATAATTTGGATTTATTTGTTAGAATTTGGGAATCTGTCTTCCTACGTTTTGAACTTGCTGCAAAAATAGATGCTATTTGTGTGGCCTTTTCTTGTTTCTGAGAAGCATATCACTTCCTGGTCCTGTGAATACTTGGTTCTCTGTCTTAGCATGCTGACATAGCTTTACCCTTTTATGACCTTCAAGTTTAAATACAATCATATGTCCCATCCCATGATACGAAATTCTATGCATACTCTAAGCGTTAAATCAATCAATCTCACGTTTAGCGGTGCTGAAACCCATGGGTGTCACTGGCTTGACACCATAATTTATTTTGTACAAAAATATGTTCAAGGTGGCGGTGGTGAATTTTACTTGTCAAAAGGTGGTATGGCACACCCATTGAAGTTAGCACTTAGAATGGTTTTTCTTAATTTTTGTTAAAAATGCCTTTAAATATAATCGTCGTATTCGTGGTAGTGGGAGAGTCACTGGTGGTCGTCAATGATCAATGGTTTGTTTTTTTTACTTCTTTTCACACTATTCCGTTCTTATGAAGGCCTTCTGCATATCCTCTCAAGCTAAAGATATAAGGGTAGGTGTGGAAATATGATGTAATTATGATATTTATTAATATTAGTGATATTAGTATTTTAGCGATATTAGACATTCTATTATTTTGTAATAGGGATTCTAATTAGGGTTCTCACATTGGTTTCTTAATAAGTTTAGAGTTTGATTTAAAAGGATATTAATTATAAATCAGTGCAGTTAAAACAATGTTATAATGCCCAATATAACTCCAATATAATGCTTAACGGGGGTGAGCCGTTACGTTATGAGATTATCACATTTTTGTATCATGGCTCCGATATAATGTCGTTATTGAGATAACATTTTTTGCTGTTCAATAACACCGTTTTAACTTTTTGTTCTAATATATAAAAAAAAATCACTCATTTCATTCTCGATCGAAGAAGGACCAGAAGACGAAGAGTCGATCACACTCTCTATTGTGATTTCACTCTCATACGAAGGGAATGTGTTTTTTTTTATTAATGTTTTGATGTTTTTGATTTTAACGTTATGAACATGATTTACTTTTTTGCCTCTATAACACATCAATACTTTGTGGGGTATTTAAAATATATTTAACAAAATATTCCGTTATAACCTATAACGGTCTTGGACCGTTATGGGTCCGTTATTCGTTTTTACTGCATAATTATAAATAAGGACGTAGGTTGCCCACTGTTACTCGGTTGATTGAATAAAAATTATTTGTAGGATGAGTATCGCTAACAATGAGAAGGTGGTGGCTTTCATTTGAGGTTGATAAGGATGAGAAGGTGGCGATCATTGATGATTTGCAGGATGAGTATCGCTACCAATGCATAATTGCAGGAAGAGAGGGACTTGGTAGTGGGGATCTAAATCTCAACTAATGTCTAATAAATGATAAAATAGTGTAAAGTTTGGATTTTTAATCGGAATCTCGGATAAAGGGAGGAAAAACCGAAGTGGGATTTTGCCAAACCGGAAGATTTGAGTTAAAAATGGTGAAAATTTAGTCGAATTGGGTAGATTGGTTGAAGATGACGTTGGGGAAAAGAAATGGTGGGTTTTTAGGGAATTGGAGATTTTGGGATCTATTGGTGAAGGAGAGACTGAAGAAGAGAAGCTAAAGGTGTGTTTGATTTTTTTCTTCAATGGAAAACCATAAATGTAACGGAATAAGAGAGTTAGTAGGAAAATTTTCACTCCATCATGTTGAATATAGCTATGGTTCTTGAGTTTTCATGGAAAAATATTCTTAGCCCCTAAAAAAGTTCTTTTTCCATGATTTGGAGAGAAGATAGTGGTGGAAGGTCACAACTTCCATTCTCACTCCCCCTATTTCACTCATCTCTTCCATGATGTCTCCACTATTTTTATGTTTTTTATGGAAAACAAAAATTAAACACACCCGACGAAGCCACATGAACAACTATAAAAGAGTAGGAGAGAGAT
This sequence comes from Berberis vulgaris, assembly GCA_963556465.1. NCBI lineage: Eukaryota > Viridiplantae > Streptophyta > Magnoliopsida > Ranunculales > Berberidaceae > Berberis > Berberis vulgaris. The sequence goes on from OY747127.1 coordinate 25,907,964, forward strand.
TGAAGGCTTTGTTGCGTCTCAATTGTTTGTAGTCATGCAAAACAATGCGGAGAGCAAAGTATTTTGTGTGTGAAGGAGGAAAAATGGTTGCAAGAAAGGAGTGGTGTTGTTTAGTTGGAAGGTAGGTGGGGGTGGTGCTGGTGTTGGTTCAGAGAGGGTTTAAGGGGTGGTGGGTGGGTTAGCTTGTGGATCGGAGAAGATGGAGGCTTGGTGTTCGATCAGAGAAGACAAGATAATTTTTTTTAATCTCCAACATCAGTTTGCCTCGAGGTAGGAGTTTGTATCTTGAAGTTTTGTTATGTTTAAGTTTATCCCATTAAGATCTCCTCGAGATGTTTACAACATCTAGACTGTTGATTTTTGTCGGGGGCATTTTTTCACCTAAGAAGTCTTAAGACAGTCAACTGACATGACACTGACTGACTGACTGTGAGTTGTGGGGGTGATGCTAGTTTACGAAATCTCGGGGGGTCATCGCTAATTACATTTATAATTGGTGGGTATTACTGATATGCCTTTTATTTATTTACTAGGGTATTCACCGGGCATTAGCACGATAAAAGTGTAACATGATAAGTAGAATTTAGTCTACTTTAAATATCAAAATGTTGGGCATGAGAATCGAACCCATACACTCCTGGTGCTTTTAAGTTCTATGTGATCCATTAGATTCATACATTTGGATAAATCTCAACCGTCTTTTATCTCCAACTTCAAACACCATCTTGATTTATTTATTTTATCAAATATCTGAATATATTGAATAAAATGAAGATGTATGGTGCATGGTGCGTGAGGCTTGCTAAAGAAACCACCCACAAGAAAGAAACAAAAATTACATAAGTATCTGTCTATCCCATTTTAACATAATATATGGAACAGGATCTTTTAGAATCTTCTAAGCTGTTCCCCACATCCATGTCTTCCTTGATCAGTAAGTGCATCACCCAAGAACTTCTTCCCCTAATAACACTATTCTGTTTGTTTGTTTGTTTCTCTCAAATCACTATTTGAAATCCTATATACCAGAAAGGCTAGCTTGCTTCCAATCCCTCAGCCACTTCTGACTGTTCCACCAATTTGCTTCATCACCTTCAATTCAGCTAGAAATATTGCCCATATTGATTTTGTGAATTCAGTTAAATAACAAGTGATCAATACACTCCTCATTCTTTTCACACAATAGATACTGATTTGGTTCTCGATTCTGCGCCTCTTGAGATTGGCCACTGTGAGAATTTTACATTGAACCATTTTCCATGAAAAGAAACTGATTCTTGGAGGGCAATGTTTAGTCCAGATTTGTAGAGGGTCTGCAGTGAAAGAATCCCCAGATCTGTCTATGGAGTTTTGACATGGGATTTTGAAAAATATGCAAACTGAAAACCATCAGTTTTTCGTTCCCAAAAAGTATAAGATCATCTCTGTCCTTGATGGATTGATTTTGGAGAGTCACCACCTATGTAACAACAACATGCTATATTCCAGAAAAAATCGTGTTGACACGTTTCCGATATGAAAAAGCGTGTCAGCATGGACACGCTCTATTGACACATCTTGTAGGTTACAGTTACAGACCACAACTTTTTTCTTCTTCTTTTACTTTGATTCACATACAAACACTTAAAATAAGCATAAAAAAAGAGAGGGAAAAGTGTAATCCAAATGGATCGGACGATTTTATTTACAGAGACCAAAATCTTCAAAACACAAAGGTCCGAGTTGAAATCAAAGCTTCATACCCTGGTCAAAGTTTCACGAACTTAGATACTTCAGTCAACCCTAACTTTCCATGAATGTCAAAACCCTAAACCTAGAGGAACAAGAAGAAGGGTTAGGGTGGAAAGGGAACAAGAAGAAGAAAAGTAGAAGATGGATAGGGTGAAAGCAAAACCTGTTGAATCGATTGACAATCTTGTGTGTTTTTGTAAAAAAAATTTCTTGCTGAAACTAAAGTCTCTTGAACTATTCAGGAGTTAGAATGGAGTGTGTGTAAATAGCACAATAAGTCAGCATAGATTCAGAGTATTAATTAGTAGGTCAGCAAGAGCAAGTCATCAGTCAGAGTATTAATGGGCCTCAAGTTTCACAGTCTCACTCTTCCACTTATGAATCTTCACGAGGTATTATTATAATATATTAAAAACTTAGCCTAAATGTGCTGCAGATCATCCCCTGACAAGAAGGACCTTCAACGACCCCCATCACATCCCTTGTTTTAATGCCAGTTTGATGATTTGTTTTGAATTTTGTATTTGAATTGTTTTAAGTGCCAATTATATATATTTTCTAGATTTCTTGTGTCACTCCCTGTTATGCTGTATCCATTTTTCGTGTCCGCACAAGTCATAATACGTTATTTCTTCCTAAAATGGACCCAGGAATTTGTTTCATATTTGATTTATTTCATTTAGATGGTCTGCTTGTACGGTTGGCCAACTCAACCAAATTTTTTAGTATTAATCTATGGTTGGAAATGCGAACAAAGATTGTGCCTTATTGCGTGGGTGACCTAGACCTTCGAACCCCATACGATGTGGTATCGATACATCTAATTCTTCCTTGGTTTGATGCATTTAGGAGGTATATACTTTCACGTGTCACAATAAGACTGAAATGTACCCTCTCTTAAACTGATGGCAGGTGGAAACAGTTGAGGGCTTGAAAAATCTTCAAATATCTTCTGGGATCCAGCCTGGGGATACTGTAAAACTTCCTCGCATGGGGGTTCCAGACATCAACAGACCATCCACTCGGGGTGATCATCACTTTATTGTTAATGTTTTGATCCCAAATGAAATCAGGTTCAAGTTTGTTATTTACTTTCTATCATATCTTAATCTAATAATTTTGATGTTTTGACTACTGTTCTTAATCAGTTTTTGATTTATTTCGTTTACAATAAAATTACAGAAAAAGTTTGACAATGTTTAAGAAAAATAAACTCTGTATATTTGGGTTCGTGGGACAAGGGCTTTTGACACAATGTTTTACAGGCCAAGGATACTAAGTCATCTCCATTTCAGTTGACGCTGTAGATATATGATGAGTTAAGATGAAGGAAAGTAAGTTTTTATGGTAAAACTATAAAAAAGAATCAGCGGTACAGCTAATTTTTTGATACATGTTTTTCTTTTCTTTTTTTGTTATTGGCTACTAACTCAACGTGAAAAGTCTGATGCAACAGTTTATGTAGTCAAGATAACTGAGCGAAGCTAGGGAGTCGTTCTGCATAGTTGCATCCCCTTAAATTTCCTTCTATGTGTTTGTATTTCATCTCTTCTCCTTCTCTCTTCCCTTCACAGTGACCACCTCCTCTTCTGTCTGTTTTTTTTCTTCTCCTTCTCCATCTCCTCATTCACTCAAGTTCCAATGCAGCTCTCTCCCTTTCTCATTCTTGTGTGAGGTCGTTGTCGCCACCATCATTTGTGATATACTGGTATCTCAAAAAAGAGGAAACCTAGCTGTTGAGAAAGTGGTACAGTGTGTTATTATTTGCTATTTCTTCATGATTCCCACTATTATTATACTACTGCATCAAGCAGACTTAACTGAGCTACAATTCTCACTTTTCAAAAGAAAATTTGCAAAATGGATTGTTTCATTCTTTAATGCCAAACCCGGCCTATTTCCACATTGTTGGATGAAAAATGGAGATGGCTGGCATTCGGTGGTAAGCTTAACGAGGCTATAGTTAGGAGGCTGAATAAATGTTTGAATTCCATTAATAGGCCTAGTCAAGGGGCTTCTATGAGACATATCCATGAATGGGTGATGGTGGCTAATGAGCTGGTGGACTCGTGGCTAAGAAGTAGGGAGCTAGGGCTGTTGTGCAAGATTAACTTTGAAAAGGTGCAGGCCATGTGAATTGGGACTTCGATATGTAGTGTATAACTGTATATAGTGTATGAGTAAGATGGATTTTATGGAGAGGCGGATGAGGTGGGTTAGGACACGTGTTGTGCAAGACTGTCCCTGTTTCTGTTTATGATCATGGTGGAAGCTCCTAGACTGGTTGTGAAGAGTAATGACCCTCAAATTCTGTTTGATTTTCATGTCATGCTATTGGGGAGGAGAATAACCCATTTATAGTTTGCTATTGATGCCTTTTTTTTTCTTTGGGCAATGATATTTCACAACTAGGGAATTTGAAGTATATTCTTTATTCCAGAGTGTTCGGACTCAATATATTCTCAAAGAGTGGTTTATTTGGGAAGGGAGCTGTGGGGCAGATGTGCTTGGTTTTCTGGTAGGGGAGTTACCAACTGTTTACTTGGGGATTCTGTTGGGAGCAAAAAAAATAGAAATAAGCAATTTGGAAGGATAAGTTGCTTTAGAAGGGTGGGGCATTGTACCTTATTAGGAGTGCACTGTCCATCATCCTATTGTTATTTCAAATGCCAGTAGTTGTGGAAAGAGGATTGAGAAAATGATTAGGAGCTTTTGGTTGTGTTGGGGCTTAGAAGATTAAAGTTTTTATGCCTTGAATTGGGGTTTGGTGTGTATACGGAAGTAGCTGGTTTGGGGAACATGGGGATTTCACCATTCTTTGGATGTTCGAAAGTTGTGCAGAGGATCAAGGTGACTAGTTAAGTGAGATAATATTCTCTCATGTCTACAAAGAGTCTAACAAACGAGTTGGTTTTTTTTTTTTTTTTTTTTTTTTTCCCGTGTAAAAGGTTATCAAGAACAATGTTAGTGAATCGTAAATCGTATTGTAAATCGTAACGTGTAAGATTTAGATTTAATCGTAAATCGTAAGATTTTTTTAATTATAATATATATATATATATATATATATATATATATATATATATATATATTTGCCTTCATTTAGGAATATATCATTTCTTTTTACTTACATTCTTTGTACTCTTTATTTGCAAAAGGTAAGGTTTTTTTTACTTGGGAAAAGTTAGGTTTATAAAAGTTAATGGGGGGATCGGATTTGCTCTTCATAAACAAAAACTCTCTCGGGAAAATAAGGTTGTCTCTATTATTTTAATTATCTTTGAGGGTTTAAGCATGATAATTAATAAAAAACAATTATTTAGGGGTCCCTAACCCTGACCTTCGTATATAAGGAAATCCAAAAATCGATTCACCAGACATAGTATAATCAGATAACACTAAAGATTCTGGGATTTTTATACATACTCCCGACACTAATTTCAAAATTTGACATACCATTTTTGATTGTGGGAATTCTAGTAGGAGGTATTTTAACTTCCCATTTTTCCCTTTACTACCATTGACAAAAATGAATGTACAATATAATCATTTTATTAAACATAAGACCTTACAATTTAGATTTTGAACATGACAATTTGGACAAGAGTGGCACGAGTTGGACACTTCTATTTTTTTTTTTTTAATTGTGGTCAAGGGAAGGGTTGGTACTTTGGTCCAAACCCGCCAACCTGACCCAAAACCTGCCCGTTATAATCAGGTTCGGGGTTGAGGCTTCACGGGTTTTGGGCTCGCCCACCAAGCCTGTTAAGTTAAAGGGCCAGTTTCGGGTTGCGCCTGTGTAACCCGTTTTGACCTCTGTGAGCCTATGAGCAATAATATTGGTAAAGAGTATATTATATATCTCATTCCTTTTTGTAAATTAGCAAATGATTTGAACTTCACCAAATTATTATCTCATAATAATCTTTACAAATTAAGAAATAGTTATAATTGAAACTTCTCTTAAATAAATATTTTGGAATGTATGAATCTATAAAATGTATTAAATCAAAGATTACAATAATTTGGTGAAGTTCAAATCATTTGCTGAAGTTATTTACCTAAACCGTGAACCAAACCAACTTTGGTCGGTTTTAAAATTTTCAAACCGAAACCGAACCGACCATTAACAAAACCGATCCGAAACCAAACCGATTCTAATTTATGCAAACCGTAATTGAACCGACTAAATTCGAATCAAAGCCGAAATAAAACCGAATCGACCGACTATTTTAAACATATTATATTATTTTTATATAAAATAAATATTATTTTTTATATATATTCGATCGGTTCAATTTGGTCGGTTAAAATCACATAGAAACCGAAAATCGAACCGACCACTTCGGTTTTGAATTTCTTAAAATTGAAACCAATCTGAACCGAATTTAAACCGAACCAATCAGTTCGGTTTTGATCGGCTCGGTCGGTTTAATTGGTATGATCGGTTTTTTGTTCAACCCTAGCAACATATAAAATTTTGTTTCACACAAATGGATCATGGCGGGCCGGTCCGGGCTAGCCCGTTTGTAAGCAGATCGGGTTTGGGTTTTGTGAAGAGGCTCGATAACTAAACGGGCCCGGGTTTGAGTCTGACATACCTGGCCCAGCCTAAAACCGCCTGGCCCTAGCCCAGCCCAAAACCTCCCCGCCCTGGCCCATCTAATTAACCATTTTGTCAAGGGCAAAATGGGAAGTTAAAATACCTTATAGTGAAAATCAGGTGATGTAGGGGCTATGTCTAATTACCCATCTTCTAGGGGATATGTCAAATTTCAAATTAGCATTGGGGGATATGTCTAAAATTCCAAGATTCTATTGAGCAGCTGAGAAGTGCAATAGTTCTGATTCAGTGGTCAGATTCTCTGATGTTATCTATCTGGTTTTGCTTGCTCTCTTAAATTGTTTGTGTAGGCATTCTTTTCATTTTATGTTCTTAATTCTAGCAAATATGTTCTTCAGTTTTAACTGTTGTTGTTGTGGTAATATCAGTGAGGCAGAGCGCATGCTTGTTAAAGAGTTGGTATCACTTAAAGCGACACGGGGAACACATTCTACTCAGAGAACTGGTATTTTTTGGCTCGTTACTAGCAATGCGTAAAAGCTTTTAAATTAATTCTGGAAGTTATGTATGGTTTTACAAATCTTGTTTTTGGCAGGGCCTATTGAAGAAAATCTTGACAAACATAAGAAAAAGGACCAACTAAATAAAAATCCAGGCAAAGGCATCACAAAAATTTCTTCATTGTTGAGGTCGATTGCAGACTTTTTGGGGTATGTTATTGTTTATCATCACTTAAACACCCAGTAACATCTTTAGTCAACCTTCTTCTGCTATTTCTTGTGTGCTTGACACCTGTGTGCTTGACACCTGCAACAGTTTATCTTGTGTTACTTTCAACAGTAATTTCAGTGGTTGTTTTCAACCAGAGATATAAGGGGACCACCCTACGTTATCAAAGAGAAAAACCTAAAAGATCTGCATTGAGATGTTGAGTGCAGAGTTGAAAAGTATAAATCTAAAAAAATAACGGAGTTATTGGAAAACTAAGAAACATAAACCTTTAGTCAATTGAAGTATTTTCCTTTTCTTTTCACTACTATGTCATTGGTATTTATCCATCGTTTCTCTCTGCTATATTTTGGTACTTTAAACTGAGCATCAGAACACTGGCTGTGAAGCTTTTCTAGGCATATATTACTCTTTCAAGTAGACCTTTAAAAACCTGGTCTGGCTTGCTAAATTGGCTATAATTTGGTTCGTCAACTTCATCTTCTTAGCGCAGGCGTGTCGGTTTCCTTCTTTAAACATGTTAGCTAGGTTTATTGTTCTTTGATCTGCTACATAACCTTCTAAAATTAAAGCCATCTTGGCTCGTCCTACCTTATATTGTATATCTCGCGATAACTATTTATTAATTATCCCCAGTGGTTTTGTAAGATTTTTTAGCTTAAGGTTTGGCTCTTTCGTTAATGAAAATATTAATGAAAGGTTCTTTACCCTCCTTTTTCTATGAAGTCCAATAAGATTTTTGAAGTTGACACCATGTAGTTCAAACGATAGTAAGTGGTTATTGACTTGATTATCTCATGTTGGATGGGTGAAGAGGATATTTGTAAAAGTAGTCATCCTATTGCATGTCAGTAATGCATGCATGCAGGAGGTGGGGAAACATCAGATTAAGATTCAGATATCAAAATATCTGAAAAACTTCTACCTGGTGATTTTGTTGGAGGGGAAGCTTGGAGATGGTAAGTGGACATCAAAACTCCCTTTTCATAAATTTAAGTTGGATTTTGAGAAGGCATTTGGTCACGTGAATTTGAATGTTGTGTGGTGTGTATGAGCAAGACTTGTATTTCAATTGTCCTTATCTGGATTTCTGGATCCTTGTTGGTGGCACTTCAAGACCTTTGGGGGAAGGGGGGGGGGGGGGGGGGTGTCCCGTATGGGGGATCTGATGTCTCCGCCGTTATTTACTAGTGTGATGGAAGTCTTTTAATAGACTGGTTGTTTGGATTTCAGGTTACTCTCAAAAGGAGGAAGACTTGTGTTCATTGGAAGCTCTTTAGTCAAGATGCATATTAAATGAGACAACCGTTCTAGAAAAAAACTGAGAGAATTGGACACTATGAAATACATACACATTACCGAGAAAACCCATCACATCCATCACCACACTTTCCCATGAGAGGAAAGAGCTTTCAAAGATTCTATTATCATTTGTTGCCAAAGAAAAAAAAAGGACAATGACGGGGGATAAGAGACCAAGGCACTCCTCTACCCTTTGCGATGGCTTCACAATTCTACTCATGGAGGCACGCTCAACACACAGAAGCATCACCCAATCTACCCCACAAGAAATGAGTAAATAGTGCTGGAGCATGGTCTCGTGACCCTACACTATGAGCACACATTGAAACACTTCACCTCCACCTCCATCCCCCTCTTAACAAGGACGTCCCTAGTGGCGCCACGATTCCAAAAGAGTGTCCGAACAAAGAAAGAAACTTTGGGAGGTACGCACTTCCTCCATACTAGTGACTTTGTAAAATTATCCTTTGCCCCCAGAGTTGAGTCATCATCAACCAATTGATTGTAAAAGGATCAGACCGGAAAAACCCACTTTCCTCTTCCTATGCATTAAAAGTTCTCAAACAAAGATTCCAACCTCCCCTTCACTGGATATCCAGAAAGAAATCCCGCAGCTTTTGAGCAGCACATTGCCACACCACTTGTCATGCCAAAACATGGCCTGTCTTATTTACCAGGAATATGGTCATCCTCTTGAGAGAAAGAAGATTTCGCATCTGAGATTTTAAATTATAAGGCCAAGAGATACGATTAGAGATCACCATTTCTCGCTTCCATCATACTTAGTTGTAATGACTCTTCTTGATAGACTATCAGCTCCTTGTTATATCTACATAATCATTTTACCATCAGAGCGATGTTAATTCTTTTGAATGTTCTGACACCCAATCCTCCTTTGTCTTTTGGAAGCACCACTTGTTCCCATCTAAGAGGATGAAGTTTTTAAAAGAGAAAAAGCCAAGCATCTTTGCGTTGTCTACCAAGAACGGCTAGCTGGAGGAATTTGGTAGTTTGGTTAATAGGAATATCATGTTGGGAAATCTTTGTATTTGAAGAGTGGCTTCTTTCTGTGAGGGAGTTGCACGAGTTCGTGGGTCTATTTGGGTTGTTAGATGTTGTGCATTTGGAGGATGAAGATGATAAATGTAGGGGGAAGGAGTATAGGGCTAAGAATTTTTTTAATGTGATTGCTGAAGCAACAAAACAGATAAATAATGATATTGATGAAATAGGAAAATTATTGGTAGTTGGATGATGAGGATTTTCTCACCAAGAGATTGTATATAACATGGATTCCAAAAGGAGATGTTTATAGCCAAATAAAAGATGGCTAGTCCCACAAAAGTTTATGTAGTGGCGCATCTAATTCCTAGGAATTTGCCATGAGCAACCACCACACCCTAGGATCCTCCTTTATTCTCATTAACATCCAATACCAAACTATGTCGGCAAATAACAAATGGGACTAAATCATTATTCTCACATTTGTTTGTACAATCAAATCAAAAAGTCCATGCACTCTTACTTGGTAGTATCTATTTTAGATTGGCACATGGTTCAATATCTCCCACTTGGCCAATTCGGCAAAAAATATACACCTTAATAAATGTGTATGATTGGCCATTAGTTCAATGACTCCCACTTGGCCAATTCATTTATTCTTCTATGATTCCCATGGAAATAACATGCTTGATGAATTCTTCTGTATCTACAACTTTTGTCAATGGATATGCAACCATATCATTTGAGAGCATATAGTTATCTTGTATTTTTGATAAACATCTAAGATATAAAAATATTGTAATTCAATGTGTCTCGATTGTGCTCAATTCTCGCCGTTTTTAATCGTTGAGATTGCAAATCTGCCAAAAAACCTTTAATCCATATTGTTTCACTAGTTGCGGTGCTACCGGCAATGATACCATCTCCATTGTTGACTTTGCAACACAACCTTGCTTTTTGCTAGACGAGGAGATTGCACCACCATCAAGGGTAAAAAGGTACCTACTTGTAGATTTTCCATCCCAGTCTCGTGCATAGCCAGTAGAATACCCTTTTCCAAATAAAAAATCACTTTTATAAGTTAACTTGAACATGTTGGTTTTTTTAATATAGAGTATTATATGTTTTACAACAAGCCAATGTGTTATTCCAGGGTTGCTCTAGTATCTACTAACCAAGGATGCACGGATACAGACACGTGTGTCGTGTCAGACACTGACACGACACGCCGACTCGGTAATTTCCCAAAAATTAAGATTCTGGGACACGTCGACACATCATATTTTTTTTAATAAGTTATATAAATATAAATAATAATCTAATAAAGTGCCTTCCTAGAGTGTCTTGAAGAATATGACACTGTTGCAAGAAAAAATTAAAGTATAGAAAAATATAGTAGAGGAGAAAAGAAGCAAATGAGAGAAAAATAAGAAGCATAGACTACCTCTATACTTTAGTGGTTTTTTGCCATATTTGTCTTAAATCGCAATTGAAATAGTTATTCGTTACAGATGGATCCACAACCATTACATTACGTGGTTATTTGCAAACATCTAAAAGTAAAAAATAAAAAAAGTTGAGTTTCGAGTCTTGACCAAGTATCGGGTGTATCGGAGGCGTGTCCGACACGTTGACCATATTGACCATGTGTTTGATACCTGCCGACACGTTGACAAAGTGTCCGACATGTGTTAGAGGCGTGTCGAGCGAATGTCGTGTGTCGGATACGTGTCGGACACGAATACGGGAAGTTTTTGAAGAGTCTGTGCTTCCTTGCTACTAACTTGACTAGGGTTGTCAATGAATTGGATTCGAATCGGATTGTTAGAAATATGTATCCAACCCAATAAAATTAAGCCAATCCAAATCCATTTAATATGTTCAAATCCGAAATCCATCTGAATAACTTAATTTGACAATTTTTTATATTAAAAAAATATTTATTTTAAGTAAAAGTTTTCCTTCATAGTAAACCAAACAAAAATAAAGTATTGAAATGACCAACCCCATTTTACTGAAATGACCAAAATCCCCTTTCTTAATAATACTTGCAATATTTATAAAATTATTATTTTTCTAGTACGTATACTATTATACAATTCGGATTATTATTGGATAAAATGTACACAAATCCGAATCCATTTCGATAAGAACTTCAAATTGCGTTTTGAAATTTGAATCCGATCCAAATGCGAGAAAACGAAATCCGAATCTGAATTTTTTTTTCGAATCAATTTCGGATAAAACCCGATGCATTAACAACCCTAAACAAGACCAACAAACTCAAATCAGGGCCGGTACATAACCAAACATACATTGAACTACCCACAACTTGTGCATATGGTTTATTTTTCTTTTCCTTTTAGCTCATCTTCATTGGCGGGAGCCAGTTTTTGGACAACTTGGTCCCTTTGCATATGGGTGTATCCATGGGTTTGCATAAATCCATTTTGAATTTTTTAAGCAAACTTCCGGATATGCTTATTGAAATAGACTATTTTTTTTTGTTTTCCATTTCTAGTTATTTTTATTCCAAGTATATAATTAGCTTCACCCATATCTTTCATCTAAAAACGAGTATTGAGCAATTCTTTTATCTTTATATGGAAGCCAAATCATTTCCTAATAACATATCATCAACATAAAGTGTCAAAATAACAAAGGTGCTCCCGCTGTTCATTAAATAAACACAAGGATCATAATTATTGCGTACAAAATCATATACAAATAATAACATTATCAAAATACCATTGACGAGAATATTGTTTTAAGCCACAAAGGGATTTTTTAATTTATATACTTTATTTTTATCGTACATATTAACATATTCCTCTAGTTGTTGCATATAATATCTTCGTTTAAAAAGGCCATCTTCGGATGTAACTCTAAATCAAGATGAGCCACAATGGATAATAAAGGTCTTATGGACATAAAGTTTGCTATCGGAGAATAGGTTTCATTATAATCTACACCTTCCTCCTAAGTATAACCTGTAGCTATTAATCTAGCTTTATGCTTATCTAGGGATCCATCAGATTTTAATTTCTTTTTTAAAATCCATTTGCAACCAATAACATTTTTATTTTCATGTAATTCGACCAATTACCAAACCTGATTTTTCATAATAGAATGTATTTTTATCATCCATAGCCTTTTCCCACTCGTCAACATCATGTAATTGCAGGCATCATTATAACTAACTGGATCATTTTCTAGAATATCATGATTGTTTAATACGTCAAGTGCTTCATCTAATGTTATTTGCTTGTCATCTAATATTGACACATAATCTTTTAAATTAGGAGCGTGTCTATGTCTAACCAACATAGTAATAATGTCATGTACATGTGGGGGTTGCATTATGTACTCATATGCCAAGGGAGGTGTTTTATCATTTGGGATTTCAAACGAATCTACTAATGAAACAACAAAACAGAGAAATAATAATATCGCTTAAATTATTGGTAGTTGGATGATAAAGATTTTCACTCAAGAGATTGTATGTAACATGAATTCTATAAGGAGATTTGTATAGCCAGATAAGAAATAGCTAGTCCCACGAAAGTCTATGTAGTGGCTCTACTAATTCCTACGAGCTTGTCATGAGCAACCACCACACACTAGGATTCTCATTTATTCCCATTAGCATCCAACACCAAATTATGTGTTGTTAGGCAAACAACAAATGGGTTATTGACTAAGTCATTATTCCTACATTTGTTTGATACAACCAAATCAAGAGTCCATGCACTCTGACTTGGGAGTATCTATTCTAGTATTTATTTTTACGCATGGGCCCATTGGCCGCACGGTTCAACAATTGCAACATGGAAGAGGTTTCCTTCTAAACTAGAGTTGGCTTATAGGGGCATGGATGCTTTCATAAGTAGGATACATTCCATCTTCTCAATTGTGAATGGGTGAAGAAATTGTGGAGGTAACCTGAGATGTTTGGGTTATATGTATTGAAGAGTTCCTGAGGTGTTTGAAGACCCATCAAATCTTGCACATATAGGAAAGTCTTGTGGAACATGTACTGAAACATGAGTATTTTCCCTTGGGAGCTTAGTGGTTAATTAAGAAAAGTCCTTGTTTGGATAGGGTTTCTTTGATTGATTAGGACCTTGTTGGACAAAAATTTCCTATTTGAATTAGGTTTCTTTTTCAATTAAGACAAGAAAAGTTCAAAAATCAATTAGGAAATTAGAATAAGGAAAGTTTCTCCTTAAGGGTCATGGAAAGTAATATGAAAATGCTTTCCTATTAGGAAAAGACATTCCTTGTTTGGTTTGGACTTGTTTGCCTATATGTGCTTAAATGTAGAGTCTTTCTATGTAGATTGGAGGCATCCAGGACAAACAAGAAGTCCATAGGATCGAACATCCACAAAATATAGGAGATCCAAGGATCAAAGAACAAGGTAAAAGATGTAAAAATGTAGACTCAGAGCTTGTTTAGCAACACTCTCAAGAAAGTTGTTCCTGAAGGAGAGCCCCTCGAAGAGTTTGTCTTGAGAGGTTCAAGCCTCAAGGGAGTTTGTTCGTGAGAGCTTGGAGAGTTTGTTCTCGAGATTATTATAACCTTTGTTAGTTAGCAAAGGTTTGAGCATCAGAGAGTTTGTTCTTTGTTCTAATAATATAGTGGAAGGATTGGAAAAAACTCTGATTGTCTCTTCTTCTTTTATTTATTATTTCCGCATCCGCTCCAAACTGGTTTGCATATCATGTTCCCTTTAAACTTTTGCTGGACGATTTGGAAGGAATGCAGTTGCAACAAGGTCTCGGATTTTAGTTCGCTGATCATGGTGGTCTTGATTTGTTTTTTGTGTTGGGTATCTCATTAGTCATCATTTAATGAGATATTCTCAGATTCCTTTTACGATAATTGGGATATGTTAATTTTTCTTTCCCAACGGTTTTGTTATTCCATTAATGAGTTAAATATTTACTTCAAAGTATTTAAAGACAATAAATATTGGATATCTCAATATGGGATAAATAATGTTAGATGAAACATTAAATTGTTTGTCCTGTAATTTGAGTTGAGGGTTATATGTGACAGGGTCATGTTCTTTCCTAGAGTAAAGGTTGAGATTATTGGCTCAATAAATTAGCTAGATCGAGGTCTTGTGGAGCCTGATGCTAGCTGGGTTGCCAGCTATGTTGTTTGTTGGATGAATCGAGTTAGCATGACATTTCCTAGCTTCAAATATTTAACCTGCGTCCTGTACTCTTGAATTTCAGCAGTTGACATTCTTTTGCAGTTTATTTATGTGGCACTATTTGATTGGTATACTGTATGCAGGCAAAAACAGTCTGGAACACGGTTTGCTTCGGTTGGCGTGAAGGCATCATCTCCAAGTTTGGTTTCGAGCAGACCAGGCCTTCTTTTTTCAGTTTCGATTTCTATGGTTATTTTAGTAACTTTTGTGCGTTCTTTGAAGGGTAGTGTTGATTCATTTATAGCGTTTAAACGACAGAAACATACTCTTCTGGCAAAATCAAAAGAACGTTACTAATGTTTACATCCTGGTATATCTTTTTATAGCATACCATAAGAAAAATGTTTTTTATGTTGGGCTGTTGATCCATGCATCCACATGCTTAGATTGATTAAAATGTCAGTAATGTTCAAGTTCATGTCTAGACATTCTCAATTATTAAGGCTGCATTCGGTTGCAGAAAATACACTTGTGTGGAATATGATTATTTCCTTGAGGTAGTTTATTTAAAGTATTGTATGAAACTTCGCACCTTGTTAGTGTGCAGAGATGTAAGATTCTAAGCTGTACAGTTTTTGTAGAGAACATTTCTTAGTTATTTTTTTTAATCATTGAAAATTGATATAATTACACCTGGGTCTCTCAATCTTTGAATACCATGTACATTTTATTGACCCACCCATGAACGAAGTTTGGACAAGTGCGTGGGAGAAAAAATCAGAATCAAAAGAAACCAATGGCAATAAGAAGGGAGGCAAATTCATTTGAATGAAAAATTCGGGCATTAGGTAGTTGGGTCCTGCACGAAACTTTTTTTTTTTTTTTTTCCCATTCAAGTCTTTAATTCTTATTTAAACTCTACTCACGTCCATGACTCTCTCACACACCAGGCATTTAATTGAATCTAAACTCTATCGAGTTCAGGGTTTCCCATGGTGGTGGTGGTTGAATTCAACTTTAGTGGTTAAAGTGATCGGTGGTGGTGGCTGAATCAGGTTTGGTGTGGTGAATGTGGTTGGTGGTGGTGGTTGTCAATTGTGACATCTCGATTCCTGAGAGGCGGGAATGATTGTGTCTTACAATTTTAGATAGTTGTCTCATGGGAGATTTATAAGTAATGACTTGATACTCTTCTAACACCGAGGCGTTTTGCCTCAATGATTGACTTTATATCACATGTCAGGGGTTCGATTTATGTCGGGTCCAATTTATTGGACAACTATTTGAGCTAAAATAATTTCAAATGAGTATTTGTGGTAATTTAAATTAATCTTAAATAGTGAAGCACATGTTTTGGCTTTACAAGCAGGACAATAATTATGTAAACTCCTTTAGTTTTATTTTTATACTACTGCGTATTTCTACCCAAAAAAAAAAGAGTATCGGTAGTACAAGAGTGGATCATTATAGTCCAGGCTAGGGAGATAAATGGTTGAGAAAGATGTAGGAAATAAAGGAGATGAAAATATCGTGTGCTAGGTTTTTTAAAGTAGGGACTAAGAAATTCCTATACTTTAAAAAATGTTGTTTGGATTGATTTTGGGATTAAATGGCCTTTTATCTAATTAAAATCAAATTTCTATTTGATTGGTTTAAAATAAATTAAAAATTGAAAATAAAATTAGCATATATGAGGGCCAAGGTTAAGCACTTTGAAAATGCCTAAACCCTCCTCCCTTTTGATCCACTGATGATGGCATTACCTTGCAACATCTCCATTAACCAAACAAAAATTTTAGGCCTCGTTTTTTTCACCTATGTGCGAAATCGAAAGCTTCATTCTGAATTTCCTCAACTCAATGGCCACGAGATGAAAGGGCTAATTTTGGGAGCTGGGGGTCTGATTGGTAAATGTGTACAACAAAAGAGTTATTTGTGTTTAAGGCCACTTATAAGTAGTGGAACACCTTAAAATCGTGTTTGTTTAGTAGCACCAAGGGTGATGCTTATAGCCACTTATAAGTTTCAACTACTTGAAAGGAGCTTGTCACTTATAAGCAAGGATTGTGATTTCGCGAAATTTTCGTTTTTTTGAAATTATAAAAAGAAAAATGGCGAATGAAAAAAAAAGTACATTTTTTGAAGGGGTTTTTTTTTTTTTTTGAGGATTTTTCATTAATTTCGGGGGTTTTTTTTGTAAAAATACAAAATCAGCTACTAAAATTTATATTTTTTTGAAATATTTAGAATTTTTTTTTAAAATTTCGAGTTTTTATTTTATTTTATTTCTAATTTTCATTCATTCTCATTATTTATTGATTTTTGAAACTACCCCCTAATTTCCTAATTATCACATTTTCTACTTATATATTGATTTTTTAAACTACCACTTGATTTTCTAATTAGGCATTTTAGTTTCATTTAATGTATTTAATACATTTATTATTTACTTGCATATTATTTTTTCACATATTTAATATACCCTCAAAATTCATTATATATTTAATTTATCCTCGAAATTTTTATGTTTTTTCTTTATACACCGAAATACTTCTTAAAATCAGAAAATTGAAATTAATTCGAAAAACGAAATCACAATCCTTGCTTATAAGTCATGCAACAAACAAGTCCTAATATACATTTGATCAAAATATGGTTGACCACTTATTATGAATTTAGATTGTGATGAAAGGTGGAGAGTTGAATTCTAATGAAATGTGGAAAATCAATTCTTTAGAGAGAGTAAAGAGTTGAAATTTTCATGTTAGATAGAAGTTCAATTCCTACTTTTATTGAAATGTAGAATTCATGATAAATAGTCACCAAATATTGATCAAATTTATACTAAGCACAAGTGATCTTGAAAATGAATTCCGTGCAACCAAACTCACCCTTAATCACTTGTACTAGCATTCAACCGCGTGCAAAAGCCCGCATTATTGTACAATTGGTAGTGTACCTCTCCAAATGATTGAGACTACATTCCCTCTAGCTCTCTAATTTCCCAGTCCCCATTTTGCAAGATATTTTAGCATTCCCTGTGTGATCAATTTATCTTTCCAAATTTTGTTGTCAAAACAACAAAGCATACACATTTTTCATTATTAAGGGATAAAAAACCAACATGATAATAGTGACAGATGTAAGTATGGAAATGCACCACTTTCAAATAACCATGCGCAAGCATGTTTTAATTAATGGGATAAGAGCCAAAAAGTGTATTAGCTGATTTGGTAGAAATGTGGTGGATGAAAACACACATCACAGATTCGACCGGAGGTATGAAGTGGGAAGGATTAAGGGTTAAAAAAACAAAAAAACTAATGGGGTAAGAGTTCACCCTATAGTATCAAATAAACAGCATTTTCCCATATGACTTTTAGGAACAAAATGGCATAGAAGCACAAGCACTCCACATTTAACCAAAGATAGATGGGAGAATACCTCTGATTTCAGGGTTTGAATTTGTGTATTTTGGAGGATAAAAGCCCCCAACCTTGATGCCAAAGATCTGGGTCAATGCTCAAGAATGATCTCTGGTGGTGCAATTGGCCTTTTCATGTATGTCAATTTTTAATTCTTGTAAATTCTGCTTATGAGAGTTCTGTAGAGAGAATAATAATAAATTAAAAAAAAAGTTAATTAGAGAAGATAGTTATAGAAAGAGAGTGAAATGATATTGCAATTTCTTTCTTCCCAATACTCCCATTCTAGTGTTATTTCTTCTTCTCACTTCCGATGTTTCTCTTTGCGAAAATTCTAGGGAGCGAGGGATATAGAAGGACTCTTTTCTTTGTACATGTTTGGAAGAGAGAGAGAGAGTAAAAGATCACGCCTATTCACATCTTCACTCTTCCATCCATCGTCTCATCATGTGTTCTCTTACTCACACCAATTTCTCTTTCAGTAAATCTAAAACGACCCATATCATCTCCGGCTAACGAACAATCTTCGCTTTGGGTGATGAAGCCAAAACCCTATTATTGTAAAATTGTTCCCCTAGCCTGCACCAAGGATTTGTCATTCAAACCCATCTCAATAACATTGATGAAACATCAAAGAGTCATCTAATGGAATGGGCGAATCAAGCCTAATTCAGCTAATAAGTAAGGAGATCAAACTTAGATTACATAAGCACAATATGCAAGGAATCTAGGAATTTGGCCCAAGACAAAAATGCTAGAACACATAGCCCTCATTCAGACCACTCCTAATCCAACGACATAACTTGATAGATAGAGGATATGAATAAGATTTCTTGTTTTATTGCACAATCAGAGGTGGAGTCAAAGAAGGAGATTGAATTCTCTCTTATATAAGGTGAACAAGAGAAATGATTGAGGTACGCAACCCTAATTTTATTAGTTGAATTTCACATTCTTGTTCAGAGCGCGACTTTATCATCGGAGCGCCTTTGGCCACCCACACGGTGGTCCTTGGTTGACGTATTTGTGCGCATCAGTTTGGCACCGTCCATGGGGAACGACAGTTTCCTCAAAACCTAAAACACAAACACACACACCTTGCCAAAATAAAAACCTTAAAGCATGGTAACCAACACAAGTTCTCGTGCTAACGACAATAACAATGACCCAGCCGACGCTCCAACTAGTCGATTCCACCACTAAGCCAAGTTGCTCCGACAACTGAACCGTATTAGACGCAATCAAGAAAAAGCTTGAAGTAGTTAAAAGACCCTGGGTGTCGGAGTTGCTATGAATACTCTGTGCTTACCGGACCACAAAGAGGACCATGACAGGGGAAACACCAACAATGATCTCAGTGGAACTCGGGATGCCAACCTTTAATAGATGAGTTCAGGTTGGAGGATAATGAATAACTCTGAGAGTCGAATTCAACATTCTCGAAGAAAGAAGAGACATAGCTTCCATCAAGATAGCGACTTACTAGCAGAAAATGGCTCGGTATTATAACAAGAAAGTCAAGCCTCGAGAGTTCAAAATCATAGATTGGGTAGTTTAGAAAAATCCAATTGAACACAAAAGAACCAAGGGAAAGCAAGCTGAATCCAAACTGGGAAAGACCCTATAAGGTGACAAAGATCAACAAGCCAGGAACCTACCGGTTGGAAAGCCTAAGTGGAGAGAGTCTTAAGAGGTCATGGAATGTGGAAAACTTGAAGAAGTATTATCAATAAAACATAAGTATTTTCTTTAAAAGTTCCTTTTTATATCCAATTCCATGAAAACGTGCCAAAATGACTTCAAAAGAGAAGGGGGGAAACCTAATCCGACTAAGGATCAAGATGACTTAAAACGCTTAAATCTGGTCAGAGCACGAGAAGTTTGATCAAGACTTGTCGCCTTCTCTACAACCTAGTTCAATTAAGGATTGAGATAGCTGAAGTATCCAAGTCTAGTCAGAACACAAGAATTCTGATCAAAATGACTTCTCAATAGTCTAGTCCAATTGAGGATTAAGATGACATATGACTAAGACTAGTCAGAACTTATGAAGCCTGATCATGATGATTTGTCCCCCTTCTAAGTAGCCTAATCTGATTGATGATTAAGATGACAAACAATGACTAGGTCTAGTTAGAGCTTATGAAGCCTAATTAAGACGACTTGTCCCCCTTTCAAGTAGTCTAGTCCAATTGAAGATTAAGATGACGTACATTGTCTAAGTCTAGTCAATTCTGACCAAGATGATTTCTTTGCAACCTAATCTGAATAAGGACTAAGATGGCCTACATTTCCTAAGTTTAGTCATTTCTGACTAAGATGACTTCCTTGCAGCCTAGTCCGATTAAGGATTAAGATGACCTAAATTGTTTAAGTCTAACCAAGATGACTTTTATGTAGCCTACCAAGTTTTTAAGTCTAGTCAGAACTTAATAGTTTTGATTAAACCGACTTACCTACAGAACCTAATCTGAACAGAGACTATGGACTTAGCTAAATGTGGCATTTGAAGATTCAAGCAAGCACATAAATACAAAGCAAGTATAAAAATAAAAACATAAGCCATATTGGTAAGATAAAGGTTTGTGTACAACAGGCTCTGTTCCAAGAGCATAAACTAGAAGCATCTGAGGCATTGGATACAGGTTTCGAAGCAGATGAAACAGGCAGGAAAGAATCCGGAACAGGTTTTGCATCAACAAAAATTGGCTCTGGGACATCCGAGGTAGCCTCAGAATCATCCAAGGAAGACGAAAAGCGGAAGGGCTCACCATCTTCTCAAAATGCCCATAGGTCAACGTCCTATAAGAGATGTCCCAGATTTTATGTTCCTGCTCAATCAGATCAAGCAGCTCATGCCTTCCTTCAATAACCCGGCTGAATTAGACGGTCTCCGCAACCTCAATGAGTTCCTTTTCTCGGGCTTCCTACTGTGCCTTTGAGGTGGTATCCTTTTTGGCCCGAGCCAGTCATTCGTCGCAATCTGCCACCCTACGGGCAACCTCATCATTCCTGGTCCGCTTGGACTCTAGTTATTCCTTCAAAAGCTCCAGCTCATGGCTAGAATAAAACAACTGTACCTCAAGCTTCTCATGAAGATTCCTCTTGTCGGCAGCTTCGACCTGTTCCTTTCCCAGAGTAGTCTGAGCATCAGCAACAGCCTTTTGAGCATACTCCAACTCATTAGCCATAACAACCTTCTCAGCAACTGTCTTGTCCAAGCTCTCCTGGGCCTCCTTCAGCCGAGCCCCTAGACCAGATTGGGCAGCCAACTACCCTTTAAAAACATCTACCTCAAAGAGAACATTTGAAAGTTTTAATTGTTGCTCGAGAAACACCCTATCTACGGCGTAAACTGCAGCCTCCACCTCAGTTCCCACCATCTCGGCGTAATTTAGGTGGGTAATTCCCTAGTTAGAAAATACATTCAAAGCGATCAACACAAAGGAAAACAACAATCAAAACAAAAGTAAAAAACGGTTACCAACTTATCAGCATTAGGTACTTCTATCCATGTTCAAGGTGATCCCTCACTGTCCTCTCCGGCAATGGCGCACGAATGGCCAGCCAGTGGTACCAGTCCTTCATATGTTGGCGAGAACCTTCTCTGTATTCCACTTCATGATGCCAAACATGTTTGCCATCAGTACCAATGTGGAGAGCTCCCAGAACGAGAAGACTAACCCGAGCGTCTGAATGAAGGACCTTGGGGTCAGAAATCACATTTTCCCCTTATCTACAACAGGAAGTGGAGGATTCGAGCGAGGCAGATCCTGCGGATTAGGATGGAAAGATGAGGATTTAGGCAGCCGATCAGTCCGGGAATCAACCATCCTTGAGATTGGGGCCCCCGAACTCTACCCTTGTTCACCAGCCATGAGGTCCACTGATGGATCATAGGCGATGTTCCTTAAAGCATGTTACTTTTTGCCTCAGGGTTGGCAAACCACTTTAAGGCAAGCTGAAGAAGCCTACGCGGCGTAATTTCAGCCTCCTCTTCGGTCATTTTGTAGGGATCATCAATCCCGCGAACTACGAAAGCTCATTTTACAAGGGTTAGTGGAGCACGAGGAATAGGAGGAGCAAGGTCAGTAAAAAATTTCAACGCCAGACAGAGAGACCTATCTGACTCGATCGCAGCCTCTCCTTCACTTGTCCGACTGAGATCATCAATCCCAACAAACTGCACAACCGCCCTTTCTTGGGAGCTCAGCGAAGTAGGAAGAGCAGACGGAGTAGCACCAGACATGGCCTTATTAGCCAAACGGGCTAAAGAGACTAGCTCCTCTTAAGCCTTTATTTTTGAAGGGCTGGGCATATTCACCGATCAGAGCTTCTTTTTCACTGGTTCTAGAGCTCGGCCCTTTGTTCCTTGAAGACGAGCTTCCAGAAGCAGTTAGAGTCTATTCTAAACCACCGGGCTTGGTAGAGAACATGCTATTCCACCTGATGTTCTCTAGCTTGAGGACATCCAGAACGACCCTCACTAACAACTTGAGGAACTGTGCCTTCACCTCCTTCTTCTCAGTGCTGAAAGTAAGTAGAGGCAAGTCCCCTAATTACAAAAAATGCCAAGTCAGTCAGTCAGTAGCTAAAAGCTATATCAGAAGCAAAAAACAAAAAAATGAAATTAAGAACTTACCCATATTCCCGAAGGTGCAGAAAATGATCTGGCCCTCAAAGGAAAGTACCCAAAATCCACATAAGCAAGGAAGCAATACTTCTGCCAGCTCTTAAAGTCATCTGGGAACTCATTTAGGTATGCATGTTTCCTCAAAAAACAAATCCCATTAGGATTCATCCTAATAGAGGTCCACGAGTGCAACACCTTCGTCGACAAATGGAGCCATATTTCTTCGCCTTGATCAAAATTTCAATCAAGGTCCAGTTATGATCAAGGTGAAGGAATCTGGAGGGATGTCATGAATGACAAGAACACCAGATGTCGTCAGGAACAAGGAAGCGAATGCCAGCCTTGAAGATGGCCTTGTAGAGGTAGACAAAACCATTCATCGGCTAGATAGGGAAGTTGCTTGACCAAGAACGATGAGCTCCAGTTATCAGGAATCTGGTACTGTTGATGGAGTTCAACCAAGTTCACCTAAATCATCAATGACTCCCTGAAGAAATCGAAGCAGGAGGACATTCGATCGTGGGAAAGAAATCTTTTGCCAGACATGTTTTTGAGAAGATAAGAGTTGTTCTGGATCCGAGTTGAAATTTGAAGACAGATTACAACAAAGAATTTTGAAAGTTTTGGGGATGTAAAAAGACCAAATTCCCCAAACCCAGACTTATATAGGCTTGGCGTGTGGACGAAACAACAACCCAACATTCCCACAAGCATTAAACGTTGCACATAGCCCTAAGAAATGCCAAAAAGCCATCACGGCAACACAGACCCTCACGTGTGGTGAGTTCATGGCTCTGCACATGGACCCACTAACTAAGGGGAGTAGCTGATGAGAAGTCAAATAGTCATCTAATAACAGCCATACACCTGGCACGAACAACCCTAATGGAGAATAACATGGACGGACTAGGCCCATGCCAGGTCCCAGTCAGATCCAATTCAACCTATAAGTTAGAAGATCAAGCCTAGATTACATAATCCCAATATGGCAGGAATCTAGGAGCTTAGCCCAAGACAGAAAGGCCAGAACACAGACTCTTGGGCTAGAATAAGCCCAAGGCTCATTCATATCACTCCTAATCCAACTAAGAAGGACATTGAGTCCTAAAATGAAACATATACCAAAGAAAATCAAATCATGGAAGGAAAATAACCCTACAAGGACATAAATTGGTAGAGGCCTCTGAATAAGATTTGATCCCTTTATTGCGCAATCAAAAGTAGAGTCAGGGAAGGAGATAAATTATCTCTTATATAAGGTGAACAAGATAAAAGACTAAGGCATGCAACAATAATTCTATTAGCTGAACTCCACCTTCTTGTTCAAAACCTGACTTTACCATCGGAGTGTCTGTGGCCACTCACACGATGGTCCTTAGTTCACTGTTGCTTATTTTGCTGGTCAAACTCAAGAAGGACGAATTTGCGTGCATCAAACATGAAGAGCAAATAGTAACGTTTAGGAGAGTAAGAAAGAAATATAGCAAATTTCGAGTACCATCACTCGGTGATTAAATTGTGAAGGCACCGATTTTTTTACACCACCACTTTTACTAAAAGACACCACCACTCATACTTTCTTAAGCACACAATCACCTACTGAAGGACACCACATATATAAACAAAAAAAATCCACCACCACCTCTCTTCTCTATCAGGGAACAACACCACCACCACACCGCCTCGCTCGTCAATCACATATCTTCTCCTATCTTCTTGTTATTCTTCTTCTTCTTATTCTTCTTCTCCTTCTTCTTCTTCTCCTCTGTTCTTCTTCTCATTTCGTCATGTCCTCTATGTTCATCTCGTTTTCTTCCTCTCTAATTTTTTTCCTTTGGTTTTTTTTGCCCTCAAACATATTCCTGCGAATGGGGGTCCCCATTAGTAGGAACCTGTGAGAGTGGGGTTCCCATTAGCAGGAACCTGTGCGAGTGGGGGGTTCCCAATTCGCATGAGCCTATGCGAGGGCCACATTTTTCCCTTGGCAGGTTCTTACGAATAGGGAACCCCCATTTGTAGGAATCTGCTCGAGGGCAAGAATAAAAAGCCAGAAGACGAGAGAAAAAGGAAGCGAGGGCCGGGTGGTGCCGCCGGCGGTGAAGAAGGGGAGAAGAAAGAATAAAAAAAGAATAGAGGAGAAAAAGAAGAAGAACAAAGAAGAAGAAAAAGAATAAGAAGAAGAACAATGGAGAAGATGAAGAGAGAAAATGTGGTGTAGTCAGTAGTGGCAGGGTGATGCCATTAGAAAAAAATCCCCTTTAGCGACGACTTGTAACACGACGAAGCAAGTTGTTGTGAAGAGATAAGAGAAGGTGGCGGGGTGAGCGAGGTTGTGTTACTCTGTTAGTTGCTATGAAGAGATAAGAGAAGGTGGAAAATGTGATGAATAGTGGGTGGGAAAGAGTTTATATTGGAGATGTGCTTTAGCACATCCAAAAAAAATGAGAGGTATTCTTCAGCAAAAAGTCACTGCCAATTGTGAAACACATGGAGGCCAAGTGGGAGTTGATTGAGAATTTTAATCTCAACCGCGTATTGTAATATCAACAAATATCAAAGAATGGGACGAATGAGTGCAGTAAGTTGACTCTTTGATGAAATATATGGGTTCCAATTGAAGGGACTTTTTTTTTGGAGGGGTGTAATCTCGACCCTAGAGTCCTTGAAATGAATGGTTGAGATGAAATGTGGTGAAAATGTGTATTCTATTTCTAATGTGAAATTCTAGAGAGCCAGGCCCCTAGCACCAGGGGGCTCTTTGTGTTTGTGTTTGTGTTCGATTGGTGGATTATGAGAATCTCTAGGATGATGAAGGGTATTGAGGCTCCTGGCTTGGCTCTCTAGACAGACTGATTTCTAACATACAACAATTTTAGGCAGTCAGAGAACACAACTATTTTTTGGCTAAGTTTGGGCCGTTTTACACATTTTTCCTTCTATAAATGATGTTTGTGGTTGTGTTTTAAAGAGAATGAATAAAAGTATAAAAAAACTCAAACCTGGCAAAAAAAAAAAATGAGTGTGTTTCCTGGCTGCCTAGACTTACTATTCTAATATATTATCTTTTGGGTGAAGTACACTCTCACCTCCTTAGCCAGGCTTTTCCTTTTATATGCAATATTTACAAATGTAAGAACGAGAAGCCACGTGTATCATTCTCGTGTTGAATAATGATCGATCCAAGCAACCAATATTCCTCAAGTTTTTCACTTCCAAACTAACGCATGCCTAAATGAAAATTTAGAGAGCCTCTAAATCTGTAAAAATGTTTTATTGAAAATGCTCTTAGAGGCCGCACTTTAACTTAACTTAAAGATTGCAGCCATTAAAATTTCTACTACCAATCAAACCCTAGCATCCACCACAATAATTGGATCCCATATAACTATTTACTGAACTGTTGATCACACAAGTAGTCATTTCATTCCACTTCCACCTAGAAAAATCGAATTTACAATAGGAAAACATATATAAAACTTAAAGACTCCTACGCTATCATGTACAAATTTCCTATATTTAGCCTCCACCACCAAAGACCCAGCAAATTGATCACCCCACAATACTCTCTCTCTCTCTCTCTATCTAACACAGCACAACATGTCTCTTCTTCTTCTTCTCCTCCTTTCCTTCTTCTTCTTCTTCACATCATTACTCCCATCTCCATCTCACTCAGCTGTAGATTCATTCATCTACGGTGGCTGTTCCCAGCTAAAATACGCTCCGGGGACATCGTACGAATCGAACATAAACTCCCTCCTCACATCCTTTGTCAACTCAGCCACCTTCACTTCCTACAACAACTTCACCATCTTGACAGGCTCCAACCCACAGCAAGACGTTGTCTACGGTCTCTACCAATGCAGGGGTGACCTCTCCATGCCTGACTGTGCCAAGTGCATACAACACTCCGTTAGCCAGCTTGGTAACATCTGCCCTGACTCAAGTGGTGGTGCTCTGATGTTGCAGGGTTGCTTTGTCAAGTATGACAACATCACCTTCCTGGGGGTGGAGGATAAAAGTGAGGTGTTGAAGAAATGTGGACCGGCGATTGGATATGATGGGGATTTCATGGGGAGGAGGGATGAGGTGTTGGAAGGGTTGATGATGAAGAATGGTGGTGGAGTTTATTATAGGATTGGTGGGTCTGGGAAAGTACAAGGGATGAGTCAGTGTGTTCAAGACTTGAGTGTGTCTGAGTGTCAAGATTGTGTCTCGGAGGCGATCGGACGGTTGCGAGGTGAATGTGGTGCTGCTTCTTCTGGTGATATGTTCCTGGGCAAGTGCTATGCTAGGTACTCTGCTTCTGGGTTTGATTCTAATAACAAGCCTTATTCTATTGCTGGCAGTGGTAAGCTGTTTCACCACCTTCACCCTCTATGGTGTTGGTGCTTCCTTCCTTTTTTCCTCTTCTTTTATTAATTTTTAAGTTTTTATTTTTATTTTTATTTTTATTTTGTGTGGGTTTTATTTTTTGATTTCATGTATGTTTGTGGACTTTAATATTATCATGTCATGTAGAATTAAGTGTAAAAAGATTGACGAGAAATCATTGTGATTATGACCTAGTTATCTTGTTGTACTATACATGGTAAAGGTGGCCGGGGGTGTATAGGAATACCTTCTAAGGCATCAATGAAAAATCAAGGATTTGCGGAACTACTTTTAAGGATTCTTTATCATTGTTCCACTATGTTCGGAACCATTACAAATTATCGAATTGGAATATATTTCTGAAATTTTGTTTGAAAGTAATTGAGGCATATACTAAGAGCTTTGGTTTGAAACACAGTGTGGGACAAACTAGGCCCGTATTAGGACCTAACCATGATATTATACTTTTTGTTGATGTTTACCCAACCTACCTTAGAGCTTGCCACATGTAAGAAAAAACAAGGCCTACATTGGTCAATTTCATCAAAAACCATATATAGATGAAATATTGCATTCTGTACAAATGCACAAATGCAATGTCTTTTTTTTTTTTTTTTTGATAATATTTACAAATGCAATGTCAATGGTTCCTAGAACAGAAATTTGTAAAATGACATGAGCAAAAATAACTTAAGATCGAAAATGTGTATAGATATGCTGATTCTTCAATTGAAATGTAACGTTGCAACTAATGTGTCATCAATTAATTATGAACGATATACTATAGGTTCTTCACACAACGACGAGGGAGAGAAGGCCCTTGCAATTACCATTGGACTACTAGCTGGGGTAGCATTGATCATCATATTTCTTTCTTTCTTTCGAAGAATTTTCGAAGTTAAAGGTATCATTATTCCCCATTATTTTTTTCACTTTTTTCTTTCATAATCTCCTAATATGATCTTAATCAATTGAGTGCACATGAATCTTCTTTGTGTATCAAAATTGCGAATCCAACTTTTTGGAGCCACTCATTGGAATATCTTCATTCAACATGAACATGACTTTTGTTGTAAATTGTGATTTGCAGGTGGTAAATAAAGTGGGATTTGGTAGAAGCTGCTGCTCAAATCCTCTTCTCTGAACTCTGGTAATTTTACTTTGCTTTAGGTGGTGCCACTAGCTTTAGCTACTTTTGAATCACTCACCTTTATGTCATCCCACTTTTCTTTCTCTTTCTCTTTCTCTTTATCATCTTTATGGGGTGTTCTTTTCTTTTCCATTTTGATTTTAATAGGGAAGACTTGACAAAGGAAGATGGACTTTGAAGGTTGTATATGCAGTGGAGGCAGGCAGCCAGGCATGAACGGAGTTTACCTTCTTGAAACAAGTGAAGAAGAGAAAGTTGGAGAAAAGAGGATAGAGATTCTTCAATCCAAGACCCACCACCCAATTTAAAATTTAATAAAGTTGTTCTTCTACATTTTATTTGTAAAAAACTTGAAAAATTTAAAGAATAAAAAGGGAAATTTGTGGGGTATCAGACTTTATGATGTTTGTCTTAAGTTTTGTTGGCTTCAATTAAAGATATTGTTTTTTATCTTTCCCCCTAAGGGTGGCCTTAAATAAGGTTGTAATATTTATTTTTTAAGTAAAGTTTCCAACTAGGGAATATGCACCTTTGTTATTCGTGGACAATAAGAATATATAAAAATAATATGAGAATAAAAAATATATTAACTCTTTTAGCAGTAATTGATAATTGCAACAACCTTTCATTTTTTTTTTCTTTCGTCTTTCCAAGAGATTTCCAATAATAATGTATATTTCAAACAATATTCAACCTTCCCCAAACAGAAGAAATGCAACTAGAAATGGAGGAAAGTTAAGTTCATCATATGTTTTTACATAATATTTCATCTCTTCCCAAATAGATTTGTACGTATTATATATATAATTGAAAGTAAAAGTATTCATTTGGTACTGAATTCACATTAATTCTTAGTTGACAATATGTTAAATGAGCTAGAAGTGGATATATGTATGTATGTATGGGGTGACAAAGGCATTCTCGCAGTGCAAATAAAATTGAAGGAAATTTCCATAAGAAATGACAAAGTGTATTGGTTTATAGAATTTGGATGTTGATTAGTTTTTTTATATGTTGAGATTCATAATAAACAGAGTATTCTTGGTACTGAAGTGTATGTACTTATAATTTAGACCGGCGCAATCAACTGCAAGCTATTTTCTTCCAACTAAATCACGACACTTACACTCTTGCACTTGTATCACCCGAATCCTACTTCTTCCATGGAAAATGGAAAATGTAGACTTTGGACGGTGGGGTAAATGAAATGAAGTACATAGAGCTTCATAATAGTCCGTATCCGTGTGTACCGATCCCACATGCACAACACAAAATCATTAATGTAATTGAAAATTGCATGAAACTTAGGGAGTTAGCATTACAAGGACAACTTTCACATCCAAAGTAGAATGGCACTCCAATACACTGTTTTGTGAGAAAATATAAAAAACAATAATATTGTTATTATTATATTTTTTTTGTTGAAAATTCTTCTATATACATCAAAGGCACAGTGCATCTAGGTAACTTCATGTTAAACTTTTGTGAATTTGGTTGATAATTTGAGTGAATAGTAACTTCAAGTAGTAAATTGATTGGGTGGTAATTTTTTTGTGGATGTACCTTAGATCCAAATTTGTGCATGCACTGAAGAATAAACTATATTTAACTACTTATTTATTATGCATATCTTAGGTTTGGGGAGGAAACAAGAAGAATAAGGCAGCTTAACTTTCTAGGGTTTTGGAGAAGGAGACTCAATCCAATCGATTATTCATCTTAGATCTACTGTATGAGCATGGATTAATGGATTAATTGATGCAATAATTCTAGCACAAGGAATTAGGGAGCAGTTGGGAAACGATGTTAGAATAGAACAATCTGATGATGGATCTATTAAGGAGAATGTAGAAGAAACTACATCTCTCATTAATGCATCGAAAGTTGCATTGGCAGCTGCATTGATTATACATGGTAATCCTAATAAGACAATGCAACAAAACCTGGGCTTGATGGAACATGCACATGCTGAAGATGTAGCTAACAAGGGGAATGGAAAGGATACTCCTGATCTGATTGTTAAGAAGGCCGTTGTGACTGTTGCAATGAATACCTATGAAAACCCTAATAAGCAGACAAAAACGACCCCAAGCTCACTAAATTGGGCTGCTTTGTTTGCAAAAACGAAACAATGGTGGGTCGACTAAGCTTCAGTATGTTCCACCATCTGTTGTAGAAGGGAAGCAAGTCATTCATATTAAGCTATCAGAGCATAAGGATAGTATAGAAGAATGCCAACACTATGTGATTGGTAACTTTGTAAAAAGAAGACTTGCGTATGGCTTTGTAAAGGAGAGGTTGAAATGAGTATGGTGGCTGAAGAGTGATTTTGATATGTCTGTATATGGAGAGCGGGCTTTTATTTTCAAGTTTTCGAACGACGAAGACAGAATGAAAGAGCTGGAATTAGGTCCACTGCACATAGCGAGCAGATTATTTATTGTTTGACCATGGAAAATGTACACGGAGGACAATGTTGAGGCATTAAATTATGTTCCTGATAGGGTAAACTTACGGAGAGTACCGTTGTTTTTATGGAGCACAGAAGGGTTGCAACTAATTGTTATGGAATGTCTTTAAGATCTAGTTTATGCCTAGTGTTGAATTGCTTTGGCTTTTCGAGTTTGTGTGCTTCAAGAACATCATTCCGACCTCTTCTATTTGTTAGAGAAGGATATGAATATCCTCATTCTCAAGATGATTAAGCAATGGACTGGTGCCTACCAAGATCAAGAGTTTCAACGAGTCGACTAAAGAACCATCTGAACAACTATTAACCTAGTGAGTTTAACCCTTAGCTTAAAACTCATTGATCTATCTCTCAGCTTGGTTCAAGATTTTAAGAAAATCTTTTTTCTCCAGCTAGCCTTAAAAAAAAAAAAAATAAAAATAAAAAAGGGTTTGGGGAGTACCATGTTTTCTCCATGTGTGATGTTAAGCTAGTCCAAGGCAATATGAAGTAACTGATAAGAATGTCTCCGACATTACCTATCAATAACCATCTCTCTCATCTATTATTACATGGTATTATTTAGGTATAATATTGGTCTTATGCTTATGTACTATTAAATATTCTAAGGTTAGGTGGATCTATCTGCATTTTGATAGACATCAAAAAGCTATCCATGCATCTTTGCAACATAATTCAGTGGGGTAAATCAAATCCAACTTTTGCATGTCATTCTGTTCCCTTTTATATCTGTTCCAATAATGGTTATATAGTCACACGCTTTATACTATAGATTAAGACATTTCATTGTTGGATGCAACCTATCATGTACTACTTTCTCACTTATAAAACCTATAAATACTAATCATTTTTAACATCCTCCTTGAAGTTAAGATTTGCTAATGGTAACTTGGCTAAAACATGGACACCACCATAGACATTATCATTTTTCAGAAGTTGCAAATTCTAGCGAGTGTGATGGATTATACAGTTTAACTTCTAAACCATTAGCTTCATATTACAACTTCTCATGTCATTCTAGTTTTTGTTTAAGGGGTTGCTAAGTGTAAGTTTAGTTATCTTATTAATAAATAAATAAATTAAAATAAAATTAACAGGTAAAGCAGATGTTCAACTAAGTGAGAGACTGACGGACAGTTTGCTTGGAAGCTTCGTGGAAGCTTACGATTATGAGAGTCAGCTTCATGTCGTTTTCACGCCTAAGAAGTAAACTTATGAAATTTTATTTTTTTAAACATATAATGAAAAGTTGATTGATAAAGAGGGTCTAATTATTAATGAATGTAAGTAGGAAATGACATAAAGCATTGTAGAATTGAATAACGAAAGATGTGTGGAAAATGAGAAGTTTTGAGAATATTCATTCATCTTTATCCTCTTTAATTCTCTTTTGAGGTTGATTAATTAGTGCTGTTAGCTAATAATAATGGCAAATTTCTTCCATCACTTCACATTCTTGTAAATCTACTTTCTTTTTTGAAATATTCTCTTTTCGGATTCGGATGGAGATGGGATTCCTGAGTTCTACAACATGTATACCTTCGTTATGAAAATTTATAAAAGTATTAACTTTGCTAATACATCAATTGGATTATAAGTTTTATTAGATAATAATTACAAGTCCAACGTAGTTACATGTCATAGTTTGAAAAGACGACCCCCCCCCCCCCCATATTCAGGGTGTTTTATTGCTGATAATGTTAATCTCGCTCATGAGACATCCTTTCAAATAAAAATTTTAACTAGAAAAAAATAAGGTTGGATGGTCATTAAAATTGATATGGCCAAGGCATATGATAGAGTTGAATGAGTTTTTTTTTTTTTTATAAGTTCTTCGACAACTGGGATTTTCTGAAGGTTGGATTCAACTCATTGAGCAATGCATCTCCACCACTTCCCTTCGGGTCCTTCTGAACGGCTCACCCCATTCTTCCATCAAGCCTTCTAGGGGCATTCGGCAAGGGATCCCCTATCACCATATCTTTTCATTATGGTGGCTGAAGCTTTATCTTGTCTTCTCACCCGTGCGGAAGATGTTGGGCTCATCAAAGACATTAAGATCAAACATCACTCCCCTTCTCTTTGTCACCTGCTATATGTAGACGATCTCTACCTTTTTTTGCTGAGCATCCCTTGCTGAAGCCCACTCGGTTAAAGATATTCTTCATCAATACTGTCTAGCTTCGGGTCAAGGGGTAAATTTCGACAAATCCTCGGTATACTACAACTATAATGTTCATCCGAAGCATGCGAAAATGATCAATATGATCCTGGGATCTAAACTCTATAGCCTTAAAGACAAATATCTTGGATCGCTTATGCTCATGTCTAATAGAAAGACCATTGATTTTCAATTCATCATTGATAAAGTCAATGTCAAACTAGAAATCCAAAGTGCTTTTTCAAGCGAGTAGAACAGTTATGATCAAAGCCTCCCTCAACTCGATTCCAATCTACAACATGCAAACGTTCATTCTTCCCGCCTCCAATCTTTTTCATTCATTGATGTTGTTGCTCGCAAATTCTGGTGGAACGGGACTGTTGAAAGCAAAGCTAAACACATGTGTACCTGTGACCGTATCACTAAGCCTTGACATCTTGGTGACCTGAATATCCTCTCAATATTGAACAAAAACTTGGCCTTAATGGCAAAAAATATGTGGCAAACATTCTCTTCTCCCCATAACACTCGAGTCTCCCAACTCAAATCGCTTTATTTTAACAATAAAATCCTCTTCCAAATCTCAAAACCTCCATCCTTAGCTTCCTTTAATTGGAGCGACAATCTCACTGCGCTGCCTAAAATGAAGCAGTATATCAAATGGCAAGTGTTATCAGGAAATAATATCGACCTTTGGAATGATTGTTAAGTTAAGCCTAGATTGTTTCTGACTGACTGTTTGCTAAATCCCCTGCCCCAAAATTTGCCTCACAAAATCTCAAATTTATGGAACATCCACACAGGTCAATAACCCCTTTGGAATGATAACCTCATCAGTTCTATCTTCCATGCCCCTGTGGTTAGGGACATTCAGGATATCCTAGTCCGGCGATCAGATTGTCCTGATACTCTGATCTGACTCTCGGATAAAGAAATACTCTTTTCGGTCAAGAACGCTACCAATGTGTTCTCTCTAAAACAATCTTAATGCTCTACCTCTCCCCCTCCCTCTTTTCGCACTAATTCAAATATGCTAAGAGATTTGTGGAGAATCAAGGCGCCTCATTCTGCCATTTTTTGCTCTGAAAACTGAGCCAAAATATTCTCCCCACCATGACCAATTTGGCCCGTCTGCACACACCTTTAGAAGATTGTTGTATTTTTTGCCATAGTCACACAGAAGATGCCACTCATTTGTTCTTCCCCTGTCCAGTCATGCACCCTCTTCCTAAAGTTCATGTGGGAAACTGCGAAGACCCACCCTGTTTTCAAGGAGAAAATGCTCTCACAATTTGTAGCTTTTATTCTTACCATATGGCAGACCCGTAAAAACTGCATTTTTCAAAAGAGCAAATTCAACATTTAGAAGTTTCAAGTGTCTTTTCAGAGTACCTGATCTGCTTGAAAACATCAATGGTTTTCGACAAATTTTCATCACACAAGTCTTTCGAACTCCTTTACCTCTGAAGATGCTAATGATCCAGTCTCTATTCATTATGTCCTTCAAACAACTGTTACTGACACTCGAGCAATTTCTGTTTCCTCCTCAACATCTTCTATGGGCCCCTACTCTGAGCTAGCCACTAATCAGATAGCAATGATACAGGCACAAATCCATTATGCTAGAAGTCACAGACTTAACTTTAGATCCTTACAACTCAAACTTATTCCTCATTCCCTGGATCCAGACATGATAGTGGTCATACACGATGCGAGTTTTTTGTTCTAATCTCAACAGGAAACGGTTGGAGTTTTTGTGATCAATATGCAGGGCGAGGTGCTAGCACGAGTTGCTTTCCCGATCACAGAGAATGTGATGGATAATACCATGGCGGAATGCTATGCAATTGAAGCGGCTCTTCTTCTCATCCAAGCTAAACAGTGGAAACCATGTTTTTTTTATGGGAGACTCAGGGACGCTTATCTCTATTCTTCATGATGATCAGCAGCAACCTAGAACAACTATGGACTTGGTATGGCGACCATTCATTGGCAGCATACATAGACTGATTTCTTTTCACAGCTTTTAGTTATGTAATTTTATTTGTAGAGAGCTTAACTATGATACTCATAACCTCGCTACTAGAGCAACCTAACAATCCTGTACTTTTAATTAGTAATTTATGCAATATGCTTTTAACAAAAAAAAAAAGGCAAGCTAATGCTATTTGCAAGTTTGCCCTTGAGCAAATACAGGGTTAAAAAAAAAAAAAAAAAAAAACAAAAACCCATTAGGGTTATTGTGAAGACTTTAGACCTCATTCACATTATTATATCAGAGAGCAAGCCACTGTTATTCGCTAATTTGGCTTTGAGGCACTATCCTCAACTCTTTCCCTCACTTCCATCCAAAATTTTAAATAAACAGAATAAATTAGTTAATTAATTATAAAAAAAAAAACCTATTGCTTCTAGAACCACTCCAACACCACCTACTCTTTACCAAAACTCAAGCCCTGAACCTGCTACGTAAATGAATCTTTGACTTCATTTGATCCCGAATTGCCAAGACACTGTCGCTTATATAAGAGTGACTTTTAATTTTTTTTATTTTTTATTTCTTCTTTTATTGGCCATGATGGCTGGCATAGAAAGATGAGAATGTAGTTCTTATATTTTTTTCGACCATGATAACCTCTTCAAAGTACCTTTGAGATGGGTTTGCATTGTGTCAAATAAGATTGTTTAGCACTAAACATACAAATATCCTCGAAATGTACAACCTTTGACCAATACTAAAACTTGGTATCTCAACCGCACCCTTCTAGACCTTTTTCCCCCTTGCCATATCCAGACCAGCAGGAGTACTAAGTTTATTCCCAACACAAGGCAAACTTTTAGTACAACATATATGTACGTGCATACTTTTCTTTCCCTCTAAATACATATTCTGTAGCAATGTGTGATAAGAAAATATGTGGTAGGAAACTCATTCCATAATTTTGAGGTATTGTCAAGTAGTTCAAGTTTGAGTGAGAAGTGAAGGGGTAGCTGTTTCTTTCAAAAAGAAAAAGGGGGAGAGAAAGAGAGATGTGGAATAGTATTGTTACCATCAATAATGTCTATGAAGTTTCTCTTTGCTTCACTTTGCCCACAAAGGTTTCCTACACAACACCCCACCAACCTATTGTCACTTTCCTGTCAATATCGAGTTTCTTATGAGCTAGCTTTTCCGTTTCCAATAACAGAGATCAATCCTATTGGTTATCTTTAGGTTTTGCCAACCATATCATACTATGTGTAGGTAGCCTTTTTTAAATGTAAATAAAACACCTCATAACACAACCACTTAAATTGTTTGCCTACACACGCACATGAGTGAGAGACCCACTCACACGGCCCATGTACCCTTTACTCCTTTAGGCATAATGTACAACAACATTTATTAAATATAATATCAATACCATTTTCTTATTTTTATTTATTTATTTTATTCCTTGAATATATAATATATCCGTTAGCATAATATGGTTATACTTATATCGATGTGGATCTCTGGCCTTTTTTTCCTTAATCTCCAATTTTGCAACTGCAACTGTTTTTCTTCCTTTATTATGTTGTTGCTTGATGGAGTCTTTAGTAATCTAAATTAATAAGTTAATAAACCCTACTTGTAATACAGCAAATGCATGACTGTCTAACTGGTAGACAGTGGCAAATACGGGTCGATCCCTCGAGGATTGACGAGACAATCGAATTCTAGGACTTATTTGAACTAATTTAAAGTTGGGAATTGCAGCAGATGAAAATCACTAAATTAAGAGAACTAAATTGACAACTAAAATTAACTGATTAGATGATAAGAGAATGGACCGAGACATCGAATCCACCACAGGTTCTTCGAGATTCATGTACTCTAAATTATTGTTTTCAAGAATCAACACGACTAATCTAAAGATTAATCTACAATTGCAATTGATTTCAGCAAAGTCATAAACGCCTAGCATTGCATGTCTTCTTACGGCGCATACAATCACAGGTTTATTTTAACTAATTCTAAATTCCTAGCATTAGCATGTCTTCTTACGGCACACACAATCATAGATTCAGATTAATTGATTAAAACAGACTTTGAATATCAATAAAGGGTATTTATAACTACCGATTAGTCTAAATAATTATTCCGAATATAATCGGTGAAAGTAAATGATTGAAATTCAGAAATCAACTGTATTTAACATTCAAGCATATGGAAAACAATAATTTAGATACGACAAACTCTAGGAAACCCTATGGTTTCATCTTCGCCTCGGCTTGGGGTCTAGAAGATCATGGTTGATGATGTCACAACATCAATGGAGGTGGAATTCATCTCTGTATGAACACGAATCCCGAGAAAAGATTGCTGGTGGACTGTGGTGACTCAAAGTAATGGACTAGGGTGAATAGCCAAATCGATTTGAAAAACCATTTTCTCCCTCCAGATTCTCTGCACCTTTGTCTCTAGTGAGATTCGCTCTGTGTCGCCTGGTTCTTTTCTACTCGTGAGTGTATTCTTCCTCCGACCGGTTCCGAAACCTGCAAACAAGAGAGAGAAATGAAGGAAGGGTGAGAAAAAGAGGGAACGAAGAGAAAAACTAGGGAGGAGCTCGTGTTTCTCCTCTCTGTTGCGTCTCTGTCCTGTGACGGGAATGGGAGAGAGAAAGATGGACGAGAGAGAAGAGG
Organism: Berberis vulgaris; assembly: GCA_963556465.1. NCBI lineage: Eukaryota > Viridiplantae > Streptophyta > Magnoliopsida > Ranunculales > Berberidaceae > Berberis > Berberis vulgaris. The sequence goes on from OY747127.1 coordinate 25,945,328, forward strand.
GAACATGGAGAGATGGTTGCAACGAGAGAGAGGGAACAGATAGATGGTGATAGGGCTTTGTCGCGAGCGTGGAACAGGGTGGTGGCGGTGGTGGTTGTGCGAAACAGTGAGATGTTGGTGATGGCGAGGTGAGGTACGCTGCCACAGAGAGGTCAGGGAAGTGGAGGAGGTGGCGGCTGATGGTGGAACAGTTTGTGCAATTGAGGGGGACGAAAAGAGGGGATGAATAGAAGAGGACTGCGATTATGGTGGTGTTGGCAAGGTGACAGTAGCTACGACAGGGACGTGGAGTGAGATGGCGACGATGGCGGTTGGTTAGTGGCGAGAGACGAAGGTTTCTATGTCTGTGCCAAGGAGGAGAGGATAGGAGATTCAGAGAGGGGAGGCGTGGTGGCTGGAAAAAAGAGAGAAAAAATAAGAACATAAAGCAAAAAAGAGATCCAGATTCTAAATAGGTTTTCTCTATTCTCCTAGGTTGGGTTTGGGCTTAGGTAATATGTGAACTTGGCTTATTTGGGTAAGGTTTAGATATGTGATCCGTTATTTTGTACCACCATTAGAATCAACCAATTGATCATTCCTCAAATTGTCACCTTAATGCGATTTCATCGTTTATGCTCAAATTCTTGCAAAGACATGAAAAACAAATAATTAGGATAAAATATAATAATTGAAACACTAACATATATAAATAAGGGATAAATTATGTAATAATTATGTGAATATCAAATACCCCAAACCTATATTTTGCTAGTCCTCGAGCAAAACAATAAAAATAAGATTCTAACTCACTTTCGCAGGAATCATCGGTTGCACTTACCTTAAACGTGCAACAAAGCTTTAAACCCCTAGATTACCTCTAGTTGACGAGTTATAGTCTTGTGAGGGTTTCACGAAATGTTACCCACAAACATTATGACTCAATAAATTTTCAAAACATGGTAACTTGGTTACTCGATCTATTATCCTCATAGTAATAATCTTATTGCCAAAATTTAAACAACTAACAATGTCACAATAATATATCAAAGAGTCTAACAACAAATTATAATACCCAAAGGTTAAATAAATTTCATTAATTATTCTCAACTCGAAATGTGTGTGTGCATGGCCTTATCAACATAACTTTATTTTTCTCATTAAAGATATGACTAGATATCCTTTGAATTGTATACTTCGACTACAAATCTCTCTTGTCACTCAGAAATGAATCACATAGAGATTGGCTAGTTATCACTCAGTTTATATGTGAGAAAGAGAATAAATTATGGAAACACAAACATCTCACATATAATAATAATGAAAAACAGACTTTTAAAAGAATGAAATGAATATGATCTCATGGACAGGAATATCAATTACTTTGAGAATGTTGAATCACACACCATAGTTCTTGTCTATTTAATCTCCACATCTATGAACCAAACCTTTAGTTAAGATCAATTAGGTCTTTATTAGGCTGTAATGAGGCTAAGATTTTGGCTAACTAGAATGGAAAAGGATATGAAAAATTATCTGAAAATGGATACACCCTTCAATAAACACGTGAGGCTATGAAGAATAAACCAATATTGTACACCATTAATTTTTCTTCCTTCGAAATTCTTCTTCATATATATTTTTTCCTTTTTCTTCGAAGCATCAATTTTTTTCTCTTTCTTTTATAAGATCAACGACGTGTTTTCCCCTTCAGCACAATAAAACATTTCAGTCCCGAGGATTCATGGAATATTTAATTTCAACTCTTTTTATTTGCCAATTACAAAAATACATCAACCATACACATTCTCAGAGATATTGGGTAAGGATAAAACTAATATGGGATATTACTTCATAACTGAAGTAGGTAATGGAGACGGGGTTAGCAAAGAAAAAGTCTATTTAAAGGCTCAAAGGGCTGCAAACGGATATTTATCATTAGCTAGGCTAAAAGGCTAAAGAAAAGTTCAAAGAAAAAAAATTGCCTATATCACTTCTTAAGCTCTAGTCGGTATTATGACATCTCAACTAAATAAATCAAGAAGTTCTAGTGTAATAATTCAATTTTAATGACATTCTCAAAGCAATCAATAAAAGAAACAAGAACAATGAGATCATCTACGAGATAATGCAGATTCAAGAAAAGTTAGAGGTTATTTAATAACCCTCAAGAAAAATAGAATGTCTCGAAACTCACAAGGGTTAAGTCTCCACTATTATTCTAAGGTTTTCTAATTAATATCTTACTGATTAACTTCAAATTATGCTAACTCAGCTTATAGTGCAAGAGTGGTCGAGTCGAAAAATATTATGAAATATATTTAACTTAAAGATAATATCAAACCATATGTTTTCCTATTGATATATAAAAGTGACAAGTGAAAGCATGTATTTCTCGAATTTAAAGGCATACTTGAAAGCATATTCTCTTCATTGGAAAGAAACTTAGATTTTGAATGCATTTTCAAATCGAAAAGTTTCCACACATTCATAATTAATTATGTATTCAATGGAGATTGAGTAGAATACAATAGTCAATTGTGAAATACATTTCAGTTCAAAATTTTTCGAAGAATGCAGAAAAAATCATAAACTCACCCCCAAACCTAAACCAAACATTGTCCTCAATGTATAAAATGATGATCATGACAAATGCAGGAAAAAGAAAAGATGAGAGTTAGAGTGATATTACCATGGGAAAGTTTTTACCAATTTCGACGAAATCGTCTACCAATGAACGCTCAGAGACATAAGAACTGTGGACTCATCATGATAAATTGATAAAAACAATACAGGACACAAATGAAAAAAAATTACATGTATCAGTCGTAAGTCAAAATTGTTACGGAGCTAACGAGTATGAGTGAAATGCAACTAGAAAGAACTCGAAAATAAATCCAGACTAACCATAATGACACAACAGAAGCTAGGCTGCCTCCTAGGAGCGCTTGGTTTAACGTCGTCAGCCCGACATATATTCTTCTTCACAAATGATGTACCATAAAGTGAAGAGGAAGAACATAGCAAACACTCTCCTAAAAAAAGGGCAAGGAATCATATAGCAACAACCTAAAAAATTGAAGATCCGTCCAACAAATAGTAGCAACCACATGCGACACAACGTATACTAACACATCCCAAAAGCTACGAAGGCGCCATGCAAAATCATAGAGAAAATGTAAATGAACTCACATTCTTAGAAAATCTGTGGGAACCTTGAGCAGAAAGGGGTCACAAACAATGATATCCAACAAATGAATCTTACCTACTCCTAAAAAGGGACATCCTAAGTCAGGTTGCAAATCAGAAGATTGAATATGTATCACAATAGGGTGGTCAAAACTGAAATCATCTCTTACAAACAATGGATCTACATAGGTAGCATCAAAGGGATGGAAAAAGGTATGTCTATAGATATATCGGGTGATACAAGCTCATCATAACAAAATGAACTACACCAAGATGATGAGTTAGACAATGCAACAACACCCCCAAACCTAGAATTAGCATTACCTATGGAATGTAGTCTCTAATTAGACGCGTCCTCCAATAACGACTTGACTATTTCTTGAATTATGGGGTCATTCGTATCGTGAAAATAGTCGAAGCTTGACTCCAAAGAACATTGAGAATTAGATTCATGCAAGAGTCACTAGGAAGGAATATGTCGAGTGGGTCATCATGAAAAAGTGAGGAAGGGAATGGGTCAGAAAGAAAAGTAGTTTCAATCACATTATCCTCAAAAACATCATCTGACTCGGGTTTCGATGTGCTACCAGTTATGAATTGACTTTCTAAATTTTGAACAGAGTGACTAGGAACTCTTCCTAACTCACTTTAGATAATGCCTCAGTAATATGATCCACAACTATCTCAAGTCTATTGATGTCTTGAGATTGGTGTTGAATCATGGCTTTTGACTCTAACATAGCCTGAGAATCACGCTCAAGCAGTCTTTCTGTGCGCTGCATAAAACGGTTAATCGTTTCCTCTAAACTTGATGTGTTGGATGGAGGAGCTTGGTTAAATTGAGGCATAACATGATTAGGGTATTGAGGAGCCTGAGAGAAACTATGTTCTCCGTGGTGTGAGTTATGAACCCAGGAGAGATTTTGATTATTGGAGAAACTAGGGCTGTAATAGTTGGACTTTGAATTATAACCAGGTCGCCAATCAGCATTAAAATAATGGATTTGCTCAGCGAAATATTCAGGATAATCATATTGCAAATCACAATCAGCTGTAGAATGACTAGGACTCGAACATGCAACACAACCCTCAAATGAAACATTAGTGGGAGGTAGGGGTTGAGTCAAATTCATAATTGCATCTAATTTCTGTGTCATCGTCATAAGAACTGTTTCGAACCTCGAGGTAGAAGGGGAGAAGTAATCCTTAAAGTCTTTCTCCTCAGCCATTTCCTTGGTCTCAAGATTTTATTTTTAATATATGCACGCCTAACCACTATTTGAAGATGACCTAACTCTAAAAATAAATAAAAAGAATGGAACCCTAAATGACACTTTAATGATGCGCAAATAAAATGAATGACAGTCGACCCTAGAGCTTTGTTACTAATGTAGGGCTGAAATTCAATTCAATTTACCTAACCGTGGGAGAGGCACAGTAATTTCCTATCAATCTGCCACTACAGAGTTTGCTCCTACCTTTTTTTTTCACTCTCTAGCTCAAAGTGAAATGTCAGTTCAAGAACCGTTCCAAGATGGGATATGTTCCTTCACTCGACCACTTTAAGCTATCAAACGTCCAAAGAGGGTCCCTATTAGCGTCAGACCTGTCCTAGATAATTATCTTGCTACAAAATTTAAATAGTGAGGGCCTAGGTTCCTAACCCTAAAATAGATGGTGATTAACCTATCTGCGGGAGAGGGCAGGAAAATTTCAATTCAATCCTGCCACTATTCAAACTTACATGCAATACTACCTAGAACAAGCTAAACACAAGTGATCACATATAAACCGCATGCAGATGCGAGGGGTATGAGTTACCTCTGACGTGAACCTCTTTCGGGTTACTTGCGACATCGGGTAAAAGTCGACTTTTGAGAGGTTCCTCGCGATTCGCAATTATTCACTTCGTTCCCACTTAAGCTATTATGTGTGTAATCGCCTGCAAAACAAATGCAAAAAAAAAAAAAAAAAATTCAAACTCAAGCAAATAAAACAAATAAGAAAGTGACTCGTAATACTATTCCTAAAAAATAAAATTAAACATAATTTATAAACTAGCAAAAACAACCCCAGATTTCGGTTGTACTGTTACAATCTCCGGCAACGGCGCCAAAAACTTGATGGAGTCTTTATTAACCTAAATTAATAAGCTAATAAATCCTACTTGTAATACCACAAGTGCACGGCTGTCTAACAGGTAGACAGTGGAAAATACGGGTCGATCTCACGAGGATTGACGAGACAGTCGAATTCTAGGACTTATTTGAACTAATTTAAAGTTGGGGGTTGCAGCAGATGAAAATCACTAAATTAAGAGAACTAAATTGACAACTAAAATTAATTGATTAGATGATAAGCTAATGGACCGAGACATCGAATCCACCACAGGTTCTTCGAGATTCATGTACTCTAAATTATTGTTTTCAAGAATCAACACGACTAATCTAAAGATTAATCTACAATTGCAATTGATTTCAGCAAAGTCATAAACGCCTAGCATTGCATGTCTTCTTACGGCACATACAATCAAATGTTTATTTTAACTAATTCTAAATCCCTGGCATTGCATGTCTTCTTACGGCACACACAATCACAGATTCAGATTAATTGATTAAAACAGACTTTGAATATCAATAAAGGGTATTTCTAACTACCGATTAGTCTAGATAATTATTTCAGATATAATCGGTGAAAGAAAATTATTGAAATTCAGAAATCAACTGTATTTAACATTCAAGCATATGGAAAACAATAATTTAGATACGACAAACTCTAGGAAACCCTATGGTTTTATCTTCGCCTCGGCGGGGGGTCTAGAAGATCATGGTTGATGATGTCACAACATCAATGGAGGTGGAATTCATCTATGCATGAACACGAATCCCGAGAAAAGACTGTTGGTGGACTATGGTGGCTGAGAGTAATGGTCTGGGGTGCGAATAGCCAAATCGATTTGAAAAACCGTTTTCTCCCTCCAGATTCTCTGCACCTTCGTCTCCAGCGAGATTCGCTTTGTGTCGCCTATTTCTTCGCTCCTCGCGAGCGTATTCTTCCTCCGACCGGCTTTGAAACCTACAAGCAAGAGAGAGAGATGAAGGAAGGGTGAGAAAAAGAGGGAACAAAGAGAGAAACTAGGGAGGAGCTCGTGTTGCTCCTCTCTGTTGCATCTCTGTCCCTTGACGAGAACAGGAGAGAGAAAGATGGACGAGAGAGAGGAGGGAACAGGGAGAGATGGTTGCAACGAGATAGAAGGAACGAAGAGATGGTGATGGGGCTCTATCGCGAGCGTGGAACAGGGTGGTGGCGGCGGTGGTTGTGCGAAACAGTGAGATGTTGGTGATGGAGAGGTGAGGTACGCTGCCACAGAGAGGTCAGGGAAGTGGAGGAGGTGGCGGCTGATGGTGGAACAGTTTGTGCAATTGAGGGGGACGAAAAGAGGGGATGAAGAGAAGAGGACTGCGGCAATGGTGGTGTTGGCGAGGTGACGGTAGTTGCGACAGGGACGTGGAGTGAGGTGGCGGCGATGGCGGTTGGTTAGTGGCGAGAGACGGAGGTTTCTATGTCTCTGCCAAGGAGGATAGGAGAGGAGATACGTGGAGAGGAGAGGCGTGGTGGCTGGAAAAAAAAGAGAAAAAACAATAACAGAAAGCAAAAAAGAGATTCAGATTCTAAATAGGGTTTCTCTATTATCCTAGGTTGAGTTTGGGCTTTAGGTTAACTTTCGGACTTGGGCTTAGGTAATAGGTGAATTTGGCTTATTTGGGTAAGGTTTAGATATGTGATCCGTTACTTTGTACCACCACTAGAATCTACCAATTGATCATTCCTCAAATTATCGCCTTAATGCGATTTCATCATTTACGTTCAAATTCCTACAAGACATGAAAACGAAATAATTAGGATAAAATATAATAATTGAAACACTAACATATATAAATTAAGGGATAAATTATGTAATAATTACGTGAATATCATTGTTGGGCAAGTGTATTTAAGTACACACACCTCCTTACTAGCTCCTTTAATTTAAGCAACATCATTCCTTGATGTTTGCTCCATAATTGTGCTCCATGTAAATACATTTTCTTAAATATGGAGAAAATAACTACATCTCAACAGTATAATCATTCTTCCCCCAAATTAATAGTGCATGTGGTCTTCAGCCTTATTTTTCTTTCACATTTTGTCCTCCCAATTTAATTATTTTTATATTTAAAACCAACTTCTCCCAAACATTATATAGTTATATCTAAACCCTAATATAACTTATTTTAAGCACCAAATTAAATATAAACTATAAATAAGCACTTACTTTTAACTTTTAGATTTTCAATTTTGCCTCCATATTCTATACTTTTTACAATAAAAAAGTTTGCTCGAAAGACAATTTTCCACTCCCCCGCATTGATTAGATCGTGGCCGCCACATTTGGGCACAACCTACTAAGCTTCATGGACGCCTCCTCAGGCTACAGCCAAATATTAATCAGTGTTCTAAAAATCGCTAGGCGGTGGGCGGGCGGCCAGCAGGTGCCTAGCGCCTAGGGGCCTAGGCGGGCGCCTAGGCGGTTTTAGATTTTATATTATAATTTTCATAATTTACAAAAATTTAGCATAATACATTAAGGAGTGTCCAACATTCCTCTAGCTTATCGATCATTGTGAAATTTCAGGGAACACCACAACATCATTAGGGACATTAGTAGTGATTCACTCCGTTGGCTATATAGATATGACATGCATAGTCAGTACTTAAATATGCAAAACTTTAACATTTAGTTGTCAAACAACAACACATCAATTATTTTTATCAAACATGTCTGATATCAGAATATGGGATAGAGTTAACTGCATGCATTTCTTGATTTTTCTGTTTAATATGAATTCTCATTTCCTCATAGAGTTTACAATGTGTGTGATATGCAGAAATCAGTTGGGAACAATAAGAAGAAACTGCTCTGAGGATCAATCATCTGAACCAATTATTTTCTTCTTTTTGTTCTTTTTTGTTTTCTGTTGGTTGACCGGTTTAAAAATGATTCTGAAGAAGAAACAATGTATAATACATAACAAGCCAAAACAGAAGTTGTAAAATAAGTAATAAACCTCATGAAATAAACTCGGCAGCTGTACAGTGAGCATCCACCGTAAATGTGAAGGTAAGAAAGAAGATGAGAAGTTGTATTGATATTATTACCTACCAAAAGTGGAGCGAAATTCTTCGCTTGCAGCAGAGATTCAGAGAAGCAAAAAAATTTCGATGGGAAACCGAAATGGTCGAATGGTTCCTCAACTTCCTCTTCTTCGTCTTCCCCTTCTTCCCCTTCTTCTTCTTCTCCTTCTTATTCTCCTTCTCCCCCTTTTCTTCTCTCTGTTTTCAGTGTTTTGTTTGCAAAACCTAAAAAAAAATTTCGAGGTTCATATGAAGTTTCTGAAAAAATTCAGTGTCCAAGAAGGGTGAAATACTGATTAAAGTGCAAAGAACAAAATTAAATGGAAAACAAACTGTTATTACCTACCAAAAGTGGAGCGAATCAGCGAAATGCTTCGCTTGCAGGCTTGCAGCGCAGCAGCAGAGAAGCAAAAAGGTCGATTGGTTCCTCTTCTTCGTCTTCCTCTTCTTCGTCTTCCCCTTCTTCCCCTTCTTCTTCTTCTTCTTCTTCTTCTTCTTCTTCTTCTTCTTCTTCTTCTCCTTCTTCCCCTTTTCTTCTATCTGTTTTGTTTGCAAAAGGCCAAAAGCAAAACCTAAAATTTCGTAATGGTCGATTGGTTGGTTTTGGGATTTTGGTTATTAACTTATTTCTAATTATTAGTTATTTGCAACCAGCAAAAAAAAAAAAAAAAAGCCCAGCCCGCCTAGGTCCGCCCAGACCCGCCTAGGAGCCCTGTCCGATTTTTCCCTCCGCCCAGCAATTAGTCGAGGCGTTTATCTACCTACTAGCGCCTAGGCGGCCGCCCAGGCCGCTTTTTAGAACACTGATATTAATACACCCCGAGGATCAAGAGAAAACCTTTTTCATAATTGAGAAAGGAATATACTGTTACAGGGTGATGTCGTGTGGTTTGAAGAATGCAGGTGCTACATATCAACGACTGGTAAACCGAATGTTTAAAGAATAAATCGGTAGGAATATGGAGGTTTACATAGACGATATGCTAGTCAAGAGCCACCACATAGCCCTGACCACATAGGAGACCTCACCAAAGCATTCAAGCAGTTAAAAAAATATTAGATGGAACTCAATCCACAGAAGTGTACGTTCGGAGTTGAGTCTGGGAAATTTTCAGGCTAAATAGTGAATAAGAGGGGAATCAAAGCTGATCCAAAACAGATTCAGGCCCTTCTTGACATGAAAGCCTCCGCCAACATCAGAGATGTTCAGAGCCTGACTAGGAGGGTGTCAACACTCAACAGGTTTATATCTAAATCATCCGACAAATGTATTTTCTTTCTTTAAAATACTAAGAGGAAATAAAGGATTCGCGTGGGACGAAGAGTGTGAACAAGCCTTTCAGATCCTAAAAGCATACATGGGGAGCCCCGAGCTATTCTCGAAACTGGCAACAAGGGAAACACTTTACTTATACTTATCTGTTTCCAAGCACAACGTCGGCTCAACCCTCTTACAAGATGACCAAGGATTCCAAAGACCGGTGTACTACACAAGCAAAACCTTCATGGAAGCAAAGGCACACTACCCGGACTTAGAGAAGTTAGCCCTGGCACTAGTTGTATCCTCAAGAAAATTGAGGCCTTATTTTCAGGCTCACTCTATAACAGTTCTAACCAAGCACCCGCTCCGCACAATACTGCACAAACTAGAGTTATTCAGCAGGAGGGTGAAATGGTCAGTAAAACTTGGGCAGTTTGACATAAGCTATGCTCCAAGAACCGCCATCAAAGCTCAGGCACTGGCAAACTTCATCACCTAGTTCACCGGCAGGGAAGAACCTAAGACAAATCTTCAGACCCTAGATTCCAGCATTCAGGAATGGACTTTGCATTGCGATGGATTATCGATAGGAAAAGCAAGCGGAGTTGGGATCACACTCCACTCTCCAAGCGACTTCACTCTTGAAAAAGTCGCCAGATTCGACTTTCCTGCTTCAAACAACAAAGTTGAATATGAGGCCCTCTAATCTAGCTTGAAGCTAGCCTTGGGGATCAGGATAGATCACTTAACAACATACAACAACTCAAGGTTGGTAGTCAACCAGGAGATTTCAACAGCAAAGACCCCCGCAGATAGCCTACCGTGAAAAAGGTACTCCGCGCAATGAACGGGTTTAAAAGGTGCGAGCTTTTACAGTGCCGCCGATATAACAATAAAAAAGCTGATGCGCTAGTCAGGGAAGCCTCTGCTTCTGCCGAAGTCTCAAACGGTCTCATCAAATATCAAGAACAATCAAGCCTTGGCGAAGAAGAACTAGAGATGTTTGTGCTACAAGCGCATTGATGAATTGGATGACTTTGATCCTCGAATATATCGCAAACAGAGTCCTGCCGACCGAGAAAGTCAAAGCCAAAAGACCCAATAAAGAGCAGCAAGGTACACTCTTCTAAACAAAAAGTTATACAGGAGATCAGTGACATGACCCCTGCTCCGATGTCTGTCACCTCCAGAGGCAGATCAGGTCCTAGGAAGCATCCACGACGGTATATGCGAAAATAATCCAGGTGGGAGAATACTCGCCCACAAAGCTTTAACCCTAGGATATTATTGGTCGACGATGCAACGAGACGCCAAAGATATTGTCTGTAAATGCAACAAATGTCAGAGGTTTGCACCGTACACACACCTGCCCAGCCACTGACGTCGATGACAAGTCTATGAATATTCGCACAATGGGGGATGGACATTGTCGGACTGCTCCTAGCATTAGCTGGTAAAGAGTTCCTTCTTGTGGCAGTCGACTACTTCACCAAGTGGGTTGCAGCGGAGCCCCTATCCAAAATAGGGCAAGTCCAGATGGAAAAATGCATATGGGCAACCATTGTCTGCAGATTTGGCATCCCTAGAGTATTGGTCACCGATAACGTAACTTAATTCGAATGTATCAAGGTTAAAAAACTATGAAAAGTTTGAACATCAATCACCATTTCTTCTCCTCAGGGCACCCACAAGCTAACGGCCAAGCGGAGGTTATCAACCGAACAATCCTGGAGGCAATAAAAAAGATGTTTGACGCAGCCAAAGGGAAATGGGTTCCAGAACTACCAGGAATACTCTGGGCATATCGGACAACCAAAAGAATCCCTACCAGAGAAACACCCTTCGCCCTGACATACGGGTCAGAAGCCATGGTTCCGGTAGAGCTTAAAGTGCCAACCTTCCAAATGGAAGAATTCAGACCAAAAGGTAACGACGAAGCTATTTGTGTTGGACTAGACCTCCTCAAAGAAAAGTGGGATCTAACCTCCACCAAGATAGATGCCTACTAGCAACGAATAACGCAAAACTACAACAAGAATGTCAAGCCACGCAAATTCAGAGTGGAAGACTAGGTACTCAGAAAAACTCACCAGAACACCAAAGAAGCTGGCGCAGGAAAGCTGAACCCGAATTGAGAAGGAACCTACAGGGTAACCAAGGTCAACAGGTCGGGGATGTATAGTTGGAAGACATAAACGACGATGGACTTAAATGACCATAAAATGTAGAACATCTCAAAAAATATTATCAATAAAAGTATTTGCTTTTACGAAACTTCCAATATTGTCCGTCACGAACAACACGACCTCCACTCATCCCACAACAATCAGACCTGAGAGATTACATCCAATGACTAGTCCGCTGCACGCAGATGACGGCGGCCGAGGAAGTTGGAGTCCAGTCAGTGCTCTTACGCTTGATAATGACAACTCGGTAAGGGATCATTGCTCTCCAATAGACGGATGATGACGGCTTCTGGTGCCCAACGCCTAGTCCTCTGCGTGTGGATGACGACGGTCGAGGAAGTGAGAGTCTAGTCAGCATTCTTACGCCTGATGACGATGATTCACCAATGGATCATTGCTCTCCAACAGACAATGATCGCCGAACTTACCAAGTAAGCTTAGTCAGTTCGCGATTGATGACGACGGCTTCAGGTGCCCAATGCCTAGTCCGCTGCGCGCAGATGACGACGGCCAAGGAAGTGAGAGTCTAGTCAATGTTCTTACGCCTGATGACGGCAACTCACCAAGGGATAATTGCTCTCCAACAGTCAATGATCATCAAATTTACCAGGTAAGCTTAGTCAGTTCGCAAATGATGATGACGACTTCTGGTGCCCAACGCATAGTCCGCTGCGCGCGGATGACGACGACCGAGGAAGTGGGAGTCTAGTCAGCGCTCTTACGCTTGATGACCACGACTTGCCGAGGGATCTTTGCTATCCAATAGACAATGATCGCTGAACTTACCAGGTAAGTTTAGTCAGTTCGCGACTGATGACGATGACTTCTGGTGCCCAACACCTAGTCCGCTGCGCGCGGATGACAACGGCCGAGGAAGTGGGAGTCTAGTCAGCGCCCTCATGCCTGATAACGACGATTCACCTAACAACCAGTGATCTCTAAAACGAAACAAATTTTGGAGCATCTCAACGCCCAGTTTGCAATACACAAAAAATGACGGCTAAAAGTATATTCAGTGGTGCCACGGCTCGAAGCGGCAACTCGTCATGCACCACAGCAGCTCACCCATGAGCGAGAGCAACTAAAAACAGTCAGTATCGACACGACTCAACTGACAAACTACCAGCGTGTAGGGCCTGAAAAACTAATTCCACGGCCTTCAAAACTTCTAAAGAAGACACAACGACACGACAATACAAGACAAAAGGCATAGATACAAAACATGACTTTCATTAAAAAATTTGTCTTTCCTTGTCCCTAGAAGGACGCTACAACTACTTTAAAGTAGAAAGGGGTGAAACAACTTCCTCCCCAGCCTGTTCTGCAAAGCTAGAACCTTCCCCTTGCATGATGGTTTAAAAAACAACCCTCCTATAACGGGCAAAGTTGAGGTCGATATCGAGGTGCTCTTTTCTTATAAGCTCCAGAAGCTCTAGTCTGCCCCGAATGACATCTGATGATATTTGCGGCCTCCGTCTCGAAGTGCCGAGATCCACTGCGCCTACCAAGGCGGCATAGTGCGAACACTCTTCTAACAACAAGCGTTCCGCCTCGCGAACACGACGAAGTCCCTCAGCAACTTCGGACTAAAGCTGCCGTCATGTGACGACCCATTCCGCCGCCCGCTTACTCACTATAGCCTGGGCTAGCATATCAGATGACCACTTGTCCATAACAACATCTAAGCACTCCAACTTAGCACGAGCCAGTCTTAGTTCGGCTCGGGTTGAAGCCAATTCAGATTCAGCCGACTCAATTGAGTCCTTATGTTTGCAAATTCTACTTCAGACATAAACACCATGGCTTGCACGACCCCCAAGTTCACGAAAACACCAGAATTCTGCAGCTAACCAGTCAAGGAATCCACTCGGTGGAGAGCATCCGAATATGACACCTGCAGGTCTGCAAAAGCCTTCTCCAAAGCAAGAACTCTCCCGCGAGCACCAGGGTATAACACAACGGAACCATGCAACTCAAGAGCATGAGCCTCCGGCCCAGACCCATGGTGACTCCCAACGTCAACACCTGGTCCAATGCGCTCCCCTCCAAGTTAGCAGGGGGGATACCAATATCAAACAAGAAATGTCGATCCCCTGAAATGGCTTCCTGAGCACAGGAAGGTAATTCGCGTTTCGCAGCAGCCACCTCATTTTCTAGCAAGGACAATGGCTCGAAAGTAGAAACTGCATGGTTAGAGGGCTGCCTTCTTTTCAGAATAACAATAGAAGACACGTTCATCTCCAATTCTTCCAACCTAGTCGGACTAGGCATGGCCAGGCTCATTTTCCTCAAATGACGGCCGACGACCTATTTAGTCAGTGAACCTGGCGCAACAAGAACATCATGGGATCATCGTAGCAACCCGCTACGTACAATATTACCCGTAATTATGACCTTCTCAACAGACATCAATGGGAGATTGGGGAACTTCCCATTCTATATGTTTTTCCACTTCAATGAGAGTCGGAGCCACAAACTTCCCTGAAAAAAAGAAATGACATATCAAATCATTATTACACCCGGGAACGAGAGGATGAGACAACAAGAAAGAAAATTACTGAGGTCAAACTGGAAGTATCTAGGGACTCGACGATCTCCGAACCTGAAGTATAAGAAATTCCCCGAAGCCAAAAGCCAATACTTTGGCCAGAGTTCAGTGTCATCCGCTATCGGACGCAAGCAAGCGGGGCTATTCAATATGCAAAGGCCCCTACAATCCAATCGAGCGGCGGTCATATGACTAACTATCGCCGGGGTTAAATAAATGCCAGCATCGTGCGCTCTAAAAAGAATCGCAATCAAAATCTTGAACCCCCTCGGAGGCATTTGAGTGGGAGGCATGCAGAGAGAAAAAAAGAAGCGCCAAACATCATCTGACACTGGGAATCAGAGCCCAGATTCAAACATGCCCGATGCAACCCTATGTACTCCTGAGGGGGTGAAGATGGAGCCCTAGCCACAAGCGCACGAATGATTTCCAGATCCCCTGGAATATGATAAGGCTCCAAAGCCCGATTAACTTGGTTTCGTCAACTAGGCTATCCTCGAAAAACTTGAGGCAAGTGAAAGACAACAACTGCTTGGAAGTAAGTTCAACATTATCTACCATTGATAGAAAGTGCAAATCCAGCTCTACAGAAGCACAATCGCATAGAAGAACAAACAGAAAAAATAAGAGAGATCATCATCGAAGCGACAACTAATTATAGAGAATATAAATAGTACTTCTCCTTGAGCAGTCGTGTATCCATTAATGCTATGTGCCGCTCGAGACAACGCTTCGGGTTCAATCATCACGACGGTACAATTACTTTTCAGAGATTTAGTGGACCGACTAGACACCCCACTAACTCGAGGGGAGTAGTTGATGATACACCAAAACAATATCTCTTCTACACCACACATGTGTCATGATGATCTTGAGAAATAATAGGCCCAAACGTCAGCCCAACACTGATCCGGCCCAAACGGTCCTAAGCCCACACAATGCAATCTAGCAGACGGACCCAAATCGTTACAGCCTGCTAAACCCATGCATCTCACAGCTATCCTCAATACCCGTAAGCCCTACTAAGGCAAGTATCTCGAGGATCAGCTTCAGACAAGCAAGATAGCAACACTTTGCTTCCAACTAGGAAGAAAATACCAGAGTATACATCGCACATGGAAACTTTATCTATGGACTACTCTTTGATTGGGAACTAGCTCCCGCGTATCTAGGAGCACTAGGCTAACAGGAAAACTACCCTTCAAGCCCAACTCCTAATTAGAGTCCAGAAAGATCTTCTTCCCTAAACTACACCACCGATGGCCTAGTCAAACTAGGACTCCAACACTATAAATAAGATATGAGGTTGGTAAGCTAAGGTACGCTACAAATTCCCTGTTACAACATTACGACTTCCTCATATCACTGTCTGACTTTAGCATCGGAGTGCCATCGACCACCACAACGGTGGTCTGTGGCTCACGTGTGTTCCTTGTGCAGGTCAGCAAGGTTGCAAATCAAGGTCAAAGCAGGGAACACAAATTGATTGCATCACTATTCATGTGGCAGTTGACTGCTGAAGGATTTTCACCTTTAGCTCACTTAGAAATTGCTGAGTTGGGGTAGTAATCAATTTCCTTCATTCTTGGTGACAAAAGTTCATGTCAGCTAAGGGTTATTGGTGTTCAATCGTTTGTCAAATGGCCTAAGAGTTGGCTTATACTTTTCATATCTCAAGACCTATTCTAGATTCGACAAAAGTAGAGAGGCAATTATACCCACAAGGCCACAATTCTACATCATAACTAGCAGTTGGCATATGTATCTTATGCTCACATATAAAAACAAATATTATATCAACCTCAGTACGATTATAGTGATTTAAAAGAAGAAAGATTATAATGGAGTTTACATAAATGTACCAAGTGGAAGTTTGCAACTTAAGGTAAAATGTGATGGATGAAGCTTGCTATAGAAAAATTAAAATTTTGAATCATTCTAAAATGTTGGGAGATTAAAATTTTTATCACTACTTGCCAAGTAGCTAATGTAGAAGAATCAAAAGTAGAAAGTAAAGATCTTAGATCATTGAAAAGAAGTAAACGAACTTCAACTCACCATATATTTTTCAGTCCCCTTTAAAATTGACCCATCTTTGTATGTGTGCATGTCCTTTCATATATCAACACGTTAAACATGCTGAGATGGATCCTTTTGTTGTTGTTTTGATGTTAAAATAACATTGACATTAATATAACATTCTTAAACACTTTATATCATGAAACAAATATAGTAGTGATGATACATACCAACTTATATTCTACTTGAGGAGAAGAGTTACGCTCACTAGTGTGCATACACTTCACCTTTGACTTAATAATCCTGTTCTTTTCCCTCATTTCCTTAACCTTTGGATCATTTTCATGTATAACAAATGGTTTCCAATCCTCCTCTCTCACCCCTTTAGGAATTTGTTTCATATATATAATCTATATTCTAAATTAGCTAGGTGTTTCACTATTCATATCGATTTTGAGATAAAAGACAGCTATGATTGAAAGTTGGGGAAGATGTTAAAAGGTTGAGACTGATTCTCTATAATGGAAAATTTGTACAAATGAATCATGTAGAATGGAAAAAGAAAATGAACATAACACTTAAAATGATTATGTAGAATGTACATGTGACGGAGAGATAAAGTTGTGTTTGTATTTTTCTCAAAATGAAAATTATCAGAACTATCTCATTAGTTGTAGTATTTTAGAAAATTTTATATCGTTGAAATGCATTTTTAAAGATCTTTCCAATTAAATCAATGATCTATACAAATACTTAAATTTTTAAAATACTCATTTCGTGCTATATGCATTTTCCAAAAAAAAATGCCTATTACATTTTACGTCGAAGTGTTTTCAATATTTATAAAATAAAGAGATGGACATCTCAAGGCTTCAATTGTTTAAAATATTATATGAGATTGGACTATTGTAATGACCCACTTTCTATCATGCCAATTGTACGAGTAATACACTTGTCTATATAACAAATCAAAATAGTGTTTGAGGTTGGAGATAAAATACAGATGAGATTTACCCAAACATAAGAATCTAATGGATCACAAAAAGGGAGGTTGGAGAAAAAAAGTTCTTTAACCCTTATGCCCCAACCAACTCTATTCATCACACATCTAAAGACTCATATTGAATTTGAGTGCCGAAGGCACGGGGAATATCGTAGTATCTTATAAATGAGCTAGGTGTTTTACTATTCATAAGAAATTTGAAAATATGGCTAGGATTGCGAGTTGAGGAAGATGACAAGGGTTGAGATTCATTCTCTATAATGACATGTTCGAAAATATGAAACATGTAGAAGGGCTAAAAAAATGAACATAAAACATAAAATGATTGTGTGAAATGTACATGTGGCAGATTAAAAGTGGGGAGTTAGCTAGGTGTTTCACCATTCACTAAGAATTAGGGATA
The DNA here is from genome assembly GCA_963556465.1 of Berberis vulgaris. NCBI lineage: Eukaryota > Viridiplantae > Streptophyta > Magnoliopsida > Ranunculales > Berberidaceae > Berberis > Berberis vulgaris. Next base: position 25,963,091 of record OY747127.1, read on the forward strand.
AAATATGGCTAGGAATAAAGGTTGGGGAAGATGTTCAAGGTTGAGATTCATTATCCATAATGGCAAATTTGCAAATATGAAGAATGTAGAAGGGTAAAAGAAAATTAACATAAAACTTAAGATTGTGTGGAATGTACATGTGGTGGAGAGGGAAGGTTGTGTTTGTGTTTTTCAAAAAATAAAACTTGTCATAACTATCCTATTAGGTTTCGTATTTTGGAAAACTTGATATCGTTGACATGCATTTTTAAAGATATTTCCAATGAAATCAATCTATATTACAAAACAAGATGGTGTTTGGGGTGAGAGATAAAAAACGACTCAAATTTACCCAATTATAAGAATCTAACGGATCACATAGAATTTAAAGCACCAAAAGTGCATGGGTTTGATTCCCATACCAAACATTTTGATATTTATTTATTTTTCTTCAATTGTTGATGCTGGTGATTAGGCATGTAAGTATGAAAGATGAAAACTTAAGGGTGATCATGTTTTGACAAGTTTTTAAAACTTTTATTGTGCCAACGACATGGGGGAATACCCTATCTATATTACAAATCAGATTGGTTTGGAGATAAAAGACGACTGAGATTTACCCAAATATAATAATCTAACGAATCATATATAACTTAAAACACCAATAGTGCATAAGTTCGATTCCCATACCCAACATTTTGATATTTATTTATTTTTCTTCAATTGTTGATGGTGGTGATTAGGCATGTAAGTAAGAATGATGAAAACTTAAGGGTGGTCATGTTTTGAAAAGTTTTAAACTTTTATCGTGCTAATAGAACGGGGAATACCCTAGTTATATATACATAACTTGATGGTGTTTGGGGTGGGAGATAAAAGATGGCTGAGATTTAACCAAATCAATGAATCTAACGGATCACATAGAACTTAAAGTACCAAAAGTGCATGGGTTTGATTCTCATACCCAACATTTTTTTATATTTATTTATTTTTCTACAATTGTTGATGATGGTGGTGTTGAAACTCAAGGGTGATCATATTTTGACAAGTTTTAAACTTTTATCGAGCCAACGACACATGGAATACCCTAGTCTATATTACAAATCAGGATGATGTTTGACGTTGGAGATAAAAAATGGGTCAGATTTACCCAACATAAAGATCTAACGACCCTACACAATTTCTCATATTTCAATATCTCTTACACTATTTCAATATTTCATCTTTCAATTTATCTTAACCCTCACACTATTTCATCTATCCCGCTTTCAATTTCTCATCTTTCAAGTATAAGTTTATTTTTTTATTTTAAAAAAAAAATCTATTTTGATTTGTACATATAAATTTACAATTAGATTTATTGAGTATTTGCCATTGTTCAATTTCAAATTTATACATTTTATATTACAATTTGAGTGTCGAAGGCACGGGGAATACCCTAGTCTATCTTACAAATCAGAATGGCATTTTAGATAAAAGACGACCAAGGTTGAAAGTTTGGAAAGATGTTGATGGTGGAGATTCATTATCAACAATGACATTTTTGTAAATAAGTTGCAAGTTGAAGGGCAAAGAAAATGGACAAAAAGTTGGTGGAAGGCATATGTGGCGGAAAGATAAATTTTTTGTGTTTTTTTAAATGTAAATCGTCATAGCTATTTACTTAGTTGTCGGATTTTAGTAAAGTTAGTATGGTTGAAATGCATTTTTGAATATCTTTCCAATGAAATCAATTATTAATACAATCGCTTACAGTTTTAAATATACGTTTCACACTATATACGATTTTTCAAAAAATAGCTATAATCTAATGCATTTCACATAATAAGTATATTTAATATTAAGACACATTGAAAATATAAAAAATTAACGGATCATAAAGAGGTGTGAGGAGGGTGTTTGGCTAAAATTAATGTTAGCATATGACTAAAATACCCCTAGCCAAAATTGAGTGTCAAAGACACAGGGAATACCCTAGTCTGTGTTACAAATCAAAATGGTGTTTTAAGTGATAGATAAAAGACAGATGAGATTTACCCAAATTTAATAATCAAACATATCACATAGAACTTAAAGCACAAAAAAATAAGTTTGTAGATAAACCAGTTCATGGTTGAGATTCGTTTCATCTAATGGTTGGGACTTTAAGTTAACCTTTTATGTCATACCTTCAATCAATCCTCAATAAGAGTGCATCATACCCAACATTTTGATATTTATTTATTTTTCTTCAATTGTACTTTGATGGTGGTGATTATGCATATAAGTATGAATGATGTAAAATTAAGGGTGGTTGATAATATATTGGATTATTCAAGTTTTGACAAGTTATAATGGGGTGTTGAAGCTAGAAAAATAAACTTTATTTATCATGTTAAACTTTTATCATGCTAACAGCATGTGGAATAGCCTAGTCTATATTACCAATCAACTAAATGTTTAATTATTCATGAAGATTTGAAGATAAAAGAGGGCTAGGATTGAGAGTGGAGGAAAATGTTAAGAGTTGAGATTTATTTTCTAATGATATGTTTGTAAATATAATGTATATACAAGGGCAAAAGAAAAATAATATAAAACTTAAAACGAGTGGAATGAACAAGTGGTAGAGAGATAAATTTGTGTTCTCGAAATGAAAATTGTCATAATTATCTATGTAGTTGTTGAATTTTGGTAAAATTGGTATCGTTTGAATGCATTTTTGAAGATCTTTTCAATGCAATCAATTATCATTACAAACTCATGTTTGTAAATATGAAGTATGTACAAGGGCAAAAGAAAAGTAACATTAAACTTAAAATGAGTAAAATGTAAATATGGCGGAGAGAGAAATTTATGTTTTCTTATCTCAAAAGGAAAATTTTCATAACTATCTACGTAATTGTTGAATTTTAGTAAATTTGGTATCGTTCGAATGGATCTTTAAGGATCTTTCTACTGAAATCAATGATTAGTACTAACACTTAATTTTATCATATGATAAAAAGTCAATTACATTTAACGGCGTATGTATTTTTAGTATTTTTCTTGAATGAAACAAGTATCTTAATGCTAATTCAAACAAAGATCCCAAACTTCATATTTTGACGAAGTCAAAGTTTAGGGAGAACTTATTTCCGCAGTTTGAAAGTGTTTTTTTCAAAATTTTAATGCCCATTCAAACAAAGATCTTGAACTTCGTGCCAACGACATGGGTAATTCACTAGTCTATCTAGCAAATCAGCTAGGTGTTTGACTATTTTTAAAGAATTAGAATTGGGGAAGATATTGAAAATTTGAAAATAAATATCTATGTAGTCGTCAAATTTTGGTAACTGCGTTTTAGAATATCTTTCCAATGAAGCTAAAAATCAATACATACACTGAAAAATGTAAAAATAAGTATTTATTATTGGAAAAATGTATAATGCATATCGCAACGTGAGTATTTTAAATAGTTTAAACATAATGAAATGAGTATCTTATTGCTCATTCAAATAAAGACTATGAATCAAAGTTTAGGGAGAACTGACTCCTGCAAGTTTTTTTTTCAAAAATTTCGATCAACTTTGACCCAAATGCTACAACCGACTTCCTATCATGCCAACGACACAGGTAATACACTATTATCTTACCAATCAACTATTAGTCTTACTATTCATAAAGATTTGGAGATAAAAGAGGGTTAGGATTGAGAGTTGAGCAAGATGTTAAGGGTTTAGATTCATTTTCTATAATTGTATGTTTGTAAAAGGTTAACTATGTAGAAGAGCAAAAAATATAAAAAACATATAACTTAAAATGAGTGGAATATAAATGTGACATGTGGCATAAAGAGAAAGTTTTGTTTTTTTTTCTCGAAATAAAATTATCATAACTATCTTTTTAGTTGTTAGATTTCGGTAAAGTTGGTATTATTGAAATGCATTTTTAAAATCTTTCCAATAAAATCAATGATCAATACAAACACTTGAGTTTTAAAATATGCATTTAAAAAAATAATGCATTTCACGCCTAAATATTTCCAATATTTTCAAATGACTGAAAGAACTTCTCAAGGCAGATTCAAACAAAGAACCCAAACTCCACTTCCACTGCTTGAAATTTTTTCTTTTCATATGATAAAAATTTAAACCTATTTTGACCCTAATATCACGATACACTTCATATCTTGCCAACGACTCGAGTAATACACTAGTACAAACAACTAGGTTTTTTAAACTATGTGATGCAGTCAATTTTCTTTCCCTAGTTGACTTTGACCTACTGACCTGTTGACCTGCACAAGAAACACATGTGAGCAACAGGCCACCGTTGTGGTAGCCGATGGCACTCCGATGCTAAAGTTAGACATGGATCTGAGGAAGATGTAATTTTGTAAACATGGAATTTGTAGCATACATTAGTTTACCAACCTCATGTCTTATTTATAATGCTGAAGTCCTAGTTCAACCAGGCCATCAGTGACGTAGTTTAGGAACGAAGATCTTTATGGAGATCCTTCTCTAATTATAAATTATTCTGTGAAGGGAAGTTTTTCGGTTAGACTTGTGCTCCTAGATATGCGGGAGTAGTTCCCAATCAGGGTGTTGTTCGTAGATACAAGTTTTCATGTGTGACATATACTCTTGTGTTTGCTTTCTAATTGGAAGCAAAGTGTTGTTATCTTGCTTGTCCAAAGCTGATCCCCGAGATATTTGCCTTGATAGGGCTTATGGGTATTGGGGATAGCTGTGAGACGTGTGGGCTTAGTAGGTTGTAGTGATTTGGATTTGTCTGGCGGACTACATCGTGCGGGCTTGGAATCGCTTGGGTCGAATCAGTATTGGGTTGATGTTTGGGCCTGTTATTTCTCGAGATCATCATGACACGTGTACGACGTTGGAGAAATGACATTTTGATGTATCATCATTGCTCCCCCCGAGTTAGTAGGGCATCTAGTCGGTTCACTAAGTTACTTCTTGAAAAGATATGCCGCTCAAGATGATTGACTCTGAACTGTTACTTGAGCAGCAGGCTTCATTAATTAAGCGTACATCAATTTAGTTGAGAAGAGGCAGAAAACCAATCCTTATTTAGATTTCTCTTTTTGCAGAGATTGATTCTTCCATTTTTTCACTTTTAGAGACTCCGTTCTGTTCGTCTTTTGATTGAAAGTTTATTCATCCTTTTCATGGCTCGCCAAAATCACCTTGACGACGAGCTTCTAGCCAAGGGCCTCCAATTCTTTGAAGATAGGTCAGTTTTTGAATCAGGCCTGCCGATATTCGAAAGACACTCGGGTCCCTGAAGACCTGCCTTTCTATACTCTAAATGATGATCAGACGCCGATGTTTCCGCTTGAAGGATTCGTCTGTTTGCACCGTGGGATGCTTCAAACTGAAGTTTGTTTTCCTGTGCTTGACGAGATCTGGGGCTTTCTAGAATTTCTTGGAATCCCCCCTGCCCGGTTGGTACCGAATGGGTACTGGATTATCCTTCTCATATTGATCAGGACGAAGGATGCCAGTGTCCGTGTGACTTCGAGGGTGTTCTAGTTGTTGACTTCCCCTTGGCTGAATGATCATGCTGGTTGTAAGATGACATCCCCGGCTTGCTTCAGGAAGTTGCCGGATGGCTTTAAATTTTGGCAGAAATACTGTTTCTTGGCTCCTTCAAATTCGAAGTACTTCGAGTTCAAGGGTCGTCCGCTTGAGCGGGAGTTCAAGCCACTTCGTAAGTATAGTTTCACCCTTTGATTCCGTTGCATTTATTGTATGTTGATCATCGCATGCGTTTCTTTGTAGGGAGATTCCACACTACTCCTCTTTCTCCGGAGGAGCAAGTCATTATGAAGGTGTTCCGTGACATGTCGTGGATGAGTGTAGAAGACGTTGTTTGTCCTACCAACTTCAGTCGCAGTGGATTGTGGGCCAACTGGCACGTGGCCCCCACTCTTTACAGAGCGTCGAAGGTTAAATCTGAAGGTGGAGCCCCTTCTAGGAATAGGAAGGCTTCAAAAGTTAAGGCTCCTGCCTTGCCCAACACAGAGGGGCTTTTTGAGATGGTTGCATCCTTCATAAGCTCGAAGAGGTCTCGCGCTGGGGCCGAACCGGTTTCCAAATGGTCTACTCCAATGAGGGAGGAGCGTGAACCTGGCCAGCCCGCCGGGGTGGAGGTTGTAGTATCTGATTGGGAGAATGACCATCTGCAATTAGCAGGGGTTGATGATGCATCACAACTGAGTAATGAGCAGGCTGAGGCTTCGAGTGAGAAGCTAATGCTTTCTGTTATGGCGGCTTTTACTGGCGCTAGCCAATCCGGACATGTTTTATTAGAAGGTTCTGATGAGGATTCGCCTATGGTCTCAGAGTTCAATCAGCCAGCTGGTGTATCGCTTGACAATGGTCGTGGCAGCGTGGGTTGTCCCTCTTATAGTTCGCATTATCCCTCATCTCTCTCCAAACTGCATATCAAGGTAATGGAGGGTCCATTGGACAATTTGCTTTATTCTCTTCCTTCAGATTTTGCCGAGCAAGCTCGCAATAAAGGGTCGGCTGCTGGTGACAAAGGGAAGGTTGTGGATGAGGGCCTAGGTGCGGTTGAGACTACAAAGGGTGGTGCTGGCGTGATTTTGCATCTGGGAAAGCTCCATCCGGATGCGCGGATGAGTTTGTTTGCTCCGGACATGGTGAAAATGAACAACCAGGCTTGGCACTAGGAGGTTGACATTGATTATCCTTTGAGAAAGCATATAAGTAGACGTTATAGCTAGTTGGCGAATTGCACCCCGAAGCCAGAGGAGGAAGCGCTGGAACAACGCATGGATAAAGGGTTGAAACACCTTATGTTGGGGATGTCCCAATTGAGCTAGGTGGTCGTCACTAGGATAGAAGTTGAGGTGGTTCGTGAGAGGTTGTACACCATGAAGAGTGTCTTCTCAACTATGCATAAGTCGTATTCTGATGCGTTTTTTTTTAGATTGAGTCGTTGAGAAATCAGACTGCGGAGAAGGGGTTGGAATAGTCAGCGTTGATGCCGAGACTCAGAAGGTTCGTCTGGAAGCCCTTGACTCTAATTTAGCTGAGGCGATGTTCACAATGAATAGATTTAGACAAGAGCTAAACCTAGTCCACCATGATCTGAAAAGTTAAGTAGGAAGCTGCAGTTTATAAGATGCGCTCTGAATTGTAGTCTTTTGTTGAGGAGAACACCATGAAAGAGTGTGAGAGGGTTGCCCAATGATAGCGGTTAGAGGCTGACGTGGAATTCAATGCTCGGGAAGTGAAGAAAGTTGGGGACCAACTTCTTCTGAAACAACATGAACTTAGCGCGATTAAGAGTAACCTGGTTATGGAGCGGTCTAAGGTTGATGCACTGACAGGCAAGTTGAAGCTGTTGGAGCATGAACTTGCTGAAGCAAAGGTGCACGAGGAAAAGCTTCTCAAGGTGCAAGGCAAGTGTGAATTCCGATGGGTCGTGCATGGGAAATTACAACTGCTGGCGCTGATGAAGGAAGAACATCCGGAATGGGACCTTTCTTATTACAAGAACGTGTCTTATGAAAACTTCGGAATGGTCTCTGAGTCGTAAGAAGAAGAGAGCGATCCAGATCATTACACTAAAATTGAGGCACGCACGAACGCAACTCCTGCTCCTTCTCCTGCCAAGCTTAGTTCTCTCGTCCTAATGAGGAGTAAATTGTGTACATTTGCACTTTTTGTTTCAACTGTTAATGAAAACAAATATAATTTGAGTATGCCTACCCACATTTTGGTCTGTCTCCCTGTTGCACGCTTTCCATTTTGCCTTGTTGTTTTACTTTGACACAGGTTCGGTTGGGTTAGCAGGCAGGAAGCCAAGTGGTTTGTCTGCTATTGAGAGTCTGACCATTTATGTCACGAATGATTCTGACTTGCTCTTTTGTGAGGTCTCATAGTTGCTATCGCGTGGTTACATCCAATAGTGGACGTTCTGCGGATTGTTTGGCGGTGGGTTATACTACCCCGACCGTAACTCATCCTTAGGGTAAGCCGTTGGAGACTTAAGTTGTGTATTTGACCATCGGTTGCTATTGTTGGCTTGAGTGAACTGTTGCAGCCGAGCATGTGTTGTATTTGAGCTAGAGCGCTTGTCCCGAATCAAGTTTCGTAAGCTCAGGCTGACATCCCGTGTAGCACTTGTCCGTGTGTTAGCAGATTGATTTTTTGAGTTGGCTCAAGTGGCCATTGCTGATAATGGAATGTTAGCCTATGTGAGCATAAAGACGTCGTTTGAGCTATAATCTAATTCGGCGACCGCTGTCTTAAAAAGGACCAGTAGTCACGTGGCGAGCCATTGACATCAATCGGGGTTGATTAAGCTCCCACCTTCCAAACCATCTATACATGTGCGGAACGGATTACAGGTTTGGGATGTGAGAATTTGGCGATCATGGTCTATTGGAAAGCGAGTCGTCGACATCAGTCAGAGCTAATTGGACTCTCACCTTCCAAACCATTTACACCCATGCGGAGCGGGCTACAAGTTTGGGATGAAAAAATTTGGCGACCATGGTATGTATAAGAACAGTAGTTTCGTGGCAAGCTGTTGACATCAGTTGGATCTGACTAGGCTCCCACCTTCCAAATCATCTTCACCCATGCACATCAAGCTACAAATTAGAAAGTTTTTGGCGACCATGGCTTGTAGAAGATCAACGGTTCTGTGGCAAGCTATCGGCATCAAGTCGGTACTGACTAAGCTCCCACCTTCCAAACCATCTACACCCCCGCGGAGCGGGCTACAAGTTTGGGAGTTGGTGATTCGGCGACCATTGTCTGTAGAAGAGCAGTGGTCCTATGGTGAGCCGTCGACATCAATCGAAACTGACTAGGTTCCCACCTTCCAAACCATCTATACCCGCTTGGAGTGGGCTACAGGTCTGGGCTTTGACCAGAAGATGTAGTTCTCAGTCGTCACTGACTGGGCTTACCTGATTAGGTTTGGCGATCATTGTTTGCGAAGGGGGCGACGGTCCCTGGCGAGTCATCGTCATCAAGCGTAAGAGCACTGATTAGACTCCCACTTCCTAAGCTATCGACAACCACACGCGGCGAACTAGGCATCGGGATGAACAAGAAGTCATTGTCATCAGTCGAAACTGACTAAGCTTGCCAGTTAGGTTGGGGCTCCACCTGTTACTGGCATGCGAGCCTACTTTTCCAGATGGAGTGCGTCGTGTAGATTAGTTTTATTCGAAAAGAAATAAGTACCTTAAATCAGCTGGTGATATGCAGGTGTGCTCCGTATGTCAAAAGTGACTAGGGTTTCTACTGCTCGCGTCAACGCACATGATAGAATACTGCTCGAATAGTGGGACAAGTCGATGGGCACGTTAAAAAAAGAACTAAGCCATGTCGTAGGATCAAGGTGCCACGTGTACAGTGTAGATTGCATGGTAACACGCATATGCCATAAATCGTGAAATGGTTGAGTATTGGTTACTCCCCCTAATTAATGGGGTTGTGTGCAACATCTTTAATTGGATGAACGTATTCTTGTGTGGTTTCCTCGAGAACCGTTGTCTTCTCATTTCCCATACGATATTCAATGCAGATAGTTAATGTCGAAACGCCTATTTGGTAAACCACAATGTCTATATAATGGTGTTCCTTCATTGTTGCTGGCATTTTCTACTACTGAGTGCACCTCTTCAGATGCTCTTACTCAATGAATATGCTTTGGGTTTTCCAAAGGCTGAAGGGAGATTTCCAACGTTGGAGTCTTTGAATTTTCTGACATTTGCACCAATGAGTAATGATAAGACTTGTTGTTATGCTTGGTCACCTGCTCTGGGTGAGCACCCAATTGGTTCGCTGAGACCTTGTAATTTTTTTCATATTGCGAAGAAAAGTTATGGACTTTTTCCCAAGGGATGAGTTTGTCGTTTATTTGCCAATACTTCAGTGATACCTTATGCCATCATGTCTGTTGGGAGACACTCCCTGTGACTAGTTTATAGTTAATCGAAGTGTTGGCATATGCATCTTTGCTTCCAGGGTGGTATCTCTTAGTCACCTCGAGTATCGCGTATGGGAGAAGCGTCCTCGCTTGGCAGCACTGTGGACCTAAACTGTGTCGTTGTTGCGAGCACCTTTGTATGTCCTATTCTACTTCCTTCGGGAATCCAGACGCTAGATCAAAGATGTCTAGAGCTCGTCGTGCTTGATTCATTGTTGTGGGCTATTTTTCGGGGTGATTTGGAGGAGCAGTGAGTCGCGCTTGTCCTTTCAACCCCTTTTTGCACACTTGCCCTTGTTCGTAGATCGTATTCTTTGGAGAAGTTACTGAACGGAACTCTTAGAGAGCTCCATACTTTACCCAGGGTACCTTTGTTGTTGCTTCTAATTCCTCTTATGGATTCGAACTGTTTAAACAAATTATTACTTTATGTCACATCAAATTCAGCTGCTTGTAGTTTGTAGTCTTTGGTACCCACCTCTGGGTGATCGTTGTTACATTTTTCCAGTAATCAATAGAGTGTGTTTGCGTAATTCTCTTTTATTTCTTCAATGATTGCAAATCACATAAGCTTTTAAGAATTAAAACTCTATATTGACTACAGAAAGAAAACTAAACAACTGAATAGATAGACTGTTGGCGGAGAGAGATTGATCCGGCCCTGAAGTGAAGTTGCATGGCCCTTGGTTGGATCATGAGTACGTTCAGCAAATTGCCAAGTTTCACTGACGCCGTTGAGGTTACTGAAGAGTAAACATTGCGTGGGAGCATCCTTCCGTGCCCACTGATATTCGTGGGATCGTGTTCCCATTTGCAATGTCCTTTCCGCTGGTCCTGACGTTTTGTCTGGTAGAAGAGTGGACTGCATCTACAATGTTAGAATGTTTTCCGCTGCTAAGTTGAGCCACTGATGTTGGGATCTTGCCTCCATGTGGGTGGAGTGACTTCTCCATAGTGTCTGAGTCTGGCTTCTGTTCAACTCGTCCTGTGAGCTCTAGCTGGATCGAGGAACATTCTATCTGCTTTAGTGCAGCATAATGGCAGCCCCATGTCGTTGGTTGGTCCCCACGAATTGTTCCCTCCGAGTAGTTAGCGGTATACTTAACGATCTGATGAAGGGTGGAGACTATTGCTTCCATCTGGTGAAACCAAGGTCTTCCCAGGATGAGGTTATAGGTAGACGGTGCGTGTACCACCATGAAATCCAATAACATAACCTTTCTTAGTCGTGGCACTCTTGCCATCACTGTTAATCCAATAACATTTTTATCCATTGAATCTAATTAGCAGGTAGTCGAAGGATGTCAAGTTCTTCTCCTTGAGGTCCATACCGCAGAACGCGTTGTAGAACAGGACGTTGAGGGAGCTTCCCGTGTCAACCGGGGCCCTCTTTGCTTCCCACCTTGCGAAAGAGATCGAATGAGAAAAGCGTCATTGTGCGGTGCGTGGACGCCTTCGAGGTCCTTATTTGCTAAGGTTATGGTTGGGATGGGGCTTTGCACCAGCAAGTAATATACGCGCCTGTCTTCATTTGCGGACTGTGTCCATATTTTGCGGGACCTGTTCGATTGGTCTTCTTCTGATCCAAGTCTGTGAAGGACATATATTATGCCCGAAGTCTCCATCTCAATCTCTTTGACTGCCTCTCCCCTTTTCCTAAATCAGTCTGGTCATTTCTCTGAACAGGAATTTCTTTAGCTTGCCCTTGCGAATCCAGTACTCGATCTCATACCTAATACTCTTGCAGTCGTTGGTGTCGTGCCCTCCTTATGGTATGAACAACACTTGTTGTCGCGTTTAGATGGGTATCCGCACTGTTTGGGAGCCACTTCAAATCTTCCCAGTTTTTCATGGGATTAAGGACGTTCGATAAGCTATAATTGAGGGGTTCATGGATCAGGATCCAACATAGTTGGAAGATTTCTCTAGCCTGGCACGACCAGAGTCCAACATGTTGTCATTGTGCTTTCGCTTGTTCCTTTCTTGGTCTTCTCACTTTTTCCTCATTTTCGTCCCTAGAAATGGAGGGTTTCTTCTCTATTTCAATTTCCTTCTTTGTTGTTCTCATCTCCTCCAGGGTGATGTACCTTTGGGCATCCTTCAAGAGTTCTTCCATATCCGGGGGGGGGGGGGGGGTTCCATGGCGAGGAAGTCATAAAACATTTCTTATCTCATGCCCGCGGTAAAAGTCGTCACGGCTCGTGTCGTCGCTGCAGACATCAATGAGCGTTAGCTCATCTTTGAAGCGCGTGACATACTCCCTTAGTGTTTCGTTAAACTTCTGCCTAAGGGAGAGTATGTAGTGTGGGACTTTATTGATCCGCTAGCTTCCAACAAAGCGTGTCAGGAATTCTTTGGCAAGTGTCTTGAATGAGTCGATCGACTTTGCCGGGAGGCTGGGGAACCATGTCAATGCTGACTCTTTCAGGCTGGTAGGGAATGTTGTGCACATCACCGACTCGGAACCTTCTTTGAGCACCATTACATGCTAATAATGACGCAAGTGATCAAACGAGTCGCAGGTCCGTCATATAAATCAAGCTTTGGAGGGTTGAACTTCTTTGGCAGAGCCTAGTTCATGATACGATCCACAAACGGGGGAACAGAGAGGCGGTACATCACGTCTGGGTCGTGAGCCCCTCAGCAGAGGGGGTTCTGCGCGGCGAGCCTGTCTACCCTGAAGGTTGGGTCTGTGTTGACCGCGCCGCCACCTCTAGTCCAGTGACAACTAGCAGGGGCTATACTATCATGTGCCTGCTCTATGTTCTCCTCTGGAGATTGGGGCATGTGTTGCTTCTGATCTCCATCGACGGGTGGAGTGTTATGCTGTATGAGAATCTCCACTGCTTTAGCGATCTGCTGTATTTGTGACTATAGCAAATCCATCGTGGGGTCTGTCGTTGCTGTTGATGGCGCGAGGGTGTAAATCTGTTGCCCCCGTGTCATCGGCACTGCTGGGAGCGGTGGTATAGTGCCAGTTTGAGCATTTTACGTGTCCCTTTGTTCTCCATTGTTATATGATCCGGTGGTCACCATTTCCTTGAATTCTAAAGAGAGATGACACTAGTAAATGTTTAGGAACTTTGTCGTCCCAATGGATGGCGCAAAACTGATGCAGTCGATTTTCGCTCCCTGCTAACTTGCACAAGGAACACATGAGAGCCACAGACCACCATTGTGGTTGCCGATGACACTCTGATGCTAAAGTAAGACAGGGATATGAGAAAGGCGTAATATTGTAAACATGGAATTTGTAACGTACCTTAGCTTACCAACCTCATGTCTTATTTATAGTGTTGGAGTCTTGGTTCGACCAGGTCATCGGTGGCATAGTTTAGGAAAGAAGACCTTCGTAGAGATTCATCTCTAATTAGGAATTATGCTGCGTAGGGAAGTTTCCCAGTTAGACTTGTGCTCGTAGATATGCGAGAGATAGTTCGCAATCAGAGTATACTTTGGTATTTACTTCCTAATTGGAAGCAAAGTGATGTTGTCATGCCTGTCCGAAGTTGATCCCCGAGATACTTGCCTTAATAGGGCTTATGAGTATTGAGGATAGTTGTGACACTACAAGAAAAGTGATCATTGATAGCTAATGTTTATAGCGTTTTTGTGAAAAGCGCTATAATTGATTGAATTCACGAACAATTACAAATAATGAAACCGCTATATTGACCAAAAGCTCGCGCGGGAAGTGAAAAAGAAATGCGCGCTCCACAATTGCTTCACAGAGCGCAAATTTTAATAGATACGACAGAGTAGGCGGGAAAAAAAAAAAGCGACGTCGCTCGATTCCACTTCAACATCTACGTCTTTCTCCCTCTCAGTCTCGCTCTCCTCCCCTGTCAATCGCAGCAGATCGGAGAGGCGTTTTTCTTCTCCAAAGGTGCGCCACTCTACAAGCTAGAGTGAGGGAGAGAGAAATCTAGGGAGAGTGAGAGAAATCGAGCGAGAGTGAGAGAGATCGAGGGAGAGTGGGAGTGGGAGTGAGAGAGATCCAGGGAGAGGGACGCCGCTCTTCTTCAAACCAAAGGCACGCCGCTTTTCTTCAAACCAAAGGCACGCCGCTCAAGCGAGAATGAGAGAGATCCAGGGAGAGGGAAAGAGTGAGGGAGAGAGAAATCGAGAGATCGAGAAATAGAGATCTAGGTGCAGAAGCTCGTCCTCAACATCTCCGTCGGCAAGAGCAGAGATCGTCTCACCAAGGCCTCCAAGGTATGTATAGTAAGTCTATCTCTCTCTTACCCCCTAAACCCCATTGCACATCTTTTCCTCCTAAACCCCCATCGTTTTTCACTGATTTTTATTTGTAGGTGTTGGAGTTGTTGAGTGGACAAACCCCAGTTTTCTCCAAAGGTATGTATCTAACAAACAAAAAGGGTTTCTCTCTTTTATGTTTTTTGTTCATTTTAATTTTACATTGATTTGGTTGATGGGGTTTTTGACCCTTTGATTTTTTTTTTTTTTTTTGTTAACAAATTTTTTTCAGAATTGGGTGTAATGAGAAGATTTATTGCTATGTCACCGTCGAGGTGACAAGGGGATGCAACTTCTTGAGAGTGGATTGAAGGTGAAGGAGTACGACCTGTTGAGGAGGAACTTCAGTAAGACTGGATGCTTTGGTTTCGGTATCCAAGCGCACATCGATCTTGGCAAGTAATTTATTATGCCTTTTATTTTTATTTTTTATTCATTCAATTATTCAATACTATCTTCTATGGTGATTGTTTTACAAAACCCCATTCAATTATTTAATATTGTCTTCTATGGGGATTGTTTTATAAAATCCCCCTGTTTAAATTCAGAGCCAATTTAAATGAACAAATGTTGAAACATTGTCCTCCCTAGTTGTTACAATCTGAAGAGAGTTGTGACAATCAAGTCATTATTAGTGATGTCTTAAGAGAGTTGTGACAAATTGATGGTTTTTAGAAATGATTCTGATTACATATAGGTATTCATGGGCAATCTAGCTAACTTTTGATGATATTATAAGGTTATGTTTGACTTGCATGACAAGGTTCTAGAATAACAATTATATGTATTTGGTATTCATCTTAATGATTGAGTGTATTAGTTGAATTTGTTTCATCTTGGTTTTGCGAGTGGACTGGCATAAGAAGCTGACCAAGTACCATACTTCAAAGTGTTTTTTTAATTGATATCCGGTTGGAAAGATTGAGAACCAAGTTTCCCCTTGAAAGCTTTCACGATGGTTGGTTTGCTAATATGTTTCTTATTTGTCTTTGGTTACTTGTTTTTTATTCAAAACATTTAACATGTTTGGATGCTCATGTTCAACATTTGATGTTTCGACTAAACTAAATATCTGATTAACATTGTGAATATTTATATGCAAAAGATGTTATTTACAACGTTTATGATTTGCACATGCATTTTATGTTCGTCAATTTGGATAGCAGAGCTTGTCAATTGTTTGTCTGATTTGTGGTTTCTCTGGAAGGGTTTGTTTTCTGGAATGCGTTGGGTTTGCAATCAATGCAATAATTTTCAGCTATGTGACAAGTAAGAATCTGGTCCGGTATCACGATGCTTGTGACGATGCAAATAACGTCTATGTAATCATGGAGTATGTTATTTCTTGTTTCTAAATGATATCCTGTAGGCTTAATTTTTTCTTTTCCTTTTGAAAAGTAGTCACTTATTATGACCACAATCGAATAGTTAATTTGTTATATGTATATTTGGTATGTTTTTCCACTGTTTTACTGTTGATAAAGTTGGTTGGTGCGTATGTGAAATAGTGCATTTACTTTAGTCGATAATCTGCTTTAGACGGATCTTTTTTAAACCAGCATCAATGTTGATAATTCAAGTACATGAAACTGATTTTCCCAATGTGTTAGTTCTGTTTCCTTATTTGCAAACACTTAGAATAAGATATTGTTATTTAGTGACTGTAGTTCTCAGTGAGCTATCTTGGAATATGCTCTTATTTCAAAGCTATTTATTAGCATTTTTAAAAGTTGGAACTTATGTCACAACGACGTGATCACATATGGTAGGCATATCCACTAAAAACGCACCAAAACGAGACCCCATTCATACATTACAACCTGTTTTATATTACTATCTCGAGTTAATATATTCATAATGAGTGAAGAATTAGAACCTTAGAAAAAAATGTGAAAAAATTGATTGCCTAAGCATGGAGCCTTTACATGGTTCTAAACTTAGAGTTGAACTTTTCCCTTTCTCAAATTGTGTGAAGGTGGAGAACTGCTTGACAGAATTTTATCCAGGTAACCATCATTTTATTTTATGATTCTTAAATCAAAGGCGTTCTAAATGTCAACTTAAAAAAAGTTTGGTTTTTTGTAAAGTCATCACGGTGTTTTTTTTTTCTTCTTGCAGAGGTGGTAGATACACAGAAGAAGATGCAAAGGTTATTGTTTTACAAATCCTAAGCGTAGTTGCATTTTCCCATCTTCAAGGGGTTGTGCATCGTGATTTAAAACCAGAGGTCTGCATGAACTTAGCTCTGTTCACTTTTCCTAAATTTTTTCGGCGCGTAAAGGTTTTATTTCTTTTGAAAAATTTGATTTTCCACGTACTATCATTTTTTGTCATTAGTAATGTTGCTAAAAAAACTGTAAAGTGGCTGTCTGACAACCTTTTGAGACAGGCACCTCATTATAATGTAGCACATGTCCGGCATTTTAAGCACGGAAAATATGAAGGAGGAGGGAGTCTGGAGTCAAAATATGAAGTATGTTTTTGATTTATTGGTTGTTTTCATTAATTTTTCTAAATCTGATTAATGTTTGTGCGTTTTGGCTCTGTTCATTTGAGTTGCCATTTTTTATTTCATTGTCTTTGGTTCACGAAGGTTGCTCTAAAGAAGCTATTGTCTTGCCCAGCTGAACTAGGAATGTCTAGGGAGTAAATTAAAAGACATGAACATGCTCATAAGAATTGGAAATTATTGTCTGATACATGGCTATTGTCTTTTGCGTAAACTGGAGGCAATCGACAATAAAAGTTTCAGAAAGTGCTAATTTTCTCTCTTGGAAAGGTGTTCCTATTTTTATTTTTGCTTCTGAATAGATAGTAAAGTTCAATTTGGCTTGACACGAGTATATATAAAAAAATAAAATTTGTTAGCATTGAAGTGGTGCTATCCAAAAAAAGAAAAAAATGATATACATCAACTAAAAAAAAGAAGCCTTGCTATTAAAATCATAATCACAATTTTGTACAAGTTCTTCATTCATGCAACAATCACTATCGGCATAAGAATGATACAGCATGTAATAACATTGCTATAGTTGGGTGTTCATGCATGTTGTGACCCTGTTTATTATTAATGATTGATTATGGTTTTATGTTATACAAAACATGGTTGGATTTCACTGATTCTGGTTTTATGTTATGTAAAACAGGAATGGAATACCGCAGAGGAGGTAATTCTACTGGCCCAGTTTCTGGCCCCGTCACTACTTGCATGCTCATCAATTGATTCTTCAGCATCCAACCAAGAATGAGGTAATATTTTCTTTAGTGTTATTTTTTAGTCCAAGTTTTAAATACTCAGTTGTATTTGTAAGCTTTGCTAGCCATACAACTTGATCAACACTAGTCCTGAGAACCCAGGCACTCATACTAGACTGTATGACATCATGATGTGCACAAATATATGTCTAAGCTAAAAGTATCCGTTATTCCTGCATTACAGTCCTTGATTAATCAACTATCAATCCCTAAGATGATGCATCCTCACTGTGAGAAACTGAGCCTAAGAGTACTAAGAACCCATGGTCAAAGCGCACATGTCAGATGACAATTAGAACTAGAGCATAAGCAGTTCTCAACAATCAAGCATGGAAGGCAAAATATATTGCCTTGATTTCGAAACTGTGGTTGTAGCTTAAATGTACTTGCTTAATTTTTATGCGGCCTTGGGATTTTTCCATTTCAGAAAGTTTGTTATGCAGGTCAGTCAAGGACAGATAACATGTATGCTAATCGATCCCCGTCCATGAAATCTGCACATGTAAAACTGAAGCATGTTTGGTGTTCATGCAGGTTTTTTTGGCCAAAGCTAATTCAGAATTGCAACCTGTGAATTCTTTTATACTTCCCTATACTAGGAAAAGCAACACACACACCCTTTATCAGAATAAGGGTGCTTATTGCCCTATTTAGGGGTATACTAGATTAAAAATGTTCCTATGGAACTTCAGGAGCTGTTCAATGCCTTAGGCGTTGGTATAGTCTGTCATCTCGTTGATAATACATTGAGATTAGTCTTGAATTTTCAAATAGACAATCTCAAAGTACATGTGAATTAGCTACCCTATTATCATGAATGGATTGAGTTGCAAGCTTTAGCATAAAAGAAGTTAAGGTTAGTCTAGACACCACCAACATTTGGTAAGATGGGGATGCAAAATCCAGAATGCTGAAATCTGTGAATGCTTTACCATATCTAGAAATTACTTTATAACAGTTAAATCAATGTTCATGGGTCACTGGGTTTGAGAGTCTTCCATGGGTACGAAATAGGCACTTGGCGCTTCGTACTCTCAGAGACTAGCTTCGCCTAATCTTGTTTTTGCCTATATTTTTCAAAACAAGATCTACTTACAAGTTTATGGATAATCACATTTTCCAAAGTATTTTCTAAAGTCCCAAAAAACTCATGGGGGCTCTATTTTCTGTTATATCAAAGCTTATTGTTAAGGAAGTTTTCAAAAAGAAAGGATGACGACCGAAATAAAAGGATGGAAGCACTGAAGAACAATGGTGTTGACAGATACCATCAAATTTTGCTGGAGCAGCAGACCAGCATGCCAGGTGATGCAGCTCAGAGGAATTCTGTTTTATCATCATTTATGTCCCAGACAGAAGAATATCTTCATAAGCTAGGCGGGAAGATAACAACTACGAAGAATCAGCAGGAGGTGGTGGAGGCAGCAAATGCTGCTGCTGCTGCTGCTGCATGATCTCAGGCATGTCTTTGATTTATTATTACTGTTGTTTCATATAATTAAGCCTTTTCATTTCTATAATTTAACATTCTTATTTCCGTGACAGGGTCTTTCGGAAGAAGAAGTCAAGTCAGCTGCGACTTGTGCTGGAGAGGAAGTGATGATAAGGAACCGGTTCTCTGAAATGAACACTCCACATGATAGTTCATCCGTGAACAAGTAAGTCTGCAATAATTATGATAAAAAATTATTGAATTACCTGAGAAAAAGAAGCAGAAGGATTTTTTGTTTGGTAACTGATTTTATTTTGCATCATGTTGGACACCATTCGCAAACCATGTGCCATATAAAATACACCCCCTTCCAAAGGTCATTGCCTTCCAATAAATGAACACCGTGATTATATGAAGATTGTTGCTTTCCAATTAAATATTAAAATTGCAGGCCCTGGAGCTGAAGAGGATGCAAACACCATTATATGAAGATTATTATAACACTTTGAATGGTTCAGGCTCTGCAGCAGAAGAACAACTCTTACCTCAAATGGAGCTGATTTGCTAGGTACTCTTTATAACTACATTAACTGTCAGTATGTACATAGAATTGATTAACAGTAGCGAACACTCTGGAAGTCGATGCTTCCCTCTGTTGATCTCGATCCCATAGACATTGCATATGAATTTCATGTAAGAATTTTAAACTCAAGTTTTATGATTTGCAGGGTTTGGTCGGATTTGGTATTGGTCTAGCAGCAATGGTGTGTTTCATCTTTCTACTTATAATTGCATTTTCACTTTTTTCCTTTACACTGATTTAGACTATTGGGTTTACTTAATGAGACAGGGGAACCGAGCTATTGCAGAGATTCAGTTTGCAGATTATATTTTTCCTGCTTTCGATCAGGCAAGCTTATTGTCTGCACTTAAATACTTACAAAGTAGTTCTACAAATGTGTTTTACCACTGCTCCTTTACCGTTTTAGATTCGCTAAATATGGAGTTCCTTTTCGGGCTCGATATGTTTCGTAAACATCAGGTAAGTAACATGATAGATTACAACTTTTATTTCTTGGCATATTCGGTATCTAACTAAATGTCTATGTTCAGTGTAGTATAGATTCTTGAAATTCGGCTAGCATACATACATACATTCCTTCCTTCTTCTCTTTCTCTGGTAATTATTTCTTATTTGTTTGATTTTTATGAATACATACAATTTTTTTTCTTTTTCTTAACATGTCTCAGTGTTGGATTTGGATTCTGATGAATTGGGTATGATTTTTTTTGTTGTTGGTAAAAAGGGTTTAATAAACCTCTTTTAAGTATTAGTATTTCTATGATTTTGATAATCAAGCTTTGTTATGTTGTTGTTACTTTGGTAGAATAATTGATGGTTTTCATTTTGAAAGAGTGATTGTAATTGGGTTTATTTATTTATTTAATTTGCAAGGCTAAAGATGTTATAATCACAGTGAAAAGGTTTTGAAAGCTTTACAGAATGGGCTGCTTTCATTCACATGCCAGAAAGCAGTTCCCTTCATGTGAGGACCCTGTGGCTCTCGCATCCGAAACAAATTGTAAGTTTACTCTACTAATATTGAAATTAATTTAGTTAATTTGGCTTTGTTGATTGTATTTCTCATGCAAAATATTTATGTGTGGCAGTTCTGGATACTGCTTCAGTAATCTGTTTATCTGGAATTTTCTTGAATTGAAACGTCGATGTTCTCTTTCACTGTACAGAATTTGTTTTTAAAAACCATCCATATATGTGGCCAATGTAGTATCTAGCACATAAGTGCAGACTCATGATTCCCATCCAGCCCTTTTTCCATGTCTCTTTCATTTCACATGAAAAAAGTAGTTGTGATTTATGAAAAGCTAGACTTTGTTTATTTTTCTCCTAAAACAAAATTAAATTATAACCAAGTACACAAAGTAGGCGAAATTGAGAGATTGGGATGACCATCAAAGCTGCTACCCTTTTTTTGACTTTATATTATATTTATTATATTTAATTAATTATGACATCACTCCGCCCCCCCTCAACAAAAATCATGGCTCCGTCACTGGGAGGGATGCAGTAGTTCAAGCACTAAAACTATACAACATGTGTATTCTCTTTCATATCTTGTCCTTGTGAACTATTTCATACACTCTAATTCTGATTCTGAATTGATGAGAAATGATGTAGGACTAATGATTTTGATGGTCAGAACTGCCAACTTGTCATGTAAAATGCCTGGTCTTCACAACCTTTACTATGTTAATGCAAGATTTATTATTGATTCTTGGATTGACAGCTTTCTCATCCTGGGTCTCTTAATGCAACAGGTGCAGCTGAATTTCAGAATACGAGCCATTCTATATAATACAACAGATTCTTATTTTAAGTGTTCCCTTGCTCATGGAGCATGTGGTTTAAAGCTATATCTTACGAAAAAGAGTGTTGCTGTCATAACTGCTCCTGGTCCACCTGAGGTAAGTCCTGTCCCCTTTTCTTTTCTTCTCTTGTGGATGAATAATCCTAGATGCCCTGGTCTGGTTGAATAACAGGTTGACAACCTCTATCTTCTCATGTATCTCGGCCAGTGCTGCATAATAATATATACAACTTATCAAAAAGAATTCACCGCTGTGATGTAAAACACATTGCATATCTTGCTTGTATATACACCCTGTAGGCTATAAGATTGCACGCATCACTAAATCAGGAAAGGGACTGAGTGAGTGAGGGGAGTGTAAGGGCAGGGAATCTCATCTGACTACATATCAGAATAGTAAAATTCATTTTCATGGTCATATCAACTGGGCATTTGGTCTAGTAGTATTATTCTAGCTTTGTTAAATTCATTTGGAATTTCATACGAAAATAAGGGTTTAGGGAAGTTATATTTTGACATATTTGAGTGCCTGCTCCTCTAAACCACTAAATAATGGAGTGCGAATCTCTGATGGAAGATGCTCATTCAAAGACTTGTTGAAGATTGTTGCTTGTGATTCCTTCCTTATGTCCCAACATCTTAGAGCTTAATCGTGAGTCAACAGTCTACTTTAATAAATCTGACTAAGTTTATGTTTCCTGTGTTCAGCCATACCAGCCTGGTTATACTGCTCCACCTCCACCTCAGGAGACCACCATTGATATCAGGCATGTTTTTTTTGTGCATATTCTATGTCCACTTTTATTCCTACCTAGTGGGTTGTTTTAAGTGTTGCAGATGGTGGAGATTAAGTGTTAATGGCACTTCTGCTGTTAAGGCATGCATTGAGCATTACTAATGCTGATGGTGGCGATGATGACACATCTGCTTTTTTCTCTGTAAGTGCAGATGGAACAATCACTTATTGAATTTGCTTAAGTTGTCAGAAGTTTCTATTTTGATCTAAGGTTGTAGCACATCACTGACAGTTTGATGTTTAACAGCTTTTTTTGTTACGTGTTGCCGGATTTCTTTTGCCATGCTACATCATGGCATGGGCAATAAGTATTTTGCAGCGCCGAAGACAGAGGCAGGTTAGTCTTTGTAATGTTATTAGTTTAATTTTCCTTTATGGCCACCCTGCTTGTCCAATCCAATCTGATGCTTAAGATAGCCCTGTGCCAATTTTTGTGTAGTAGGGCACAGTAGGTGCTATTCTAAGAGTTATTTTTTGTACTGTAGGCATAGTTATTGGGCATTTGGTCTAGTAGTATTATTCTAAGATTGTTTTGGTTTAACAAATTGTAACTGATGTTAAGGACTTTCAGGGAGTGATTAACAGAATGTGAATGTTCCAGTTGTTGCTGATATAGAATGTGAATGCTTCAGTTGTGAATGCTCCAGTTGTTACTGAGGTAATATGCTGCAGATGGTGGAGAATGCAAGTGCTTAAGTGTTGCAGAGTGCTCTGTCAGATGGTGGATGAGAAGGGTTCTTCAGTATTCTGTTAGTGGTTAGAAGAATGTTCTGTTAGAAGAGTAATGCTCTGTTAGAAGAATAATGCTATGTTAGTTGCTCTGACCTCTGTGAGGTATGAGTATAAATAGGAGAATGGCAATAACATTGGGATTCATGATTTCACACATTGTACAATTGAGCAAATGCTTATTAGGAGATTAAGGCATCTCGAACAGTCTACATCATTCAGTTCATATTACATTGTAATTCACTCTTTCGAGTTGTATCTTGTAATTCCAATTTCAGCATTGTCAATACAATTTCTGTTCCAGCAATTGATTGTTGAAATCTTCTAGTCTTCCATATACTCCTCTCTTTGGCTTCTGTTATAAATTCTGCTTGAACTGCTTCTAAAACTTATAAGATGTAATGAAAAGTCATTTGATAGCAAAAAAAAAAAAAAATCTATGTATAAATACCATAGCGTTTTTAAAACGCTATAAAAGGATCTACCATAGCGTTTTAAAAACGCTATAACAGGCTAACTTTCTATAGCGGTTTTAAACCGCTATAATAGACCCAGGGTCTATTATAGCGCCGGCAGACATAGCGGTTACTAAAACGCTATGGTATCCTACCATAGCGTTTTTGAACCGCTATTAAAGGGCTTTTTTTTTGTAGTGTGAGACGTGTGGGCTTAGCAGGCTGTAGTGATTTGGGTCCGTCTGGCGGACTGCGTCGTGTGGGCTTGGAACCGCTTGGGCCGGATCAATGTTGGGCTGATGCTTGGGCCTGTTATTTCTCGAGATCATAATGACACGTGTACGGCGTAGGAGAGGGGACATTTCGATGTATCATCACTATCAACTAGGATTTGGATATAAAAGAGGGTTATGATTGAGAGTTGGGGAAGATGTTAAGGATTGAAATTCATCCCCTATAATGACATATTTATAATTA
The DNA here is from genome assembly GCA_963556465.1 of Berberis vulgaris. Classification (NCBI taxonomy): domain Eukaryota; kingdom Viridiplantae; phylum Streptophyta; class Magnoliopsida; order Ranunculales; family Berberidaceae; genus Berberis; species Berberis vulgaris. The sequence goes on from OY747127.1 coordinate 25,986,821, forward strand.
TAAAACATATAAAAAGGCAAAGAAAATTAAAATATGGTGAAAAAGTTTCGGCAGATAAAAAAAATTGTCTGCTTTTTTTCCTCAAAATTAAAATTGTCATGACTATCTACTTAATTTTGGACTTCAATAAGCTTGATATTGTTAAAATTCATTTTTGAAGATGGGAACATTTTAATGGAAAGGAAATGATAGAATCAAAACTTTGTTTTACAATCTCTTGGGATAAACTTCCAAGGGATAGAAAATGAGATATTAAATCACTTCAGTGTATGAAAAGAATAAATCATTAATCTTCAAGCTTCTTTAGAGAGTAGTAATAATCGTGACTGCATATGGAGCAATTTCCTCGCTTCCATCTATTCTCAGCATCAACCTATACTCCAAGTCGATTTAAAAATAAAAATTTGGAATCTTTTATGCTTGGAGGTCAATAGGTAAAGTGGTCAATGAGTTTACCAATGGTATTCATTGGGATGCTTACGAGTGGTATTCATTGGGTTGTTAGTGATGCTAATGCCTGCAAACTTTGAAAAGATAAGTGGTTTGAGAACTACTATCCTCTTAAATACTTTGTTCCAAAGATCTTGGCTTTAGTTTGTACAGACCAGAATTTGAAAATGGGCCAGACAACATTTGATATTGTTTTTTTTAGCTTTTGAGCGAATGCAATTTAATTCATAAAAATAAAAAAATAAAAAGTGTTACATACTTGATGTGGTCATTTTTCGCTCCTGCTTTGACCTGGTTCTAGCTGACCTGCACAAGTAACACACGTAAGCCACGGACCATCGTTGTGGTGGTTGATGACACTCCGATGCTAAAATCAAATAGGGATCTGAGAAAGATGTAATGCTATAACAGGGAATTTTTAGCGTGCCTTAACTTACCAACCTCATGTCTTATTTATAGTGCAAGGAGTCCTGGTTCTACCAGGCCATCGTAGGCGTAGTTTAGAAAGGAGATCTTTGTGGAGATGCTTCTTTAATTAGGAGTCGTGCTGTAGGAGGGAAGTTCCATGTTAGCCCTGTGCTCCTAGATACACGGGAGAAAGTTCCCAATCCAAGAGCAATCAGTAAAAGGGAGCTTCCCTGTGTGGAATGTACTCAGGTATTTACTTCCTAGTTGGAAGCAAAGAGCAGTTGTAGTTGCCTGTCCGAACCCAATCCTCGAGATACTTGCCTTATTAGGACTTATGGGTATTGAGGATAGCTATGAGACGTATGGGCCTAGCATGCTGTGAGAGTTCGGGTCCACCTGGCGAACTGAGTTGAGTGGGCTTAGAACCGCTTGGGCTTCTTCAGTGTTGGGCTGATGCTGGGGCCCGTATTTCCTCGAGATCATCATGACACGTGTATGGCCTAGAGGTGTGACCGTTTTTATGTATCATTAGCTACTCCCCCAGAGTGAGTGGGGCATTAAGTCGGTCCACTGACACTTTGAAAAGACAACTATACCATCGCGATGATTAGACTCGAAGCGTTTGTCTTGACTGACGCACAACATTAATGGGTACGCAACTGCTCAATGAGGGAAAGTGCGGTTTGCCTTCCCTATTAATATTCACTGTCTTGAGGAGGATTTTCCCATTGTTATTTGCACTATCTTCTAATGGCTGACAACGTTAAACTTTATTCCAAGGATCCGCTATCCTTTGCTTGTATTAATTTCTTCGATGGTAGTTTAGTCGATGAAAATGAGTTGGTTAGGCTTCGTAGTTTGTACTATTTTTTGAAAGATTTGCAAATTGTTCTCGCGTATGGAATTTTTGGTCCGATTGTGCCTCCTCATGGGTTCATAGGCTTGCACGAGGCATGTTCGAGCTTGGGCTCTGGCTTATGGTGTCAGATGATGTCTGGCACTTATTTACTCATTTTCGAATGCCTCCCGCTCAAATGGCGTTGAGCGGGTTCAAGATACTGCTCGCAATTCTCCTGAAAGCTCATGACATTGGCCTCCGTTTGACCTCGTCAGTTATCCATCATCTGACCGAGGCTCGATTGGATTCCAGGGGTATCTGTGTGTTGAAGCATCCTTCTTCTTTGCGGCTGGCGGTGGACAACGCCAAATCTTGGGAGAAGTAATGGTTCTTTGCTTCGGAGGATTCTGGTTACTTCAAGCTCGGGGGTCATAGAGTGTCTCGATACTTTTAGTTTGATCTTTGTGAGTGTCTTGGTCGTCGGTGCGTGCATATTTATATATGTTCCTTTTGTGGTACTGATTCTAACGTTGTTCCTTTGTTCTAGAGAGGTTCGCTATTCCGTCTCTCAACGAGGAAGAGAAGCGGATAGAGAGGGAGTTTCTCAGGCTCCCTTTGACTTCCATTGAAGAGGTCATAATGTCAAGCAATGTTTCACGCTGCAGTGTTCTTATGGTGCTCAACCCATGTCAGGTTCATCTGTTAAGAGGGTGGTTGCTCATCGCACGAGGAAAATAAGTCTGGCCTCGCCCAGTCCCTCCGGGCTTGCTGAATTAGAGGCGAATGTACCTCCTGTTGTTGTCTCGAGGAAGAGGCAAACTTCTGTTAAGGTGACCTCTCCCCTTAGTATGTCGCAGTCTCCACAAGTGACACCCTTGGGGGGACGCGGCTTTTCTCCAGATGCTCCGACTCCCCTTGCTGACTTAGCGGGGGCTTTGGAGAAGGCCTTCGCAGATTTGTGAATGTCATATTTGAGCAGACTGCTTGGAAGGTTAGTTGCAAGAATCTTGCACTGTCGCTAACAGCGATGGCATGGAGGACGACAGGAAGCAAACGGAGGCAGAATGGGTCATCGAAAGGTAATTGACTGAGCTTACCTGGCAAGTTCGGTGATCATTGTTTGTATTGAGAACAATGATCCATTGGCAAGTCCTCGTCATCAGCGAACCAACGCTGACTAAACTCCCACTTCCTCAATTGTCGTTCCCAAGCGAAGCGAATTAGGCTTTGGGCACCAGAAGTCGTCGTCATCAATCGCGAATTGACTGAGATTACTTGTCAAGTTTGGCGATCATTGTCTGTATTGAGCACAATGATCCCTTGGCGAGTCGTCATCATCAGTGGACCAACGCTGACTAGACTCCCACTTCTTCAGCCATCGTGACCCGTACGAAGCGGATTAGGCTTTGAGTACCAAAAGCCAATGTCAACAATCGCGAACTGACTGAGCTTACCTGGAAAGTTTGGCGATCATCGTCATCAGTGGACCAGCACTGACTAGACTCCCACTTCCTCAGCCGTAGTGACCCGCATGAAGCAGATTAGGCTTTGGGCACCAGAAGTTGTCGTCATCAGTCGCGAACTGACTGAGCTTACCTAGTAAATTCGGCGATCATTGTTTGTATTTAGAGCAATGATCCCTTGGCAAGTCGTCGTCATCAGCGGACCAATACTAACTAGACTCCCACTTCCTCAACCGTCATGACCGCGGGAAACGGATTAGGTTTTGGGCACTAGAAGTCATCGTCATCAGTCGCGAACTAACTGAGCTTACCTAGCAAGTTTGGCAATCATTGTCTGTATAAAGAGCAATGATTCCTTGGTGCATCGTCATCATCAATGGACCAATGTTGACTAGATTATCACTTCCTTAGCCGGTGTGACCCACGCGAAGCGGATTAGGCTTTGGGCACCAGAAGCAGACGTCATCAATCTCGAACTGACCAATCTTACCTGGCAAGTTCGGCGATCATTGTTTGTATTGATAGCAATGATCCCTTGGCGAGTCATCGTCATCAGTGGACCAGCGCTGACTAGAATCCTACTTCCTCAACCGTCGTGACCCGCGCAAAGCAGATTAGGCTTTGGGCATCAGAAGTCGTCGTCATCAGTTGCGAACTGACTGAGCTTACCTGGCTAGTTCGGCGATCATTGTCTATATGAAGAGCAATGATCCCTTCGCAAGTCATCTTCATCAACGGACTAACGCCGACTAGACTCCCACTTCCTCAGCCGTCGTGACCCGCACGAAGCGGATTAGGCTTTGGGAACCAAAAGTCGTCGTCATTAGTCGCAAACTGACTGAGCTTACCTGGCAAGTTCGGCGATCATTATCTGTTTTGAGAGCAATGATCCCTTGGCGAGTTGTCGTCATCCGTGGACCAGCACTGACTAGACTCCCAATTCTTCAGTCGTCGTGACCTGCATGAAGTGGATTAGACTTTGGTAACCAGAAGTCGTCGTCTTCAATCGCGAACTGACTGAGCTTACCTGGAAATTTCGGCAATCATTGTCTATATTGAGAGCAATGATCCCTTGGCGAGTCGTCATCATCAGCGGACCAGTGCTGACTAGACTCCCACTATCTTAACCATCATGACCCGCACGAAGCGTATTAGGCTTTGGGGTGATAGAGTCTAAACATAGCCGGGATGGTCGAGGGTTGTAACGAACATCATTGGAAATTTTGGTAAGAGCAAAATATTTTATTGATAATATTTTTTGAGGCGCTCTACATTCCATGGTCGTTTAAGCCCGTCACCATTGGCATCTTCCAGCCAGTACGTTCCCGGCCTGTTGACCTTGGCAACTCTACAAGGTATTTCCTAGTTTGGACTTAGCTTTCTCGCTTCGGCTTCTTTGGTGTTTTGCTGGGTCTTCCTGAGTACCCAATCTCCCACCTTGAATTCGCGTGGCTTAACCTTCTTGTTGTAGTATTGTGCCATCCGTTGTTGGTAGGCGGCTATCTTGGTAGAGGCTAGATCTCATTTTTCGTTGAGGAGGTCTAGTCCCATGCGCAAGGCTTCGTCGTTGTCGTCTTGTCTGAACTCTTCTGTTGGGAAAGTTGGCACCTCGAGTTCTATCGAAACCATGGCTTCTGAGCTCGTATGCTAGGGCGAAGGGTGTCTCTCCGATAGGGGCTCTTTTAGTTGTTCGATATGCCCAGAGTATTCCTGGTAGCTCTGGAACCCATTTTTCTTTGGCTGCGTCGAGCTTTCTTTTGATAGATTTTAGGATCATTCGGTTGGTATCTTCTGTTTGGCCGTTGGCCTGGGGGTGTCCTGAGGAGAAGTGGTGATTGATACCTAGCTTCTTGCACAGTTCTTTGACCTTACTACCTTCGAATTGAGTTTCGTTGTCACTAACCAATACTCTGGGGATGCCAAATCTGCAGACGATTGCGGCCCATATGAATTTTTCGATCTGGATCTGCCCGATTTTGGATAGGAGCTCGGCCTCGACCCACTTAGTGAAGTAGTCGATGGCCACAAGAAGGAATTTTTTACCAGCCGATGTCGGGAGCGACTGAACGATGTCCATTCCCCATTGCGCAAATAGCCATGGACTAGTCACTGGAACTAGTGGTTGGGCCGACATATGGGTATATGGAGCGAACCTCTAACATTTGTCGCACTTGCGGATGGTATCTTTGGCGTCTCGCTGCATGGTCGGCCAATATTACCTAGAGTCACGGCTTTATGGGCGAGGGTTCTCCCGCCTGGGTGATTCCCGCATATACCAATGTGGATTGTTCCCAAGACTTGGTCTACCTTTAAAGGCGATAGACATCAGAGCAGGGACCCTATCACCGATCTCCTATATAACTTGTCGTTTAGGAAAGTGTACCTGGCTGCTCTGTGTTTAAGTCTTCTTGCTTCAACCTTTTCGGTTGGTAGGGTCCCGGTTGCTATATATTCCAGTATCGGGGTCATCCAATCTGGCTGTGTTTTCGCAGCACAAATATTTGTATATTCTCCTTCATCGATGTTTGATTGTTCTTGATATTCACCGAGGCCGTTTAAGACTTCATCGGATGAGGCCTTTTTGGCTAGCTCGTCGGCTCTTTTGTTGTCATCTCTGGGACACTGCGTAAGTTCACAGCTCTTGAATCTTCCTATTATGTCAAGTACCTTGTTGCGATAGACTATCACGTGGGGGTCCTTACTGTTGAAATCCCCTTTGACTTGGTTGACTACCAGCCTTGAGTTGTTGTAAGCTATCAGACGATCAACACCGATCCCTAATGCTAGCTTTAGGTAGAACAGGAGAGCATCGTACTCGGCCTCATTGTTTGAAGTGGGGAAGTCGAACCAGACTGCGTTTTTAAGGGTAAAGCCACTGGGGGAGCAGAGTGTGATTCCTGCTCCGCTCTCCTTTCCGGTCGAGGATCCATCGCAACGCAAGGTCCATGCTTGGGCGTCCGTGTCTGAGGGCTGGTGGTCTAACTTCGGTTCTTGTCCGCCGGTGAACTCAGTAATGAAGTCTGCCAGAGCTTGGCCTTTGATGGTGGTTCTTGGAGCGTAGTTTATGTCAAATTGTCCGAGCTCCACCGACCATTTCACCATCCTATTTGATAGCTCGAGTTTATGCAGTACCGAGCGGAGTGGATGCTTTGTCAGGACCGTTATGGAGTGGGTCTGAAAATAAAGCCTCAGTTTCCTAGAGGTGAGGACTAGTTCCAAAGCCAACTTTTCTAGATCCAGAAAGTGTGCTTCTGCTTCCACGAAGGTTTTGCTGGTGTAATATACCAGTCTCTAGGTTGGTCGTCCCGTACGAAGGCCAAACTGACATCGTGTTTGGAAACAGAAAAGTACAAGTAAAGTGTTTCTCCTATCGCTAGCTTCGGGAGTAGCTTTGGGCTCCCCATGTATGTTTTTAGGCTCTGAAAGGCTTATTCGCATTCTTTGTTAAAAAAAAACCCTTTGCTCCTCCGTAAATCTTAAAGAAAGGCAGGCATTTGTCGAAAGATTTTGATATAAATATGTTGAGTGTTTCTACCCTTCCAGTCAGGCTCTGAACGTCTCTGATGTTGGTCGGGGCTTTCATATTGAGAATGGCCTGAATCTGTTTTGGGTCAGCCTCGATCCCCCTTTTGTTTACTATATAGATCGGGAATTTTCTAGACTCGACTCCGAACGTGCATTTTTGTGGGTTGAGATTCATTTGGTATTTCCTGAGTTGGTCGAACACTTTAGCGAGGTCGTGCACATGGTCAGGGCTATGGAGGTTTTTGACTAGCATGTCGTCTATGTAGACCTCCATATTCCTGTCGATTTGTTCTTTGAACATCCAGTTAACCAGTTGTTGGTATGTAGCACCTGCATTCTTTAAACCGAATGGCATAACCTTATAGCAGTATATCCCTCTTTTTTTTACGAAGAGGTTTTCTCTTGATCTGGAGGGTGCATCAATATTTGATTATAGCCCGAGTAGGCGTCCATGAAGCCGAGTAGGTTGTGCCTTAAAGTGGCATCCACGATCTGATCGATGCGGGGGAGTGGGAAGTTGTCCTTGGGCGGGCTTTGTTTAGGTCAGTATAGTCTACACACACTCTCCATCTTCCATTTTTATTTTTTATGAGAACGGTGTTTAACAACCAGTTGGGGTATCATGCTTCTTTGATCATGTCCGCGTTGAGTAAATGTTGTACCTCCTCGTTTATGATCGCAATTCTTTTGGGCGCCACCCGTCTTTTCTTCTACCTGATAGTTTTCTTCGAGGGGTCCACCTCGAGGCGATGGGCTATTATTGACGGGTTGATTCCCACCATGTCTCGCATGGTATAGGCGAAGATGTTCTGGTTACGCTACAACAACTCCGTGAGTTGCTTCGTCACTACCTCGCTCAAGCGGGATCCGATCTGAATGACTTTGATGTTGTGAAGGCTGTCAAGGTAGACCATAATGGTTTCTTCCTCTGGTTGTCTGGCGTTGGGTCTGCCCCGAGGGATTATTGGTGCCTCGTTGTCTGGGATAAGCTATTTCCCTCCTACACTTTGGGCAGAGTAAAGAGTCATCTTAGCCTCTAAGCCAACAACAGATTTAGAATTGCCGGGTGGCAGGGTCATCATGAACTAACACTCCTTGGCAGCGACCTGGTCACTTTTCAGTGTACCGATCGCTCGGCTTGTTTGGTACTTGACGTATTGATGCTGAGTGGAGACCAATGCTTCCATCTGGTGTATCCAAGGTCTTCCTAGGACCACATTATATGCCGAAAGCGCGTTGATCACTATGATTTCTGAGAACACGATTCAACTGTCTATGTGCGACGGGAACTGCTGAAAGGGGTGGAGTAGGGACAACCTGAGATGACGCTTATTGTAAACTTAAGAACTTTGTCCCCTGGTTCTTCATTGTTGCGTGACCTAGTGGTCACCATTTCTCTGTGTTTTGAAAGGAGACGACGCTTAGTGTAAACTTAAGAACTTTGTTGTTCCCACGGACGACGCCAAATTGATGTTGTCATTTTCACTCCCTGCATTGACTTGGTTCCTGCTGACCTGCACAAGTAACACACGTGAACCACGGACCACCGTTGTGGTGGCAGATGAGACTCCGATGCTAAAGTCAGATAGGGACTGAGGAAGGTGTGATGCGGTAACATGGAATTTTTAGTGTACCTTAGCTTACCAACCTCATGTCTTATTTATAGTGCAAGGAGTCCTATTTCTACCAGGCCATCTTAGCCGTAGTTTAGAAAGGAGATCTTCATGGAGATCCTTTTCTAATTAGGAGTCGTGTTGTAAGAAGGAAGTTCCCTATTAGCCCTGTGCTCCTAGATACGTGGGAGATAGTTTCCAATTCAAGAACAATCCGTAGAAAGGAGTTTCCCTATGTGGAATGTACTCTGGTATTTGCTTCCTGGTTGGAAGCAGAGAACAACTGTAGTTGCCTGTCCGAAGTTGATCCTCGAGATACTTGCCTTAGTGAGACTTATGAGTATTGAGGATAGTTGTGGGACGTGTGGGCCTAGCATGCTGTGAGAGTTCGGATTCGCCTGGCGGACTGAATTGAGCGAGCTTAGAACCGCTTGGGCCTGTTCAGTGTTGGGCTGATGTTGGGGCCCATATTTTCTCGAGATCATCATGACATGTGTATGGCTTAGAGGTGTGACTAATTTTATGTATCATCAATACTGATGTAGTCAAATCATGTTCTCTTTGACCTTGACCTGCACAAGGAACGCACATGAGCCAAGGACCACCATTGTGGTAGCCTATGACACTCTGATGCTAAAGTCAAACAAGGTTTGAAACAGGCTTAAAGCTATAAATTGGGTTCTGTAGCGTACCTTTTCTCATCAATTCTGTGTCTTATTTATAATACGAGAGTCCTCGTTCAACTAAGCCTTTGGTGGCGTAGTTTAGGGAAAAAGATCTTGTTGGAAATCCTTTCCTAGTTGGGAGTCGTCCATGTAAGAGAGTTTCCGTATGCCACTTGTGCTCCTGGATCTGCGAGAGAGCTTTCCTTTTGGAGTGTTGTCTATGCAAGGAAGTTTCCATAGACGATTTTTATTTCGATATATGTTTCCTAGTCAGAACCAATGTGTTTCTAGCATGCCCGTCTTAGGTGATCCCCCAGATACTTGTCTGATTAGGCCTTATGGGCATTGGGTTCTACCATGTGATGTGTGGGCTTAATAAGGTGTTGCAACTTGGATTGACCATTATGGATTCTGTCGAATTGGGCTTAATGTTGTCTTGGCCTTGCCAGATTTGGTGGGCAATTAGGCCCACTTTGCTCCGCTGACAAGATCATCATGACACGCATACAATCTGGATTAAAATACAGTTTGATGTATCATCGGCTACTCCCCCTGAGTTGGTGGGCTAGTTCATCGGTCCATCAAGTCATGTCGTAGAGGACCTGAGTGGCCATGATTGATTTGAGTCTGAATTGTCTCCTCTAGTGGTGCGCTTTATTAAATGGGCGTGTCTGCTAAAAAAAAGCGGGAATTTCGTTATCTATATAAATCCCCTTTTCTGAAGAGTTTATTGTTTTACTCTTTGAATTTGGAGACTCTACTTTCTCGTTTCACATTTCGTGCTTTTGATTTTATCCAACTTCCGTGATCGAAAGTTTGTACATTCTTCAATGGCGGCCTAGAATCAGCTTTCTGATGAATTGTTTACTAATGACCAAAGTTCTTCGAGGAGAGGTCACTCCCTCAGTAGAATATGGAAAGCCTCTTTGTTACATATGAGACCCCTGATGATCTGGTAATGTTCACCTTGGGTGTCAGTCAGACGCCGCTGTCTCCTCTGGAAGGATTTATCTATTTGCATCAGGGTATGCTCCAATGGGACGTTCGCTTCTCTGTTATAAAAGAGATTTGGAGTTTTTTGGCTTACCTCAACATTGCGCCCACTCAACTAGTGTCGAACGGGTGTAGGACGGTGATCACCATTCTGATTAGGGCGAAGGACGCTAGTATCCGAGTGTCTCCGAGAGTGATTCAACTGCTTACTTCTCTAGGATAAACGAGCATGTAGTATGCGTGTTGACATTGCCGAACTGTTTTGGCAATCTGCCTGATGACTTCAAGTTCCAGCAGAAGTATTGTTTCGTGGCCCTTGCGAACTTGGAGTATTTTGAGTTTGCTGGTCATCTGATTGAGTGAGAGTTCCGGCAACTGCGTAATTTTAGTTATGTTCTCGATTTTATTAGTGTTAATCATATATTGAAATGTTGTTTGTGCTTTCTGTAGGGAGGTTCTCGGCTATGCCTCTTTCTTTAGGGGAGAAAACAACTTTAGATGAATTTCGTGACATGCCCCGAATGCAGATACGGGATGTTGTTCAGTCTTCTAACATCAAGTGCGACGAATTGTGGGCCCATTGTCATGATGCACCCACTCTTTTCAGAGTTCTGAGGCCGAAGTCCAAAGCCAAGCCCACTTCAAAGAAGAGGAAGCTTTCGAAGGTTAAGATTTGAGCCCGCCAAGGAGGGTGGAACTGAATGAAGCACTTTCTTTTAATACACATTCCAAGAAGCCTTGTGCTGCCATGAAGCCTGCAAGTCAGCGGTTGGCCCTTTAGAGGGACGTCAAGTTGTGGGGCAGGTTCTTGATTCATCCATTGGATCAGATGTTGTTGTGTCCGAAAGGCAGGGTGCTCAGGCAAAGGCCCCTATTTCTCTTCCTAACTTGGAAAATGAATATTTGCAAATGGCGGGAGTTGAGGATGTAATGAAGCTGAGCACTGATCAGGCAAAGGTTATGAGCAACATGTTGATGTAGGCGGGCATGGCGGCTTCGTCTGATTCGGGTTTGATTCGTCATTTCTCATTGAAGGACATTAAGTACATCCCCTTTTTGGATCGCGAGTCCCCTCAGCTTGGTGAAAATTTGTCTAATAGTCGCCCCTACGGCGAGAAGTCTCCACCTCATCGCCCTTATTGTTGTCCATCCCAAATTCGACCCCATATTGACGTTGCGACGGGTCCAAGAGATATCTCTCTTCCTTTTTCCCCATGTACTCCTTCCGAGTCAATTTGTGAGAGAGAGTCGATCTTTGAGAGCAAGGGGAAGAGGTGGAGGAGGGCCTCGATGCAGTGAAGGGTGGTGTTGGAGTGATTATGGTCCCTGAAGACCTCCATCCGGATGCACGGATCAATTTGTTTGCTACGGATATGTTGAAGATGAGCAACCAGGCCTGGCACTAGGAGGTTGATATTTCTTATGCCTCGAAGAAGCATATCAGTAGGTGGAAAGATTGGCTAGTGATACGTTGGGAGTGCATATGGACAAGGAACATAAATATCTCGTCCTTGGGATGTCAAGTCCGAACCAAGTAGTCATCACTGAGATAAAGGTTGAGGTTGCTCATGAGAGGGTGTATACCATGGAATGAGTCTTTGCACACTTGCACAAGTCGTACTCCAATGCTCTTTGTGAAATTCAATCACTGAAGACGCAAATTAAAGAAGGTAGGCATGCTCAATCGGTTGTTGGTCAGAAGGTCTGGAAGACAAGATCAGAGGCTCAAAGGATTCGCTTGGAAACGCTTGAGTCTGAATTGGCAGAGGCAATGTCCGCAAGGGACAGGTTCAAGGAGGAACTAACCTTGTCCGTCGTGACTTATATTTTGCTCGGGAGGTTGTAGCTAAGGTGCAGGCTGAGGTGCAAGCTCTGAATGCCGAGAAGGCCAAAAATGAGTCAGAATGGACTATCGATGTCAGTAGCTAGAGGTCGATGTTGACTCCAATGCCAAGAGTGTGAGGACATTAGAAGAGAATCTCCTTCTGGCACAACATGAACTAAGTGATGTGAAGGACAACTTGAGTGTTGAGCAATCCAGGACTGATACGTTGTCGGGCAAGTTAGAGCAGTTGGAGCGAGAGTTTGCTAAGTCGAAGGTGCGTGAGGAAAATCTTTTGAAGACCTAGGGCACGTTCGAGTTCAACAGAGTTATGCATGGACGACTGGAGCTATTGCAGCTGATAAAAGAGGAGCATCCCAATCTCTTACTATAAAGAGTTGCCTTACATGGAGTTTGGGGAAGCCTTCGACCAATCAGAAGAAGAAGAAGGTGATTAGTCAGAAGAAGAAGGTAATGAAAACCAGTGCGTCTGAGTGGCAGCGCAGGCGGACGCATCCTCTATTTCCTCTCTTGCCAGATCTAGTTTTGTTGTCTCTGAACCTCTTATTGATGAGCAGTGAGTTTTGTTCTTATGATTTATCAATGAGAAATATCATATTAAACATCATTATTTTATTTTATTTTATTTTTAAAGACAAGTAGGGTTTTTATAGGATCCCAGAACCCATAAAGATGCCGCAAGCTGGGTTTGAACCCATAACCTAGTGGTACCATCCGCCAAACTCTAACCGTTGAGCTGTCCTGCCATACTTATGCATTTTTTTACTTTCCCTGCTAGTTTTTTCCTGCTTTGTCTTACCGCGCTACTAACTTTTAGACAAGAGGTTGTAATGAGTTAGGAGGTCGTACAATTGATCAACCATCTTTGAGATCCGTTGTGTAATCCGCCATATGCGGGCCAGACTGTGGATAAGACCAGCAGTTGTTGTTGCTAATATAAGCGAATTGGTCAAACAGTGGTCATGCATGTGCATTGCTACAAATAATTGGATGATGGTCCTTATGAGTTGTTCGAGTTAAGATTCCTGAGCTTTGACTGAGCTTTGAAACCGCTTCTGCCCGGAGCCGGCGAACTAGGCTGTAAGGGAGACCATAAGTTGTTATCATCATTATAACTGACTCAACTTTGGTCGGGTTCGAAGATCATTGTCTATAGTTGGACAATCTTTGGCAAGCCATCGTCATCAGGCTGCATGAGCGTTGACTAGACTCCCACTTTCTAACCCATTGTCATCTGCACTCGGCGGACTAGGAGTTAGAGTGATAGAGTTCGATGATCATTGTCTGCAGTTGGATGATGATCCTTGGCAAACCATCATCATCAGGCTGCACGAGCACTGACTAAACTCCCATTTTCTAAGCTATCGTAATAAGCGCTCGACAGACTAGGCTTAGAATATACCAAAAGTTATCGTCATCAGTGGCCTACCGACTAAACTTTTGTCGAGTTCGGCGATCATCGTCTATGGAAGGACGGTGGCCCCTGGCAAGCCATCGTAATCAGACGTCGAGAGCGCAGACTAGACTCCCACTTTCTAAGCCATCGTCATATGTTATTGGCAGACTAGGCTTAGAGTGGACCAGATGCTATAGTAATCAATCGTCACTGACTAAGCTTTGGTCAGGTTCAGTGACAGGTATCTGTAATTGGAAAATAGACCCCCCTAGTTAGCCGTCTCGAACAGGCATTACAGCGTTGACTAAGCCCCCACTCTCTAAGCCGTTGTCATTTACTTTTGGCGAACTAGGTGATAGAGCAAACCAGAAGCTATTGTCATTGTTCGAACCGACTAAGCTTTGGCAACCATTATATGTAGTTGGACAATGGTCCCTAGTAAGCTATCATGGTCAGGCGTTGGAGGGCGGATTAAGCTCCCACTTTCTAAGCCATCGTCATTCGTTTTTAGCAGACTAGGGTTAAAGCAGATCAGAAGCCATGGCCATCAGTCAGAACTGACTAAGCTTTGATCAGGTTAGGCCTCCATTTGGCCTTGGGCGTATAAGTCTGACTTGCTTAATTCACCCAATAGTCTAATACGCATGTTGGACCAATAAATCTGATTCGGAAATCGGATCGCCATAAAAATTGATCGAACTGAGTTTATCCATGTTCAATGAACGACAGATAATAGAGCGAATACCTTGGATTTATTGATAATATCAAAGTAGGCATGTTCCACGTTGCATGGGCGCTTAAGGCCTTCATACGGTACTGGGCCAGATCTGGCAGGGTACTCACTTGGCCCATTAATTGACGGGTCGTGTTGTAAAGATCAACGTGCAAAATGTACGACGTAGATTGCGAGATGGTTTAATGTCGGTTACTCCCCCAGTTAATGGGGTTGCGTGCAATGCCAATAATTTGATGAATGTGCACTCGCGCAGTTGCAATTGGAACCATCGCCTCCCTATTTCCCGTACAACATTTAATGCTGACAAAATTGTTGATTGATTTCATTTTGTGAACCGTCATGCTTATATATAGGCTGGAGTTCACCATTTCAAGCATTTCCATGTATGCTTTAGAGACTGTTCCTGAAATGCATCTTCTTAGAAAATATTCTTTGGGTTCTCCAAATGCTAAAGGAAGATCTTCATTGTTGGAGTCTTCGAATGTTCTGACATTTGCAGGGATGAGTCTTGACAATACCTACTTTTATGTGGTGCCACCTGATTTGGGTGAGCATCCAATTGGTTCCATGGGACCTTGTTATTTCTTCTTACATTGCATAGAAGAACTACAGACTCTTCCTCAAGGGACGAATTTTTCTATCGTTTTCCATTGCTCCCCACTTTCCCTCCATCACTATTGTTGGGAGATAATACCGGCAGCTAGTTTTGGGGCGGATTTTTCTACTATATCCACTAGGTTTTTTGTGATGCCACGATGGGGAGACATATTTGGCGGAACGAGGCTCTGGGGAACGCGATTTGTTGTCCTTGGGTGGTAACTCTGCGTTACCCCAGGCATTGCACATTCAAGAGACATCCCATTTGGTCCCTTTCTATCTCCTTTTAAATCCTTTTTCATAAGGAAGATTAGCAAACCAGGGATGTCTGCAATCCATTGTAAGTGTCTCTACTCCCACTTTCAAATCATCCCTGCGAGGCGGAGTACAAAATTAAGCCTGTACTTGCAGCCTTTTTCAAGTACTTTACTTTCACTTTTGAATCCTTTCCGAAGACAATTGGCGGAGTGAAGTCTTGACGTGCGTTTGAGAGGATAAATACCTACGTGGACTTAGATATTTGTATTGTATAAAGTGTTGTACTAGTAAGCCGGGCAAGCTTTGTAATAGCTTTCATTGTAATCAATAAAGTCCATTTTATTTCTTGAATATGTCTTGTGCAAAAAATTCTTCTAAACTGAAAAAAAAAAAAAAAAAAAAAAAAAAAAAAAATCAAAGCAATAAGATATTTTGATTTTAAACAGAAACTAAGCTAATCTGGCCATGAAAGAGTCGCGTGTCGCCAATGTTAGCAAAGTTACTGAAAAGTGAACTTCGCGCTGGCAGGTCATTTCTCGCTGGCTATCAGCATTTGAAATAAGCGCCTATTTGTTGAAGTGTTATTACTTAACTTTGTGCTGGACTGGATGGTGTTTCCATTACTAAATTCGGCTTGTCGGATAGCTAAGCCTTAGATATCGAAGCTTTGTCTCTGTCCGCGTGGAATGATTCTCCCCCGAATCTAGGCCCGGTGTTTGGTATGTCTATCTTGTGGGCCCAAGCTTTAATTGCTATCGAACTAGTTGCTTCAGCACTGCATAGTGGCAGTCTCTCACTGAAACTTGATCTCAACAAATAGTTCTGTGGGCTTGTTTGGCTGTGTACTTGATGCATTCATGTAGAATAGAAACTAATGCTTCCATATGGTGAAGTCAATGCCTCCTCAGGATGACGTTGTAGGAAAACGGAGCATCAACCACCATGAACTCCTCGACAAGGTACTTCTGTAATTGTGGCTCTCCTGCCACTACCATTAAGCTGATCCTCCCAATAGGGAAGCATCTCTCTCCGCTGAACCCGACCATGGGAAGGTTGGCAGGCATTAAGTTCGCCTCCTTGAGTTGCATATTGTTGAAAGCGCTGAGAAACATGATGTTTAAAGAGCTTCATGTGTCCACTAGGGCCCTTTTTACTTCCCACTTTGAAACAAGGATCGAGATACCAGGGCATCATTGTGATGAAAATGAATGTCTTGAAGGTCCTGGTCCATGAAAGTCAGTGTTGGGATGGGGTTCTGAATGCGTGCATACTACACTTTTCTATCTTCGCAGGTGGGCTGCGTCCGCATTTCGAGAAGTATCTTTTTGCAGGACCTGTTAGACTACTCACCTTCAGAGCTGGCTCCATGAAGCACATATATGATGCTCGGGGCTTCTTTATCTATCTCCTTAATGAAATCTTACCTTTTCCTTCGCCCAGTCCTGCCTTTTGTCGAGGCTCAGGAACTCCTTAAGGTTCCCCTTTCGGATCAAGTACTCAATCTTGTTCCTGAGACTCTTGCAGTCCTTAGTGTTGTGGTCGCCCTCCTTGTAAAATGAGCAGTATTTGCTGTTATCGTGCTGGGAGGGGTCTCCTCGCGGTTGGGTGGGCAATTTTATCTCTTCCCAATTCTTGATAGAGTCGAGGACGTCGAACAGACTGGAGTTGAGGGGAATAACGGATTTAGACCCGTCGCAGTTAAAGGCCTTATTTTGTCTTGCGCATCCAGAGTTGGGATTGTTGTCATTGCGTTTCCTCTTTTTGTCGTCATCATCTTGTTTCTTCCCCTCCTTTTTGTCTCTAGATGTAGAGGATTTCTTTTCAGACTCCGCCTCCTTCTTGATGGCCAGCATCTCATCGAGAGTGATGTATCTCTAGGCACTCTTCAGTAAGTCCACCATATCAGTTAGAGGGTCTAGAGTGAGGAATTCATAGAACTTTCCTCTCCTCAGATATGAGGAGAAAGTTGTGACCGCGGTGTCGCTACTGCAGCCGTCGATGAGAGTCAACTCATCGTTAAAGCGTGTGACGTATTCCCTTAATGTCTCGCTTGGTTTCTATTTGAAGGTGAGTAGGTAGTACGAGCCCTTCCAGATTTGTTGGCTACTGACAAAGTGTATAAGGAACGTTGTTGCCAGTGTTCGAAATGAGTTGATGGACCTTGGAGAATGGTTGTGGAACCAGGTCAGCGTTGAATTTTTAAGGGTGGTTGGGAATGACCGGCACATCATTGCTTCAGATCCTTCTTTGACCGTCATTACATGCTGGAAGTGGCGCAAGTGATCAGACATGTCTCTCGTCCCGACGTAAAACTCCAGCTTCGATGGAGTGAATTTATTCGGCAAAGGCTTGTTCATGATATAATCCATGAACCGCGGAACAGTGAGGTTGAACAACACGTCAAGATTGATATCCCCTAGCTGGATGGGGTTCTTGGAGACCTGTCTATCATCCCTAGACGCTGGGTCTCGGCCTCTACCCCAGTGATAGCTTGTAAAAGCAGCACGGCACTCTTAAACATGTTCCCTAGTGTTTTCTGAGGACAGAGCTCTTTGTTGTTGTCGTTCTCCTTGTGCGGGTGGAGGGTTCTGTTGGTGAACATCTCCACCCTCGTGCACTTTGATGCATTTGAGTTGACAAAAGATCCACTTGGGGTCTGCTACTACTGCCACCGACATGAGAGTCTGATTTTGTTCCCCCCCCCCCCACGTCGCTGGATTCATTGGAACTAGCGGTGTTGTTGCAGTACGAGTGTTCGAGGGCTCAGGGACGTCTCCATTGTTGTGAGATCTCGTCATCACCATATTTATGTAGGGTGATATCACCCTTTTTTTAAGGAACTTCGACGTTCCCCACGAAGGACGCCAAACAAATGTAGTTGAATCTTGCTCTCCTTGACCTTGACCTATACATGCACGGGGAACGCAGGTGAGCCAAGGACCACCAAATTTGTGGTGGTCGATGACACTCCGATGCTAAAGTCTAACAAGGCTTGAGAAAGGCTTAAAGTTGTAAATTGGGTTTTTTAGCATACATTTTCTCATCAACTTTGTGTTTTATTTATAATCTGAGAGTCTTCGTTCAGCTAGGCCTTTGGTGGCGTAGTTTAAGGAAAAAAATCTTGCTAGAGATCCTTTCTTAGTTGGGAGTCATCCATGTTAGGCCATGACAGCCGAGGAAGTGGGATTCTAGTCAGCACTGGTCCGCTGATGACGATGACTCGCTAAGGGATCATTGCTCTCCAGTAGATAATGATCGCCGAACTTGCCAGGTAAGCTTAGTCAGTTTGCGACTGATGACGATGACTTCTAGTGTCCAAAGCCTAATCCACTGCGTGTGGGCCACGACGGCCGAGGAAGTGGGAGTCTAGTCAGCGCTTGTCCACTAATGACAACGACTCGCCCAAAGATCATTGCTCTCAATACAGACAATGATCGCCAAACTTTCCAGGTAAGTTTTGTTAGTTCGCGACTGATGACGACGACTTCTGTTAGTTTTGTTAGCGCTTGTTCGCTGGTCACGATGACTCTTCAAAGGATCATTGCTGTCAATACAGACAATGATCGTTGAACTTACCAGGTAAGCTTAGTCAGTTCGCGGCTGATGACGACGGCTTCTGATGCCTAAAGCCTAATCTGCTCTGTGCGGATCACGACGGCCGAGGAAGTGGGAGTTTAGTAAGCGCTTGTCCACTAGTGATGACGACTTGCCAAGGGATCATTGCTTTCAATACAGACAATGATCCCAAACTTACCAGGTAAGCTTAGCTAGTTCGCGACTGATGACGAAAACTTCTGATGCCCAACACCTAGCCGCCCTGCGCGAGTAGCAACGGCCAAAGGAACATTAGCATAGTCAATGCTTGTCCGCCAACAACTTAGGAAGTATTACAGACAATTTCTGTTGGTTAACCCCTAATCTATCACAAGGACAACAACAACAACGACCTAGAGCAACAATGTATTTTGAGTACAAACTCTATAGTCTACGAAGCAACTAAAGTAAACACGACAATATGGGGCAAAACATCACTTTCATTCAAAAAATATATCTATATATTGTATGTCCAAGAACAAACATTACAATCAATTCAAGGAGAAGCATTTTCTTTATCAATTAGTTTCGCAGTGCCAAAGCCTCCCCTTGATTAATCGGCCCAAAGGCAGCCCCCTTGTAGCGAGAAAAATTGAGGTCAATACTGGGGTGTTCTTCTCTAATCAGCTCTAGAAGCTCCTGTCTACCCGAATAACCTCGAACGAGATTAATGGCCTCATGCTTAACGCGTCAAATTCTGCCGCACCCAACAGGACTGCATAGTGCGAGTGCTCCTCCGCCAGCAATTGCTCCATCTCCAGAAAGTGGCGAAGCCCCTCATCGACTGTGGCCTCCAGTTATCGCCCTTCAACGGCCCATTCTGCCTCCGCCCACTTCCTCTCGGCTTTCTGAGCCTTTCGGTCAGAAGACCACCTATCCACAACCACATCCAGGAGCTCTAATTCGACCCTGGTTCGCCTCATTTTAGCACAAGTTGACGCCAAATCAGACTCGGGAGCCCTCAGCTGAGCTCTCATACCAACAACTTTCGCTTCAGTGACAAAGGTCGTGGCCTCCACGCCCTCGCGGTTCGCGACAGTGCCAAGATTCTACAACCGACCATCCAGGAAATCCACCCGATAGATGGCATCCGAGTATGAAATCCGCAGATCCGAAAAGGCCTTCTCTAAAGCAAGAACCCTCCCACAGGCTTCGGGTGCAGCGAAACATGACTGTACGACTCAAGGGCGCGAGCAACCGTCT
This sequence comes from Berberis vulgaris, assembly GCA_963556465.1. NCBI lineage: Eukaryota > Viridiplantae > Streptophyta > Magnoliopsida > Ranunculales > Berberidaceae > Berberis > Berberis vulgaris. The sequence goes on from OY747127.1 coordinate 26,006,403, forward strand.
CGGACCGTGATGATGTGGAACATCAACACGCGACCCAACTTCTTCCCTCTCTAGGTCAACGAGGGAAGCAGAAGCATCTGGAGAAAGGTTGCGACCCTTCGAGGGTGTCGCATGTGCAGACCGCAACATACCAAGGAGAGAGGCCGCTCTGACAGGGATTTGCCTCTTCATCGGAACAACAACTTGAAGTACATTCGCATCCAAGTCAGCAAGCCTGGAAGGGCTGGGTAGAGCCAGACTTCTCTTCCTCGTTCGACGAGCAACCACCCCCTCAGCCAGTGAACCTGAAACAGGGCGACCACCATGAGAACACTGTAGCAGCCCGCTGCATACGACATTGCCTGGCATTATGACCTCTTCAACAGATGTCAAAGGGAGCTTGAGTAACTCCCTCTCTATCCGCTTCTCTTCCTCATTGAGAGACGAAATAACAAACCTCCCTGAAACAAAGAAAACACGTCAGAACCAGTATCGCAGAAGGGACATATAGAAATATGCATGCACCGACAACCAAGAAACTCACCAAGATGAAACTGAAAGTATGAAGACACTCTACGACTCCCAAGCTTGAAGTAATCAAAATCCGCCGTAGCCAATAACCAATGCTTCTCCCAAGATTCAGCGCTGTCTGCCGCCAATTGTAGACAAGAAGGACATTTCAGCATGCAAATACCCCTTGGGTCCAATCGAGCCTTTGTCATATGATGGATCACCGGCGGGGTCAAACGTAGGCCAACATCATGAGCCCTCAGGAAAATTTTGAACAGAATCTTGAACTCGCTCGGAAGCATTTGAGTGGGAGGCATACGCAAATTGATAAAGAAGCACCAGACATCATTGGGTACTGGAAATTGAAGCCCAGACTCGAGCATGCCTTGGTGCAAGCCTACAAACCCATGAGGAGGTACAGTCGAGCCTAAAACTCCAGACTCGGGAACAATTTGCAAATCCCCCGAGATATGGTACAAACTACGGAGCTTGATCAACTCAGTTTATTCGACCAAGCTACCTTCAAAGAAATTGATGCAAGTAAGGGATAACAGATCATTGGGAAAAAGTTCAACGTTGTCAGCCATCAGTAGAAAGAACAAATATTATGGCTCAAAAAAATACCGCAGATAAGAATGAGGAAATCCTTCTCAAAATGGTAAATATTTATAGGGAAGAAAAATCACACTTTCCCTCCTTGAGCAGTCACGTATCCATTAAATGTCATGCGCCGCTCGAGATGAACGTTTCGAGTCCAATCATCATGACAGTACAGTTGCCCTTTCAAAGAGTCAGTGGACTGACTTAACACCCCACTTACTTGGGGGGAGTGGCTGATGATACATAAAAATGGTCACGCCTCAGAGCCATACACGTGTCATGATGATCTCAAGGAACTACGGTCTCCAGCATCAGCCCAACACTGATCTGGCCCAAGCGGTTCTAAGTCTGCTTAGTTCGGGCTGCCAGACGGGCCCAAACTCTTACAACATGCTAGGCTCACACATCTCACAGCTATCCCCAATACCCATTAGTCCTACTGAGGCAAGTATCTCGAGGATCAACTTCGAACGGGCAACTACAAAAGCTCTCTGCTTCCAACTAGGAAGCAAATACCAGAGTACATTCAACACAGGGAAACTTACCTCCTACAACACAGGGAAACTTACCTCCTACTGAAACTATCTCTAACGTATCTAGGAGCACGAGACTAACATGGAACTTACCTCCTACAACACGACTCCTAATTAGAGAAGGATCTCCACGAAGATTTCCTTCCTAAACTACGCCTACGATGGCCTGGTAGAACCAGGATTCATGCAATATAAATAAGACATGGGGTTGGTCAGCTAAGGTATGCTACAAATTCCCTGTTTGCAGCATTACGCCCTTATCGGATCCTTGTCTGACTTTAGCATCGTAGTGCCATCAACCACCACAACGGTGGTCTGTGGCTCATGTGTGTTACTTGTGCAGGTCAGCGAGACTGGGTCAAAGCAAGAAGCGGAAAACTACTGCATCATATATATACATGACATTTTATTTCTTACTTTTAACATTTCATTGGACAAGCAATGATACAATTCAACTTGAAGATATTAATTGAATGTGATATGAATATTGACAACATTGGTTGATATTATATATTGTAATACTATTACCATGGTTAGTATATGATATATTATTGTTACTAGTCGTTTTATTAAATATCTAAGTTATTCTATTGGTGATGAATGAATAATGATGATGACCCAATGTTATATTATTGTCGCTATTCTTACTATTACATGATTGTTTTTTATTAGTAGTGAATGATGAAGATGGTGACCAATGATGTAGATAATTTTGTACTCTTTGGAAAGCAAACAAATAAATTAGGTTCATGATTTACTATTTAAAACTTAAATGTTAAAAATGTGTGGATTATTGATTATGAGGAAAAAAAATTATAATTAATTTGTTCTTTATAATAATATATTGGGAACTATTGAAATATTTTTATTCTCGAATCAAAGTGGATAAAATTGAATTTTAGAGTTGGTATAAATGAATAATTGGGTATTTACTGTAGGACCCTTTTTTTGTTTAAGTAGTTAAGCTGAAATGAATGAGATCAAAATTTATAAATTTCAGTAAATGGAATTCGAATTATTAGTGGTTTTCTTAAGTTTCTCTTCATGGGTTCTTAAAATTGAAAGGTTGGATTCTGACATGTGAATATTGTTCAGGGAAAATGAAATTAAAGAAATGGGGTTGATTGAAATTGAATTTGAGTTTGGGTATTATTTGGTTTGTGAGGAAATGATAAACAGTCATCTGAAAATGGATTCTCATTTGTTGCAAGTGTTTTAAATAAATAAATATGCTTTTGGGTTTGTGTCTGTGCGCTAAAAATTGGGATGAGATAGTTATCACAATGTTTACTGGTGTTTTGGCATTAATGAAACTAACTTAATCAACTTTTCATGCTTGTGAAAGTTTTATAAACCATTTTTTGAAAGGGTGCGAAATTGCTAAATGGGGTTTTAGCTTTAACTAGTTATTTTTACATCGTAATTGATGAGGTATACTTGTACATTCCATGAGATTTAAATGGATGTACACAAATAAATAATAAACAATAATAAGTGAAAGAGAATATGGGTTAGAACGGATTCATGTTATTTTATATAGTTTCACAATTTGTGAAGTCGGCTAGTAATACGTCTGTCATTCTTGCTACTGAAAGTGGTGGTTCAGATAAGCTTATAGGTAGTCTAGGTCTTATGGGCTCATGTAGTCTAGTTTTTTATTACTACTTATATGTAATTATGTACAATCGTGGTTGTGTTTTTGTGATGGTTTATGTAAGAAATGTGTGAACCTTACACCTTTGATTTATGAGGCTTTGATGGAAATGATGTATTTCATTTCAGGTAATCCGTTATATGATTTTAGGCATGTTTGAGAATGAGGTTGTTTTATTTGTCATGTTTTGTGTTACAAATATGTGAACTTTACTATTTTGATTTGTTTAATGTGTGAGTTTTTCCTAGCTTGCTTGGTTAATGTTTTGCTTATTTGCATTATTCTACGAATTTGTATTCGTATGTTTATGACTTAAATTTGTTTGTCATGCAAATTGCTTTGCTGAAAAGAATGTAGTTTTTGTATTAAATGGTTATTGAACTCCGCTTTATTACAGAAGGTTTGTATATAAAAATGTTAGTTGCCCCAAAAATGTGGGTGGATATGGTTGTGGATTGAATTTTGAATGACAAAGTGTCATTGTGAAGGAATTTGGACATATAAAAATTAAATGATACTGATAAACTTTGATTCCTGAAAATTTAATCACCTGGAATTGTATCACCTAGAACTACCAAATCTCTTACTGTTTATGTTTTTCCCTCTCCTGTAGAGAAACTAAATTACCTTTGGGCTGAGTCTTGCGTAAAGGGGGTGATTTTGAAATGCCTAAAATAGGCTTGATATTTATCCGTAAAAAATGTGACGTGAGTTATGCGCATTGATAGCCCAAGAGTGACTTTTTGTTACTCACATAGTAAGAAGTATCTGTTAAGTTTATGTCCGTATGTGATGTGTCCCCACTTAGACATGAATGATGGAGAAGTTCTCCTTTACATGAGAGAAACATACGGGCATGTATGTTCGGCATGGAGGTGGTGTGAATGTGGTATCGTCTAAGTGATCAATCCATTAAAAACGAATAATATCATTAAGTTAAATAATGTATGGTCACTATTGTTTTAATTGATAAAATACCAACTATTTGAGAAGTCATATTATATTGTTTCTAACCATTTTCATGCAGGATGAAAAATCCACTAACATTTATGCAGGACTGGCTTGTCATGATCAACCTATATAGTGTAAGTATATGTAATTAGTTATTTATTGTGAGAAATTATTAGAGTGAAACGTCTGCCTCCTTGAGGAACTACCTGTTTGAGTGGTTGTTTGTGTTTAGTTTGGTATTATCACTTTCGGATTTAATGATTTTGGAAATGTAGATTACTCATACCAGCTTTATTACTGACCCAAGTAAGCGTTTGTTTTTTGGGTACATTCTTTTGGAAATGTAGTCGATTAGCCTTTCAGGTTTAGAGATTTTTTGGGCAGCGCTATTGGAGTTTCTTTTTAGTGAGGCAGGCCTAGTCAAAGAGTTCATGATTAGAGTTTTATTTTCTTTTGTTGTTTCATTTTTCTAAATTATGTCTCAGTTGTTGCTACTAAATGTTTCTGTTGTTATTGAATTTTCACAGCCCGAGTTTTGGGGAAACGGATAATCCTACGTGGATATTAGGATTTCGTTTTATCGAAAATCGGGCCGTAACATTATCTCTTCATTCTTATTACTGAAGTCCTTTCCCGCCTTCTTGACCGGGCTGAATCAGATAACATCATTAAGGGCATAAAATCATACGTCTATCTTCTTTTAGCAGTCATCTGTTGTTTGTAGACAACCTCATGTTTTTCTGCTGACCCTCTTTAGCCGAAGCTCATTCGGTCAAAGACATCTTCAATCACTATTGCCTAGCTTCAAGCCAAAGGATTAAATTTGATAAGTCCTCGATCTTCTATAGTTCTAATGTTTAACACAGAGTATAAACTTGCAGGCAAAGATTGTGATTTCGGTTTTTTGAGTTAATTCGTTCCCCTGATTTTAAGGAATATTTCATGAAATATTTCGTTTTGTATAGAAAAAACATAAAAATTTTGGTTGTAATTTCGAATTTAATAATATAACTTATGCATTTTAAACTCTTAATACTACATAACAAGTCTCACACGACTCGTAGTGTCATACCGACTACATGTTACATAAGAATCATTAAAATAAAAAACTTTTGATACTAAAATAACATTATAGCATGTCAAAATATACAAAGATTGAAATATTTGTTTCTTTTCTCAGGGAAGTTCCTCTAAAACAACATTATTCATGTTAAAATACATAGAGATTAAAATATTTATTTCTTTTCTCAAGGGAATTCTCCTGAGAAAAAAAAATATTTTAGAGTTTGAAAGATATTTCAATGACTTCAAAATATGAAATATTTCATGAAATTTCGACATTTTTTGAGAAATCATATTCCTTGCTTGTAGGCAAGCTCATATACTCCCACATGGAAATGTACACTAACTGATAGCTCCTTCCCCACTTTATCAACACCTTAAAGATTGATTATCAATGATAATCCTCATCTTCATTTACCACCTCCATCACCTTTGCCCACCATGAAGTTGTAGGGTTTACTATTTGCCTTCCATTACTAACTATTCTAGGTTTCAATTTATTTTATTATGATTTGCCATTCTAATTTCTAGTCTTATACATCAAAGGATAAATAACTTCAGTTATATGAACTAGTGTACCAGCCATGCCGTTGGGACGACCATACATTTTTCGCATAACATGTTTTCGTATCGTTGGCATTAGGGGTGTTAATTGGTTACTGAAAACCGACTGAACCGAACCGAAATATAACCGAAAAACCCAAACCGATAAAAACCGAAATCGAACATTAGAAAACTGAACCGAACTGACTTGGTTTGGTTCGGTTTCAATTTTTGTTTGTCACACATCCGAAACAACCAAACCGAGCCCTTCCCATTATCTTTTTTTTAATCCCTAACCCTCTCTCTCTTATTTAATCCCCTACCAACCCATTCTTATTTAAATTCTCACCGCATTCCAATGCACCCCGCATCCCCACCCTCTCTCTTAGCTCCCATTTTGCCCCATTCAGAGAAATAGTTGAAAAGGCCTACATTCTTTATCTTATTTAAGCCCCACCCACCTACCCAACTTCTCATTTTTTTAACTTTCTCTCTCTTTCTCTCTATCAAACCACTTGCAAGTTGAGGAGGAGAGACCGAGTTTGACTCAATCTTGTTGAAGAAAACCAAACTTTTCACTTGCTTGCTTGCAGCAAAGATGAGCAATGGCGATGGCGACAACTTCAATACTTCTGATTTGATACAAAAATAACCTTCTTGCATGATGAAATTACATGACTTGTGGAATTGTCATTAGAAGGTTTCGGTCTTGTTAAGATCATCACATGGGTGTGGTGAAGATAGATTAAGATGCAAGAAATGTAGTTATGGTTATATTTTTTGTATGATGTTATAGTATTGTGTATATGAAAGACAGGGCAAATTTTTTTTAATCTTATGGAATTTTTTTTTTTTTTTTTTTTTTGTTTTTTTTTGAAAGGCAAGCAGGGGGGTTTATATGGGCTCCCCAGACAACTGAAAAAATAGAGAAGAAGATTGGTTACATTCGTGCGTATTTTCTACCCCTAGCATCATCAAAAACAACTTTCTTAATGTCTTCCGCAAAAGAACTAGGAATTAGCTCAATAAACTCATTGTTAGGAAGAAGTTTTGCCAGTTTATCAACTGCCTAGTTTGTTTCCCGCACTGTATGTCGGATCCGATAACCCTCAAACCTTTTAAGAGCCCCTTTAATCCTTCGAGTAGTATGAATTGCTTCCCATGGAGGAGTTTTATCAGAAGTGAGAAACTTAACCGCATTATTGGAGTCCATGCTAAATTCCACTATCTGAAGTCCATATCGTTGCGCCAACTTGATAGCTAGTTCTATCCCCTGAAGCTCATGTAGGGGGACAGTCTGTGCTCTTTGACTCCCTGCTCCAGCTGCCACCACCACTCCATCATGGTTCTTGATTATTGCTCCATAGCCTCCTCGAGTTCCTGTCAGTGAACCATCCGAGTTAGCCTTAAACCAGTCTTGTTCAGGCCGCTGTCAGGCATGCAAAGTGGGTGTGCAAAGCCTGAAATTCACATGAACTCTCCACTTGTCAAAGAGACTACAATTATCAGCATTATCTTCTACTTGGAGTTCCAAGACTGAAACTATGAACCTGACATCTTCGATGATCCTAGTTACCACTTCAGTAGCAACTCTAATCCTGGATTGGAAGAGGCTGCAGTTCCTTTCTGTCCAGATATGGTATATAGTTGCATTTAGAGCAAGCTTTCTCAACACACTGATAGGGGAGTTACCAGAGAACTTGTTCTCACACCATCTCCACTCAGCATCCCAGTCCATTGGTTGGTGTTTATAGCCTAGCTGATTAAGGATACGATTCCAGATAAAGCCAGAGTACCTGCACCTGAAGAAGAGGTGCGCTTCACAGTCTGGACCATCACTGCATAGTGGGCACTCTGAGCAATCAGTAACTCCCCACTTCAGTAGTTTGTCTTGTGTCTTTAGTGCTTTGTGCAGGGCTAACCAAGTGATGAAGCTATGCCTGTGAACCACACAAGTTTAGACCATGAGATGGCTTGAGATCTGTGCCTTAGGGAGTGGTATGCACTCTTGTTTGAAAACTCCCCATCGTGACCCCCCATCCATGTGACAACATCTCTATGTTCAATATCGAGTTCCACCAGTCCAAGGTCTTCACAGATGTCAGCAATGTTCAATCTGTCTTGCCTACTGGTGTCCCATTTGTCGTTCTGAATGAGTGAACTAACCTTTGCATTGCGGTGAAGTGTGGAGTGGTAGGTTAGATGTTGTGGGAACTTGTTGAGAATAATACCCTGGGGGTGCCAAGGATCTTTCCAAAGCATAATATCCTGACCATCACCTATGGAGTGAGCTATAAGTGAACTAGCCTGAGCCCTGCTTTGAATTATATTATGCCAGCACCAAGAGGCTTCAGTGGGAGTGGCCATAGTCCAGATGTTTTTTTCCCTGATCAGATAGGATTTAGTCCACTTCACCCATAGGGTGTCTTTATTCGAAGCTATGTTCCAGACATGCAGCATAATGGCAGCTTTATTTGAAGTTTCAATGCATCTAATGCCCAAGCCGCCTTCACTATAAGGACTGCAGATGCGTTGCCAGGTGACCATTGGTTTTTTTGCGTAATTCTCTGAACCTGACCATAGGAAGTTCCTCATAATGGCTGTTATCTCCTCTCGTATACTTTTAGGCAGGATAAAACAAGAAGTCCAGTATACATGGAGACTGTTCAGGACAGCCTTAATGAGTGTAACCCTGCCTGCATAGGAGGGAGTCCTGGTCTTCCAGGATTGAACTCTTTTCCTAACTCTGTCTATCAGTGGAAGACATTGGCTGTAGTCCAGGCGGGAAGAGATGAGAAGGAGCCCCAGGTATTTCACAGGAAGGGTTGCTTGTTTAAATTCAAAAGAATTAGCAATCATTTGTAGTTCTTCACTAGGCACCCCAGCTGCAAACAAGTTGCTTTTGGAGCAGTTAATTGCAAGAACAGTGCATGATCTGAAAGTTACTAGAGCTTGGGATAGAGCCATTGCAGACCTGGGACTGCCCTTGAAGAATGCAATTAAATCATCAGCAAAGCAAAGGTGCGTAATCTGTGGATTTGTACACCTCGGGTGCAAACCATACTCTCCAGCTGCCACCTTGTTCTTTAGAATTAAGTGTAGGACTTCCATGACCAAGACAAACAAGTACGGGGACATTTTCCGTAGGCCTCATTTAGCCTTTATGAAACCCTTGGGTGAGCCATTGAGGGATATGGAGAATCTAGGTGTAGTGATGCAAGCTTGCACCCATTCTATGAACAAGTCAGGAAATTGAAGTTTTTTCATGACATGTGCAATTGTTTCCCACCTGACAGTATCATATGCCTTCCTAAGGTCAATCTTAGCAGCACATCTACGAGCTCCCTGATCTCTGTGATAGTTCCTAACTAACTCATGAGCTAGCATCACATTGTCATGGATGTATCTACCTTTTATGAATGCTGATTGATCCAAGCTGACAAGCCTGTCAATCACTTTCTTCATCCTATTGGTCATGATCTTAGTGATGCATTTATATAATACATTGCAACAAGATATCGACCTGAAGTCAGCCAAATATGATGCATTAGGAATCTTTGGGACCAGAGTTATGCAAGTAGCATTTACCTCCCCAAAGAGCCTCCTATTTCTAAAGAAATTCTGAAGTGCCCTTGTGAAGTCAGTGCCTATGATTCGCCAGGTAGTTTTGAAAAAAAGTGAGGAGAAGCCATCCGGGCCAGGGGCCTTATCCGAGCCAATGGAAGCCAAAGCTTCAGTAATGTCATTCCTAGTCAACTCCTGTACTAGGTCCAAAGCCTCCACTGGATTCATGGTTCTTTCGGGTTGTAGGTTATCTATGATTGCAAGGTCATAGACACTCTGATCGCCAGCAAATATCTCTTCAAAGTATTGAATGCATTCCTCCTCAATGTCCTTCATATTCTCTAGTTTTTCATCCTGCGAGTTATAGAGTGCCAGTAACTTGTTTTTTGATCTCCTTGCACGTAAAAGCTGGTGGAAGTAGCTGACATTTTCATCCAATGATAGCATGTGCTTTGCTTTAGCTTTTTGAGCTACTTCTGAGTCGGCATTGCGGGCTGCTATGGCATACTGCTTTACAGCCTGTTTTTCAGTGTTTACTAGTACAGGATTAAGAGGGTCAAGCTGGAGTGAGCTCTGGGATGTTTCCATGAACTGTCTGGTTGTAATGACGCCACTCCTGGCATTGACAAAATTGTGTTTTCTCCACTCCGTTAGATGTTGCTTTGTTCTTTTAAGTTTCTGTACAAATCAATAGGTCGCATTACATCTTACCGGCTGACCCCAAGCAGCTAGAACCACATCCATATAACCTTGTTCATGCACCCAATAGTTATAAAATTTGAAAGGAATGGGCCCTGGATTCGTATGCTCATAAATGGTTAAGATCATGGGGGACTAGTCTGAGACCCCTGGGTTAAAAAAATCCACCTCAGAGTTAGGCATATCGATTAACCATTCCTGGTTGATCATGGCCCTATCAAGTTTAGACATTACTCGAGTCTCACCAGTTTGTTTGCTGTTCCATGTCAAGAAGCAACCTTTATATTGACAATCAAAAAGTTCTGACTTCATTGCACATTCAGCCAAGTCAATGAACTGTCCAGGTCTGATCTCCTCTCCTCCTATTAAGATAAATAGGCAAGAAAAAATTGAAAAAATTCTCTATAAATGAATAGTCGGAGCCTTGAAACTCTCTATGTTCATCTGGCATTTGCTTTCCCTTTACCGCTTCCCATTCTCTATCTCTTTTATTTTATTTATACTCTCTCTGTCTTTGGGTTTTCCTCCTTTGCAAACCAAGCTTCATTTCCTTCTTTCCATTCTTTGTAGCTTTGAATTATTCCTTTTGTGCTAAAGCCAACTTGGTTGTATGCAGCAGTAGAAAATAAATAAAAGAAAAAGAATAAAAAGGGAAAATTTGAAAATAACCGAATTGAAACCGAACCGATCGGTTTGGTTAGGGTTTGGTTATTTATTTGATAAATGTGGAAACCGAACCGAACAGAAAACCGATTTCTTGGTTTGGTTTTGTTTGGTTTTGGTCCAACTTTGAACCGACCAAACCGATTAACACCCCTAGTTGGCACGGGTATAAACATTGGTGGGCACGATCCAGATTTGTCTCAAATCTCATGAAGAAATATAAAAAAGGATAACTTCTTCTGATGGATGAACCATGTATAAAATCAAGCTTACTCAAACGCATAACAGGAAAAAAAATTACAATCTGCAAAAAAAATTTCAAAAAGACAAAAGTTTGTATTGATTGAAGTTATCATCGTAGTTTGAGATGATTGTTGGTTCTTAGAAGCTTTTGAATCAGCAGGGTGTTGTTTTAATGGAGGAAAACTTGATAGAGAGATATATGGATGAATTAGAAATAGATAAAGAGATTGATAAGACTAACGATATCAAATAAAAGGAAAAAAAATGGTTGAGGGAGATGTGGACCAATAGTGAGAAGAGAATAGTCAGTAAAAACACCATTCTCTAATGTCTACTCTACATTTATTAACTTCAATAGCATCAAAAGGAACAGCCCTTGATCTGCTGGCATATTCATACTGAGGATCAGCAACAAGTGAGAGAGAAGATGTTGTTTGTTGAAAAGATGAAGAGAGAGATGAGACGAAGGAGACGGCAGCAGCTGCTGGTGAATGAAAAAGGTGAATGATTTGGGTTCTTAGGGTTTCCGTAAAATTATGTAACCCCAATCAGAATAGGACACATGTACAAGTGTTACTAAAAACGGATTGGAACCGAACCGTTTGATTTTAGATTTCTGGAACCGGATTCGAACCGTTCTAAAACGGATCCGGACCGTTTATTAGTTTACAAAATCAAATTCGGACTGTTTGGTGAACAGTCCGGTTCGGTTTGAATCTGCAATTTCTCGATTCGTTTGCCCAACCTGGTTTTTGGGTCGTGCATCCACACTCTCCAAACAGATTATTAAATTACCAAATATAAAAATAAATTATCTAACCTTGATAGCGAAAATTCACTTGTTCCCGTTATAAAGTAGATATTGTTTAAAACAAAAGAAATGTGGATGCTTACAAATAAATGTAGGGTGAAATAAGATGATGAGGTTTTAACAAATCTAATGGGCTGGATAATATGGTAATGGGCTATTAAGATCGTTGGGCTAAGTGGAGTAGTTGGGCTTTGGCAAATGGGATGGGAGAGACATTTTTGGTATTTGGTGAATGGGAGGGTATTTTTGTAATTTAACAAATGGAGCGCATTTTCGTAATTTGGTAAATGGGATGGCGTTGTCATAATTTAGCGAGTAGAGACATTTTTGTAATTTGGCAAATGAGATGGAGTGAAATTTTCAAATTAGAGAATGGGGAAGGGCAATGTTGTAATTTGGCGAGGTAGATGTATTTATGCAATAATTCTAGCCAGCCTGATTTGCTAGCATTTTCTTGACTTTTTTTAGATTTTTTTTACACTTTTACCCCTTTTATAGATAGTGATTGTGTTTTAAGGAGAATGGTAAAAAGTATAAAAACGCAAAAAAAAAACAATAAAAAAGCTAGCAAACAAGGCTGACTAGACTTACTCGTATTTATGTAATTTGAGAATGGGAGATGAGAATGGCACATTCGAAAATATTTAGCAAACAATATTTAAGTTTGCTAAGGGCAATTTCGGTATTTTAAAATGATGACACATTTTTTATGCTACAGTGAAAATATTAAGGATGTATAAATATTAAGCATTTTTTTATTACAGCAATTCAATATTAAGAAAAAATTATTATTTATTTATATAATTTTAAGGGCCTATATATAGTTTATAAATAATTAAAAAATACTCAAATAAATTATGTTAAGAACATAAGTATCTCAAACAATGTTAAGAACATAAGTATCATTGTTTGAGAAATGTTAGTTTTGAATGTAAAAGTATAAAATGAGAAGAGCAAAATGAGAAGTTGTAATATCTTTTATATAATCTATAAATAATTGAAAATTTTAAAATAAATCATATTAAGAATTTATTTATAATTAATGAATATTTAAAAGATAATTTTTATTATAAGTAGATTAAATATGTGAGAGTAAAATAGTAAATATTTTCTTTTGAATTACATAAATATTTGAGAGCAAAATGAGAAGTACACAAATTAGATGTAATAGTTTGGAGGGCCGGTTTTAGAAATAAGATTGAAGATATTTCCAAAAACAAGTGTGGTAAGTGGTATTGAGCTCTGTGTCAAGTCACTCCGAATAAATTTCAATTCCATCGATGTGATAGAAGATCATCAACAATGACATACATCCAAGGAGTTGATAAATCACTGAAAATAATACATGCTTAACATTAATAGGGAGGGAGGGATCACATAAGCAAATAATCTATGTCTAACTACATTTTAACTTAAAAGAAAAGAGTACAAACATTAAGCTAAATTCTCTAAAAAAATAACAGAACTAGCGAATATAACACCCCCTAGTCTTGGATCATATTAATTGTACCATAGTGAGCCACGCGCCTAGTGCGTTTTTCACCTCTAATCTCAAATCCAATCATGCCTGATAATATTAGGAATAATATCTCAAACTAAACATCAATATATATAATATACAGGGGTAGTACCCCTGCAATTTAACTGGAACCACGACTTCATAACATCTTTGTGATGCAATAAAATCTTTATAGTTTGCTGGAGATGACAATGTTCCTAACTCTAGATGATTTGGGAGTAGTGGTATCTTTAGGAACAACAATGGTAAGAACACCATTCTCCAGCTGCGCTTTTATGTTGTCAATCTTGACATCTTCAGGCAACTCAATTTCCCTAGCAACTTTGATGGAACCACCTCCTCTTTCATCCACATGCCACATCACATCTTTTCCTGATTCTTCTTTTGCTCTTTCTCCTCTGATGCTCAAAACATTCCCATCTTCCACCTGAACCTTCACCTCATCCTTCCCAAGCCCTGATCAATCAATCAATTAATTAATTATAATTCCCCTTAAAAAAAAAACATAGAAAAGAGAGAGAAAGAAAGAAAATCTGTACCAGGAACATTGATCTTGTAGATGTGAGAAGAGGGAGTTTCCATCCAATCCATCAACCCTGATGATCCAGAAATTGGTATGCCATCCCACAAGAATCTCCTAAATGGATAGAAAGCCATTTCCAATACTCGAATTCAATACCCTTCTTCAGGATCAGTGAGTGCTATGTTACAGATTCGTTTAAGATTTTATATGCATCTCTCTATTTTTTTTGTTCACCTCTCTCTCTCTATCTTCTACAAGGTTCTGTAATACTTTTTTTGCTCTAGACCATTCTCCATGTCAGATTCTGGACATTTCTTGGGTCCCATCTCAAAGATTATCCAGTCTCATCTCCAACAAGACTCAACATTATCCTTACCCCACGTGGAAACTGCAACTGCCACGTGTCATACAGTGAAACAATATGCCTCCACGTATCCGGCGCTACTTCAACCTCTATACATATTAAAGTTCCTCACCTCGTCCAAGCACTTGATCACATCACTGAAATCAGCTCAAAAAAACTTATTACAGTAGTCAAAGCTGAACAAGTTCCCTTTTGGAAATTTTGCTATTATGGCATTGGAGTGGGTGGTGCTAGGATGTGCGGTGAGTGCAGAAGCAGCGATGCTAATACTACTAACGCTGCCACTTCCAGTTCTCAAAGATAACAGGCTACGAAGATCAATGATTTATGCATCTCAAAGGCTCATGAAACCATTGCTCACAGTCATCCCTTTCTGCATGTTTCTGCTGTTGGATATATATTGGAAGTATGAAACTCTGCCCAAGTGTGAGGGACCGTATTGTACCCCGACCGAACAACTTCGACACCAGAAATCCATGATGAAGAGCCAAAGGAATGCTGTCTTAATCGCTTCTGCTTTGCTCTTCTATTGGCTACTCTTTGCTGTTACCAATCTTGTTGTTCGGCTCGAACAGCTCAATGAGCATGTTGACAGGTTGAAGGAAGAATGAGAGAGAGAGAGAGATGGACTAATATATATTTAGTGTATGTTGTTTTAATTGCATTTCATCATAATTTAAATCTAGTTCTATCATGTATGCTATTATTGTTGGAAAAATCCAAACATGTGTGGGCACACATATGTATTTAATGTGTATTACTATCTTAAAGTACAGCCCGATGAATTGTGATCTAATATGGTTAATTGGGTTAGGGTATTAAAAGTCATGGGCTTAATGTGTAGATACACTTGAGCAATTTCTAATTTCTAATTTAATGAGGGACCAAATTAGAAATTAGTAAGAATAACTGATCAGTTATAAATACTGGGTTATAGTCCTCAGATCAGTTATAAATACTGGGTTATAGTCCCCAGTTGTATGTATGTTTTTTTTTTCTGAAATTTTCTTCTACAGAGAGATATACAGAAAACATACATTATCAACTGGAAGATCAAGACTCAATCCTTTCTTGAAGTGCTATCATGGATCAAGGTACGCTTCCGCTTTATTCTTGATTGTTTTTCTTCTCATTGAATCATTATTCTTGATTGTTTTTCTTCTCATTGAATCAATATGGAGCATACATGTGTCTATAAAATATTATTCTTGTAGATAATCTTATAAGTGGTATCAGAGCCTACTCCATGATTGATTCTTTAAAAGATTATGAAATTTAGGATAAACTTTTGGCATAAAATCAAGGTTTTTTAAAGTTAAAAAAAAAAAAAAAATCGTTCAGATTTGCTTCGTCAAATTTGCATCGTGATCTGGTTCGTTCAGATCTGCATTAGGCCAATGTGCATAACAAGTTTTATTAAGGCCTGAATCAGATCTTGATCTGTTAGGTTGTTGGATCAGAATTAGGCCCATGTGTATAACAAGTTTTATTTGAAAATTTCCATTAGGACTCAACTTAATTAAAAGACATTTGGGCTGTTGGGTCTGGGTCTGATGGGTTGCTAAGACAGAGTCAGACCCTGCTGGGTCTGATGGATTGCTGGGACAGAGTCAGACCCTGTGGGTCAGATTGGTCACCCTAGTCCAGTTCAGATAACCGATCCATCATATTTTGGCTATTTGCACCCAACAGAATCTGAGCCACCCTGATAATAAAAAAATATATTTCAGGAAATTAAATAATGGTTCTTACATCAAGTAAATCCGGTACATTACTTAGGTTCGTTATTTATTTATTTATTATTATTATTTTAAGGCAATTTATTTGAAATTTGAAATTTAAATATTTTTGGAATGCATTTAATGACTTTTTTTTATTTTTCTAACATTTGATTGAACTAATTGAAATAAAATGTCACCAAAGTGACATCTCTTATGTAGATTAATTTATTGAGAATGTTAAGATGTTTGTGTTTGTGAGTTCATGCGGATATTACCCGACCCAAAGGAAGGATAATATTTGGCCGAATTGCATACACATCTATAGTGAAAAATATGAGACAATTATAAAGTTTTCATGTGAATAATAAGTTTATCTAAAGATAGATTTATTGTTGACAGGAGTTATTGTCAATATTTGATCACCACACCAAGAGTACCACTTACAAGTTAATATTATTGTTCAAAGACTTGATATTAATGTTGTGCTAGGTATCTTGAGATGTATTTCATAATTGTTTGAATTTAAAGATTGTTTATGCATGCTCATTAGTTTTATTCTTTGTACAGCTATTATGTCTGCTACTTCAATATATGTTCATGCAAACAATATTCTCATGCTTAATGGGACAAACTTCAAGGATTGGAAAGAGAACGTCTTAATCGTCCTTGGCTGCATGGATCTAGACCTTGCACTAAGGATAGAGCAACCCGCTACTCTTACGGCTGAAAGTTCTTCTGAAGAAAGGAGGAACTTTGAGAAGTGGGAACGCTCTAATCGCATGAGTCTAATAATCATTAAGCGCGGCATTTCGGAAGACTTTAGAGGCGCAATATCTGAAGCAGCAACTAAGGTCAATGATTTTCTTGCTGAAATTGAAAAACGTTTTGCAAAAAAACGACAAGGCTGAAACAAGCACGCTTTTAGCTAGCTTTATTTCAATGAAGTACAAAGGCAAGGGAAACATAAGGGAGTACATCATGGAGATATCTCACATTAATAAGCTAATAAACCCAACTTGTAATACCGCAAGTGTACAACTGTCTAACTGGTAGACAGTGGAAAATACGGGTCAATGCCACGAGGATTGACGAGACAGTCGAATTCTAACACTTATTTGAACTAATTTAGAGTTGGGGGTTACAGCAGATGAAAATTACTAAATTAAGAAAATGAAATTGACAACTAAAATTAAACTGATAAGATGATAGAAAGGGGACCGACACATCGAATCCACCACAGGTTCTTCGAGATTTGTGTAATCCAAATTATTGTTTTCAAGAATTAACATGACTAACCTAAATATTAATCTAAGTCGCAATTGATTTCAGCAAAGGTATAAACCCCTAGAATTGCGTGTCTTCTTACGGCACACACAATCACAGGTTTATTTTAACTAATTCTAAACCCCTAGCATTGCATGTCTTCTTACGGCACACACAATCACAGATTCAGATTAATTGATTAAAGCAGGCTTTGAATATCAATAAAAGGTACTTGTAACTACCGACTAGTCTAGATAATTAATTCGGATATAATCGGTGAAAGCAAATTATTGAAACTCAGAAATCAACTGTGTTTAACGTTCAAGTATATAGAAAACAATAAATTCAAATACAACAAACTCTAGGAAACCCTGTGGTTTCATCTTCGCCTCGGCGCGGGGTCTAGAAGATCATGGTGGCGGTGGTCACAACACTGGTGTAGGTGGAATCCATCTTAGCACAATCACGAATCTCGAGAAAATGCTACAAATGCACTGTGGTGGTACAGAACAGAACCACGGGGTGCAAATAACCAACTGATTTGAAAATCAATTGGTTCCCGCCAGAATTCGCGCTCTGTCTTCTCCAGCGAGACGCACCGCTGCTTCTTCTTCCTCTGTGCTCCTCGCGAGCGTATTCTTCTTCCGTTGAAGCCCTGAAACCTGCAAGAGAGAGGGAGACAAAAGGAGGGAGATACGAGAGAGGAAAGAAAGGACGAACGGGAGAGGAGCAGGGGCGGTGAAACAGGGAGGCGCTCCCTGTTTCTGTTGCTGCTTGTGAGCTTTGTTCCTCCGGCGAGCTCCGGTCCTTGCAAGAGAGAGAGAGGGCTGGGAGATGGATGAACAGAGAGAGGGACCGAAGGAGGAAGAGGGAGAGAATGGAGGAAGGAGACAGGGCGGTGGAGTTCTGTCGCGAGGTGGTGGTGTGTGTGGTTTGCTTTGTCGCTAGGTGATGGTGGCTTGGCCGGTGATGTTGTGGATGGCGAGGTGAGGTACGTTGCCAGAAAGGTCAGGAAAGTGGAGGAGGTGGCGGCTGATAGTGGTGTTGGCGAGGTGACGGTAGTTGCAACAGCGACGTGGAGTGAGATGGCGGCGATGGCGGTTGGTTAGTGGCGAGAGACGAAGGTCTCTATGTCTCTGCCAAGGAGGAGAGGGGAGGAGTGGTGGCTGGAAAAAGAGGAGGAAGAAAAAACGTAGCAGCAGAGAGGTTTTCTCCAAAAAAAAAAGGGAGAACCCTCCCATTTTCTTGGGCTTGGGTTTTTAGGTTAGCTTTTTGGGCTTGGGCTTAGGTTAAATTACGTGGACCTAGGTTTGTTTGGGCTAGGTGTAAGTATGTGACTCTCTACTTTGTACCACCGCTAGAATCGACCAATTAATATAACATTTCCTCAAATTGTCGCCTTTATGAGATTTCATCAATCACACTCAAATTCCCACAAAAACATGAAAATGAAATAATTAGAATAAATTATACTAATTGAAATACTAACATATATAAATTAAGGGATATATTATGTAATAATTACGTGAATATCAAATACCCCCAAACCTATATTTTGCTAGTCCTCGAGCAAAACAATAAAAATAAAATTCTAACTCACTTTCGCAGGAATCATCGGTTGCACTTACCTTAAACGTGCAACATGGCTTTAAACCGCTAGATTACATTTAGTGGACGAGTTATAGTCTCGTGAGGGTTTCCAGAAATGTTACCCACAAACATTATGACTCAATAAATTTCCAAAACATGGTAACTTGGTTACTCGATCTATTATCCTCAGAGTAATAATCTAATTGCCAAAAATTTCAGAAAACAATTAACATTGTCACAATAATATATCAACGAGTCTAACAACGATTTAATAGTACCTAAAGGTTAAATAAATTTCATCAATTATTTTCAACTCGAAGTGTGTGTGTGCATAGCCTTATCAACATAACTTTTTTTTTCTCAGTAAATATACAACTAGATAACCTTTGGATAATATACTTCGACTAAAAATCTCTCTTGTCACTCAGAAATGAATCACTCAGAGATTGGTTAGTTATCACTCAGTTTATATGTGAGAAAGAGAATAAATTATGGAAACACAAATATCTCACATATAATAATAATGAAAAACGGACTTTTAAAAGAATGAAATGAATATGATCTCATGGACAGGGATATCAATTACTTTGATAATGTTGAATCATATGCCATAGTTCTTGTCTATTTAAACTCCACATCTATGAATCAGACATTTACTTAAGATCAATTAGGTCTTTATTAGGTTGTAATGAGGCTAAGATTTTTGCTAACAAGAATGGAAAATGATACGAGAAAATTCTCTGATAATGGATACACCATTTAATAAACACGTTGGGCTATGAAGAATAAACCAATGTTGTACACCATTAATTTTTCTTCCTTCGAAATTCTTCATATTTTTTTTTGACATGTTTTCCCCTTCTGCACAATAAAACATTTCAGTCCCGAGGATTCATGGAATATTTAGATTCAGCTCTTTTTATTTGTCCATTCCAAAAATATATCAACCATACACATTCTCAGAGACATTGGGTAAGGATAAAAATAGTATGAGATATTACTCCCTAACTGGAGTAGGTAATAGAGATGGGGTTAGCAAAGAAAAAGTTTATTTAAAGGCTCAAAGGGCTGCAAACGGATATTTATTATTAGGTAGGCTAAAAGGCTAAAGAACGGTTCAAAGAAAAAAATTGCCTATATCACTTTTTAAGCTCTAGTCGTTATTATGACATCTCAACTAAATAAATCAAGAAGTTCTAGTGTAATAATTCAATTTTAACGTCATTCTCAAAGCAATCAATAAAAGAAACAAGAACAATGGGATCATCAACGAGATAATGCAGATTCAAGAAAAGTCAGAGTTTATTTAATAACCCTCACGAAAAATAGAATGTCTCAAAACTCACAAGGATTAAGTCTCTACTATTATTCTAAGGTTTTCTAGTTAATATCTTACTAATTAACTTCAAATTATACTAACTTGGCTTATAGTGCAAGAGTGGTCGAGTCGAAAAATATCATGAAATATATTTAACTTAAAGATAATATCAAACCATATGTTTTCCTATTGATATATAAAAGTGACAAGTGTAAGCATGCATTCCTAAAATTTTCAGGCATACTTGAAAGCATATTCTCTTCATTGGAAAGGAGCTTAGATTTTGTATGCATTTTCAAATCAAAAAAATTTCGCACAATCATAATTAACTATGTATTTAATGGAGATTGAGTAGAATACAATAGTCAATTCTGAAATACATTTCAGCTCAAAATTTTCGAAGAATGCAAAAAAACTCATAAACCTCACCCCCAAACTTAAACCAAACATTGTTCTCAATGTATACAATGATGATCATGACAAATGTAAGAAAAAGAAAAGATGAGAGTTAGAGTGATATTACCATGGGAAAGTTTTTACCAATTTCGACGAAATCGTCCACCAATGAACGCTAAAAAACATAAGAATTGTGGACTCATCATAATAAATTGATAAAAACAATACAGGATACAAAAAAGTATACAAATGAAAAAATGAAAAAAATTAAATGTATCAGTTGTAAGTCAAAATTGTTACCGAGCTAATGAGTATGAGTGAAATGCAACTAGAAAAAACTCGAAAATCAATCTAGACTAACCATAATGACACAACTGAAGCTAGGCTGCCTCCTAGGAGCGCTTGGTTTAACGTCGTCAGCCTGACATATATTCTTCCTCACAAATGATGTACCATAAAGTGAAGAGGAAGAACATAGCAAACACTCTCCTAAAAAAGGGGCAATGAATCATATAGCAACAACCTAAAAAGTTGAAGATCCGTCCAACAAATAGTAGCAACCACATGCGACACAACGTATACTAACACATCCCAAAAGCTACGAAGGCGCCATGCAAAATCATAGAGCAAATGCAAATGAACTCACATTCTTAGAAAATCCGTGGGAACCTTGAGCAGAAAGGGGTCACAAACAATGATATCCAGCAAATGACTCCTACCTACTCCTAAAAAGGGACATCCTAAGTCAGGCTGCAAATCAGAAGATTGAATATGTATCACATTAGGGTGGTCAAAACTGAAATCATCTCTTACAAACAATGGATCCACATAGGTAGCATCAGTCAATATGAAAGGGATGGAAAGAGGTATGTCTATAGATATATCGGGTGGTATAGGCTCATCATAACAAAATGAATTACCACCAAGATGATGAGTTAGAAAATGCAACAACACCCCAAACCTAGAATTAGCACTACCTAATGCATGTAGTCTCTCATTAGATGTGTCCTCCGATAACGACTTGACTATTTCTTGAATTATGGGGTCATTCGTATCGTGAAAATAGTCGATGCTTGACTCCAAAGAACATTGAGAATTAGACTTCATGCAAGAGTCGGTTGGAAGGCATATGTTGAGTGGGTCATCATGAAAATGTGGGGAAGGGAATGGGTCTGGAAGCAAAGTAGTTTCGATCACATTATCCTCAAAAACATCATCTAATTCAAGTTCTGATGTGTTACCAGTTATGAATTGACCCTCTGAATTTTGAACAGAGTGACTAGGAACTCTTCCTAACTCACTTTCAGATAATGCCTCAGTAATATGATCCACAACTATCTCAAGTCTATTGATGGCTTGAGATTGGTGTTGAATCATGGCTTTTGACTCTAACATAGCCTGAGAATCATGTTCAAGCAGTCGTTATGTACGCTGCATAAAACGGTTAATCGTTTCCTCTAAACTTGATGTGTTGGATGGAAGAGCTTGGTTAAATTGAGGCACAACATGATTAGGGTATTGAGGAGCCTGAGAGAAACTATGTCCCCCTTGGTGTGAGTTATGAGCCCAGGAGAGATTTTGATTATTGGCAAAACCAGGGCTGTAATAGTTGGACTTTGAATTATACCCAGGTCGCCAATTAGCATTAAAAGAATGGATTTGCTCAGCGAAATATTCAGGATAATCATATTGCAAATCACAATCAGTTGCAGAATGACTAGGACTCGAACATGCAACACAACTCTCAAATGAAACATTAGTGGGAGGTAGGGGTTGAGTCAAATTCATAATTGCATCTAATTTCTGAGTCATCGTCATAAGTATTGTTTCGAACCTCGAGGTAGAAGGGGAGAAGTAATCCTTAAAGTCTTTCTCCTCAGCCATTTCCTTGGTTTCAAGAATTATTTTTTTAATATATACACACCTAACCAATATATGAAAATGACCTGACTCTAAAAAAAATAATAAATAAATAAATAAAAATAGAATGGAACCCTAAATGACACCTAAATGATGCGCAAACAAAATGAAAGGCAGACGACCCTAGAGCTTTGTTACTAATATAGGGCTGAAATTCAATTCAATTCAATTTACCTAACCAAGAGAGAGGCACGGTAATTTCCTATCAATCAGCCACTACAAAGTTGCTCCTACCTCTTTTTCCACTCTCAAGCTCAAGGTGAAATGCCTCCCAGATGGGATATGTTCCTTCACTCGATCACTTTAAGTTATCAAACGTCCAAAGAGGGTCCCTATGAGCGTCACACATGTCCTAGATAATTATCTTGCTACAAATTTTAAATAGTGAAGGCCTAGGTTCCTAACCCTAAAATAGATGGTGATTAACCTATCCGCGGGAGAGGGCACGGAAGTTTCAACTCAATCCTGTCACTATTCAAATTTGCATGCAGTACTACCTAGAACAAGCTAAACACAAGTGATCACACAGAAACCGCGTGCAGATGTGGTGGGTAGAAGTTACCTCTCGAGTGAACCTCTTTCGGGTTACTTGCGACGCCGGGTAGAAGTCGATTTCTGAGAGTTTCCTCGTGAATCACATAATTTCACTTCATCCCCACTTGAGCTCCTATGTGTGTGACCGCCTGCTAAATAAATGCAAAAATAATTCAAACTCAAGCAAATAAAACAAATAAGAAAGTGACTCGTAACATTGTTCCTAAAAAGAAAATTAAACCTAATTTATAAACTAGCAAAAACAACCCTAGATTTCTATTGTACCGTTAGAATCCCCGGCAACGGCGCCAAAAACTTGATGGAGTTTTTATTAACCTAAATTAGTAAGCTAATAAACCCTACTTGTAATACCGCAAGTGCACAGCTGTCTAACTGGTAGATAGTGGCAAATACGGGTCGATCCCACGAGGATTGACGAGACAGTCGAATTCTAACACTTATTTGAAATAATTTAGAGTTGGGGGTTACAACAGATGAAAATTACTAAATTAAGAAAATGAAATTGACAACTAAAATTAAACTGATAAAATGATAGAGAGGGGACCGAGACATCGAATCCACCACAGGTTCTTCGAGATTTATGTAATCCAAATTATTGTTTCCAAGATTTAACATGACTAACCTAAAGATTAATCTAAGTTCGCAATTGATTTCAGCAAAGATATAAACCCCTAGCATTGCGTGTCTTCTTATGGCACACACAATCACAGGTTTATTTTAACTAATTCTAAACCCCTAGCATTGCATGTCTTCTTATGGCACACACAATCACAGATTCAAATTAATTGATTAAAGCAGGCTTTGAATATCAATAAAGGGTACTTGTAACTACCGACTAGTCTAGATAATTAATCCGGATATAATCGGTGAAAGCAAATTATTGAAACTCAGAAATCAATTGTGTTTAACGTTCAAGTATATAGAAAACAATAAATTCAAATACAACAAACTCTAGGAAACCCTGTGGTTTCATCTTCGCCTCGGCGCGGGGTCTAGAAGATCATGGTGGCGGTGGTCACGGCACTGGTGTAGGTGGAATACATCTCAGGACAACCGCGAATCCCGAGAAAAGGCTGCAAATGCACTATGGTGGTACAAAGCAGAATCGCAGGGTGCAAATAACCAACTGGTTTGAAAAACAGTTGGTCCCCGCCAGAATTTGGCTCTGTCTTCTCCAGCGAGACACGCCGCTGCTTCTTCTTCCTCCATGCTCCTTCCGAGCGTATTCTTCCTCCGTTGAAGCTCCAAAACCTACAAGAGAGAGGGAGACAAAGTGATGGAGATACGAGAGAGAGGAAAGAAAGGACGAACGGGAGAGGAGCTGGGGCGGTGAAACAGGGAGGTACTCCCTGTTTCTGTTGTTGCTTGCGAGCTCTGTTCCTCCGACGAGCTCCGGTCCTTGCAAGAGAGAGAGGGCCGGGAGATCGATGAACAGAGAGAGAGACAGAAGGAGGAAGCGGGAGAGAATGGAGGAGGGAGACATGGCAGTGGAGCTCTGTCGCGAGGTGGTGGTGTGCGTGGTTTGCTCTGTCGCTAGGTGATGGTGGCTTGGTCGGTGACTTGGACGGTGATGTTGTGGATGGCGAGGTACGCTGCAAGAAAGGTTAGGAAAGTGGAGAAAGTGTTGGCTGATGGTGATGTGGAGTGAGATGACGGTAGTTGCGACAGTGACGTGGAGTGAGATGGCGGCGATGGCAATTGGTTAGTGGCGAGAGACGAAGGTCTCTATGTCTCTGCCAAGGAGGAGAGGGGAAGAGTGGTGGCTGGAAAAAGATAGGAGGAAGAGACATTGTCTTTGAGGAGGAATCGATTTCGACTCCTACTACTGTTTTTGACAATGTACATGTTTATGTACCTATCATTGATCAAGAAGCAGATTTGGAACCTCAACAAGACAATGTTGAACAACTCCCTGTTCAAATTGAAGTAAATGTTCCAGATGAACTAACTCAACAACCTCAAGGACAAATGCCATTAAGGAGATCCACGAGAGAAAGGAGAAATGCTATTCCGGATGATTACATAGTTTTTCTCCAAGAACATGAAGAAAATGATGGATTGATGGAAAATGATCCAATCAACTTCCATCAAGCCATGCAGGATTCTGACTCTCAAAAGTGGATAGATGCTATGAATGAGGAGTACAAGTCTATGCAAGACAATCAAGTTTGGGATATTGTCTCATTACCTAAAAATACAAAGCCCATTGGTTGTAAATGGATATTCAAAACCAAGATGGATTCAAAAGGTAATGTGGAGAGATATAAGGCTCGTCTTGTAGCTAAAGGCTTCACTCAAAAGGAAGGCATCGACTATAAAGAGACTTTCTCTCCGGTTTCAAAGAAAGTCTCATTTAGGACAATGATGGCACTTGTTGCGCACTTTGACCTTGAGCTACATCAGATGGATGTTAAGACAACATTTATCAATGGCGACATTGATGAAACAATTTATATGGTGCAACCAAAAAACTGTGTCTGGAGACCCGAAGAATATGGTTTGCAAACTAAAGAAATCCATTTATGGGCTCAAGCAAGCTTCCTGTCAATGGTACCACAAATTTCATCAACTAATTGTCTCATTTGGTTTCAAGACAAATGCAGTTGATAATTGTGTGCATCATAATTTCAATAGGAGTAAGCATATCTTCTTGGTTTTGTATGTTGATGACATACTGCTTACCACTAATAACAAAGACATGTTGCACGAAACTAAGAGATTTCTATCAAAGAAATTTGATATGAAAGATCTTGGTGAAACTTCTTTTGTTTTAGGGATTCAGATACACTGAGATCGCTCTCGGAGTATTCTTGGATTATCGCAAAAGAGTTATATAGAAAATGTGCTTAAAATATTTGGCATGCAAAATTGTAAACCAGGAGACACCCCTGTAGCTAAAGGAGACAAATTCAGTCTTAAACAATGCCCAAGGAATAAACTTGAAGTTAAAGAAATGCAAGAGATTCCTTATGCATCAGCTGTTGGGAGTCTAATGTACGCTCTGGTTTGTACACGTCCAGATATAACATTCATTGTTTGAATGCTAGACATATATTTAGACAACCCTGGGATGGATCACTAGAAAGTAGCCAAACGGGTTATGAGATATTTACATAGAACTAAGGATTACATGCTCACATATAAGAAATCAGATCAATTGGAGATCATAGGGTATTCTGATTCTGATTTTGCTGGATGCCAAGATACTAGGAAATCCACATCAGGCTACATTTATTTGTTAGCTGGAGAAGCTATTTCTTGGAAGAGTGCCAAGCAGACACTCATAGCTTCTTCCACTATGGAAGCAGAATATGTAACATGTTTTGAGGCATCCAATCATGGATTATGGCTGCGAAATTTTGTCACCGGGCTGTGCATTCTGAGGAGTATTGAAAGACCACTAAAGTTATATTGTGACAATAACTCAACAGTTCTATATGCCAACAACAACAGGAGCCCATCTAGGTCAGATCATATTGACATAAAGTTCCTGGTTGTGAAAGAGAGAGTACAGAATAAACAGATTTCCATATAGCACATTGGGACAAACTCCATGATTGCGGATTCGCTTACTAAGGGATTACCACCCAATGTCTTTCATGAGCACACTGCTCATATGGGTGTTATATCATTTGAGGATATTTTGGTTTAGTGGGAGTTTGTATATTTGATTGCTCTATATTGGATTTTGGACACATTTTGTGTATTTGGGTATTTTCTGCAGAAATAAATTATTCAGTTTATTCACACTCTTGTTTATTGTGTTAAAGTTCGATCTCAATAAAGTTTAAAGTCGGACCAGTTGGAAATAGGCATGTTTAGATCACGTTACATGTAATTTCCATGCTACGCATCCATGATTGATCTATGTCGTTTGATTGTATGGGTATGCGTGACTATTGATGGATTTAGTTGCGCTAAATGTGACGAAAGTTCCTTTAGTCCTATACCTGTATAGTCAATGGACGAGATTGTTTGGAAATACCTTCATATGTGATAGCAAATTTTGAGCTCATTAGGTTATACACATTTTTAAGGTAACATATGTGGCCCAAGTGGGAGATTGTTGGAAAAATCCAACATGTGTGGGCACGCATATGTATTTAATGTGTATTGTTATCTTAAAGTATAGCCTAATGAATTGTGATCTAATATGGTTAATTGGGCTAGGGTATTAAAAGTCATGGGCTTAATGTGTAGATACACTTGAGCAATTTCTAATTTGATGAGGGACCAAATTAGAAATTAGTAAGAATAACTGATAACCTAATCAGTTATAAAGACTGGGTTATGGTCCCCAGTTGTATGTATGTTTTTTTTCTTCTTCTGGAATTCCCTTCTACAGAGAGATATACAGAAAACATACGTTATCAACTGAAAGATCAAGACTCATCCCTTTCTTGAAGTGCTATCATGGATCAAGGTACGCTTCCGTTTTATTCTTGATTGTTTTTCTTCTCATTGAATCAATATGGAGCATACATGTGTGTCTGTAGAATATTATTCTTATAGATAATCTTATAATTATTTCTTTTTTTTTTCCTGGTGAGTGTTAAGGTTTGAGTTGATTTTGGAGGTGGAACCTGGAAATTAGCTTCATTGCCAAGGCCAAGTAATTGGTGGGGTTTGGGCCTTTCTGGATATTCTCCAGTCCCTTTGTTAGGGGTTTGGGGCCTTTTAGCTCTTCTCTCTCTGAATGTTATAACCTTTCTAATGTGTTTCCTGTCTTTTCAACCCGCTTCATTTGACATTATCATTGATGCCAAAAGTTTGCCACATCTTTTATGATGGTTTGACACAAAGGAATCATCCTCATATTCCGAGTTCTGAGAAATATTTGCCATGGACTATGAAACATTTGCCTTGGGCTATTTGGTATGAGCATGCTAAAAAACAAGGTTACCTCAATTGCCAAATTGTTCAACAGAAGTATCTCATTGCAAAATTGTTTGAAGTACTACCAGCGACAAAGAATGTGAGGAACTCCTGCAAACATTTCCTGAGCAAAATATAGGATAAGGGGTATGAAGAGAAGAAAATTTCGAAATTGCACAAGTAAGTTGTTAGAATTATTTTCAAATAAAAGGGTGAAGGTTTGGTGAGGATTAGATATGGGAAGTTTTAGTCCCATATGAAGTAAACAACTAGGAACCACTTGGTTTATATACATGGACTTTAGTATGGGCTTTAATACACTAAAAGGAAATGGAATGGGCTAGGTGGGCACCGGTGCACGCGCGCGCTCATGGGAGCAATGTGGCGTTTTGATGGCGCACGTCGCTGAGACGTTTTGATGTCGCGTCCAGTTTTAGCCACGTGTCAGATGCAAGTTTGTTAGGTTGCACACGGATGCACCGGATGGGATCCAACAATTCGATCCACGTGGATTTAATGTCACATACGGATGCATGGGATCAGGGGCGATCCAACAGATGCATCTCCTTACAGGGTGCGATCTAGGACGTCCATCTGATCGGTTAGGATCTAACGGTCTGTAGTCAACCAGGAGAGGTGTGATCTGGAGCGTCCATCTGATCCAACAAGGAAGAGTTGTGACCCATGGTTGGATGGTCACCTCGGGCCTATATAAAGCCCACTAATTTGGGTCATTATAAAAAAAAAACTCAATTCCAAGCAATTCTGTTCCAGAGAATTCAAGTCAAGTCCATATTCTTCAATCAATTTCAAATCTGGGAATTGGAACAACTCCATTCCAGGGTTGTGCAAGTGTTCTAGGAATTCTCTTCCATCCTTCGTACTGGTATCCAGGAATTACCACATTACGTACAAGTATGGCCAGTTCCTGATCTTGTGTCTTTGATCCGCCCGTCTTTCAAAGGGTCATTCTTCGTCAAATACAGTCGCAGTTCGACAAACGGAGTTACCGTTGTATCTTGGAGGAAATTTGTCGGTAACCCAGTGTATTACCCAAGTGGTGGGGGCGAATCAAGCCTTAAGGAAAACTACTACGTGCCTCGGTGCTCCATCTACATCATCCAACCAGTTGTACAATTTAACCTCTTCTACAGTAATGTTTTCAACAATCTTAAGGCTTAATTCGCTTGAGATGGATCTTTTGGCACTCAAAGAAATGGGGAACGCTATGAAACTAGAAATGTTAGACGGGAACAATTTCAAACGCTGGCAGAAGCGGATGCACTTACTATTGGCAACATTGAAGGTGGTGTATGTACTGTCTACACTGAAACCACAAGAACCCGAAGACTCCAATCAGGACACCTTGCAATCTACCCGCAATAGACAGAAATGGGAGAATGATGATTTAATGTGTCGTGGGCACATCCTCAATTCAATGTCTGATGATCTCTTTAATACGTACCAGCATTTGGCAACAGCAAAGGAGATATGGGACGCTCTGGAACAAAATTACATTACTGAGGATGCCGCCAGCAAGAAATTCCTGGTCAGTAAATTTAATTTATATAAAATGGTTGATAGTAGATCTGTTATTGAGCAATTCTATGAAATCCAAAGGATAGTCCAGCATCTAAAGCAAAACAATATGAATATGGATGAGACTATTGTTGTGACCTCTATAATAGAAAAACTCCCTCCTTCTTGGAAAGGTGTTAAACACAACCTTAAGCACAAGAATGAAGACATTTCCCTCAAGGACTTGCTTAATTATTTGCAAATTGAGGAAGAATACAGGAAACAGGAGGGCGACCAGGGAGCCAAGGATGATAAATCCAAGGTTCTCATGGCGGAAGGGTCAGGTCCGTCCCAAAATAAAGGGAATCGGAAACGATCAAATCATCCAACCAAGGATGCCAATCAAAGAAAGAATATCAAGGGGTCGTGCTATAATTGTGGCAAGTGGGGGTACTATAAGCGTGACTGTCGGGCTAGTCAAAAGAGCAAGGAAAGTGGCAACAGTTCCAAGGACAACTTCGCTGCCATGATCTTCGAGGCTAACATACTTGAGGACAACACTTCTTGGTGGATTGACTCCGGGGCTACAAGACATGTTTGCAACAACAAAAGTTTGTTCAAACAACTTGAACCTGAGAACGATGAGGTTGTTCTCTATATGGGAAACTCGGCAAGCATCGTCGTTCAAGGAAAAGGAGTTATTGAGCTGGAGTTCACATTCGGAAAGCGCCTAACTTTGAACAATGTACTCTATTTACCTGAAGTACGTAGGAACCTTGTATCAGGTAGCCTGCTAAATAAGCATGGCTTTAAGCTTGTATTTGAGGCAGACAACTTTGTTCTATCAAAGGGTAGGGTGTTTGTCGGAAAAGGTCACATGTACGATGGATTATTTAAACTGAATATCAATAAAGCTACTATTTCTACTTATATCGTTGAGTCTTATGATTTATGGCATAATCGGTTAGGTCACATAAACTTTGTGAAATTACATGATCAAATTTGATACCTCAAATAGATACAAATGATAAGAAATGTTCAACTTGCATGCTTAACAAGATAACTAAGAAATTGTTTCCACCGTTTGATAGAAGTTCTGAACTTTTAGAATTGATACATACTGATTTGTGTGATTTGCATGCAATCCCTACTATACGAAATAAAAAGTATTTTGCTACTTTTATAGATGATGCATCTAGATATGGTTATGTTTATCTTTTGAGTCATAAAGATGAAGTTATGGATAAGTTTAATATCTATAAAAGTGAAGTTGAAAACCAATGTGGGACCAAGAAAATTAATAAGATCACTTTATGGCTTAAAACAGGCACCTAAACAATGGCATGAAAAATTCAATCAGGTTATATTATCTAATGGTTTTCATGTTAACCAGTCTGACAAATGTGTTTATAGTAGATTTATTAATGGTCATGGTGTTATCATATGTTTATATGTTGATGATATGTTAATTTTTTGGACTAACCTTAACCAAGTAAACTCTACAAAGTTGTTACTTTCAAAGAATTTTGATATGAAGGACATGGGTGAAGCCAATGTCATTCTAGGAATCAAAATTGTTAAAACTTCTGACAACATTTTACTATCTCGGTCTCATTATATTGAGAAGGTTCTAAAGCGGTTTGGACAATATGATTGTCAACTGGTTTCTACTCCCTTTGCATCAGGGAATAGATTACTACCTAATAAAGGTAGGGCAGTCGCACAGTTGGACTATGCGAGGATACTTGGATGTCTGATGTACGCTATGACAAGTACCCGGCCTGATATTGCATTTGCAGTCGGAAAACTAAGTAGGTACACAGCCAATCCAGGATCTGATCACTGGGACGCAGTAATCAGGATACTTAAATATTTGAAAGGAACTATGGATTATTGTATTTGTTACAATGGCAATCCAAGGGTCCTTGAAGGTTATAGTGACGCAAGCTGGATCACTAACCTTGAAGATCACTCATCTACTAGTGGGTGGATCTTTTTACTTGGTGGAGGGGCTGTTTCTTGGGGTTTAAAGAAACATACAATTATAGTAGACTCTACCATGGCTTCTGAGTTTGTGGCATTAGCTACTTCAGGAAAAGAAGCGGAGTGGTTTAGGTCTCTTTTACAAGAGTTGTCGTTGTGGCCTAAGCCTATGTCTCCAGTATCTATACATTGTGATAGCCAGGCAACTTTGGCTAGGGCGTATAGTACTATTTATAACGGAAAGTCGAGTCATATTGGCTTGCGGCACAATGGTGTTTGACAATTAATATGCGACGGTGTGATCACTGTGGACTTTGTTAGATCATGCCAGAATTTGGCAGATCCACTAACAAAGGGTCTTTCACGAGAGTTAGTCTTAAAGACTTCAGTAGGGATGGGTTTAAAGTCAATGACTAAGATTCGTCAATGATGGAACCTCAACTCAAATTTTGGGTTCAATGAGCGATAGTACATCATATGTACGAAGGAAACACCGGTCAATCATCCCAGGTTCGAGGTGTTTGGTACCCGTAAAAGAAAAGGGAGGCTGAGCTTAGACTCTTAATGGATCAGGGACTACATGTTAAGTATCTACTACGGGGGTACTTTTTGATTCACCTATATGAATGCCGGAAATGCGGCCGCTTCTAAAGGTTTAGAGACTTGACCCCGCGCATTCAGGAAAAGGATACAGACACAAGGCCATAATACTGTCAGGTTGTAGAGGAGGGATTGGAAGATTTGAAGAAGTTTGTGAAGGATGAATCTGGTTAGCGATCTGAGTTGTTAGTTCAAGGCAAAGTCCCACTAGCTTTCTCTAGCTAACTTTGATTTGTTTCTGCTAAGCAAAGATTCAAATCTAAAATATATCTTTGTTTATGCGAATGACTTCCAAGGATGCAGAGATACCAGATTTTCAAAATTTCCATCTCCATTTTCAAAATTTTTAAAATGGTGGGGGAATGTTAAAATGTTTTGTTTTCATTTCATTTGAAAATAGGTGGGGGATTGTTAGAATTATTTTCAAATAGAAGGGTGAAGGTTTTGTGAGGATTGGTTATGGGAAGCTTTAGTCCCATATCAAGTAAACAACTAGGAACCACTTGGTTTATATACATGGACTTGAGTATGGGTTTTGATACACTAAAAGGAAATGGAATGGGCTAGGTGGGTGACGGTGCACCGTCACACGCGCGCGCATGGGCACAATGTGACGTTTTGATGGCGCACTTCGCACGCCGCATCATCGCTGGGAATTGGAACAACTCCATTCCAGGGTTGTGCAAGTGTTCCAGGAATTCTCTTCCATCCTTCTTACTGGTATCCAGGAATTACCACATTCCGTACAAGTGTGGCCAATTCCTGATCTTGTGTCTTTGATCTGCCCGTCTTTCAAAGGGTCATTCTTCGTCAAATACAGCCGCAGTTCAACAAACGGAGTTATCGTTGTATCTTGGAGGAAATTTGCCGATAACCCAGTGTATTACCCAAGTGGTGGGGGTGAATTAAGCCTTAAGGAAAGCGACTACGTGTCTCGGTGCTCCATCTACATCATCCAACCAGTTGTACGGTTTAACCTCTTCTACAATAAAGTTTCCAACATAAGTTGGGAACGGGCTGAACAACATTCGATCGTCCAAACACGGCTGAACATGTGTAGATCAACTCTGATAAAAATTAAATAAATAAAAAGTCAGGACAATCAGGTCCAAGATCATGATAATAATGCTCGTATATAGACCACTGGTGAATAGGAAAGATCGTGATAATAATAATAATAATGCTTGAATAGAGATCTTATCTGGTTTATTGGAAACTCAAAATCCATTTAAGTTGGGCCAGCCCTGCACCAAATAAGATGTCTCACTCAAAATACTGTTTTTAAAAAAAACACGAGAAGATAACCATTCTCCACTGCCTTTTCTCTTCACTTCTCTATAGATCAACAAAAAACGGAGCAGCACCACCCTGCTCCCCACCACCATCAGCAAAATAGCATAGTTATCACTCATTCAAAACATAACAGCATAGCTATCACTCATTCAAAACATAAAAACAGGGTAACTTTCGGCCAATTGATATGTTCAATTGAGACCGATTCTGAAGTTCATCAAAACATAACATTTGTAGTACTCTGAGTTACCAAATAAGCACAATCAGTTGAAAATGTTGCAAATATGTCCTAAAATGAAAATGGGTAGTGTCCCTAACTTTCGGTCAACCTACATGCTTGATTGAGACCCATTTTCAAGCTTATCAAAACACGAAAAATGTATCTTATCGAAACACAAAAAATTTAGTACTCTGAGTTATCTAATAAACACAATTTGAATCACTTGTAAATGTTTTGGAATGAGAAAGTTATGGTCATTTTACTAAAGTCGCGCAAATCTGTCTTGCAATGAAAACGGGTAGTGTCCCTGACTTTCGGCCAAATTATATGCTCGATTAAGACCGATTCTCAATCTTATAAAAACACTAAAGTTGTATTACTCTGAGTTATCTAATGAAAAAAATTTGAATCACTTAAAAATGTTTTGAAATGAGAAAGTTATGGTTATTTTACTAAAGTCGCACAAATCTGTCCGAAAAAAAAGTCTGTTTTCACCCATTCGCATTGGGCAATAAGAGGATCAGTCTCAACTTCGACCATGCCCATGAGAACAGCAAAGATTTATTCACAATGAACTCTGCAAAGTGGATGCTTACATTCGCAAATATCACTGCAAATTGGAAAAAAAAAAAAAAAAAAAAAAAAAAAAAACTCTGTTCGCGGGAACTAATGCGACCCTGTCAGCCATATTCACATTCTCT
Organism: Berberis vulgaris; assembly: GCA_963556465.1. Classification (NCBI taxonomy): domain Eukaryota; kingdom Viridiplantae; phylum Streptophyta; class Magnoliopsida; order Ranunculales; family Berberidaceae; genus Berberis; species Berberis vulgaris. Next base: position 26,040,574 of record OY747127.1, read on the forward strand.
TTCGCAAACAAAGTTTTTTTCCAGCATTTGACAGCGTTCCATACGTGCTTCAGTAACTAAAATGACCGAAACTCTTAAACTTAAATTGTCAACACTTTCACGTTCCATACACGTTTAGTTTCTTAAACTCAATTTCTGAATCATTGGAACTTTAGTGTCAATTTCAATTTGATTACACGTTCACAACCTGTATACACGTTGGAACTGATCCTTGGGAACAAAAGCATCATGGTTCCTATTAATATTTGCATTAATCATTGCTTCTGGATTGCCTTGTGGCAGTGAGGGGTTCCTATTAATGTTTGCCCACTAGAAGAAGCTTGAAAGAGACTTGTACAATGAATGTAAGAGTGGAGTGATAAAAAAATAAATTTCATATGTTTATGATTCTTGCAAGTTTCGATGTTGGAAGAGAGAATGGAGTGAAGTGTATGAGAGACTCGACCTTGGGAGATTGAGTTGTCGTTTCGATGTTAGAGGAGAGAATGGAGTAGAGGATATTGATGGGAGGGAAGAGAATCGATTCGATTTTTGGGAGGTCGGTTTATATGCTTATATTTGTGGTGTGAGAGAAAGGAGGTGGTGTGGGAGATAAATGGGGTGGTTTGGGAGAGAAATAAAGTGGATTGGTGGTGTGGGACAACATATATGGTGGTGTTAAATAGGGCTGGCCTTTAAGTTATTCTTGGACCAATTAAGCATTGACTTCTAAAGAGTTAAGTGCTAAAGAAATTTAATCAGTCAAAATCATCTGAATTTGGACGCATTAATTTGGCGCGCGTCCGGTGAGAAGCAATAGTTTTTTGTAAACTAAAGCACAAACTCTGTTGAATTAACAGAGACCTAAAACATGGTTACTGGTACCAAATTAATAACGCTGAGCCTATCGATGCTCCGACTAAAAGAGTCCCATAGTCGGATCGAAATGTCGACGCTCCAATTGAAAGAGTCCCGCCGTCGGATTGAAATGATCTGACTGCAGAATTAGAAAAGCCACAAGGCCCTATTCTTGAAGAGACCATGGGGGACTTCCGTATAGACATGAATCACCTCACTCGGGTGGTAAAGAGACTTGTTGAGGATCGACAACCACCGTCAAAGAACGACGGAAACCCAAATAGATTTCTGGCCCAGGATGGTAATAGGGAGCGCGTTCATGAGGGCGATAACGTCCCCACGAGGACCAAAATGCTAACCATGAGAGGAACCTAAGGATGTAGAAGTTCAAGGAGACTACCTCCGAAGTTCGACATGACCGTTGTCAAGAATTCACTCTGACTTGGGGATACCGATTCAGACATCCTATACGATCTCACAGTCCCTCCATTTTCTCAGCATATCATGAACGCGCCTCTACGAAAGAAGTTCAACCCCCAAAATCTAGGGTTCTACGATGGGACCACGGATCCATCCGACCACCTGCGCCATTACCACCACGAGATGGTGCTGAAGGAAGGTTCAAAAGTCATCTTGTGTCGGACCTTTCCCACCAGCCTGGTGAAGGTTACTCTGACCTAGTTCCATAGCCACCAGCCAAGGTCATCCATTCATTCTAAGCTTTGGTGAAGACGTCTGTCATTCGATTCGTGGGAAGCCAACGGGTCATAAAATGCCCCTGTCCCATTATCTGCTCAGTCTCAAGCAGAAAAATGGGGAAACTCTCAGGGAGTATGTCACTCGGTTCAATGATGAGCTGACTAAGATTGATGGTTGCAGTGATGACACATCCGTCACTGCCTTCACTTCCCACCTCGGGAGAGGTCAGTTCTATAACTTCCTCACCCTGGAACCCCCAACAGACATGACAGATTTGTTGAAAAATGCACAAAAGTACATCACTTTAGAGGAGATGTTGGCAGCTAGAAAATGGGAAGAAAGCGAGGCTAAGCACTCCTCCAAGACCAAGGACAAAGAAGAAGACAAATATAAAAGGAAGTGGAATAACAAGTCTGGGTCAGACAAAGTAAAGCCAGATAAGGCTGCCAACTCCAGCTATCACGCATACACTCCACTCAATTCCAGTTTGTCCGACATTTTATCCACCATGAAAAATTGGGAGAATATCAAGAGGCCTTCAAAGCTCAAGGGATATCCTTCAAAACGCGATAAGAACAAATACTCTTCTTAATACAAAGAAGTAGGCCATGCACCCAGGACTGAAAAAACCTCAGGAACGAGATTCAATACTGGGTTAAAAAGGAAGGATGAAAGAATTCGTCGGCTTCAGGGAAATGCAGTCCGAGGAAAAGAGACAGAGGAGTCTATGCACGATGTCAAATGAAGGACTCTGAGCTGGACGTTCACAAAGCAAGACATGCGAGGAGTTTGCTTCCCCCACAATGAATCTCTGGTTATCTCGGCCGGGATAGCAAAGTGGAACGTGAGGATATTACTGGTGGACACAGACAATTCGACCAACCAACCAACCAATCAAGTTGCTACCTGGTTGGAACAATCAAGTTGTCGGTAGTAATAGGGCGACCGGACCTGCAAAAGATCATGTTGACAGAGTTCTCAGTCGTAGACTTCCCTTCCATGTACAATGTGTTTCTGAGCAGACCTTAGCTCCACCAAATTAGGGTAATGGTCTCCACACAACACCAATGTCTCAAGTACCCTACGGACGATGAAGTAAAGACGATCAGAGGAGACATGACTACCCCCTAGAATGTCATTATGTTGCGACTAAGCAGTCAAATGAGAGGCCACCACGGTCCGTACATAACGACTAAGCTACAAAAGTCCCGGGTGCGGAATCAAAACACTGGTATCTACAGTCGGGCATTAAACTCCTCCCAGCCCAAGAGGAAGACCAAACGTTGGGCAGCCGAAGGAGGAGCCTGTCACCATCTACATGGATAGTCCGAATAACACTAACGTTGTCCAGATAGGTTACAATCTCAACAAGACGCTGGTGGACCAGTTAGCTACTATCTTGAAAGAAAAACCATGATGTAGGACAATGAAGGATATTTGGGTATTAACCCCTTCATAATCATACACCGACTGGCAATCAATCCTGATCTGAAGCCAGTCAAACAGAAGAGAAGACCGGTGGTGCCTGAGTGCAACCATGCCATTAAAGAGGAAGTGAAAAGGCTACTAAAAGCGAGCGTGATAAGGGATTCACGCTACCCGGACTAGGTAGCCCATACGGTCCTAGTAAATAAGAAATACTGGAAGTGGAGAGTCTGCATGGAGTACACGAACCTCAACAAGGCTTGCCTGAAAAATAGTTTTTCACTCCCCCGGATAGATTAGATCATTGTTGCAACGTCCGGACACAACCTCCTCAGCTTTATGGACTCATACTCTAGATATAATCAGATCGCATGCACCTACTGGACCAGGAAAAACCTCATTCATAACAGACAAGGGCATATACTACTATCGGGTGATGCCATTTGGGTTGAAAAACATGGGAGCCACATATCAGATATTGATGAATTGCATGTTCAAAAAACAAATTGGGAAGACAATGGATGTCTACATCGATGACATGCTGGTAAAAAAGTTCTACAATTTCGACCACATTTCGAACCTCCAAGAGGCATTCTCTCAGCTCTGCAAGTACCGAATGAAGCTCAACCTGTAAAAGTGCACATTTGGAGTCGAATTAGGAAAATTCCTGGGCTATATAATCAACCAAATGGGGATAGAAGCTTACCCGAATTAGATTCAGACTCTTTTCGACATGAGGTCGCCTACAAACAACAAAGGAGTTCAGAGCCTGATTGGAAGGGTGGCACTTTTGAATAGGTTCACCTCCAAGTCTTTAAACAAATGCTTCCCATTCTTCAAGATTCTTAAAGGGAATGAGGAATTCCAATAGGGCAAAAAATGTGAATAGGCTTTCCAACAGCTGAAAGCGTACATGGGAAGCGCAGAGTTGTTCTCAAATCCCATTCTAGGAAAAACGCTTTACCTATACCTCTCAGTCTCAGAACACGCAGTCAGATCAACCCTGATCTGGGAAGACAAGGGGAAACAGAAGTCGACTATTACATCAGCAAGATATTTGCTGAAGGATAGGCTAACTACCCCAACCTGGAGAAGTTGGCCTTAGCGCTAGTAGCCTCCTTCAGAAAACTGAGACCTTACTTCCAAGCTCATTTGATAATAGTCGTTATTGAGTATCGACTCTAGTCAGTATTGCACAAACTAGAGCTATCGAGAAGGATGGTCAAATGGTTAGTAAAGTTATGACAATTTGATATCCATTACGCTCTGAGAACAGCTATTAAAGTGCAATCGCCAATGGACTTCATCACTGAGCTCACTAAAAAAGGATAACCAAAGTCAAAAAGCCAATAAGGAAATGAAAACAATGAACCATTCTCACAAGGATGAATCTTGCAATGCAACACGTTATCCAACGAGAAATGAAGTGGAGTTGGGATTGTTGTTTTATACCCCAGAGGGGATCACCCTAAAAAAAGCTATCAGATTCAGTTTCGGCACCTCTAACAATGAGGCAGAATATGAGGCTTTCGTAGCCAAGCTGAAACTGGCTAGAGAAATCACAGTGTTCAGTGATTCCCAATTGGTAGTCAATCAAGTGAATGATGAATTCAATGCTAAAAACCTCGGATGCTGGCCCATTGCAAATATAAAAAAAATTAATTCACCGCAAGAAAGGGTTTCAGAAAATTTTATTCCATCGCTGTTCCAAAACAGACAACGAGGAAGTTGACGCCCTGGCCAAGATGGCCTTGTCCGCAACGGACAACAACAAACATAAAGCTCCAAAAAAATCAGTTATAAAGGAAAAGGAACTCCACTAAGCTTTCTCCATAAATTACGAGACTAGCTGGATGAGTCCCTCAGTCAGCTACATCAAGGATGGAGTCATCCCAACAGAAAAATTAGAGGCTAGTAAAGTGAAGAACAGAGACGTACAGTATGCACTCCTTAATGACAAACATTGAAGATCAACAAATGGCCCACTACTCAGATGTCTGACCCCTTATGAGGCGAACTATATCCTCAGAGAGATCCATGAAAAATCTGTGGGAACCATCCTGGAGAAAGGACATTGGCCCACAAAACCATCACCTTAGGGTATTAATGGCCCAAGATGCAGCAAGAGACTAAATATCTTATCTAAAAATGTGATAAGTGTCAGAAGTATGCTTCGTACACGCATATGCCCACACAGAACCTGGTCACGACGACCAATCCATGGCCCTTTGCATAGTGTGGAACGGACATCATAGGCCCACTCCCCACCTCCGAGAAGATGAAATTGCTCATTGTGACCGTCGACTACTTCACCAAATGGGTAGAGGTAGAGCCGCTGTCCAAAATTGGAGAAAATCATAATGACAATTTCACCTCGAAGTCCATCATCTGCAGGTTTGGAATCCCGAAAACATTGGTCAGTGATAGCGAGATCCAGTTTGAAGGCAAAAAAGTTTAAGAAAAATTTATGCTAACTGAACATCAATCACCATTACTCACCATCGGGACATCCCCACGCCAACAGACAAGCAGAAGTCACCAATAGAACAATATTGGAAGTCATCAAAAAGAAACTTGAAGTAACCAAAGGGCTCTGGGTTTTTGAGCTACCAGGCATCCTCTGGGCTTATCGAACCACAAAAAGGACTCTGACTAAGATACCATTCGCCTTTGGCTACAGGTCTAATGCATTGGTTTTAGTGGAACTAGAGATACCGACATTTAGAACAGAGGAGTTCAGGTTGGGGGACAGTGATGAAGCTCTAAGAGTCTAACTAGATCTGCTCGAAGAACGAAGAAACAGAGCTTCCATCAGGATGGCAGCTTACCAGCAAAAAATGGCCCAGTACTATAACAAGAAGGTCACACCTCAAGAATTCAAAGTTGGCGATTGGGTACTCAAAAACACCTAGCTGAACACGAAAGACCCAAGAGATGGCAAGCTGAGTCCAAACTGGGAAGGGCCCTATAAGGGGGCAAATATCAATAGGCCTGAAACCTATTGGTTAGAGAACCTAAGTGGAGAGCATCTTAAATAACCGTGGAATGTAGAACACTTGAATAAGTATTACCAATAAAAATATTATCTTTACAGAATTCCATTTCATATACAACCCTATACGTAAGGGCAAGCCTAGTCCCACCAAAGGACCATGATGGCGCACAGTGGCCAAGTCTAGTCCTATTTAGGATGACGACAATTGGTCACATCTAACATAATCCGTTTGAACGACCATGATGGCACACAAGGGCCGAATCTAGTCCTATTCAGGATGATGAAAATTCGTTGCACCTAAGTAACCTGGTCAGACCAAATGACCATGATGGCACACATCGGCCGAGTCTAGTCCTATTCAGGATGATGACAACTCGCCGTACCTAAATAACCTAGTCCAACTAGAGGACCACGACGGTGCACAACGACCGAGTCTAGTCTTATTCAGGATAATGACAGCTTGTCGCATCTAAGTGATCTAGTTTATTTGAAGGATCACAAGGGCGCACGACGAACGAGTCTAGTCCTATTCACGATGACGACAACCCGTTGCATCTTAATGACCCAATCCCTGCAGCTTAAGTCCTATTCATGATTAAGTTAGTGCATTTAGAAGTTTAGTCCGTTCGGACCAAGATGAATTCTCTGCAGCTTAAGTCCTCTTCAGGATTAAGTTAGCTTTTATTATGAAACCTAGTCTGATCGAACAGAGACAGTTTCTCTGCAGCTTAAGTCCTATTCAGGATTAAGTTAGAGTATTTAGAAGTCTAGTCCGTTTGAACCATGATGACTTCTCTCCAACTTAAGTTCTATTCAGGATTAAGTTAGCTTATATTATGAAACCTAGTCTGATCGAACAAAGACTATTTCTTTGCAACTTAAGTCATATCTAGGATTAAGTTAGCGTATTTAGAAGTCTAGTTTGTTCAGATCAAGATGACTTTTCTGCAGCTTAAGTCCTCTTCATGATTAAGTTAACGTATTTAGAAGTCCATTCCGTTCGAACCAAAATGACTTCTCAACAACTTAAGTCCTCTCCAGGATTAAATTAGCTTACACAACAAAGTCTAGTCTACTCAGACCAAGATGATGTATGCCCAACACAACCCTAGTCAGGGTTAATATGGTTTGTATTATTCAAATTTTGATCGGGCCTATTATCAAAACAATAACACACATGTGAAACAAAAAAAAACTTTATTGATTGAACAAAAGGTTTTTACAAGGCTTAATTGACTCATCAAAGCGAAGGCTTGTACACAGTAAGCATTAACCATCTAAGCTTGGGAAAAAGGAATTTGCAAACGAAGATCTATCAGAACATATAATGGGAATCTGATTTGCCACTCTGTCTTCTGGAGGAGATGCCCAAGGTGCAACTTTTGATAAATAAAAGAAGAAGTTGCAAGTGTGAGCTCCCTCAAAGTGCAAATCCTATTAGGATTCATCACGACAAATGTTAAAATATGCGGAGACTTCATCGACAGACCCTCCTCTTTCTCCTCTAAAGAGATCGAGACAGGAGAACATTCAAAAACCACCATGCGCAACTAGGAAAGGCGTAATTAAACTTTGGAAACAAATATTAAAGTCTGATCCAACCTAGCAAAGCTTATATCGACACAGAGTTTGGGAAAGGCAACCACCAAACAGTCGAACCAATATTAAATGTTGCACGAATGACGAAGAGATGTTGAATTCAGTCACCAATGCATTGCGCAAGTTTCCACTCAATGAGTTAATGGCCTGCGCGCATCCCCACTAACTAGGGGGTAACTGATGAGATATCAAACAGTACGTCATCCAATCACAGCCGAACTCGTGGCGCATATCAACCCTAATAAATAAATAAAAAGCCAGGTCAGACAAGGCTCAAGATCATTTCTATTTAGCCCGTAAGTCGGGCGCCTAAATCCAGATTATGCAAGCCCACTATGGTATAAATCTCAGAGTTTGGTCGAGGATAATAAGGGTCGAATACAGACCTCTGGACTATAACAGTCCCAATGTCCATTTAGGTTACTCTTGGGCCAATCAAGCAATGAGTCTTAAAGAGAGCCAAGTGCCAAAGAAGATCAATCATGGATGGGCAAAGATTCTAAGCGAGATCTTCTCCCTCCATCACGCATTCAAAGTTAGAGTCAATGAATGAGTAAAACGGTCTCATTAAATAAGGTGAACAAAATGGATAAGAAATGTACATACATGTACCCTAATTTTATTAGTCTATTTCCATCCTTGTCCAAATGCCTGACTTTACCATTAGAGTGCCTTTGGCTGCCACAACAATGATCTCTGATTCATCGTTGTTCATCTTTGCAGGTCAAAATTAATAGGGACGGATGCCAAAGTTGCTCAACAACAATAACACTATATAAGGTTTGAGAATTCTTTGAACTTTATAAACTCCACAGCCAAACAAGTTTACTTTGTAAACCCTGAAGAACAAGAAATGTGGTTTCTCAAATTTCAAATCTTTCTCCAATTGTTCGTAAAAGTTGGCTACCAAAATTTTCTATAACAAATTTCCAAACTTCTATGGCATTAATGACTTCTGTGAGCACAATATTAGTCTATATGTTGAGCTATGATAAATGTATATATAGAGCTAGGAATGTCAATGTATTCGATTTTGGGTTAAAAAAATGTTTAAATTAGCCTTGATCGGATCAAATTTCAAATTAAAATTCAACTTTTGTTGAGCAGTTTTTGCAACTCCAAGATTCAAATCCAAATCCATTGACAACCCTAAATTAGAACATTTCATGTTAGTAAAAAAAAAAACAACAACTTTTGTATTGATAAATTATATGAAGTTACAAATGGCTTGCAACTTCATGTACGGTTATATTTGCGCACGTAAAACTTCAGATTTTAAACTAGTGTATCTCTCTGGTTACTTAATTAGGCAAATCTTAATGTCCATACGTTTGAGCATTCAATTATGAATAACTTGTGGTTTTGATGACTTACTGAAAATTAATTTGAGGGTATATTTTAAGAACCTTCTTTCACATTTTCTTCCTACGTAGAGATTGCCTATAGAATAAAATGTTTAACAATATAAGCCAGTGATTGTGATTGATATACCTAACTTAATTGAAGAGTTTTCAAGAAATCCAACCGTCAAATTGCGGCTCACCTTTCACTAAGAACGAATACTGATGCTAATCTTTGTATCGAGGAATCCTGACATTGTTTCCTCCCTTCTGAAATCTCTGGTTGAAATGTCACAATCCGATGATCCACGCAAGTTTCTATCTTACTCTAAATTCTAAACTAACTCACAATAAACTTCCCAAGATGTCAACATCCACTCGATCACTCTCACTGTGGGCAAAAGTCTAATTACAAACCTACCAACTCAACAACAATGAAATCACTCATTTCATTATAAACACTTAAAATGTTGGCACTACAGTGGACAAAAATAATAAGATTTAAAAAGTTTTATATTACGGTGAGATCCAACCACTTCAGAAGTAATGATTTTGAAGCAATGGGCCTGCCAAAACAACCAATTTAATTATGTTTTGTTTGGATGATTTAATGTCGATCCTAATGGAGACATGGAAAGGAAAATATTACCTGTTTAAAAAGGTTTTAAATAATGATGATGGTTAAGCTCTCTTTAATTAATTTATTAGGCCGCGCTAGCATTTGGTGGGGTGGAAATATTAGGAAAACGTGCATCTCCATCCCATATGGGATACTCTCTACATACTAGTGGCCCCTCTCCCCTTTTTTTTTCACACCATATTGCGTATCTCGCAAAATATAATATTAAAATCTGTCCCGGTGCAATGACTACTCGCTTTGGTTCATTATGAGAGGTTTATCAATGTTTTGATAACTTTAATTATGACAATTTTAAAATATAAAATTGAAAATAATAACATATGTGTCAAATAAAACAACTTTTAAATAATTTAAAGTACTACAGTCTCTATTAATTAGGTATTCCGAATTACATAATTACTATAATTGCTAACACTCCCCCGCAAGATTGACATAGATATCACAAATGCTCAACTTGACAAGTGAATCAACAAAGGTAAATTAGCAAGACAACAACTCAACGGCAACAAATTTGGTTCAATGGCACCGATGAGCTAACTTTTCACAATAGCATTCTCCATTACGCACTTCTCATAAGTTACGTCGTGAGAAGCAGGTTATGGAGCAATACCAATAAGATATCACTTCCTACATCGTCCGACAATAAATCAAGAATATTTTTCCTTTGTAATAAGAAAATTCTCTGTGAGTAACTTCAATACTAAAAAAATACTTCAATCCACCAAGATCCTTCATATCAATTTTAGAAGTTAAATTACCGTTCAACTTATCAATCTCAACAAGATCATCACTAGTTACTATCATATCATCCACATAAATGATAAGAGTTGTCAATTTACCATTCTGTCTTTTAAGAAACAACATATGATCTGCATTGCTCTGCTCATAGCCATGTTTCTTCATAGCAATATGAACCTACTAAAGTAATCTTTTGTTAGCCTATTAATCTCAATATTATCCTGAAACATTTTCATCCAGTTCAACTCTTAAACACCATTCTCCCTAGAAGAGGAGAAGTGGATATCAGGTGAGCAAAATACATCTCTGCAATGAGAATTCCTTTTTGTCGGGAGAAAGAAATAGATGAGTATTGTCATCATACTCACGAATCCAGTGAACATGAATAAAAGACCGAACTTCTTGTGACAAAGCAACTTAAAGAAAATTTGGACAACTAGGAAAGTGAAAAATATGTCGAAGGACACAGTGATACTTTGTGCAACAGACCGAATTTCGAGAGGAAACATCTCACTAGGTACCAACCATCCCAAAGGACCCCACGACCAAGCGAATCTTGCCACAAAAAACATATGCAAACAACTACCCCAGCTGTGTAACCTGATGAAATATCTGTAACACAGGATGTTCAAACTAGGGTTAGCAGAAAATCTATTCTGGAATGGTTTATTATTTGGACTCTATGTTGTTTCATTCAGTAAGTTGTTGGCTTATTGTATAATCATTTACCTAGTTACCCACTCTACCGAATCTCGGGACGAGATTCTTTTGAGGTGTATATATTGTAACACCCGTATTTTTTTTTACTGACTTTAATAAATATTTTTGTACATAAAGTGTTTCAATTTATTATTATTTTTAGTTTCTTATTAAAATAATATAGATATATGCATGTAGTAGCCTCGTGTTTGTACATGTTTGGTGTGTGGCTTTGTATGATGTGAAACTTTTCTGTGAGTATAAGATTAGAATATTTCTCATCTGAAAATGTATTTCTAGGATCTAATTTCGGCTGCCAAGTTCTATTTTTGTTCAAAATTCACATGACTCCCTTACCTTCCAAATCTCGAGACGAGATTCTTTTAAGGTGTGTATAATGTAATAACCCTATATTTCAAAACTATTTAAGTGTGTGTTTTTCTTCAAATTTAGTTTTCAACCAATCAATACAATGTACAATACCATAGTAACACTTTTTATCTCAAACTATGCTATAATACCATGTCAAATAAAACAACTTTCAAATAATTCAAAGCATAACTTTGTTCATCTTACAAGGATGTATTCATAAGGATACCAATATAATCCTAAGTAGGAAAGAAAAACTAATTATAATCCCGATTAATCCGGTATTCTTAAATAACTACATTCCTTGTTAATTGCATATTCCTAATTATATAATTACTATAATTGTTAACAATGTGTTTATAAAAATTCACGATTTGTAAAATTTATTTGCAAATTCATATAGATGCTGAAAATTTAAACGGAAAAAAAAAATGTGAACATCAGCCAAAACTTTTCACCTATATTAATATAGCAAAAGTTCGAAAAAAAAAAGTGTGAGAATGATGAAATTTGGAAGCACTTGAGTGAGTATTTTCAATGGTATTAACCTAATGGTTATAAGTAAAAAAAAATCATGGGAAACCACCAGGTTTATTTACTTTGCACCTGTGATTTCCTTCACCACAGGCATACCATTGAGCTAGTAATCCATTGGCAAATAGTCAAAGGTTGATACGTTGAGTTTTTATTTTTTTACTTATTAATTCATCAATAGTCCTGACTTTTTCCCACTATGATTCAAGCTCGATTTATTGTCACTTAATTTTTATTTGAGTTTTTGGTCATTTGAATTGAAGCTAAATTTAGCATACAAATCTAAAAATATTTATTTTTTGTCAAAGATATTTGATAATGTCCCTCATTTATTACTGCTTTGAGCGAAAAAATACAGATGATGATGGTGAGTATGTTATTGGGATAATTTTCAGCTCATGTAGTGAAAATAACAATGTTTGGTACGTTTTATTCTATTTGTTACTTTTTGATGGTGTTTGTTTTTTGTTCTTATCAAAAGTTTGGTTTTAAATAAAAAGTGAACCACTACAATGAAGTGTTCATTTTTACTTTTGACCAGAAGCAAATGTTCTTAATAGGTTCAGTTGATATTTTTTTTAGCACTTGATAGTGTGTGCTAAGCACTAAGCACCAATTAAGTAGCTCTATTGTTTACTTAAATATTATGAAATAATAACGTTTTTTGCAACTTTTTCTCTCCCACACCACCTACTTTATCTCTTACACCGCCAATAAAAACTCAAAATTAAAAAAAAAAATTCTCTCGTCCCTTCTTTTCATCTTCTTTCCTTTCCTTCTTCTTCTCTTCCCTTATTCCCCTCCCTCCCTCTCTTCTCCACCAGACACCACCATCACCCCCACCATCATCACCATCACCTCGCCACCGCCACTTCTCTCCCTCCCACATACTATCCCTTACTTTGGTTCAACATATATGCTCGATCGAGACCAATTCTCAAGCTCATCAAAACACAAAAATTGTACTACTCTGATTTATCTAATAAACACAATTTGAATCACTTGAAAATGTTTTGAAATTAGCAAGTTATGGTCATTTTACTAAAGTGGCGCAAATCTGTCTGGAAAAAAATGTCTATTCGCCCCAACCAATGCAAGATTTTTGTAGAACCTCGCAATGTGCTATGCGAGTTTTTGCAACCTAAGACACTGCAAGGGCGAACAAACTTTTTATTTTCGAACAAATTTGCGCGACTTTAGTAAAATGGTCATAACTTTCTCATATCAAAACATTTTCAATTGATTCAAATTGTGTTTGTTAGATAACTCATAGTACTACAATTTTCATATTTTGATGAGCTTGAGAATCTGTCTCAATCGAGCACATAGGTTGGCTGAAAGTCAGAGACACTACCCCGTTTTCAGTTTTTCGGATAGATTTGCGTGACTTTAGTAAGATGACCATAACTTGCTCATCTCAAAACATTTTCAAGTGATTCAAGTTGTGTTTATTAGATAACTCAGAGAACTACAATTTTTTGTGTTGGATGAGCTTGAGAATCGATCTTGATCAAGCACATAAGTTAGCCGAAAGTCAGAGACTTTATTCCGTTTTCATTGCAAGACAAATTTGCGCGACTTTAGTAAAATGATCATAACTTGCTCATTTCAAAACATTTTCAAATGATTCAAGTTGTGTTTATTAGATAACTACAATTTTTGTGTTGGATGAACTTGAGAATCGATATCGATCGAGCATATAAATTTGCCGAAAGCCAGGGACTCTATCCCGTTTTCATTGCAAGACAAATTTGCGCAACTTTAGTAAAATTATAATAATTTGCTCATTTCAAAACATTTTCAAGTGATTCAAGTTGTGTTTATTAGATAACTCAGAGTACTACAATTTTCATGTTGTGATGAGCTTGAGAATCGGTCTCCAGTGAGAGTTTAAATTGGTCGAAAGTTACCATATTTTTTTAAGTTATTGTTTTTTTCAATGACAGTTTTTTGGTTGGTGTGAGTAAGTAAAAAAAAAAAAAAAAAAACTCAATGGTGATGTGAGAAAGCTGT